>OX422212.1:442767113-445167113 GCA_949130495.1 Sambucus nigra | reverse complement strand
GGTCGTCGGGGGCTGTTTCGAGTTCTCACCCTCTAACGCCATGTTTTTAAGCCTAAGTCTAGAAATATGAAAATTATCATTGTATTCTCAAATCGGGAGTCCCGCGGCTACGGTGTCAGTCCCTACGAGTTACATTGGTCCCGTGGGAGGTGTTGGTGCCACCCACGGGGACGTTCGGGGACTGTTTCGAGTCCTCACCCTCTAACGCCATGTTTTGCTTAAGTCTATAAATATGCAAATTACCGTTGTATTCTCAAACCAGGAGTCCCGCGGCTGCGGGGTCAGTTCCTACGAGTTACATTGGTCCCGTGGGAGGTGTTGGTGCCACCCATAGGGCCGTTAGAGGGCTGTTTCGAGATTTCAGCCTCTAATGCCATGTTTTTAAGCCTAAGTCAAGAAATATGCAAATTATCATCGTATTCTCAAATCGGGAGTCCCACGGCTGTGGGGTTCAGTTCCTACGAGTTACATTAGTCTCGTGGGAGGTGTTGGTGCCAGCCACGGGGCCGTTCGGGGGCTGTTTCGAGTTCTCACCCTCTAACGCCATGTTTTGATTAAGTCTAGAAATATACAAATTATCGTCGTACTATCAAATCGGGAGACCCGCGGATGTCGGGTCAGTTCCTACAAGTTATATTGGTCCCGTTGGAGGTGTTGGTGCCACCCATGGGGCCGTTCGGGGGCTGTTTCGAGTTCTCACCCTTTGACGCCATGTTTTTAAGCCTAAGTCTAGAAATATGCAAATTATCATCGTATTCTCAAACCGGGAGCCCCGAGACGATAGGGTCAGTTCCTACGAGTTACATTGGTCCCGTAGGGGGTGTAGGTGCCACCCACGGGGCCGTTCGGGAGCTGTTTCGAGTTTTCACCCTCTAACGCCATGTTTTTAAGCCGAATTCTAGAAATATGCAAATTACCATCGTATTCTCAAACCGAGAGTCCCGCGGCTGCGGGGTCTGTTCCTATGAGTTACATTGGTCCCGTGGGAGGTGTTGGTGCCACCCACAGGGCCGTTAGAGGGATGTTTCGAGTTTTCACCCTCTAATGCCATGTTTTAAAGCCTAAGTCAAGAAATATGCAAATTATCATCGTATTCTCAAATCGGGAGTCCCACGGCTGTGGGGTCAGTTCCTACGAGTTACATTGGCCCCATGGGAGGTGTAGGTGCCACCCACGGGGCCGTTAGAGGGCTGTTTCGAGTTCTCACCCTCTAACGCCATGTTTTGATTAAGTCTAGAAAAATGCAAATTAACGTCGTACTCTCAAACCGGGAGACCCGCGGCTGTGGGGTCAGTTCCTACGAGTTACATTGGTCCCGTGGGAGTTGTTGGTACCACCCACGGGGCCGTTCGGGTGCTGTTTCGAGTTCTCACCCTCTAATGCCATGTTTTTAAGCCTAAGTCTACAAATATGCAAATTATCATCGTATTCTAAAACCGGGAGTCCCGCGGCTACGGGGTCAGCTCCTACGAGTTATATTGGCCCCGTAGGAGGTGTTGGTGCCACCCACGGGGCCGTTCGGGGGATGTTTTAAGTTCTCACACTCTAGCGCCATGTTTTTAAGCCTAAGTCTAGAAATATGCCAATTATCGTTGTAATCTCAAATCGGGAGTCCTGCGGCTACGGTGTCAGTTCCTATGAGTAACATTGGTCCCGTGGGAGGTGTTGATGCCACCCACGGGGACGTTCGGGGGCTGTTTCGAGTCCTCACCCTCTAACGCCATGTTTTTCTTCAGTCTAGAAATATCAAAATCACTGTCGTATTCTAAAACTAGGAGTCCCGCAATTGCGGGGTTAGTTCCGACGAGTTACATTGGTCCCGTGGGAGGTGTTGGTGCCACCCACGGGGCCGTTAGAGGGTTGTTTCGAGTTTTCACCCTCTAATGCCATGTTTTTAAACTTAAGTCTAGAAATATGCAAATTATCATCGTATTCTCAAATCGGGAGTCCCACGACTGTGGGGTCAGTTCCTACGAGTTACATTAGTCCCGTGGGAGGTGTTGGTGCCACCCACGGGGCCGTTCGGGAGCAGTTTCGAGTTCTCAACCTCCAACGCCATGTTTTTAAGCCTAAGTCTAGAAATATGCAAATTACCATCGTATTCTAAAATCGGGAGTCCCGCGGCTGCGGGGACGGTTCCTACGAGTTATATTGGTCCCGTGGGTGGTGTTGGTGCCACCCACGGGGCCGTTCGGGGGATGTTTCGAGTTCTCACCCTCTAACGCCATGTTTTTAAGCCTAAGTCTAGAAATATTCAAATTATCGTTGTATTCTCAAATCGGGAGTCCCGCGACTACGGCGTCAGTTCCTACGAGTTACATTGGTCCCGTGGGAGGTGTTAGTGCCACCTACGGGGACGTTCGGGGGCTGTTTCGAGTCCTCCCCCTCTAACGCCATGTTTTGCTTCAGTCTAGAAATATAGAAATTATCATCGTACTATCAAACCGGGAGACCCGCGGCTGTGGGGTCAGTTCCTATGAGTTACATTGGTCCCGTGGGAGGTGTTGGTTCCACCCACGGGGCCGTTCGGGGGCTGTTTCGAGTTCTCCCCCTCTTACGCCATGTTTTTAAGCCTAAGTCTAGAAATATGCAAATTATCGTCGTATTCTCAAACCGGGAGCCCCGCGACTAAAGGGTCAGTTCCTACTAGTTACATTGGTCCCGTTGGGGGTGTTGGTGCCACCCACGGGGCCGTTCGGGAGCTATTTCGAGTTTTCACCCTCTAACGCCATGTTTTTAACCCTAAGTCTAGAGATATGCAAATTACCGTCGTATTCTCAAACCGGGAGTCCCGCGGCAGCGGGGGCAGTTCCTATGAGTTACATTGGTCCCGTGGGAGGTGTTGGTGCCACCCACAGGGCCGTTAGAGGGTTGTTTCATGTTTTTAACCCTAAGTCAAGAAATATGCAAATTATCATCGTATTCTCAGGTCGGGAGTCCCACGGCTGTGGGGTCAGTTCCTACGAGTTACATTGGTCCGTGGGAGGTGTTGGTGCCACCCACGGGGCCGTTCGAGGGCTGTTTCGAGTTCTCACCCTCTAACGCCATGTTTTGATTAAGTCAAGAAATATACAAATAATTGTCGTACTCTCAAACTGGGAGACCCGCAGCTGTGGGGTCAGTTCCTATGAGTTACATTGGTCCCATGGGAGGTGTTGGTGCCAGCTACGGGGCCGTTCGGGGGCTGTTTCAAGTTCTCACCCTCTAACGCCATGTTTTTAAGCCTAAGTCTACAAATATGCAAATTATTGTCGTATTCTTAAACCGAGAGCCCCGCGGCTACGGGGTCAGTTCCTACGAGTTACATTGGTCCCGTAGGGGGTGTTGGTGCCACCCACGGGGCCATTCGAGGGCTGTTTCGAGTTTTCACCCTCTAACGCCATGTTTTTAAGCCTAAGTCTAGAAATTTCAAATTACGGTTGTTTTCTCATACCGGGAGTCCCGCGGCTGCGGGGTCAATTCCTACGAGTTTCGTTGGTCCCGTGGGAGGTGTTGATGCCACCCACCGGGCCGTTACAGGGTTGTTTCGAGTTCTCACCCTCTAACGCAATGTTTTGATTAAGTCTAAAAATATGCAAATTAACGTCGTAGTCTCAAAACGGGAGACCCGCGGCTGTGGGGTCAGTTCCAACGAGTTACATTGGTCCCGTGGGAGTTGTTGGTGCAACCAACAGGGCCGTTCGGGGGCTGTTTCGAGTTCTCACCCTCTAACCCCATGTTTTTAAGCCTAAGTCTACAAAAATGCAAATTATCGTCGTATTCTAAATTCGGGAGTCCCGCGGCTACGGGGTCGGTTCCTACGAGTTATATTGGTCCCGTGGGAGGTGTTGGTGCCACCCACGGGGCCGTTCGGGGGCTATTTCGAGTTCTCACCCTCTAACGCCATGTTTTTAAGCCTAAGTCTAGAAATATGGAAATTATCGTTGTATTCTCAAATCGTGAGTCCCGCGGCTACGGTGTCAGTTTCTACGAGTTACATTGGTCCCGTGGGAGGTGTTGGTGCCACCCCCGGGGACGTTCGGGGCTGTTTCGAGTCCTCACCCTCTAACGCCATGTTTTACTTAAGTCTAAAAATATGAAAATTACCGTCGTATTCTCAAACCAGGAGTCCCGAGGCTGCGGGGTTAGTTCCTACGAGTTACATTGGTCCCGTGGGAGGTGTTGGTGCCACCCACGGGGCCGTTAGAGGGCTATTTCGAGTTTTCACCCTCTAATGCCATGTTTTTAAGCCTAAGTCTAGAAATATGCAAATTATCATCGTATTCTCAAATCGGGAGTCCCACAACTGTGGGCGTAATTTCCTACGAGTTACATTAGTCCCGTGGGAGGTGTTGGTGCCATCAAGGGTGCCGTTCGGGGGCATTTTCGAGTTCTCAAACTCTAACGCCATGTTTTGAGCCTAAGTCTATAAATATGCAAATTACCGTCGTATTCTAAAACCGGGAGTCCCGCGGCTGCGGGTTCGGTTCTTACGAGTTATATTGGTCCCGTTGGAGGTGTTGGTGCCACCAACGGGGACGTTCGGGGGCTGTTTCGAGCTCTCACCCTCTAACGCCATGTTTTTAAGCATAAGTCTAGAAATATGCAAATTATCGTTGTATTCTCAAATCGAGAGTCCCGCGGCTACGGTGTCAGTTCCTACGAGTTGCATTGGTCCCATGGGAGGTGTTGGTGCCACCCACGGGGACGTTCGGGGGCTGTTTCGAGTCCTCACCCTCTAACGCCATTTTTGCTTAAGTTTAAAAATATGCAAATTATCGTCGTACTCTCAAACCGGGAGACCCGCGGCTTAGGGATCAGTTCCTACGATTTACATTGGTCCCGTGGGAGATGTTGGTGCCACCCACGGGGCCGTTCGGGGCTGTTTCAAGTTCTCACCCTCTAACGCCATGTTTTTAAGCCTAAGTCTAAAAATATGCAAATTGTCGTTGTATTCTCAAACCGGGAGCCCCGCGACTGCGGGGTCAGTTCCTACGAGTTACATTGGTCCCGTAGGGGTGTTGGTGCCAACCACGGGGCCTTTCGGGGGATGTTTCGAGTTTTCACCCTCTAATGCCATGTTTTTAAGCCTAAGTCTCGAAATATGCATCTTACCGTCGTATTCTCAAACCGGGAGTCCCGTGGCTGCGGGGTCAGGTCCTATGAGTTACATTGGTCCCGTGGGAGGTGTTGGTGCCACCCGCAGGGCCGTTAAAGGGTTGTTTCGAGTTTTCACCCTCTAATGCCAGGTTTTTAAGCCTAAGTATAGAAATATGCAAATTATCATCGTATTCTCAAACTGGGAGCCCCGCGACTACGGTGTCAGTTCCTACGAGTTACATTGGTCCCGTAGGGGGTATTGGTTCCACCCACAGGGCCGTTCGGGGGCTGTTTCGAGTTTTCACCCTCTAACGTCATGTTTTTAAGCCTAAGTCTAGAAATATGCAAATTACCGTCGTATTCTCAAACCGGGAGTCCCGCGGCTGCGGGGTCAGTTCCTAGGAGTTACATTGGTCCTGCGAGAGGTGTTGGTGCCACCCACAGGGCCGTTAGAGGGCTGTTTCAAGTTTTCACCCTTTAATGCCATGTTTTTAACCCTAAGTCAAGAAATATGCAAATTATCATCATATTCTCAGGTCGGGAGTCCCACGGCTGTGGGGTCAGTTCCTACGAGTTACATTGGTCCCGTGGGAGGTGTTGGTGCCACCCATAGGGCCGTTAGAGGGATGGTTCGAGTTTTCACCCTCTAATGCCATGTTTTTAAGCCTAAGTCAAGAAATATGCAAATTATCATCTCATTTTCAAATCGGGAGTCCCACGGTTGTGGGGTCAGTTCCTACGAGTTACATTGGTCCCGTGGGAGGTGTTGGTGCCACCCACGGGGCCGTTCGGGGGTTGTTTCGAGTTCTCACCCTCTAACACCATGTTTTGATTAAGTCTAGAAATATGAAAATTAACGTCTTACTCTCAAACCGGGAGACCCGCGGCTTGGGGTCAGTTCCTACGAGTAACATTGGTCCCGTGGGAGGTGTTGGTGCCACCCACGGGGCCGTTCAGGGGCTGTTTCGAGTTCTCAACCTCTAACACCATGTTTTTAAGCCTAATTCTCCAAATATGCAATTTAACGTCGTATTTTAAAACCGGGAGTCCCGCGGCTGCGGGGTCGGTTCTTACAAGTTACATTGGTCCCGCGGGAGGTGTTGGTGCCACTCACGGGGCCGTTCGGAGGCTGTTTCGAGTTCTCACCCTCTAACGCCATACTTTTAAGCCTAAGTCTAGAAATATGCAAATTATCGTCGTATTCTCAAAACGGGAGTCCCGCGACTACGGTGTCAGTTCCTACGAGTTACATTGATCCCATGGGAGGTGTTGGTGCCACCCACGGGGACGTTCAAGGGCTGTTTCGAGTTCTCACCCTCTAACGCCATGTTTTACTTAAGTCTAGAAATATACAAATTATAGTCGTACTCTCAAACTGGGAGATCCGCGGCTGTGGTGTCAGTTCCTACGAGTTACATTGGTCCCGTAGGAGGTGTCGGTGCCACCCACGGGGCCGTCCAAGAGCTGTTTCGAGTTCTCACCCTCTAACGGCATGTTTTTAAGCCTAAGTCTAGATATATACAAATTATCGTCGTATTCTCAAATCGGGAGCCCCGCGACTGCGGGTTCAATTCCTACAAGTTACATTGATCCCGTAGGGGGTGTTGGTGCCACCCACGGGGCCATTCGGGGGCTGTTTCGAGTTTTCACCCTCTAACGCCATGTTTTTAAGCCTAAGTCTAGAAATATGTAAATTACCGTCGTATTCTCAAAACGGGAGCCCCGCGGCTGCGGGGTCAGTTTCTACGAGTTACATTGGTCCCGTGGGAGGTGTTGGTTCCACCCACAGGGCCGTTAGAAGGCTGTTTCGAGTTTTCACCCTCTAATACCATGTTTTTAAACATAAGTCAAGAAATATGAAAATTATCATCGTATTCTGAAACCGGGAGCCCCGCGACTGCGGGGTCAGTTCCTATGAGTTACATTGGTCCCGTAGGGGGTGTTGGTGCCACCCACGGGGCCGTTCGGGGGTTGTTTCGAGTTTTCACCCTCTAATGCCCTGTTTTTAAGCCTAAGTCTAGAAATATACAAATTACAGTCGTATTTTCAAACCGGGAGTCCCGCGGCTGCGGGGTCAGTTCCTACGAGTTACATTGGTCCTGTGGGAGGTGTTGGTGCCACCCACGGGGACATTCGGGGGCTGTTTCGAGTTCTCACCCTCTAACGCCATGTTTTAAGCCTAAGTCTAGAAATATGCAAATTATCGTCCTATTCTCAAACCGGGAGTCCCGCGGCTGCGGGGTCAGTTCCTACGAGTTACAAATGTCCCGTGGGAGGTGATGGTGCCACCCACGGGGATGTTCGGGGGCTATTTCGAGTTCTCACCCTCTAACGCCACATTTTTAAGCCTAAGTATAGAAATATGCAAATTATCGTCGTATTCTCAAATCGGGAGTCTCGCGGCTGCGAGTTCAGTTCCTACGAGTTACATTGGTCCCGTGGGAGGTGTTGGTGCCACCCACGGGGCCGTTAGAGGGTTATTTCGAGTTTTCACCATCTAACGCCATGTTTTTAAGCCTAAGTCTAGAAATATGCAAATTATCATCGTATTCTAAAACTGGGAGTCCCGTGGCTGCGGGGTCGGTTCCTACGAGTTACATTGGTCCCGTGGGAGGTGTTGTGCCACCCACGGGGCCGTTAGAGGGCTGTTTCGAGTTCTCACCCTCTAACGCCATGTTTTTATTAAGTCTAGAAATTTGCAAATTAGCGTCGTACTCTCAAACCGGGAGACCCGCGGCTGTGGATTCAGTTCCTACGAGTTACATTGATCCCGTGGGAGGTGTTGGTGCCACCCACGGGGACGTTCAAGGGCTGTTTCGAGTTCTCACCCTCTAACGCCATGTTTTGCTTAAGTCTAGAAATATACAAGTTATAGTCGTACTCTCAAACTGGGAGATCCGCGGCTGTGGGGTCAGTTCCTACGAGTTACATTGGTCCCGTAGGAGGTGTCGGTGCCACCCACGGGGCCGTCCAGGAGCTGTTTCGAGTTCTCACCCTCTAACGGCATGTTTTTAAGCCTAAGTCTAGATATATACAAATTATCGTCGTATTCTCAAATCGGGAGCCCCGTGACTGCGGGTTCAGTTCCTACGAGTTACATTGGTCCCGTAGGGGGTGTTGGTGCGACCCATGGGGCCATTCGGGGGCTGTTTCGAGTTTTCACCCTCTAACGCCATGTTTTTAAGCCTAAGTCTAGAAATATGTAAATTACCGTCGTATTCTCAAAACGGGAGCCCCGCGGCTGCGGGGTCAGTTTCTACGAGTTACATTGGTCCCGTGGGAGGTGTTGGTTCCACCCACAAGGCCGTTAGAAGGCTGTTTCGAGTTTTCACCCTCTAATACCATGTTTTTAAACATAAGTCAAGAAATATGAAAATTATCATCGTATTCTGAAACCGGGAGCCCCGCGACTGCGGGGTCAGTTCCTATGAGTTACATTGGTCCCGTAGGGGGTGTTGGTGCCACCCACGGGGCCGTTCGGGGGTTGTTTCGAGTTTTCACCCTCTAATGCCCTGTTTTTAAGCCTAAGTCTAGAAATATACAAATTACAGTCGTATTTTAAAACCAGGAGTTCCGCGGCTGCGGGGTCAGTTCCTACGAGTTACATTGGTCCTGTGGGAGGTGTTGGTGCCACTCACGGGGACATTCGGGGGTTGTTTCGAGTTCTCACCCTCTAACGCCATGTTTTAAGCCTAAGTCTAGAAATATGCAAATTATCATCATATTCTCATTCCGGGAGTCCCGCGGCTGCGCGGTCAGTTCCTACGAGTTACAAATGTCCCGTGGGAGGTGATGGTGCCACCCACGGGGATGTTCGGGGGCTATTTCGAGTTCTCACCCTCTAACGCCACGTTTTTAAGCCTAAGTATAGAAATATGCAAATTATCGTCGTATTCTCAAATCGGGAGTCTCGCGGCTGCGAGTTCAGTTCCTACGAGTTACATTGGTCCCGTGGGAGGTGTTGGTGCCACCCACGGGGCCGTTAGAGGGTTATTTCGAGTTTTCACCATCTAACGCCATGTTTTTAAGCCTAAGTCTAGAAATATGCAAATTATCATCGTATTCTAAAACCGGGAGTCCCGTGGCTGCGGGGTCGGTTCCTACGAGTGACATTGGTCCCGTGGGAGGTGTTGTGCCACCCACGGGGCCGTTAGAGGGCTGTTTCGAGTTCTCACCCTCTAACGCCATGTTTTGATTAAGTCTAGAAATTTGCAAATTAGCGTCGTACTCTCAAACCGGGAGACCCACGGCTGTGGATTCAGTTCCTACGAGTTACATTGGTCCCGTGGGAGGTGTTGGTGCCACCCACAGGGCCGTTAGAGGGCTCTTTGGAGTTTTCACTCTCTAATGCCATGTTTTTAAGCCTATGTCGAGAAATAGGCAAATTATCATCGTATTCACAAATTGGGAGTCCCACGGATGTGGGGTCAGTTCCTACGAGTAACATTGGTCCCGTGGGAGGTGTTGGTGCCACCCACGGGGCCGTTCGGGGGCTGTTTCGAGTTTCACTGTCTAACGCCATGTTTTGATTAAGTCTAGAAATATGAAAATTAACGTCGTACTCTCAAATCGGGAGACCCGTGGCTGTAGGGTAAGTTCCTACGATTTACGTTTGTCCCGTGGGAGGTGTTGGTGCCACCCACGGGGCCGTTCGGGGGCTGTTGCGAGTTCTCACCCTCTAACGCCGTGTTTGTTAGCCTAAGTCTAGAAATATAAAAATTATCATCGTATTCTCAAACTGGGAGACCCGCGATGGCGGGGTCAATTCCTAAGAGTTACATTGGTCCAGTAGGGGGTGTTGCTGCCACCCACGGGGCCGTTCGGGGGATGTTTCAAGTTTTCACCCTCTAACGCCATGTTTTTAAGCCTAAGTCTAGAAATATGCAAATTACCGTCGTATTCTCAAACCGGGAGTCCCGCGGTTGCGGGGTCAGTTCCTACTAGTTACATTGGTCCCGTGGGAGATGTTGGTGCCACCCACAGGGCCGTTAGAGGGCTGTTTCGAGTTTTCACCCTCTAATGCCATGTTTTTAAGCCTAAGTCAAGAAATATGCAAATTATCATCGTATTCTCAAATTGAGAGTTCCACGGCTATGGGGTCAGTTCCTACGAGTTACATTAGTCCCGTGGGAGGTGTTAGTGCCACCCACGGGGCCGTTAGGGGGCTGTTTCGGGTTCTCACCCTCTAACGCCATGTTTTGATTAAGTCTAGAAATATACAAATTATCATCGTACTCTCAAACTGGGAGACCTGCGGCTGTGGGGTCAGTTCCTACTAGTTACATTGGTCCCGTGGGAGGTGTTGGTACCACCCACGGGGCCGTTCGGGGGCTGTTTCGAGTTCTGACCCTCTAACGCCATGTTTTTAAGCCTAAGTCTAGAAATATGCAAATTATTATCGTATTCTCAAACTGAGAGCCCCGCGACTGCGGGGTCAGTTCCTACGGGTTACATTGGTCCCGTAGGGGGTGTTGGTGCCACCCACGGGGCCGTTCGGGGGCTATTTCGAGTCTTCACCCTCTAACGCCATGTTTTGATTAAGTCTAAAAATATGCAAATTAACGTCGTACTCTCAAACTGGGAGACCCTCGGCTGTAGGGTAAGTTCCTACGAGTTACATTGGTCCTATGGGAGGTGTTGGTGCCAGCCACGGGGCCGTTTGGGGGCTGTTTCGAGTTCTTACCCTCTAACGCCATGTTTTTAAGCCTAAATCTAGAAATATGCAAATTATCGTCGTATTCTTAAATCGGGAGCCCTGCGATTGTGGGGTCAGTTCCTACGAGTTACATTACTCCCGTAAGGGGTGTTGGTGCCACCCACGGGGCCGTTCGGGGGCTGTTTCGAGTTCTCACCCTCTAACGCCATGTTTTTAAGCGTAAGTCTAGAAATATACAAATTATTGTCGTATTCTCAAACCGGGAGCCCCGCGACTGTGGGGTTACTTCCTACGGGTTACATTGGTCCCGTAGGGGGTGTTGGTGCCACCCACGGGGCCGTTCGGGGGATGTTTCGAGTCTTCACCCTCTAACGCCATGTTTTTAAGCCTAAGTCTAGAAATATACAAATTACCGTCGTATTCTCAAACCGGGAGTCCCGCGGTTGCGGGGTCAGTTCCTACGAGTTACATTTGTCCCGTGGGAGGTGTTGGTGCCACCCACAGGAGCGTTAGAGGGCTGTTTTGAGTTTTCACCTTCTAATGCCATGTTTTTAAGCCTAAGTCTAGAAATATGCAAATTATTATCGTATTGTCAAACCGAGAGCCCCGCGACTGCGGGGTCAGTTCCTACTAGTTACATTGGTCCCGTAAGGGGTGTTGGTGCCACCCACGGGGCCGTTCCGGGGCTGTTTCGAGTTTTCCCCCCTCTAACGTCATGTTTTTAAGCCAAAGTCTAGAAATATGAAAATTACCGTCGTATTCTCAAACCGGGAGTCCCGCGGCGGCGGGATCAGTCCCTACGAGTTACATTGGTCCGGTGGGAGGTGTTGGTGCCACCCACAGGGCCGTTAGAGGGTTGTTTCTAGTTTTCACCCTCTAATGCCATATTTTTAAGCCTAAGTCAAGAAATTTGCAAAATATCATCGTATTCTCAAATTGGGAGTCCAACAGCTGTGGGGTCAGTTCTACGAGTTACATTGGTTCCGTGGGAGGTGTTGGTGCCTCCCACGGGGCCGTTCAAGGGCTGTTTTGAGTTCTCACCGTTTAACGCCATGTTTTGATTAAGTCTAGTAATATACAAATTATCGTCGTACTCTCAAATCGCGAGACCCGCGGCTCTGGGTTCAGTTCCTATGAGTTATATTGGTCCCATGGGAGGTGTTGGTGCCAGCCACGGGGCCGTTCGGGGGCTGTTTCGAGTTCTCACCCTCTAACGCCATGTTTTTAAGCCTAAGTCTAGAAATATGCAAATTAACGTCGTAGTCTCAAAACGGGAGACCCGCGACTGTGGGGTCAGTTCCAACGAGTTACATTGGTCCCGTGGGAGTTGTTGGTGCCACCCACGGGGCCATTCGAGGGCTGTTTCGAGTTTTCACCCTCTAACGCCATGTTTTTAAGCCTAAGTCTAGAAATATGCAAATTACCGTCGTATTCTCAAACCGGGAGTCCTGCGGCTGCGGGGTCAGTTCCTACTAGTTACATTGGTCCCGTGGGAGGTGTTGGTACCACCCACAGGGCCGTTAGAGTGATTTTTCGAGTTTTCACCCTCTAATGCCATGTTTTTAAGCCTAAGTCAAGAAATATGCAAATTATCATCGTATTCTCAAATCAGGTGTCCCACAGCTGTGGGGTCAGTTCCTACGAGTTACATTGGACCCGTGGGAGGTGTTGGTGCCACCCACGGGGCCGTTCGGGGGCTGTTTCGAGTTTTCACCCTCTAACGCCATGTTTTGATTAAGTCTAAAAATATGAAAATTAACGTCGTACTCTTAAACGGGGAGACCCGCGGCTATAGGTTAAGTTCCTACGAGTTACATTGGTCCCGTGGGAGGTGTTGGTGCCACCCACGGGGCCGTTCGGGGGCTGTTTTGAGTTCTCACCCTCTAACACCATCTTTTTAAGCCTAAGTCTAGAAATATGCAAATTATTGTCGTATTCTCAAACCGGGAGCCCCACGACTACGGGGTCAGTTCCTACGGGTTACATTGGTCCCATAGGGGGTGTTGGTGCCACCCACGGGGCCGTTCGGGGGATGTTTCGAGTTTTCACCTTCTAACGCCATGTTTTTAAGCCTTATGTCTAGAAATATACAAATTACTGTCGTATTCTCAAACCGGGAGTCCTGCGGCTGCGAAGACAGTTCATACGAGTTACATTGGTTCCGTGGGAGGTGTTGGTGCCACCCATAGGGCCGTTAGAGGGTTGTTTCGAGTTTTCACCCTCTAATGCCATGTTTTTAAGCGTAAGTCTAAAAATATGCAAATTATCATCGTATTCTCAAACCGGGAGGCCCGCGACTGTGGGGTCAGTTCCTACGAGTTTCATTGGTCCCGTAGGGGGTGTTGGTGCCTCTCACGCGGCCGTTCGGGCTTTGTTTCTGGTTTTCACCCTCTAACGCCTTGTTTTTAAGCTTAAGGCCTCATATTTTAAAATTATCGTCGTATTCTCAAATCGGGAGTCCCGTGATCACGCAGTCTATGCCTACATGTTACATTGGTCCCGTGAGAGGTGTTGGTGCCTCTCACGGGTCCGTACGAGGGTGGTTTCGTGTTTTTGCTATCTTACCCCTTATTTTTAAGCTTAATTCCTAATGTTTTTTTAATTATCGTCGTATTCTCAAACCGTGGGTCCCGTGATCTCGCGGTCAATTCGTACTAGTTTCATTGGTCCCGTGTGAGGTGTTGGTGCCATGTTTTTAAGTTTAAGTCTCGACATTTGCAAGTTATCCTATCATCGTATTCTGAAACCGGGAGTTTAATATATTTTCAACATATTATCCAACAGTGAAACCAATAATTATCCCGTACTCCTTCTAATTATCCCATACTCCTTCTAAAATACTATCCAACAACATTCCAACAACCAATAATTATCCAACAACCACACCAAAACAAAATCAATAACTATCCCCTACTCCTTCTATCATCTAAAAGATTTAATAGATAATGCATATCAATTATATAACTACTTTAATTAATGTACAGAGTACCTAGTGTGTAATGAAGAACTGGTATCCAATTGGTTAGATTTGCAATACGTAAACAATGTGTTATGAAACTATAACTCGAAACAGCCCCCGAACGGCCAATATAACTCGTATGCACTTGAATCATTGGGCCAATATAACTCTTACAAACTTAAATCATTTCTAGGGTAATGAGCCATTGAAACTAAATGAACAAAAACAACATAAATTGTTTGAGCTGAAAAATAGTGAATGAATTGAATAAATTATATTCTTTTTGCCAAAAAGCAAACCATGAACCGAAAAATAGTGAATGAACTGAATAAATTTAGCAAGACTAAAAGATCAAACCATTTTTCACACCAAATGTAAAACTCATACATTCTGAATAAATAATAAATGAAATATCAATGTTGACAGTGATGCCAGCGAGAAACAAATGATTGTAGATTAGAACCCAAACTCGGATACAAAAAAATAAAAAATTCGATACCTCTCAAATACGGAGAAAGCCAAATCAAACTGTTTAAGCGAGAGGACACCAAGGGTGTATACCTACAAAATAGAACTAATTAGAAGAAAAATATACATTCCAAACACAAAAAAAATACTCCAATAATCTAGATACAAAAAATGATTAAAGATACCTCAAGGCAAATAGAAAACCCCCCAAATTATCAAAATGTAGTAAAAACATTACAAAAAAGGGGTAAATACAAACTTATTAATAATTGTAGGGGCTTGATTGATGAATGAGGCTTATATATGAACATCGCACCTCGTTTTTTTTTTGTTTTCCTCCATCGCACCTGCTACACACGAATGCTACCCACCGCACCTAGAATGGGCAATGTTATCTTGCAAACATCTAAGAAAGGCTTGGTCAATATATTCCCTTGATCTCCAAAGAAGAGGTGAACACAGTTTTCTTCATTTTCACAATTTCTACAAAATCAGAAATATCAAAAATATTAATTTTCAATTATTATGGAGATGAATATAAAATTAGGCGAGACACTATTTACTCGACAAGTCCATAAGAAGAATCATGGTTAACAACAAATTATATATCAACATGGTAATTGAGATTCAAAACCAAAATTATTTCAGACGAAAATGGTATATGATAATGAGAGTAACATTTATTTATTTATTTTCTCCAAAACAAGCTGGATAAATTTTTATATGATTACTAATTGAGCCCATATTCTGACTAAAATACATTGTATTAAAAAAGAGGTAAAAGGGGTAAATCCTCCCTTTCAATATTGAACCTCATCCAACCTTTAAATAAAAATCCAGGACCTGATTTTCTTAACTCTACTATAAGGGTTAAAGTAAGGGGAAAATAAAATTAATAGAATATTGAACCTCCACCGCCATCGTTGGATCTCAGTCTCACCGCGGCACTACCCCCTTCCCTACATTTTTCCCAATGGTTATATCAATCTTATTTTTTCAAGCGCTTTCCCCAACAGAGCCTCTAAATAACCATCTGAACATGTTGAGATCAGTCAAGCCTATACCCGCGGGTGGTGTTAAAAGCGACTCCAATTCTTCATTGTCTGTCATAGATAACAACCCTTTTGACCCTACTTCATGGACAAAAATACTTGTTCTTGAAACATATAACAAACACACGCACACATAAATGGATATATTACATAGTTCAAACCATTTTTTTAAGATGATATTTTCAAAAGGTTTCAAAATTTGCAGTTATAGCTAAAACATCCCTTGTAATTGTGAAATAAAGAAAGAAAATAAATGAATCAAACATTTAAAACCCAGTGGAGAGAGAAAATAACATTATACCCAAAGATTGGAACATAAAATATAGATATTATTAACACAAACTAATAAGAAGCACAGGCACAATTAGTGTTTCATCCAAAACATTCATGTATGGCAAATAGCCATGCACTAAAAATGAGGCATCTACAACTCAATCTGCCACATAATCATTTGAAGCATAACAATGATGCATCCATAAGTTCAATAAAAGAATGATGCCTCGAAGTAATTGTGTCAGGAGTAAAACTGAACTTATAAATTATTACTCCATCCATCCCAAATTAATAAATAGTCCCTCTTTGAAGGGGAAAAAATTAGTTTCCAAATTTATACTCCCAAAAATGATGATTAAATACCTTCGCTACGCACCTCATAGGTAGTGTTCAATTGGGTAACCTGGTAATCTAATTAGTTTTATATATTAATTTAGAGACTAAATCAAAAAGGATTGCAGGATAGGGACGGGGGAGTATCGTGAAACTATATAATGACTATAAATGAAGAGGCAGAAATACGTACAATCTGAAACATTCCAAGCATCCTAGGAATACTTGCAGCCTGTACCGTTCTCGGCTTCACTATCTGCATAACACCAACTAAGTATAGTGAAAAAGAAAAGAAAATCTGGGATACAATACCTGCACATAAATAGTGAATAAGAAGCAAACCTTGCTAGTTTTGATTGGAACTATGTCGTCCATAGTTAAAGGCTCCATAGCATTAAACCTCCATACAGATTGGGGAAGAAACTTCCATAGCATTAAACCTCCATACAGATTGGGGAAGAAATCTCCATGAATGCTACCAGCGTTTGGGGAAGAAACCTTGCACCTTCAACCCACCGCACCTGCTACCCACCGTTTCTTACTCCATACGCAACATCGCAACTTCTTCGTAGCTAATCCCGACCTAGTACCAACGTTTGGGGAAGAAAAAAAAAGATATGAGCGGGGAAATGAAAATATGAGGCGCTTGAGGTTGTTTTAGGATTCACACTGGTCACGGCCTAGAGCCGTGACCCACCCACCGCGGCCCATTAATGAAGCTAAGTGGGATGTATACTGCCTATTGGTCACGGCCCATAACCGTGAACCATACAAAGAAATGGTCATGGCCCATAACCGTGACCCTCAATCTGTGATGCGTGACCCTTTTCATCAACACTAGTGCTTGAATGAGGGATGGTCACGGCCCATAGCCGTGACCCACACCCAGAAATGGTCACGGCCCAAAGCCGTGACCCTCAATGTGTGTATTTTTTTCTTTGTCATGCCATGGGTCACGGACTTGGGTCGTGACCCATTCGCGACCAAGCTTGGAGGGAATCTTGGTGCGAGTTTGGCGCCAAGATGGTCACGACTTGGTCACGGCCCAAGTCCGCGACCACAGTGGTCGCGGACTTGGGCCGTGACCACTTCCAGAACATAGATAATTTAGTGTGATAATAAATATGGTCATGCCAAATATTGATTGGGCCACGACCCACTAGGCGTGACCATTTGCAGGATTTGGTGTAGTGTAAATATAGGCTTAATTCGTGTGGTCAAATATCCTACATGGCTTGTAAACATCATCCCCTTGTCGAAATTGGAAGAGAAAGCCCGCATGTGCATTGGTTATCAAAATTTGAACAAGGCATCCCCAAATGATAATTATCCTCCGCCTATTATCGACATGATCATTGATAACACTCCGAGTCACGCCCCCAAGTCATTTGTCGATAATTTCTCCAGGTATAATCGGATTAAGATGCATCCTGACCATCAGGAAAAGACCGACTTTATCACCCCATGGGGAAGCTTTTGCTACACAGTCATGTCCTTCAATATCAAAAATGTCGGGGCTACCTAGTAAAGGGTCATTATAACCATTCTGCATGACTTTATCCATAAGAAATTTAAAGTCTATGTCAGTGACATGATCATCAAATCCAAGACTCAAGAAGGTCACATTCCTTCCCTTAGGAAATTATTCAGACGACTACAATAGTACGAAATGCGAATCAACCTATATAAATGTGTCTTCGATGTCACTAAGGGAAAACTCCTCGAATTTATGGTCAATGAAAAAGGGATTGTAACAGACCCCACCAAACTAAAAGCAATACTCGAGATGTCACTATCCCAGATGGAGAAAAAAGTGCGTGGATTCATGGGTAAGCTCTAATACATCAATCAATTCATCAGCCAACTGGCCTCCATCTGCGAGCCCATTTTCAAGCTTCTCCAAAAGGATTCAACTAATGTTTGGAACAAGGCGTGCCAGGAAGCCTTCAATCAGATCAAATGATACCTCACTCGACTTTTGGTGCTCATGTCTCTACAGCAAGGTCTCCCCCTCCTCCTATACTTGACTATCACTGACACTTTAGCAGGGGTTATGTTGGCCTTATACATTAAGGAATCTCATAAAGAAATAGAAATGTACTACGCTAGTTGAAAGCTAGTCAGGTACGAAGTAAACTACATCACATTAGAGAAGGCGTGTTTCACCTTGGTCTCGATCACATAGAAGCTCTGGGACTACATGATCATATTTACTATAAAACTGGTGTCCCAAATGGATTCAATGAAATACCTATTGGATAAGACCACCTTGTCTAGTCGTATGGCCCTCTGGTTGAAGTAACTGGCTGAATTTGATATCATTTATATCACACAGAAGGCTATAAAAGGGATATCTATCTCTGATTACCATGTTGATAATCCCATAGAGGTAACTGAGCTTTGGATTTCCAAATTCCCAGACGAAGACATCCTCTACACCTCACACGAGGACCTCAGGTGGCATATGTTCTTGGACAGAGCTGCAAATAAGAAAGGGTATGGTATTGGGATACTCTTGATTGCCCCCAAAGATTATCACACTCCCATTGCCATTAAATTGGAATTCCCTTGCACAAATAGCATGACAAAATACGAGGAATGTACCATAGGGCTCAAGATCAGCTTTGAGAAAGGAATGAAATGCATATACGTTTATGGAGACTTAGCCCTCATCGTGGCTCAGATGCTCAGAAAATGGAAAGTTAAAGACGAGAACCTCCTACCCTTCCATGCTCACGTAGAAGAGTTCGCCTCCTAATTTAAAGTTATCACCTTTCATTACCTTCCTCTCTCGAGGAATAGTCTAACTGATGCACTGGTGACCTTGGCCTCCATGATCGACATGCCTAAGGGAATAACAATGGCTCCCTTTCTGGTTCAAAAATAGACTGCACCCACTCACTGCTACCATATTGAGCTCACTACAAAAGAAGATCTAAATACGGTAAGATTATGGTGTTATGATATTTGGCACATCCTCAAACATAGTAGGTATCCCTGAGATGCTGACAAGAAAGAACATGTGACCCTTTTCAAGTTAGTTGCTCAATAAATCATCTGCGATAAGGCAGTGTCTAAAAGGAATTGCTATGGAACCCATCTGCATTACATAGCAGGGGTTGGGGTCGAAGACATAATACAGAAGTTCCACAGTGGAAAATATGGGCCCCACATAAACGATCATATGCTTGACAAGAAGATCATATGTCAAGGAAATTACTGGACCACCATGGCTCAAGACTGCACTACTTATATTCAAAGATGCCATAAATTCTAGCAGTTTGCCAACCTTCAGCACTTGCCTCCTCGAGAGTTGGACAACACTACCTCTCCCTGGCCCTTCTCCATTTAGGGCATAGACATCATCGAAAAAGTCACTCCCAAAGCTTCAAACGAGCACAAATTCATCTTGGTCTCCATTGACTACTTCACAAAATAGATCAAAGCTGAGTCATACGTGGTACTGAATGCAAAAAAAAATTGGCCATATTCATCAGAAAGTACATTATCTCCTGCTACAGAGTTCCCCAAGAAGTTGGTGTCAGACAATGGGCTCTATTTCAAAGCTGAGGTCACAGAACTAGTTGACGAGTATGAAATTCAAAAGCATAAGTATTCTCCTTACCAACCACAGACTATTGGCGCCATCAAAATTGCCAACAAAAAAAGTTAAAACCATCATGAGCGAGATGATCGAAAGCTGTATAAACTGGATCGATCGGATCCCATATGACCTCTGAGGCTACTACAAATGGAGGACGTACTCCCCATTGAACTTGAAATACCTTCTCTACGAGTCATGCTCAAAATTCAGGTCAGTGAAGAAGAGTGGCATCAAAATCACTATGATGAATTAGTACTCTTAGATGAAAAGAGGTTCAAAGCTCTATATCATATACAAGGGTACCATCGTCATATTGCGTGATCATTCAAGAAGAAGGTTAAGGACCGTGGTGTCCAAGAAGGGAATATTACCCTCAAGGAAATCATAGAATTTGTTGAGACTCCATAGGAAAATTCAAGCCTAATTTGAGTGGCCCTTACATCGTAAAGAAAATCTTGTATGGTGGCACTGCTATGCTCACAGACCTCAATGGAGATGAAATGGCGCGTCCAGTCAACTTGGACCATCCTAAGATTTTTTACCCCTAGTCCAAACTCTCATCACAGTATGACTCTTCTCATCCCACTTATATTCTAAAAAGAAATCTTCCTTCCTCTCTACTCAGAACTACATAAGACCTGATCCTCTCTGAAAAATCACCCATTTTCAAAGAGAAGATAATAATTTTCGAACCCCACAGAGGTACGTAGGCAACCCATAGACACATGTGGGAGCGGTCCCTTCTCTTTCACAAAATTCTATTCATTTCTCCCTCTGAGAATAATGTTCTCCCTCATCATTTAAACGAACAAAAGGATTATGTATGACTTAGCGATCGATATAGATAGTTCAAATGCATAATTCATTAAAGGCACAACAATATGCATTAAAATTATTGTTCTTTTATTAAAAAATAGGAGTAAAACTATTGCACATATATTAACAATGGGAATGAAAAATAGCCCACCCCCTTACAAGCCCTATAAAAACATTAAAACCCTGAAAACCCGTATCATTGCCAGCTTCACGAAAACCAAACCCCTCTCAAACCTACACAAACTTCTCATATTTTTTTACTGCCCCTTCTCATGCATATGATCTTGCCTTCAACTTCCTGATGGACCCGCTTCATCATCATTGCCTGTCCATGGAGGACCCCAAGAATCACACTCCTGGTTATGGCTCTAAGTGCTCTCCGTACGACGGTAAGCTTTTATAATTTTGGACGAAACCATGACACCTTCTTTCAAAGTGTCAAACGTCATAAGCCATCTCTGACCAATCCCCTCCGCTAGAATCTTCTCAACCACCCACTTCCACAACCACTATAGGTAGTCCCTAGATATGAACCCAACCTCCCCAATAGATTGAGATAGATGGACAGATAGTCGACGGCACTGCCATAAAGGCCACAACATCATTCTCAGTGACTCAGTCAGGTCCTCCATGGGAAAGAAGTTTTTATATGCGAAGGAAAGATTTTCTCCCATCCCACTTATCACAAAAGCCGCCATAGAAGATAGAAAGAGGTTTGATGAAGACCACCAACCGCACGTATTGTAATCTCCCAGTTGTAAGATAGGCTGCAAGTTCCCCCACCACGGTCTAGACGAGAAAATATTCTGGGCCTCATGCTCTACAAGACAGTTCACCTAGTTCTCCGTAATCAGGTCGAAGCTGAAGAAGAGCATAGAGAAGAAATTAGGAATGCCCAACAGAGGGTACTCATGAAGGGCCGCCAAATAACCACATGACCAACATGATAGGGCTCCCCCGTACAAAATTATCTCGACCCTCCTTCTAGGCGTCCAGTCCATTCAAGGGCTCCTCAAGTATCACAATAGATGGATTACAGTGGTAAGACATATACAACACTATCGTGGCTACCTGAGGGTCAGCCGTTATGTCGCCTGTCACCAAAAGCATCCTAGGAGTCAATCCCAGGGCTACGACACCAACAAAGCCATTATCAGTGAAATCTCTCCCACACACTAAATTCAATACTGTCGGGAGGATAATACTTCCTCCTTGTACAAACGGTGGCAGTTGAGGGAGAGACAAGGAGTAACTCGGCTAATGATACCCTAGGAAAATGAGACAAATCTGGTATGACTGCTGCAACACATGGGTTGATACCCAACTAGGGTTGTGTTTTTGTTACGAACTTTTATTTTTTTGATTTTCAATCCAATTTTTTCCGAATTTGGAATGAAAATTTAGTTTGCCACTTTTCAATTTTTTATTTTTCCAAAAAAATGGATTGAAAATAATTTTGAATTTCTGATTTTTCTGATTTTTTCGAATTATTATTCGATTTCCTGATTTTCTTGATTTTTTTAAACTTCCCCATATCCCATATCGGTTGGGAGAGGATGATGGTTCCAAAGTAGTGCTCTATAAAAGGATATTATCCTACTAACATCTACAAAAATTAAAAAATGGGTCAAATCCTCATGTATTTACATGTTGGGTTAAACCATTTTGTGTGTTTCTTTAAAATGAGAATTTCGAGTAATCGAAATCCTAAATTTATTTTTTTGAAATTTTGGAATTTCCTAAATTTTTAATATATTTTGTGAATTTTTATTTTTGCCAATTTTTTTGATTTTTTTGAATTCCGAATTTTTTTTAATTATCAGAAAAAAAAATGGAATAGTTATTTTATTTCCAAAAAAAATTGGATTTTTTTTCGAAGAGTCATTTTCCAATCTGATTCGGCCGAAACACAGTCCTACATCCCAACATAGCGGAAAAATCTTTGTAAGTGGGACACGCTTCATCCAAGACAAATCGGAAGACACAGTTTTCAGGGGACCAAAATTGCACCACTGCTTCTAGAAAATTTAAATCTATATGGAGATTACGCCCCGGGGGGACATGGTGCAAGATGAAAGCTTCATAATTAACGTTATAGAGGTACATAGCCTCTAAGATTTTGAGGTAAGCCGAGAAAGTTTTGGACATTGGAAGCACCATATCAGAAGAATAAAAGAGATTGCAAAAGAAAGAAGTTTCAATTATGGTGATGAAAACCACTATCGAAGTCCCCTTTCTATACTACAAGACTCATAAAAGACAAGCAACCTGAGCGGCTGCCAGGACCTCTGATCCTAAGTACCTAGAAGTACAGAGGAAGTGCAATCAAAGCTAGGAAAGTGATTTGGACTTGACCCATATGCTAATAGGCAGGCCAAGAGGTATGTCGATCGGCACCCCCTATTTTTTGAAATTCTTTACTTTCCTCTTTTGTATATATCATTTTCAAAATAAAAACTTTCATTTATAAAAATTCAACTCGTTGGTAAAAAAATCCCTCTTCAAGTCTTTTTTCTATTTTGTTCTATTTCACCCTATCTTATCTTTTCAATTAATGAAACCTTAGCAGAAAATTAAAGTGCATATAGAGCAAGTCACTAAATCAATATAATCGAATAAAAATATGTATTTTATATATATTGGTCAAAGTGATTACATTAATTCTACAAGTACAAAAAAAGAAAAAAGATAAGATAAATCGAGACGTAGCCTGAACCCTCCAAAAACTCAATAAAACCCCTCACATCAAGCGCATCGGTGAACACGCTTCCCTTGGAGACGTATGGTAGACCCCCTATTTCCATAACCGAAGCTCTCCTCGAATGTAGCTCGTGGTATCAGGAAGGAACTAGTTGACTTTCTCACATAGTCAAACATAGACGCCATCGACACGAGGATAGGTTGCATTTGCACCCAAAAAGGGGAAGTGAAATAGTAATGAAAAGAAAATCAAAAAGAAGAAATATGAAAGAAGAAGAGTTATACATCTTTCCTAAGAGCCTCCTCAGGAAGACCTGCGAAGTCGTTTACCTCCGCATAAGGGCAGTGAGGCACTGATACCACCTCCCCACAGTGCACTCGGATATGATAAGAAGGGGTATAAATGTGGTGAAACGAAACCTCCTTCGCTGTCCTCATCGCGCTTCCCCCTATGTTATAGGCCAACACCACTAGTATGTTGGTACCCCTCCTAGATCACGTTACAGGTGGAGCCATATTCTCCACATTATAAATGAATGATGACGTCAACCAACTGGTCGTGAAATCCAAGTAGTCATAACTCGTCGTCATGTCTGTTTAATGTGTATAGGGATCGCCCTCCATCGCCGTCGCCCATGCCTCACCAGACACCAACGGTGGGACCTCCACCTCACCCTCCATCACCTGCCTCACCACTCTCTCTCTCCTAAGTACCAGACGTACCCAAACTCGTGCGCTAGAAGCCTCCTCATCTGGGCATGCATGCTAGTGACCCCCACGGCCCTTAAAGACAATCGCCAGGGGTAGAAGGTCAACTATTTCCCCAACAGGAGTCAGTAGTCTACCATATTATTAATATAATAAATTGAATCTCACCCATAACAAATCAAAGTAATATTTGTATAAACATTATAATCCTCATAATCACCGGGATTGAGAATTTGTGCACCTTTTACAAATTGTGAGATTGTGCAGTTTTAATCTTATTAGCACCTATACTTAAATCTCACCATTGCTCCTATTCAATATATTCCCGATGTACCAGTATAATCTTGTTTGAACAATCAAACAAGTTCTTGAACATCAAACAAAAACCTGCAGTCAACATAAACTACTAAGATTGTACATGCAGCTTCACGGATAGGATAACTCCCTATTTAGGTCTTAAACTATTCAATCGTACTAGGCCTGTCAATGGATCGGATTTTATCCTTCTCCGAATTCGAATCCGAATCCGATCCATTTAAGAGAATATGGATCATGCCTAAAATCTTATTATCCGATTATACGAATACCCGATTACCTGTTTATTAAATGGAGCGGATTTAGATTCATATATTCCGATCCGTTAATAATCCGATCCGATTAATATTTTCAATATAAATATATATTATTTTTAATTAATATATATTATATTTAATAATATTTTAAATATTTATATGATAGTTCTTTATTTCATTATCTGTTTTTTTTTTTTTTGGAACATTTGCAAAATAAATTTATGAAATAAGAGTTGAAAATAAAAATGTTTCAAATTAAGTTTAACATAAACGAATGATCGGATAATCGGATCAGATCCGAATCTGTTTAACATAAATGGATGTGGATTTGGATTTGTCTGATCCGATCCGATTAATAAATGGATCGGATACGAATCCGTTTAACATAAACGGATATGAATTTGGATTTTCCTGATCCGATCCGTTTACAGGCTTAACTCGTACCAAAATCAAAATTTTGATCCTTTTTTATCGAGACAAACTCAACTCATCAGAATTCCTACTAAGTACAATTGATCGACATACACAATATATATATATATATATATATATATATAGGGAGAGGCTCAAAAGTGAATCTAAAACATGAACATTTTAATGAACCTTAACAAAACACACCTTAACAACCCATTAATTTTAATTCCTATGTTGTCATTGGTCCGCGCCAGCAGCAATGGACACGCGTGTGACACGCATGATTTTTAATACACACCTTACCCCCCACCTGCGTGTCACATTCGTGTCCATTGCTGCTGGCGCGGACCAAATACAACATATGAATTAAAATTAATCGGTTTTTAATATTTTATTTAAGGTTCATTAATATGTTCCTATTTTAGATTCATATATATGTTCATCTTTTAGATTCACTTTTGAACCTCTCCCTATATATATATATATATATATAAGGTTGTCCACAAACATAATTTATATGTCAAAATGAGTGTAGACAATTATTTATTAATAAATAATAAATATTATAAACATAATTTTAAAAATAAAATTCCAACACTTAATGAACTTAAAACACGCACACCAGATATGAGGCAGAGTTGTCGCTCTAATTCTTGAGATTTGTAACACGTTGGAGGGAATTCCTTAGTCTCATTAGGCTATCCGCAGTGGGATCCCATAAACTTGTGGGTTTATGGGATCTGTTAAAGGTCGAGTCTCTCAATGCACATACGGTAAATAAGGGATGGGCGGGAAACAAAACTGCGCCCGATCCAGGCGAAGGCGAACAAAAGTCTTGCGCCTGTCCTACTTGGTAATGTTACCGTTGCAAAATATAACCGTTCAACAATATTTCCTTTTATTTATAATTTTAACCCCTCTCATTTACTATAAATACCCAATTTCTAACTCATTTTTTCTCACACCTTCACCCAAATATTCTCAATTCTTCTCTCATTACTTCATAATTTATAATTTTATAATTATAAATTAAAATTATTTCTTATATCATTTTGCATTTTTAACCCATTAAAAATATGGAGGTGAATATTCGATTGAAACGTTATTTTGCTTGCAAAACAGCGGAACCGATTCGTGACATTCACCAACCTTAAACCCTATACCAAGACGAGGTCTATAAAGTCGTCATCATTTACATGAAGTCAGCGCGTCCCATGTTAGCAACTCTATTGTCCCACTAACCACTTCTTCCGATGAAGAATTTATTACGATGTGTGGTAGCGTTCACTTAGCTTGGGAGGTTTATGCCCAACTTTCAGGGGACGACAACATTAGGGCACATATTGATATGTATAGGGTTTCATCTATATTTTAAAAAGGATTTACAAATTTCGACAACAAATTAGTTTAGGCGCTCTTATCGTGATGGTCGGCTGAGACTCACACCTTTCATTTGGTGTTCATTGAGCTTAGACCTGGCAAAAGGAGGCACAACACGATAACACGACATAAATCAACACGAAGTTAGAAGTCAATGGGTGGACCCTTATTGATTTTGACTCATATCAAGGCCAATCCTATAAAACACGCTAGTTAACTGGTCGGGTTAGTGTTGACCCCCATCACCCGTTAAGACCCGATAAAACCCATTAAGACCCATTAATTTAAGGAAATAAGATATATTCTTGTGATTTATAAAGAGTTTATATAGTTTAGTGTTAATTTAATCATAACCATTTTTACTAAATGAGAGAGTTGCTAATGTTAATGAATTATTCGGTTTAATTGTGTTAAAAAGTGAGTTAATATGTCAACTTGTAAACAATTTAAAATAAATCATTATCTTAGTGTGTATTAACGGGTGAACACGACACGACACGTTAAGATAACGGGTCGGGCTTGGATATAATTTTTTCACACGATAAATAAGTCACTCGTTTAGACACGATCCGATAAGATCCGAACACGATAAAATCGACACAAAAACGACTCGAAACAATCCATTGCCTGAGCTTGGAATTACACCTCTAGATTTTGTTCATTTAACTAGTACATAGGGTTGTAGATTGAGCCGCCGAGGCCCGAAACCCGCATGTTCGGCCCGCTATTTTCGGGCCAAGCATTATTTGAGTTTGAGGCGAGCCGAGCTTGAATTTCGGGCCAAGCTTGAGTCGAACTTTGCCAAGCCCGAATTGGGCCTGAAGCCCGAACTTCGAATTTATAAATAAATAATTTATATAATATAACATATTTATGTTAACATTTTTTAATTAGGTTTCATTCTTTTATTTCATTTACTACTTTTTATTACAGTTTCATTTGTCATAATCCATTAAATTACATGAGATTTTCATTTTTGTGATTTTACTGCTAATCTCATTATGGTTTTTTTATTTATTAATTGCTCAAGCAACAATAGGCCCTTATTAGTGATCAAATAATGTTAAATGCATGAAATTTAATAGGCATTTGTAGGTTTTCACTCTTATTTACCATGTTTTAATTTAATATATTTCATAAATATATATTTTATTTGATGAAATATCAATTATATTTTAGTGTTTACATTTTATCCATGATGAAAATAAAAGAAAAAAAATACTAATTCAAACTTTTTTAACAAAAAAAATTAAAATCAACCCAAAGCCCGTAACATTTATGGGCCGAATTCGGGCTTAGGTAGGAAAAAATTGTTCGGGTCGAGCACGGGCTTGAGCATGGGTAAGTGAGTACGGACCGACCCTGAGCAAGCCCAAGTCCGACTCACCCACCCGATTTACAGCCCTACTGGTATGTATTATTTACTACATTTTTAATTTCTTCATTTAGTTTTTTTTATTCATATAATAAATATATTTTATTATTTTTTACAGGTATTACAGTTGATGTGAGAAATCAACTCCCTCGCTTTTCTCAATATGCCAACGAAGCGGTTGAAACTATAGTCGCCAAATACATTTGAAAGGAAAGATTTTTTGTTTTTTATTGGATTTATGGGACTTTTTAAAAGACTTTATACACGCGGTGCAAACGTGTTAATCGGACGCATGCATGAAATTTTGAAATGGTCACACCCATCTCCTCCTCTCTATCTGATTATGGGGTTAAATTCGAGAATATCTTTGGGTAACCTACCTCAGTCTTAACCATGGTATGCTTTTTTTCTACCATTTTGCCGACCCTTTTGCTTCCTCCTCACATTTTATCTTCAAAAACAAAGCTTCCATTTTTAGAGTCAGGTCCAAATCAAAGCTTTCTTCTACTATTGATTAAGGCCCAGTTTGGTTGCGCAAATTGTTTGATTATGTAAATTGGTTCATTGTGAATTATTGAATTGTAAATGAGTAGATTTGAAATGAGTTAAATCCAATTTTACACAATGTTTGATAATTTGAAATTGATGTTAAGGTTCTATGAAAAGAAAATAAAAAAAAATCAAGAGAGAGAGGGGGAGGGGGAGGGACAGAGAGGGAGATGAGGAGAGGAAGAGGAAGATGAGACATGCACTTTACGTGACTCCTATTTCAAATGGATTCATTTAAACTTTTTTATGAAATGATCCAATTTCATATTTTTCACATGAGCTAAAATGGGGAAATTGATGAATCCTTTCATTAATCCTTTCATTAATGAAACCAAACACAATTAATTGGTCAATTTGTAAATGGATCATTCTATTAATGATCCAATTTACAATTTTGGAACAACTAAACGGGGCCTAAATGATTTATATCCATGTGATTGGAGGGTTGGTATTTAGAATGGCCCCATTTTTATATGGGAGGGTAGCACCCAATTTTATTCTTCTTATACAACCAACAATTGCCCCATCATGGAGCTTGCATCGTTTTAATTTGAACTGTTCCTTGTCACAAAATAGGTTTGGCTTGGGGACACCGTGGGGTCACTAATTATTTGTAACCCCGATATCTCAAACCTGCCCACATATTGAAGTGATTTCTTGGATGTAAAGCAACCAATTAATTGCAAATGTTGGTCTACCTTACTACTAATGTTGGCCCTAATTGCATGCTCTCCTATTTGTTCCCGTATCTAGAATTTTCACCCACTTTAATTGATAGCATGGTATATTATATAGGATCAAATATCAAAAAGTTTTTTAAATATTTTTTTAATACATATTTAGGGTGCGTTTGTTTACACCTCTGAAATTTGAATCTAAATAATTCAGATTTCAGAGGCACTCAATATACGTTTGTTTTTCACACATTTCATAAATTAAGGGTAATATTATGGTCTTAATAATTCAGAGGTTCAAAACCCTCTGAATCTGATCACTGAAATCTGAACGAAATTGAATTACAATAATGTCCTTGCCATTTCTTTCAAATCACAGAAGATAATACATATAAAAAAATCATTCCCAAATAAAATATCACAAGGAATCGTCCCCATATAAAATACAATAAAGAGTTGTAGACACAACAAAACTCTTCATTGATACAACTCTTTAACAAAAATCTATATATATTGACACACGAATACACAATTCAAGTGTAAAAGATTTTCAGCTCTGCAATCTAAAAAAAAACTTCAACATGTATTGTCGTCTTCTTCTTCTTCTTCTTCTTCTTCTTCCTTTTTTTCCAACGAATTTGTCTTTTACATTTTTACAACTGTGAAGATAAAAAAAAAAAAAAAACTCAAATCAGATTTCGTTCTAGCTTCCGTTGTAGATTAATGAAGAAACCTTTTCTCCAAATAAATTAACGAGGAAAGAGACTTTACTGATTTCTTTGCTTCTTTGGCTATTTGCTTCTTTCATACTTTTTAATGACTTTTGCTTGCTGTAGAAGAGCTCCAAATGAGCTCCAAATGAGAGACACATATTTGACATATGTTGACATATGTCAAATATATATCTTGAACACTGTGAACGGATTTTAAAACACAAGCTTTTTTTTTTGGTTACACAAAGCATAATGCTCAGACCTATCCATATCTTATAGTATATTTTAATGAGTTGATAAACGTGAGGCTGTGCAAATCTTGTCAAGAGCAGGTTACCTGCAATGAATGGATGGGACGAAAAAAATTAGTATCTCCCAATTGTTATTTTACAGTTTAAATTTTTTTTGTCATGCAGTAAAATGACTCCAAAGCAAAGGTTGTTGGTGTGCGTTGTTGCAATAATTATAATGTTTAAACTTATTAAACAACGTACACGTGTGAGACAAAAATTGTGTACATCATTTCTTTCAGGAAAGGCGTAATTACAAGAACTTTTAGATGGATCTCCCACACAAATGTTTGATTTATTTAGGATGAGGACAAATGCATTTCTTGAGCTATGCGATCACTTCTGCGAAAGAGGGTGGCTTACTGATAGTAGGCATATAGACGCTGAAGAGAAAATGGCATTTTTTTAGGCATTATTGGTCACAATCATCGAAATCAAGTAATAAAATACCGATTCCAACATTCTGGACAAACTATAAGTATTTTCGTGAAGTATTGTGGGCAATGCTTCATTTTTCCAAAGAGATTATAGTGCCTCCTGCATTTAATGGATCTATTGGAGAAATCCGATCACATCGACGTCTTAGGGAAGGACCATTCAAAGGGGCTATTGGAGCACTTGATGGTACACTAATTAATGCACATATTCCGGTTGATAAACAAATCCCTTTCAGAGGACGAGGCGGAAAGGAATGTTTTCAAAATGTTTTGGCCGTTTGTGATTTTAATATGAAATTTATATATGTTACGGCCGGATGGGAGGGGATAGTGCACGATTCACGAGTGTTAAATGAGACTTTGCGTCATCCAAGCAATAAATTTCCATTACCCTCTGAAGGTGATATTTGTTTTATTATTATTTTTTCTACAACTATTATATTTGTTTATTACTATTTGTCTTATTTGCATTTTTTATTGTTGTAGGAATGTATTATTTGTTTGATGCTGCATACACCCACACTAGGGGCTTTACGTGCCCCTATAAAGGCACACGATACTGGTTGTCCGATTTTCGTCGTGATGGTCAAGCTAGAGATAAAAAGGAGAAATTCAACCATGCACATGCTAGATTAAGAAATGTGATTGAGAGGACATTCGCTGTTTTAAAGAATAGATTCGCGATATTGCATAGAATGGCTCCTTATAGTTATCGAACCCAAGTACACATTGTTGTCGCATGCATGGCAATACATAACTTCCTTCGTCGAGTATCACTTAATGATCCATTGTTTCAGATATATGAAGATGATGATGTGGACTTGCCCGCCGAGCCATTAGTAGATAGTGAACAAGCAAAAGTTCCACCAAATTATGATCAAATATTTGGACGAGCACCGTAACAAGAAATTATTAATTTACGTGATCAAATTGCTGATCAACTATTTAGTAGAACTTATGATTTATAATTCAGCATTATTAGTATTTTGTGACTTTTAATAGTTACTTAACCATTTTTACATATTTTTAAACATTTTATACTACGCAAATTCCTTATTACTTGGATTGACTAATATTATTTATGTATTAAATTGTATATTGTGTGTAATAATATTTATTTACAGTCATGAATGTTTTAAATATACATTTTGTATATAAAATAACTATAAGGGTAAAATGGTCCAAATAATCAACATTCAGATTTCAGACATAAATCTGCAAACAAATAGTATACATTCAGAAATTTCATTCAGATAGGAAACAAACAACTTTTTTAGATTTAAACTTCACACTTCAGATTCAGACTTCAGATTCAGACTTCAGATTCAGACAAAAAAACAAACGCAACCTTAGTTCAAGTCTTTTATTAATGGTAAATACATGGTGAAGGACTTTTGGAAACAAAATAAAAAGGATTGGATTAAACATGTATTAAAAAATATTCGGGGGACTATTCGGTATATGCCCCTATTATATGGGTTTCAAAATGAATTTAATTAAACAGGAGAGGTTTAATTGTAAAAATTGAAACAATTTTTCAAACCTTCTCTCCCTATTTCATGAGAACACTTTCTCAAGATCCAAACAAGCTCGTGCAATATACTGTTTTGACTAGAAAATTTTAATTCAAATTTTGGAAAAAATAGAGCCCTAGACCTCCTCGCATGCCACATAAAGGATCTTACTCTACCACAATGCCCCACGCGCCTGCACTTGGATTATTGTTAATCATTCCCTACCTCTAGATAGTTTGGCTTGTAATTTCATGCTCATTTCTTAATCATTTTGATCGATTCGGAAGTCAAAAATTTTAGGCCATGTTTGGTTGCGCAAATTGTTTGATTATGTAAATTGATTCATTGTGAATTAGTGGATTTGAAATGAGTTTAAATCCAATTTTACGCAATGTTTGATAATTTGAAATTGATGTTAAGGCTATATGAAAAAAATATGAAAACAAATTAAGATGGGGAGGAAGATGGGGAAATGAGGGAAGGGAGGGAAAGAAAGAGAGCAACATGCACTTTTTGCTACTCCTATTTCAAATGGATACATTTCACGTTTTTTTGTGAAATGATCCAATTTTAAATTTTACAAATGAGCTAAAATGGGACAATTAATGGATCATTTCATTAATGAAACTAAACACAATTAATGGATCAATTTGTAAATGGACAAATTTATTGATGAGCCAATTTACAATTTTGGGACAACCAAACGGGACCTTAATTTTTGTAAAGGAATCTATTTAAGTTTCATCGATTGAGATTAAGAAATGAGAGAATTTTTCTTTGGTTCAAAATGGACTTTAAGCTCATATTTTAAAATCAATTGAAGACTTTTTTTAGTCATGGGAGTGAGTTCAATTGATTAGTTGGTTGAATTAAGGGTGGGTCTGAGTTCAAAATGGTGGCAAATTCGTTCAAAAAGTTGGTTGATTTCTTCTCTAAAATCTTTCAATTTAAAAATGGAAATTCTTATTTGTACATGTCACCAAAACATGTTGGAAATAATTCACTTCAAGAAATTTGAGTATTGATGACGTTTTATAAATGTCGAAAGAAGATGAAAAAGTGTCCAACTTATCCCGAAGTTTGTCTAACATTTATATAAAACATCGAAAATATCAATGGTTGGATTTTTGTGGTGCTTTTATGAATCTTGGCATAGGTATTGACATCATTTTTTATGACATTTATTAAGTGTCGTAATTCTTGTAACTGGTTATGTATCTATCGAACATTATGGTAAATGTTGGTGAAAGTTGTTTAATTCTAACCACAATCCCAACATTTATACATAAAAATTGAAATTTAGTGGGTATGTAACCACTCTATGCTGCCATTTCTTTTAAAAATGTCCCAGATTGTATGATATATATTCTAACATTTAGCCTCAAACATTGTAACCTTTGCTTCATTCATCAACCCTAATGCCAACATTTAGAAGTTAACGTCGCCAATATATTCATTTTGCTTATTGTTAACAAGTGTCACTTGATCTCTTGTTGTTAACAACTGTCACTTGATCTAAAACAACACGACTTGAAAAAATTCATCCAAGGTAAACTACCTTATCAATTGAACATAACAAATACACCACAAACCATAGGTCATAACAAGACCAGCTATCGCTTTCTCTCGTTGAATCAAGGGAGAGCAGTCATTTCAATCCGATCGCCAGTCATAAGAATAAGATGTCGATCCTTTATGGTAAAAGATTGAACAGAGGGGCCAACCTTGATTTCCCCATTCGTGAAAACATATCCAACTCATTATAATTGTCACCATTAAAGACACATAACCAACTGTCAATAGCCTAAAATAAAATAACATGTAATCATCCAAAAAAGGGAGCAACATATAATATAATCCAAAAAACGGTAGCTTTATCAACAATTATCTTCGTGGATTAATACGACTTGAGCACAAAAAAAACTGCAAAAAAGGGGGGAAATCATAAAGCGTTACAACTTTAAGTTGGGTAAAAGTAAAGTTGTTGAAATCAAACCTCCACAATCCTTTATCGTTTTTTACCTTTTTTGCTAGCTGAACCTATAAAGAGTTAATAAATTAATGAGTATATTAATACTACAAACAGCTAGCAGATTTTTGAAACTAAATACAATTATTCACATGGAAATGGATACGACCTAGATTGTCATACTAGGAGCCAACATAAACATCTTTAATATACTCGAAGGGAACGAAAATTCTCAACTTCAAGTCCAATAGGATTACAATTGAAATTACAGATATAGATGAATAAGATAAAAATTAATCTTAAAAGTTTTATTGACATAATGCCGTAACATGAAATAATTCAAGATTGTAGAGCAAAAACAAAAAATAAGACACTTGACGAGTAATAACATAAAATAAGACACTTTCAAATCTCGTGAAATGGTTCATATTGTTTCAAACAGTAGTATCACGCTGTATAATTTTCCTAAAACTGTAGAATGAGCATATTTAAAAAGCAAAAAAATTAACCTATTTCCAAGACCAAACAAAATTGTTATATGAATGCTATAGTACAAATCAACAACTTTAATTCCAATTTCAAGGCTAAGCACCCTTTATCATGTATATTCTCCTAAAAGTTTCGATGGAGAAAAATGAATTTTGATAGTAATACACGAATATATTATTTCAATGCAGTATAAACCTAGAACAACAAATTCTACTTTTTAGTTTTATATGGGCAAGCCATTACCTAAATTTTAAAAACATTTTGCACATTATATCTTTGATCTAACTTAATGACCTTTAAAAGCATATATATTCATGTTTTAGCAGTAAATGTTTGATGTGTTGTGCTAACAGGGGAAAACTTGGCTACTTAAAAATCAGAACATATACATGAAGAATGGAACTCAATAGTGTTAAGATATTAAGTTATGATAAACGAAATTCGTTAATACACATAGATGCATAACTTAGAAATTAAAACATAAACATACAGAATTGAATTCAAGAATGTTATGATAAATGAAATTCGTAAATACACATAAAGGCATAAATAATTATAATCATTCGTCTTAAAGTTAACTTGACGTAAACCACCCATCAAAAGGCTTCAAAAATTATCTAAACACACACTTTAGAGATAGATTTACTCTTTTCTATTTCAAAATTCAAGTCTATCTCAAATGAGACTTATAAGTGGACACTTAAAAGAGAGGAGTAGCTTACGCTCTAAGCTAAGGCACTAATTACAAAAATATCATTACTACTCCTTGCCTTTAAATACAATAACAAAAATAAAGGAAAATAAACTAATAAAATGAAAGAAAATAAAAAATACATTTTGTAAAATGACTAATAAACCCTAAAATAAGGACCCATTTCCATCACTCTCCCCCTCTTAAAAGCAAGCTCGTCCACAAGCGTTCAAAAATTGGGGACTTGTGAGGAAATTCCCAAAAAAAAACTTGTGGGGGCTAAAAATTAATTTTTGAAACTTAAAGGGCACATCCCACAAATCTGGGTCTTCATTTCTTCATCTTCTCTCTTCTTTTCCACTTTATTCACCTAAGTAAACCCTAGAAAATTCCACCCGGGTCAAAAATCAATGTTTGGAAGCGGGTAGAAGGGTTTGGGGTTGGGTAGGGCAGCCTTTCCGAGCACGCCTAAGGAAAAACTCTAGGTTTTCGGGAGCAATTTGAGGCTAGAGGTTGTCGGAGATGAGGCGGGAAGGCAGGGGTGGGCAAGGAGCTGCCGAGGGGGTCCAAGGTTGGGGCAGCCTCGGTTAGGGTCGCGGTTGTTGTTTTTTTTGTTGGGGAAGCAAGTAGGTTTTTTGGGGTTGAGTAGAGGTTTTTTGGGCTCCGATGGTGGCGGGATAAGGCTGAGGCAGTGGGGCGGAAGCTAGGGTTAGGGTTTGAAGTGGGGGGGGCGGGGGGCTAGGGTTTGTGGTTCTTCTTGGGTTTTGGAGAATATGAGTTGGAGGAGGAGATCCATTTGTTGTTGTTTTTGTTCCAACTCTTCCACTCTTTGGTTGAGTTCTTGAATCTATTTTTTTTTTTGTTTGGATCTCTTTGGAGCAATTGAAGAGTAGTGAACGATTTTGATTTTAAAAAAAAAAATACACCGATACACTAACACCAATGTGGAGCTTCACCGCTCTGATTCTAATTTGATGTAAACCACCCCTTCAAAAGGCTCCTAAAATTATCTAAACACACACTTTAGAGAGAGAATTACTCTTTTTTATTTCAAAATTTAAGTTTACCTCAAATGACGCTCACAAGTAGGTATTTAAAGGAGAGGCAAGGACAAAACTAGGATTTAATCTTTAGGGGGACCAAGAATTAATAAGAATAATTTCAAAAATATAATGTATATAAACATTGATATACACATATTCAAATAATAATCAATCAATAAAATTGGACAATTGAGTAAACTTTCGAGTGAAATAAAACTTTCATTGTAGAAAATATAAAATAAATTTATGTGGTTCAGTTGTTTACCTTGATAATGAGCACTTTTTGCTTCACTATTAAACTCTAGCGCTAACCTTTGTTAAACCTTCAAACTGCAATTAAAAATAAATTTACAGTCAAACTATATATTTGCAATTAGAATAAACATATACGTATGTAAATTGTAATGAAAACAAAAATCTACAATAATTAAGGAATTGAATGATGGAAAAACAACACCCTTAATTATTTTCAACAGATTTTAAGAATACAATATACAGACCATTTCAGTATCCAAATTATAAAAAAATCTCATATGTACTATACTTTTCTGAAATATTAGTTACATCAATTTTCTTGGATGAATAAATAATGCATTTGGAAAAAAGAGAGGGAAAAAAAACTTACGAACTTCTTTTCCATTATTTTTTCTATTTCCCTTTTCATTAAAAAAAAGTAGAAGAGTCATATGATGAGAGAGAGAGAGAGAGAGAGAGAGAGAGAGAGAGAGAGAGAGAGAGAATGGTATAAAATTAAACTTAAACTGGTTTATTAATGGGGAGTTGGAAGTCATGTAGGAGTGGAAGTAGGAGGGCCCCACTTGGGAATTATGAGCCATGCGAGTGTAGGAGTTGGAGCCTAAATGTGTGGAAGTTTGTTTAACCATAATGAAAAGAAAAGTATAAATTGCCAAATCTCAACAAACTCAACAAACCGTATGGTAGAGAGAGGGAAAATATCTTGTCAACTATGATATAGACTTGGGGGCTAAAAAGATAACTCAAAAGCTAAAAAAAATACTTCTACATACATATACAACTCTAGCAACTAAAAAAATTCAAAACCTTGGGAGGGGCATGGCCCCAACATAAATTCATCTCTATAGAGGAGTAGCTTAGGCTCTAAGCTAAGACACTAATTACAAAAATGCCATTACTACTCCTTACCTCTAAATACAATAACAAAAATAAAGGAAAATACAATAATAACATGAAAGAAAATACAAAATAAAATAAAATGACTATGAAACCCTAAAATAAGGACCCATTTCCATCATAACTTTAGATGAATTTGCTGCAAATTTTACTCTAATAGTTCTTATACATTGTTTGCATGCAATGTATAGGGTGGTTGAGAGTGGAATTGGGAGTTTCTCAAGTGTTAAATGTTCACAATATCAACTCATTTTAATAAAGTATAGCAATTAAGTATGTTATTTTTAAGTTACCTTGAAGTACCCAACCGATCAATTGGATCTCTCTACTAATGAAACACAGAAATACTATTATTTATATACTGAATGGAATTAATGCGAATGCACAACTGAAACCGAAAAAATAAAGATGGCAAATAAACAAAGCTTGAAAATATTATTTATCTGAATTATAAAAATAAAATTACAAGTTATTATATGAACTTAACATTTAACTCATTGTTTTTGTGACAATAAACAAAAAAAATACAAATTGGCGCACCTGGTCAGTTGCTAAGGTAACACTGCATTTACACAAATTTGGTATGTGACTGATGTTGGGTTAGCGATCTGTACAATACATGAGCACCAAATACCAATACACAGTATTTCAGATAATATTCCAGGAGGCTGGAAAATTTTTGGAACAATATTGCTTCCTCAATTTGATAATGATATTAACAAAGTTTAATATACTGATTAAAACTTCAATGACTACTTAATTTAGTTAAATCAATCAACATGGATATAGATTCTTATCAAGAAAATGAATCAGCATGTTCTGGAAATAATGTACTTGCAGTGTTCCCATTAATATCTAGTAGGAGTAAGAGAACTAACCTTAGGCATCTTCCAAGTCCTATTTTGACTTGGAATTTGAAATGGACGATTGATATGACGATGAGCCAATGGAGCCTGAGTTCGGTGAAGTGCAAAGGGGGAATCGAAGGCGGATAAAAATAAGAGTTATTTTTGTCCCCCATTATTTTTTGTGATTGAGTTTAACCACCATAATTATCGTTTCTTGAGGTTTGGCTCTCAAAATGACTTTTGGCGACACAAAAAGTGCCGCAAAAAGTGTTGCCAACTGTTTTTTGCTAAACTTTTTGCGTCACTGAAAGCCATTTGGGGAGCCAAAACGATGATGTACCTCACACTCTTTTAGGTGAGACTGAAGAAAAACTGGAAGAGGAACAAAGAGAACGGCCTTAGAAGATATCAAAATATGAATGCCCAAGAATATTGGGTGCCTCTGCTCTACAGATCATCAAGAGTGCTCAAGTGATGGTTGAGTTTGAGGGTGAAACTAACCCACTTGAGATAGCAATTAAGGGCCCGTTTGGTTCGGGGTAAAATATGTTTCCACACGGTGAAAAGTAATATGGTGAAATACGTTTTCACCTATTTAGAGTCAATTTTTTTCTATATTCTTTTTTAAAATTTTTATAATTATAGGGTGTGCATTTATTCACAATGTTAACCCAACAAAAAATTAATTTTAAATAGGTGAAAACATATTTCACCATATTACTTTTCACCGCGTTGAAACATATTTTACCCCGAACCAAACGGACCCTAAGGAGCTTTGAGAGTGAAAGATACCCTTCGTAATTCGCCGCTACCTACCAGACTGGGGAATTGATGAATTGATCGTGGATTCCTCATGGAAGAAAAAAGTTGGGAGGTGATTAATACGTATTTTGCCATGTTGTTGAAATGGTCTTTGAAGATGATTTTTTATGCGTATGGATGCATGAAACGTGCGCGGAATTCAGTCGAGAATGATGACATTTATATTTAGTTTTTATTTGTATTAGTTATCTTTATTTTTATCGTATTTTAATTGTATTATAGGGTTAATGGCTTGAGATCCAGAAGAGCATTATAGGAAAGATTGTAAAGGGACTGCTCTTAGGTCACATGTGACATCACATGAGCCTAGGAATTGGGCACGTGCATGAAATTGGGCTCAGAATGACGTTTATACTTAAAACCCTTCTCCATCGCATCCAACCAATCAATAAAGCCACCGGGGTTAAGGTGACCATCGAACATAGGAATATCCACCCTAATGTCTCCATTTAGGTTCTTGGAGAGTAGCAGTAATGCATATGCGAGGTGGTGTCATTTATAGGCGGCGAATCTATGGCATCATCATATTCATCCTCAGAATCATAAAATGAGAGACGAGAAGAGGCTATGGGAATGGGATCCGGTGGTGAGGGCTCATAAAAACAGTGTTTTAAATAGCTCGCTATCGCGAAAGCAATAGCTCGCTATTGCCTTTTGCGACAGGAAAAGGCAACGCAAATGGGTCTGCTAACTGGGATGCTGTTGTTGCGTGCGCAATTTGACGCGATTTAGCGCAAAATTGCGCAACCTGGGCTACAGCTGCGCGATGCATGTTTTTTTTAAACCCTCTGGCCTACCAAAACAGCGTGATTTATTTAAGTACAAAAGTTAAAAAAACGTACGCACTCCCTTATTCACTTTTGACAGCCCCGATCTAAAAAAAAAAACCTTCCTTATTATAGTTTTGACAACCCTAACTTAAAAAAACCCTTCCTCATTCACTTTTAACAAACCCGATCTTGAAAACAAAAAAAAACTCATTAACAGTGCTCCGAACTCTTCCTTCCACAGTTTGGCAGCCCCAATCCAACTTTGGTAAGAATTTACACAATTCTTTTTTTTATTTTTTATGTTTGACAATTTTTGAAAAATCTCATTTGGTGTTAATTTATTTTTGAAACTTCATGCCTTTGAGATTTTTGGAACAATATGGTCCTATGTTACAATATGGTCCTATTTTTGTGTTTTATTTGGAATATTGTAGCACTTTATGGATTTATGACTATATTTGAAATGATTTGGAGTGATTGTTTGAGCTTATCAATTTATTTATATTTGTTATATGTTTTTTCAAATTAAAAATCCGAAATGCACGAATTGCTTGCGCGATACGCGACGCTATTTGCGCGACACCCTGCGCTACCGCGATTTAAAACATTGCATAAGAAGCAGATATCTCATCCGTCGGAGGTGGGTCACCTTCTTTCTGTTGCCTAAATGGGAAATACAATCCTCAATAGGCACGAATGGGACCACCTTCCGATTGAGGGAGTCAAATGGAGACATGTCCGTTCTCCGTTCTTTCGGTATGGGTGCTCTACCTTCCCCATAAAGTGAAGCATGCGTGGGGACAATTCCTCACTTCCCACATAACGAACGAATTGAATATGTGGCGGTTGAGGATGAGAGGTCATTGGATCCAGTCTTTGGCCTTTTGTTTGTACACCCTAGTGGTGTCATGGGGATCCGGTGGTTGTGATAGTAGGTGGGTTCCCACGGGGCTTCAGGTGGTTGTAGAGGTTGGTTGTGTTGAGAGCGATGTTGGAGAATGTCCACACATAGATGAGGAGTTTGCCTCAGGTAGTGGAGTGGCTGGCATAGCCTTGGGTGGTGGTCACGGACTAATGGGAGGGCCAGTTAATGGCTTGCGACGGTCTGATGAGGTTGCGGGTGTGTTGGGGTGTGGGGAGGTCCGTAAGGGTAGGTCGGGCTAGGGTTTTAGTCGGGTGTGGGGGTTGGTGGATTCAGATAGGGTTTTGGTCGGATGCGAGAGTTGGTGGATTCAGCTAGGGTTTTAAGGAGTGAGGCTAGGGTTTTTTAATAGAGAGGGTCGGGAAGGGAAGGCTAGATCTAGGGTTTTTGTCGAGCGACGGAAAGGAGTCACAAGGGGGATCTCCAGCCGGTTGTTTGCCGGACCTAAAGAACCCGACCAGTGAGCGACATGGGCTTGGGTGACAATGGACAGTAGTGGGGAAGATTGAGGGTGTGTGGGTTGTCGGTTGGGTCTGGAAGGTGGGTGGAGGTGAAGTGGGTAGGTGGTGGAACCATATACAGCGGTGGTGAAGTGAGAATGATGGGTTGGTGGCACGTGTAAGCTAGAAAATATGTGATAAACCAATGCTAATTGTGAGAAAGAAGGGGTAAATCTTGGGAATAACAACATAAATGGCACTAACATGGTATGATAAGGTTATAACACCATGATAACAATATAAATCATGTAAGAAATGAAGAGGGAGAGCTAATCCAGGTCGTATGTTGCAACTTGCATATTGTTGGAGAGAGGCTTAGGTTGTTGTGTTATTTACAAAAGTACCATTGTTTATTAACAAGCGTGCCATTAGTGAATCAAATATAAAACACTTAATGATAATTGTATTACGATCTCAACCACTCTTTATACCTTCTCACACACTACTCTGCTTTATATAGATGATTGAGAGATACTAAAAATTTTCCTTTGGTGTTTATTCCATTCCACATGTTGCTTTATTAATATTGATAATTGTTTGCAATAGTGTAATACTTACTGTTCACACTGCACTTAGGTCCCCCAAGTTCTGGCTCCCAACAACCATCAGAATCTGTTCTCATCGAGATACTGCACAATACAATACAAAATGAAGCCAAGAACAAATAATCAAAAGAACGACACAACTAAATTATGTAGATAATAGAAACTAAGTGTAGTGCCAAGTATTAAGCATTTGTTGAAGAAACACTCTCATATAAGAATACAATTGACCCTAAAAGAACGACATCATGTTTTTCTAATACATTTAGTTAATTGAATATGAGACAGTGAATGTGTACATGATCATGACATTAAAACAACATGCCTCATAAAATGCAGTATATATTCTTAAAATAAAGTTGAAACAGAATATGATTTGAGATTAACATTATCCACATATCCAAAAGAAAGTTGAATATAATATAAATTGAGAATGGCCATTTCAAAGTAATTATAACCATAAGACAATGCTAATTTATGTTGTCGGTGGGAATACGAATGGGAAAAAAATGGAAAAAAAATAAAAAAATAAATAAATATATATATATATATAGTAGAATTCTCACCTTCATCATGCTCTATACATCATCCATACATCACACCTAGTTGTAAGCCCTAAAAAACTTTATTTTTTCCTTGAAATTAACCTTCCAATAAACTCATGTTCAAAATATTAGGTCAAAATACATTTTGTAGCTATTTTTAAAAAATCTACAAAAAACTGCTCAAAATAACTTATTTATAAGGATCTGCACCAGAAGTTTTTTATTGATTTTTTAAAAATAGTTAAAAAATGTATTTTGACCTAATTTTTTAAATATGGGTTGATTGGAAGGTTAATTTCAAGAGAAAATAAAAAAAATTGAAAAATAAAATTTGGGCCTAGAACTAGGTGTGATGATGTAGGTGAGCCGTCTTGCACCAGAGGTTCTTCATATTTTCTGAGAACTCTTTCCCCCCAAAGGATATTCCAATAATCACATAAATTCAATGGGCATATGTCTATGGACATCAAATTTCCTTGCTATATAATGACCATAATATAACCCAGGATATGGGAATCAGCATCAGCATGATGAATTTACAAAGCAATTCGAAATTGCAAACCTTTCCTCCATTGAACTGAGAAAGGAATATAACTAAACAAACAGACACCAAGGCAAACTCAGATCCTTCAAAAAAATATTGTCGGACAAATGGTGTTCATTATGGAGTATTGAACATCAATTAGTGATATTATTTCTCTGACACTCAAGTCAACAATTTATCACCAATCAACCACCTAAAAGAAAGGATAAAACAGTTCAAAAACTTAAATAATCGAACTTCATTTTGTATAAGTAAAACAGTCGTTCACCTAACTCCGCCTGTGTCGTGATTAACTTCTTATTTTTTGGACACTACCGGTCCCAAGCCCGGATAAAGGAGGAGGGTTGCGTTAGGTAGCTGACAGCCAGTGTAAAATTTTGTCAGATCCTTATGAACATGAATTCCATGAATATACGTGCTAATGCTAGGGCATTCCCCTTGAGGGATGTGTTGCGCCTGCCATCGGGTGTCTCGAAAAATAGGCAAGGGGCGTCGCATCGGCGCCCGAATGCGACGATAAATACGCAAGGGTTCCTACAACCAGCTGGACGTGTGCGGGTAAAGAAGCTAGTCCAGGATACTAGACTTAGGTTAGCAACTTGGAACATAGGGACTATGACAAGAAAAGGGATGGAGTTAGTAGATACCATGATAAGAAGAAAAGTTAACATAGCTTGTTTACAAGAAACTAAATTGGTCGGTGCGAAAGCTAGAGAAATAGAAAATACATGATTTAAATTATATTATACAGGAAAACATAGAAATAAGAACGGAGTTGGAATAATAGTATATAAGAACTTTAAGGACGATATCGTAACCGTTATTCGGAAAGGTGATAGACTTACACTTGTAAAATTGGTATTAGGTGAAAACATAATTAATATTGTTAGTTCTTATGCACCCCAAGTAGGATTAGATGAGTACACTAAAATACAATTTTGGGAACAAATGGATGAACTAATTCAAGAAATACCCGTAGGTGAGAAAATATATATAGGGGGAGACTATAATGGCCATGTAGGAGAAGATCGTGTAAGATATGAGATAGTGCACGGAGGATATGGTTTTAGAGATAGGAACGACGGGGGAGAGTCTATCTTAGATTTTGTGATGGCTTATGATTTTGTACTAGTAAATACATGTTTTAAAAAGAGGCTTAAACACTTAATAACTTATAAAAAAGGAACGCATAAGAGACAAAAAGATTTTTTCATTACTAGGAAATGAGACCGATTAACGTGTAAAGATTGTAAGGTTATCCCGGGAGAGAGCTTAGCCTCACAACGTAGGACAATGGTGTTGGATATAAATATTAAAAATCAATCACGAGTGCGAAAAGTGAAGATTAACCCACGAACTAGGTGGTGGAACTTAAAAAGAGAGAAATTAGAACTATTTAAAGATAAAGTATTAAATGAAGCAACGTGGAATACTGAAGAAGAGACTAACATAATGTGGAATAAGATGGTCACATGCATTAGGAGAATATCAAAAGAAATTCTTGGAGAATCAAAAGGCAAGGGGCCACAGTCTAAAAAAACTTGGTGGTGGAATGAAGAAGTACAAAATATAGTAAAAATTAAAAGGGAGTGCTTTAAAACATGGCAAAGAAATAGAAATGAAGAAAATTTTGAGAAATATAAATGGGATAAAAAGGAAGTTAAGAAAGCGGTAAGAGATGCTAAGTTAAAAGCGTATGATGATCTTTATACAAAATTAGGAACACAAGACAAGGAAAAAAGTATTTATAAGCTTGCAAAACTTAGGGACAGGAAAACAAAAGATTTTAATAACATTAAGTGTATCAAACGTGATGATTCGAGAGTCCTAGTCAAAGATGATGAAATTATGGAAAGATGGAAAAACTACTTTGAGAGGTTATAAATGGAGATAATGGGAGTAGATTAGATATAGAGGAACTTAGGGAGACTCGAGAAAATATATTTTTTCACAGAATTAGGACAACAGATGTCAGGATTGCTCTAAAAAAGATGAAAACAGGGAAGGCTTTAGGACCAGATGATACCTCTATTGAGGTTTGGAAGTTCTTAGGGGAAGATGGAGTATCATGGCTTACAAAATTATTTAATACAATTTTAAAGACTAATAGAATGCCCGATGAATGGAGAATGAGTATTTTAGTACCTATTTATAAAAATAAAGGGGACATACAAAGTTGTTCAAATTATCGTGGTATTAAGTTCATGACTCATGAGAATCAATTTGGGTTTATGTCTGGGAGGTCAACAATGGAAGCAATCTATTTATTGAGGAAATTAATGGAGAGGTATAGGGAGAAAAAAAAGGATCTTCATATGATTTTTATAGATTTGGAGAAGGCGTATGATAGGATACCCAGAGATATAATATGGTGGGTTCTACATAAAAGATGAGTGACTCGCAGATATATTGATGTGATCAAGGATATGTATGATGGTGCGATGACTACAGTAAGAACATCGGTCGGAGAAAGTAGTGAATTTTCAATTACAGTAGGTCTACACCAAGGTTCAGCATCAAGTCCTTATCTCTTTGCTCTTGTTATGGATGAGTTGGATGAGTTGACTGGACAAATACAATATGAGGTGCCATGGTGTATGCTATTTGAAGATGATATTGTTTTAGTTGATGAGACTAAGACGGGGATTAATGCTAGGTTGGAATTGTGGAGAGAAACTTTATAAACAAGAGGATTTAAAATAAGCAGAACTAAAACAGAATATGTGGAGTGAAATTTTAGTAGTAATAGGAGGACAAATGGAGATGTGGTGAAATTGGAGGGTCAAGATATACCTAGAAATGATCATTTTCGTTATTTAGGATCGATTATCTAAAAAGATGAAAATACTAGTGATGATGTTACTCATAGGATAAGAGCAGGCGGGGTTAAGTGGAGAAGTGCTACCGGCGTTTTGTGTGATAGTCGTATACCTTTGAAGTTAAAAGGAAAATTTTATTAGACGGACGTTAAAGCCGCCATGTTATATGGGACAGAGTGTTGGGCAATCAAGAAACAAAATGTGCAAAAAATGAGTGGCGGAGTTGCGAATGCTAAGATGGATTTGTGGTAAAACTCGAAAGGATAAAATTAAAAATGAACAAATTCGTGAAACGATAAAAGTATCTCCTATAGAAGATAAATTGAGAGAAAGTCGACTTAGATGGTTTGAACACGTCAAGCGTAGATCAATGGATGCTCCTATAAGGAAGAGTGATTTAGTTAATATTGATGGTAACACAGAGGTAGAGGTAGGCCTAAATTGACTTGGTGAGATATTATAAAAAAAGGATACGATGTCATGTGGTTTAACCGAAGATATCGCACTGGACAGAATGGAATGGAAAAATAGGATTCATGTAGCCGACCCCAAATAATTGGGAAAAGGCTTTGTTGAGTTGAGTTGAGTTAAAACAGTCGTTCACCTACATGGGTTCCTAAAAAGACATAGTTATGGTCGTACCCCGTGCACAAGACTCCCGTTTAATTGCAAGGTCTGGGAGAGGCGGATGTCGGCTGGCCTTACCCCCATATATGGAGACACTGCTACATATAGTTATGGGTATGCCTAAAAACATAAATAGTTATATGGGTATCCCTAAAAAATACATATAGATATGGTTACTCCTTAATGCAAATCTCACTATGTATTTTCTAGGAAAAAAGGAACACATTTCCTTCAACTAATGTTGCATATGGGTTTGTGATCCACCCCGTTTACTAATGTCGGTGTTTATACCCCCTAAAAAAAGCCTTCAAATCAAGAAAAGACTTGAGAACCAAAACATGAACACACCCCCATACCTTTAATACGTTTCATATACTAATTTTAGTCTACCAGTATACAACATAGAGACCAAAACACATGTAAACATACATAAAGATTACCTGAGAAGCATTGACAGAATTCTATGGCTAAACTGCCCCTGTAGATTTGCACAGAGATAGTAAAACAACTGGAAGCAACAACTCTTTGTTCAATAGCAATGCCTAATATGAATGATATCTTACTCAGGTTCTATCAAATTATCACCGATTATTTGGACTATGGCTATGGCAAAAAGGAATAAAATAACAGTTAATATGTTCACATCTACATAAAAATTGAAAGGTTTAGTTCAGAACATCTATAAACAAAGTACACACTACGTAAACAACAACAAAATCTCATGTTCCAAACATAACAACACACGACACACAAAAAAGCAATAGAGAGAGAATGGGGGAGGGAGAGTGGGAAATGGAGGAGAATGTAACCCAAAGGTTTTAAAAAGTCCCACCTTATATAGTGTGATGGTCAATGGTGAGGGGGATTGATAGAGGAATGGTCGACATTGTTGGATATTAGATTAGTGTTACGTATTATATTATTAGGCCCACATGTATTGGGTTTTAATTATTAGACTCATTTATTACCTGTTCTATTTACCATATACTTCTAAACCCTTCCATTAGGTAATATAAATACAATAATGTGGCACCATTATTGGTAAGCCAATACATCATAAAAATCTACTTGGTATCTGAGCAAAACACATTCCACCACAAACCCTAGCATCCTACTCCAAAATCCTAGCAACCCGGCCCCAAACCCTAGCTACCCAGACCCATCTTTCTCTCTTTTTCCGCCGACCATCCTTGGTCTGGCCGGCCCCTCACCTAGCCGCCTGAGGTGCCCTTTTTCTCTAACAAAATCGCGATCTCTCCATTTTAATGGGTTTAATTGTTGCTGGTTTGATTGGGTAAACTCCTCTCCCATTTTTCTTCCCTTTTCTAAGGTTTATGCCCTTCTAATTTGGGGGTTTTATTCCCTCTTCCTGTTAGGTTTTATTCTCATGTATTAGGTTATTAATGTGCCTTTATTTGATGATTTTTTTATGGTTTATACCCTTATATGTTGCTAAGTTTACTTGGTTAAGCTCATTGTCAATTTTTTGGCCTTATTATCTGGGTTTATACCCCTTTATGTTGTTGAATTTGATTGGGTAGCACCTTACCAATTTTTCGGTCCTATTTGTGTACTTGTTGGATTATATTTGACTACTTCTAAAGAGGTTGCTCCTACCCAACATACACCTACTCATCGGGTTACTAGTGTATTATTGAATGGAACGAATTTTAATTCATGGTCCCGATCTATTCGCCTCTTTATTGGGTCGAAAGGGAAGATTAGTTGGTTGTTGGGCACTGAAACCCAACCGGATGCTAAAGATATTGCTATTTTTAATCAACGGGAGATAGACCGTTGTACTATTCTAGGATGGATGTTCAGCTCCATGGAGGAGCACATTTATATTAGGTTTATGTGTTATGAGTCTGTTTTCTATTTATGGAAGGCTCTTAATCAGATGTACGCTCATACTCATAATGATACCCGAGTATTTCAACTTTATCGGAAAATTTCTCATAGCTCACAGGAGTTACTCAACCTCTTTGTCTCTCACTACTTTGGATATCTACTATGCCGTTGGGAGGAGCTAGCCCAGTTTGAGACACTCACAGACTTCCTCCTGAGGCCGTTTCTATTCTGATACCACGTTTGGATCGTCAGCACACTTATCAGTTTCTTATGGGTTTACAATCTAAGTAAGAAGCTCTCTGTACTCTAATCTGATCATAAACACATCTCTTATACCTCCCCTTTGAGAGGTCGTTGCTATTGTGGATGGAGAGGAACATCGTCTCAGGTTATCTCAAACTTCTCAAGTTGCTCCTCGGGTTCAGGCTCCTCCTACTAACCAGATGGCATTTGTGGCTCATACCGATCCCTGTACTCATGATGGATGACTGGTCTGCCATCATTGTGGCATTATTGGCCACTCCAGAGATCAATACTTCAAACTTCATCCAGATTTGAGGCAGAAGTTTGCTAAGGCCAAACACTTTAGCCCTTTCAAGATTGCTTCCATTGTTGATGCTTCTGTTTCTACTCCTTCTAGTACTCCCAGGGATGATAGCCATCTTCAGGCTCAGATTGATCTCCTCCAGGCACAACTGAGCTCTCTTGGGCACTCTAATTTCACCGCCACTATTGCTTCAGGTACCTCATTTGCTTTTCATGTTAAGGCTGTTAAGAATACTTGAGTTTTGGATTATGGATCTTCTGATCATATGACTGATGAGTCATTAATTTTTACTTCCCCCACTACCCTCGTGTGTCTTGCGGATGGTTCACTTGCTCGTAATTCGTTGTAAGGGAAACATCCGTCTCTCTCCTGCTCTCACTTTATCTTCTGTGTTGCATGTTCCCGACCTTTCTTGTAACCTCATCTCTATTCGTCAACTCTGCAAAGATCCCAATTGTGCTATCATATCCTTTTCCTCGCAATGCTATTTGGTCTCAGTGCCTCTGCTTCCACTAAGACCATTACTTTTGATGTTTCCTTACAAACTTTACATCTGTGGCATGCCCGTTTAGGACATGATAATTTTCAGTACTTGTGCCTACATTTACCCTCTCTGTCTAAGACTTGTAAAGACAAGAAGTTTACTTGTTAGACCTGTGAGTTGTCTAAACATATTCCTACTAGTTATATTTCTCATATGAGTCGTGCACCTAGTATGTTTGATCTTATTCATTCTGATGTTTGGGGACCCTCACCTGTCACTGCTTTATCGGGTCATAAGTACTATGTCACTTTTACTGATAATTTCTCTAAATGTACGTGGGTATATTTACTTATTCATAAATCTGAGGTGTTACATTTGTTTGTCCAATTCCTCCAAATGATTAAAACACAATTTAACACCATTGTTCATAACATTAGGTCTTATAATGGGGAGAGTATGTTTCTGATCCCTTCATTCACAATTTAACCAAAAGGGCATTTTACACCAACTTACTTGCCCCTACACTCCTTAGCAAAACGGGATGGAAAAACGTAAGAACCGTCACTTAATAGGAATAGTTCGGTGACTTTTACGGGGTATGAATGTTCGCAAATCCTATTGGCACCTTGCTCTTCTCACTGCAACATTTATTATTAACAGCACTCCAAGCAAAGTTTTAAATGGCAAAACACCTCTTCACTCTATCTTTCCCACTGCCCCCCCTTTTCTCTCTGTTACCCCGGATTTTTGGGTGTGTGTGCTATGTTCAGGATAAACACCCTTCACGTCACAAACATGATGATAAGACCATTATTTGTATTTTGACGGGCTATCCTACCATGTCTAAAGCTTATAACTATTATGATCCTCTCTCCCGACATAAATATCACTCCCGTGATGTTACCTTCCATTAGGATACTCCATTTTATGGTAGATCTGCTACTCTCCCACCCCCACCTCCTCTTGAGACGGTTTCTCCAGTGCCCCGTCCTATCCCCTTATTTGATGTGTTTTCCTTTCTTCTTGAGAAACCCCCTTTGCAGGTTTATGCTCGTCACCCTCGGCTGACCCTGCCTCATCCTCCTGCGGACTCAGGTAATGTTGATACTCCTTTTTTCCCACCCCCTCCCCCACCTATTTCTAATTTTCAGTCCCGTTTATCCCACTAGTGATCGCCGCCATTCTGCTCGTTATGCTAACTCTTGTAGCACTAACCATTCTATTCTCGAGCATCCTTCCTATAATGGTCTTTCTGGTCCTATCGTACTTTTTTGGGTTTCCTTAACTCTACTTCTATTCCCCAATCTATGCATGAGGCTCTCCAGAATCCTGAATGGGTAGCTGCCATGCAAACTGAGTTGGATGCATTGGAAAATGGTAGTTGGGAACTAGTGTCTCTTCCTTCGAGGGAGAAAATTATTGGTTTCAAATGGATGTTTAGTGTTAAATATTTGGTTGATGGCTCCGTTAATCGATACATGGCTCGTCTTGGGGCCCGTAGCTTTACTCAGATTCCGGGTAAAGATTTTGGTATTACCTTTACGCCGGTTTCTAAGATGACTTTTGTTTGTCTAATTATATCTCTTTCCACATCTCACTCTTGATCGTTGCATCGGTTAGATTTTAAGAATGCCTTTCTTCATGGGGATCTTACTCAGAGTATCTATATGGATCCTCCTCCCAGTTTTTGGGCTGAGGGGGAGTATGTGTGCAAGGTTTTTCGTCTTCCAAATCTTTATATGGGTTGAAGCATTTTCCCCGAGCTTGGTTTAGCCAATTTAATGGGGTGATTTCCTCTATGGGATTCTCCAGATGCCAGTCTGATCATACTTGCTTTATTTGACATCAGTCCGACCACCGATGCATTATCCTTTTCATCTATGTTGACGACATCATTATTACCGATGATAATCTAGAAGGGATTGCCCACGTAAAGAAGGACATTGAAGCAGTTTTTTATTCTAAGGACTTAGATCCTCTTCGGCATTTTTTAGGGATTGAGGTTGTGAGATCTCGTCGTGGGATTTTCTTATCTCAGAGAAAGTATGTTCTTGATTTGTTACAGGATACAGGGTATGGTTGGTTGTCATCCAGCTTCTACTCCTATGGATCCGGATGTGAAGTTGACTGTTGAGTCTGGGAATTTACTTTCTGAGCCGTCTAGGTATAAGCGTTTGGTTCACCATCTCATCTACCGGACCAACACCCGTCCTGATTTGGCCTTTGTTGTGAATCTTGTGAGTCAGTTCATGCATGCTCTTTGCACCGCCCATCTTGATGTTATTCATCATATTGAGGTATCTCAAATCTTTACAAGGTCTTGGTCTCTTCTATGCTTCAGAAGACTAAGGGTCTCTCTTACTTCACTGATGTTGATTATGCGAGATGCAGGACTGATAAGTGTTCTACTTCTTGCTTTTGTACTTTCTATGGTTCTCATCTCATATCATGGAAAAGTAAGAAGCAGGCGGTGGTTTCTCGTTCTTCAGCGGAGGCGGAGTACCGTGTTATGGCCCATAGTACATGTGAGCTCTTATGGCTTCGATCAATTTTGGGTGTGCAGGCATGCACGGGATATAAGGTGTATGGGCTCCCTAGTTAGTTAAAGTATTCAGTATTGTCCGTGATCAGAAGATGTGGAAATAAATGTATTGAATATATTCATATGAGAATAAAGGAGTTGGCATTTAGGGATGTTGGGACCTTCCCCAGTAGAGAAAATGCTATAACTGTTAATATCTAGGCTCATCGTACTGGAAAATTTTGGACAAAATTTAATGCATTGTACAGTTGCCAAAGAGAGATGGTAAAGAAAAGGATGGAATATTTCGGTGTAAGGTGACTAAAGTGGATCGGTCACTAGTATTGAACGGTAAGGTATAGATCGTCGGACTGAGGAGTACCGTTAGCAGAAGTGTAGCGGGAACAACATAACAAGTTTCGAGTTTAAGAAGGGATGGATTATATGCGAGGAGGTATTCAAAGCTATTAGTACCAAACTTATCCAAATTTCGGCAACGAAATTCCTTTGTAAGTGGGAAGTATGTAACACCCCATATTTCTGAGTATTTAGAATTTGATTAATTCGGTTATTTTTAAATTATACGTGTTCCGTAATTTAGTTGAATTAATTATTATGTGTGATTAATATATTAATTGGGAGAGATAAAGATTAATATTTATGGAATATAATTACTAAGTGAATAGTGAATAATATTTTACGTCATAACGAGTGATAGTGACGTGACAGTGTTATATCTCAACCGGGAGTCCAGTGTAGATTATATGAGGTCGAGATAGGAAATTAGTGTATAGTGACTCGAATGGCGATTTTGTTGTCACGATTCGTTCCGAATGGGTCGAAATAGTCAAAATAATGTACTCGGGTGTGCAGATTAAGTCCCGAGGCGATTTTAGATCAACCCGACACCCCGTAAGGGCTTTTTGGTCATTTAAGAGTCCAGGGTAGAGGGAACTCCAAAAATTTAAGAGGAGTATCAACCCATTTGAGTGTGGGCTAGTTACAACACTTTGGAGAGAGAGGAGGCCATTGGAGAGGAAACCTAGGCTACTCCACATCGTTTCTCTTCTCAAACGTCACCGGAATCGAGATCTAAGCAATGAAAGGATATCCGCACCATCTCAGAACGAAAATCATACCCACTTTTTAAGGCAAGTGTTTATCTTCCATTATTTTAAGCATGTTATAATACCCATGTAGTGTAGGGTTTTAAATTCATGATTTAAGTGGTTTTTCTTGGGATTTGGATGGGTGAAATTCATGATTCGGGGTAGGAATCCATGTAGAATAAATCCCTATATGTAGATGATACGAAATTAGTAAATATGTGGTGAATAACTTGAAAGAAATCTAGGTATAATGATGAATATGCATAAAGAACACATAAACTAGGGTTTTATAGATTTTGAGATTTTATCTGTTTTTTTAAATTTGATTCGTTATTTACATTGGAAATTGTCCCTGGACACTTGGGTGATGTTTGGGTATGTTGGGTGGAAGTTTGAGAAAGTTTCATGAAGTTTTGATGGGTTTTAAATGTGGAAAACTTGTAACAGCAACGAAGGGGGGGACTGTCAGGTGGGGGGAACCGGTTCGCCTGCTATACCAAACCGGTTCGGCTCCCCAATTTGCTAAATTTGATTTTTATGTTATACTTCCGCGTGGAATTAATTACGGAAAACTTTGGTAATAGTTTAGTAATTATATAAGGCCCTAGAAAAGGTGAGTAGACATTTAGTTAGGGCTTGGTTAATATTAATGAAGGTAAAATTGGGAATAGGACCGACGATAGTTAACCAACTGAGATGCGTATCAGGAATTTACGATTTGGTTGCGGGAGGAGTAAACCATGACCTAAGGCAAATAACAGTGGTATAGTGGCGTGTTAATTACTGAAATAATGTAAGGAATAGTTCGGACCCTTCAGGTCGTGAGTGATGCTCGAACAATACGAGAATAATAATAAAATGTGTGAATTATTAGTACATTGAGTATTCGAGAGATATGAATACTTCGTACAAGTTCGTACAAGATATATTATAGGTTGTGTGTATACCTATACCAATGATATATATATATATATATATATATATATATAGGTTGTGTGTATACCTATACCAATGATATATATATATATATATATAGGTTGTGTGTATACCTATACCAATGATATATATATATATACGTTGTGTGAATACCTATTATGTGATTTGTTATGTGTGTGAACATACCTACGCTTCCTGTTATCACGAGAGGTTCCGTGCAGAGGGCGATCCCACCTTGGCAATTCCAGGAAGGTCCGGATATGTGCCCCAGAACATAGAACTTAGGGCAACTCACTATGTGCAGTGTATTAGTGGGACCGTCATGTCATTTGGGTACGTTAGGTATGTGCGTAGCCCAAAGGCTTAGAACTATGTTCGCCTCCATTGCGTGTTTTTTTTATGGTTCGAGGTGACATTCCAAACTGATAGTCCCTGATTTGGTACGAGAGGTACATGGACTTGATAGCAGAGTATGCATGCATCGTCGTTGCGATTCCGGGGGGATGCTGTAGTTGTATATATTATAGTGTGATAAATATATACAGAGTAATTATTCTACTTGTGTGTGATGGTAGAAAAGATATATAATGTATATCTAAAAGTAATTTTAAGTGTGAGAAAACTTGAATAGATGATGCAATAATAACAATTCGATTAAAATGAATTATTAGCTTAACAGTAGCGTATCGTATGGGTGGTACGGGGGAGCTCAACCTAGTACGGTTAGTTAGATACTTAGGCCTAGTTAAGCGGTGTAGCATGGCTAGGTGGGTAGAATAAGCGTTAGGTGTGCATTGTAGATGAGAGGTGAGGAACTCAAGGGAGTGTATGTTGGACTAACGTGTGTATCTAATAACTGCTTTTATAACTGCAATTTAAACATTTGCTATATATTTTTCAAACAGGGATGCCAAGCTTGATGTCTCATTCCAGGGATGCGTAGCTGCGGCATTATGGAGGCTTACAGGACTTGAGTAGACGCTTCAGCTATTCATTCCTAGAATAGGTTTTTGATTCAGCAGTTCATTTGGGAATGTTTCCCCTTCTAGTTGATACACTTTTAGTTTATTCATCAAACTATGTTTTGGATTCAGTTTTATTTCTTTTAGAATTATTGTTCGATTTTGTTTTGGGAACCGATGATTTATTCAATACTATTTATTTATCTATTTATCGTGTGGTTGATTTAGACTATTTTAATTATGTAGATAGTTTGGTTATTGTATTTATATTCCGCATGTTGTTATATTAATGAAAGATAAAATTTGGCACCGAATTAATTTAACATAGGTGATTAGTAATTTAAAAAGGTTTTGACGGTGATGCTAAGAATGGATCAAATTCTTGTTTATTTTGATAAAAGGCTGATCACCCGTGATTAAAATAGATGGGGTGTCACAACATCTTTATTTCTCGGTCGGTCGACAAAGTCCCTGACTTGAAGGTTCCTTAAGTTGGGCCCTCTAAACCAATTGTGTTAGAAGAAGAAGAAGAAGAAGAAGAAGAAGAAGAAGAAGAAGAAGAAGAAGAAGAAGAAGAAGAAGAAGAAGAAGAAGAAGAATAAGAAGAAGAAGAAGAAGAAGAAGAGGAAGAGGAAGAGGAAGAAGAAGAAGAAGAGGAAGAGGAAGAGGAAGAGGAAGAGGAAGAAGAAGAAGAAGAAGAAGAGGAAGAAGAAGAAGAAGAAGAAGAAGAAGAAGAAGAAGAAGAAGAAGAAGAAGAAGAAGAAGAAGAAGAAGAAGAAGAAGAAGAAGAAGAGGAAGAGGAAGAGGAAGAGGAAGAGGAAGAAGAAGAAGAAGAAGAAGAAGAAGAAGAAGAAGAAGAAGAAGAAGAAGAAGAAGAAGAAGAAGAAGAAGAAGAAGATAGCACCCCCTGTAAAGAGGGGAGTGTTAAATATTAATGATGATGATGAGACGGTATTGTCTGACAGGATAAAGTCTTTGAAAACATCGGAAGTTGATTCCCCAACGGCTCGTGCCTCTAGCCCAGTAGCCAAGGGAGAGGAAAAAGAGAAGGAAAAAAAGAGAAGAGAAGAAAAAGAGAGGAGGAGAGGCAGAGAGAAGAAGAAAGAGGAAACTAAGAGGAGATTGGTCTTAAAGGCTCTTGTTACCCCTTCTTTACTTCTGATGCTGAGGGGTCTAGTGTGGCCAGCACCCTTATCCTTGTCCCTGACCTGCTGAAGGGGGCTATGCTCGGGCCGATCGCGAGCGTTCCTCACGACTGGGGTCAGACCAGCTTGCACTCAAGTTCGCTCAAGGACTTGCTCCAGAAATTCTCTTCCCTTTATCCTTTTCTCTTATGTTCTAATTTTTCTTCTCCGTACTAACTTAGCTATTTTTGTTTTGTGCAGTTCTTGGCCGATTTTACTACTCTTTTGGATGGTCATGCTGATCCGTCCAAAAATAACCAGGAATTGAAAGATCCCTCAAGAAGTTTGAGAAACACTTGGTTGATGCTCGCGCAGCCTAGGAGTGGGAAAAGGAGAGCGCGATGAAGGCCTATGCCGATCTCCAGGTGGCCAAGGACTTGGTGGTTACCGGGAAGAAGAAGTTGGCCAAACAAACCTGAACCTGGATGGAAAGGTTCAGATGTTAAAAGAAGAACTCCCCAGCCAGAAGGATGGCAGTTACACTGAAGGATGGAATGTGGCCTATGATGATGCCGAACTTCAGTTGGGCTATGCAAAGAAGGTGTCCTTCAAAAAAGGATGGGACCAAGCACTGAAGGCTGCGGGAGTTCCCTCTGACTCTGAGCTCTTCAAACTCCACTTTCCTGGGCCAACCCTCTCGCATAAGAAGAGCCAAACGCTGGTCAGCCTGCCGACCATATTGAGAACGAGATTGCTGAGGTCGGGGTAGCTACCGACCGGAAAAAGAGGGTTACCGAGAAGGGTAAGGCAGTAGACGACTCCGACTAGGTGAAGGAATAGGGTCTTTAGTTTAGGACTTTTTTCCTATTCTGTATACTTTCTTTTTTCCTCTAACTGTACTGGCCTTTAGCCCCCTCTATCAATCAATGAAAAAGAATTTTTTGCTTATATTGATGTGCTCTGTCCTTTCACATATAGTGATGTTTGATTGCAATTTTATCTGCTGTGTTGTTTGTAGCCCGACAAAGACTATATTTCCCCTACCTTAAAGTTGGGGATGATCTTGGGACCTAATATTAGTCGCCAAGCTCGACAGGCATTTATGAGAATCTGTAAGTCTCTTCGAGCGAAGACTGAGTAATACAAGAGTCAGTCTGAGTTGGTCACCAAGTTGAAGGGTGATCTCCAAATGATGGAGGAGATTGGTTCTTTTGTGCAAGAAGAAATGAATGGACTGAACGCCAAGCTCATAGAGAGCAATGACATGAGCCAAGTAGGTGAAGTGCTTCAGGTCGAGAATGACTATCTATGGAAGGAGGTCGCCGAACTGAAGAAGGATGTCCAGAGGGCATATGTGATTACAGTCGAACTTCAAAGAGATGTCACGAGGCTGAGGCACTTGTTAAGAATGGTCCCTCGAGAGACCTGGGCAGCTGGTTATGATGAGGGTTGGACTGATGCACTTAGAAAGGTTAAAGGAGGCTGAGTATGTGGCATTAAAAGCATAGTTGGTTAACTTCCCTCTGGGTAGTCAAGACTCCCAGGGAATCAGACATGTGGTATAAATACCAAGTTGATTGTCCTGCTTGTCGTCACAGCCCCTTCTCGAAAGATGACAAATGGATCCCCATTTATGCCATTCTTGCTCAGCTCCTCAATCATTACCTTGAAGACAATGAGGTGTTCGCCCCTAACCCTAATGATGGATGAAGAGCACACATAGAAGAATATCTTGCTCGCCATCCATGATTGGTCTTGGTTTTTATGCTTTTGTAACTATATTTCCCAATTTTGCCAGTGCATAAACTTTAATTATTAACTCGTTCCATATTTGAAGGATGTACTTACCAAATGTGAGTTAATAATTGCCTTTGGGTTTTGACTGTTCAATGACCAAGCAATACTTTTGATCAATTTAGGCTTCTTGCTAATCAAATGAGTTAGTATTCAGTGTTAATAGTTTTGGGCTTCTTAGCCGACTAAATAATTTAAGGACAAGTGTTTAACCATTTTGGGACCCTACCGACTAAATGAGTTTGCTAACTTGTGCTTGAACATTCTCCCAGTCCAATAGGCCTTAGCAGTATCATTCCATCTACCTTACCTTTTAAGTCATGTCGTCACACTCCCTTAGGCCTAGGTAAGATGATGGCGAGAATGTACCTAATTGATGGGCAATCTGTCTGATCAGGTTTTACGCGAATAACACACTTGGCGACCAACCTAAATTGGCTTTTTATCTAAGGATCCCCTATAGGCTTTTGTTGTTGCCGGGGAAACTCATAAGGTCTATTGTGTTTGCGGCAAAGACCTGAGGGTTGTAGTAATTGAAATACTTTATTAAATTGTTATAATTACTTGTAAACCTGCTCGACATGTGAGAATCCTTGATTGAAACAAGTTGAACAATTTGTTGTAATCCCTAGGAGTTATGCTATTCATGAGGGAGTTCTTTGCCTAAGACAAGCTAAGCAACCTTCTATTAACCAAATATAATTTCTTTCTTGTGGTTGGGAGAGTTACCATTGGGAAAGGGTACACAATACTAAGATGTAATCAAGAAATTCGACGCAGCCAATATAGAGATCAGAGTGCGAGAGCCAACTGGCAGCCTTCATTCATTGAATAATAACTTGCAAGCAACATAAGTTTGAAATAAAAATTTGCATAAACTAAGTGTGCCAATGGGAGACAAAGAAGAGTAAAAGTATAACTTTTTTAGATTTGATGTGTTCCACACTCTTGGTATCTCTCTACCCTCCAACGTTTCCAAGTGATATGCTCATTGAAGGTCGTCCCTTATCACCTTAAAAGGTCCTTCCTAGTTTGGTCCCAGCTTGCCATCTGATGGTTTTACGGCACTGCCGAAGACTTTCCTTTGAACATAATCTCCTACTAGGAATTTCCTCGGATTGACTTTCTTGTTGTACAGCTTGGCTAGCTGTTATTGGTGGGAAGCCAGCTTGATCATGGCCTGTTCTCTTCGCTCTTCTGTTAAATCAAGTTCAGTGCGCAGTGCATCATCATTAAGGCCTTGGTCGACCAAAGTGGTTCTCATAGTAGGGAGACCTTCTTCCAGCGGGCTAATAGCTTCCATTCCATAAGTGAGCGCGAAGAGTGTTTATCCAGTCTGTTTCCTAGGAGTAGTGCGGTAGGCCCATAGAATATGGGGAGCTCGTCCACCCAGGAACCCTTACTCTTTTCAGCGTCTTTTTTAGACCGTCGAGTATGGTCTTGTCGGAAGCTTCTGCCTGACCATTGCTTTGGGGATATGCCACGGAACTGAAGTGGTGCCTAATGCTATGTTCATCACAAAAACCTTAAAAGAAGCTGCTTTCAAATTGCGTGTTGTTGTCAGTGATGATAGTCTTTGGTATCCCAAAGTGTGTTATGATGTTTTTTCAGATGAACCTGGTCATATCGGCGTCACGAATGTTTGCAGTGGTTCTGCCTCTATCCACTTGGTGAAGTAATCTGTACCGACCAGTAGATACTTGCGATTTCCTGGTACGATAGGTAGTGGTCCCACGATATCTAGTCCCCATTGAATGAATGGCCATGGACTTGCTAGATTTCATGTTGCTAGCTGGCTAATGGACTATTGGAATGCTTGCGTCCTTTTGCATGTGAGGCCACCAGTAACCTTCCTTAATCGCTCGAAAGGCCAATGACCTCCCTCCTGCGTGACTCCCACAAATAGCATCGTGAAGTTCACTAAGAACTTGCTCGGTGTCTTGTGGGTGGACGCATTGGAGGTTAGGGCCTGTGAATGATCTTTTATAAAGCTTTCCTCCTGGGGAGAGGTGGAAGCGAGCAGGTTTCACCCTTACTTGATGACCCAATCTCTTGTCATCAAGCAGTATGTCGCTCCGCAGTAGGTAATGATGGGATCATCCAACTGGGGGCCTTTTCTGTGAGGACTTGTTCGGAGACCATGGCGAGGAACTCTATCTGGATAGTTCTTCTGAGATCGGAGTCCACCACTGAGCTAGGGTTGCTAAGGCGTCAGTATGACTGTTCTGCCCCGGGTGAACTGTTGAATGTCAACCTTCTCGAATTCTGTCATAAGTTCTCTTACCACGGCGAGGTAGGCTGCCATCCGATCATCTTTTGCGTTGAAATCTCCACTCACTTGCTTGGAGACCAGTTTGGAATCGCTGAATATGTTAAGGTACCTTGCCCCCGGTATTTGGGCCTTGCTTAAGCCAGTGATCAGTGCTTCGTACTCAGCTTCGTTGTTCGAGGCTTCAAATCCCAGCGACTGCGCTTCCTCATTTGTTGACGGCTCCATTTATGTTGGTCAATAGGTTGGTTCCCCGTAAATTCGGCGATAAAATCAGCCAGGACTTGTCCCTTCATTGTTGTTCTTGGTTGAAAGTGGATATCGAACCTCCCGAGCTCAACCGACCACTTCGAGAGTCGTCTAAAGAGATCATCTTTCTGAAGAACAGCTTTGAGGGGATAGGAAGTGATCACTGTTATTGAGTGAGCTTCGAAGTGGTGCTTCAGCTTCCTTGAGGCAACCACCAGTGCATAGGCGAGCTTTTCCAAGGACAAGTAGCATTATTCTGCATCTAAAAGTGTTTTACTGGCATAATACACGGGGTATTGTCCTTCGTCCTTTTCACATACCAAAGTTGAGCTCACAGCGTGGTCTAATACCGCGAGATAGAGATATAGTGGGTCTCCATCATTGGGAATCACCAATAAGGGAAATTTGCTGAGGAGAGATTTGATCTCCTCCAACGCTCTTGAATAATCATTGTTCCAAATGAGGCCTTTGTCCTTCTTTAAAAGCTGAAAGAATGGCTGATAGCGCTCTGAGGATTTGGAGATGAAGCGGTTAAGTGCTACGAGTATACCAGTGAGCTTTTGAACATCTCGTAATGCCTGTAGAGGCTAGATCTCGGTGATTGCATCAATCTGGTCTGGATTGGCCTCAATTACTCTCTTGCTAACCAAGTAGTCCAGAAACTTTCCTGACTTGACTGGACACCGAATGAACACTTACTTGCATTAAGTTTTATTCGGTATTTCCTTAGGATTTCGAAGATTCTGGCTAAGTCCATGAAGTAGTCGTCTCTATTTTTGTTCTTGACTAACATGTCGTTGATGTAGACCTCCATTGTGTCTCCTATCTGTCGCTTAAACATCTTTGTGACCAGCCTCTAATAAGTTGCCCCTGCGTTTTTCAGGCCAAACGATATGACCTTGTTGTTGTATAACCTAATAAGGGTTATGAAGGATGTTTTGTCTTGGCCGGAGCCGAACTATGGGATTTGATGGTACCCTGAATAGACATCCAGGAAACTCATACTTTCGTGTGTTGTCGTAGCGTCAACCAGCCGACCAATCTTAGGTAATGGGAAGTTGTCTTTGGGACATGCCGTGTTAAGATCTGTGAAGTCAATACAGACCGTCCAATTGCCATTACCCTTCCGTACCACCACTAGGTTGGATAACCATTTGGGGAACTGAACTTCCCTAATGGATCCTGCATCCAAAAGCTTTCCTACTTCACTTTCCACCGCTTTAGCCTTCTCGAGAGTCGTTCAGTGAGCTTTCTAAGTGATCGGCTTGAAGGTTGGGTCAACGTGCAGACGATGGCAAGCTACATTGGGATCAATCCCAGGCAGATCATACTGCTTCTCAGGAAGGCAATCAATTCTTTCTTTCCGTGATCGGCGAGTGCAGTTTCGATTAGAAACTCTCTCTGGAAAGTTGCGTACAGCTCCAAATTCCCCCAAGCTTTCAACGACCTTGTCAACGGGGTGGACCCTGGTCTCCTCCACCCCTGGTCGGTTGTACCTAATTTCTATTTAGAGGGTGTAGCCCCATCCTGGGCTTCCTCTGGAGCATCTTTCAGTTCTTTTTTCTTTTTCTTTCTAGGACGGATGGCGGCGATGAAGCACTTCCTTGCAGTGGCCTGGTCGTTATGAATCTCAACCACACCATGGTCGGAGATAAACTTCAGCTTCTGATGATAGGTATACAGTACGGCCCTCATGGCGTGCAACCAACCTCTGCCCACAATGGCGTGATATGGGGTTTCTATGTCTACCACCACCAACTCAATTAGCTTCGAGATGTTTCCTGCTCTGACTGGCAGGATTATCTTTCCCAGTGGCATTGTAATACACCTTGCGAAGCCGACCAATGGGACTGTAGCCTCCTTGAGGTCGATGAGGTTGAGCTTCAGCTTGTGGAACAATTCTATGTACATCACCTCTGAAGATCTTCCCTGATCCACCAGCAGTTTGTCGACGTCCCAATTTACAATTCTGAGGGTAATCACGAGTGCATCGTGATGTGGGGTCCTCACTCCGACTAGATCTTCTTCGGTGAAGATGATGTGTTTGGTATAGTCGACGTCCTCTAATCGGAGGCACTTATTAGTTTGGCTCTTTGCAGGGTCGATCTGGAATGATTCCATGACAGTAGTAACCTTCTTCAGCTCCATCCGAATAGCATTTCTTTGGATCTGTTTTAGGTCTGACCCCCCATGAATCACCGCGAACTCCTATCCCATGTCGTCATCAAAGACATTATCTGGTTTCTGGTCACCATTGGCTACGACCTTGTCAGCTTTCTTTTCTATGTACTCATTGAGATGCCCTACTTGGGCCAATTCTTCAAAATGTAACTTCAGAGCCTTGCAATTCTGGTTTCTATGGCCGCCCTCCTTATGGAATGCGCATCTCAGCGCATTGTTCCTTTTCGTTGGGTCACCACCCATCTTCTTGGGTCACTTGATGAACGGTTGATCCTTAATCTTGCTCAAGATCTTGTAAATTGATTCCTTGAAGACTGGGTTAACAGCCTGGAATGCTTTTCAGGGATCAGTCTTACTCCTATTCTTAGAGTCATTCTTGCCCCATGTTCTTGTTCCCTTTCTTTGGAGTGTCACTCTTATCTCCTCCTTTGGTTACCTTTGCTCGACTGTTGTCCCCTATATTAGTGTGAACCGCGTCTTCAACCTTGGCGTATTTCTCAATACTAGCCACGAGGTCGTCGATAGTGTTAGCTTCTTCCTTTGTCAGGGACTGGTGCAGCAGAGATGTGGTCGGCAGACCAATCTTGAAGGATGCAACGGCAACCTGCTCCGAGAAGTCCTCCACTTTATTGAAAACTTCCCAGTACCTCTTGGCATAATCACGAAGGTTCTCTTGCGGCTTTTTTTTCATCGTGAATAGTCTGAACCACTTTAAAATCTTCATCGTGAATAGTGCTAGTTACGAAATGAGCAGTAAAAGCCTCTGCTAGGGCCTTGAAGCTCTTGACCGGCCTGCGGAGCAGCTTTTTGAACCACTTTTGTGCTACGTCGTGTAGGCTAGAAGGGAAAATTCAACACATCAATGCGTCGTTGTGGCTCCACAGGGTCATCGCCTGCTTATACTGCCAAATGTGATCTATAAGATCCGTCTTCTCATTATAAATCTTAAACCTGGGAACAGTAAACTTCTTTTTGGGTTCTTCCTATTCAATCGCCCTTGGAAAAGGGGATTTCATCTGGGTGTTGAGAGCTCTCCTAGCTAGCTCCCTAGTAGACATGGCTCCTCGATGGATGGATGTTGGTCCATCTCTCTACAAACCAAAATTCTAATGATCTCTCAGATCGTCCCTCTGACCAGTCACGTTCAAATCTGTCTTGGTCGCGCCTGGAGCTCCTCCCTTAACTGCGAGTATTACTCGCCTGAGGACTAGGAGTCTTATCACGACGCTTCCTGGTATCTCTACGGAGATCTCTCTCCATCCTTTCAAGTCGCCTTTGCAAGCGAGCATTTTCTTCTACCTGGAGGCATGACTCCTCTTATTCTCGAAAGTAAACGTCGACCAACCTAAAAATCTGTGGACCTAGGTGGTTCCTGACTTTCTTCTTAAGGCTGCCTTTCTTGGCGAAACCTGGGATTTGGTTGCTGGCGAATCTCTGACCTGACCCTAGGTGGTACTGGGTCATCTTGTACATCGCCAATCTGAGGAATGTTGCTGCTGTGGTGAGACATTACGGCTTTATGTTAATGAATGCTTTCGCAGGAATATAAATCATTTTCCACAGATGGCGTCAATTGTGAGTGCAAGAAATATCATAATAGAGATCCACGAAAACAATAATAAATGCGGAAAGTAAAGATCACACACACAACAACGATATACGTCGTTCGTCAACTTACCTACGTCCAATAAGAGGTTACTATATTCTTATTAGCATCTCTCAATGCTCGAGGTTATATTCCATTGTCCGGGGCGAGAGTTTACAATTTATAGATGTGTAAATTAAGAGAATGAGTTGTACATATAAGTCAATATGATTGTGGATAATTAGTGGTGTCCCTGAATATCTCCTCCGATATTATTAATAACCAACTTGAATATATCTGTAAGTATTTTGGTGTATGTGAGATACACGAGTCTTTGTTGAATAGCAGATTTGGGTCGGGCAGTCCACCTTCCAAGTTGGGTTGGTCGGCTACTCTCTTGGGCCAAGATAAATGGGTTCCCACAATAACCATTCAAAATAAAACTATGGTAATAAACTAATTAAAATATATTTTCTTAAAGTAAAAAAAAATTAATATATCCATTTCAAAACATTTTCCACGCCTCTGAATCAAGGCTACTGTAATAGCGCCAAACCATCAAAACCACCACCAAAATCCAATCTGAAAGATCTTTAATTAGTGTGGAATGATCTGTAATTTTTATATATCATTACGAATTGCACATGCTTGGAATAATAGGAACGGTATTTCAAGAAATTGACATACTAGTATTAAAATTAAAACTGAAACCCGGGGATTTAATAATGCAGCAATAAATTAAATCAGTGATGGATCAAAATTTACACAGAAAAAGTACATAGATACATACGTGTATATGAGTGGTATGTGATCCCTTCTCCTGTTTTGTTCTTTTGTTTTCTATTTAGGAAATATTCTCTATTTTATTGTTTATGTGATCCACTGGAGTTATATGATTGAGCTTCAAGATCAATTGACATCAATATCATATTAATATGTGTGTGCATACAAATTGACATCAATTGTTTTTAATGAGTATTTTTTATCACTGTTGAACTATTTAAGTTAAATTTGCTTTCAGGTGTACTATATAGTAATGTCGTGGAAGCTAGTTAGTTTTTTGGCCTCAATCCGATCTGATTGAATACACAATTTGTGATTGTTAAACTTTTAGGTATAGTATAATATAGTATAGTATCAATGGTTTATCTAAGTCATGTTTAGAGGGAAGAAAATTTTCTATCTATCCAAGTCATAATCGAAGTTTAAGGAACCCCACATATGTATAAACTATTTTGCATCTCATCATTCACGGAGATGTTAAGGTGAAATTGATTTTGTTTTTTTATCATAAAACTTCAGGGTGAAATCCGTGCGGGTTTGATATGTATGAGAGAGAGAGAGACTTTTTTGGTGGGGTAGTAAGGTGCGAGTCAAGCGAAGGAGTCCACAATGCCGGTGGTGGAGTTAGTGATTGATGTTACACAAATTGGTAACAACTCAGTTAATATGAAAGTAACTCAGTGTGTTACGCGGTTTAGTTAGTTATGGGTATGAACATTAACAATATAAGTAAAGATAAAGTAAGAACAATAGATCAACATAGGGATTTAGAGTGGTTCAGCCTCATTAGGCCTACGTCCACTATAAAGCAACTCATTTTCCATTACAAGTTACATGTGCTTTCTCTCTCTACAGTATTTCTACAAAGTTTCACAGAGTTTCAGTACAATAGGATGCCTTATGGAATAAGGTACAATTGCTTGCTATTTATAGGTGACTTGGGGTGAAGTGTGCACCCCATATTTCATAGATAATGTTGGTTGATCTTCACCACTAGATGAATGCCATCTATCCTTCTAGAAGTTGTAGGAAGAGTGATTATTCCTCACACGTGCATGTCCATCACGTACATAAACTTGCAGACTCTTGGGATGATGAAAATACTCTTTTTGGTGAATACAACACGTTCATAGATTTCTGTCTGCTTTTGGCTGACCCTGCTGAGGTAAACCCTTTGAGACCAACCTTAAGAAGTCGACCATAATCCCAATTAGGCCGACCCATTTAGGCCAAGGGGAAAAATCTTCATATATCAAAGAGAGATCATATCTAGAATCATCAATTATCCCTTAGGCTTCAATCTTCTGAGGTGTCTCGATCGTGATAGGAGATTGGAGGCTATGAGCCTTTAGACATAATTTGGCGGAACCAATATTGGCTGAATGCAGAATATGTCTTTTAAATGCCAAAGCCGAACCATATATAGCCGAGGGACAAGTTAGTGCTTTAAATTTTTTAGTTGAACCCTTTTTAATCGAGAGTAAAATTTGGCCTTTAAAACAATTTAGTTGAATCTCACATTGATGTTGAAAGATATACAACGCGATCCTCTAAGTCTTCGTGAGTCAGGTAGGGACTTTGAATCATTTAGGATGAATCGTCAACAGTTGAGTAAAATCTCAAGCCAAAACCACCAATAATTTCTATTGATCAAATAGTCGAACCCAACAAATAGTCTTATTTGTCAAAGAATCCGAGTCTAACAAATAGTTTTATTCGTCAAAAAGTCCGAACCCAATAAATATTTTTATTTGTCAAAAAGTCCGAACCCAATAACTATTTTTATTTGTCAAAAAATCTGAAACCAACAAATATATTTATTTGTCAAAAAATAAAATTTTGAATCGTCAGATAGTCTAGTGTATTCAATCAGCCAAATCATCAAGTAATCCCACGTTGTGAGCTAGCCGAACACAATTTATATTTAGATGAGGGCAAAATCGGTCATTATAGTACACAGCCGAGGGAAATCTTGACCTCTAAAAATCCTAATTTCGACCCTCTAATTGTAAATACACTCGAGACTTGGCCGACCATCTTTAACTCTGAGAAAATCGCAATTTTACATCCGAGGATTGGAAGGGATCCATAGCCGCTTAAGCCAACCTGATAATTTTTTGGTTGGATCAACCATCTTAACAAGTCAAGTCTCGAGTAAAGGCTAACACTTGTCCTCGCCGATGCTCTCTAGTCGAATGTTACCATTAGCGATGTCCATATTGCTAAGACGCCCATTCTGAGCAACACGCTACCATCAACCTCGTCCTTATTTCTGGGATCGTTTTTGCAAATCGTGGGACTTATCTTTATATGAAACCGGTTGTCAGCGCCTTTAACACTCGCCTACGACCATACTGGGTTTGTATTTTCAGGTTTGGAAATAAACATTTGTCCGATGATCACCATTATTCCTGTCAAATTTAAAACACGATTATGCCAAACGCGATCCACAACTTTGTAGGTATGAATGATTCCGAACATCAATATATTCCTCATATGTGTCCTTGTCGACTTTTTGTTAGTCTATGGATTAGTGAGTTTGTCAAATAGATTTGTCCGAGCCTTTTATTAATCGACCATTAGCCTAGACTTAGTCGACTAAAATTTCGATCGATGATATTTATCGCCTGCTGGCGATGACGCCGTTTTTTGCTGATTCTTACCTGAGTACACTAGGTGGTTAATGTCGAGGATAGATTCAGCCAAAGTTAACAAAAGGACTCACAAATTCATCCGTCGAACCTCGAGTGTGGCTCATTTTTTACGCCGCCGACCCATTACCGGCCAATCGTCACTAGTAGAATCATGGGTGTGGCTCATTATTTGCGCATTCAACCCATTACTAGTCGACCGTCACTAGCCGAACATTAGGTGCGTCCAGCATCTGGCCGAGAGTGGGTTGACATTTGTTGGTGATTTTGCATTAGTTGAGGGTTAGCTTATTCAAACTCTGACATCGAGTGTAAGTTGGTTTGATTTTGTGAGCATTGGGGACTTGGAATTTTGGCCTAAGCACAAGTTGATGTTCCCTATTGTTGGTACCGACACTTAACTGGCCAAATCTTATAGGGGTGATTGGATTGATTAAGCCGAGTCTTCTTAGGTCAAAAATGATTTGGAGTTTGCTGAAGGTTGAATCTGAAGGAGCCTTGCCCTTTTAAATCTATAGTGACGGGTGGTTTTGAACTTACACTTTAATTCAATGTTAGGCTTTGGTCAGTGAGGACCGTCTCATTTTTCCCTGTATAAGGGGTGGCTCCCATTCACTTTTTCTCCACATCAAGTTTTTACTCTCAAGTAAAAAAATTCTCTCTCTAAGAGTTGCATGAGCTTTCATCGTTGTTCTTAGAGTTCTTCACCATTCATCGGTCAAGGGTAAGATTTGTCTGCCTTAGATCCTTTTCCAATAGTGATTTTTTGTTTATAACAATTTATCACGTACCATTAAATCATTAGGCTTATCTTCGTCATTGTTCGTCATTGTTCATGCGTTAGTTCATTGACTTTAGCATTGTTTGATCTTTAAAACTTATATAACAGATTGTGTTTTTGAAATTGTGAATGCCAGATCCATTTAAGGGTTTCGCGGAGGCGTTTAGGGAACACGTTGCTAGAGAAACCCTTTTTGCTAATAGATTATCTTCAGGGTATTTTTAGTCGACCCGCTTGTTGGTTGTTTACCCCCAAGATCCTTATTCTGAAGGTCCCCCCTTTCAAGATCAAGCGGGTTCTGACTTTACCTCCTGTGTTAGGCCGAACGTCCCTCATCGTCCTAGTGCTTGCTCAATTGGTAGCAACACCATGAGCCAGGATGATGATTCTTTTGAGGCCACTATGGATGATATGCCTATCGACGTGCCGATACGCCGTTTGACTATGACTGTTACCTTATCATTTTCGTCTAGGGTTGTTACTCGAAGAGAAGACATCGACTCATCATCTTCCGGGTATTCACCTTCTATTTATGAGTCGTCATCTTCATCTCCTGGTGATTCTTCTGATTCCAAGGCTATTGTTGTCGAGAGAGAAACCCATGCCAATGAGGCTATTGACCTTGAGGAGTATGACAGGGAGTTAGAGTACACTTCCTTTGGTGACCTTGCAACCAGTTGCCCTCCTTTTACCTATGAGAATGAGGATGAGACTATCGACGAAGAGGAACTTTACACATTGGATATCTTCCGAGCTTGTTCTTATTCTTATAGGAGTGTTGTTGATAGGATCAAGGTCTTCAGACTTAGGCACTTATATGGCATCAAGCCATCCATTCATGTGAGAGCTCCGACCGATGATGAGAGAGTGTATGATTTACAGGATGCTTCTAAGATTGCCCTTTATGATTTCATGTTTTGCCTAGGGTTTCATCTTTCCTTTCACCCTTGCCTCTGAGAGATTTTATCATACCTTAGCGTTACTCCCACCCAACTTGCACCGAACTCTTGGAGTATCATACTCGGTTCTATCATTGCTTAGAGGAGTGTTCATTGTGATAACATCACAAGTGAGATATTCCTGAGCATTTATTTCGTTGCCTCTACCAAGGGGTTCTCCTGCTATTACTATCTTAGCCCCCGTAATCCAAAGCGAAAGCTTGTGCATGTCCCCCAAACTTCCAATCATAATTAGAAGACTGGTTATTTCTTTGTTAGTGGAGATTGGGAATTCTATGAGGGTGGGGACTATGTCTTTAAGAAAGTAGTACATAAACAGAACTAGTTACACCCAAATTGGCATGGCCCTTATAAAATCGCGAAAGAAGTTGGCCCAGAAATCTATAGGCTAGAGAACTTAAAGGGAGAACCATCCAACAACCCGTGAAATGGAAAGCACCTCAAAAAATATTATCAATATGTAGGAAAAGGAAATTTGATGTAAATAAGAACAATCGATAAGATGTAAATGCTTGCCCCATAGTGGAAGAATACTAATACTATTTCCCTTCTACTTTGTTTGATAACGATTATGACGCGTTCCTTTTATGATAAACTTCGTCTATGACATAAAAAAGGAAGTGCCTAGGGTTATTAACTCAGAACCACTTCTCCGACTATGACATAAATGAGGATCGGCTTCTGAAAAGATGAACTTAGCCAAGGTTCGGCTCATCTTTAGGACAAAACTATGAGGGTATATAAGCCTGGTCAGGAAATATCAAGGCAGAACACACAAAGACTATATATGACCTGATAAGTCTTAGTCAATTTCGTCAATGGTAAAAACTGACAAAAAAAACTTTTACAATTGAAAGGTCGGCATAAATGTCGCTAGTAAAATTTAGAAAAAATTGCACCTAGCCCCCTTTCAACTATCTTGGATTTATGGATCACTCCCTTCAATTAAAATACGTGACAAACTCACCCCCTTAACTATCAATCCGTTGCACATAACCCCCAAAACCGGGTTCCCTCCATTTTTAGGGGTAAATGGACACTTTTATACCCCTGGGGAAAAAAACTCACTCAATTTAAAAATCCAAGACAAATAAAAAACAATAAACCCATCACCAAAATTTCAAATTTCAGTAAAAAATTCAAACCCAAACTCATCATCTCCCTCTCTGTTTCCTACCACTCCCCCTACCCTTCGTCCTCCTCCGCACCCCCCACCCCACCCACCACCACAACCACAACCAAAAACACCACCCTCAACTTCAACCCACTTTCACCTTCGTTTCTTCATTTTTTTCCCATTTACTCGGCCGATAGATGATGGGTTTTCTACCGGTGGTGTATTGGGGAGTCGGTGGGGTCCCTTTTTTTTTGCGGGGGGGGGGGGGGGGGGGGGGGAGGGGGGGGGTTCATGCGATGAGGTTGGTTTCAGTGGTTGGTGGTCATGATCTGGGTTTTTTTGGCTTTTTTCCTAGGCCGTGGTAGGTTTCGGTGGTTGGTGGCCACCGTCCGGGTTTTTCTGGGGGGTTTTCTTTGTGTTGGTTCCGATGGTTGTTAGCCTAGCTCCAACAGACGTGCGGGAAGGGTGGGGGGAGGGTTTTAGTCAGAGGTGGTAGTGGTGTGGGGGCTTAGCTCTGGTGATGGAGAAATCGAGATTTGTTGTTGAAGGCAGAGGTGGTAGTGGTTTTAAGTAGAAGTGTTGGAGAAATCGGGATTTGTTAGTTTCTCTGGGTTGGTTTTGATAGGGGGTGATGTTTTCCGGTGGATGTGGGTTTTCCAGTGTGGTGGTGAGAGGTGGAGGTGGGTGGATGTTGGTAGGTTTCAAAATGGTTTCTAAAAGAGAGAGTTTTGTTTTGGGTTTGAAATTTGTTTTTTTTTTCAGGGGTAGAATTGTCCACATTTACCCCTAAAAATGGAAGGAACCCAGTTTGGGGGGTTATGTGTAACGACTTGATAGTTAAGAGGGTGAGTTTATCGGGTATTTTGATTGAGGGGGGCGACCCGTAGATTTTTATTAAAGTAAATAAAGGAGTTAACTGCGGGTAGCCCTTCCCAATTTGAAGCAGCCCAAAGGGATAAGAAATCATCTCTAGTCGGATTTGAACTCTTCCCATCTCTGTAGAAGATGAGTAGTCATCCATCCTAAAGAAGAAATCCTTGAGCTCCCCTCTCCGCCAAGAAATACAGACTCAAAGCAAATATGGTATTAACAGCTAAAGATTAACCATATAAAAGGTCCCGTAAACTTGTTACAGTAAGTCCAATTTCTTAATGAGCCGACTTAAAATGACTTCATAGATCAAACACATGGAATCGAGGACTACTAATGGGAGAAACTCTACGTCCTCCCCTTTATGGCTAGGATCTCATATAGCTAATATCTGTCCCAGAGAGAACCGCACAGGTTGCCTTGTAGCATACGTTGAGTTTGTTTCACAAAGAAAAGTTCAAATTTGTATAACAAGACCATTAAAAGTGATCACAAACTCTTACTTCAAACCCGGTTAGCAAGTCATCCATAAGATTACCTTGTTTCCAATGTTGGGATCTCAACCAAACACCATGACGAGGGAATCGCCTCACCAAGCTGCTATTTGGCAGCATGCCCTGGTCCAAATGTCACAAAGTTATTATCTAATCTAATCCCGCAATATACTAGCAAAAAGATGTAGCCAGCATGTCACAAAGAAATGGAGCTACTTACAAACGCGATGGAATGAAAGCACACAGGTTATAAATAAGTTGATCCTATAAGAGCATTGACAATGGTGGATAATTTCGAAAGCTAAAATTACAAATTCAAAAGTGGTTTTTAACATTCGTGAGATGTGTGCTCTACAATTGTGGAGAGCTTAAAATTTGCATTTACACTTCATATAACTGTTAATAGTTTGACTTCATACAATAAACTGTTATTTGTTTGAATTAAAAAAGCAATTCATATGAATAACAGTTAATTGTATGAATTTATACGATTAATTGTTAATCGTAAGAAACAAAAACATTGTTTATACGAGTAACAGTTAATCGAATCAATTCATATGATTATCTGAAATTCGTATCAATTGATACGATTAATAGTTAATTGTATCAAGTGTTTTACAGATTGGGCAGTGGTTCTCTAACTAACTTTACCCTTCCTCTACCCGATGGCTACTCTTTCTACCACTATTCCTCCCACCATTGCGATCATCCCATTCTAAAAATTTACAATTTATGTTGGATTTTAGCTCCACCATTGTGTATGCTCTAAGAAGCAAAACTTGTACAGTATAGTAAGTACATGCTCAAACCAAACAGCACCAATCACCTTTGACACATAAATTTGATTATGACATGACATTAAAACCCATCCGTTGATGCAAAAAACGAGAATAGATCTAATTATTTGGCCACAGATAAATAAGTAAATAAAAGAGACAAGTAAGATTTTTAAAGTGGTTCGGCTGAAAGGAATAGCCTACGTCCATCGTCTTATATTGCCTGTTGGATTGTATTTCGGTCCCTTTTGCTGTAAGGATTACAATGTATTTATAGTCCACTTGGGGATCAAGAGTCGGAATGTTAAAAGATGGAACGCCTTTATAAATTAGGCATTTACATTAGTACATATTGTTCATAATGCGTATGACCGATGACGCTTTGTTGACAGTGTTGGTAGGTCTTCCTGTCGTTGATCGGCATTCCAGGCCTTGGTCGACAGGTACTCCTTGCTGACTAGGATTATTGCCACAGTGGGTAAATTTTGGTCCACGTAGGTGGGTAAATTTTGGTATCAATAGAAGCCCCCAGTGTTTCATACTTGATGCTTTTGCGAAGGTATGGAACATTTAGTTCTAACAATTGCTTGGGTAACTTTTCCGATACTTGGTCGGCTGTCAACTTCCCACACTTATAAAATTATCAACTTGGCTGATAACGTATAACACAGATGGCATTTTTGCAATTACTCGTAATTATAACGAATCATTTTTGGGGCAAATACGTCTTTTTTAGCTTAGCCACCAAAATTTCAATTGTCGTCTCCCTTTAATCATTACTTTCGCCGGTTTTCAAGGCAATCTATAAAGGCGATAAAATCCCGGTTGTTTTCTACCTCAAACTTTCTGGTTTTTGCTGCTATCTCTTGAACTTTTAGTGCGATCGTTCCTTCTGTCCTTCAGTTCTTTCTGAATCCTTAAGTCTTTGTAAGAATCCTTTCTCTTTCTCATTTTCTTCATCTTCAATTATGGTTTATTCAGTAATTTCTCTAGACGAATTTAGGAGCGAATGGAATATTCCTTCATGGGTGGATTTGGAGCTTCCTATTCCTCCTGTAGATCTTTTTTCTTTGTCTGACGGCCATTGGTTCCCTTCTCTTTTCTTTGCAGAATGTGGGTTTACTTTTCCCCCAAACCCCTTTTGTCTTGAATTTTGTCAATATTTTAATATTGTACCTGCTAGAGTAGCCCCCAACACTTGAAGAGTTGTAAATGGAGTTTATAGATTGAATCATCTCCATGGAACCCCTATAGGCATCCCAGAGATTATGTTTTGCTATAAATGGGTCACCAGTGACAGCACTTACTATTTAAAAACTAGGGCTCTAAATAGGGCTTTAGTAGTTAATCTCCCAGACTCCAATAGAGATTATTTTGATCATGGAGTGATTGCCAAGAATTGACAATATGCACCCATGATAGGGGATGCAGTAAACCAGGGGTCCAGATGCCCTCAATATGGCCAGGGGATAGGTTGCAACACTATTGTATAACTTTTCATTAGTTACAATACTAACTGTATTTGTTTTCTCTTGATTGTAGTTAATCGAAAAAGAAAGTGTCCCAAGGAGAGTGATATTAATCTTACAGAGCTGAAGTTTCTTTGGAGTATTCACCAGAAAATTGGAGAGGAACACATTAGGTCGGCATCATATCTGTTGGCGAATAAAAACTCCATTACTTCCTTTGTTGCTCGCCCAACTTCTGTTTCTCCCTCACTGGGGATTGAGCTTGATCAAGAACCAGTATCCACTTCTTCTGCTACTGTATCTGGCAGTGGTGAAGCTGTTATGGGCCCCTCATCTTTACTTAACTCATATTTACCTCTTGCCCCTACCATGGTGAAGAGAAAGTTCCCCAATATTATGGGAGATATTACTACAACTGGCTCAACAAAATCTGATGCTAGTGGGATCAGCAATAAGGGTGAGACTGGGAAGAAGCCCCCAACCAAGAAGAATGATGAAGTTCGGCCCAAGCGTTCGAAGAAGTGTCTTCCTTCTAAGCTGGCCGAAAGGACTACTTCTGGGACCTACCAACAAGACTTGGTCGATTTGTCTGATGTTGGCTCTCCAGTTGCTATTGGCCTTGGTTTGGCCAGGCAATTAATAAATTCTGGTACTCTTCCAGAACATAGGGGTGCTGCTTTTGCAATGCCCCGCTCTAAAATCTCTGAAAGGGTTGCTCAAAGCCTTGTTTTGGTAAAATTTGTTATTTCCTCTCTTTTATTCGTATGCTTGGTAATTCTTGTACTGACTTTCTCTCATTCCTTCTTGCAGTTCCTGGTTGATTTTAACCATGGGGAATGACGACATCCTCCGTTCTTCAAACGAAGTGGAAGAGGCATTTGAATGCCCGAAGAAATCTTTTCTTGAATCCCAACAAGCACTGACAAACGAGCAGAAGAAGTGGGACACCAAAACAAAGACTGCTGAGAATGAGGCTGCAGTTGCTCAGGGTAAGGTCGCCGAGCTACAGAAAAGTTCGACTGTTGAGAAAGCCAGGAGATTGAAGGCCAAGGAGTCTGCGTTCAACAGAGGTTGGGATAAGGCTATCAACACTGCATCTGCTCAGATTGAATTTGCGAAGAAGAAATGTGTAACAACCTGTTCTTTTTGGAGACAATTAAATTCCCTAATTGAATAAATTGGCAATTTGGAGAATTTCTCGACATAGTGATTTCTGGGATTTTCGAGGATTGAATTATTTTCGAAGGATGTTGTGATTATTTTTGGGACTATATAGGTCGAAATATTTTAATTATATGTCGTCGTGGAGAAAAGCGACACGAGGTAAGATTTTTAATGGGAAAACCCGCATTTATTTATTTTGGGTTGGAATAGTGATTTGCGGTCAAGTACCTCGGATGGGAATTTCGACTGCGCCATAATTCTCGGAATGGTCGAGATAGTCGAAAAAGAGTGTCCGATTGTCGAAAATGAGTTTCGGATAATTTTAGAGGTAAAAGTAACTCGTAATTGGGTAAACGAGTCGTTTTTGGGTTTTAAGGGTTTAAACCCCTTTTCTTCTTATTTAAAGAGGGAGAAGGGAAAGAAAAGAGAAGAAAAGAGAGAGAAGAGAGAGAGGAAGAAGAAAATAGGAGGAGAAATGGGAACTCCGGCCAAACTCCGCCGGATTCGACTCGAGGTCGTCGGATTTCATCCACGAGGCAAGTGTTTACTTGCTTTATTTCATTTTTGCAATCCTCTCATATCACATTTGGTATAAACATGATTTTAGGGTTAGAACCCTTAAAATAAATTGGGTAAAAGTTGATTATGAGTTTACACATTGATGTAGTGTAAACTCTTAATGATTTTTAGTATCAAAACCATGTTAATGGAGTATAAAATGGGTTTAAATGTTAAGTTGGGGTTTTTATGGTTTTAGGGTTTAAAACTAAGAGAAATGATTCAATACCCCAAAATAATTGACGTGTTAGTTGTAAAACATAGATTAGATGTTTATTGAGTTGTTGGGTGAGGTTAGAAACAACAAAAATGGAGAAAAATGGAGTTTGGGATTTTGGTAGGGACGATGAATAGTAACCCGTAATCTTGTGGGGTTATTTTGAGTAGGAAAATAATTGATTTAGCTTTCGGCCAAAACACAAAAGTTGTAGATCTTTTCGATACGGTCGCGTGGGCGCCGACCGCGTATTTTTATGAATTTTCTACGATTTGATATGATTTTTACAAGATGACAGCTCCGGGTTGAAAGTACCAACTCGGAAATCAAATCGGGAATTGGAAAAATTACGGCTAGAATTAATGTCGTAGATGTTCGGGATAATTTTTGGGGTAGTTTAGAAACCCCGGAAATGAATTTGGATTGATTTTTGGGTATTTTGGAGTTTGATAAATCGTCCAAACTGTGACCCTCGAACAGGCCGAATCGATTCGGGTACAGGCCGAATCGATTCGCCTAAGAGGAATTGGGCTTCTGCAATGGGCCGAATCGATTCGGGTACAGACCGAATCGATTCGCCATTTACAGACCTGTTTGCAGAATACTTTCCGAATCGATTCGGATTGGGAACCGAATCGATTCGCCCACCCGAATCGATTCGCTAAAGGGGTGAATCGATTCGCTTAGGTCAGAATTTCTAGTTTTCTCCCTTTAAGAGTATGGGGAGTTGAATTACCAATTTGGAATAGTTTGGGGGTATATATATATATAATATATACTTCACTTAGAGAAGAATAGTATCATTGGAGATATCCAATAAATCCTTAGAATAGGATCGAGGTATATAGTGATTATTAAAGTAAGAAATACTTTGGATTTAGAATCATGCAACTATCAATGCATGATTATGATTCTCGGAGGGAATCTTTGGGATTATTATCATCGTTAGATGCTATAGGCCATTAAGGCCGTTTATATATATATTCTAGGAAGAATATATAGGATATGTATATACTGTGTGTTTTAGGTATATATATGATGATGGGAATGATTTTGAAAATACATAAATGAATATTTTCAAAATGGAAAAATAAATATTTTTCATAATTAATAAAATATGGATTACACACCTCTCTAAATCGCTATCATAAGGGAAGTTGCGTTCGTATGGTGAAGCCCCCTGGCTAATGATGCAGGGTGGATATAGTCCTAGGCCATGGGAGCGCTTATGGTTGTATATTTTCTGCGGGGGTAGGGAGATTCCGGGTGTGGTCTTGGCTACCACGCAGGCTCATGGCCGCTTCCCGACGTGTTTCGATATAGGATCCCAGGTTGTCTTGGAGGCCCTGGAAGATGATAGCCATTTAGGGGCGCGCACAGTGGAGAAATCCGGACGTTCGGTCTTAGAACGCGTTTATTAAAGCAGTTCATAATAATGGATTTGCTATAATTACATTTCCTGGATATAGGAAGGGAAATGGGTTATATATAAATTGGCTTCGGTAACACTTCCCGGATGGAAGAAGGGATGTGGAAGCATATGTTTTGATCAAAGCATTTTTATGATAATGAAAATGTCTTTGAATACATTTCCTGAGTATAAAAAGGGAAATGGGATATTTTGATAAGGAAAAACATTTTATGATAATAAAACTGGCTTTTAAAAGGTATATGATTTATTAAAGCAATTCATGATAATGGATTGGCTTTTAAATACATTTCCTGGATATGAGAAGGGAAATGGATGTTTTTGAAATAAAAAGGATAAGTATTTATAAATACTTTATGTATCAAGTAATCCTCAGTTCGGGAGATATTTATATTATCCGGAAGTATATTGTAGATGTATGTATATGTATAAATTGGGTGCCGAGGGTCTAATGAATCCCGACGATCGACCGTGCCGCATAGTAGTGTATCGGGGGGGTTCCTTGTTTGGATTTCGCTTTGCGAGACACCCCACGCACGAATATGGCACTGTGTTGAGACTGGGGAGAAGTTTAATCCTTAGTGCTCTTATATTATTAAATGTTATGATATATATATTATATATCTTTCTGTACTGAGGGACTGGCGGATCTCAAAGATCGACCTTGCTGCATAGTAGTGTATCGGGGAGGTTCCTTGTTTGGATTTCGCTTCGCGAGACACCCCACGCACGAGCATGGCATAGCGTCGAGATTAAAGTGAAGTTTGTCCCTTAGTACATTTGTTTGACTATCTAGGTTAGATAGTGGTTGGGTGATAGACTAGTTTAGCAGGGTAGCTTGACTAGAATGTTCTAGATAGATGCGTTAGGAGTGCACTATTAGCGGAGAGGTGAGGGGTATCTCATGGGAGTGCGATACCAAACTTAAATATGAGATAAAACCTTTTTCAAAATAATAAGGCATTTATGCACTTGCAAAATATTTTCAACATTCGGGGCTCTGACCCGTTTATCTACTTCTCCTTTCTTGCTATATTATATATTTATAGGTGTCCAGACACAGGGACGCCTGGATGGAAACTCTTTCGAGTCAGACGCCTGCTGCAGCAGCTGTGGATGCTTGCAGGTTATCGGTAGACGTTTCTTTCCTTGTACTCTAGATAGGAGTTATTGTATAAACATTCGAGCCAATGGCTCAATTGCATTTATTTATTCTTTCAGTACAGCATTCGATATGGTTTTATTATTTTGGACCGAGTGTTCGGTTATTTTAGTTCCTTTCATTTCCATTTCAGTTCATTACGCATTTAATTGTGAATGTTTTAATTTGTGCGCTAAAAAGAGTTGTTAGATAAAAGTTTTTAACGGCCACCTAATAGGATATTAGTAATTAATTGGATTTTCGACAGTGATGCTAAGAATGATCCATATGAAACTCCTGTTTTAATTTAATATTGGAGTGATCGCCCGGTATCTTATTAGGCGAGTTGTTACAGATGGTATCAGAGCATCAGGTTCTAGTGTCCTTAGGAATCTGTGCGGACGTACTACGCTTTCAGCGTTGCTCTCATTTGTTATAGAGCCTCAGGACTAGGATTGTTGATTTCTATTGTGAGATTTCGTTCTCCTGCCATATTAGAAGATTATAGAAATCTTTTGCGCGCTCGTTTGAGAATCGTGTGCGGAGATTGGATGGCAGCAGGAGGTGAGGCTTAGCTGGTGCAGCTGGTAGAAGACGGGGACGAGGATCTTAGTAGATGCCACTCTCCTTGTGGCAAATGCTAAGAACTGTTACGACGACTACTAAAGTATAGTAGTTATGAGCAACCAAGTACTACTGTGATAGAAAGTGGTACTAAAGTTGGATTTCCCCGTGAAGATATGGGTTCCAAAGGGATCTTACGGATAGTTCTCACCGTGAGTCCCCATGAATCAGCAGGATAAGAAGAATGCAGCTTCGGAAATTATTCGCCTAAGGTTCAGCAGAGGTATATGGTGTTAATATTTGGCGTGACTAGATAAAGTCGCGGTATTAGTTATCCCTAGACTCGTGTGTGTAATTTGAGTTATGGCGGTCCCGATAACATTATATCATGTATGCCTATGTGTTGTCCGTAGTAGCGGAGTTTTATTTTCCTTCATTCGCCATAGAGGCGGGTGTTTATATATGGTATATATATATATATATATATATATATATATATATATATATCTGATTAGTGATGCTCGTTTTTCTATACGAGTATGGTGATATGATGTATATAACACATCATGGTGTATAACAGAGCGATAGCTGGCTAATGATGGCAAGTCTATCGTGTCCGCAGTTCCTGGAGGGAACATGTTGTTATTATGGTGTCTCACCTTGATACAGGTTGAGTACACCTTTGTCATTATGGATTTATGGAACCTCGATGAGCAGAGGCTTCCTTATTTTGGATGGTATATGTGGCGACCTTATAAATATAATTTAAGGCCCACAGAATTGTTGTTGAGCGATAAGATTTAGCTCATTATTAGTTTGCGCAAGGACTTAGGAACGAGTGCGAGCGCAGGGTGGTATGACTCTTAGTTAGAGATAGGAGTTCAGATCACCTTTTGTTGGATTAGGGGATAGGGTTATCCCGGTTGCATGTTTAAATGACAGAACTCCATAACCAACGAAGTCAAGGGTTAATGTGTGGAGGGGTTCCTTGTTTGGATTTCGCTTTGCGAGACACTCCACACATGACTCTTAACAGCGTCGGGAGTGGGGAGCTGTTATGGGATGCAAGGATGTTGATCTTGTGGAACGGTCTTATAGTGTGGATGAACCACTATAGACTATAAGCCACATAATGTTAAAATACTTATGGAAAATTGTGCTATGGAAAAGCACTAAAATGATTCCTTCGCCACAAATGGGTGGGTAAGGTTGGACTTAGAGAAATTTAATTGAGGACAATAGTCAGGCCTTTATGAAAAGGCAAGTTTTGAGGAGCTCCATTTTGGGTATTATGTTCGTGACACTTTCTACAGAAAGTGGGCACTTGATTTGTTAGGTTTCCTTCTGTATGGGCGGAAGGATAAGATAGTAGGAATGCGTTCATAGGCTAGCCTAGTAGGATTTAGGACGTCCCGCTTCTGTGCCTTGGGTCGTTATATCTCGATGACCGACTATGCGAGGGAGTAGTGTAACGGGAGGGTTCCTTGTTTGGATTTCGCCTTGGCGAGACGTCCCACGCATGAAACCAAGCACTTGTCGGGAGTTGAGAGAGGCCTTGGGCACTAGGGACATACTTAGGATTATATTAGTTTCGTGTAGGTAGGGTAACGCTTAGATCGTAGATTTCTAGGATATAGGTTCGCTAGTATTAGCAGCGCCGAGGTTAGGAGTATTGAAATGCGCGGGTTCGGAGGACCCATAGATGAGTATTACACCGAGGAAAGGAGACCCTTACTGGGAGAGAGTGATGCGTGTCAGACGTTCGTAATGTTTGTGCTGATATGCACAAGTTAGAAAGGTGTATGAGCACCTTGGTAAGGTAGTTTGATGTACCGCCTAGCTAAGATAGGAGTAGTACACAAGATTGAAATCCATGCCAAGAGGCATTTTAGAGGATGGGTATTGAGTGACGTATTAGCGTTACTTTATGATTGCGGTAGCCGCATAGTGTATGGTTCGGAACCATTAGGTTAGTATCTTTTTCCTTGAGGTTTTAGGATTTGTAGTAATCCTAGTTAAAGGGTGTAGGCTACATCTGAATTTCGAGGACGAAATTCCGTTGTAAGGGGGAGAGTGTAACAACCCGTTCTTTTTGGAGACAATTAAATTCCCTAATTGAATAAATTGGCAATTTGGAGAATTTCTCGAAATAGTGATTTCTGGGATTTTCGAGGATTGAATGATTTTCGAAGGATGTTGTGATTATTTTTGGGACTATATAGGTCGAAATATTTTAATTACATGTCGTCGTGGAGAAAAGTGACACGAGGTAAGATTTTTAATGGGAAAACCCGCATTTATTTATTTTGGGTTGGAATAGTGATTTGCGGTCAAGTACCTCGGATGGGAATTTCGACTGCGCCATAATTCTCGGAATGGTCGAGATAGTCGGAAAAGAGTGTCTGATTGTCGAAAATGAGTTTCGAATAATTTTAGAGGTAAAAGTAACTCGTAATTGGGTAAACGAGTCGTTTTTGGGTTTTAAGGGTTGAAACCCCTTTTCTTCTTATTTAAAGAGGGAGAAGGGAAAGAAAAGAGAAGAAAAGAGAGAGAAGAGAGAGAGGAAGAAGAAAAGAGGAGGAGAAATGGGAACTCCGGTCAAACTCCGCCGGATTCGACTCGAGGTCGTCGGATTTCATCCACGAGGCAAGTGTTTACTTGCTTTATTTCATTTTTGCAATCCTCTCATGTCACATTTGGTATAAACATGATTTTAGGGTTAGAACCCTTAAAATAAATTGGGTAAAAGTTGATTATGAGTTTACACATTGATGTAGTGTAAACTCTTAATGATTTTTAGTATCAAAACCATGTTAATGGAGTATAAAATGGGTTTAAATGTTAAGTTGGGGTTTTTATGGTTTTAGGGTTTAAAACTAAGAGAAATTATTCAATACCCCAAAATAATTGACGTGTTAGTTGTAAAACATAGATTAGATGTTTATTGAGTTGTTGGGTGAGGTTAGAAACAACAAAAATGGAGAAAAATGGAGTTTGGGATTTTGGTAGGGATGATGAATAGTAACCCGTAATCTTGTGGGGTTATTTTGAGTAGGAAAATAATTGATTTAGCTTTCGGCCAAAACACGAAAGTTGTAGATCTTTTCGATACAGTCGCGTGGGCGCCGAACGCGTATTTTTATGAATTTTCTACGATTTGATATGATTTTTACAAGATGACAGCTCCGGGTTGAAAGTACCAACTCGGAAATCAAATCGGGAATTGGAAAAATTACGGCTAGAATTAATGTCGTAGATGTTCGGGATAATTTTTGGGGTAGTTTAGAAACCCCGGAAATGAATTTGGATTGATTTTTGGGTATTTTGGAGTTTGATAAATCGCCCAAACTGTGACCCTCGAACAGGCCGAATCGATTCGGGTACTGGCCGAATCGATTCGCCTAAGAGGAATTGGGTTTCTGCAATGGGCCGAATCGATTCGGGTACAGACCGAATCGATTCGCCATTTACAGACCTGTTTGCAGAATACTTTCCGAATCGATTCGGATTGGGAACCGAATCGATTCGCCCACCCGAATCGATTCGCTAAAGGGGCGAATCGATTCGCTTAGGTCAGAATTTCTAGTTTTCTCCCTTTAAGAGTATGGGGAGTTGAATTACCAATTTGGAATAGTTTGGGGGTATATATATATATAATATATACTTCACTTAGAGAAGAATAGTATCATTGGAGATATCCAATAAATCCTTAGAATAGGATCGAGGTATATAGTGATTATTAAAGTAAGAAATACTTTGGATTTAGAATCATGCAACTATCAATGCATGATTATGATTCTCGGAGGGAATCTTTGGGATTATTATCATCGTTAGATGCTATAGGCCACTAAGGCCGTTTATATATATATTCTAGGAAGAATATATAGGATATGTATATACTGTGTGTTTTAGGTATATATATGATGATGGGAATGATTTTGAAAATACATAAATGAATATTTTCAAAATGGAAAAATAAATGTTTTTCATAATTAATAAAATATGGATTACACACCTCTCTAAATCGCTATCATAAGGGAAGTTGCGTTCGTATGGTGAAGCCCCCTGGCTAATGATGCAGGGTGGATATAGTCCTAGGCCATGGGAGCGCTTATGGTTGTATATTTTCTGCGGGGGTAGGGAGATTCCGGGTGTGGTCTTGGCTACCACGCAGGCTCATGGCCGCTTCCCGACGTGTTTCGATATAGGATCCCAGGTTGTCTTGGAGGCCCTGGAAGATGATAGCCATTTAGGGGCGCGCACAGTGGAGAAATCCGGACGTGCGGTCTTAGAACGCGTTTATTAAAGCAGTTCATAATAATGGATTTGCTATAATTACATTTCCTGGATATAGGAAGGGAAACGGGTTATATATAAATTGGCTTCGGTAACACTTCCCGGATGGAAGAAGGGATGTGGAAGCATATGTTTTGATCAAAGCATTTTTATGATAATGAAAATGTCTTTGAATACATTTCCTGAGTATAAAAAGGGAAATGGGATATTTTGATAAGGAAAAGCATTTTATGATAATAAAACTGGCTTTTAAAAGGTATATGATTTATTAAAGCAATTCATGATAATGGATTGGCTTTTAAATACATTTCCTGGATATGAGAAGGGAAATGGATGTTTTTGAAATAAAAAGGATAAGTATTTATAAATACTTTATGTATCAAGTAATCCTCAGTTCGGGAGATATTTATATTATCCGGAAGTATATTGTAGATGTATGTATATGTATAAATTGGGTGCCGAGGGTCTAATGAATCCCGACGATCGACTGTGCCGCATAGTAGTGTATCGGGGGGGTTCCTTGTTTGGATTTCGCTTTGCGAGACACCCCACGCACGAATATGGCACTGTGTTGAGACTGGGGAGAAGTTTAATCCTTAGTGCTCTTATATTATTAAATGTTATGATATATATATTATATATCTTTCTGTACTGAGGGACTGGCGGATCTCAAAGATCGACCTTGATGCATAGTAGTGTATCGGGGGGGTTCCTTGTTTGGATTTCGCTTCGCGAGACACCCCACGCACGAACATGGCATAGCGTCGAAATTAAAGTGAAGTTTGGCCCTTAGTACATTTGTTTGACTATCTAGGTTAGATAGTGGTTGGGTGATAGACTAGTTTAGCAGGGTAGCTTGACTAGAATGTTCTAGATAGATGCGTTAGGAGTGCACTATTAGCGGAGAGGTGAGGGGTATCTCATGGGAGTGCGATACCAAACTTAAATATGAGATAAAACATTTTTCAAAATAATAAGGCATTTATGCACTTGCAAAATATTTTCAACATTCGGGGCTCTGACCCGTTTATCTACTTCTCCTTTCTTGCTATATTATATATTTATAGGTGTCCAGACACAGGGACGCCTGGATGGAAACTCTTTCGAGTCAGACGCCTGCTGCAGCAGCTGTGGATGCTTGCAGGTTATCGGTAGACGTTTCTTTCCTTGTACTCTAGATAGGAGTTATTGTATAAACATTCGAGCCAATGGCTCAATTGCATTTATTTATTCTTTCAGTACAGCATTCGATATGGTTGTATTATTTTGGACCGAGTGTTCGGTTATTTTAGTTCCTTTCATTTCCATTTCAGTTCATTACGCATTTAATTGTGAATGTTTTAATTTGTGCGCTAAAAAGAGTTGTTAGATAAAAGTTTTTAACGGCCACCTAATAGGATATTAGTAATTAATTGGATTTTCGACAGTGATGCTAAGAATGATCCATATGAAACTCCTGTTTTAATTTAATATTGGAGTGATCGCCCGGTATCTTATTAGGCGGGTTGTTACAAAATGCTTCAAGGATGACTGGTTAGCAGCACTCACGGAGGTTGGCACACCCCATGAGTTGTTCCTCAGGCATGATCTTGGTTCTCCTCCCAACTTGGATGAGGATATTGAGGATGATGGAGTATTGGAGTCTGCCGATCAACAACCACCAGCAGCAATTGGGTCTTCACTCCCTCCTTCTTCTGAACAAGTCACTCCACCTATCTCTTCCCCTTCCCAAACTGGGGCCACTTCTAACAGAAAGAAGGTGTAGACTTGTTTGGCGAGCATCTTTTGCTTTTTTCCTTTATTTTTGCTTTCTACTTCATATCAATGTACTTGTAATTTTATTTTTATCAATGAAACCGAATATTTCTTCCTAGTTGTCTTCTTTTGTTTCAAATTCTATATTATGTTGTTGATTGGAGAATTTTCTTACTCTTTATAGTTCATGGATAAACTGCATCAATTCTCCTCCACTGACTCCGAGCTACTCAGAAGATGTAATGATCTCTTCAAGGTGGTCACGTGGCTTTATCCAAGGAGGACCTATCCAACTTGCTCGGGGCTGATGTCTCAGATCACGCTAAAGAAGCTTATTTATACCTGAAGTGTCTTCTTGATCGGGCAGTGGCCAATAATGTTGCATACTTTGAAATGATAGAAAAGCTTCAAGAAGATCACAAGGAGACTACAGCTCTTTTACATGTCGATTATGAATAGAAGTACAAAGCTCTGAGTGAAGGTTGGGGTTTTGAGCAGAAGTTGAAAAGGCATGCATCTTTCTTCAGGAGGCAGGAATTTTTGCTTAATCGTGAAGTTTAGGAGGCTAGAGTCATTGCCAAGCTGCTGAAAGAAGAGTAACAGTTTTAGGGATGAATTTAACTCATTGAAGGCTTCTACTACTACTGTTATTGCTGATGATGATGGGGTTTCCTTCTTGGAGACTGAAAATGCCAGACTAAGGGAAGAATTGGAAGCACTGAAGAAAACTAAGCGTGCTTCTTCTTCCTGAGCAAAAGTTAAACCTGGCCGAGCTACTACAAATGAGGTTAGGACCCAACAAACACTTGCTAATCAGGTTGTACAATTAAAAGCAAAGAATTTGGCCATTGCTGATATATCCAAGAAACTTCAGACCCAAGTCGAACAACTTTCTACTCAGTCTTCTCAATTACAAGCCAAAGACGGAGTACTGAAAAAAATTACATCACCAGGTTGAGAGGCTAACTTTCCAATTTCATAAACAGCCTACGGAGATCTGGATGGAGGGATACAATGAAGCCCTTGGTCATTTTGATGAGAGATTCAAGCAAGCTCAGAATGAAGGCTACAAATGGGGCTGGACCAACTGCTTGACAGTTATGAAGGTGGATCAAAACAGGACTCTTTGGAACTAGTATGATCCTGGCTTGTTGAACTGTGAAGATCCTCCTTTCAAACAAGATGTTAATTGGATTCCTGTCAACACAATTCCTTAGTGCCTGATTTCAAAATACTTAGGGGATTATGGACTTCATGACGAGTTAGAGATTGTTCGTCCTCCTCATCTTTAAGATACCCCGAGCAGCAGTAATAGAAGGATGCTTCAAGACTTCAGTTTTATCAATTCCCCTTACACATTAGATGACCCTCCGGTGGGCATGGATCGAGTGCCGAGCTCCTCGAAAGCAGAGGGGAAACGTCCCTTAGAGTAGTTTTGTTCCTTCAATTCAGTTATAAGTGATATCATGTAATGATCAATTAAATGAATGAAATATTTAATTTACTTATCTTGCCAATCTTTGTATGTGAATGGGTTCTTTGCTTCATTAGTTCTATTGATACACTTAGGCTTTTACCCAAGTTTTGTACCAATTACCAATGATTAAGTTCATAGTATCTACCAATATACTTAGATTAAAATCCGAGTTTGATACTAGTTACCCATGTACTTCCATAGTTTCTACCAATACACCTCAATGTTTAGGTTTTGCATTAGTTACCAGTGGGGACCGGGCGTATGTGGACTATGTGTCTACATTCCTTTTTAAGAATCTTCACAGCGTTCTTCCTTCCATTTGCCCAGTTGGATAAAATATTGTTTTATCCTTAACTGTATTGACCAAGTTTCTTGAGGACTTCAGATCCTGCCTTACTTGGGTTTTTGTTTGCTGTTTTGCTGCCAATCAACTTTTGTTTGTGCCGATTAACTTTTGAACAGTGCTAATCAATCAACTATGTGGGTGTTGTTCTGAGCTCCGACCAACTATGTGGTTGTTGTAGTGAAGAACCGGGAATCAACTATGTGGTTGTTGTTTTGAAGGATCAGTCGCAGTTTTTAGAACAACTTTTGAAGAAAATGCATAAAGTCAAGTATGTAGTGCATAGCACTAGTACTCCCAAAAAAATCGAAAAAAGGGATGAAATCATCATTTTATTGATCGGAATTGTCATGATTACAATTTGTTTCATTACATTACTTGTAGTACTTTCTAAGATGTTCAGCATGCAAAGGATTTTTTAACTCTTCCCCTTCCAAAGTTTCAATTATGTAGGTACCTGGTCGAAGAACCGCTGAAATACGGTATGGCCCATGCCAATTGGCTTCAAGTTTGTTGTTCTTCTGGATTACCTTCTTGAGCACATAATCTCCTTTTTTCAAGTTGGTCGTCTTCATCCTTTTGTTATAAAAACGTGTTGTCTTCTACTGATAAGAAGCATTTCTTAAGGTTGCGTCTTCACGTACTTCCTCCAGCATATCCAAATCAAACCTTCACATCAAATCACTAACTGGAGAATTAAAGTTTAACACTCTATGAGTGGGAAAACCCAATTCAACTGCTATTACTGTTTCAGTTCTAAATGCTAGCATGTATGGGGATTCCCCTGTAGCAGTCCTTAGAGTTGTTCGGTATGCCCATAAAACGGAGTGTAGTTCATTAATCCAGTTCCCCTTGGCATCGTCAAGTCTTTTCTTCAGTCCATTGAGCAGAATTCTATTCGTAACTTCGGTTTGCCTATTGCTTTGAGGATGACCTGGAGCAGAGTGCAGCTTTTGGATATTAGACGGGCGCAATAGGTGGCAAATTCCCCATTATCGAACTGTGGGTCATGGCCTGTAATGAAAGCATAAGGCAACCCATATCTACAAATGATATTCTTCCAGCTGAACTAGTAAACTTTCTCATATGGTATGTCTATCAACGGCTCTGCCTCAACCCATTTTGTAAAGTAATCCACAGCAATGACTAAGTATTTAAATCTTCCTCGGGTGGTCGGCAGTGGCCCGACCAAGTCTATCCCCCATGTAGAAAATGGCCAAGGTGAAGTGATTGGAGTCGGAGAAGCTTGTGGAGTTCTACGAATGCTGGAATATCTTTGGCACTTGTCACATTTCCTGGCAAAGGCTGTGCAATCTGCTCTCATAGTTGGCCAGTAATATCCCTGTATATTAATCCGCTGCAATAATGATATGCTTGCTACATGAGCTCCACAAGACCCTTCGTGGACTTCCTCTATCAAGTCTTTCACCTCTGTTGAGTGAACACAGCGTTGTAGGCTAGCTGTCAATCCTCTCATGTAAAGTACCCCTTTGTCTAGCACATATCTTGTTGCTTTATACTTCAACATTTTGGCATTGATTTGGTCTGCTGGCAAGACTCCTTCTTCAATATAAGTTCTGTTCGGATCCATCCAAGATGGCCCTATATCCACTGTGATGAAATTAATCATCAAGTCTTCATCAATACTCCTATTAACTAGAATTTCAATGGGAATAGTTCTTCGGAGTTCATTTCTAGTTGCTGATGCCAACCGAGCAAGTGCGTCAGCTTGGGCATTTTCCAATCTTGGAATTCTTCTCATCCGAATAGCTGGCAACTTTGCTATAACCTTCAATGCTTTGGACAGGTATCTTGTCATTAGCTCTCCCTTAGCTCCATACAAACTCAGTATTTGATTCACCACCAATTGAGAATCACTGTACACAACAACTTGCTAGGCGTTCAGCGATTGAGCTAAACTTAGGCCCATAATAAGAGTTTCATACTCTGCTTCATTATTTGATGCCTAAAACTGGAATCGTAATGCATATTCAATATATATCCCATCAGGAGTGTTGAGTATTATACCTACTCCACTTCCGGTTGCGCAAGAGGATCCATCAACATACAAGTTCCATGTGGGAAGATTGTTATCAAACGCTTGGTCTGTTAAAATCCCATGGTCGAATGTTTTGCTCCCCGCTTCCTCTTGGACATCTCATGCGCTCTGGTGGAAGATTCTGGTAGGTCGACAATGATTTCTCCTGATATTCCCTCTGTTGAGGGTTGCTCGGTGATAGCCCTAGTCGAACTATCCCTTCCTATGTCTCGCTATGCCTGAATTCCCTGTTGCTCGGGAACCTCAGGATAAGTGAATTCAGTAATGAAGTCTACCACAACCTGGCCTTTTAAGGAAGACCTTGGTTCATACACAATATCATACTCCCCTAACTCTACTGCCCAATACATCAATCTCCCAGACTTTTTCGATTTGTGCAGAGCTTGCCTAAGAGGCATGTCAGTGTACACCACAATTGTATGGGCTTGGAAATAGGGATTCATTCATCTGGAAGCCTCAATCAGTGCCAACGCTAACTTCTCCAGGCGTGAATATCTTATTTTTGCTCCTCGTAAGGCCTTGCTCGTGTAATAGACTGGTTTTTTAACTCCATTTTCTTCTCGGATCAAGGCAGAACTTACACCTGACTCGGAGACTGCTAAGTATAAGTACAATTTTTCTCCCAAAATTGGTCAGGAGAGCAATGGGAGTGATCCCAAGCACTTTTTCAATTCCAGAAAAGCCTTTTCACATTTGTCGTTCCATTCAAAAACTCTTTCTAAGTACTTTAAAGAATGGCGAGCACCTGTCAATAGCTCGGGACACAAATTTGTTCAAAGCTGCTAGACGCCCAGTTAGCCTTTGTACATCATTTATGCAGGTAGGGGACTGCATTTCAATCAACGCCTTGATTTTGTCTGGGTTTGCTTCAATTCCCCTCTAGTTTACTATATGCCCGAGGAACATTACTTCATGTACACAAAAAAACGCACTTGGTCGGATTCAACTTCATTTGGTGCTTCTCCGGTTGATCAAAGGTTTGGCTAAGGTCGGCAATGCGGTCAGATGCTTTTTTGCTCTTCGTCAGCAGGTCATCTACATATACTTTCATATTCTTGCCAATTTGGTCCTCAAAGAGTTTATTCACCAATCTCTGGTCAGTAGCACCTGCATTTTTCAAACTAAATGGCATAACATTATAGCAATAAGTTCCTCGGGGAGTAATAAAAGAAGTATTTTCCCTGTCTTCAGGCTTCATTTTAATCTGATTATAACCAGAATAAGCATCCATGAAACTTAACAACTCGTGTCCCGATATAGCATCAACGAGTTGATCAATTCGTGGCAAAGGAAAATGACCATTTGGGCACGCCTTGTTTAAGTCTATGAAATCCACACATTCTCCACTTGTTATTTTTCTTCTTTACCATAACGACATTGGCCAACCAGTCTGGATATTTCACATCATCAATGAATGAAGCTTCTCAACTTCCTCCTGAATAGCTTGGTTCTTCTCGGGGCTGAACACCCTACATCTTTGCTTCACAGGCTTGGCGTCTTTGCTAACATCGAGCCCATGGCAGAGAAAGTTAAGGTCAATCCCAGGCATATCTTCGTGACTCTAAGCGAACACGTGCTTCCTTTGTCTTAAGAATGTCACTAGTTCCTATTTAAGAATAGGTTCCAATGTTGTTCCTATTTGAGTAGTCCGCTCTGGCTTATCATCATTTAACACGATGTTCTACGTTGCTTCCATTAGTTGACCTTTAACCAATCCTGTTTCTTCTATTGGATCTAAGGTTCCAGCCTTAGATTCACTTTTAGGTTCAGAGGTGTCCATTTGGTAAGTGGTGGCCTTTCTCTTTATTTCTTTCAAATTTTCTTGCTCGGCAGATGAGTAGTAGTATTTTCGAGCTACTTTCTGATCACCTTTTACCACGCCTACCCCAAAGTTGGTTGAAAACTTCAAACACTGATGGACGGTAGACGGCACAGCTTCGAATTTCTTCAATCCTACTCTTCCCATGATTATGTTGTAGGCAGAATGAACATTTTTGTCCATTACAAAGAGACGTGTCTTCTCTGTCCGACTTGCGAGCCATGTACCGATTAACACCTCCAATTTGATTGTCCCCAAAGGAAATTCCTTTTCGCCAGAAAAACCTATTAGAGGCCTGTGATAAGGTTTCAATTGGCTGAGCTTCAAGTTCAGACTGTCAAAGCAGGGGTAGAACATGATATCCGCCGAGTTGTCGTTATCAACCAACACTCTAAAAACAATTATATCTTCCCTTCTGACTTTGATTACTAAAGGATCATCATGGGCGTATAGTACCCCTGAGAGGCCGTTTTTAGAAAAACCAATCACCAGCTTGTCTTTGTTAACAATCCTTGGTCGATCTTCTTCTGCTAGGTTAATCCTCTGGATATAGGAACAAGCTTGAGCCTCCTTGAGGTAAGCCTTCCTTTCAGCAGTATTATCCCCTCCTCCTGCATCTCCACCTGTGATCATTTGACAACCAAAAGATCCAAAATTGAGCGTGCATACCTCGCGTTCTAGTTGTCTAGCCTGCTTGGCTAGGTCGGGATCATCCTCTTGATCATCTTCATAAGTTCTCTTTTTCTCGTCGTTGGGCTTGCATGGAGACTTTGACCTTCGCCGAGCTCCACCGTTGTTTGACCGATCAACAAACTTGTTTAGCTTTCCTCTTCGGATGAGTGCTTCAATTTCATTCTGAAGAGAAACGCAGCGATCTGTAGTATGTCTATGATCCCTATGAAATTCACAGTATTTGGACATGTCCCTCTTAGTAAAAGGTGTTCTTAGCTTTTCAGGCCAGCGTACATCCTTATTGTGCTTTATCTCCTCCAAAACATAGTGAATGCCCATTGTTAAGGGAGTATAATTGTTGTACCTTTTGAGCCGGTCTATATTCCCTTTTTGCTTTGATTCCCTGTGGTCCTTAGGATCTTTGTGCTCCTTTTTATCGGTTTTACCTTCAGCCTTTACTTCTGAATTTTGCTTGGCTGCCATGGCCTCCTCGACGTTCACGATTTTGGTTGCCTTTGCCATCAACTCTATCATTGTCTTCGGAGGATCTTTAGCAAGTGTATAGTAGAGCTTCTCAGGAAGCAACCCACTCATGAGGGCAGTAATGGCTGTTTTTTCTTCGTAATCAATGACTTCTAACTTCTCATTGTTGAAACGAGTGATGTAATCTCGGGTACTCTCTCCCACCTTTTGCCTTACACTGAGCAAATGAGCTATTCGTTTCACTGGTTTAGCTTCAAAACAGAAGTTACCAATGAATAGCTCGGCAAGCTGATGGAAACTAGAAATTTACCCCCGAGGAAGACTATTATACTAGATCTGTGCAGGTCCTGTAATTGTCCCTGAGAATGCCATGCATCTCATTTCGTTGGGGACGACATAGATGTCAGCTGCTGCCTGATACTGCTCTATATAAAGGATGAGATCAGTTTTCCCATCATATTTGGGGTAACTACAGGAGCTTTAAACTTTGAAGGTGTGGGGAAATCCACAATAGCTTGTACGAAAGGAGATCCCTTCACAAAGCTTCTCACTAAAGGGTTATTGGCCTTAGCCATTTCTCCCAATCTATCTTCCAATCATTGGATGGAACCCTTCCATGCATTGTTACCAGCGTCAGATCTGTGTGTTGCAGCTTTTTCATTCCGCTCAGTTGTTTGTGCTGAACTCTCCTCCTGTGAATGTTGCTTGGTACGAGCAGTTCGTCGGGCATCTGATCTAGATTGGGTTGAGCCTTCACGTTGATCGGTTAGTCGTCGAGTATTTCTCGTCAATACCCTGGGAATATTTCTATTCCCCTGGGTCCCAAACGATCAAAGGGAGATGCTCGACTTAGTCTTTTTAAGGCACTCAATCTTTCAGGAGTAAAGGACTGATCGTCATAGGACTCCGATGTTCTAAGCAAAGAATTTACTACTGGGCGATAGGAAGTATCTCTAGTAGTCCTGGATTGGCTATGTCTACTGCTTCTTGGAGGCGGTGGTGGCATATTTCCACGAGCAGATAAGGAAGGTGACCTGGCTTGCAGGGTTTGCGCTAACTGCCTCATGGTATCTTGCATAGCCTCTTGTCCTCTGGCGAGACTAGCCAATATTCCAGTCAAATCATTGTTAGTTGGTGGAGCAGAAGGAACAGGCGGGATGCCATCATTCCTGGTACTTGACTCAGGGATGTCAGTCATGTTTAGTAAATATATGAGTGAAAACGCTTAGAAACACGTTCCCACAGACGGCGTCAATTTGTTGATGCAAAAAACTAGAATAAATCTAATTATTTGATCACAGATAAATAAGTAAATAAAAGAGACAAGTAAGATTTTTAAAGTGGCTCGACTGAAAGGAATAGCCTACGTCCACTGTCTTGTACTGCCTGTTGGATTGTATTCCGGTCCCTTTTGTTGTAGGGATTACAATGTATTCATAATCCACTTGGGGATCAAGAGTCGGAATGTTAAAGGATGGAATGCCTTTATAAATTAGGCATTTACATCAGTACATATTGTTCATAATGCATATGACTGTTGACGCTTTGTTGACAATGTTGGTCGGTCTTCTGGCTGTTGGTCGGCATTTCAGGCCTTGGTCGACGGGTACTCCTTGCTGACTGGGATTATTTTCACAGTGGATGACACATGTCTATTTCTAATTGGTCCACGTAGGTGGGTAAATTTTGGTATCAACACCATCCTTATAAATGCTAAGCACTAAAATTGGGATCTTTTGATTTGGAAAAAGATTTTTAAAAAAGACATGCTATTTTACAAAAAGATTAAAAAAGATTGGAAAAATAGATTATTGGCTTGGTGAGATATTCTCTTACTTTCCCATTTTTCATAGACTTCGATTTGGAGGGGGTGGGTAAGAAATTCTAATTATAGAAAATGAGGAGTAAAGATAACATCCCACCAACACCTTCATTTTTCAACTTCTCATGCCAACTGTGCTTTCAATAATTTCCTTGAAATCAAAAACACCCACCAATATTTTTAAACAAATAAACATCAATTGAGGCACTACCATAAACCCATGAAAATCAACTTTAGCTTTGTTACTCTAACAGGGGAATAATATTACCCTTGTTCTCTTAAAAAAATTACATGCTAATTCTAAAACATGCTCGACGTCTTCGAGAGATTGCAAGTTATCCTACACCAAAACGAAAGAGACTTTCCGATAAGCAGAAAAATAAATCATGTGTTTGTGATGCCGGAGCATAGTAGTTGAGGGTTAGTTGGTCATTTTTGTCTTTCGGTTATTTTTCTCCTTTTTAATCTTTTACCCATTTAGAGTTAGCTTGACTAGCAAGCTAACATTTTCCTTTAAATAGGGTCTTAGACCCCTTATTTGTACTCACGATATTTTGAGAGTTGATTTAGTGATATTTCTTAGGCCCCTCTAAACATTATGGTGGTGGTGGTGGTGGTGGTGGTGGTGTGTAGTTAACAATTAATCGCTTCCGCTCCCACTACACATCAGTTTGCATCCGAATTGCTTCGAGCATTTTCTCCCTCCAAACAATGTAATGAAGAAGATATTAAGAATGATCCCTAAGCGGCAGATTTCTCTTTTCTTTTCTTTTTTTACTTACTTTTCTTCGTATGTACTTTTAAAATAATAATAGTTACAGTAATATCACATGACCAGGCTCTATATTTTGGAATAAAACCATGGTCTATCATCTAAACATCCTGATAGAATATGACGAAACTGCTACTAGAAATTGTCTGATATGAAAGAATAATGTTTAGAAGTGGTGCACCAACTTAGCTCTCCATGCAATTCGGTCAGGGACAAGCTGTTAGATAAGTCATGGATTAATGATCTTCTTCATATATTACTGATCAAAATTAATAATTATAACCATTAGATTTCTTTAGCCAAAATCATATAAGATAGCATCTGTACCAATCTACTAGAGAATGAACGTTGATCTGGATGGTCACAATGTTGGGATCAATCATCCCCATTCCAACCTTGATGTTCTTTTGCACCACTTGTTTTATCGATTTTCTAACTGTTTTGTCAATTAAATCACCAGTAATCTTTGCAGGAACAAAATCCCTTGCTGAAAGAGTGAAACCGACTTCTATCTCTGACCACAATCTCTAGTCCATAAACCTTGGAGATCAGCTTCATCACGGTATGACAATCCTTACACACCCTCAAATTCTTTACTATTCTTATAACTCGTCCTTCACACAATCTTGCCATTCCAAAAGCCAACGCAAGCTTCTCGCTGTGTTTAGACACCGCATCTTCCTTTTCTTCCTCTTCAATATCATGCAAAACACTTCCAACCTCAGGGACATAACCCCCTTCAACCCTAAGCTTTAGCATAATTTCCCTAAGCTTCTCATAAGCCTCTTCTGTAATCTCACTCTGTTTTTTACCAGCCACAAAACTATACATGATCTTATCAACTTCAATCATGCTCCAACCAGGAGTTTTCTTTAACTTCTGCTGCGTCATTGATCTTCTCACAGTGGCAACATCCTTCCATTTCCCTGCAACTGCATATATATTGGACAACAAAACATGGTCACCGGAGTTGTTAGGGTCCAGCTCAGATAGCCTTTCTCTCACTTGTTCGGCCAATTCAACATTACCATGAATGCTGCAAGCCCCAAGAAGAGTCCGCCAAATAATGATATTTGGTTGAATTGGCATCTGAGTTACAAAATCATAGGCCTTCTGTAGCTGACCAGCCCGGCCATATAAATCAACCATACAACCGTAATGTTCTATGGCTGGTTTTATGCCATATGTGTTTGCCATTCTAGAAAAATACTCGCACCCTTTTTCAATTAAACCGGCGTGACTACAAGCATAAAGGACAGAAATGAAGGTAATCCCATCAGGTTCTAATCCAGACCCTTCCATCTTATGAAAGAGTGCCAGTGCCTCTTCGCCATACCCCTGCATTGCTAGTCCAGCCATCATTGATGTCCATGAAACAATACTCCTTTTCCCCGGCATTCTTTCAAAAACCAAACGAGCCATACCCACATTCCCACACTTAGAGTAAGTATCCAATAATGCATTGTTGACAGAAGTTATCCAAACAAACCCCGCTTTCTCTATATACCCATGCAAAATCCTCCCAAACTCAAATGCCCCAGCTTGTGCACAAGCCGAGAGAACTCCCGTCAAGCTCACTTCATTGGGTCTCATCCCAACCCTCTGCAACTCTCTAAAGAAACTAAAAGCCTCATCGAAACAACCACTATGACCAAACCCAACAATCATAGTACTCCAAGAAACCTCATCTTTAAGAGGCATCTCCAAAAACAACTTCTTAGCAACCTCAACCTCCCCAACTTTCGTATACCCCGCGAGCATGAGATTCCATGTCGTCAAATTCCTAAACGGCATCCTACCAAACATTTCCTCCGCACCCTTTACGTCACAACACCTAAAACAACCCGTAACCAGGGCATTCCACGCAACAACACTCGGTTCAAACATTCCATCAAACACCTTCCGTGCAAACTCCACACACCCGGATTCAGCATACATACTTATCAAAGTTGTCCCAACGAACATATGGGTATCAAGGCCATGTTTCATAGCTTGGCAATGAAGCTGAATTCCAGCTTTTAATGACCTCAAATTGGAAGCTGCTTTGAGAATGAAGGCAAAAGAGAAACTGTCAGGTGGGGTGGTGGGGTTTTGAGACATGTGAATGAATGTGGTGAAGGAGTTTAGAGGGGAATTGGAGTCTGAGAAGCCTCTAATCAGAGTGTTGTACATGAAGACGTCGGGATTGGGTGTGTGGAGAAAAAGACTGTGAGCGTAGTGGAGGGAATCGGAGATTGAAATGGCGCAGTGGAGGAGTAATTTTCCGGCGATGAATTGGTTGGTGTGTAGGCCGGTTTTGCATACGATTGCGTGGATTTGTTTGACGGTGCTGAGGTTCTTGCATTTACTCAGGAGCGAAGTGCATAGATGTTCTCTAGTGTCCATTGTTAGTTTACGCTACCACTTAGTACCATCGCCGGCCATACGGTTAGACCAAACTCCATACTTGTTGGCCATTTTTCTAACCAAATTACCAAACTTTCACCTTGTCAACATGAAATCACTTTGGGCTTTAGGAACCATAAAGAAAATTTAGAGCCACGCTAAGGAACCATAATTTAATCAATAAAGATATGTGTACCCAAAATGTTCCTCCATCCATATTCTCTGCTTTAAATGCTTATATCTTATTGTTGTACCCGTGACATAGAGTATAATTTGCTATTGCGTTATCTTATTAGGAGATACAAAATGGGGGTCACTGTAGTAATACCCTAAGTTCATGTGTCCCAATATTTTCACCAAAAATATTACAAATTTTACTAATCACATTCAAAAGTGTTGTATTTTTTTATCCTTTAAAATATTTAATATACTCCAAACTAAATAAAAAAAATTACACACAAACTAACACTGTTGTTGATGTAAAAAATTAGATTGTATCTAATTTATTTAATCACAGATAAATAAAATGAGACAAAGAACTTTTAAAGTGGTTCAGCGTTATAAGAATGGCCTACGTCCACTATTTTTGTTATTGCTGACTGTTTGGGAATTGTCGATTACAACTTTTCTCCAGAAATTCCGATCCCCCTACAATGAGGGTAATACAATGTATTTATAGCCCTAAGGTTGTAATGTGAAAGGGTAATACATTAAATGCTGTACATGTGAAAGGGTAATGTATTAAATGCCCCTTAAGTGTATACATCTGAATGATAAGCATTTAATGAACAGTCAAACTGTTGGTTATCCTGCTATTAATGCTTTGTTCGAGGTGCAGCTCGGACCGCCTAAGCTGCTCAGACCGCCTAAGTTCCTCGGTACTCAAAAGTTCCTCGGAGAGTTCTTGTAAGTCGGAGCGTCTGAGTTGGTCGGGGAAGCAGTGTTCCTCGTTGTAGCATAGTTCCTCGGAGCGTCTGAGTTCCTCGCAAGTGTTTGTTGTTGCCACGTAGATTGCCACGTGTCTTCACCCAATTGAGCCATGTCAGCAGACTAAATTTGGTATCAACAGAAGCCCCCAGTGTTTCATAGTTCGAAATTTGAGGAGTGTGGAACATTCTTTCTCGATGTATGGCGGTTTTAAATGGTTATCCTGAAATTTAGGAGTGTTTCCTTTGTATTTATTTTTCCTTCCAAATTTGTAGAATCAAGCTTTTTTGAATTTTTATAACCGCCTCGATCTCCGCGTACTTTCTGTCCTTCTAGTCGCCGGTAGCGTAATCGTTTCTTTTTGTAATCATTAACTTTATCGTTTCCCAAGGCAAAGTATTTAAACGCTGCAGAAAATCCCACCGTCTTCTACTTTTTCAAATTTGTATCTTCGAGTTTTCCACCGTCTCTTTCTCTCCTGTGCACTCATCTCTTCCATCGTTCGTTGTCAACAGATTCATTCTTTTTCTGTAAGATCTTCTTCCTTCTTCTTCATTTCCTTTATTCATCATGGTTTACCTTGTTGAATCTCTTGATAAATTTCGTTCTGATTTTTCTATTCCTTCATGGGTTGTTCTGGAGGAACTTTCTGAACCTTCTGATTATTTCCGTTTGGCTGAGGGACATTGGTTCCCCAGTCTCTTTGTTGCTGAGTGTGGATTTTCTTTTCCCCCAAACCCTCTATGTCTGGAATTCTGCCAATACTTTGACGTGGTTCCTGCAAGAATAGCCTCCAATACATGGAGAATAGTTAATGGGGTTCATAGACTAAATCAAATTCATGGAACTCGCATAGGAATTTTAGAAATCATGTTTTGTTATAGATGGGTTGTTGGTGATAATACTTTTTATTTAAAAACTAGATTTTTAAATAGGGCTTTAGTGGTCAATCTCCCGGATGCCAATAGTGACTATTTTGAGCACGGGGTTGTTATAAAAAATTGCCAACATGCTCCTTTATCTGGAGATGAAGTGTATCAGGGTCCCAAATGCCCTCCCTATGGCAATGGGATAGGTTATTTTTATTTCATTTTATTTATTTTGAGATTATGCTTTCTTTATGTTTGATAAAATGTGCCACTGATATTTTAATGTTTATTTATTTGCAGTTGACAACAAAAGAAAGTGTCCAAAAGAGGCAGACGTTAATATAAGGCACTTAAAAATTATCTGGAGTTTGCATCAGACTGTTGCCGACGAGCATATTAGGTCAGATTCATATCTGCTTCAGTACAAGAGTTACACAACTTCTTTTACTGCTCGTCCGGTGATAAACGACGCAGAGCCAGTACCAGCTTCTACCAGTTCTTCGCCTGAGTCACACGTTCCTTTAAGTGAAAGGATGAAGAAAAGAAGACCTCCCACCCTGTTCGAGAAACCTGCCTCTGGTGTTGGAGAGGCAAAAAGAAGTAAACATGATGTCCCAGAAGGGACAAAGAAAATTGATGCGTCCCCTCCAACTGCTCCTGTGAAGGTTGCTGAGAAGCCTTCAATGGCCCCGAGCAAGGCTGCTGCTCCAGGCGAGGTGATTGTCATATCACCGACCAAGAGTTCTTCCTTGGTCGAAACTATTCCTGTTCCTCCAAGGAGGCTGAAGAAGAGCTCCTCGGTCAATTTGGCTGACACCGTCTCTCATCCCCCGACTAGTGGAGTTCCCACTTTTGTTCCCCCGAGCTCTGCCATGAGCTCGGTGAAGACTTGGATTATTCCTGAGATCCAAGGTATTGAAGAAAACCTTTCTAGGGACATAGTTACCTCATTGGCTGCTCGCCATATTGCTTATGTAAGTCCTATTGTTTTGAATTTTTCATCTTTCCCTTGTTATATCTGTCTCTGACTTGCTTTCATTTTCTTTTCACAGTTGGTGAGCTGCTTTAATACAATTTTGAAGAAGGATGAAACTATTAAAGCTTCAAGCTCCTCGTCTGGTGTGGAGGAAGCTCTGATGGGTTTGACGCGATCTTTGGAAGATTCTCGTCAGAAGCATGATGCTGACAAGGCTGCTTGGGAGAAGAAACTTGCCTCAACCGAGTAGGAGAAAGTTCAAGTTGTTGAAGTCTCCAAGGAGTTGGAGAAAAAATCAAATAGTCTGGAGGAGAAGAATAAGGAGCTTGAAAGGAAGCTCAAGAATGCTGAGGAGTTTGAAGATAAACTCAAGGTTGCTGAGGAAAAGTTGGGTCAGCTTCAGGAAGTAAGTCGGCAGAAGGAAGAAGCTGAAAATAAACTGAAGGCTACTGAAAATCTTCTGTTCGAGAAGCTTTGCTCGGAGAAGTTAAAGAGGAAATCGGCTGTGAAGAAATCTTTCAGCGTTGGCTGGGATAAGGGGTGGAACAAAGGCTTGGCTGCCATGATGTCGCAAGTCGAATATGGCAGCCTAAAATACTTTAGAGATGGTTGGGTCGCAGCTCTTCAGGAGATGAAGGTTGATGAAACTTCTGAGCTCTTCCAGCGACACATCCCTGGTCCTCCTCCAACTCCTGAAGACGAAGAAGAGGACGAAGCTGCCTCTGAAGAGTCTTCCGTAGTGATGGGAGATCAAGCTTCTCATCCCCCAGCCATCCAGCCTACTAACGAGGAACTTCAGCAACTCGTTACTTCATCCGAGCAACTGCCAGCGCTCCCCGATCAACTTTTTGTTCCCTCCGAGCAACCTACCTCCTCGTCCCAGCCTCCCGAGAAAGTTTTGGGAGACAAGGAAAAGGTGTAGAGTTGTTCGGGTTTCTTTCTATTTTATTTCTCTTTATCAAATGTAACCTTGAACATGTAACTCTGATCTTTATGATATAATAAAATTTAAACTTTTGTTTATGCATACTGTCGTTTCTGCTCTTCATACTTTGTTGGTACTCTTATTGATTATTTCTTTTTCTTCCTTTACTAGTTTCTGGCCAGGATGGAATTATTGTCTGCTCATGACACAAAGCTGTTACGGCAATGCAATGAATATTTTAAGGCTGGTCACACAGATCTGAGCGCAGCACAAATCGTCGACATCCTCGGCCAAGATGCTTCGGAACAGGCAATTGAAGCTTACCAATATTTGAAGTGTCTGCTTGATCATGCGGTAGCCAATAATATTGATTACTATGATATGATTGAGGATATCTAATGCACTTTTTAAGACCTTCAACAATAATATAAGGAATCCACTGCCCTCTTGCACGAGGAGTACGAGAAGAAGTACCAGCAAATCATTGCCGACAAGGGATACGAGAAGCGTTTTGCTGCATACGATGTGAGGGAAAGAACTTTGAAAGCCGAGGTCGAAGAGCACAGGTAAATAGTCGAGTTGTTGGAGCAAGAAAATAACAACTTGCAAAGAGAAGTATCTCAATTAAAATCTGTTGCCTCCACCTCAAATGCTTTGATCCCAGTGACTGACGAGGGAATTTCGTTCTTGGAGGTAGAGAACGCCAACCTGAGGGATGAGTTGGAAATCTTGAAAAGAGCTGGCCCTTTTACATCTTCTCGTGGACGAGCAAGAGCTCCTCGGGGATGAGCAAGAGCTGCTCGGATTCCTGTCGAGGAACAGAAGACTCAATCTGCTTTAGAGAACCAGGCCTTCCAGCTGATGGCGAAGAACCAGGCATTGGCTGAGATGTCTAAGAAAATCAGGGACCTGGAAGAGCAGCTTTCTGCGTAAAAATCTATCTTGGAGAATAAAGAACTCTTCATCAAAAATCTCCACGAGCAACTGGAAAGACTGACATATCAATTTCACAAGTAGCCCAGGGAGTTCTGGATGGCTGGCTACAACGAGGCTCTCTACCACTTGGACGACCGTATCCAGAATGCAAATAATGAGGGCTACAAACAGGGATGGTTGAATGCCTTAGGTGTGCTGCAACTCGAACAGGGTCATTACCTGTGGGATTACCATAATCCTGGACTGCTCGACCTACTCGTGCCACCATTCAATCTTGATATGAGTTAGATCCCTGCTCGGGCCATCCCTAGGTGTTTAATTTCCAAGTACCTCGGCGATTACAATTTGCATTCCAATGTGGAGATATCTCGTCCCGAGCATCTACTGGATCGACCATCCGTGATGAATATCAGGATGTTAAAAGATCTTAACTTCATAAATTCTCCTCTTGCTTTAAATGATCCGCCTGCTGGCGAGGAACCTGTTTCAAAAGCAGAGGGGAAGAAACCAATAGAATAGGAGTATTGATGTAATAAATTTATATTTCATTCCTGATGTATTTTGTTCTACATTTAATGAAATAATTTTATTTGCAAAACTTGACTGCTATTGTTTTGTAACACTTTACATCTGTGCATGTGTATCAGTTAAAAAGATAATAATATTGTGTTATTTGTCGACCAACTTATTGTTGAGTAGTTTGATTTTGTGGTAGTCATTTAGCAAAAATGATGTTTTGTTTCTCGACCAACTTAGTAATGATTTTAAAAAGTTACGAGTATCAAAAATTTTGCTCGACCACTTTCTTGTATTCATAAAATGTTTCCGACCAACCAAGGTCGGTAGTTACGAGTATCAAAAATTTTGCTCGACCACTTTCTCGTATTCATAAAATGTTTCCGACCAACCAAGGTCGGTAAATTTTCCTTCTTGACCAACTACAGTTAGTGGGTTTTTATCCCCGACCAGCCATAGTTAGTGGATTTTTCCTCTACGAGGAGCTTTGGCACTTTCTGGAATATATTCACCTCTCGACCAACTTTAGTTGGCGTTTTCGAGAATATATTTACTTCCTAACCAACATAAGTTGGCATTTTTAGGAATACTTTTACTTTCCGAGGAATACATAGTTTTACTTCCCGTAGGAATACATAGTTTTACTTCCCGTAGGAATACATAGTTTTACTTCCCGGAGGAATACATTTACTTCCTAACCAACATAAGTTGGCATTTTTAGGAATACATAGTTTTACTTCCCGGAGGAATACATTTACTTCCTAACCAACATAAGTTGGCATTTTTAGGAATACATAGTTTTACTTCCCGGAGGAATACATAGTTTTACTTCCCGGAGGAATACATTTACTTCCTAACCAACATAAGTTGGCATTTTTAAGAATACATTTGTTTCTCGACCAACCTTAGTTGGCATTTTCGAGAAGAAATTTGAGTAATTCGAGTTTTGTCGAGTAGTGTGTAACACTAGTATTCCCCGAAAAACTTTCAATAAAAGGAGAGAATTTGGCAGAATATCTTCATTTTATTCATACTGACGGAACTGCGTTACATGAGAACATACATCACTGATAATACTTGCGCAGGTGCTCTGCGTTCCATGCATTCTTAAACTCCTCCCCCTCTAAAGTTGTTGTTCGGTAGGTTCCTGGTCGAACAACTTCTGTAACTCGGTATGGTCCATGCCAGTTTGCCTCCAATTTGTTGTGCTTTTGAATCACTTTCTTTAGCACATAGTCTCCTTCTTTCAGGTCGCACTTCTTCACCCTCTTATTGTAGAACAAAGCTGTTCGTTGTTGGTATGTAGAATTCCTGATGGCTACTTCTTCTCTAACTTCCTCGAGCATGTCTAAATCCAATCTTCTCATTAAGTCGCTGACAGGGGAATTGAAATTCAGTACCCTGTGTGTTGGGAGGCCCAACTCAGTAGGTATAACAGCTTCACTTCCAAACGCCAGCATATATGGTGATTCTCCAGTTGCTGCTCGGGGAGTAGTACGATAAGCCCACAGTACTGACTGTAACTCGTTGATCCAGTTTGCTTTTGCGTCACTTAGTTTTTTCTTCAATCCATTTAGCAGTGTTCTGTTCGTCACTACAGTATGTCCGTTACTTTGGGGATGTCCTGATGCCGAGTGGATCTTCAAGATATTGGACTGATGGCAATAGGCAGCGAACTCCTCGTTGTCAAATTGTGTTCCATGGTCTGTGATGAAGGCATGAGGAAGACCATATCGACAAATGATGTTCTTCCAAATAAATTGGTACACTCTGTCGTACGTCATATCAATGAGAGGCTCAGCTTCTACCCACTTAGTGAAATAATCCACAGCGATCACGAGATACTTAAATCTTCCCCTAGTCCTCGGCAGTGGCCCAACCAAATCTATTCCCCATATGGAAAATGGCCAAGGGGAAGTAATGGGTGTTAATAATGCTTGTGGAGTTCTTCGGATGGAGGAAAAGCGCTGGCACTTGTCACATTTCTTGGCATAGGCTATACAATCAATCCTCATCGTCGGCCAGTAGTATCCTTGCGTCATTACCCTTTGCAAAAGTGTTCGACCTGCTACATGGGCTCCACAGGACCCTTCATGGATCTCTTCAATTAATTCTTTCACCTCGGAGGGATGTACACATCTTTGCAAACCTGGTATAAGTCCTCGTCTGTATAGAATACCGTTGGTCAGTACATAACGAGCAGCCCTGGAGCTTCTCAATTTCTTGGCTGCAAGTTTATCAGTTGGTAATTCCCCTTTCTCAATATATTCCCTGATGGGATCCATCCATGATGATCCTAAATCGAGGGTAATAAAGTTCATCGTTAGATCTTCATTTATACTCCGACCAGCTAAAACTTCAATTGGGATTATTCTTCGTAGCTCGGTACGAGTAGCTGATGCTAATCGAGCTAGGGCGTCTGCTCTCCCATTCTCCATTCTTGGTATTCTGACCAGCTGAATAGCAGCAAATTCGGATACCAACTCCATCACCTTTACTTGATACTTGATCATTAATTCTCCTTTGGCTGCATATATTCCCAACATTTGATTCACGATCAATTGAGAATCACTGAAGACAATAACCTGTTGCGCCTCCATAATTTTTGCCAAATTAAGACTTGCAATCATGGCCTCATATTCAGCCTCATTATTTGAAGCTTTGAATTGGAAACGTAGGGCGTATTCCATGTCGACCTCGCCCGGACTGCTCAAAACTATCCCTGCGCCACATCCTGTAGTGCAAGATGAACCATCCACATACAGACTCTATATAGGTAACTCGTCTTCAAATTTTTGATCTGACAGAGTTCCTCGGTGAAATATTTGTTGCTTCCTTTCATCCTCCCCTGATATTTCTTGCTCTTCGTCGATCATCTTTTCTTGCCCTTTTACCAACCTAAGTTGGTCTGGGCTCGAATTTGATGATCCTGTAACATCCACTTGCCCTTTTACCAACCTAAGTTGGTCTGAGCTTGTGTTTAATGATCCTGTAACATCCACAGGTTGATCAGCGAGCAACTTTTGCTCCTCGGGGGTATCAGGATAGGTGAACTCTGCTATAAAATCTGCTACAGCTTGCCCTTTTAGCAATGATTTGGGTTCATAAACTATATCATATTCACCAAGTTCTATTGCCCAGCACATCAATCTTCCTGACTTTTCTGGTTTGTGAAGGTCTTGCCTCAATGGCATATCAGTATATACTACTATGGTATAAGCTTGAAAGTATGGCTTCATTCTTCTACTTGCCTCGATCAATGCTAGTGCCAATTTTTCCATCCTTGGATATCTGATCTCTTCTCCTCGGAAGGCCTTACTTGTGTAGTAGATTGGTTTTTGTACTCCATTCTCCACTCTTATCAATGCCGAACTGACTGCATTCTCGGACACTGCCAGATACAAATATAATTTTTCTCCCATCACTGGCCTGGATAACAGTGGAAGTGCTCCTAAATATTTCTTCAAGTCTTGAAAAGCCTTTTCACAGTCATCATTCCACTCAAAAGTCTTTCGGAGTGTCTTGAAGAATGGGAGGCATCGATCAGTTGCTCGCGATACAAATCTATTGAGTGCTGCTACTCGTCCTGTAAAACTTTGCACCTCTTTCTTCGTCGTTGGAGATCGCAGTCCTAGCAGAGCTTTAATCTTTTCAGGGTTAGCTTCAAGGCCTCGCTGATTAACAATGTATCCGAGAAACATGCCTTCTCGTACTCCAAATATGCACTTCGTCGGGTTCAACTTCATTTGATATTTATCTAGTTGATCAAAAGTTTGGCTTAAGTCAACTAGATGATCAACAGCTTTTTTGCTCTTCGTCAGCATATCGTCAACATAGACTTCCATATTGCAACTGATTTGTTCTGCAAACACTTTGTTCATCAGCCGCTGATATGTTGCACCTGCATTTTTCAAACCAAAAGGCATAACATTATAACAATAAGTTCCCCTAGGGGTAATGAAAGAAGTACTCTCCCTGTCTTCAGGTTTCATTTTAATCTGATTGTAACCCGAATAAGCATCTATAAAGCTCAGCAGCTCGTGTCCTGAGGTAGCATCCACTAGTTGATCAATTCGGGGCAGCGGAAAATAATCCTTTGGGTATGCTTTGTTGAGGTCAGTGAAATCTACACACATCCTCCATTTGTTGTTCTTCTTCTTCACTATTACCACATTTGCTAACCAGTCAGGATATTTAACATCTTCAATAAAGCAGGATTTTTGGAGCTTCTCAACTTCCTCCTGTATAGCTTGATTCTTCTCAGGGCTGAATAATCTTCTTCTCTGCTTCAGAGGCTTGATCTCCTTATTCACATTGAGTTCGTGACATAAGAAATTTGGGTCTATCCCAGGCATATCCTCATGACTCCACGCAAAAGTTTGCTTTCTTCTTCTAAGGAAAGTTATCAATTCTTGTTTTAGTGCGGTTTCCAACGTCGAACCTACTTGAGTAGTTCGTTCAGGGTGCTCGTCGTCCAGAATGATGTTTTCAGTAGCTTCCACCACTTGACCCTTCACGAGTTGCGACTCATCTTTAGGATCCAATGTTTCAATTTCTGCCCCTTCATCCACTTGATAAGTAGTAGTCTTTTTCCTTGATTCCTCCAGTTTCTCTTGCTCGACGGATGAATAATAGCATTCTCGAGCTACTTTCTGATCACCTTTCACAACTCCTACTCCAAAATTTATTGGAAATTTTAGGCATTGATGTACCGTAGATGGTACAGCCTCGAACTTCTTCAATCCTACTCTTCCCATGATGATATTGTATGATGATTGAACATTCTTATCCATCACGAAGAAGCGTATTCTTTATATTCGACAAGAAGGCCACGTACCAATGAATATATCCAATTTGATCTTCCCAAGTGGAAATACTTTCTCGCCAGTAAAACCGAGGAGGGGTCTATGATAAGGCTCCAATTGAGATAGTTTTAGATTTAAACTGTCGAAGCACGAGTAGAACATGATGTCTGTCGAGCTACCATTGTCGACCAGTACTCTTGAAATCATTACCTCCTTCATCCTCATTTTGATCACCAATGGGTCATCATGAGGATATAGAACACCTGCGAGGTCATTCTTTGAGAAACCAATGACCAATTTCTCTTTGTTCACCTTTCTCGGGAGATCCTCCTCAGCTAGATTTATTCGTTGAATGTATGAGCAAGCTTGAGCCTCACAGAGGTAAGCTTTTCTCTCGGCAGTAAGGTCTCCTCCTCCTGCATCTCCACCTGTAATAATATTACAATCAAATGATCCATAGCGTATTGAAAATACCTCACGTTCTGGCTGCCTTGGTCTCTTGGGAAGATCGGGGTCGTCTTCTGGATCAACTTCATGGTCTCTCTTCCTGTTCTCCTCTGCCCGACGAGGAGATCTGGACCTCTCTCTTGCTTGGTCGTTGTTTCTTCTATCATTCTTTTTATCAACATAGTTTGCCAGTTTTCCTCGTCTGATGAGTGTTTCAATCTCATTCTGAAGAGCTATGCAATTTTTAGTCATATGGCCATGATCTTTGTGAAACTCGTAATATTTTGCCTTATTTCTCCTTTCGGGGTCTGCTTTCATTTTCTCTGGCCAATTTAATTCCTCCTTGTTCTTGATTTCTTCTAGAACATGGTTGATGTCCTTCTTCAAAGGAGTATAATTATCAAATTTCCTCAATACTTCCCAAGTCGACCTTGTTTTTTAGTGTTTGTCATTACCATTGTTCTTATGCTCTTTCTTCTTAACTTTATCACCTTCCACCTTGGTTTCTTTGGCATCCATATTCTTCTTTGCAGCTATAGCCTCCTCTATATTCATAATCTTGGACGCTTTTCCCATCAGGTCTGACATGGTTCTAGGTGGATCTTTGGCCAAAGTGGAGTACAACTTGTTGGGCAGTAGTCCACTCATCAAGGCGGTAATCGCTATCTTTTCCTCATAGTCAATGACTTCGAGTTTCTCGTTATTAAAACGAGGTATATAATCTCTGGTACTCTCACCAGCTTTTTGTCTAACACTTAATAAATGCGCTACTCGTTTAACTGGCTTTGCCCCAAAACAGAAATTCCCAATGAATAACTCGGCCAGTTGAAGAAAAGTTGAAATCTTACCCCGAGGAAGATTATTATACCACAGTTGAGCAGATCCGGTAAGAGTTCCCGAGAATGCTCTGCATCTCATCTCATCTCATCTCATCTCATCTGGAACAGCATAGATGTCGGTTGCAGCTTGGTGTTGTTCTATATGAAGGACAGGGTCGGTCTTTCCATCATATTTGGGGGTCACAACAGGTGCTTTAAACTTTGATGGTGTTAGAAAATCTACAATGTCCTGGACAAAAGGTGTTCCTCGAACAAAAGTTCATTGTAGAGGGTTCTTGGCTTTAGCCATTTCTCCTAATCTATCCTCCAGCCTCTGAATAGAGCCTTTCCATACATCATTTCCTTCCTCGGTCCTGTTGGTTTGAGCAACTGATCGCGTTGATGTGGCTTCCTGGGATCTATCTTGACGAGAAGCTGGTCGCGACTGGGCAGATCCTTCCCTTAAATCTGATGGTTGTCGAAAACTCCTCGATGCGACTTTAGGAGGACTTATACTCCTTCTAGGTCCTAATCGATCAAAAGGTGATACCCTGCTTAGCCTCTCTAGAGCACTAGTCCTTTCTAGAGAGAGAGTGATACGTTGTTCAGTATCTGTGGCCCGCACTGACGAAGTTCGTCCAGGTTGATAAGAAAAATCTCCAGATTCCTCAGTACGATATGAATCAGTACGCCTAGTACGTGAGGAAGGTAAACGGGTATTTCTTTGAATACTTCGCAGTCCTGAATGGGTTGGTGCACCGCTATGGAGGGTTTGTAGGAGTTGTCGCATCGTTTCTTGCATGATTGTCTGGACCTGGGCCAGATTTGTCATTATTCCAGCCAGATCTGAAATATTAGGCGGAGCAGATGGATTTGGAGGGCTTCCAGCGTTTCGATTGCTGGGTACTGGAATATCAGCCATTTGTGATGAGTTTTTCTTGATGAAAAACGATATTACCAGTCGTTTCCCACAGACGGCGCCAATCTGTTGATGTAAAAAATTAGATTGTATCTAATTTATTTAATCACAGATAAATAAAACGAGACAAAGAACTTTTAAAGTGGTTCAGCCTTATAAGAATGTCCTACGTCCACTATTTTTGTTATTGCTGACTGTTTGGGAATTCTCGATTACAAGTTTTCTCCAGAAATTCCGGTCCCCCTACAATGAGGGTAATACAATGTATTTATAGTCCTAAGGTTGTAATGTGAAAGGGTAATACATTAAATGTTGTACATGTGAAAGGGTAATGTATTAAATGCCCCTTAAGTGTATACATCTGAATGATAAGCATTTAATGAATAGTCAAACTGTTGGTTATCCTGCTATTAATGCTTTGTTCGAGGTGCAGCTCGGACCGCCTAAGCTGCTCGGACCGCCTAAGTTCCTCGGTACTCAAAAGTTCCTCGGAGAGTTCTTGTAAGTCGGAGCGTCTGAGTTGGTCGGGAAAGCAGTGTTCCTCGTTGTAGCATGGTTCCTCGGAGCGTCTGAGTTCCTCGGAAGTGTTTGATGTTGCCACGTAGATTACCACGTGTCTTCACCCAATTGAACCATGTCAGCAGACTAAATTTGGTATCAACAACTGCATAATCTAAAAAATGCAATAAATAAAAAATCATGACTCTTCCACTCCCACCGAAATATACAAACCTACAGTTAAACCTAGCCCAAATCATCTTGTTCATTTCTCCCTAAAGCTCTATTTTCGTGTCTTGTTGTGTTGTTGTGGTATTTGTTGTATTGTTTGTATACAGAAATCATGGTTAAAGGGACTACATTGCAATGGTTGAGGAAAAGAAAGTTGGCATTGAAACTTCCCAAACTCAGAACATCCAATGTTCTCTTGATGATTTTGAGGTATTAAAACACATCTACATAGTATATAATCAATAAAACAACATTTAAAATTATGAAAAGATTTTTGAAAAAAGGGTTGACTGCACTTACGGCCACCCGTCGCCGTAAGTGATGGTTACTTTCGGTCATAATTGACCGTAGCTCTTAAACCACAGTTACCGTTGATCGTGTGTCAATGTTTGTCAATAATTTAATCACAGCTGGAAGAGGTCGTCAGATCATACCCTACGGTTATATTTAAACGTGGTGAGGATAACACGGTTATAAGAGGATGTGGTGTCCCTTTTCACGGTCACGTTACACCATGTGTATCCCTCTAGTGGTTGTAACGAGTCGTGGGTTCCATATTGAAATTAAAGTTCAATTATTAAACGATGTATGTGTTTTGATTGATTTTTGTTATTATATTCTCAATTCTTATTGGACTGATTATTGTATTATCATTTCAGTTAGATAACTCGGTACTTGATGATACATTTTGGCAAGATATAGAAAATGTTATTGTATCGAGTATATCTACTCAACGTGCTTCCACCGAGGACCGAATATGCGTGAACAAGCAACGACATCAACCTCACCCAAATGTTTGCGCGATTTGTTTCCCTATTTTACCTTATCTATGGTAAAAAACCATATCACGTAGTTAAATTTCAACAATTTCAGATTTTTAACGTATGACATAATTTGATTGTATGCATTGGCAGGATGCGGTTATAGAAAAAGGATTGGATGTTAATGCAATTATGCAAGACCATACAGCCGAATTCACCACGGAGAAGGCATGTTTAGTGTATTTGTATTGTACTCAACATGATTTTTCATTTATACCTCAGATTTCCATATAAACTGTCCTTTCAACAAACAATTTTCGTCTTGCCCAAATATTTGATGACCGCGACAGGATAATTGATTAGTGTCAACAAGTTGGTCGCAAGCTTTATGCGGTCGTGATCATTCTGTTATTCAACAAGGCCAGTTTAGTCAGAAAGATAATGGTCGTACTTGGTTATGAGCGAAGCGAGCTTCATTGAAACAGAAAAGACGATGGAATGGATAAGAAGAGGAAGCGGTGTTGTGGAATGCGAAGGTATGATTGTCCCTTTCAATTGACAGTCGTTTCGCACGATAATTGTCATTGGGGATGAAATTTTTTGTAGGCTACACAACCACAAGGTGTCTACAACACTTGTTGGACACCCGTATGTCGATCGACTTTCACAAAAATAATGGAACATTACTAGTGAGATGATCAACAATGATGTGGGACCGAAGGAAGTACTCCACACATTGAAAAAAAGATCATAATGCAGCTGTTCATCCATTAGAACAATTTATAACGCTAAAAGAAAAATGAAGAGCGTTGAGATGCAAGGGTGCACTGCCATGCAACAGTTGATGCATTTTCTCACGGAGAAGAGTTATGTTCATTGGCATAAAAGGAATGAGCAAACTATGACTCCCCGCCTAATAAAATACCGGGCGATAAATCATGTACCAAATTTAAAACAGGAGTCTCATATGGTTCATTCTCAGCATCACTATCGAAAACCAATTTAATTACTAATAACCTATTAGTCTGGCGTCAAAATTTTATTTAACCAATCTTTTTAATCAAACCAGTCAATTAAAACATCCACACAGTTTAAATATAAATGGAACTAAATGAAATAAAATAACCGATCACTCGGTTTAACATAATACAACCCAATCGAAAGCCGCGATAAAAGGCGATAAAAGGATAAATAAATGCAGCTGGGTTATCAGCCCGAATGTTTTTACACTACCTCCTATCTAGATCTCAAGGATAGAAGCGTCTACAAGAAGTCTGCATGCATCCACAGCTGCTTCAGCAAACGTTTGACTCGGAGGAATCATCAGCCAGGCATCCCTGTGTCTGGACATATATATATATATATATATATATATATATATATATATATATATATATCAAAAAAAGAGGAAAAATTAATAAACGGGTCAGAGTCCGAGTTTTGAAAATATTTTGCAAGTGCATAAATGCTTTATTTTTAAAAATATGATTTCTCTCATATTTAAATTGGTATCGCACTCTCATGAGATACCCCTCACCCCCATTTCTAATGGTGCACACCTATCGTTTCCCTCTAAACAACCTAGTTAAGCTACCCTGCCTAACTAAATTCGTTCCAACCATTCTAAAATCCTAATTAACCCGAGTACTAAGGGCTAAACTTCTCCCCAGTCCCAACACTGCGCCATGTTCGTGCGTGGGGTGTCTCGCGAAGAGAAATTCAAACAAGAACCCCCCCTCGATACACTACTACCTGGCAATGTCGATCGTCGAGATCCATTAGGCCCTCAGTACAAAACGTAGATATATACTCATATAAATATATACATATAATACTCACTTTAATATACAAATCACAATTTAAGTCCGGATAAAATTTCCCGAAATGAGAATAAATCCTTATTCATATATCTCTTTACACTAGATAAAGATATATGATAACTTGTCCTCATATACAAATAATATACTACAGACAACAAGTATAAAAACTATCCCACCGAGCTATAACTCGAGGATGCAGTCTCTCAATGCTATAATCTTCTAGGGAATCACTCACATACCATCCTGGGTACCAGCGGTCGGACTCTCACATCGACTTGGTAAAAATCAAATCACAACGTATAGAAAACAGTCATAGTTCCTCCACGAAAATGAGACGAAACATACCCACCACGTCTCACCCCTAATAAAAATCACACAATATAAAATGGACGCTATGACCTGGGGACTATACGCTCCCTGCTCCTCAAGCCAGGGGCCTCACCCACATCGCGCAACTTCCCATGATAGCATTAGAGGGGGTATGCTTAACATAAATATATATTATTCACACACAGATATATATTTATTCATAATATCACATATATATACTATAATCACATTGTATATATGTATATATATATATTCTACATCATTTTAAAATACTAAACCCCAAAATATTCTCTCATTTAAATATAACTCGCACCTTAAGTGCTACTAAGGATTTATATAAATAAACCCAAATATACAAATTCGTACTAATTAGATAAGTATACTATCAACTTACCTTAAATCCATAGGTATCGCACCACCTATAATAATCGTCGTCAATAGACATACCGGATACCCGCTCTGTCATCTCCAGCTTATATCCTCAATTCTATCCTAGTCACTTTGTAGGACTTTCCCAAATATAATCGACATAAAATTACCTTTTCTACGCGCATAATTCTCTATATATAGTTGCCTGGCGAAATACTCCCTCGAGTGTTTCTCGTCCCGAACACCCCTATTTTACTAAGTCATGGATTTTATTTTCTATTATCTCAAAGCTTACATTCCGCTCAAAATTAATTTAGAGGTCCCCACTCTATTTTAGGAACCCTAAGTATCTAATCCTCAATTTATTTATTTTCCTCGAAAATATACTTTTAGTGCCACACACTTATTGCACCCTCCTAGTCCAAAATTTATTCCCTCAAATGACTAGAAATAATTTCTCCCAAATGGATATTTATTTACTCAAATAAATAAGCTAGAAACAATTAGGTTTGGGATTTATCCCATTTAAATAAAACAAGTCGAAATTGTCAAATTTTCTTAAGGGTCGATCGATCGACCTTTGGTCATCGATCGATCGATCGATCAGGGGGTCTTCTTCTCCAAGACTCTGTTTCGGCCATGAAAATACCGTCAAGCTTTTTACTCCTTCTCTCAAGCTTATTTAACCACAACTAACTAATTTTATTCAAGGAAAATTAGTTCTAATCATCCTAGAACCAAAAATCAACAATTAATTTCTATAAATTTCTAAGTCCCTCGAATCGAATATTATCCGGGGTTTAACCGTCAAACTTCCAAAAAACCCGTTTTAATTCACGAAAACCCATCCTGGAAATCTTTGTAGTTTTACACACCAATTATGATATGAGATATGCATTCAAAAGTATAAAGTAAGTAAACACTTGCCTCGTGGATAAAATACGATGACCTCGAGTCGAATCCCGCGGAGTTTTTACCGGAATCCCTTTTCTCTCTTCCTTTCCCCTCTTCCTCTCTTTTCTTCTTCTTTTCTCTCTTTTTTCTTCCTTTCTTTCACCCTCCCTTGCCTTAAATATGGAGAAATAAGGGTTTGTCCCTTCTAAACCCAAAAATGACTCGTTTACTTAATTACGAGTCCCTACTAGTCCAAAAATTTCCGGAATCCAAACACTACTCCTGAATACTCTATTCTGACTATCTCAGCCCTTCCGAAACCAACCGCGCACTCAAAATCTCCATCCGAGGTACTTAACTACAATTCACTAATTAAACCCAATACATCTCAATGCGGGTTTTCCAATTAAAATATTATCATGTGTCGTTTTACCCAACTGTGACATGTAATTGAAGTAGTCCAACTTATTTACTTAATCCCAAAAGTAAATGTAAGATACATCAGAAATCATCTGGCCCGCATAAACTCCAAAAATTATTTTTCTAATAAATTTCTCAAATTTCCAAATTATACCCATTTATGAAATTTAAATTATCCATACAAGTACGGGGTATTACACAAAATGATGTGATGGAGGATTTATTTTTCGCACATCCCACCTCTTGTTTGTTAGTGAAATGCTTCTCGAGTGTACTGGTGATCGATTGCACCTACAAGACCAATCGGTACAATATGCCATTATTTGAGATTATTGGAGTCACTTCTACCGGATAATCGTTTTGCATTGCATTTGCTTTTCTGAAGAGTGAGAAATAGGAGAATTTTAGCTGGGCATTGCAACATTTGCGATCACTAAACGAGTCAGAATCTTTATCGCAAGTTGTTGTCTCTGACAAGTAACAATCTTGTCTAAACGCTTTGCCAAACGTGTTTCCACTTGCCACCATTTTGTTATGTTTATTACATGTTCAAAAAAACATAGAAGGTGCATGTTTGAAACATAACATCAAAGACCAGGATAAGAAGGTATTTATGCAGGGTTGGATTGGGGTTGTGGAGTTCGAGAATCCGATCGAATTTGAGAATGCATGGGTGGTTTTTTGTCAAAACTGGTAAAACTACCCGAATATGATTGGGTACATACAAAAGAACTGGATGCCTTTGCATTTTCAGTTGGCGCATGCATAGACTAATAGAGTACCCCACCTTGGCAACCGCACAACTAACAGAGCGGAGGGTGCCCATGCCCAATCAAAAAAACACTTAACAATAGCATCGGTTCGTTTGCGACGGTGTGAAAGAGTATGGACGCATTGCTTGGACACCAATTCACTCAAATACAAATGGAGTTTCAGAAATCATTCCAATCCACCAAGCTTGGACACAATGACGCGTTGTTGCGTGAGATCCATGGTAAGGCATCAAGCTATGCCTTAGACCTAATTATTATGGAGATCGATTGCAAGAGATCGGTGTTGAGCGTATTAATCGCTAACACCCAATATACACAAATACGATGCTCCCACATAATTCGCACCTTTTAAGAATTACCATGTGTCCACGAGTTGGCCTAATGGGAGAAGTTAGGCCAAGAAATTCCACAGTGGGTGCTAGATGGCCATTGGAAGAAATTTATCATTGTCCCGGACATCCCTCGGTACCGTGAACTTGAATATACTCCTGAGATAATACTGTTTAAAAACAGTGGACTGGGGCAGGTGAAGCCATTAGAAAGATGATGTTAAGAAAGTTAATGGAAATTTCCCAATCCTCCAGCACGCTTTTGATCGATCCCATACAAATTTGTCAAAAGGGTACGCCACCTAAGGGGAAAAAGTCTATTGATATATCTACGAAAAGAAACCCTTATGCTTGGGAGCAGGATGTACCGTCCACAGCGGAGCTTAAAAAAATCTTTACAAACAAAACATGTTGACGGGCACGAAACTGAATACATGGTCTTAGAAGATGTATATGAAGCACGTTCCAGAGTTCTTCCAATAATTTATGGACGATATATATGATGTCAAATCGGATAAGAACTGTGTATATACGGCCATTTCCAAAGGTGCGGGTGTTGAGGATGGACTAGAACATTCTCATGTTATTCGTAGTGATTTGTTGTCTGAGCTACGTAAAGACAAGTCATTTTGGGATACCATTATGACCACCTATGATATTGAGGAGTGCAAGAGGAGATTGGATAGTTTCAGATACTCATACACAAGCGAGCGTTGGTTTATAATGCTAGAGTTTGGTTATCTTGCAGCCAATGCACCTAAGTTAATGGTTGTGTTGATATCGTAACTACAATGCTTAAGTTCTGTTCCATTCAACGTTGGGCCAAAATCTACGATGGAACTGAATCGCATCGTCTTTATCCTCAACGTATCTGATATTCATTGGGTGAATTTGAAATGCACAAGGTTTGTCCCATACCACCAATTGCCTCCCATTGGAGATCGAGGGCCCGTCAAGATGCCGTAGAGTGAACCGACCACAGTTTGATCTCACCGCGTTTGTTATGTAGAAAGTTGAAGTATTTTGCAACCCACATATCACGGTCACTTGAGAAGTGTGTGATACATTCATAATGCCTTATAGTCGTTATTGAATCAACTATGATTTGATCTCACCGTGTTTGTTATGCCGAAAGTTATAGTATTTTGTAACTGATCGGGCGCAAAAGGTGTGCTCGTGTAGAAGCACAATCGTTATTTTCGTTCGTCGTCGCGATGCAAAAATCTAAACTATAACTACATTTGCGATACAATTATAGCGGTAAGTCGGGTATCATAAGAAATCCATAGGGAATGTTTCATAGACTTTAATTGATTTATCACTTCAAAAATAAAAGTGTAAAAGGTGATTTGGGTTTAAAATGGGGAAAAGGAAAAAAAATAAGAAGTTAAAGTTAAACAAGAATTAAGAAAAAGAGAGTTGGAATCACATCCCCGCCATGTGGTAAACACGCGTAATTAAAATTTTGGTTCAAAAATATTTAATCGAGCATTTTTTGTTAATCATAAACATCAAACATGATGGCATTTTAACCCAAAAATGCGAGATAAAATATTTAATCAAAAATGGTCACACGTGTCTTAAATTCGGATTATCGCTATAAACACTAACGTTGCATGACAAAGAAAGTTAAACTCATAATAATTCGACTTTGATACACGAGGTTTTAATTAAACACAATTTTATACAAAACCTAACTTTCGGAGTTCAATACCCATTAATGGTGAAAACGTAACCCCGCCCCGTTATTTACGGGCCACGCATGATTAAAACTAAATTAAACAACAAATTAACTAAATAAAACAACAAACAAATGAAATAAAATAATTATCTAGGCATGGAAAGTAAATCTCATAAGAGACATAAAGCATAAACAAAGGTAGAAGAATATGAATAGTAACTTACATATACATAAATAGGAAAACACCCAAGATGAAATGAGGGAGAGGGCCAAAAGCTCCTAAAATCCAAACCCAAAACTAATTATAATGAAGTATCCCTCATCAAAATGAGATGAAATGTTTATATATACAAACCCTAATGGAAAACTAGTAAATAAGAAAGCTGGAAAAACAGGGGATCGAATCGATTCGAAAGGAAACGAATCGAATCGAAAACAGGGGAAATAAAAAAGTAGGTTCTGGTGCCAAATCGAATTGATTCGGACTTGTTCGAATCGATTCGCACCTGACAGTCCGCAATTCTCAGCTTTGTCCAACTTTACAAAAAATGTCGTAACTTCTTCATTATAATTCAAAATTAGGCACGGTCAAAGGCTACGTGAAGATAACTCAGAGGGCTACAACATCCAACAAGACATTAGGACAAAAGACCAAATTATGGAATGACTAAAATGCCCTTGAATGGCCCTTGAGTGTGCTTTTGAAGTCAAAATCATCCTAAAATGCCATAACTCCTTCGATACAACTCGGATTCTAGCACCGTCGGCGGCCACACGAAGAGAAATCAATGTTCTTCAGCTTCCGTGAAGAGTTCAGGATTCAGACTTGAATGCTGAACTTACTAAAATGCTCCCAAAGCTACAATATTCAACGAAACTTTTTCGAAAAGCGATTAAACTTCACACTAAGCACCGAAATACCTACATAAGTGCAATTACACCTCATATAGCATGTTAACATATAAAACGGAGGTTGTCTGGTTAACGGGCATAAATATAGGAATTATGGTACTCGAGGGGACTAACATGCATAAGTATAGGGGTGAAAAATACAATATTCGTGCCGAATCACACCCCCTTACACATTGCTAGTCCCTAGCAATGAAGTACAAAGCGAGAAGAATAATAAGTAAACCACAAAAAATGTGACATATACAAAAGGTATATACCACTTTCGCGGGCGAACGATTGCATTTAGCATATGCAATAAGTCGTTGAACCCCTAGGCTACCCTATTGGATGAGTGTCATCACGTGGGGGGTTTCAGGGATGAAACCCACAAACATCATATGTTTCCCTCAAAATATGCCCAAAAAAACATGCGATAAACTCAACAATAACGAACAAGATTTCAACATGTTATTAGCATTGTGAATGAATTCACACAAAAGTACATAGTTATTAACATTATAGAACGAACTTCATCGAATTGAAACCTTAAAAGTGGGAGGGAGGCGAGCACATGCATAGGTATGATTTGGCCAAAACTTAAATAAACAGGATAATAACATTAAAGCATGCATATATCAATCCTCACCATGCATTACACTCAATAAATGAATTCTCTATGAAAGGGGAGGTAATATACGGGACATGTGGGCATAAAGAGTAAATGTAAATGGAAACTAGGTTGCGCACATATCACAAATGAAGAACGCTATCTAGAAAATGAAAAACTATAATCTCAATGAAAGATACTGCTCATTAAAGGAAGCGAAATGCATTTTCACAGATTATCAAACTATTTCAACTTTTAAATTAAAATCACCCTAAGATCATATATGACTTGTATAGGGTTGTAATGTAAGTTTGGGGTTAAGCTAATGAAACAAAGGGGATATGTACGGATTCAAAGTGTTCGGGATGAAAACTCTAGATAATGGGAGATTTTCAAAATTGGAAAACAAGTTCCCAAACGAGCATTAAATATGACAATAGGATAGCAATCAAAGCTTATTTAACATTATATAAATCAACTTTTTCTTTTCTTTTTCTAACTTTTTCTTTTATTTTTCACTTCTTTCTTTTATTTTCTTTTCTTCGCTTTTCACTCTTTTCATGCTTAATTGCAACCGCAAGACAATAACATCATTCAATCCCAAATAACATTCCAAACAAATGTATGTAAGGTAATATGTATGGTTTATACTCGAATGAGGAGTTGGTTATGGGATTTTGGATAATTAAATGAAAGGCTAATATTTAGGCTCAAAGGGGTTGACTAGGGAAACATTTAAGGTGAGGTCAATATGGGTGATATAACAAAGATGACCTATGATCATTTCCTATAGTTTACGCAATTCTCGAGTCAAAATAAACTTTGAAAATCATGATCAAGTAACACATTTAAAAAATGAACTCAATTAATGAACGATCAAATGAAAGAATAGTGACATTACCAACGAATTCAATGATTTCAATGAGAGAAGAATAGTGTATACACTCACAAATGAAGAAAAGTACAAAAATCACTCGGTGTAATTATATATAATGCAACAAAAGATTAGTGAGTTATAAAAATCTTAAACCAAATCAATAGAACAAGAAAAGCCCATGTGCTTATGGGATAAAGTTTAATTCATGAAGTTATTCAATAAAACAATGATTTGAGGACTAAAGTCTAATAACTTCAAAAATCGAGAACATGCATTGTTGAATTATCTATTGGATCGAAAAATTATTGAAATTTATCATCGGAAACAAGGCAAAATGCCTAACAAAAGAGAAAAAAAGGAAAAAAAAAATATTTTTGAAAATTTTAAATTTTTAACAAAAAGCATGCTTTGTAATAACATGTGATCAAATCAATGGATAAAATAAAGAAATGGATAAAATATCCCACACCCCCTAACTTAAATGTTGCATTGTCCTCAATGTGCCTTAAGAACACAACACAAAGATAGGAAAATAATGATATTACCCTAAATTGGAGCAATCCCCAGATAACTACGAGTCCATTGAAACTGCAAAACAAGTCATTACCAAGCATAAAAACTTTAACTAATTATACTAAACTATAATTAAAAAGAAAGAAAAAAAGAAAGAAAGAAAAAAAAAATAAAAAGCTAACTATGTACAACCTATAATTTGGAGTACTAACTAACTATACACTAAAAGTCTAAATTTTTTAGGGTCCACCCACGATACGATTTGAATTTGAGGGATAAACGGTGGACCCTCCATAGCATGCATGCCTCTCGAAAAATAAGAATTCCATTTGAACAACGGAAGGCATGTGTGTGGTGGAAAAAGTGAACCATCGCCAATTTGAAATTTTTGGGGAACAATGATGGTTTGGATAACAAAGGGGAGAGGTACACTTAGGGTCCAAGAAAAATCGATTCACCACCCAAAGTTTTTTCAATTGGAATGGGAGGTGGTGCACACATGGGGATACGATCCATCTTCGAAAACAAGTCCGGTAAAGTGTCCTCATTGAAAAAATTTCTACCGATTCATAGGAATCAATTGGTACCTCTAATGACTCAAGAACGAAAAACATAAATGGTAATGAACCAAATTCAATCTGAATCAACTCATAGTCAGAAGGTGATTGAATTTCGGGGGAGAAAGACTCACTTTCAATGAAATGCTCTTTAAAAATTTGAGATGAAACACAAGTCTCCACCTCCTCGTTGATTTCCGCAAAAGAGTCAATGCCATTGCAAAGTGCGTCGAGTCTCAATCCAGTACCAATAATGTTATCCACACTTTGGTTGAAAAGAAGAAAGGTTTCTTCCAAAGTAGGCTTCCTTGGCTCTAGAACCTCGGATTCCTCATTTGGTTGAAACTCTTCTTCAAATTCAAAAGTATCGGAATAAAAATCATCGTTGGATTCGAATAATGCATTCAACTCAAGCTCCCCAAAACGATTTTCATGCCAATAAATATTTCCAAGCCTTTCAATCTCAAGAAATTCTTGAAAATGGAAAACTTGAAAACTATCCCCAAAGTAAGAATCATTCGAATGACCGAAAAAGTTAGAAAAATTGGACATGGTTACCTAATTGTTTGTAGATGGAGAATACAAGAAGGAAAGTGCACAACCGAGAGTCAAAATTTCTTAGCGCTCAAATGTGCAAATCCTGCAAAAAAAGGTTAAAACAAAGAATACAAATACAAAAGAGAAAAAAATACTACGAAATAATAAAATAATTACAATCTAAAATAAAACACTCCCCGGCAACGGCGCCATTTTTAACCAGGTGCAAAAGGTGTTCTCGTGTAGAAGCACAATCGTTGTTTCCGTTCGCTGCCGCGATGCAAAAATCTAAACTACAACCACACTTGCGATACAAGTATAACGGTAAGTCGGGTATCGTAAGAAATCCACAGGGAATGTTTCATAGACTTTAATTGATTTATCACTTCAAAAATAAAAGTGTAAAAGGTAATTTGGGTTTAAAACGGGAAAAAGGAAAATAAATAAGAAGTTAAAGTTAAACAGGAATTAATAAAACGAGAGTTGGAATCAAATCCCCGTCACGGGCTAAACACGCGTAATTAAAATTTTGGTTCGAAAACATTTAATCGAGCATTTTCAGTTAATCATAAACATCACACGTGAAGGGATTTTAACCCAAAAATGTGATAAAATATTTAATCAAAAATGGTCACACGCGTCTTAAATTCGGATTATCGCTATAAACACTAACGTTGCATGACAAAGAAAGTTAAATGCATAACAATCTGACTTTGATACGCGAGGTTTTAATTAAACACAATTTTACACAAAACCTAACTTTCGAAGCTCAATGCCCATTAATGGCGAAAACGCAACCCCAACACGTTATCTACGGGCTACAAATAATTAAAACTAAATTAAGCAACAAATTAACTAAATAAAACAACAAATAAATGAACTAAAACAATTATCTACGCATGGAAAGTAAATGCATAAGAGAAATAAAGCATAAACAAAGCTAGAAGAAGATGAATAGTAACTTACATATACGTAAATGGGAAAACACCCAAGATGAAATGACGGAGAGGGCCAAAAGTTCCCAAGATCCAAACCCAAAACTAATTAAAATGAAGTATTCCTCGTCAAAATGAGATGAAATGTTTATATATACAAACCCTAATGGCAAACTAGTAAATAAGAAAACTGGAAAAATAGGGGACCGAATCGATTTGGAAGGAACCGAATCGATTATAAAATAGGGGAAATAAAAAGTAGGCTCTGGTGCCAAATCGAGTCGATTCGCACCTGACAGTCTGCAATTCTCAGCTTTGTCCAAATTTACGGAAAATACCATAACTTCTTCATTATTATTCTAAATTAAGCATGGTCGGAGGCTAAGCGAATATAACTCAGATGGATACAACATCCAAGAAGGCAATAGGCCAAAAAAACAAATTATAAAATGACTAAAATGCCCTTGAAGGTGCTTTTGAAGTCAAAACCATCCTAAAAATTCCATAACTCCTTCGATACAACTCGGATTCATGCACCATCGGCGGCCACGCGAAGAGAAATCAAAGGGCTTTAACTTTCATGAAGAGTTCAGGATTAAAACCCGAATGCTGAAATTACTAAAATGCCCCCGAAGCTGCAATATTCAATGAAACTTTTCAGGAAAGAGACCAAACTTCACACTAAGTGCTGAAATACCTATAAAAGCTCAATTATACCTCATATAGCATGTTAACATATAAAATGGAGGTTTTCTAGTTAACGAGCATAAATATAGGAATTAAGGTACCCGAGGGGGCTAAAATTCATAAGTATAAGGGGTGAAAAATACAATATTCGTGCCGAATTAGTAACCCACATATCACGATCACTAGAGACCGTGCGTGATACACTCATAGTGCCTTAGAGTCATTACTCAACTAACCACAATTTGATTTCACCGTGTTTGTTATGCCAATAGTTGAAGTATTTTATAACCCACATATCATGGTCACTTGAGACCGTGTGGTATACATTCACGGTGCCTTATAGTCGTTACTGGCCCAACTACGGTTTGATCTCACCGCGTGTTTTATGCAAAAAGTTGAAGTATTTTGTAACCCAAATATCACTGTTACTTGAGACCGTGTGCCATACATTCACAGTGCATGTCAGCCGTAACTGACCCAACCATGGTTTGATCTCACCATCTTTGTTATGCAGATAGTTTAAGTATTTTATAACCCACATATCACGGTCAGTTAAGACCATGTGCTATACATCCATGGTGACTTATAGTTGTTACTAACCCAACCACGGTTTGATCTCACCATGCTTTTTATGTAGAAAGTTGAAGTATTTTGTAACCCAAATATCATGGTCACTTGAGACCGTGTGTCATACATTCACGCTACCTATGAGCTGTAACTGACCCAACCATGGTTTGATCTCATCGTGTGTTTTATGAAAAAAGTTGAAGTATTTTGTAACCCAAATATCACGGTCACTTGATACCTTGCGTCATACATTCACGGTGCATGTTAGCTGTAACTGGCCCAACCACGGTTTGATCTCACGTGTGTTTTATACAAAAAGTTGAAGTATTTTGTAACCCAAATATCACGATCACTTGAGACCGTAGTTATTTATAGTGTGGTGACACCATACCGTATAGTGAACACATACAGTAACACCACACCGTATACCAATTATCCACGGTTGGATCCCACCGTACCTTTTATGCAGACCTAAGCATTTATTTATAATGTATCACAAGGTAATTTACAATAAATAAGGTATTTATTTATAATTAATTATGTTATCACCCAAACACAATGATACAAGGGTACAAGAATAATTGAAGGATTACAAACAAGAATTACATTTAAACATAATATTATTTACATTCAAACAAATAAAAAAATATTATTCATATAAACTACTTGTTTCAAAATTGTTTCAACATGTGATAATTCAAAATTATTTTAAAATACAGTTACAATGAAATTATTCGAATAAATTCTTTTTATTTTATCTTTAAACGCTTTTTCGGAGGGCTTTTTGATTGGGGGTCCTTTTGATTGGGGCTGGATCGTGACGTGCCTTGGTTCGAGTTTATTGATGCATCAGAGCCTTTCTCTTTTCTTTATGAGCATGCATTCCCTTGGCCTCAAGCAGGGTGTCAAACATTGCACGTTATAATTCAAGGACATTCGAAATCTCCTAGTCCGAGCCGGCTTCAATAGCCTCCTAGAGCAGGCTAATGGTTGCGTCTATCCCCTGGGCCTATATGAATATAACCATCAAATATGTTAGACAATACTTGAAGAAAAGAAATCAATTTAGGAAATTTTGAAACATTTACCAGTTTTTTGGAGTACTTTAACTTCGGATTGCGAATACGATGCTCAGGATTTTGAATGTATGGATGATATCTTTCTAGATACCATGACATATACCCATCCACACATTTCCAAGGCATGGTCCTCACCGCAGTTGAGCATCTGACATCTGAAATAATAAGGTCCACCCACTTAAGTTGATACCGTTTCTCGATATAAAACTTTACTTTGTAACGGGCACATTGGCGGTTTACGAATTATTTTAACACGACCGGTCTGGCGTAGGACCCTCTCCCAGTAATAGGGTTCACCGACATCATAGCAATTGAGGAGGCCATTGTACCATGAGACCTCCTGAAATGGGTAGGCCTCAATGTTTTTAGAGTAGGGATCTCATAAAACCTAAAAGTAATTCCAAGTGTTAGTACATAAAAAAAACAGAAAAAATATTGAGTTTAAAATAAATAATACTTACGTTTGAAGCTTTTAAAATCTGTGCAAAGGCATTACCTGACATCGTTTTCTCCCTCCATTTGCATAGATGCGACTCGCTATGCTGAAACTTCAACTTTCTAACACCCCTCGCCACATTAAAGTGGTCATATATCCCCGCTGTTGATGTAAAAAATTAGATCACTCTAATTATTCAATCACAGATAAATAAATGAGACAAAGAATTTTTAAAGTGGTTCAGCCTTATAAGAATGGCCTACGTCCACTGTTTTGGTATTGCTGTTTGTATGGGAATTCTCGATTACAAGTTCTCTCAAGAAATTCCGGTCCGGGCCCCTTTACAATGAGGATTGTGCAATGTCTTTATAGCCTTGAGGCTGTAATGTGAAAGGGTAATACATTAAATGATGTACATATGAAAGGGTGATACATTTAATGCTCCTTAAGCGTGTGCGTCTGAATGATAAGCATTTAATGAATAGTCAAACTGTTGGTTATCCCGTTATTAATGCTTTGTTCGAGGTGCAGCTCGGACCGTCTGAGTTGCTCAGACCGCCTAAGCTTCTCGGTGCTCAAGGGTTCCTCGGAGAGTTCTCGTTCCTCGGAGCGTATTAGTTCCTCGGGGAAACAGTGTTCCTCGTTGTAGTATGGTTCCTCGGAGCGTGTGAGTTCCTCGAAAGTGTTTGTTGTTGCCGCGTAGACTGCCACGTGTCTTCACTTTATTGATCCATGTCAGCAGACTAAATTTGGTATCAACAGAAGCCCCCATTGTTTTATAGTTCGAAATTTGAGGAGTGTGGAATATTTTTTCTCGGAATATGATAGCTTTAAATAGTCCTCCTGATTTTTAGGAGTGTTTCCCTTGTATTTATTTCTCTTTCCAAATTCGTAGAATCAGTCTTTTTATCTTTTATAACCGCCTCGATCTCTGCGTACTTTTTGTCCTTTTAGCCGTCGGTAGCGTAATCGTTTCTTCTCGCTTCGATTGTCGGGCCCTTTTTGTTCCTCTAGCCGCCAGTAGCGTAATTATTTCTTTTTGTAATCATTACTTCACCATTTTCCAAGGCAAGGTATTTAAACTTCACAGACGCTCCCATCGTCTTCTACCTTTTCAAATTTGTATTTTTGAGTTTTTTGTCGTCTCTTTCTCTCTTGTGTATTCATCTCTTCCATCGTCCGTTGTCATCAGATCTACTCTTTTTCTGTAAGATTTTCTTCCTTCTTCTTCATTTCTTTTATTCATCATGGTTTACCCTGTTGAATTTCTTGATAAATTTTGCTCTGATTTTTCAATCCCCTCCTGGGTTGTTTTGGAAGAGCTTTCTGAGACTTATGATTATTTTCGTTTGGCTGAGGGGCATTGGTTCCCCAGTCTCTTTATTGCTGAGTGTGGATTTTCTTTTCCACCAAATCCCTTGTGTCTGGAATTCTGTCAGTACTTTGATGTTGTTCCTGCAAGAATAGCCCCCAACACATGGAGAATAGTTAATGGGGTGCATAGATTAAATTAAATCCATGGAACTCACATAGGAATTCCTGAGATTATGTTTTGCTATAGATGGGCAGTTAATGATAATATTTTTTATTTAAAAACTAGATTTTTAAATAGAGCCTTAGTAGTCAATCCCCCTGATGCCAATATGGATTATTTTGAGCATGGGGTTGTCATAAAAAATTGACAACATGCTCCTTTATCTGGAGATGAAGTTTATCAGGGTCCCAGATGCCCTCCTTATGGAAATCGGATAGGTTATTTTTATTTCATTTTATTTATTTTGAAATCATGCTTCTTTTGTGTTTGATAAAATGTGCCACTGATATTTCAATGTTTATTTATTTGCAGTTGACAGTAAAAGAAAGTGCCCAAAAGAGGCAGATGTCAATGTAAGGCATTTGAAACTTATCTGGAGTCTGCATCAGAGTGTTGCCGACGAGCACATTAGATCAGCCTCATATCTGTTGCAGTACAAGAGTTACACAACCTCTTTTACTGCTCGTCCAGTAATAAGTGACGCAGAGCCAATACCATCTTCCACCAGCTCCTCGCCTGAATCTCACGTCCCTTTAAACGAAAGGATGAAAAGAAGAAGACCTCCCACTATGTTCGAGAAACCTGCCTCTGGTTCTGGTGAGGTAAAAAGGAGTAAAGTTGATGTCCCATAAGGGACAAAGAAGACTGATGCACCTTCCTCGGTTGCTGCTGTTGTGAAGGTTGTTGAGAAGCCCGCAGTGGCTCCGAGCAGGTCTGCTGCTCCTGGAGAGGTGATTGTAATATCACCGACCAAGGGTTCTTCCTTGGTAGAATCTGCTCCTGTTCCTGTTCCCCCGAGGAGGCTGAAGAAGAGCTCCTTGGTCAATTTGTCTGGCACCATCAATAAACCCCCAGCTGCTGGAACTGGTGTTCCAACTTTTGTTCCCCCGAGCTCTGCTATGAGCTCGGTAAAGTCCTGGATCATTCCCGAGGTCCAAGGTACTGAAGAAAACCTTACTCGGGACATGGTCACCTCGTTAGCTGCTCGTCACCTTTCTTCTGTAAGTCTTTTTACTTTGAACTTTCATATTTCTTTTGTCATTTCTGTTTCTGACTTGCTTTATTTTTACTTTCAGAGTTGACAAGCTGCTTTAATATAATTCTGAAGAAGGATGAAGCAATTAAAGCTTCCTGCTCCTCGTCCAGTGTGGAGGGAGCTCTGGAAGAAGCTATCAAGTCTTTGGATGATTCTCGCCAGACATATGCTACTGACAAGACTGTTTGGGAGAAGAAGCTTGCCTCCACCGAGCAGGAGAAAGCTCGAGCTGTTGAGATCTCCAAGGAGTTGGAGAAGAGAATAAAGGAGTTAGAAGGGAAAAATAAAGAGCTTGAAGAGAAGCTCAAAACTTCTGGAGAGTTTGAAGATAAACTTAAGGCTGCTGAGAATGAGTTATCTCAACTTCGAGAGGTAAATCGGCAGAAGGAGGAGGCTGAGAAAAAACTGAAAGCTGTTGACGACCTATTGTCCGAGAAGCTTTCCTCGGAGAAGTTGAAGAGGAAGATGGCTGTAAAGAAGTCCTTCAGTGCTGGCTGGGACAAGGGGTGGAATAAGGGGTTGGCTGCTATGGTGTCGCAAGTGGACTATAGCAGTCTCAAGTACATCATGAATGGATGGGTTGCTGCTCTTCAGGAGATGAAGGTTGATGAATCTTCTGAGCTTTTCCAGTAACACATTCCTGGTCCCCCTCCAACCCCAGAAGATCTTGAAGAGGACGAAGATGCCTCAGAAGAATCTTCTATGGTGATGGGAGATCATCACCCATCCATTCAGCCTGCTGCCGAGGAACTTCAGCAGATTGTTACTTCCTCCGAACAACTGCCAGTGCTCCCCGAGCAACTATCCATTCCCTCCGAGCAACCTACTTCCTCATCCCAGCCTCCTGAGAAGGTTTTGGGAGACAAGGAAAAGGTGTAGAGTTGTTCGAGTTTATCTTTACATTTTTCTTTTGTCAATTGTAACCCAGCATATGTAACTCTGAACTTTATGATCTAATAAAACTTGGACTTTTTTGCATACTGTTGTCTATCTTCATACCTTGTCTTGATTCTTATTGATTACTGCTTTTTCTTTCTCTGCTAGTTTCTGGCTAGGATGGAATTGTTATCTGCCCATGATACAAAGCTGCTGCAATAATGTAATGAATACTTTAAAGCTGGTCACACAGACATGAGTGCAGCACAAGTTGCAGACATCCTCGGCCAAGATGCTTCAGAACAGGCAGTGGAAGCATATCAATATCTGAAGTGTCTGCTTGATCGAGCGGTGGCCAATAATGTGGCCTATTATGATATAGTTGAGGATCTCCAAGGCACCCTCGAAGACCTTCAACTACAATACAAAGAATCCATTGCCCTGTTGCATGAGGGGTACGAGAAGAAGTACCAGTAACTCAATGCTGACAAGGGGTACGAGAAGCGCTTTACTGGCTACGAGGTGAGGGAGAGAACTCTGAGGGGTGAGGTCGAGGAATGCAAACATATTGCCGAGTTGCTAGAGCAAGAGAACAATAACTTGCAGAAAGAGCTATCACAGTTGAAGTCTGCAGCCTCCTCTTCAAAAGACTTAATCCCAGTGACCGATGAGGGATTCTCGTTCTTAGAGGTCGAGAACGCCAACTTGAGGGACGAGTTGGATACCTTGAAGAGGTCTGGCCCTTCCACATATTCTCGAGGTCGAGCAAGGGCTCCTTGGGGACGAGCAAGAGCAGCTCGAATTCCTGTCGAGGAACAAAGGACTCAGTCTGCCCTAGAGAACCAGGCCTTCCAGTTAATGGCGAAGAACCAGGCGTTGGCTGAAATGTCAAAGAAGATCAGGGACTTGGAAGAGCAGCTCTCTGAGAAGAAATCTACCTTAGAGAACAAAGAGATCTTCATTAAAAATCTCCACGAGCAGCTAGACAGACTAACATATCAGTTCCACAAACAGCCCAGGGAGTTCTGGATGGCTGGATACAACGAAGCTCTCTTTCACTTGGACGATCGTATCCAGAATGCCAATAACGAGGGCTACAAGCAAGGCTGGTTAAATGCCTTAGGTGTGCTGCAACTCGAACAGGGTCATTACCTGTGGGACTACCATGATCCCGGGCTTCTCGACTTACCCGTGCCACCATTCAAACTGGATATGAGTTGGATCCCTGCTCGGGACATTCCTCGGAGCTTGATTTCTAAGTATCTCGGTGACTACAATCTCCATTCCATTGTTGAAGTATCTCATCCCGAGCATCTTCTAGATCGACCATCCATGATGAATGTCAGGATGTTAAAGGATCTCAACTTCGTAAATTCTCCTCTGGCTTTAAATGATCCGCCTGCTGGCGAGGAACCTGTGTCAAAAGCAGAGGGGAAAAGACCAGTAGAATAGGAATGTAATTGTTAGTATACATATCAATGTAACTTTCATTTCATTATCAATGTAATTTATTTTGAATTCAATGAAAGACTTTCATTTTTGTTTGCAAATCTTAATTGCTATTGTCTTATAACACTTTATATTTGTGCATGCATATCTGATAAAAAGATAACAATATTGTGTAGTTTGAACTTGTGATAGTCATTTGGCAAAAATAATATTTTGTTTCTCGATAGACTTAGTAAAAGTTACGAGTATAAAAAAAATGTTGCTCGATCACTTAATAATAAAGTTTTGTTTCTCGACCAACTTAGTAATAAAATTACGAGTGTCAAAAATGTTTAAAAATATATCCGACCAACCAAAGTCGTTAAATTCTCTATGTCAACGAACTATAGTTAGTGGGTTTTTATCCCCGACCAGCCATAGTTAGTAAATTTTTCTCTTAAATGTTTCCGACCAACCAAGGTTGGTAAATTTTCCTTGTCGACCAACTACAGTTGGTGGGTTTCTATCCCCGACCAGCCATAGTTAGTCTTTTTGAAATAATTTTACCTCCCGACCAACTCAAATTGGCATTTTCAAGAATATATTTACTTCCTTACCGATATAAGTTGGCATTTTTAGGAATTCTTTTATTTCACGATAAACATATAGTTTTATTTCCCTTAGGAATACAATTTTTACTTACCGGAGGAATACAAGTAGCTTTACTTCCCGGAGGAATATTGGTAGCTTTACTTCCCGGAGGAATATTGGTAGCTTTACTTCCCGGAGGAATATAGGTAGCTTTACTTCCCGGAGGAATATTGGTAGCTTTACTTCCCGGAGGAATATAGGTTTCTCGACCAACCTTAGTTGGCATTTTCGAGAATTTTTTTTTTGTAGCCTGAGCTCTGCCGAGTAGTGTGTAGCACTAGTATTCCCCAAAAAACTTTCAATAAAAAGAAAGAATTCGGCAGAATATCTTCATTTTATTCGTCACTGATAATATTTGCGTAGGTGCTCTGCATTCCATGCACTCTTAAACTCCTCCCCTTCTAGAGTTGCTATTCGATAAGTTCGTGGTCGAACAACTTCTGTACCTCGGTATGGTCCATGCCAGTTTGCCTCCAGCTTATTGTGCTTTTGAATGACTTTCTTCATCACATAATATCCTTCTTTCAGGTCACACTTCTTCACCCTCTTGTTGTAGAACAAAGTTGTTCGCTGTTGGTAAGCAGCATTTCTAATGGCTGCTTCTTCTCTAACCTCCTCGAGCATGTTTAAATCCAATCTTCTCATTAAGTCGCTGACAGGGGAGTTAAAATTTAGTACCCTGTGTGTTGGGAGGCCCAACTCGGCAGGTATAACAGCTTCACTTCCAAACGCCAGCATATAAGGTGATTCTCCAGTTGCAACTCGGGGAGTAGTTCGGTAAGCCCACAGTACTGACTGTAACTCGTTGATCCAGTTTGCTTTCGCATCGTCCAGTATTTTCTTCAAACCATTCAGCAGTGTTCGGTTTGTCACTTCAGTTTGTCCATTGCTTTGAGGATGGCCTGGTGCTGAGTGGATCTTCAACACATTTGATTGATGACAATAGGCAGCGAACTCCTCGTTATCAAATTGTGTTCCTTGGTCTGTGATGAAAGTATGAGGAAGACCATATCGACAAATGATGTTCTTTCAAATAAATTGGTACACCTTCTCATACGTCATATCAATGAGAGGCTCAGCTTCCACCCACTTAGTAAAATAATCTACTGCGACGACGAGGTATTTGAACCTTCCTCGAGTTGTTGGCATTGGTCCAACCAAATCTATTCCCCACATGGAAAATGGCCAAGGGGAAGTGATGGGTGTCAATAATGCCCGTGGAGTTCTTCGGATGGAGGAAAAGCATTGACACTTGTCACATTTCTTGGCATAGGCTACACAATCAGCCCTCATCGTTGGCTAGTAATATCCCTGCGTCATCATCCTTTGCAAAAGCGTCCGACCTGCTACATGGGCTCCACAGGACCCTTCATGGATCTCTTCAATCAATTCTTTCACCTCGGAGGGATGTACACATCTCTGCAAACCTGCCATAATTCCTCGTCTATATAAAATACCAGTATTAATACGTACCGAGCAGCTTTAAACTTTAATTTCTTGGCTGCGAGCTTATCAATTGGTAATTCTACTTCCTCAATATATGCCCTGAAAGGATCCATCCAAGATGGTCCTAAATCAAGGGTGATAAAGTTCATCGCCAAATCTTCATCTATACTCCGACTAGCCAAAACTTCAATTGGGATTGTTCTTCGTAGCTCGATACGAGTAGCTGATGCTAATCGAGCTAAGGCATCTGCTCTTGCATTCTCCATTCTTGGTATTCTGACCACCTGAATAGCAGTAAATTCTGATACCAACTCCATCACCTTTGCCTAGTATTTGATCATTAATTCTCCTTTGGCTGCATATATTCCCAACATTTGATTTACAATTAATTGAGAATCACTGAAGACAATAATTTGCTACGCCTCCATAATTTTTGCCAAATTAAGACCTGCAATCATGGCCTCATACTCAGCTTCATTATTGGAAGCTTTGAATTGGAAACGTAGGGCATACTCCATGTCGACCTCGTCCGGAGTGCTCAAAACTATCCCTGCCCCACTGCCTGTTGTGCAAGATGAGCCATCTACATATAGTCTCCATATAGGTAACTCGCCTTCAAATTTCTGATCAGTCAGAGTTCCTCAGTGATATATTTGTTGCTTCCTTTCATCCTCCCCGGATATTTCTTGCTCTTCGTCGATCATCTTTTCTTGCCCTTTTACCAATCGGAATTGGTCTGAGCTCGAATTTGATGATCCGGTAACATCCACTTGCCCTTTTACCAATCGGAATTGGTATGAGTTTGTGTTTGTTGATCCTGTAACATCCACAGGTTGATCAGCGAGCAACTTTTGCTCCTCGAGGGTATAAGGATAGTTGAACTCTGCTATAAAATCTGCAACAGCTTGCCCTTTTAGCGATGATCTGGGTTCATAGACTATATCGTATTCACCGAGCTCTATTGCCCAGTACATCAATCTCCCAGATTTTTCTGGTCTATGAAGGGCTTGCCTCAATGGCATATCAGTATATACTACTATGGTATGAGCCTGGAAGTATGGCCTCATTCTCCTACTCGCTTCAATCAATGCAAGTGCTAATTTTTACAGCCTTGGATATCTGCCCTCTGCTCCTCGGAAGGCCTTACTTGTGTAATAGATTGGTTTTTGCACTCCATTTTCCACTCTGATCAACGCCGAGCTAACTGCATTCTCCGATACTGCTAGGTACAAGTACAATTTTTCTCCCATCACCGGCCTGGACAACAGTAGAGGTGCTCCCAAGTATTTCTTCATATCTTGAAAAGCATTCTCACATTCATCATTCCACTCAAAAGTCTTTCGGAGTGTCTTGAAGAATGGGAGACATCGATCAGTTGCTCGTGATATAAATCTGTTGAGTGTTGTTACTCGTCCTGTAAGACTTTGCACCTCTTTCTTCGTCGTTGGAGATCGCAGCCCTAACAGAGCTTTGATCTTTTCAGGATTCGCCTCGATGCCTCGTTGATTGACAATGTACCCGAGGAGCATGCCTTCTCGTACTCCAAATATGCACTTCGCCAGGTTCAGCTTCATTTGGTATTTATCTAATTGATCAAAAGTCTGACTTAAATCAATTAGATGATCAGCAGCTTTTTTTCTCTTCGTCAGCATGTCGTCAACATAGACTTCCATATTGCAATTGATTTGTTCAGCAAAGACTTTATTCATCAGCCTCTGATATGTCGCACCTGCATTTTTCAAACCAAAAGGCATAACATTATAACAATAAGTTTCCCTAGGGGTAATGAAAGAAGTACTCTCCCTGTCTTCAGGTTTCATTTTAATCTGATTGTAGCCAGAATAAGCATCCATGAAGCTTAGCAGCTCGTGTCCCGAGGTAGCATCGACTAGTTAATCAATTCAGGGCAATGAAAAGTGATCCTTTGGGCATGCTTTGTTGAGGTCGGTGAAATCTACACACATCCTCCATTTGTTGTTCTTCTTCTTTACCATTACCACATTGGCTAACCAGTCTGGATATTTAACATCTTCAATGAAGCAAGCTTTCTGGAGCTTCTCGACTTCCTCGTGTATAGCTTGATTCTTCTCGGGACTGAATACTCTTCTTCTCTGCTTCACAGGCTTGATCTCCTTATTCACATTAAGCTCGTGACATAAGAAATTTGGATCTATCCCTGGCATATCTTCATGACTCCACATAAAAGTTTGCTTTCTGTTTCTAAGGAAAGTTATCAATTCCTGCTTTAGTGATGCTTCCAACGATGAACCTACTTGAGTAGTTCGCTCAGGGTGCTCGTCGTCCAGGATGATGTTTTCAGTAGCTTCCATCACTTGACCCTTCTTGAGTTGTGACTCATCTCTAGGATCCAATGTTTCAATGTCGGCACCTTCATCCACTTGATAGGTAGTAGTCTTTTTCCTTGATTCCTCCATTTCTTCTTGCTCGGCGGATGAATAATAGCATTCCCGAGCTACTTTCTGATCACCTTTAACAACTCCTACTCCAAAATTTATTGGAAATTTCAGGCATTGATGCACTGTAGACGGTACAGCTTCGAACTTCTTCAATCCTACTCTTCCCATGATGATATTGTATGATGACTGAACATTCTTATCCATCACGAAGAAACGTATTCTTTCTGTTCGACAAGCAGGCCACGTACCAATGAATATATCTAACTTGATCGTCCCAAGTGGAAATACTTTCTCACCGACAAAACCGATGAGGGGTCTGTGATAAGGCTCCAGTTGAGATAGCTTTAGATTTAAACTATCGAAGCACGAGTAGAACATGATGTCTGTCGAGCTACCATTGTCGACCAGTACGCTTGAAATTATAACCTCCTTCATTCTCATCTTGATCACCAGCGGGTCATCATGAGGATATAGAACACCTGCAAGGTCATTCTTTGAGAAATCAATGACCAATTGTTCTTTGTTCACCTTTCTCGGGCGATCCTATTCAGCTAGATTTATTCGTTGAATGTAAGAGCAAGCTTGAGCCTCACCGAGGTAAGCTTTTCTATCTGCAGTAAGATCTCCTCCTCCTGCATCTCCACCTATTATAACATTACAGTCAAATGATCCAAAACGTATTGAAAATACTTCTCGTTCTGGCTGCCTTGGTCTCTTGGGCAGATCGGGGTCATCTTATGGATCAACTTCATGGTTTCTTTTCTTGTTCTCCTCTCCTCGGCGAGGAGATCTAGACCTCTCTCTTGCTCGATCGTTGCTTCTTCTTTCGTTTCCTCGATCAACATATTTTGACAGCTTTCCTCGTCTGATGATTGTTTCAATCTCATTCTGAAGAGCTATGAAATTCTTGGTCATGTGGCCATGATCTTTATGGAACTCGCAATACTTTGCCTTATTCCTCTTGTCAGGGTCTGCCTTCATTTTCTCTAGCCAGTTTAGTTCCTCGTTGTTCTTGATTTCCTCTAGAACATGGTTGATATCCTTCTTTAAAGGAGTATAATTATCATATTTCTTCATCACGTCCCATACCGACCTATTTTTTGAATGCTTGTCATTACCATTGTTCTTATGCTCTTTCTTCTTAGCTTTATCACCTTCCACCTTGGCTTCTTTAGCATCCATGTTCTTCTTCACAGCCATAGCCTCCTCGGCATTCATAATCTTGGACGCTTTTCCCATCAAGTCTGGCATGGTTCTAGGTGGATCTTTGGACAAAGTGTAGTACAATTTGTTAGGCAATAGTTCACTCATCAAAGCGGTAATTGTTATCTTCTCCTCATAGTCAATGACTTCAAGTTTCTCGTTATTAAAACGAGTTATATAATCTCTGGTACTCTCACCAGCCTTTTGTCTAACACTTAACAAATGTGCTACTCGTTTAACTGGCTTTGCCCCAAAATAGAAATTCCCAATGAACAACTCGTCCAGTTGAAGAAAAGTTGAAATCTTACCCCGAGGAAGATTATTATACCATATTTGAGCAGATGCAGTAAGAGTTCCCGAGAATGCCCTGCATCTCATCTCGTCTGGAACATCATAGATGTCGGCTGCAGCCTGGTATTGTTCTATATGAAGGACAGGGTCAGTCTTTCCATCATATTTGGGGGTCACAACAGGTGCTTTGAACTTTGATGGTGTTGGAAAATCTACAATTGACTGGACAAAAGGTGTTCCTCGAACAAAGGTTCGTTGTAGAGGGTTCTTGGCCTTAGCCATTTCCACCAATCTATCCTCCTTCCTTTGAATAGAGCCTTTCCATGCATCATTCCCTTCCTCGGGCCTATTGGTTCGAGCATCTGATCGCATTGAAGTGGCTTCCTAGGATTTCTCTTAACGAGCAGCTGGTCGTTCATGGGATCTATCTTGACGAATAGTTGGTCGCGACTGGGCAGATCCTTCCCTTAAATCTGATGATCGTCGAAAACTCCTCGATGGGGCTCTAGGAGGACTTTTGCTCCTCCTAGGACCTAATCGATCGAAAGGAGATACCCTGCTTAATCTTTCTAGCGCACTGGCTCTTTCTGGGGAGAGAGTGATACGTTGTTCAGTATCTGTGGCTCGCACTGACGAAGTTCGCCCAGGTTCATAAGAAAAATCTTCAGATTCCTCATTGCGATATGAATTGGTACGCCTAGTATGTGAGGATGGTGCACGGATGTTTCTTTGAATACTCCGCAGTCCTGAATGGGTTAGTGCACCACCATGAAGGGTTTGGATGAGTTGTCGCATTATTTCTTGCATGACGGTTTGGCCCTGAGCCAGATTTGTCATTATTCCAGCCAGATCTGGAATATTTGGCGGAGCAGATGGATTTGGAGGGCTTCCAGCGTTTCGATTGCTGGATTCCGGAATGTCAGCCATTCGTAATGGATTATTTTTTATGGAAAACGATATTACCAGTCGTTCCCACAAACGGCGCCAATTTGTTGATGTAAAAAATTAGATCACTCTAATTATTGAATCACAGATAAATAAATGAGACAAAGAATTTTTAAAGTGGTTCAGCCTTATAAGAATGGCCTACGTCCACTGTTTTGGTATTGCTGTTTGTATGGGAATTCTCGATTACAAGTTCTCTCAAGAAATTCCGGTCTGGGCCCCTTTACAATGAGGATTGTGCAATGTATTTATAGCCTTGAGGCTGTAATGTGAAAGGGTAATACATTAAATGATGTACATATGAAAGGGTGATACATTTAATGCTCCTTAAGCTCGTGCGTCTGAATGATAAGCATTTAATGAACAGTCAAACTATTGGTTATCCCACTATTAATGCTTTGTTCGAGGTGCAGCTCGGACCGCCTGAGTTGCTCGGACCGCCTAAGCTTCTCGGTGCTCAAGGGTTCCTCGGAGAGTTCTCATTCCTCGGAGCGTATGAGTTCATCGGAGAAACAGTGTTCCTCATTGTAGTATGGTTCCTCGGAGCGTGTGAATTCCTCAGAAGTGTTTGTTGTTGCCGCGTAGACTGCCACGTGTCTTCACTTTATTGATCCATGTCAGCAGACTAAATTTGGTATCAATACCCTCCATCAATCAAATTGACATATTAATTAGGAAATTCATATAATACAAAATAAAATTAAAAGAATGTGTTAAATTTAAAATACGTACCATGAGAAGGGAGATATATCCGGCCACCTGTCGAATATCTACCCATGATGTAGTCCCCAGCTGCCAATATAAATGCGCCAATACGCCCATCCCCTAAGAATATTCTTTGTATTTATTGACTTTTCACAACGACTGCAGGTAGTATACTGAGACTCGGTTCCCTAATTTGTCCAGGAACAACAAGCAACCGACCATAAAAAGTAAGTATCCCCTAGCGGCCTGCTCAATATGTTTCTTCGTGACATCCTCCCTCAGCTTCTTAATCGTCCCCTTGCACATATTCATTATCCAGTCAAAACGTACGGCATACACAAACTTACATTCCTCCAAAGACTCCTCCTTGGTACAATCGATATATTTTGTAAGCCATTTGATTTGGGCCGCCTTCTCCTCATCTTTCTTAAAAATGATGTCGTACACCGATTTACCAACTATCAAGATTTGAATGAGATGATACACATCATTAAGGGTGATGGTCATATCACCGAACGATGAATGCCAACACTAATACGTAGTCTATGGGAATCTCAATTCCATATCGAATAACCGATATGGTTAAGAAATTTTTTTAGCAATGCGGGGTTATTTGACATGCACCCTTCAAGCGGTTGTGAATACGAGTGGCTTATTTTTTTCCATACTTTTTTCTCGGGCGCTTTAGATATGGACGATTGGATTTCATCGTCTAATGAAGACTCGTCTATATCATCTATGGGTTCCTCTCCCTATTTCTCTCAATCTACCTCTTCTTCCTCTCTTTACTCCTCTCCTTCTTTATCTCTTTCTTCCTTTCTTTCCTCCTCTCATTCTTCATCTCTTTATTGCTCTCTTTCCTCCTCTCTTTCTTGCTCTTTTTCCTCCTCTTTTGATTCCTCTCATTATTTTTCTCCTTCTTTCTCTTATTCTTTATCTGCCGCTTTTACCTCACCCCCTTCACCAAACCCTAATAAATCACTAACAACCTGCTCCACAACTTGCTCAATTGACTATTGTGTACTCCCCTCACCAACTATTAGTAAACCACCTACTACTTCGTCGACTACTTTATCCAATGACCACGTAGGAGAATATCCTTTGCTCGAACTACTCACACTACTACTAGACGAGGATGATACGAGTGGTCGAACTTCTTTTCCCACCTCCAACCTCCTCTTCCGCTCGGATGCGATATGAGGATTTTTACTTCTTCCAATTTATATGACCTTCATAAGAAATTAACAAAATTATATTATCAAATGAACATCAAATTAATAAGTTCATGTTAATAAAGAAACAATAAACATATAGCCATATTTATATAATAAAATCATATATGCATGCTTACATAAATACGTTCATCGTGTTAAAACTTGCAAAATCATACATACTGTTGATACCAAAAATTATCCTATTATGTGGACAAATCAGAAATAGACATGTGCTATCCATCGTGGCATTAATCCTAGTCAACAAGGCCTATTTATCAGAATGAATCCAAGAATGCCGACCAACGATGCAGAATGTCTACCAACACTAGGAAGACCGACCAATGGGGGCTATCAAGCGTCATTAGTTATATACATTATGAACGTTGTACAAATTTAAATGTCTATGTTATAAAGGCATTCCATCCTCTAATATTCCACTGCTGGTACACCCTCAGGGGCTATAAATACATTGTAATCCCTACAGCTATGGGATATGAAACATGAGACAACTAAACAAACACAAGGCAATATACACCAGTGGATGTAGGCTTTTCTCTTTGAGACGAACCACTTTAAAATTCTTTTGTGTCTTTTATTTACTATTTATTTGTGGCAAAATAATTAGAGATAGTCTGTTTTTTACATCAACAGATTGGCGTGGTCTGTGGGAACGTGTTTCTAACTATTTTCACCCATTCATTCATTCAAATGGATGGTATTCCTGAATCAAGCCTAAAACACGATGGAATTCCGTCTATTCCTTCTGCCCCAACAACTCCTAATGATTTGATTAGAATTCTGGCCAGTTTCTCCAGAGGAAAAGAAGCTATGCAAGATACTATGAGGCAGTTAACGCAGACCTTGCAAGCTAGGTCACCTTCCTTACCTATTCGTGGAAATATGCCACCTCCTCCTCTAAGAAGCAGTAGGCATAGCCAATCCATGACTACTAAAGATACCTCTTATTTCCCAGGATAAATCTCTTCTCTCAGAACATCGGAGCTCTGTAATGATTAATCTTTCACTCCTGAAAGATTGAGTGCCTTAGAAAGGTTTAGCCGAGCATTTCCTTTTGACCGTTTGTGACCCAGGGGGAATAGAAATGTTCCAAGGGCATTATCGAGTAATACTCGATGACCAATCAATCAAAAGGAGGGCTCAGTCCAACCTAGATTAGATGCCCGACGGACTGCCCGCACCGAGCAATAATCATCGAAAGAAAGTTCAGCACAAACAGTTGGTAGGAATGAAAAAGTTATAACACACAAATTCAATGCTGGAAACAACGCATGGAAGGGCTCCATCCAGTGCTTGGAGGGTAGATTGGGAGAAATGGATAAAGCCAGAACCCATTGCAAAGAAGTTTTGTGAAAGGATCTCCTTTCATACAAGCTATTGTGGATTTTCCCACACCTTGTGGTTACACCCAAATATGATGGAAACACTGACCCTGTCCTTCATATCAAGCAATATCAGGCAGTAGCTAACATATATGCCATCCCCGATGAGATGAGATGAGGTGCAGAGCATTCTCTAGAACAATTACTTGTCCTACTCGGGAGCAAATTTCCAGCTTCAATCAGTTGGCCGAGCTATTCATTAGTAACTTTTTCTTTAGGGCCAAACCAGTAAAAAGGGTTTCCCATTTGCTCAATATGAGATAAAAGGAAGGATAAAGTACTAGAGACTACATCACTCATCTCAATAACGAGAAATTAAAGGTTATGGATTATGAAGAGAAGATTGTTATAACAGCTCTTATGGGTGGATTGCTCCCTGAGAAACTCTACTACATGTTTGTTAAAGATCCCCCCAAAGACAATGACCGAGTTAATGGAAAAATCAGCCAAGATCATGAATGCGAAGGAGGCAATGGCAGCTAACTGGAGCTCGGAGACAAAAGGAGAAAGCAAAACTGATAAGAAGGAACACAAAGATTCAAAGGAACATAGGGAATCAAAGGAAAAAGGGATTATAAATTAGCTCAAAAAGTACAATAATTACACTCCATTAACACGGGTATTCACCATGTTTTCGAGGAAATTAAACATAACAAAGATGTACGTTGGCCAGAGAAATTGAGGAGTCCCCCAATCAAGAGGGATAAGTCCAAATATTATAAATTTGATAGAGACCACGATCACACAATAGATCGTTGTATTACCCTGTATAATGAAATTGAAACTCTCATCCGAAGAGGCAAATTGAACCAATTTATTGATCGACAGAACAACGAAGGATCTCGGTAAAGGTCAAATCTTCCTTACAAGCCTAGAGACGAGAAATGAAGACTCATGAAGATAACCAGGAGGATGATCCCGACCTACCTAAGAAGCCCAGGCAACCAGAACATGAGGTATTCATACTCAACTTTGGTTATTTTGATTGTCAAATGATTACAGGAGGATATGCGGGAGGAGAAGATCATACAGCAGAAAGGAAGGCTTACCTCAATGAGGCCCAAGCTTGTTCCTATATACAGAGAATCAATTTAGCTGAAGAAGATCGAGCGAGAAAGGTCAACAAAGATAAGCTGCTGATCAGTTTCTCTAAAAATGATCTCTCAGGAGTATTGTACCCTCATAATGATCCTCTAGTAATCAAATTCATGAAGCATGATACATTATTTTCAGAGTATTAATTGATAATGGTAGCTCGGCAAATATTATATTCTATCCTTGCTTTGAAAGTTTGGATTTTAAGCTCAGCCAATTAGAGTCCTACCACAGACCTTTAATAGGTTTTTCTGGTGAGAAAGTATTCCCTTTGGGAATAATTAAGGTGGAGATGTTGATCGGCACTTAGCCAACCAGTCGAATAGAAAATATTCGTTTCTTTGTAATGGATAAAAATATCCATTCAGCCTATAACATGATTATTGGAAGATTATGGTTGAAGAAGTTCGAAGCCATACCATCTACAGTCCATTAATGTTTGAAGTTCCCGACCAACTTTGGGGTAGGTGTTGTAAAGGATGACCAAAAAGTAGCTCGAGAATTTTATTACTCATCTGCCGAGCAGGAAGATCTAGAAGAAAACCACCATTTACTAAGTGGACACCACTAAACGTGATAAAGAATATGAGCTTGAAACCTTATATCCAAGGGAGGAAGCAGAATTGGTCAAGGGCCAAATAGTAGAGGCAACAAAAAGAATTGTGTTGGATGATTACACGCCAAAATGCACCACTCAAATAGGAGCAACGCTAGATCCTGATCTTAAATAGGAACTAGTGAATTTCCTTAGACAGAGAAAGCATGTGTTCGCATGGAGTGACGAAGATATACCATTGATTGATCCTAGCTTTCTTTGCCATGAACTCAATGTTAATAAGGAGACCAATCCTGTAAAGTAGAGGCGAAGAGTGTTCAGCCCCGAGAAGAACCAAACAATATAGGAAGAAGTTGAAAAGCTTCAAAAAGATGGTTTTATTAATGAAGTGAAGTATCCAGATTGGTTGGCCAATGTATATATGGTCAAGGAAAAGAATAATAAATGGAAAATATGTGTAGACTTCACAGATTTGAACAAAGTATGCCCAAAGGATCATTTTTCTCTGCCATAAATTGATCAGCTTGTGGATGCTACTTCGAGATATGAACTTCTCAGTTTTATATATGCCTATTCTGGTTATAATCAGATCAAAATGAATCCCGAAGACAAGGAGAGCACTCCCTTTATTACCCCTCGAGTAACTTACTGTTATAATGTTATGCCATTTGGTTTGAAATGTAGGTGCAACTTATCAGAGATTGGTGAATAAAGTATTTGAGGGGAAAATAGGCAAGAACATGGAGGTTTATATAGATGATATGCTAACAAAGAGCAAGAAGGCATCTGATCGTATTGCTGACCTCAGCCAAACTTTTAACCTACTAGAAAAACACCAGATGAGACTGAACCCGACCAAGTGCGTGTTTGGAGTGCAGGAAGGAATGTTCCTCGGGTATACAGTAAATTAAAGGTGAATTGAAGCAAACCCAGATAAGATCAAGGCACTAATTGAGATGTAGTCCCCTACTTACAAAAAGAATATACAAAGTCAAACTAGGCGAGTAACAGCTCTGAACAGATTTATATCCCGAGCTATAGATAGGTACCTGTCATTCTTTAAAGTGCTTAGAAATAATTTTGAATGGAACGACGAGTGCGAACAAGCTTTTCTGGAGTTTAAAAAGTACTTAGGGTCACCTCCCCTACTCTCTCAACCAATTCTAGGGTAAAGATTGTAGTTGATCTTAGCCGTTTCTGAATCAGCCATAAGTTCTACCTTAATCCAAAAAGAAAATAGAGTTCAGAAACTAGTCTACTACACCGATACAACTTTCAGAAGAGTAGAAATCAGATACCCACGATTGGAGAAGTTAGCATTAGCGCTCATTGACGCATCCAGACGGATGAAGCCCTATTTTCAAGCCCATACAATTGTAGTGTACACTCATATGCACAAATCGAAGAAGTTTGGCAAATTAATATACTGGGCAGTAGAATTGGGGGGGGAGGGGGTATGATATTATTTATGAATCAAAATCTTATTTGAAAGGTCAAGTTGTATCAAATTTTATTACAGACTTTACTTACCCCAATGAGTCCGAGCAACAAGATGGGCAGAAAGAATAAGAATCAAGAGAAGTTATTAGCAATCAATCCCCCGAGCAACCTTCATTAGAAGAAAGGTCAGAATAAATCACTACCGACCAACATGATTCCTTTTCTAGAGCTCAGGAGATTTCAGGGAAGTATGGGGAAGCGAGGAGAAAAACATCCCATTATGGGAGCTTAACAGACCAAGCATTTGACAACAATATCCTAACATGGAACCTGTACATTGATGGGTCATCTTGCGCAACCGACAGTGGAGCAGGTATTATACTTAACACTCCGGATGGAATAGATATTGAATATGCTTTTTGATTCCAATTTCAAGCCTCAAATAATGAAACAGAATATGAAGCTCTCATTATGGGCTTGAGTTTGGTCTAATCATTGAATGCCGAGAAAGTTACGGAGCACAGTGATTCTCAGCTAGTGGTGAATCAAATATTGAGCTTGTATGGAGCTAAAAGGGAATTGATGACAAGGTATTAATCCAAAGCATTGAAAGTAATAACAATATTACCTGCAGTTCGCATGTGCATAATTCCAAGACTGGAAAATGCTCGAGTAGATGCACTTGCACGGTTGGCTTCAGCAACCAGAATCGAGCTCTGACGAACTATTCCTATTGAGATTTTAACAAATAGGAGTATAGATGAAGACCTGATGATTAATTTTATTACAGTAGACATGGGACCATCTTGGATGAATATCATCAGAGCTTACATTGAAGAGGGATCTTTGCCAACAGACAAAATTGAGGCCAAAAAGTTAAAATATAAGGCTGTTAGATATGTGTTAGATAAAGGAGTGCTATACAAGATAGGACTGATGGCTAACCTGCATCATTACGTTCACCCATTTGAAGTTCCAAACTTAATTCAGGAGGTGCATGAAAGATCTTGTAGACCCACATAGCAAGAAGAACACTACTGCAGCGAATCAGTGCACATGGATACTATTGGCCTATAATGCGAGCAAATTGTGCAGCCTTTGCCAAAAAATATGATAAGTGTCAAAGGTATTCTACCATTCACAAAACTCCGCAGGTTCCTCTAACTCCAATCACTTCCCCTTCGCCATTTGCTACATGGGGTATAGACTTGGTCGGGCCATTATCAACCACCCGAGGAAGATTCAAGTACTTAGTTATTGTTGTGGACTACTTTACGAAGTGGGTTGAGGCAGAAACATTGATAGACATGCCTTATGATAAGGTCTACCAATTTATTTAGAATAATATCATTTGTAGATATGGGCTGCCCAATGCCTCTATCACCGACCATGGAACACAATTTAACAATAATGAATTTGCTGCCTACTTTGCCCAATCCAATATCCAAAAGTTATATTTTGCTCTAGTTCATCCTCAGAGTAATGGACAAACTGAAGTTACAAATAGAACTCTTCTCAATGGGTTGAAAAAAGGACTTGACAATGCCAAGGGAAATTGGATCAATGAGTTACATTATGCTCGGTGGGCATACCAGACAACCTCGAGGACAACAATTGGAGAATCCCCATACATGCTGGCATTTGGGACTGAAAATGTAATTCCTACTGAATTAGGCCATCCATCCTATACAGTTTTGAACTTTCACTCTCTTGTAAGTGATCTAATACGAATATTGGATTCGAATATGTTGGCATAAGTACGTGAAGATGCAGTTTTGAGAAACGCTGCTTACCAGCAACGAACAACACGATTCTATAACAAGCCAATGAAGCCGACCAACTTAAAGGAAGGAGATTATATGCTAAAAAGGGTTATCCAAAAGAACAACAAACTTGAGTCCAATTGGCATGCGCCATACCGTATTTTAGCAGTTTTTCGACCTGGAACCTATTGTAATGAGACTTTTGAGGGAGAAGAATTCAAGAATCCATGGCATGCCGAGCACCTCAAGAAGTAATACCAATGATTTAATCAATTGTACTCAGTTCAATATCAATTTTCATTATCAATAAAATGATAATTATTTCCATTTCCATTTTTGATTTTTTTTGGAGTACTAGTGCTATGCACTAAAATATATCAAGTTGCCAAAAAAAAAACTTCAAACAGTTGTACCACACTATTGGTCGCCACTCACAATAAGTACAACTACATAGTTGGTATCAAATGTTAGTTAGCTCAGGTAAAAAGTTGCTCGGCATGAACATAACTTGATCGGAAGAATATGAAAACCCAATTCCAAAAGGATATTAAGTCCTCAAAAAACTTGGTCAACAAAAATAAGGATAAAACAAGATCTTTATCCTACTAGGCAAAGTGAAGGAAAAATGTTGTGTGAATATTCCTCAAGAGAAATATAGACACATATTCCACATACGCCTGGTCACAACACTGGTAACTAATGCAGAAAACCTAAAAATTTAGGTGCATTAGTAAAACCTATGGAGACACATGGGTAACTAGTGCTAAATTTAGAATTTAATCTAAGTAAGTTAGTAGAACCTATCTATTCATTGGTAATTGATGCTTAAGGGTGTCAATAGAACTAATGAAAAAAAAGACAATCACATTCAAAGATTGACATGATAAGTTGATCCACATTCAAAGATTGACAAGACAAGTTGATCCACATCCAGAGATTGACAAAATAAGTCAATAAATTGCATTTCACTCATTTAATGATCATTACATGCTTTTGTTCATAACAGAATTACAAAAAATTATTCAAAGGGACGTTTTCCCTCAGCCTTAGAAACTGACTCCATACCAGCTAGAGGATCTTCTAGGGTGTAAGGAGAATTGATAAAGTTAAAGTCTTGGAGCATCCTTATATTGTTGTTTCTTGGTCGATCTAACAGATGAGGAGGAAGAATAATTTCCAGCTCGTCATGAAGTCCATAGTCCCCTAAATACTTAAAAATCAGTCATTGGGGAATTGTATTGACACGAATCCAATTAACATCCAACTTGAAGGGAGGATATTCAAGGTGTAACAACCCAGGATCATACCATTTTTAGAAAGGACTATTTTGCTCTACCTTCAATACTGATAGGTAATTGATCCAACCCTATTTATAACCTTCATTTTGGGCTTATTTGAACCGCTCATCAAAATATCCTAAAGCTTCATTGTACCCATCCATCCAGATTTCCCTAGGCTGCTTGTGGAATTTGAAGGTTAATCATCAACTTGGTGTTGTAACTTCTTCAGCACGCCATATTTGGCTTGTAATTGAGTAGACTGAGTAACAAGTTGCTCGGATTGTGTTTGAAGCTTTTGGGACATTTCAGTAAGGGATCTATTCTTGGCTTTTAATTGAGAAGCTTGATTTATAAGAGTTTGATGTGTCCTTGCCTCATCTATCATAGCTCGGCCAAGTCTAGTTCTTGTTCGGGAAGATGAAGCAGATTTGGTCTTTTTCAATGACTCCACTTCTTCCCTTAACTTGGCATTTTTCGCCTCCAAGAATGAAACTCCTTCATCAGTAGCTGTAGTAGTGGAAGAGGAAGTTTTCAGTGCATTTAATTCATCCCTCAAGCTATTATTATCCCCCTCTAGTAACTTAGCAATAGCCCTAGATTCTTCCACTTCACGATTATGCAAAAACTCTTGTCTTCTGAAATGGGAAGCATATTTCTCCAGTTTTTTCTCAAAACCTCATCCATCACTTAAAGCTTAATAATATTATTCGTAGTTGGTGTGTAAAAGGGTATTGGATTCCTTATGACTCTCTTACAGTTCCTCAATCATTTCATAGTAGGTCACGTTATTAGCCACTACCCGATCAAGGAGGCATTTTAGATGAAGATAGGCTTCCTTGGCTTAATCTGAAGCATCTTTCCCAAGCAACTTTGGCAGCTCTTCCTCAGTCAAAGACAGGTGACCAACTTTGAAGACTTTATTACATTTATAAAGCAGCTCGGTGTTAGTTGTGGAGAATTGGTACAGTTTATCCATAAACTATTAAGAGCAAGAAAAGTTTCCAATCAACAAAAGTATGTGAAGTAAGGAGAAAAAATAGGTAAATTAAAATTAAAAGTTATTTTCATTGATAAATTATTGGGTACAAGTACATCATCATAGAAGAAAAGAAAATTTACAACTGCAAAGGAAAATAAGATAAAAAAGTTGCTCAGACAATTGGTCTACACCTTCTTCACATCTGAAGTAGACCCAGCTGTCACACCCCGCAAAATTCGACAGACGGGGTGGCCAGCCACCGCCGCCGAACTATGCCGGGCGTGAACTAAATAAAATACCATTCTTAGCATGAGACAGATATGAGACATAAATAATCAGTCCATAAGATAAATAATTGAATCAATCTCAAATAATCACAAATAACTAAGCGATAAAAGATCCATCACATGCTAACTCCAAAAAAATCCAATCTCCAATAATGATTAAATAAAACCTGAATAATAAAGATCTGAATAATCCAATATAAATCCTTTATACAACTTTGGAACCGAATGGCCCAATAAAACTCCGATGAAGTCTCATAATAAAATACGACTAGAAAAGAAAGTCTAAACTAAAACAAAACGATAAAGTAAATAACTCCAGTTGCACCTCCAATGATAACTCCGATAAACTTATGCAGCTTCCCCAAATCAAATCCTGAAAAAGATTAGTCAACGCATGGGTCAGAGCCAAAGCCCTGAGCAAGAATACACACTACTCTCCTCAAATAGGATCCTTGAATCCAGACAGTAGCATTATACGCAATAAATATCACAATAGAATATTTTAAATTAAACGGGATAATTAAACGCGATAATTATAATCTACTAACTACCCTCAAAAATCCCCATTTATAAAGGCACACCAATATGATTTTAAATTCCCAAGTCCCACGATGTTAATTTAATTAAATTAACCAGCTTTTATTATAGTTCTCACTTTTTATTAAAGTGTCACACTTCCCCTTTGTCAATCGTCCTCTGACCCGTTTACTGTCGGCCCCGACACATGATAAGGTTCCCCCTTATCAATCGTCCTCTGACCCGTTTACTGTCGGCCCCGACACATGACAAGGTTCCACACACGACACGACATAAATCGTCCTCTGACCCGTTTAAACTGTCGGCCCCGACACATTATGTCGCCACAAATTTTAATACCCGTTTTTATCTTAGGCATTAATTCTCAAGTTCTCAATTTATAATCACCCCACCCTTTTAATCGATGTGAGATCCTCAAAATACCCCTTAGTCCCATACCTAAGGGTCCCCAAGTTATCAATACGTCCTATCCTATGTATAGGAGGATTTTCTAACATAAATCTTAACTTAGTCTCATGCTTAGGCTAGCGTAACGACGATAAAGTACCAAAAATCAGCCCACCCCCGAGATGATAAAAAAAAATGCGATAATCTACCCTCACTAGTCCCATACCTAGAAGGCGTAAATCATCAAAAGGCATACCCACTAATCGCATACCTAGAGGCATTCTAAAATATAGGGAGAGCAATAATACCCAACAACTCGTCGTCACAAAGGCAACATCATAATACCAACAAGTCACACAAAACAAGCATAATTAATCAATATATAAACTACGCATGATAGTCCAATTCAATTAAATCTTTAATTTAATTATCACAATGTCAACAATATCCAAATAATCTCATTTAATTATTTTAAATTAAATATACCAAGTTTTCATCATATATATATCAAAACCCAAATTTTATTATCTCTACATGTATTACATGAGTTGTACGCACCCAAAAATCATTTATTTTAAAGCTAGGGTTTTTCTACATGCATCCTACACCAATAAAATCCAAAATCACTCATGAATTCTACGTACCCAAAGGTTATGAATATTATTCAGATTAAAAGATTATATAAAAACAGCCCCATAATTAGTATTCAATTTTTCTAATTAAGTTACTAATTATTTTTAAGAAAACATGTAATTAAGTGTTTAGGCGACACTTAAAACGCATAATACTAAAGGAAAAGAATAGAGTATTCATGCCTGTAAAGATTGTGTTGAAAATCTGATTAGAAATCTGGATTCCTCTCGAAAAATTAGCAAAAGAGGGTTCTTGAACGATCTTGATTAAACCCCAATTAAGCCTTCAAAACTTGTGCCAAAACTTATGACAAAAACTTGATTTTGTAGAAGGTTGATGATTATGAGGGAGAGGAAAAATATTTGGAAGTGTTCTCTGGTGAAAAACTGGAGAAAAAGTGATTATGAGAAGTCCCCCTACGGATTAACAAGGTTATATAGTGATTAGGAGTCCTGATCCTACACAAACTCTAAAAAAAACAGCTTACAGCGCACGTTTTCTGGGAGGGTCGATCGATCTACCCCCACGTCGATCGATCGATCACCCCGAAAAACTGACAATTTGCCCAAAAAATGTCATAAGGCAAAAATATTGTAAAATCAATATAAAATCCGTTTTAACTCCGATTTTAATTCCGCTTGAAGTTTTGTTCTTCTAAAATCATAACTAACATACTTAGCCAATAAAAATTTTAAAATTCAAAAATTTATTTTTCTCAAAAATTCCAATTAATTAATTAAAATAATAAATAAAAATATGGGGTGTTACATACTTCCCCACTAGCAAAGAATTTCGTCCTCAAAATTAGACGAAGCATACTCATCAACGCATAAATCTCGCAAAAGAAAATAAGGCTCATATATGCCTACCCGTAGAATGCCATAATTGGGCGCCCATCCACCCAATCCTACGCGCAACTTCCGCACGAACAACAAAATAATATATATTGCCTATATACATACACATAACTATGAAAATAATGGCGTACCACATGCTCTCACAAATCCCCCAATCGATCCTATATCCGAAAGTCAACAAAATTCTAACTTCCTCAAATTAAATCTCAACATCAAAAATCGATACATACGGCACCTAACATCTGTACTAAAATCTCCAAAATAATTATCGTCTCCAAAATCCATTCTAAGGATCCCCACATCAAGCTTACTAATTCTAAACTCAATCTCTACAACGTCCTTAACTCAAAACTTCACATCTCCAAGAAACACATAAAACATGTATGCTAGACCCTCTACCTTAAGAAGTACGAATCATCAAAGGGAATCAAAGATCGGCAATGCGGAAGCTAAACGGACTCATAACCTACGAGACCTAAGACCATGCTCTGATACCATCTGTCACACCCCGCAAAATTCGACAGACGGGGTGGCCAGCCACCGCCGCCGAACTATGCCGGGCGTGAACTAAATAAAATACCATTCTTAGCATGAGACAGATATGAGACATAAATAATCAGTCCATAAGATAAATAATTTAATCAATCTCAAATAATCACAAATAACTAAGCGATAAAAGATCCATCACATGCTAACTCCAAAAAAATCCAATCTCCAATAATGATTAAATAAAACCTGAATAATAAAGATCTGAATAATCCAATATAAATCCTTTAAACAACTTTGGAACCGAATGGCCCAATAAAACTCCGATGAAGTCTCATAATAAAATACGACTAGAAAAGAAAGTCTAAACTAAAACAAAACGATAAAGTAAATAACTGCAGCTGCAGCTCCAATGATAACTCCGATAAACTTATGCAGCTTCCCCAAATCAAATCCTGAAAAAGATTAGTCAACGCATGGGTCAGAGCCAAAGCCCTGAGCAAGAATACACACTACTCTCCTCAAATAGGATCCTTGAATCCAGACAGTAGCATTATACGCAATAAATATCACAATAGAATATTTTAAATTAAACGGGATAATTAAACGCGATAATTATAATCTACTAACTACCCTCAAAAATCCCCATTTATAAAGGCACACCAATATGATTTTAAATTCCCAAGTCCCACGATGTTAATTTAATTAAATTAACCATCTTTTATTATAGTTCTCACTTTTTATTAAAGTGTCATACTTCCCCTTTGTCAATCGTCCTCTGACCCGTTTACTGTCGGCCCCGACACATGATAAGGTTCCCCCTTATCAATCGTCCTCTGACCCGTTTACTGTCGGCCCCGACACATGACAAGGTTCCACACACGACACGACATAAATCGTCCTCTGACCCGTTTAAACTGTCGGCCCCGACACATTATGTCGCCACAAATTTTAATACCCGTTTTTATCTTAGGCATTAATTCTCAAGTTCTCAATTTATAATCACCCCACCCTTTTAATCGATGTGAGATCCTCAAAATACCCCTTAGTCCCATACCTAAGGGTCCCCAAGTTATCAATACGTCCTATCCTATGTATAAGAGGATTTTCTAACATAAATCTTAACTTAGTCTCATGCTTAGGCTAGCGTAACGACGATAAAGTACCAAAAATCAGCCCACCCCCGAGATGATAAAAAAAAATGCGATAATCTACCCTCACTAGTCCCATACCTAGAAGGCGTAAATCATCAAAAGGCATACCCACTAATCGCATACCTAGAGGCATTCTAAAATATAGGGAGAGCAATAATACCCAACAACCCGTCGTCACAAAGGCAACATCATAATACCAACAAGTCACACAAAACAAGCATAATTAATCAATATATAAACTACGCATGATAGTCCAATTCAATTAAATCTTTAATTTAATTATCACAATGTCAACAATATCCAAATAATCTCATTTAATTATTTTAAATTAAATATACCAAGTTTTCATCATATATATATCAAAACCCAAATTTTATTATCTCTACATGTATTACATGAGTTGTACGCACCCAAAAATCATTTATTTTAAAGCTAGGGTTTTTCTACATGCATCCTACACCAATAAAATCCAAAATCACTCATGAATTCTACGTACCCAAAGGTTATGAATATTATTCAGATTAAAAGATTATATAAAAACAGCCCCATAATTAGTATTCAATTTTTCTAATTAAGTTACTAATTATTTTTAAGAAAACATGTAATTAAGTGTTTAGGCGACACTTAAAACGCATAATACTAAAGGAAAAGAATAGAGTATTCATGCCTGTAAAGATTGTGTTGAAAATCTGATTAGAAATCTGGATTCCTCTCGAAAAATTAGCAAAAGAGGGTTCTTGAACGATCTTGATTAAACCCCAATTAAGCCTTCAAAACTTGTGCCAAAACTTATGACAAAAACTTGATTTTGTAGAAGGTTGATGATTATGAGGGAGAGGAAAAATATTTGGAAGTGTTCTCTGGTGAAAAACTGGAGAAAAAGTGATTATGAGAAGTCCCCCTACGGATTAACAAGGTTATATAGTGATTAGGAGTCCTGATCCTACACAAACTCTAAAAAAAACAGCTTACAGCGCACGTTTTCTGGGAGGGTCGATCGATCTACCCCCACGTCGATCGATCGATCACCCCGAAAAACTGACAATTTGCCCAAAAAATGCCATAAGGCAAAAATATTGTAAAATCAATATAAAATCCGTTTTAACTCCGATTTTAATTCCGCTTGAAGTTTTGTTCTTCTAAAATCATAACTAACATACTTAGCCAATAAAAATTTTAAAATTCAAAAATTTATTTTTCTCGAAAATTCCAATTAATTAATTAAAATAATAAATAAAAATATGGGGTGTTACATACTTCCCCACTAGCAAAGAATTTCGTCCTCAAAATTAGACGAAGCATACTCATCAACGCATAAATCTCGCAAAAGAAAATAAGGCTCATATATGCCTACCCGTAGAATGCCATAATTGGGCGCCCATCCACCCAATCCTACGCGCAACTTCCGCACGAACAACAAAATAATATATATTGCCTATATACATACACATAACTATGAAAATAATGGCGTACCACATGCTCTCACAAATCCCCCAATCGATCCTATATCCGAAAGTCAACAAAATTCTAACTTCCTCAAATTAAATCTCAACATCAAAAATCGATACATACGGCACCTAACATCTGTACTAAAATCTCCAAAATAATTATCGTCTCCAAAATCCATTCTAAGGATCCCCACATCAAGCTTACTAATTCTAAACTCAATCTCTACAACGTCCTTAACTCAAAACTTCACATCTCCAAGAAACACATAAAACATGTATGCTAGACCCTCTACCTTAAGAAGTACGAATCATCAAAGGGAATCAAAGATCGGCAATGCGGAAGCTAAACGGACTCATAACCTACGAGACCTAAGACCATGCTCTGATACCATCTGTCACACCCCGCAAAATTCGACAGACGGGGTGGCCAGCCACCGCCGCCGAACTATGCCGGGCGTGAACTAAATAAAATACCATTCTTAGCATGAGACAGATATGAGACATAAATAATCAGTCCATAAGATAAATAATTTAATCAATCTCAAATAATCACAAATAACTAAGCGATAAAAGATCCATCACATGCTAACTCCAAAAAAATCCAATCTCCAATAATGATTAAATAAAACCTGAATAATAAAGATCTGAATAATCCAATATAAATCCTTTAAACAACTTTGGAACCGAATGGCCCAATAAAACTCCGATGAAGTCTCATAATAAAATACGACTAGAAAAGAAAGTCTAAACTAAAACAAAACGATAAAGTAAATAACTGCAGCTGCAGCTCCAATGATAACTCCGATAAACTTATGCAGCTTCCCCAAATCAAATCCTGAAAAAGATTAGTCAACGCATGGGTCAGAGCCAAAGCCCTGAGCAAGAATACACACTACTCTCCTCAAATAGGATCCTTGAATCCAGACAGTAGCATTATACGCAATAAATATCACAATAGAATATTTTAAATTAAACGGGATAATTAAACGCGATAATTATAATCTACTAACTACCCTCAAAAATCCCCATTTATAAAGGCACACCAATATGATTTTAAATTCCCAAGTCCCACGATGTTAATTTAATTAAACTAACCATCTTTTATTATAGTTCTCACTTTTTATTAAAGTGTCATACTTCCCCTTTGTCAATCGTCCTCTGACCCGTTTACTGTCGGCCCCGACACATGATAAGGTTCCCCCTTATCAATCGTCCACTGACCCGTTTACTGTCGGCCCCGACACATGACAAGGTTCCACACACGACACGACATAAATCGTCCTCTGACCCGTTTAAACTGTCGGCCCCGACACATTATGTCGCCACAAATTTTAATACCCGTTTTTATCTTAGGCATTAATTCTCAAGTTCTCAATTTATAATCACCCCACCCTTTTAATCGATGTGAGATCCTCAAAATACCCCTTAGTCCCATACCTAAGGGTCCCCAAGTTATCAATACGTCCTATCCTATGTATAGGAGGATTTTCTAACATAAATCTTAACTTAGTCTCATGCTTAGGCTAGCGTAACGACGATAAAGTACCAAAAATCAGCCCACCCCCAAGATGATAAAAAAAAATGCGATAATCTACCCTCACTAGTCCCATACCTAGAAGGCGTAAATCATCAAAAGGCATACCCACTAATCCCATACCTAGAGGCATTCTAAAATATAGGGAGAGCAATAATACCCAACAACCCGTCGTCACAAAGGCAACATCATAATACCAACAAGTCACACAAAACAAGCATAATTAATCAATATATAAACTACGCATGATAGTCCAATTCAATTAAATCTTTAATTTAATTATCACAATGTCAACAATATCCAAATAATTTCATTTAATTATTTTAAATTAAATATACCAAGTTTTCATCATATATATATCAAAACCCAAATTTTATTATCTCTACATGTATTACATGAGTTGTACGCACCCAAAAATCATTTATTTTAAAGCTAGGGTTTTTCTACATGCAACCTACACCAATAAAATCCAAGATCACTCATGAATTCTACGTACCCAAAGGTTATGAATATTATTCAGATTAAAAGATTATATAAAAACAGCCCCATAATTAGAATTCAATTTTTCTAATTAAGTTACTAATTATTTTTAAGAAAACATGTAATTAAGTGTTTAGGCGACACTTAAAACGCATAATACTAAAGGAATAGAATAGAGTATTCATGGCTGTAAAGATTGTGTTGAAAATATGATTAGAAATCTGGATTCCTCTCGAAAAATTAGCAAAAGAGGGTTCTTGAACGATCTTGATTAAACCCCAATTAAGCCTTCAAAAACTTGTGCCAAAACTTATGACAAAAACTTGATTTTGTTGAAGGTTGATGATTATGAGGGAGAGGAAAAATATTTGGAAGTGTTCTCTGGTGAAAAACTGGAGAAAAGTGATTATGAGAAGTTCCCCTACGGATTAACAAGGTTATATAGTGATTAGGAGTCCTAATCCTACACAAACTCTAAAAAAAATAGCTTACAGCGTACGTTTTCTGGGAGGGTCGATCGATCTACCCCCCCGTCGATCGATCGATCAGCCCGAAAAACTGACAGTTTGCCCAAAAAATGCCATAAGGCAAAAATATTGTAAAATCAATATAAAATCCGTTTTAACTCCGATTTTAATTCCGCTTGAAGTTTTGTTCTTCTAAAATCATAACCAACATACTTAGCCAATAAAAAATTTAAAATTCAAAAATTTATTTTTCTCGAAAATTCCAATTAATTAATTAAAATAATAAATAAAAATACGGGGTGTTACACCAGCAAGATTGAAGGCAGGAGCATGCAAGGTATGATTACCACCAACTGGAGGAGCAGAGGAATTAACTGCAGCAGCTTGTTGTTGATCAGAAGATTTTAGCACCAAATTGAATTCACTTGATCCCTCGTCATCTTCAATGTCCTCATCCATGTTAGGAGGAGATCTTGGGTCATGTCTGAGGAATAGTTCAGATTCTTGAGGAGTACCGATATCTACTAAGGTTGTCGACCAACCATCCTTAAGCATTTTTTATTTGCAAATTCAATTTGCATAGAAGTAGCTCCAATGGCCTTATCCCAACCTTTGTTAAAGGAAGATTCCTTGGCCTTGGCTCTTTTAACTTTCTCTACAATAACATTGTCTCTTTCAGCATCCAAGTTTTTCTACAGATCAACAACTTGCCCCCGAGCATCATCATCATCATCTTTAACAGCCTTTATTTTGGACTCCCACTTCTTCTGTTCATTAGATAATTCTTGTTGGGAGTCAATCAATGACCTCTTTAATTCATCAAAGTCCTCCTTAACCTCAATTGAAGAAGAACGTAAAATATCATCCTTCTCCAACATGTTGTTGAAGTCGACCAACAACTGCAATAAGAAAACAAAGAAAATTAGTGTAAAGATTAGCAAATAAATGAGTAAACATAAGAAGACATAATAGTATTTACCATATCCAGGCTTTGAACAACCCTTTCAAAAAATTTTGATCAGGGCAGTGCAAAAGCAGCACCCCTGTGGTCTGGTAATGTACCAGACTTTATTAGTTATCTAGCCAAACCAAGGCCAAGAGCCACTGGTGATCCAGAAGAAGATAAATCAACCATCTCTTGTTGGTCGGTATTGACTGAAGACCCTACTGATAGCCTAGAAGGGAGCCCTCTTTTTAGCCTTTTGAGATGGCTCTCAACAGCTTTCTTAGCTAGGAACTTCTTCCCAGCATCCTCTTTGTTCTTGGCCCCATCAGCAGCTTGCTTGGAGGAACCAGTAGCCGCAATATCACTCAAAATGTTAAGAAACTTGCTCTTCCCCATGGCAGCAACAAGAGGTAAATCTGAGTCTAGAGATGAGGGGGAAGCAGCAGTAAGTTCATCACTACCAGATGCAGTGGTCGAGGATGTGGAGATGGGAACTTGATCAAGATCAATTAGGGGAGGCACAATAACAGTGGGGAGAGCAACGAAAGAAGTGATGGTATTCCAATACTGCAACAAATATGAGGCTGATCTGGTATGCTCATCCCCAATTTTCTAGTGAAAGCCCCAGATAAACTTCAACTCTCTAAGGTTGACATCACTCTCTTTAGGACACTCTCTTTTTCGGTCAACTGCAATTAAAGTTAACAAGGTATACATCAGTATTAGCATTTATCATAATGTGAAAAGAAAGATAAATAAACATATGCAACCTATCCCATTGCCACTTGGTGGGCACCTAGGCCCCTGATACTCAGCATTTCCAGTCATAGGAGCATGTTGCCAATTTTTAGCAATTAATCCATGATCAAAGTAATCTCTATTAGAGTCAGGAAGATTATCAACTAAATCTTTATTGTCAGCCCTAGTTTTTAAATAATATATGGTATCACTTGTGACCCATTTGTAATAAAACATAATTTATGGGATCCCTATATGGGTCCTATGGAGCTGGTTTAATCTATAAACCCTATTAATCACTCTCCAAGTGTTGGGGTCTATCCTAGTAGGAATGACATCAAAGTACTGATAAAATTTAAGACAAGATGGGTTTGGGGGGAAAAGTAAATCCACACTCAGCAATGAAAATGGAAGGTAACCAGTGGCCCTCGAGCAAAGAAAAACGATCAATGGGGAGATTAGGAAGTTCCAACTCTACCCACGGAAGGATATTCCATTCATTTTTAAATTATTCTAAAGAGGTTACTTAATAAACCATATTTGAAGAAGAATAAAAAAGAAAACAGAAAATATTCTTACAAGAATTTAAGGATTCAGCAAGAACTGAAGAACGGGAAAACGATCGCACAGAGAGCACAAAAAGATAACAGTAAAAAACTCACAAGATTTTGAGGTAAGAGACAACCGTGGTTTTTCCCGCCTCTTATAGGTTACCTTGAAACGGTGAAGGTAATGATTAAAGTAAGCGTCGATTGAATTATTGGCGGATAAAGCCAGAAAAGACGCATTTGCCCAAAAATAATTCGATAAAACTATGGATAATTACAAAAATGCCATACACATTATGAGACAATAATCAAATAATTAACTTTACAAGTATGGGAAGTCGATAGCCAACCAAGACTCGAAATTGTTGCCTGAGCAACTTTTGAGAGCTCAGCGTTCCATACTCTTATAAAAAACTCAATCATGAAACACTGGGGCCTTCTGTTGATACCAAAAATTATCCTATTGCGTAAACCAATCAGAAATAGACACGTGTTATCCATCATGGCATTAATCCTAGTCATTAAGGCCTATTTATCAGAATGAATCCAAGAATGCCAACCAACAGTGCAGAATATCGACCAACACCAGGAAAACCGACCAACAAGGGCTATCAAGCGCCATTAGTTGTATCCATTATGTACGTTGTACAGATATAAATGTTTATATTATAAAGGCATTCCATCCTTTAACATTCCACTGTTGGTACACCCTCAGGGGCTATAAATACATTATAATTCCTACAACCATGGGACACGAAACAAGAGACAACTGAACAAACACAAGGCAATATACACTAGTGGATGTAGGCTTTTCTCTTTGAGCCGAACTACTTTAAAAATCTTTTGTGTCTCTTATTTACTTATTTATCTGTGGCCAAATAATTAGAGATAGTCTAGTTTTTTGCATCGACACATACATGCATATGAAACGTGAAATATGTTACGAATTGTTCATTTAAGAACACACACACACACACATACATATATATATATATATATATATATATATATATATATATATATATATATATATATATATATATATATATATATATATATATATATATATATGAAATTTGTTATTAATTGTTCACTTATATATGAAATATGAAATATGTTGCTACACGACAGTGAAATAACCCACTGCAGTTAGAAAAGGCCGTGAAAAACAACACTCGGTGGGATATTGTCATATGTGTTATACCACGGTTAGAAGAGATCGTGAATCTCTATCACCTTCGGCGACCAGCTTTCATAGGTGCAACCCATGTATTTTTTTTTATTTTGTAAACCCTAGCTTGGTTTTACAACTCTTTATGCAATATATTACTAGTGTTAATATTATAGTTCAATTTAGGATGGTTAAATGTGTTTATAATGGGGGTTTTATATTTAGTTTGAATCATAGGGTTTAATACACAAAATGAGAGCATATATCTAATAGAATGACAGTAATGGGAGTGAGTTTTAATGGTCTAACATACCAGAATTGAAGCTTGAGGGTAAGTTAAAAGGCTTGAGAGAAAATGAAAGTAAGTTGAAAGTTTTGGGAGGGAAGTTAGAGAGAGAGAGAGAGGAAATAAAAAAAGTGAGGTTTAAAAATTTTTGGGTTTAATATGGAACAATACTAATTTGGTGTTTTGTACAAATATTATGTACTTATATGGTGTTATGTAGAAAATGGTGTTTGGGAGTAATATTTTTGGTGGAAACATCAGGACCATGTTTCCACTAAATTTTTTTTCTAAAAAAATACCATTTTCTACAAAACACCACATAAGTATATAATATGTATACAAAACACCAAACAAACACAATACTACATTAGTGTTGTCCCATATAAAAACTCAAAAAAATTGAAACCTCACTTTTTCTATTTTATGTCTCTCTCTAACTTCCATCCCAAACCTTTCAACCATTCAACTTACTTCCATTTTCTCTCAAACCTTACAACTTATCCTCAAGCTTCAATTCTAGTACGTTACACCATTAAAACTTACTCTCATTACTGTCATGTTATCACATACATGCCCTCATTTTCTATATTAAACCATATCATGCAAATTACCTAAAAAAACATTATAAACCCATTTAACCATCCTAAATTGAACCCTGATATTAACACTGGTAATATATTGCATAAAAAGTTGTAAAAACAAGCTAGGGTTTTAAGATCGGAAAAAAAAACTATGTGGTCTGCACAAAATTTTCGTTTGAACAAAATCTCGTTCGAACGAGGCTTCTAACGAAGTTCCAGTATGAACTCGTTAGAAATCTCATTCGAACAACCATCTCGTTCGAACGATATTTCGAACGAAGTTCCAGTGGCCAAAATGGGAACTCGTTGGCAAACTCGTTCGAACGACAATGTGGTTCGAACGACAAACTCGTTCGAACGACACTTCGAACGAACTTTCAGAAAGTTGGAAAAATTCAATTTTTAGCCCAGAAACTTTATAAACTTGATTTTAAAGTTTTAATAAAATCTTTCCGAAATTAAACAACAGTTTTAAATAAACATACACCCAATGTAAAGTGTTCTAAGCTCCTATATATACATCAAAATGCATTCATACTTTTGGAGCAATGAAACCATTTTGATGACGTAGAAACGAGGCACAAACAAACTCGGTAATGTGATGAAGTTTTATACACTTGGCCGCTACTTCTTCAACAAACTCGTCATAGGCTTGAAATAGGATCAATTAACTTTATCCTATGACTCAAACGTTTTTGTCCGGAATTTTGCCAAAACTACAAAGGACTCAATTGGAAATTTATGTCCTTACAACGCTGTCATTGGATAAAGTAGTTGACCATGTAGTAGGTGGTTTACTAACGGGTTGTTAAGAGGTTACGCAGCAGTCAATTGAGCAAGTTGTTGAGTAGGTTGTTGGTGATTTAATAATGGTTGGTGAAGGGGGCACGGTAAAAAAGGCAGAGAAAAAAGAAGAGAAAGAAGGAGAAAAATCAAAGGAGGAATCAAGAGAGGATAAAAGAGAGCAAGAAAGAGAGGACGAAAGAGAAGAAGAAATAGAATAAGAAAGAGAGGGAAAAGGAGAGAAAGAAGGAGAGAACCCCAAAGATGATACGGACGAGTCTTCTTCGTCGAAAGATGAAATACTACCATCCACATCTAAAGCGCCCGAGAATAAACATCGAGAAAAAAAATAAGCCACTCGGATTCACAACCTCTTAAGGGTGCACGCCAAATAACCGTGAATTGGTCAAAAAATTTCATAACCATATCTCTTATTCGATATGGAACCGAGATGAGGAGAAAAGATTAATGAAGTGAGTGTACCAATACAAAATATTTGCCAAGTGGGACATACAGAAGGAAAATTAGCGGATTATTGAGTTGGTGAAGAACTCGGGCCTTTGGGGTATGATTCAAACTCATATCGGTACATAGAATACATATCGGTGTTGGCATTCATCGAACGATGGCAACCGAAGACAAATTCATTTCATATGTCATTCGATGAGATGACCATCACCCTTAATGATGTGTACTATCTCCTTAAAATCCTGGTAGTTGGTAAATTAGTGGACGATACTCTTTTTAGGAAAGATGAGGAGAAGGCAGCCCAAATCAAATGGCTTACCAAATATATCGATTGTATCGAGGAGGATCATTTAGAGGAATGTAAGTCTGTTTATGTCGAATGTTTTGACTGGATAATTAATATGTGCAAGGGGAGGATTAAGAAGCTGGGGGACGTCACGAAGAAACAGGCTGAGCATGCCGCTAGTGGGTACTTTATTTTTATAGTCGGTTGCTTGTTATTCTCGGACAAATTAGGGAACCGAGTCTCGGTGTATTACCTTCAGTCGTTGCAAAAAGTTAGGAAATGCAAAAAATATTCTTGGGAGATGGGAGTATTAGCGCATTTATATCGACAACCGGGGATTGCGTCACGGGTAGACGTTCGGTGGGTGGCTGCATATCTCCCCCTTCTATTGGTAAATATTTTTAATTTAACATGTGCTTTTAATTTTGTTTTGTACTATATAAATTCTTAATTAATATGTCAATTTGATTGCAGGCGTGGATATACGACCACTTCAATGTGGCGAGAGGTGTTAGAAATGTGGAGTATCAATATAGCGAGGCGTGTTTATACAAATGGAGGTTGCAACCGGTATAAGATGATGCCTTTGCATAGATACTGGAGGTAAGGGAAACCTTGGATGATTTAAAAGCTTTAGATGTAAGTATTATTTATTTTAAATGCATTATTTTAACATTTGTTCTCTTTTTTATATATTAACATTTGGAATTACTTTTAGGTTGTATGGGATCCTTACTCTGAAAATCGTGAGGCCTAACCATTTCAGGAGGTCTCATAGTATAATGGACTCCTTATTTGCTATGATGTCGATGAACCCTATTCCCCGAAGAGGGTCCTACGCTAGGCTGGCCATGTTCAAACAATCCATAGACTGCTAATACGCCCTATATCAGAGGAGGGGGAAAGAGCCAGGCCCTCTACAAAGTAAAGTTTGATATCGAGAAATGGTATCAACATAACTGGGTGGTTCATGTTCTTTTCGATGCCAGATGCTCGACTGCTGTGAGTACCATGACTTGGGAATGTGTAGATAGGTATATGCATTGGTACCTAGAAAGATCCCATCAATACATTCAAAAACTCGAGCATCATATTAACAAGTGGGAGTTAAAAACACACCGATAAAATGACAAATGATTCAAAATTTTCTTAAAATGATTTCATTTGTTCAATTATTTTTCTAACACATTTTATGGTAATATGTATATAGGCCCCGGGGATAGACATAGACATTAGCCTGATAAAGGAGGCTATTGAAGTCGGCTCAGACCAAGAGGTTTCGGATGTCCTTGAATTATCACGTGTGCTTGACGCTCTGCTTGAAGCCAAGGGAACACAAGCTCATAAAGAAAAGAGAAAGTATCCAATTCATCAAGAAACTCGAACCAAGGCACATCATGATCCAGCCCCCAAGAAAAAGTCCCCCAAGCAAAAAGCCCCAAAAGCAAAAAGCCGAAAACAGACAAAATTTGTTAGAACAATTTCATTTAACTGTATTTTAAAACAATTTGATTGTAAAGTATGCATAATTTTGAATTATCACATGTGGGAACAATTTTGAAAAAAGTAGTTTGTATTAACAATATTGTGTTATGTGTTTAAATTTTGAATTTGAGGGAATGAATGAACTATATTATCAATGTAATTATTGTTTGTTATCCTTTAATTTTCTTGTATCTTTGATTCATTGTGCTTGGGTGATAGCATGATTCCTTGTAAATACATGATTCATGTATTTACAATGATTCCTTAAATTATAAATACATGATTGATTGTTGGATCATGATAGCATGATTCATTGTAAATATATGTTTCATTGTTGAATGTATTGTGTTAGGGTGAAAAAGTCCTTGAGATTTCTGCATAACATACACGGTGGCATCCAACCGTGGTTAGGTCACATACGGCTACAAGAAACCCCGAATTATAATATACGATCTCAAGTTATCATGGTATTTGGGTTAAAAACTCCTATAACTTTCTGCATAAAAGGCACGGTGTGATCCAACCGTGGTTGGGTCATATACAGTGTGATGTTACTATTCTGTACATCTTATGGTGTGGTGTCACCATCCGGTATTTATCAATGGTCTCAAGTGACCATGGTTGCTATGTTAAATAATTCTTCAACTTTCTGAATAAAAGTCACGGTCAAAGGCAACCGTGTGTAGGTCATATACGGTGTGGTGTCATAGAAAGATTAATATTTACGGTCTCAACTAATCGTGGTATTTGGGTTAAAAATTCTTTAACTTTGTGTAGAGAAGGCACGGTGGGATCCAACCGTGGTTGGGTCACATAAGGTTAAAAGTAACCGCTAACTTATAATATACGATCTCAAGTGACCGTGGTATTTGGGTTAAAAAAATCCTTCAACTTTCTGCATAACACGCACGATGAGAAACAACCGTGATTTTGTCATATACGATTGTAGGAACCCGTGCTTCTATAAACTACGGTCTTAAGCGACAGTGGTATCTAGGTTAAAAAATCCTTCAACTCTCTACATAATAGACATGGTGAGATCAAATCGTAATTGGTCATGTGCTGTTGTGAGCAATAGTGCCTTTATAACCTACAGTCTTAATGGGACCATGGTATTTGGGTTAAAAAATCCTACAACTTTCTGCGTAAAGTGCACGGTGAAGTCAAACCGTGGTATTGAGGCCTTAAAGTTGGAAAATGTTATAAATTAATTCGTATGGCAATTTGGAGTGCACGGTTGAATCCGGATGGGTCAAAATCGTTGGAAATGAATGGCCATATGTATATATTGGGTTTAGGGACTTAATTAGACATAATTGAGCTCCAAATAAAGAGTTTGGGCCATTTTTAGGAGGCCCATAGGCCCAAAAATGGGAATTGAGTTTTTAACCCTAAGTGTGTAAGGGTGAGGCAACTTAAAGTCATTTTAGAAGACTAAAATTAGGGTGAGCTTAAGAGGAGAGCCATTAGAAGACGAGTTGGGTATTTTGGGTGATAGCTTCAAGAACAAAAGGAGATCCTTACATTCAATCCAACATTCTCATCCAAAGGCTTTGATCTACAAATTGAGGCAAGTGGTTTAATTTCCAATTGTTAATTTTCATTTACCTATTCATATTAAAGGAGGTGAAATCAATTAATATGTTAGGATGTATGTTTCATTAGAAATTGGGGATTTTCATTGGTGGGAGTTATAAATCTATAAGAGATGACAAGATTTGGTTGATTTGATGCTTTAATTGATGTAATTGTTAGGATTAGATTGAATATGATAAAAGGATGGATTTATGATGAATCTTGAAAAGTTTTGATGAATAAATATGTACATAATTGAGGTATTTACTGTTCTAATGGCGATTTTGTCCACATTGTCCTATATAAAATAGCGTTTTCTAACTTTTGTTCTCTGATACGTTTTCTCCGAAAATGACTCCAAAATGCCCCAAAACGGCATTTTAAAAATATGGGTAGATTCGTGAGGCAAATTTTAAGAAATATTTTTTTAGTTGTTATTCCGCTGGAGATTGCCTAGATTGATAGGTGTGACTAATTAGAGGATTAATTAAATTGGAGATATTAAGGTTTATGATTGAGTGATTGAAACCTTGTTAATTAAGTGGGAGAAACTTAATTGGATGAAATTGAACATTGAATTGGGAATAATGAATTTCGGGTCGAGGGAGAGAGTCCGGGCATAATTGGTAGGGTGACACCAAAATAATGAAAAATTAATTAGTGTATAATTAATTGAAATGAAGTGAGGCAATAGACTTAAATATTTTAGGCTTTGTGTATGGGCATAGTACACCGGTTGCCTGGATTTCTATATATATACGGTGATGTGTAGTATATATATGATATAAATATTTGTGTGAATCATATTAATATTAGTGCTATTGGGGAGGTTGCGTGATGTGGGACAACCCCCTGACTAGCGAACGCAGGGTGAGTCTAGTCCTCAGGTCATAGCATTTCGGTTCAAGAGTGATGCAAATGATGTTTAATTCGTTCTCACTACCGTGGGAAAATATAACCGCCTCCTACGTGTGTAACGATAGCATTTAGATCCGACATGTGCGTGAATGTTGTGATGTGATACGTATATATAGTGCAGAATTATATTCGGATATAGATATACATGGTGCAAATGTATAATGTGACACCCCGCCTAATAAAATACCGAGTGATCAGTCCTATACCAAATTAAAACAGGAATCCCAATTGGTTCATCCTTAGCATCACTATCGAAAACTTTTTAAAACTTACTAACCACCTAGTATTCCAAAAGTTGGTGCCAATTTTTAACTTTTTAATTAAACAAAAATAGTACATGCGGAAATAAATATGAACCATTCACACAACTGAATAAAACTCAACTGAATAATTAAATAAACAATTTGCCGAATAAACCATCGGCCACCAAAGTGAAATAATCCAATACAAATATTCAACACCGGAATAAAACAAATCTGAAAACTGAACTGAAAGTCTGGGCGACATGCCCTAAATAAAACTGGAACTGATGAATGATTCCTACTCTAGGAATGAATAAGCGATGCGTCTAATTCAAAATCCAGCTAGCATCCACATATGTTGCAGCTCCATTGTCCCTGGAATAGAATATCAATCCTGGCGTCCCTGTGGCTGGACACCTAAAAGGTTTTGAAAATAGTTATATAGCAAGGGTTAGAACCCAAAACATTTTGAAAATATTTAGCAAGTGAATTAACTGCAGTAATTTAAAATGCATGAATGCGCTTCATATTTAAGTTAGTGCCGCACTCCCTTGTGGACATTCTCACCCCTCCACTATTGTGCACACCTAACGGTTACCTTCACCCCCACCTAGTTGTACTACCCCATCCAACTAGTCTTGGTATAACCTCCTCTTTCCATACTACTCTAACCCGAGTATAATGATCCTTGAATTATAAGTTATCTCACAATTAACTTAATTAATTCCTCCTTAAATAGTAGCATATAACCGTGTCACAAGTTATATAAAGTAAATACATCACACATTGTATTATTACTTGCATATAATATTGACTACCATTATACACGTGTCATTACTAAAACATCCACACATATAACATACGTATATCCATTCCTTCGAGTATACCTTCGTCGGATGATTTCCTCTAAAGTGTCATCTCACTAGGTGTGCTCACATAACCTCGTTACCCAAGTTGGAATCGCTCACCAACCTGGCCCAAAACATAAACGAAGTGGAGGCGGTCATATTCCTTACCTGAAAGTGAGATAAATCCCTCACCTATATACCGGACGCTATGACCTGGGGATATACTCGCCCTACTCCTCAAGCTAGGGGATTCACCCACATCGCGCAACCTCCCTTGATAGCACTAGAGAATATAAGTTAAGTAAATATCTAATCACTGATATTTAATAGCACACACAATATATACACACACACACACACATATATATATATATATATATACTATCACACACCGTATATATATATAAGATAAACTCCGGCTTTACCGTGTACCCAAAATCCCGTACACTAGTCTATAATTTCCTGAGTCTGTGGCATGACTCAACATAATTAATTTTCTCACTTAATAAATTTATCATCTTCCCGAGTCTATGGTCTGACTCTAATATAATTAATTCACACCTCAATTAATATAACACTTTCCCCGAGTCTATGGTCCGACTCTAATTAAATTAATTAACACACCCGTTAATTTAATACCTCCCCGAGTCTATCGTCCGACTCTAATTAAATTAATTAACACGCCTATTAATTTAATACCTCCCCAGTCTATCGTCCGACTCTAATTAAATTAATTATTAAACCCATTAATTTAATTCCTACCCGAGTCTACAATCCAACTCTAATTAAATTAACTATCACACCTATTAATTTAATACATTCCCGAGTCTGTGGTCCGGCCCTCCTTTAATTAATTTACACATTAATTAATTAACAAAAATCCGAGTCTGTAATCCGACTCTAATATAATTAATTTACACATTAATTAGTAAACACAAATCCGAGTCTGTGGTCCGACTCTAATATAATTAATTTACACATTAATTAATCAACACAAATCCGAGTCTGTGGTCTGACTATAATTTAAATAAATTAACACATTCATTAATTTAATAACTTGGTGTCACCCAACCATTATTCCCGGACTCGCTCACTTGGCCCATGCCTTAATACTTCCCGAGTCTATGTTCCGACTCCAAATTAATTTACTCTCTCAATAATCCATTTAATACTTTGGTGTCACTTAACCAGCATACCCGGACTCACTCACTCGGTCCATTTTTACATCTCATAATTTCATTCCCACATTTTCGCCCACAATGTGTCACACATTCATCTCCATAATTTCCCCAATTATTTTTACCTATAATTATCAACATACCCGGACTTGCTCGTTTGATCCGTATCTCACTATTTTGGAATACAATTTCTCAAATCCATCCATAAAGTGCCCCACATAAATTCATCATAGTTCCAATTACTTTCTCCCATAATTGCTAGGCATATTTGTTTCATAATTATTTATCACTTATTAATGTATGAAACTTAACTTTCAAATAAATTTCCCTTTATATAACCAACTGGCCGAACTGCCCAGATTTCTACATCATCGATCGATCGAACCCCCTGGGTCGATCGATCGTTCCAGTATTCATCCTCTCTAGCCCACTGTCAGCCATGGACGAAACCTAAAGCTTTGATTCTCAATCTAAATCCTTACCCAAATACAAATAACATATTCTCCACATAAGAGAAGGGTCTAAACATCCCACAAACCTTAATTAATCATCAATAACCATTTATTCCAACGTTTTCCCAATTTGGGTATTATCCGGGTTTTAAATCTCCAATACGAATTTCATTCATATTAACGGCAATTAACCATTTACTCTTATTGATTTTAACATACGATTCATTCCTCAACATTCTAGAATCATAAACACGATCAATCTCCCCCTTAATCCCATTAAGGTATATCAATTTCCAAAAACCCAATTTAAATTTTGGTTACACACCCAAAACGAATTTTGATTTACACATCACTATGATATGAATTGATTATCATCAATTTAGGAATCACAACAGTTAACCACTTGCTTGGAATTGTTCGTAGGGTCTGTTTTCGTTGGTATAGAGATTGGTTGATGAATAACACCCCAAATTAACCCTTTAATTTGGCTCCAAAAGACTCCCAATTGCTCTTGATTTGCTTTCCTTTGTGCCTCTCTCAAACCCTAGGAGTGGAATTGTGTTAACTGCCGTTTAACACTCCCCCAAATTAGGTTACAACCCTTAATTCCGTTTTTGGCCACCTGGGCCTAATTAAAATGACCCGACTCACCCCGTGTGGGCCCGGCTATACCCAAAAATACCATGAGACCCAATTACTACCCCCGAGTACTCTTTTATGACTATCTCGACCCATCCGGACGCAACCGTGTACTCAGAATTGCCATCCGAAATACTTTTTGGTATTCTAAATTTTGACCTCAAAATGCGACACACATTAATTCGAACAATTAAACTTAAAGTCGCCAATTATAATTAATTCGGCGCACTCAAATAAATTCTCCAACTCATGAATTTAAGTTTCTCTAATTTAAATATTTTTATCACTCCCAAAAATAATTAAATATTAAATCCTCAAAATTACGGGATGTTACATACTCCCCCCCTTACAAAGGAATTTCGTCCTCGAAATTAAGATGAGCGTAATGTTCCAAGCTTCGCATTTTACTCTCTAGTCATGTGCCTCTAAGCTCGTTATATCTATCCCATCCGCTTCTAACCATACGTTACACAAGTATGCATTTAAATTAACCAGGGCGCCCATATACCCTATACCCGTGCTTAACCGCATGAAATTTACCTTAATTAACTCGGGTGCCCATACACCCTATCCCCGCGCTTTATCGCATGAAAGTTACCCGACTATGCTAGTCGTAACCCGTAATATAACTTCGAACCCGTAGTCACATCACACATGTATATCTATATATATATTTACTGCCCGGGGTACCCAACCCATGTACTAACGACCATACATCTCCCCACTTTCCAACGTAGCGCTAAGTTTCACGCGTGGGATGTCTCGCAAAGTGAAATCCAAACAAGGAACCCCACCGATACACTACTACCTAGCATTGTCGATCATTGAGATCCGTTAGACCCTCAGTCCATAACACGTACCCCTAAATACTTGTTTCTTAACACAAAAGTATATACGCTTACCCTTATGCTACCAAGGACAACATAAAACGTCGCGTCTTTACCATCACTAGTCCTTGCGTAGAATAAACCCCGACTGATCTCTCTTTGCTCAAACATAATTCTAACCACCCTGATTCACTTTAGTAAACATCCCTACTTACCGGGATAAAATGTGAGAACACAAAACCTCACTATTTGCCTATCTCACCACGCAATACAACATATATACACACATATATATAGGCTATACGCCCTCTCAGGTGATACCTAGTACCAATCATCCTATGGTGTCGCGAACACCAAAACTTAACACCACTATCCACAATAGTTAAATTCCATCGCTATCCAGTCGATATTTAGGAAAATATTATTAACCCTACTCTCATAATTCTCGAAAGTAGTAACTCTTTGCATAATTCAAACCTTCACTCAGTGTACACCTCCACTCTCCCGTGAAGAACACCAAGGAACTCCTCTACCCCCACGAAAAGTTTATCAACATACTATGGATGCTACAGCCAACGCACCCACTAAATTAAACTCACCCCGCGAACTCTAGTGAAAAATAAGTCTTATATTATGTCATACTCCTTGTCACTCAAAAATATATCCCATGGCCCATAGGGTAAAAATAATTACCTCCATACTCCAGTTGCAACGGCTGATCCTCGGGTTCCGGAGCATCTTCTCCCTGCCTGAATGCGCTTATGACTTGCTGTAGGGGCTGTACATCCATGACCTCATCCTGTAGTTGACCCCTGCCTCGCTTAAGACAATCTCTTTTTATGTGTCTCGCTTTCCCCACAAATGAAATACCTTCTAATACATTCACCCTGCCACTGGTCCCTTCCATGCTGACCTTGTTGGAATTCCTGGTCATCCTGCCGATAGCCTCCAGTTCTAAATCATTTGGCATGATTTCCCTGCCGAAAATCCTGCCCCAGATCTCCCCCAGTCTGCTGCTAGGATACCCCACTAGTATTGTTCCCTCCTGCCTTATCCGACTGGATAGTTCCCACTCCCCTCCCGCTTACTTTCACGTGGAAGCGATATTCCTGACAGTGCCGGAGTGCTGCGCTATCGACATCAGTATAGCCTACTAATGCGGAATTACCCATTAAATGTTGTATGATTCTCCAGACTAACCCATCCATAAACCTGGATTTCTTTATCCCTTCATTGGTTACCTCATCCGGTACAAAATTTTCTAACCGAGTGAATTCTTCCCCGTAATCGACCACTAAATGGTCTCCCCGAGTCCTCTCTAAATTTTCTCCTCATTTCGGTCTCAAACCGCTGGAGGAAAATACTTGCGGTCGAACCGCACCCAAAACTTTGCAATAACTAGCGCATCCCTTTCCTCAACTGTGGTGATCGACTCCTACCACTGTAGCGTTGCTCCCACTAAACTAAAAGTGGCTAACATTTGCTACCGCACCTCATCGCAATCTCTCATGTGTAGATGACGCTGGATATCTCTCTTCCTTGACACGCTAGTGCTACACCTGAACCCCCCATAACTCTGGTGGATGCCCACTCTTAAAAAATCTCTCGTACTTGCTGCCACCCTGACGACCCCGGCCGAGCCTGAACATCTGGAACCCCTAACACTTGTGGCTGATTCTGTGAAAAGTACCCTACCATTGCGACCACCGTCACTTTAACTGCCTGTGCCACTAGTTCAATTACCTGTGCTGCCAAAATCATCTCTGGCCGTTGCTGCGGTAACCCTTGTTCCTGATAAGCCTCCCTAGTCTCATCTCCCCTTGCTGCTCTATTTGCTCCCTCTCCTGGACGGCATCTGGAATGAGAATCGAATCGTATGAGTTCACTCTCAAATATAAATTTGGCAGAAGAACGTATATGCGCATACGTATAAGAATACAACAATCCTATGATATCAAATATTGCTAAGCCAAAACGTGAAAAGCCGCACAGATCCTAAGGACACTAGAACCTGATGCTCTGATACCATCTGTGACACCCCGCCTTTAAAATACCGGATGATAAATCCTATACCAAATTAAAATAGGAATCCCAGTTGGTTCATCCTTAGCATCACTGTCGAAAACCTTTTAAAACTTACTGTTGATGTAAAAAATTAGATTATATCTAACTATTTAATCACAGATAAAATAAAGTGAGACAAAGAAATTTTAAAGTGGTTCTGCCTTATAAGAATGGCCTACGTCCACTGTTTCTGTTATTGTTGACTGTTTGGGAATTCTCGATTACAAGTTTTCTCAAGAAATTCCCATCCCCTTACAATGAGGATAATACAATGTATTTATAGCCCTAAGGCTGTAATGTGAAAGGGTAATACATTCAATGCCCCTTAAGCGTATACATCTTTATGATAATAATAAGCATTTAATGCGCAGTCAATCTGTTGGTTATCCTGCTATTAATGCTTTGTTCGAGGTGCATCTCGGACCGCCTAAGCTGCTCGGACTGCCTAAGTTCCTCGGTACTCAAAAGTTCCTCGTAAAGTTCTTATTGGTCGGAGCGTCTGAGTTGATCGGGGAAGCAGAGTTCCTCATTGCAGTATGGTTCCTCGGAGTCAAGGTGTTGTTCGGAAGTTTTTGTTGTTGCCACGCAGATTGCCACGTGTCTTCACTCAATTGAGTCATGTCAGCAGACTAAATTTGGTATCAACAGAAGCCCCCAATGTTTCATAGTTCAAAATTTGAGGAGTGTGGAACATTCTTTCTCGAAATATGGCGGTTTTAAATGGTCATCCTGAAATTTAGGAGTATTTTCTTTTGTATTTATTTCTCCTTCCAAATTCGTAGAATCGGTCTTTTTGAATTTTTCTAACCGCTTCGATTCCCGCGCCCTTTTTGTCTTTTTAGCCGCCGGTAACGTAACCGTCTCTTTTTGTAATCATTACTTTTACCCTTTCCCAAGGAAAAGTATTTAAACGTTGCAGAAAATCCCATCGTCTTCTACTTTTTCAAATTTGTCTCTTTGGGTTTTCATCGTCTCTCTCTCCTGTGCGTTCATCTCTTCCATCATTTGTTGTCAACAGACTCATCCCTTTCTTGTAAGATTTTTTTCTTTCTCTTTGATTTCCTTCTTTCACCATGGTTTATCCTGTAGAATCGATTGATAAGTTTCGCTCTGATTTCTCTATTCCCTCATGGGTTATTTTGGAAGAGCTTTTTGAGCCTTCAGACTATTTTCGTTTGACTGAGGGACATTGGTTCCCCAGTCTCTTTGTCGCTGAGTGTGGCTTTTCTTTTCCCCCAAACCCTCTATGTATGGAATTCTGTCAATACTTTGACGTGGTTCCTGCAAGAATAGCCCCCAATACGTGGAGAATAGTTAACGGTGTTTATAGATTAAATCAAATTCATGGAACTCGTATAGGAATTCCTGAAATTATGTTTTGTTATAGATGGGATGTGGGCGATAATACTTTTTATTTAAAAACTAGGTTTTTAAATAGAGCTTTAGTGGTCAATATCCAAGATGCCAATAGGGATTACTTTGAGCACAGGGTTGTTATGAAAAATTGGCAACACCCTCCATTGACTCGAGATGATGTTTACCAGGGTCCCAGATGTCCTCCATATGGCAATGGGATAAGTTGTTTTATTTTATTTTCAAAATTATGCTTCCTTTGTGTTTGATAAAATGTGCCACTGATATTTTAATTTTGATTTATTTATAGTTGACAGCAAAAGAAAACCTCCAAAAGAGGCAGACGTTAACATAAGGCATTTAAAACTTATCTGGAGTTTGCATCAGACTGTTGCCAACGAGCATATTAGGTCAGCTTCATATTTGCTGCAGTACAAGAGTTACACATCTTCTATTACTGCTCGTCCGGTGATAAGCGACGCAGAACCAATACCAGCCTCTACAAGTTCTTCACCTGAGTCACACATTCCTTTGAGTGAAAGGATGAAGAAAAGAAGACCTCCTACCCTTTTTGATAAATCTGCCTCTGGTGCTGGAGAGGCAAAGAGAAATAAGCTTGATGTCCCAGGAGAGGGGACAAAGAAAATTGATGCACCTCCTTCGGCTGCTCCTGTGAAGGTTGTCGAGAAGCCCCGAGTGGCCCCGAGCAAGGCTGCTTCTCTAAGCGAGGTTATTGTCATTTTTCCGACTAAGACTGCATCGTTAGTCGAGAAAGTTGACGCTCCTCTGAGGAGGCTGAAGAAAAGAGCCTCTATCAATTTGGCTGAATCCATCTCTCAGCCCCTGACTAGTGGTGTTCCCACTTTTGTTCCCCCGAGCTCTGCTATGAACTCGGTGAAGACTTGGATCATTCCCGAGATCCAAGGTATTGAAGAGAACCTTTCTCGGGACACGGTGACCACATTAGCATCTCATCATATTTCTTCTGTAAGTCCTATAGTCTTAAATTTTCATTCTTTCCTTTTTGTATATGTGCACTGACTTGCTTTCATTTTCTTTTCATAGTTGGTGAGCTGTTTTAATATAATTCTGAAGAAAGATGAAGCTATTAAACCTTCAAGCTCCTCGTCTGGTGTAGAGGAAGTTTTGGTGGGCCTGGCGCGGTCTCTGAAAGATTCTCGTCAGAAATATGATGATGATAAGGCAACTTGGGAGAAAAGGCTTACTTCAACTGAGCAGGAGAAGGCTCAGGTTATTGAGGTCTCCAAGGGGTTGGAGAAAAAAATAAATGATTTGGAGAGGAAGAATAAAGAGCTCAAAGGGAAGCTCAAAAATGCTGGGGAGCTTAAAAATAAGCTCAAGACTGCTGAGGAGGAGTTGGGTCAACTTCGGGAAGTAAGCCGTCAGAAGGAGGAAGTTGAGAATAAACTGAAGGCTGCTGACAATCATCTTTTCGAGAAGCTTTCCTCGGAGAAGACAAAAAGGAAATTGGCTGTCAAAAAATCCTTCAGTGCCGGCTGGGATAAAGGGTGGAATAAAGGTTTGGCTGCCATGATGTCACAAGTGGAATATGGCAGCCTCAAATACTTTAGAGATGGATGGGTCGCTGCTCTGCAAGAGATGAAAGTTGATGAAAATTCTGAACTACTTCAGCGACACATCCCGGGCCCCCCTCCAACTCATGAAGAAGAAGAAGAGGACGAAGCTGCCTCTGAGGAATCTTCCATGGTAATGGGAGATCAAATTTCTCATCTCCCAGCTATCTATCCCACTAGCGAGGAACTTCAGCTACCCGTTACTTCATCCGAGCAACCTCCAGCACTTCTCGAGCAACCCTCTGTTCCCTCTGAGCAACCTACCTCCTCGTCCCAGCTGTGACACCCCGACTAATTAAATACCGGGTAGCTACTCCTTTATTAAATCAATACAAAATGCCAAGTTGGTTCAGTTAATAGCATCACTGTCGAAAACATTTTAATGATTACTAACCACCTAGTATTTAAAAAGTGAGTTGCCAAATTTTAAATTAAATCTGATTAACATGCAATAAATGAATTATAGAAATGTAGCTCAACCATTCACGATAAAGTCTCAATAGAGTAACCAACAAATAATAATGAGTCTGGAGGAAATACTCCTCACAACAATCCCAATATGGAAATAAATAAAACAAAACTGCATCCTAAATTAATTACAAACCAAAGTCTGAATAACTAAAATATAAAATGTCTCTAAAGGAAATGGGCGACATGCCCTACAAATGATAAAACTGAATATGGAGTCAAGACAAAAGAAGCGTCTACTAGCAAAGCCCTGTAACTTCCACAATAGCTACAGCTCATCACCTGAATGGAAATCCTATGCATGGTGTCCTTGTGGCTGGGCACCTAAAAGGTTTTTACAAAAATAGATTTGAAAGCAAACGGGTCAGAGCCCGAAAGTGGAGAGTATTTTAAAAACAACAAGTGCTTTAATGACAAGGGCTTTATTTGGATCAAAACTTCATCAAGAACCCTAGTTTTCTATTTCTTTCTAGAACAACAATAAATTTCTTCTTAAATCCGTTTTTAGATCATCAAGGGTTATATTTTGAATTCATAATTCATCCAGAATATGTCTACATGCAATTCCTAACATGGTTCGTAGTTTTAATCCTCAAATTCATGGGTCTATATCAATCTTCCAAGACAAAATTCGATAATTACACTAAACATGGAAGAACACATTCATTGAATTATTTGTAACTAAATCACTTGCCTTATGTTCTTCAGATTTGTTGTTGGTTGGAGATGGTTGAATTCCTCTCTCTCTCTCTCTCTCTCTCTCTCTACAAGTTCTTCTCACAAGATGACAATGGAGGTGGGGGTTGGTTTTTGGCAAGTTAAAATATTTTCTTAACTTCTCCCGTAGCCCACTACTTAGATTGGGGTTGAAAATGGGTTAGTGGGTTTAATGATAAGTTATAATTAAAGTCTAATTTTCGTGGGTTTTAATTACCGAATTTCCGAAATTTCCAAACTACCCTTTTGGGTTGCTGGTTTGGCCTAAAAATGCCCCGGGACCCAAACTAAACCCCCGGCTAGTGTTTTCTGACTATCTCGACCCTTCCGGACACGTTGGTGCACTCAAAATGACTATTTGGTCAAAAGAAAAATAATTTATTTTTAAATCTCATAAATTCATTCTCGACGCGACTGACACGCGCGTCCCAATTAAATTTTCCAGATTGCCGTATTTCAGCCTCGCGATAATTCTAATATTTTCAATATTCATATATTGCCATATATACACATTATAATCAAATACCAACTCACATCTCGTTAGTATTTTATCCGGATTAATTCTCAATTAATTCACATTTAATTTAATTAATCCCATAAATAAATATCGATAAAAATGCGGGGTATTACATACTTCCCCCCTAATAACAAAATTTTGTCCCGAAATTCGGAACTAAAAAGTACCTGGTAAAAACAACTCTGGATAACGTTTGTGCATCTCATTCTCGCGCTCCCATGTGGACTCCTCGGCATTATGATGCCGCCACTGAACACGTACTAACGGAACTATCTTTGACCACAGTTTCCGCTCACTTCGGTCCAAAATAGCAATCGGCCCCTCCTCGTAGGAGCTATCGGGCTGGAGATCGATGTCCTCCAAAGCAATGTGAGAATGAGACAAATCATCTCTAAGATATTTCCTTAGCGAGGAAATATGAAACACATCATGAATCCTGTGTAAATGCTCCGGTAACCCAAGTCTATACGCAACCGACCCAATCCGGTCGATGATAGGAAATGGTCCCACGTATCTCGGTGCTAACTTACCCTTCTTCCCCAATTGCATAATCCCCTTCATAGGAGATACTCTGAGTAAAACCTGGTCCCCCACTTGGAACTCCCTGAAGAACCTTTTCGCATCAGCATAGCTCTTCTGCCGATCCTGAGCTACCCGAATGCGACCCCGTATCAATTCTATCCTCGCCGAAGTATCCTGAATCACTTCCGGCCCAAGTAGTTTGTCGTCCCCCACCTTCAACCAACATGCTGGGGATCGACAAGGTCTACCGTACAACGCCCCAAATGGAGCCATGCCAATGGTGAACTGGTAGGAGTTGTTGTAAGCAAACTCCACCAGTGGAAGATACTGCTCCCATCCACCCCCAAAATCAACGATGCACATACGCAACATGTCCTCCAACATCTGGTTTGTACGTTTGGTTTGCCCATCGGTCTGCGGGTGATATGCCGTACTCAACCGCAAATCTGTGCCCATGTCCTCCTGAAAACTCTCCCAAAACCGTGAAACAAATATCTTGTCTCGGTCAGACACGATATTTAGGGGCACACCGTGAAGTCTCACTATTTCTGCTATAAAAAGCTGGGCATACTGTCCCGTAGTGTAGTCTGTCCTTACGGGTAGAAAATGAGCAACTTTGGTCAACCTGTCCACAATTACCCAAATGGAGTCATGACCCCTATGTGACGTAGGCAACCCCGTGATAAAGTCCATGGATATGCTCTTCCATATCCACATCGGGACCTCTAATGGCTGTAGAAGTCCTGCCGGTCTCTGATGATCCACTTTTACCAGCTGACAAGTGGCGCATTTAGAAACAAACATGGAAATATCTCTTTTCATCCCGCTCCACCAATACTGACGTCTCATGTCTTGGTACATTTTGTCCCCATCGGGATGTACCGCGAACCGTGAGCCGTGCGACTCTGCCATCACCTCGTGTCGCAATTCCTCCCCCGTCTGAGCTAACCGTCTCCCTCTGTTAGTAATCGAACTATCTGCTACTAACAGAACGAGTCATTTGCTTGTGCCTTCACCACTCTCGTGACAATCTACGGTGTAATAGTCATCACAGACATGAACGATCGGGCCACTGCATCCTGGTGTCCCAACTCTTTCCACTTTTCCTTCCACACCCCTGCCACCTCATCTACTGGCCTACGGCTCAACGCGTCTGCTACCACGTTAGCCTTCCCCGGGTGATATTGGATATCAAACTGATAGTCCTTCACAAATTCAAGCCACCTCCGTTGCCGCATATTCAACTCCTTCTGCGTGAACATGTACTGTAGGGACTTGTGGTCCGTGAACAATCGAAACTTCTCCCCCAAAAGATAATGTCTCCAAATCCGAAGGGCAAATACCACTGTCGCTAACTCCAAGTCATGAGTGGGGTAATTCTTCTCGTGAGGCTTAAGATTACGGTAAGCATAAGCTATGACCTGACTCTCCTGCTGTAATACACCTCCAAGTCCTTGTAAGGACGCATCGGTGTAAACTAGATACTCAAATCCCGATCTCGGCAATGCTAACATAGGTGCTGAGGTCAACTTGTCCTTCAACTCATCGAATGCCAACTGACAGGCATCACTCCAAATGAACGGCACACCTTTACGAGTCAGATGTGTCAAAGGATCTGCTATCTTTGAGAAACCCCGAATAAACCTCATGTAGTATCCTGCTAGGCCCAAGAAACTACGGATCTCAGTCGGTGTCATGGGCTGTCCCCACTCCCTCACCGCGGATACCTTCTCCGGATCAACAGATATCCCCCGGTCGGAAATAATATGTCGCAAAAACTGAACCTCTTTCAGCCAAAACCCGCACTTCTCATACTTTGCATACAGCTCGTTCTGACGTAGCATCTGCAAAACCTGTCTCAAATGCTAGGCGTGCTCCTCCTCTGTCTGGGAGTAAACCAGAATGTCATCAATGAAGACAATGACGAACTGATCTAGTAACTCTCTGAACACCCTATTCATCAAGTCCATAAACACGGATGGAGCATTGGTCAAACCAAAAGGCATAACCCAAAACTCGTAGGAACCATATCTCGTTAAGAAAGCAGTCTTCGAGACGTCCTCCTCCCTGATACGCAACCGATGGTATCCCGATCGCAAATCAATCTTTGAGAAGAAAGAAGCTCCTCTCAACTGGTCGAATAAGTCATCGATTCGGTGCAACGGATACTTATTCCGTATCGTGACCTTATTCAACTCCCGATAATCCACACACAACCTCAACGATCCATCCCTCTTCTTAACGAACAACACAGGGGCACCCCACGGAGAAGTACTCCTCCGTATAAACCCCTGACCCAACAACTGCTCAATCTGATCCCGTAACTCTCTCATCTCAGCTGGAACCATACGGTAAGGTGCGCGGGCAATAGGCCGAGTGCCCGGCATCAAATCGATCACGAAATCTATCTCTCTACTCGGAGGTAATCCAGGTATATCCTGAAATACATCGGCAAAATCTCGAATAACCGGAATCGAATCAAGTGGTATCACCACTTCTTTAGAGGTCTCTTCCTCTATATAGTACAAATGAGTGGACGATCCTCCCTCAGGGCGAGGCATCGCCACTAAAAACATCTCCTGCCCGGGAATGGCAATGATAATACTCCTACTAAAACAGTCAATCATGACTCGGTAAGCTGCGGGCCAATCCATACCAATAATAACATCATGCTCATGTATATCTAAGACTAACATGTCTGCAGGAAATACCAAACTACCAATCTCTACTCCCCGGCATATAAAGAAAAAAATGAACCATTCCCCAGTGGTGAGTCTACCTACGTTACAGTGCTCAATATTGTGGTTAATAACCCTAAGGTCTTCGCATAATATGTAGCTATAAAACAATGCGTTGTCCCAGTAACAAACAAAATTCGATCCAAAAGTCCCATGGATAGGAAAACATACCCCAAATTGCGGGTGGTGCCTGCGGAGCGGCTGCCTGTGGGAAGTTATAGACTCGTCCGCACTGTAGCTGTCTCTGCTGAACTGAGGCTGTTGGAAAGGGTGGTGGAGCTGGCTGTTGTGGTTTATTACTAGCACCTTCCTGTCGTGGGGCCCTGTTCTTCTCTGGACAATCCTTACGCCTATGGCCATGCGCGCCACACACAAAACATCGGCCTCTGAAGTTACTCCCCCTCTGACCCTGCTGCTGTCGGTGTCGGTCTTGCTGACTTGGGACTTTATTTCTCTTTCGAAACTGTTTCATTTTACCACGTTGTTGACTAGTCTCACTTTTTCCCTGGTCTTGATGGCCTTGATGGGAAATTTGTGGAAAAACTTTGTCAGGGTGAGGACAATCCATCCACTTGTGACCCGGTTGTACACATTTATAGCAGAGTTTCAAAATTCTTCGCTGGTCGGATTGTAGTTTATCCCCAGTATGATTCGAACAAGATTTACGTTCGTGATCGTCCATTCCACAACTGAAACACCCCTTTGTGGTTTCATTCTGAACCTGACTTCGTTGGACCTGACACTTTTTCCCCTGTACATAAATCTCGTTACTTCTGGAACTGACTCTATCTTGGTTGTTTTGTTGTCGCAGATTCGGTGTCTTCGCACATTTGTCAGCTTTAGTCACATGCATTTGGTTAACCTCTCTAGGTCTTTTGCCTCCTTTAAGTTGTATGTTGCGTTCTTGGTATTGTAAAACTGCAGTGGTGACAGCTTGTGCCACGATACCTGCTAACTCGGCGGTTGATATTCTTCCTGGGGATACCTGGGGTGTGAGTCGATCTTGCTCGTTGACTCCCCTAACCGTTTTAGCTAGTTCTTCTTGACGATCCATCTGAAAATTTAAGTAAATTTGGATGAGTTCATCATTCAAATAAACAAGTCGCAGAAGTACAAATTTTCCATATATAGAGATAAACACAACATTCCTAGTATTAGGGCTCTATATCAAAGAAAGCTCAGCGGAAACGTAACAAGCCGTACAGATCCTAAAGAACACTAGAACCTGATGCTCTGATACCACCTGTGACACCCCGACTAATTAAATACCGGGTAGCTACTCCTTTATTAAATCAATACAAAATGCCAAGTTGGTTCAGTTAATAGCATCACTGTCGAAAACATTTTATTGATTACTAACCACCTAGTATTTAAAAAGTGAGTTGCCAAATTTTAAATTAAATCCGATTAACATGCAATAAATGAATTATAGAAATGTAGCTCAACCATTCACGATAAAGTCTCAATAGAGTAACCAATAAATAATAATGAGTCTGGAGGAAATACTCCTCACAACAATCCCAATATGGAAATAAATAAAACAAGACTGCATCCTGAATTAATTAAAAAACCAAAGTCTGAATAACTAAAATATAAAATGTCTCTAAAGGAAATGGGCGACATGCCCTACAAATGATAAAACTGAATATGGAGTCAAGACAAAAGAAGCGTCTACTAGCAAAGCCCTGTAACTTCCACAACAGCTACAGCTCGTCACCTGAATGGAAATCCTATGCATGGTGTCCTTGTGGCTGGGCACCTAAAAGGTTTTTACAAAAATAGATTTGAAAGCAAACGGGTCAGAGCCCGAAAGTGGAGAGTATTTTAAAAACAGCAAGTGCTTTAATGACAATTAAACAGTGAATATCAAATACATGTTAGCGACGTGCACTCACATGAGCTCCTCACCTCTCAACTATTGTGCACTCCTAACGCATCCATAGCTCGTACTAGTTATGCTACTAACTAACTAGTCTAATACAGAACCTGGCTTCACTTTATAGGTTTAAGGGTTCATTCATGTCATTAAAGTATACCATGTATGGGCCTTAATTCCCTAATAATAACCTTTTATTTTGTGGAGTTCTCATTTTAATCTCTATTAAAATAGCACAAGTATACACATCGTTACTTTACTAAGTATTTCATTGAACATTAGTTGTATATTATTCACATCATAAATATACATTATAGGCACACCTAGTTTAGGCTACGGTGCACATACTCTGCTATCTCATCCCGGTATATCACGTATATAAGGATTACCAATTCCGAATCTCTCAGGAATTGTTAGAATAAGCACAACACACAAAAATGGAGGCGAACATAATTCAACATATCCATGGGTCACGTACATACCTACGCTCCATAGTCAGCTGACTTATTAACTCACAAATAAGTCATTCTAGCATTATGTTCTTAAGGTACCAATCTAAATTCGGGCACACAAAGATTAGATGGCCCTAAGCGAACATAAACCTCACGTGATAGCAAGTATGGTAGGTATGTCATACACATAAGTCATATACTAAGCATTCACACGTCTTAGATATCTTAATATTAATAAAGGTATATTCTACATCCCTATACCATTATTCCAATTTTATACATTTTTAAGTCTTCCGATAATATATAATGTAGACTGTCGACACATCTCACGTCATAACTTCTTGTACTTAAAACCTATCTCAAAGGGATTACTAAGTCTCCTATTATTCCCACATATAACATCATTATTCTTAAAGTCCTTACTTCTGCCCCAAACCTCATTTCATCAAATTATTCAAATTTACTCTTTTAACCCTAATATTATCTCACTCATCGAATTTCATTAGATTTTAGAATAATTCCTCAAATTGAATTCTAATTAAGGTTCAAATTTTATAACCATACGTACTGGTCTTCCTTAAGTCTAAGGATATTCATAAAGTCTCCAATAATAGTTTTCTAAGGGTTAACATCATTAAAATTTAACTAGGGAAAATTTTACTCATTCTGGGAAGGTCGATCGATCGACCTTGAACATCGATCGATCGATGGTGGTCGATCGATCGACTGATGAATGTCGATCGATCGATTGCACCAGGTAGGCTACGGACTGCTTCGTTTTGCAGTCCTCAAATCGTCCCAAAACTCCATTATAATGCATGAAACTCTAATCTAACGTTATAATATCATCATACAACCATCCTACAACATTGTTAACGTTCTAAAACCAATAAATCATCAACCAAGGGCTTTATTTGGATCAAAACTTCATCAAGAACCCTAGTTTTCTATTTCTTTCTAGAACAACAATAAATTTCTTCTTAAATCCGTTTTTAGATCATCAAGGGTTATATTTTGAATTCATAATTCATCCAGAATATGTCTACATGCAATTCCTAACATGGTTCGTAGTTTTAATCCTCAAATTCATGGGTCTATATCAATCTTCCAAGACAAAATTCGATAATTACACTAAACATGAAAGAACACATTCATTGAATTAATTGTAACTAAATCACTTGCCTTATGTTCTTCAGATTTGTTGTTGGTTGGAGATGGTTGAATTCCTCTCTCTCTCTCTGCAGAATTCTCCTCTCTCTCTCTCTCTACAAGTTCTTCTCACAAGATGACAATGAAGGTGAGGGTTGGTTTTTGGCAAGTTAAAATATTTTCTTAACTTCTCCCGTAGCCCACTACTTAGATTGGGGTTGAAAATGGGTTAGTGGGTTTAATGATAAGTTATAATTAAAGTCTAATTTTCGTGGGTTTTAATTACCAAATTTCCAAACCAAACTACCATTTTGGGTTGCCGGTTTGGCCTAAAAATGCCCCGGGACCCAAACTAAATCCCCGGCTAGTGTTTTATGACTATCTCGACCCTTCTGGACACGTTGGCGCACTCAAAATGACTATTTGGTCAAAAGAAAAATAATTTATTTTTAAATCTCATAAATTCATTCTCGACGCGACTGACACGCGCGTCCCAATTAAATTTTCCAGATTGCCGTATTTCAGTCTCGCGACAATTTCAATATTTTCAATATTCATATATTGCCATATATACACATTATAATCAAATACCAACTCACATCTCATTAGTATTTTATCCGGATTAATTCTCAATTAATTCACATTTAATTTAATTAATCCCATAAATAAATATCGATAAAAATGCGGGGTATTACACCAGCCTCCCGAGAAAGTTTTGGGAGACAAGGAAAAGGTGTAGAGTTGTTCAGATTTCTCTCTATTTTATTTTTCTTTGTCAAATGTAACTCTGAACTTTGTACTTCTCCTTTATGATATAATAAAATTTGAACTTTTGCTTATGCATACTGTTGATTCTCTTCTTCATGCTCTGTTTGTAATTTTATTGATTATTGCTTTTTCTTCCTTTACTAGTTTCTGGCCAGGATGGAATTATTGTCTGCTCATGATACAAAATTGTTAAGGCAATGCAATGAGTATTTCAAAGCCAGTCATATAGACATTAGTGCAACTCAAATCACTGACATCCTCGGTCAAGGTGCTTCAGAGCAAGCAATTGAAGCCTATCAGTATTTGAAGTGCCTACTCGACCGTGTAGTGGCTAACAACGTAGCATGCTATGATATGATTGAGGATCTCCAAGGCACTCTTGAAGAACTTCAGCAACAATATAAGGAATCTACTGCCCTTTTGCACGAGGGGTACGAGAAGAAGTATCAACAAATCAGTGCTGATAAGGGATACGATAAACGGTTTGCTGCTTACGATGTGAGGGAGAGAACTTTGAAGGCTGAGGTCGAAGAGCACAGACAGATAGCTGAGTTGTTAGAGCAAGAAAATAATAACCTGCAAAGAGAGGTGTCTCAGTTGAAGTCTATAGTTTCCACTTCAAACGCTTTGATCCCAGTGATTGACGAGGGATTCTCTTTCTTGGAGGTCAAAAATGCCAACCTGATGGATGAATTAGAAACCTTGAAGAGGTCTGGCCCTTCTACATCTACTCGGGGACGAGCAAGAGCTTCTCGGGGATGAGCAAGAGCTGCTCGGATTTCTGTCGAGGAACAGAGAACTCAATCTGCTCTAGAGAACCAGGCCTTCCAACTGATGGCAAAGAACCAGGCATTGGCTGAGATTTCTAAGTAGATCAGGGGTCTGGACGAGCAACTTTCTGCGCAGAAATTTGTCTTGGAGAATAAAGAAATCTTTATAAAAAATCTCCACGAGCAACTGGAAAGATTGACATATCAATTCCACAAGCAGCCCAGAGAATTCTGGATGGCTGGCTACAACGAGTCTCTCTACCATTTGGATGATCGTATCCAAAATGCAAATAATGAGGGTTACAAACAGGAATGGTTGAATGCCTTAGGTGTGCTGCAACTGGAACACGGTCATTACCTGTGGGATTATCATAATCCTAGGCTACTCGACCTACCAGTGCCACTATTCAAGCTTGATATGAGTTGGATCCCTTCTCGGGCCATCCCTCGGTGTCTGATTTCCAAATACCTTGGCGATTACGATCTCCATTCCAATGTTGAGATATCTCGTCCCGAGCACCTACTAGATCGACCATCTGTGATGAATATCAGGATGCTTAAAGATCTTAACTTCATAAATTCCCCTCATGCTTTAAATGATCCACCTGTTGGCGAGGAACTTGTTTCAAAAGCAGAGGGGAAGAAACAAATAGAATAGGAATCTTGATGTAATAAATTTGTATTTCATTCTTGATGTATTTTGTTCTACATTTAATGAAATAATTTTATTTACAAATCTTGACTGCCATTGTCTTGTAATTATAAAACACTTTACATCTGTGCATGTATATCTGTTAAAAAGATAACAATATTGTGTTATTTGTTGATCAACTGGAGTTTGTTAAAACTTATTGTCGACTATCTTGAATTTGTGGTAATCATTTGATGACTAACCAAAATTTATGATACTTTGTTTCTCGACCAACTTGGTAGTAATTTAAAAAGTCACGAGTATCAAAAATTTTGCTTGATCACTTTCTCGTACTCATAAAATGTTTCCGACCAACCAAGGTCGGTAAATTTTTCTTCTCGACCAACTACAGTTAGTGGGTTTTTATACCCGATCAACCATAGTTAGTGAATTTTTCTTACCGACCAATCTTTGGCACTTTTTGGATTAGTTTTTCTTCCTAACCAACCTTAGTTGGCATTTTTAGGAATAGATTTACTTCCTAACCAACCAAGTTGGCATTTTTAGGAATAGATCTGCTTCCTAACCAACCAAGTTGGCATTTTTAGGAATAGATTTACTTCCCGACCAACCTTAGTTGGCGTTTTCGGGAATAGATTTACTTCCTAACCAACCAAGTTGGCATTTTTAGGAATAGATTTACTTCCCGACCAACCTTAGTTGGCGTTTTCGGGAATAGATTTACTTCCTAACCAACCAAGTTGGCATTTTTAAGAATAGATTTACTTCCCGACCAACCTTAGTTGGCGTTTTCGGGAATAGATTTACTTCATAACCAACCAAGTTGGCATTTTTAGGAATAGATTTACTTTCCAACCAACCTTAGTTGGCATTTTCGAGAATAGATTTACTTCCTAACCAACCAAGTTGGCATTTTTAGGAATAGATTTACTTCCCGACCAACCTTAGTTGGCGTTTTCGGGAATAGATTTACTTCTCGACCAACCTTAGTTGGCATTTTCGAGAATAGATTTACTTCCCGACTAACCTTAGTTGGCATTTTCGGGAATAGATTTGAGTAGTCCGAGTTTTGTTGAGTAGTGTGTAGCACTAGTATTCCGCAAAAAAATTCTAATAAAAGGAAAGAACTGGGCAGAACATTGTCACTTTATTCATACTGATGAAACTGCATTACATGAGAGTTTACATTACTGATAATATTTGCGGAGGTGTTCTGCATTCCATGCATTCTTAAACTCCTCCCCCTCTAAAGTTTCTATTTTGTATGTCCCTGGTCGAAAAACTTCCTTAACTCGGTAGGGTCCATGCCAGTTTGCTTCCAGTTTATTGTGCTTTTGAATCACCTTCTTTAGCACATAGTCTCCTTTTTTCAAGTCGCACTTCTTCACTCTCTTGTTGTAGAATAAAGTTGTTCGTTGCTGGTAAGCAGCATTTCTAATGGCTGCTTCTTCCCTAACCTCCTCGAGCATGTCCAAGTCTAACCTTCTCATTAAATCGCTGACAGGGGAATTAAAATTTAGTATTCTGTGTGTTGGGAGACCCAATTCGACGGGTATAACAGCTTCACTTCCAAATGCTAGCATATATGGAGATTCTCCTGTTGCTGCTCGGGGAGTAGTTCGATAAGCCCATAGCACTGATTTTAGCTCGTTGATCCATTTCGCTTTCGCGTCATTCAGTCTTTTTTTCAAACCATTCAGCAGTGTTCTGTTTGTCACTTCAGTTTGTCCATTACTTTGAGGATGGCCTGGTGCCGAGTGGATCTTCAAGATATTTGACTGATGACAATAGGCAGCGAACTCCTCATTGTCAAATTGTGTTCCATGGTCTGTGATGAAGGCATGAGGAAGACCATATCGACAAATGATGTTCTTCCAAATAAATTGGTATACCTTGTCGTACGTCATATCAATGAGAGGCTCAGCCTCAACCCATTTAGTAAAATAATCCACAGCGACCACGAGATACTTAAATCTTCCCCTTGTCGTCGGTAGTGGCCCGACCAAATCTATTCCCCATATGGCAAATGGCCAAGGGGAAGTAATGGGTGTCAATAATGCTTGGGGATTTCTTCGGATGGAGGAGAAGCACTGACACTTGTCACATTTCTTAGCATAGGCTATGCAATCATCCCTCATCGTTGGCTATTAGTATCCTTGAGTCATCATTCTTTGCAAAAGTGTCTGACCTGCTACATGGGCTCCACAGGACCCTTCATGGACCTCTTCAATCAAATCTTTCACCTCGGTGGGATGCACACATCTTTACAAACCTGCTATAATTCCTCGTCTGTATAGAATACCATTAGTCAGTACATAATGAGCAGCCTTAAACTTCAGTTTCTTGGCTGCAAGTTTGTCAGTTGGTAATTCCCCTTTCTCAATATATGCCTTGATGGGATCCATCCATGATGACCCTAAATCGAGGGTATTAAAGTTTATCGTCAGATCTTCATCTATATTCTGACCAGCTAAAACTTCAATTGGGATTATTCTTCGTAGCTCGGTACGAGTAGCTGATGCTAATCGAGCTAAGGCGTCTGCTCTTGCATTCTCTATTCTTGGTATTCTGACCAGCTGAATAGTAGCAAATTCTGACACCAGTTCCTTTGCCTTTGCATGATATCTGATCATTAATTCTCCTTTGGCTGCATATACTCCCATCATTTGATTTATGACCAATTGCGAGTCACTGAAGACAATAACTTGTTCTGCCCCCCTAGTTTTTGCCAAACTAAGACCTGCAATCATGGCTTCATATTCCGCCTCATTATTCGAAACTTTGAATTGGAAACGTAGGGCGTATTCCATGTCAACCTCATCCGGACAGTTCAAAACTATCCCTGCGCCACATCCTGTAGTGCAGGATTAACCATCCACATACAGACTCCATATAGGTAACTCGTCTTCAAATTTCTGATCTGACAAAGTTCCTCGGTGGAAAATTTATTGCTTCCTTTCACCATCTCCTGATATTTCTTGCTGTTCGTCGATCATCTTTTCTTGCCCTTTTACCAACCTAAGCTGGTCTGGGCTTGAATTTGATGACTCTGTAACATCTACTTGCCCTTTTACCAAGCTAAGTTGGTCTGGGCTTGCATTTGATGATCTTGTAACATCCACAGGTTGATCAGTGAGCAACTTTTGCTCCTCGGGGGTATCAGGATAGGTGAACTCTGCTATAAAATCTGCTACCGCTTGCCCTTTTAGCGATGATCTGGGTTCATAAACTATATCATATTCACCAAGTTCTATTGCCCAGCACATCAATTTTCCTGATTTTTATGGTTTATGAAGGGCTTGCCTCAATGGCATATCAGTATATACTACTATAGTATGAGCCTGGAAGTATGGCTTCATTCTTCTACTTGCCTCGATCAATGCTAGTGCCAATTTTTCCAGCCTTAGATATTTGATCTCTGCTCCTCGGAAGGCCTTACTTGTGTAGTAGATTAGTTTTTGTACTCCATTCTCCATTCTTATCAATGCCGAACTAACTGCATTCTCGGACACTGCCAGATACAAGTATAATTTTTCTCCCATCACTAGCCTGGATAACAGTGGAGGTGCTCCCAAATATTTCTTCAAGTCTTGGAAAGCCTTCTCACATTCATTCCACTCAAAAGTCGTTCGGAGCGTCTTGAAGAATGGGAGACATCGATCAGTTGCTCGCGATACAAATCTGTTGAGTGCTGCTACTCGTCCTGTAAGACTTTGCACCTCTTTCTTCGTCGTTGGGGATCGCAGCCCTAACAGAGCTTTGATCTTTTCATGGTTAGTTTCAATGCCTCGCTGATTGATAATGTATCCGAGAAACATGCCTTCTCGTACTCCAAATATGCACTTCGTCGGGTTCAACTCCATTTGATATTTATCTAGTTGATCAAAGGTCTGGCCTAAGTCAACTAGATGATCAACAGCTTTCTTGCTCTTTGTCAGCATATCGTCAACATAGACTTCCATATTGCAACTGATTTGTTCTGCAAACACTTTGTTCATCAGCCGCTGATATGTTGCACCTGCATTTTTCAAACCGAAAGGCATAACATTATAATAATAAGTTCCACTAGGGGTAATGAAAGAAGTACTCTCCATGTCTTCAGGTTTCATTTTAATCTAATTGTAACCAGAATAAGCATCCATGAAGCTCAGCAGCTCGTGTCCCGAGGTAGCATGCACTAGTTGATCAATTCGGGCCAGCGAAAAGTGATCCTTTGGGCATGCTTTGTTGAGGTCGGTGAAGTCTACACACATCCTCCATTTGTTCTTCTTCTTTTTCACCATCACCACATTTGCTAACAAGTCTGGATATTTAACATCTTCAATAAAGCAAGCTTTCTAGAGCTTCTCGACTTCCTCCTGTATAGCTTGATTCTTCTCGGGACTGAATACTCTTTTTCTCTGCTTCACAGGATTGATCTCCTTATTCACATTGATCTCATGACATAAGAAATTTGGGTCTATCCCGGGCATATCCTCATGACTCCACGCAAAAGTTTGCTTTCTGCTTCTTAGGAAAATTATCAATTCCTATTTTAGTGAGGCTTCCAATGACAAACCTACTTGAGTAGTTCGTTCAGGGTGCTCGTCGTCCAGAATGATGTTTTCAGTAGCTTCCACCACTTGACCCTTCACGAGTTGCGACTCATCTCTAGGATCCAATGTTTCAATTTCTGCACCTTCATCCACTTGATAGGTGGTGGTCTTTTTCCTTGATTCCTCCATTTCCTCTTGCTCGGTGGATGAATAATAGCATTCCCGAGCTACTTTCTAATCACCTTTCACAACTCCTACTCCAAAATTTGTTGGAAATTTCAGGCATTGATGTACCGTAGATGGTACAGCTTCGAACTTCTTCAATCCTACTCTTCCCATGATGATATTATATGCCGATTGAACATTCTTATCCATCACGAAGAAGTGTATTCTTTCTGTTCGATAAGCAGGCCACGTACCAATGAATATATCCAATTTGATTGTCCCAAGTGGAATTACTTTCTCGCCAGCAAAACCGAGGAGGGGTCTATGATAAGGCTCCAGTTGAGATAGCTTTAGATTTAAACTGTCGAAGCACGAGTAGAACATGATGTCTGCCGAGCTACCATTGTCTACTAGTACTCTTGAAATCATTACCTCCTTCATCCTCATTTTGATCACCAGTGGGTCATCATGAGGATATAAAACTCCTGCGAGGTCGTTCTTTGAGAAACCAATGACCAATTTCTCTTTGTTTACCTTTCTCGGGCGATCCTCCTCAGCTAGATTTATTCGTTGAATGTATGAGCAAGCTTGAGCCTCACAGAGGTAAGCTTTTCTCTTTGTAGTAAGGTCTCCTCCTCCTGCATCTCCACCTGTAATAACATTACAGTCTAATGACCCAAAGCGTATTAAAAATACCTCACGTTCTGGCTGCCTTGGTATCTTGGGAAGATCGGGGTCATCTTCTAGATCAACTTCATGGTCTCTTTTCTTGTTCTCCTCTGCTCGACGAGGAGATCTAGACCTCTCTCTTATTCGGTCATTGTTTCTTCTTTTATTCCTCTGATCAACATACTTTGGCAATTTTCCTCGCCTGATGAGTGTTTCAATCTCATTCTAAAGAGCTATGCAATTTTTGGTCATGTGGCCATGATCTTTGTAAAACTCGCAATATTTTGCCTTATTTCTCCTGTCAGGGTCTGCCTTCATATTCTCTGGCCAGTTTAATTCCTCGTTGTTCTTGATTTCTTCTAGAACATAATTGATGTCTTTCTTCAAAGGAGTATAATTATCAAATTTCTTCAATACTTCCTATGACGACCTTGTTTTTGAGTGTTTTTCACTACCATTGTTCTTATGCTCTTTCTTCTTAGATTTATCACCTTCCACCTTGGTTTCTTTGGCATCCATATTCTTCTTCGCAGCTATAGCCTCCTCGGCATTCATAATCTTGGCCGCTTTTCCCATCAGATCTGACATGGTTCTAGGTGGATCTTTGGCCAAAGTGTAGTATAACTTGTTGGGCAGTAGTCCACTCATCAAGGCTGTAATCGTTGTCTTTTCCTCATAATCAATGACTTCGAGTTTCTCGTTATTAAAACGAGTTATATAATCTCTGGTACTTTCACCAATTTTTTGTCTAACACTTAACAAATGTGCTACTTGTTTAACTGGCTTCGTCCCAAAATAGAAATTCCCAATGAATAACTCGGCCAGTTGAAAAAAAGTTGAGATCTTACCCCGAGGAAGATTATTATACCATATTTGAGCAGATCCAGTAAGAGTTCCTGAGAATGCTCTACATCTCATCTCATCTGGAATAGCATAGATGTCGGCTGCAGCTTGGTATTGTTCTATATGAAGGACAGGGTCGGTCTTTCCATCATATTTGGGGGTCACAACAGGTGCTTTAAACTTTGATGGTGTTGGAAAATCTACAATGGCCTGGACAAAAGGTGTTCATTGAACAAAAGTTCGTTGTAGAGGGTTCTTGGCTTTAGCTATTTCCCCTAATCAATCCTCTAGCCTCTGAATAGAGCCTTTCCACGCATCGTTTCCTTCCTCGGGCATGTTGGTTCGAGCAATTGATCGCGTTGATGTGGCATCCTGGGATCTATCTTGACGAGTAGCTGGTCGCGACTGGGCAGATCCTTCCCTTAGGTCTGATGGTCGTCGAAAACTCCTCGATGCGGTTCTAGGAGGACTTTTGCTCCTCCTAGGACCTAATCGATCAAAAGGAGATACTCTGCTTAATCTTTCTAGCGCACTAGTACTTTCTGGAGAGAGAGTGATACGTTGTTCAGTATATGTGGCTCGTACCGACGAAGTTCGTCCAGGTTGATAAGAAAAATCCTCAGACTCCTCAGTACGATATGAATCGGTATGCCTAGTACGCGAAGAAGGTAAACGGGTATTTCGTTGAATACTTCGCGGTTCTGAATGGGTTGGTGCACCGCCATGAAGGGTTTGTATGAGTTGTCGCATAGTTTCTTGCATGACTATCTGGCCCTGGGCCAGATTTGTCATTATTCCAGCCAGATCTGGAATATTGGGCGGAGCAGATGGATTTGGAGGGCTTCCAGCGTTTCGATTGCTGGGTTCTGGAATATCAGCCATTTGTGATGAATTATTTTTGATGAAAAACGATATTACCAGTCGTTTCCCACAGACGGCGCCAATCTGTTGATGTAAAAAATTAGATTATATCTAATTATTTAATCACAGATAAAATAAAATGAGACAAAGAAATTTTAAAGTGGTTCAGCCTTATAAGAATGGTCTACGTCCACTGTTTCTGTTATTGTTGACTGTTTGGGAATTCTCGATTACAAGTTTTCTCAAAAAATTCCCGTCCCCTTACAATGAGGATAATACACTGTATTTATATCCCTAAGGTTGTAATGTGAAAGGGTAATACATTCAATGCTCCTTAAGCGTATACATCTGTATGATAATAATAAGCATTTAATGCGCAGTCAATCTATTGGTTATCCTGCTATTAATGCTTTGTTCGAGGTGCAGCTCGGACCGCCTAAGTTCCTCGGTACTCAAAAGTTCCTAGGTACACAAAAGTTCCTTGGTACTCAGAAGTTCCTCGGTACTCAAAAGTTCCTCGTAAAGTTCTTGTTGGTCGGAGAATCTGAGTTGATCGGGGAAGCAGAGTTCCTCGTTGCAGTATGGTTCCTCGGAGTCAAGGTGTTGTTCGGAAGTGTTTGTTGTTTCCATGCAGATTGCCACGTGTCTTCACTCAATTGAGCCATGTCAGCAGACTAAATTTGGTATCAACACTTACTAACCACCTAGTATTCCAAAAGCTGGTGCCAATTTTTACCTTTTTAATTAAACAAAAACAGTACATGCGAAAAAAAATATGAACCATTCACACAACTGAATAAAACTCAACTGAAAAATTAAATAAACAATTTGTCGAATAAACCATCGGCCACAAAAGTGAAATAATCCAATACAAATATTCAACACCGGAATAAAACAAATCTGAACTGAAAGTCTGGGGGACATGCCCTAAATAAAACTGGAACTCATGAATGATTCCTACTCTAGGAATGAATAAGCGATGTGTCTAATTCAAATTCCTTCTAGCATCCACATATGCCGCAGCGCCATTGTCCCTGGAATAGAATATCAATCCTGGCGTCCCTTTGGCTGGACACCTAAAAAGTTTTGAAAATAGTTTTATAGCAAGGATTAGAACCCAAAACATTTTGAAAATATTTATCAAGTGAATTAATTGCAGTAATTTAAAATGCATGAATGCGCTTCATATTTAAGTTAGTGTCGCACTCCTTTGTGGACATTCTCACCCCTCCACTATTGTGCACGCCTAACGGTTACCTTGACCCCCACCTAGTTGTACTACCCCGTCCAACTAGTCCTGGTATAACCTCCCCTTGCCATACTACTCTAACCCGAGTATAATCATCCTTGAATTATAAGTTATCTCACAATTAACTTAATTAATTCCTTCTTAAATAGTAGCATATAACCGTGTCATAAGTTATATAAAGTAAATACATCACACCCTGTATTATTACCCGCATATAATATTAACTACCATTATATACGTACCTTTACTAAAACATCCACACATATAACATACGTATATCCATCCCTTCGATTATACCCTCGCCGGATGATTTCCTCTAAAGTGCCATCTCACTAGGTGTGCTCACATAACCTAGTTACCCAAGTTGGAATTGCTCACCAACCTGGCCCAAAACATAAACGAAGTGGATGCGGTCATATTCCTTCCCTGAAAGTGAGATAAATCCCTCACCCATATACCGGACGCTATGACCTGGGGATATACTCGCCCTACTCCTCAAGCTAGGGGATTCACCCACATCGCGCAACCTCCCTTAATAGCACTAGAGTATATAAATTAAGTAAATATCTAATCACTGATATTTAATAGCACACACAATATATACACATATATATACTATCACACACCGTATATATATATATATATATATAAGATAAACTCCGGCTTTACCGTGTACTCAAAATCCCGTACACTAGCCTGTAATTTCCTGAGTCTGTGGCCCGACTCAACATAATTAATTTTCTCACTTAATAAATTTATCATCTTCCCGAGTCTATCGTCCGACTCTAATATAATTAATTCACACCTCAATTAATACAATACTTTCCCTGAGTCTATGGTCTGACTCTAATTAAATTAATTAACACACCCATTAATTTAATACCTCCCCGAGTCTATCGGCCGACTCTAATTAAATTATTTAACACACCTATTAATTTAATACCTCCCCGAGTCTATCGTCCGACTCTAATTAAATTAATTATTACACCCATTAATTTAATACCTACCCGAGTCTACAATCCGACTCTAATTAAATTAACTATCACACCTATTAATTTAATACCTTCCCGAGTCTGTTGTCCGACCCTCCTTTAATTAATTTACACATTAATTAATTAACACAAATCCGAGTCTGTAATCCGGCTCTAATATAATTAATATACACATTATTTAGTCAACACAAATCCAAGTCTTTGGTCCGACTCTAATATAATTAATTTACACATTAATTAATCAACACAAATCCGAGTCTGTGGTCTGACTCTAATTTAAATAAATTAATACATCCATTAATTTAATAACTTGGTGTCACCTAAACCATTATTCCCGGACTCGCTCACTTGGCCTATGCCTTAATACTTCCCGAGTCTATGTTCCGACTCTAAATTAATTTACTCTCTCAATAATTTATTTAATACTTTGGTCTCACTTAACCAACATACTCGGACTCACTCACTCGGTCCATTTTTACATCTCATAATTTCATTCCCACATTTTCGCCCACAATGTGTCACACATTCATCTCCATAATTTTCCCAATTATTTTTACCTATAATTATCAACATACCCGGACTTGCCCACTTGATCCGTATCTCACTATTTTGGAATACAATTTCTCAAATCCATCCATAAAATGCCCCACATAAATTCATCCTAGTCCCAATTACTTTCTCCCATAATTGCTAGGAATTTTTGTTTCATAATTATTTATCACTTATTAATGTATGAAACTTAACTTTCAAATAAATTTCCCTTTATATAACTAATTGGTCGAACTGCCCAGATTTCTACATCATCGATCGATCGAACCCACTAGGTCAATTGGTCGATCGTTCCAGTATTCGTCCTCTCCAGCCCACTGTCAGTCATGGACGAAACCTAAAGCTTTGATTCTCAATCTAAACCCTTACCCAAATACAAATAACATATTCTCCACATAAGAGAAGGGTCTAAACATCCCATAGACCTTAATTTATCATCAATAACCATTTATTCCAACGTTTTCCCGATTTGGGTATTATCCGGGTTTCAAATCTCCAATACGAATTGCATTCATATTAATGGCAATTAACCATTTACTCTTACTGGTTTTAACATACGATTCATTCCTCTACATTCTAGAATCATAAACACGATCAATGTCCCCCTTAATCCCATTAAGGTATATCAATTTCCAAAAACCCAATTGAAATTTTGGTTACACACTCAAAACGAATTTTGATTTACACATAATTATGAAATGAATTGATTATCATCAATTTAGGAATCACAAAAGTTAAAAACTTTCCTGGAATTGTTCGTAGGGTCTGATTCCGTTGGTGTAGAGATTGGTTGATGAAGAACACCCCAAATTAACCCTTTAATTTGGCTCCAAAAGACTCCCAATTGCTCTTGATTTGCTTTCCTTTGTGCCTCTCTCAAACCCTAGGTCTGGAATTGTGTTTACTGTCGTTTAACTTTTCCCCTAATTAGGTTACAACCCTTAATCCCATTTTTGGCCATTTGGGCCTAATTAAAATGGCCCAACTTACCCCGTGTGGGCCCGGCTATACCCAAAAATACCCCGAGACCCAATTACTACCCCCCGGGTACTCTTTTCTGACTATCTCGACCCATCCGGACACAACTGCGCACTCGGAATTGCCATCCGAAATACTTTTTGACATTCCAAATTTCAACCTCAAAATGCGACACATATTAATTCGAACAATTAAAGTTAAAATCGCCAATTATAATTAATTCGGCTCACTCAAATAAATTCTCCAACTCATGAATTTAAGTTTTTCCAATTTAAATATTTGTATCACTCCCAAAAATAATTAAATATTAAATCCTCAAAATTACAGGGTGTTACATATAATTAATATAACTTGTGAAACAGTTATATAGTATTGCATGAGATTTTGGTCAAATAAGTTAATGTGCATAACAACTTATAATGTGTATGCTAAACTCACTCGAGGTATATTAGTGGGGAAAATAATCTAATATTTGGGACAAGGCTCGTTACGGGGAGGGTGGCTAGGTGAGTTATGTATAATTCGTTAGGCGTGAACATTAGTTGAGGGGTGAGGTGTTTTCAAGGGAGTGTAAGACACTAACTTAAATATGAAGAACATTTGCATTTTAATTTTTTTCATTTAAATATATTTGCTAAATATTTTCAAATGTTTTGGGTTCTAACCCTTGCTATAAAACCTTTTTAAAAACCTTTTAGGTGTCCTACCACAGGGGCGCCAACTGTGATTCTTCCAACATGGTGCGCAGTTGCAGCATATGTGGATTGTTGCGGGATCTTTGTTTAGACGCCTCTTATTATCTCTTTAGATAGGGCCTTTTTCAGTTGTACTATTGGGTTTGTACTTCTATATTTATTCTTGGCATGTATCGGTACTCTTTTATACTTGCACTTTGTGGATTGCTTGTAGTCGATGTTGCTCGACAAACACTTTTACTTGTTTTGTGGCATGTTTATTTTCCTTCTTATGGTAGTTAATTTAGTTTCCTATTATGTTAGTTGGGTTTGATTTAATTCATAAGATAAAATTTGGCATCAGCATACTTTGAGGCTAAGTGATTAGTAATTAAAAAGTTTTTTGACAATGATGCTAAGAATGAACCAAATGAGATTCCAATTTAATTTGGTATAGGAGTGATCACTCGGTATTTTATTAAGCGGGGTGTCACACCGTCGATTTCACGCCCGTCAACGGGGTCTTATTTGCAAAGATTTTTTTAAGCTCAGCTATGGATGGTACATATTGTTCCCAAGCACAAGAGGTTCTTTTGGTAGATATATCAACACACTTCTTCCCCTTAGGTGGCCTACCCTTTTGACGATTTTGTACGGGCTCGATCAGGTTATGCAAGAGGGTTGAGCAATTTCTAATAGCTTGCTTAACACCATATTTCTAACGGCTTCACCTGCCTCAGTCTACCGCTCATTAAACAATATCATCTCGGGAGTATATTCAAGCTCGCAGTACCAAGGGATGTTCGGGACAATGGTAATTTTCTTTCAATGATCGTCTAGCGCCTATTGCCAAAATTGCTTGGCTTAGCTTCTCCCATTGGGCTAACTCGTGGACACGTGGTAATCCATAGATAGTACGAATTATGTGAGAGCATCGTATCTCCATATATTAGGTGTTAGCGGCTAATACGCTCAACACCGATCTCATTCAATCGATCTCCACAACAATTATGTCGAAGGCATAGTGTGATGCCCTACCACGGATCCCACGCAACAACGCATCATTATGGTCATTCTTGGTTAATGGGAGTGATTTCTGAAACTCCATTTGTATTTGAGAGACTTGGTGTCCAATCAATGCATCCTTACCCTTCCACACCATTGCAAATGAACCGGTGTTGTATATTAAGTGTTTTTTCAGTTGGGCATGGGCACCCTCCCCTCTATCAGTTGTGTGGTTACCACAGTGGAGTACCCAATTTATTCATGCATGTGCAAACTAAAAACGTAAAGGCATCCAGTTCTTGTGTATATATGCAATCATGTTTTTTATTTTTTTAGTTTTGATGAAAAACCACCCACGCATTCTTAAATTCGATCGGATTCTCGGACTCCACAACCCCAATCCAACCTTGAATAAATAGATTTTTATTCTGGTCTTTGATATTATGTTTCAAACATGCACCTTCTATATTATTTTGAACATGGAATAAACATAATAGAAGGATGGCAAGTGGAAACACCATTGGCACCGCATTTAGACATGATTGTTATTTGTCAGAGACAACAACTTGCAACAAAGCTTCTAGCTCGTATAGTGATCGCATATATTACAATTCCCAGATAAAATTCTCCTATTTCTCATTCTTCAGAAAAGCAAATGCAATGTTAAATGATTTCCCGGTAGATATGACTCCAATCAACTCAAATAATAGCATATTGTAATGATTGGTCTTGTAGGTGGAATCGATCACCAGTACACTCGGTAAGCATTTCACCAACAAATAAGAGGTAGATTGTGCGAAAAATTAATCCTCCACCACATCAGTTTGCTCATTCCTTCTATTTCAGTGAACATAACTCTTCTCCGTGAGCAAATGCATCAATTGTTGCATGGTGGTGCGGCCTTGCATCTCAACTTTCTTCCTTTTCCTTTTAGCATTATAAATTATTCTAATAGATGAACAATTGTATTCCAATTTTTGTTTTAATATTTGGAGTACTTCTTTCGATCCCACCCCATTGTTGATCATTTCACTAGTAATGTTTCACTCTTCTTGTGAAAGTTGACTTGTATAAGGGTGTCCAACAAGTGTTTTAGACACCTCGTGATTATGTAGCCCATAAAAAACTTCCACCCCCAACGACCATCATCATAGGAAATGCCTTTCAATCGAAAGGGACAATCACACTTTCGTGTTCCAAAACATCGCTTTCTCTTCTTGTCCATCCCCTCGTCTTTTTTGTTTCTATAAAGCTCACTTCGCTCACAACCAAGTATGACGCTTCCTTTTCAGACTAAATTGGCCTTCTCAGATTTCAAAATGATCACGACCGTATGAATCTTGCGACCAACTTGTTGACACCAATCAATCATCTTGTCGCGATCATACAAAATTTGCAAAAGACTAACATTGTTAGTTGAAAGGACAGCTTATATGGAAATTTTAATTATAAATGAAAAATCATGTTGAGCATAATATAAATAAACTAAACATGCATCCTCAGTGGTGCAATCGACTGTATGAGCTTGTGTAATTGCATTAACATCCAATGCTTCTTCTACTGTTGCATCATGCCAATGCATATCAAATGTAGTATCATCCAATTACCTCATACATTAAAAATCTCAAAATGTTGAAATTAAACTACGTGATATGTTTTTTACCATAGACAAGGTGAAATATGGAAACAAATCGCGCAAACATTTGGGCAAGGTTGATGTCGTTGTTTGTTCACGCATTTTTGGTTCATGCATATTCGGTTCCTTGGGGGAAGTACATCCCGTAGATACACTCGATACAATAACATTGTCTATATCTTGCCAAAATATATCATCAAGTATCGACTCATCTAACTGAAATGATAGTACAGTAATCAGTACAATCAGAATTGAGAATATAATAACAAAAATCAATAAAAAGTCATACACCGATTAATAATTAAACTTTATTTCAATATGGATATACGCGGTGTAACCTAGTCGTTAATAGTTATACCACAGTTATATGTAACCGCGGGTTATGGTCTGACGGCCCCCTTTGTCCGTGATTCAGGTATTGACAATATAGCTCCACACGGTCAAAGGAGACCGTGATTTAAGCCAATATGGTTACTTATAATCGAGAGTTTCCATCACTTATGACGACGAGTGGCCTTAAGTGAAGTTCACCAGAGTTTGTTTTTAAATATTTTAATCATTTTAAATGTTGTTTTACATATTATATACTATGTAGAGGTGTTTTAATACCTTAAAATCATCAAGAGAGCATCAGATGTTCTGAGTTTGGGAAGCTTCAAGACTAACTTTCTTTTCCTCAGCCATTGCAATGTAGGCCATTTAACCGTGATTTATGTAAACAAACAACACAACAAACACCACAGTAACACAACAAACCCATGAAAATGGAACTTTGAGGACAAATGAACAAGATGATTTGAGTTAGGTTAATATGTATGTATGTTTCGATGGGAGTGGAAGAGTTTTATTTTTTATTTATTGTGGTGTTTTAGATTATGTGGTGTTAATTTGTATGTAATTTTTTTGTTTAGTTCGGGGTATATTAGACATTTTAAAATAAAAAAAAATGTACAAAAAATTTGGGTGTGGTTAGTAAAGTTTGTATTTAATTTTTATGTTGTGTTTTGTGTAATTTTTTGGGTGGAAATATCAGCCACCTAAGTTAATTTTAACTCTAAAATACCATACAAATCACATATTTACTTGTGTCGTAAAATAAAAAAGACAGAGACAGAATTTAGAGGGAGTAAGTCTTTTATTTCATTAATCTGTAAATATTCAATGTGTAAAACCCTATTTAGAGTGCACAATAAGGTAATCTAATAGATTCCTTAATAATTGTGGAATACTGGTGGATTGAATATAGGTGGCCATCCACTTAATTCATATTTATAACACTCCCCTTTGATGTACACTATATCCATCATTCGATGATTATTGCCTCATTAAAATCTTACTAAGGAAATTCGAGTGGAAAAAAAACAAAGTGAAGGAAAAAGAGTACAACTTTTGTGATTATTGAATTGGTGTTTGAAGTTGCAAGGGTATATTCTCTTAGTTTAATTCGTGGAATACACACACGCAATCCAATTTTAATATTAGCTATAAAGTGATATTCTCCAATTTCAATTTAAAAGCAGATTCACAAGTTCGCAAGAACAAATTGCAATTAATGCAATGGGATTGATAACTTGACTAATTAAAATAAAATTATTCCAATTTTATTCATTTTATCCTAAGCATACATCTAGGTGATTAAATAAAGTAAAATGCAAAAATCCCAACCACAACACGCCGATGTACGAGGAAAACCCAAATGGGATAAACCACGGACGGTTGGGCCTAGACAAAATCCACTACAAAATAGGTTTTTACAAGAGACTCAAAAGACTTACAGACATTGACTCACTCAAGACTTGCGTATGCCATCCTCGACCTCTGAATTTGTAGTACGCTAAGCTCCAACGCGTTGCTCGACACTCCTCGTGTCGCGGTATCCACCGAAGCCCAAAACCACCGTCTCCACAAAGCTTGAATGCAGAGATCCACCGCAAACTTGCTTGTTGAATGTCAAGTTGATTGAAGCTTGTGTCGCGGTATCCATCGAAGCCCAAAACCACCGTCTCCATAAATCTTGAATGCAGAGATCCATCGCAAACTTGCTTGTTGAATGTCAAGTTTATTGAAGGGGTTTTGTTTCAAAAGATGATAAAAGTGTTGGAGATGTTTTTTTACCAAAAAGAGGGAAGTTATGAAAAATGCTCTCAAGAGAATAATGAACTTCCTTATATTTTGAAACTGATTTTCGTCCATATAAAATAACTGAAAAGTAGTGGACCAAAACAGTTGTGGGAAAATAACTGCTTAAAAATAAGTTCAAAAATTCAGATCTGGCAGAACTCGTTTGAACGAGGTCGTTCGAACGAGTTATCTAACGAAGTTCCAGTATCGAATTAGATAGGTCGTTAAAAATCTCGTTCGAACGAGATCGTTCCAACGACCTTTCTAATGAACTTCTAACGAAGTTCCAGTATAGCCTAGGGAATGTCGTTAGATCCAGGTCGTTCTAACGACCTGGATAAACTTCGAACGAGTTTGCTGATTTTTCAAAAAACTATTTAAATTATTTTTCAAAAAAGTTCTTTATAAAATTGATTATTTACGAACATTATTCTATATGTAAATTTCTCATTTATAAAAAGTACTCCAACACATAAAATTGTTTTTGGTCATATACCTTTTGGAAGAGCGAACATGGCGTGCATAATGATGTTGCGTGAACCTTGGATGCAATGCTCGAATCTTTACGTTGTATGATGCTTGATGAGGAATGACCCAAAATTGTTTTGTCCAACGGAATATAGCCAATATAACAAATGACTCGATTGGAAATTTGTCCTTACAAATCTCCCCCTTTGGCTATTCCGGAAAAAAACAGAATAATAAAAAATATATAAAAAGACAAAATTTGCTAAGCCAGCCGTCAAGCCGATTCTAAGGCCCGTCCCAAAAACCCAAAAAAGACAGACAGACTCAAAGACAAGACTGACGAGCTGCAAAGGAGTAGGAGATGTATCCTACACACATGAAACAACAAATGCATAAACGCATGGGGAAGTAGAGAATGAATTATATATAAAACTATGTTTTAGCATATGTTGTGAATGGTAAATGAAAGTCCCCCTTAAATATGCATATGTTCAATATTAAGAATTTAACTCCCCCTAAATTATGCATATGATCAATATTAAATCCAATTAATTTATTCAACTCCCCCTAAATATGAATTCTTCCCCTAAATGTGAATTCCCATTAATTAATGTTTCTCCCCCTTTTTGTCCGGAAAAGACAAAGGGATAAATGGCCTGCATGTTAAAGAATAAGCGAGAGAACACTAGGCAATTAACCAATAAAAATGAAGAAATGAAAGTGACAAGGGAAATAATGAGGATTCATTAAGCAAAGGGAAAGGGGAAATAGTTAAGGTTCATACATGACATTAGGAAAATATCCAAACCAAATGCAACAATACATGAAATAAAACAACCACTCATCCTCACAAGAACAAGTAAACAGGAAATGAAAAACAAATCACATCAAGAGCCAGGAGCATCAGGTGGAGTATCATTGGGAAGAGATCCGGTTCCGGAAGAGCCTACCCCGCGGCGCATCTCCATACGGAGAATGGCATCAAGATGATCTAAAAGGAGAGAGTCCCGATGAGCCTGGGCTTCATCTCGACGCGCTTGTGCCTCCTCCCGGCGAGTGTGTGCCTCGCGGTCCTGCTGCATAGAAACTAAAAGCTCCTGCATAAGCGCCCTGTCCTGACGTCGATCCTCCTGAAGCTGTTCAACCTGAGAACGGACAAATAAAAAATTCTCTGACTCGATGGGTGCAGGAACATAGGAAAAGATGGGTCGATGGATAGAGCGAGAGGGGGCAGGACGACTGGGGGTAGGGTGAGTGGAAGCGACGGAGTGAGAAGAGGTGGAGGGGGTGAGGTGAGGGGTATCCGGTGGCAAATGACCACGAGATCGGCTGACCGAGGACATGTCAATGGTTTGATATTTGGTGAAGGGGATATCGGTGGAGACGCGGGGGCAGCCGGCGGCAAGACAAAAGCGAGTAATAATTGCCGCAAAAGGGAGGGCTTGTCGAGCGGGACTGGAGGGGAGGATTCGAATCGTTCGAATGACGCTAAAAATGTAGGCGGGGAGGTCGATGTGAGCCCGAATGCTAATGGAAAACATAAGGTCCACGTGTTGTTTGGTTATTTGGGTTGTGTTCGCACGTGGAAGAAGACAGGCACATACAATCCAATTAAGGACCATAAAATCAGGATGTGAATGTTTGTGGAAGATTGTGACAGTGCCGGGAGGGAGGAACCTAAAAACGATGTTTATAACAAGGGAAGGATCGGGACTGGTATCGGATGTCCAAGGGAAGGAGGTATTAGTGACCTTAGGTAGGGGGATGAGTTGAGCTATCGAGTCGGGAGAGACAATAATCTCCCTACCGCATACCTTAGAATAAATGTGATTATCCTTATCGTGCATCCCAAAATAAAATTCCCGAACAAGGTCGGGAAAAACAGTATCCGTGAGAGAGAAGAGAGGGTCCCACCCTAAATCAGAATTCCACGAATGCACAGTGGTGCCGTGGAGAGAGTGGAGATTAATAATTTTCTCCCGAACGATAGAACGTGTAGCGAAACCTTGTGTGTGATAACGAGTGTGTGAAGAGAGGGACCTCCAACGCAGCTTAAGATCAGGTATAGCTGCATTGGCACGGGTCTCCTCATCAGAGGACGAGGAGCGTTCCTCGGGGGAATTGCTTACACGGCGTTGGCGACGGTTATGGGCCATGGTAAACAAGAGGGAAACTAGAACCTACCCGAACAAGGTCCAACCAAACCACCAATCACACCGACAAACCAACAACCAATCAGAATAATCCCATCCTCCGTTAAGAAAAAAATAAAAATTTAGTTAAGATAAATTCCAAGAAAATTTAAAAAATTTGAATTAAAAAAAATTTAGAATATCATGGAATAGAGCTTAACCAGGGGCAAACAGAAACAAAGTCAGAAAAAATAAAAGGCCCCCCAAAAAATTGTAGGGATATACACACATTTATATATAAATGTTGGGAAAACGATGAAATCGATTTGAATGTCATTACAAGACCCAACAGCATATATATATATATATATATATATATATGTGTGTGTGTGTGTGTGTGTGTGGATATCTATATATAAATATATATACATATATGGGTATATGTATATATAAACATATATATATAGATAGATAGATAGAGAAACTATGTATGTTTTGTCATCTCTCTCTCTCTCTCTCTAGCCGCCATAACCCTAATTAGGGTTGCATGGCATCTAATCTTCCCTTTCCTTCTTCATCCATAACCCCTAAACCTCCTGACCCATCCAATCCTTGGCATAAATCCTTTGCTAGCATGTTGAAAGGACAATCTCCCTCCCATGCAATCAATATCAAACCTCTTTCAAAATATAAGGGTGAACCAGCAATTATTTTCTCCCAAGAAGAAGTTAACATTCTATCTGATCCTTTCAAGCATGCCATAGTTGGAAAGTTCTCCCATGGAAAACCTTCTATGGAGTTTATTCGAAAAAATTTTGAATCTTTTGGTTTAAAGGCTGCATATCATATTGGTCTGATTGATCATAAACACATCCTTATCAGAGTCAATTGTCAAGAAGATTTCATGAGGCTTTGGATGAAAGATCAATGGTATATTGGTAAGTGCCCTATGAGGACTTTTAAATGGTCCCCTTTATTTAGATCTGATCAAGAAAGTCCCCTTGTTCCTATATGGATTCATTTCCCAGGTTTACCTATTCATCTCTTTGCCAAAGAACCTTTGTTTTCGTTGGCTCAAGCAGTTGGGAATCCCCTTAAGATCGATCAATCTACTGAAAATATTCACAGACCTAGTGTGGCTAGAGTGTGTGTTGAATTGAATCTTCTTAAGTCAAGGCCCTATAGAATTTGGATAGGGAATGGAGATGTAGGTTATTGGCAATCCATCGTTTATGAAAACATGCCTTCTTATTGTTCTCATTGTTTCAAACTTGGTCATCAAGAAGGTAATTGTATGTTTAAGCAGGTGATTAATCATAAACCTGACAAGAATGGCAAGGAAGTTGTGGAACAAGACACGCAATCTTTAAAGAATTCAGCCAAATTTCAAGAAGCAGTTTGGAAGTATAGAGCAATAGAAAAGGTATCCGAGAAGCAGCCTGTTTTGAAGTTCCAATCAGAAGCATCTACCAGTGTAGCCAAGAATCTTACCATTGATACTGATGTTCCAGTAATAAGAATGCAAGTTCAAGATATAGATAAACAAGGAAGGTCTCCTAATCAAAATGATATTGGGACAATTGCAGAAGAAGATGAAGATTGTACAGAGGATAATGAAGAAGAGGAAGGTGAATGGAATGAAGCAAGCATGGAGGAATTGAACATTGAAAAATTAATCTTAATGAATGGGGTTAATTTAGGTGCTGAAAAGTATGACAGTGCAGGAAATACAATGGTTAAGATGAAAAATAAAGCTCATAAGTCCAGGAGGGGGTACCATTCAGATAATGATAAGTCTGAGTTTCAGGAAATATCTGACTGGGAGGATTTGAATATGTTCTCAGCTTTGTTGACAGAAAAGATGGATAGTAAGGAGAGGAAGGATGATAGTATAGAGAAATCTATGGTGTTCACTGGAAAAAAGAAGACAAAAGCCAAAGGTAAAAAGAAGGTGTTCACAGCCAAAAGAAGGGTTACCAGATCTGCTTCTAGAGGTTCCAAGCAAGTTTGCCATATTAATTCTCAATGATTCAAGGAATAGTATGGAATGCTCGAGGAGTAGGGAATAAGCCAACAAAAAGAAGAATTAAAAAACTTTGTAAGAACCATAATCTTTCCTTTTTAGCCATTCTTGAACCACTGATTGATAGCTCTAAAATAGAAGATATCAGGAGACTTATAAGTTTTGAGGGTTGTTACTTTAATAGGATTAATAAAATTTGGTGCTTCTGGAGACATGGTATTCAATGTGAGGTTTTGGTAGATGGGGATCAAAATTTGCTTCTTAAACTAGATCATCCATTCTTAAAATCTCAGATAGGAGTTAATTTAGTTTATGCTAAATGTACTAAACTAGAAAGAAGGGATCTTTGGGATTCTTTAGTATATAGTTCTTCTCTGTGTAATGACTATCCTCTCATTGTAATGGGAGACTTCAATATAGTTAGTACAAGCACAGAAAGGGCTGGGGGTGCTGAAATTGATCTTGGGGGTGCTTCTGAGTTTAATTCTTGCTTGATTAGCTGTTCATTGCAGGATTTGGGGTATAATGGTTCTAAATTCACTTGGGCTAAAAGTATCAATGGTAATATGATGTTTGAGAGACTTGATAGAGGCTTGGTTAGTCCTTCCTGGATGGACTATTTTCCTAATTCCTCTATTACTCATTTGCACAGAAACTGTTCTGATCATAGTCCTTTATTACTATCCATTCAAAGTCAGTTTGATTCCTCCTCTAAACCTTTTAGATTTCTAAATATGTGGAGTACTCATGATGGTTTTATCAACTTAGTCCAAAGTTCTTGGGCAGTAGCTGCTACAGGTAGGCATATGGAGATATTTTCATTCAAGCTTAAAAGACTGAAAGCAGCTCTAAAAAGCTGGAATAAAGAGGTTTTTAAAAATGTTTTTGAAGAAATTTCCATTATGGAGGACAAGTTACTTCAAGAAGAGCTGAAGTTAGAATTTGATAATAGTGGAATTCAAAGGCAGCTATATTCAAAAGCCAAGGCAGACCTCAATGCTGCTATGGCCAAAGAGGAATTGTTCTGGTTTCAGAAATCAAGGGGTGATTGGATAAGTAATGGAGATAGAAACACCAGATTTTATCATGCTCAGGTGCAAAGTAATAGAAGAAGACAAGGCATACATGTTATAAAAGATGATGAGGGGATAATCAAAGAGACTAAAGAAGACATTGCTAACCAGTTTATTTCTTATTTTTCAAATTTGTTTTCTGCAGGTCCTCTTGAAGATAATGGGCTTCTTGAAGTTATCCCAAAGTTATTGACAGAGGAGATGAATAGTATTCTTATTTCTATTCCAGAAGAAGCTGAAATTTTGAATGCTATTAAAGCTATGAATCAGAATAGCTCAGATGGATGTGATGGCTATAATGGATACTTCTATGTGCAGTGTTGGGATATAATCAAGCAGGATCTTGTGAATGCTATCCAAGCTTTTTTCTTAGGAGCTGACATTCCCAAATCATGGAGTTCTACTCAGATTTGTCTTATTCCTAAAGTTCATAGACCTATGTTCTGCAAGGACTACAGACCTATTAGTCTTTGTAACTTTAGTTATAAGATAATCACCAAGATTATTAACTCCAGGCTTAGCCCTATGCTTTCCTCAATTATTTCTTGTAATCAATCAGGATTTGTTCAAGGGAGAAACATTCTTGATAACATCCTATTAGCTCAAGAGATGATGCAATATATTGATAGAAAAGCTACTGGAGGTAATGTGGTTTTGAAACTTGACTTGGCTAAAGCATATGATAGAACCTCATGGCATTTTTTAATTAAATCTCTAAGAGATTTTGGATTCTCAGAGACTTTTATTGATTTAATTTGGAGATGCATTTCTTCTACCTGGTTTTCTATAATTATCAATGGGCAGCCTATGGGATTCTTTCAACCTACCAGAGGAATTAGGCAAGGGGATCCTATTTCCCCAAGCCTTTTCATTATCATGGCTGAAGCTTTTAGCAGAGGATTGAATAAGCAGATGTTGGCAGGTTCTATTGCTCCTTTCTCTCACCCTAGAGGATGTCCTTTAATTAGCCATCTTGGTTATGCTGATGATTTAATTATTTTCTCAAGAGGTACAAAGCACAGTCTTAAAAACCTGATGAAATTTATTGAATGTTATGAGAAGGAATCAGGTCAACTTTTTAATAAAGAGAAATGTTGCTTCTCTTTAAGCTCTAAAGCTTCTGTGAATATCAGATCCAGTATTGCAGCCTGCACAGGTTTCAAATTTTCTAATGGCAATATGAGCTATCTTGGTTGCCCTCTGTTCAAAGCAAGAATGAAAGCTATGTACTTTGAGTCTCTTATTCATTCTATTGCTTCCAAAATTCAGAGTTGGAAGTCCAAATTTCTTTCATTAGCTGGTAGAGTCATTCTGATCCAATCTGTTCTAAATTCTATCCCTATCTTTACTTTATTTGCTTTACAGCCTCCTAAATTGGTGATTAAATCAATTATTCAATTGATTAGTTCATTCTTTTGGGGAATAAATAAAGATTATGGGAAAAAATTTCATTGGATCAAGTGGGATGCTATCTGTTTTCCTATAAAAGAAGGTGGATTAGGAGTAAAAAATTTGGAGTATATCAAAGAAGCTTCTAACATCAAATTGGCTTGGAATATGAAGAAGAATACTAGCTTATGGGCTAAGTTTATGAATGCTAAATACTCTAATGCTCCTATTGGAAGTGGATCCATGACTTTTAGAAGAATCAGGTCTGCTTGGAATATAATGGAGGCTAATTCTTTATGGTTAGATAATGATCTGATTTGGCAGCCTTCTTCTAGTGGAAAGTTCTCATTTTCATCAGCCTATGAGATTATTAGAAAGCATAAATTGTCTTCTTTAGCATTTAACTATATATGGGATCCTAATATTCCTCCTAACATATCTATTTTTGTGTGGAAAACATTATCTAAATGTGTTCCTGTTGAAGATCTTATTCAAAAGGTGGGAGTGAAATTAGCATCAAGATGTCAATGCTGCCATAAGAATGGGGAATCTCTGAATCATCTCTTTATATCAGGTCCTATAGCTGCTGAAGTTTGGAATCATTTTTGCTGCTTACTGGGAATGACTCAAAGACCATCTACTATTCATAACTCGATAATTCAATGGTGGTTATATTCAGGAAATTCTTATATATCTCAGTGGCTCCATAAGATCATTCCAGTCACTATTATCTGGGAAATTTGGCTTGCAAGAAACAAAGCTCTTTTTGAAGGTATAACTATGAGAGCTAACATGATTTCATCTAGAGTAATAAATAGAATTGCAGAGATATTCCAAAATTCCAAGATCAAAGATGGGAGAAATGATATATGCAAGGAGGTTATCAATGTCTTTTCTCTTAATTTCAAGATTTCTAATTCTTCTTCTATAGTTATGCCTTGGAAATGTCCTCCAAAGGGTAGATTTAAACTCAACTGTGCGGCCAAGACAGGGAACCATATGGGTATTGGCTCTATTATTCGAAATGATACGGGTCAAGTCATTTGGGCTTACTCAAATGCTTTATCAACAAATTCATCGATTGAAGCTCAAGTTCAAGCTATTTTGGCTGGAATCAAATTTTGCAAGGAGAAGGGTATTTCTAACATAGACATAGAAGTAGAATCAGAAAAAATTCTTCAATGTTTTATATCTTCTTCTACAGTTCAGTGGCGAATAAGGACTGAAATTTCTGAAATCAATGAATTTCTCCAAACTAATCATTGCCTCATCAAGTTATGTTCATCAGAAGCCAATAAATCTGCAGAGTTGCTTGCCATTCATGGATCCTATCACCAAAGCTCTTTTAGTTCTCAAAATTATAGTGATCTTCCTAGAGTGATTAGAGCATCTATTTTAGTAGTTTCTAACAAATGCTTTATTTGATTTGATTGTAAGCCATGTGAGAGGGCTTTTCTCTCTATAGTCTCAATAAATATCCTGATTTAAAAAAAAAAAATAGATAGAGAAATATAAGTATATATATATCGAGAAAGAGCAAGAAAAAAAAATATACCTCGAAGAGAAATAGGGAAACAACCAACACTGATCGGAAGAATAAATGGGTGGAGGAAATGAGGTTTATGGAGGTTGAAATCGTGGGAATAGGGAGATAGTGGGAGAGAGGAAAAATGGATAGGGAAGAGAGAGTGGGAAAATGGAAGAGAAAAGGAGAAAAATCTGGGAAAAAGGGGCATGGGAAATCGTGGCAGATGGAGAGAGAAAATGGGTGAGGCGGCAGATTTTTGGGGAAGAGAAACTGTAGGATTTTAACGCAGGTCGTTCGAACGAGGTACGTCATTCGAACGAGGTATTTCGAACGAAGTTCCAGTAGTGGATTGGGAAATTTTGTTAGAAATATCGTTAGAAGTTCGTTCGAACGACATTACGAACGAAATACCAGTAAGGGTGCTAGAAATGTCGTTAGAAATCTCGTTCGAACGAGAATTTCTGACGAAAATCAATATTTTTAAGTAAAAATAAAATAAAATAGGGTTAAAAATAGCATAATAACAGGAATTGGGAAGGCCAGAGCAATGCCAAAATGTGGGTGTTAAAAATCCTAGCTTGTGGCAACATATCCGAATAATGGGAGAGAGAATGTAGGGGTGTGAACAATACGAGTGAGAGTTTTTAGCCACAACAATGTACAAGTGTGGAATGCCAAACAAGACATAAGCGCAATATGCACTCACATTAGCCTTGTGTAAAAAGGAAATATTATTGAACACTTAAACACGAATGCAACAAGCATACAAAATAGATGATTCTCTCGCCAATAATGTCACAATGAGAAAGCAATAAATCGATTAAATGTGCATGCCCATTGATCTTCAACTTATATCTCCCATGAGCAATAATAGATTGAGACTATTCTTTGTGAAGAATCAATCAAGCTAATTATATTGGCCTTGGAATTATATATCATTTTCAATGCTTCTATTTTAGGCACACAAGCGAGAATGCAAATGGAGGCTTTTCACGTAAAAACTTTATGTTTTTCGCAACCCGAGTCCATTGCTTGAAACAGAAACCAACCGGAAGAATATAGTCATTTTGTTTCAATCCGGGCAACGGATGATCATGCACAATTTCGATTGCTTATAATGGATGTGACAGGATTGAGAAGGCAACACCAAATCTCACTTTGCAAGAACAATGTGAACAAGATATTCGCAATATTTTGTGTATGGTGTGTGCAAAAGGCAAAGATGTGAGGAAATCACAAAATTATATATCATAAAAGAGCATTATTGTGCACAAGATAAACAAGGTATGTATTAAATACTCATCGAAAGCCACGTGGATATGGAAAAAGATAGTGATCCGAATACATCGACCACAAAGCCATATGGACAAAAATTTGAAAGCTTTTCTAACCATTCCCGTTTTCCTTGAAAATAAAAGAAAAATATTTTTGATATTTTGAATAAAATATATACAAAAGAAATCTAGTTCATAGGTATAGAAATATACAAGAGAAGCAACCTAAACTAGATAAACTGCTTCGATCTCAATCAATGGAGCAAACCCCAATTGGTTTCCTAAGGTTTTCAAACCTAAGGGCATCTAGAGGTTTAGTAAAGATATCGACCAATTGTTGATCGGTAGAAACGAAGCTTAGAGAAAAGATTTTCTCTTCAACCAAGTCACGAATGAAATGTTCACGGATCTTAATATGCTTGGTTCTAGAATGTTGAACAGGATTACGGGAAATGTGAATTGCACTAGTCTTGTCGCAATAGATAGTCATAGTGCCTTGGGAAATATCGTAATCTTCCAACATTTGTTTCATCCAAATGAGTTGAGTGCAACAACTTCCGGCGGCAATGTATTCGGCTTCCGCCGTGGACAAAGAAATAGAATTTTGTTTCTTTCTCATCCATGAGACAAGTGCACTTCCAAAGTAGAAACAACCGCCGGAGGTACTTTTGCATCTATCAACATCTCCTGCCCAATCGGCGTCTGAATATGCCGATAGACAATCATTGGTGTCATAAGAGTACCAAATTCCAAAATACAGGGTCCCACTAACATATTTGATGATAAGTTTGATAGCAAGTAAATGAGACTCTTTTGGAGCGGCTTGATAACGAGCACAAACTCCTACACTAAAGGAAATATCCGGACGGCTAGCAGTTAGGTAAAGTAAACTGCCTATCATACTTCTAAAAAGAGTATGCTCTACATCCTTTCCGTCGGTATCCTTACTAAGTTTAATAGATGAACTCATAGGAGTACGAGAATGTTTAGCGGATTCGAGTTTAAATTTCTTAACGAGGTCTTTAGCATACTTAGTTTGGGAGAAAAATATCCCACTTTTGAGTTGACGAACTTGAAGACCTAGAAAGAAAGTAAGTTCACCTACCATACTCATCTCAAATTCATTGTGCATTTCTTTTGAAAAAATTTGAGTATGTTTATCACACGTACACCCAAACACTATGTCGTCGACATATACTTGAGCAACTAGGATACCTTTTTCATCACGGCGAATAAAAAGTGTCATATCAACTCCCCCTCTCAAAAAGCCACGAGAAAGGAGATAAGAGGTGAGTCTTTCATACCAAGCACGGGGTGCTTGTTTCAAGCCATATAGAGCTTTCTTTAGGAAGAAGACATGAGTAGGATGTTTTGGATCCTCAAACCCTTTTGGTTGTTCAACATAGACTTCCTCTTGAATAATACCATTTAAAAAAGCACTTTTTACATCCATTCGATATAATTTAAATTGAAGGTGACATGCTATGGCGAGTAAAAGGTGAACCGATTCTAACCTAGCAACAGGAGCAACAGGAGCAACAGTTTCTTCAAAGTCAACACCTTCTATTTGGGTGTATCCTTGAGCAACTAATCTAGCTTTATTTCGAACAATGACACCATTTTCATCCATTTTATTTTTGAAAATCCATTTAGTGCCAATGACATTGGTATTAGAAGGCCTAGGGACTAATTCCCAAACATCATTTTTCTTAAATTGAAACAGTTCTTCTTGCATAGCATTAATCCAATGTTTATCTTTTAATGCTTCTTTAAAGTTTTTAGGTTCAATTTTAGAAGTATAGCATAGATAGGTAACTTCATTTTCTAATTGCGCCCTAGTCTTAACACCTACCTCGGGATCTCCTACAATTTTTTAAGTGTCATGACTTTTATGCACCCAAGGAGTAGGATCCTTTTTCTCAGTAGTTGGAACAACCAAATCATTTTGAGATTCAATACTTTCAACATTTGACACAACATCACACTCACATGACAAATCTTCCTCATTATCAATAGATGTGGCCGGAGCATCATCTTTTATGACAACATTAATGGATTCCATGACTTTAGAGTTACTTAAGTTGAATACTCTAAAGGCTCTACTATTTTGAGAATATCCTAGGAAAATACCTTCATCACTCCTTGAATCAAATTTGCCTAGAAGTTCTCTATCTCGTAGAATATAGCATGGACTACCAAACACTCTAAAATAGGACAAATTAGGTTTCTTACCCGTCCACAATTCATAAGGAGTTTTGTTAGTGTTAGGATGCAAATAAACTCTATTTACTGTGTGACATGCGGTGTTAACCGCTTCGGCCCAAAACCTACGGGGCACATTTCTTCCTAGGAGCATAGATCTTGACATTTCTTGGATCGTTTGATTTTTTCTTTCAACTATACCATTTTGTTATGGTGTTCGAACGGCCGAGAATTCATTTTTAATTCCTATTTCATCATAAAAGGCATTCACACCGAATTCCTTGAATTCGGTTCCATTATCACTCCTAAAGCGGTTTATCGTAACACCGTGTAGATTTTGAAGAGTTCTACATTTAACAGTAAGAAAATCAACTGTCTCAGATTTTTTTCTTAGAAAGCCTACAATAGAGTACCTAGAGAAATCATCCACCATAACTAAGATGCATCTTTTTCCTCCTATGCTCTCGGTACGAGTGGGACCCATAAGGTCCATGTGTATCAATTTTAAGACACGAGATGTTGTTATAGAGTTTAACTTATTATGAGGACTCTTAATTTGTTTTCCTAATTGACACGGCCCACAAATGGTGGAGGTTGGCTTTCCTAGTGGTGGTAAGCCTCGAACTAGCTCTTTGCTCACTAATCTATCAAGATCTCTAAAGTTTACATGACCTAATCTTTGATGCCAAAAATTGGCAGATAAGGCTTTTGCATTATTGCAAACTAAAGATGATTTAGGAATAATTCCATGGCAATTGTCACTAGTTCTAACACCTTGTAAAATAGATTCACCTGACTGATCATAAATGGTGCACTCCGATTGACTAAATTTCACATCAAGATCTTCATCACATAGTTGTCTAATACTTATCAAATTAGCCTTGAGACCATCAACATAAAGAACATTTTCAAGTTTAGGAAACCCGGAGATTTCAATAGATCCTCTACCCATGATTTGAGACTTGCTACCATCCCCAAAAGTGACTTTACCATCTTTATAGTTTTCGAGAGTGGTGAATAGAGATTTATCACCAGTCATATGTCTTGAACAACCACTATCAAAGTACCATTGAGAGGTATTTTGAGCCTTTAGTGGAACATGAGCAACAAAAGCTTTCTTGGTATGATTTTTCTTAACCCAAGCTTGAGTTGTTTTCTTTCCTTTGTTGACTCTAGTGTTATAATTAGAATTATTTCCTTGGACTTTAGAAAACCTAAGAAAATCTTCCATTAGACTTTTAGAAGTATTGACTAGATACTCGACTTGACTCTTAAGACTAGCTAAGGAGCTATAGGGTTGTTTAGAATTTGTGGATTGAGAGTTCTTTCCAAGTTTGTAGCAAAAATCTTTGAGATGACCCCGTTTGTGACAATATGTGCACACATAGGGTTGTTTTGGGCCAGCTTTTACAGGTTGCTTAGTAGGACTTATTTTAGAAACATTAGATTTGGTAACAAACTTAGCTACTGGTTCAAGTTTGACTTTCGATGAATCTCCTTCTTCATATCCTATACCTTTTCTCTCTTGATAACCTTTCTCCTTATATCCTAAAACAGGACCTAGAAATAATTTTCCCATTCTTCCTGAATTATCCTCGAGTGTGACTTTAACTTCACGAGAGGACTCGAGATCTTTTTCAAGTTGGGCAATTTTAGTTTCTAGAGATTTTCTAATTTCTAAAGACTCATTAAGATCTTTGTTAACACCTTCCAAGGAGATAACTAAGTCACATTTTTCTTTACCAATCACGATAAGCTTTTCAGAAAGAGATATCTTAATTGCCTCGAGTTGACTAACTAAAGCCTCCTTCTCCTTCAGGCCTTTCAACTCTTTTTCTAAAGTTAAGACTTTAAAGGTTAGTCTTTTGTTAACTTTTTGAATGCGAAGAGATTCATTGTAGAGTTCAGAATAAGCAGATTGTAGTTCACTCTCATCTATATCACTATCACTCTCTTTTTCATCACTACTAGTAGAATGAGTAGAAACAACCTCAAAATTTTGCTCGGAATTGTCAGTATTAAGGTATGACACACTCGAATCACTAGCATGGCTTGCCATAAAAGCAGTGAAGTTATTTCTAGACGGGTTAGAGTCATCAGAGTCTTCAGACTCATTATCACTGTCACTTAGAGTAGCATTGTAAACAGCTTTTTCTTTCCCATGTCTTTTAAGTTTTGTAGGGCACTCGAAAGCTCTATGACCATGTCCCTCACACTCGAAGCATCTCTCCGAATCATCCTTTTTAAAGTTATCTTTGTTGAACTTCTTTGGATCCTGATTATTGAATTTTTTATTATCTCCTTTGTTTTTGTTCTCAAATTTAGGTTTTTCAAATTTAGAGTTTTGTTTTTTAAACTTGAGAAATTTTTTAATTTTTTTAGCAAATAAGGCTATGTCATCAGGATCAAAGTCAGACTCATCATAATCAGACACATCAACTTTCTTAACTTTTAAAGCAACACCTTTATCTTTGCCTTTGTTATCTTTAGGAAACATATCTAGTTCATAAGTTTGCAGATCACCAACAAGTTCTTCAAGTTTTAAAGTATTTAGGTTTCCTAAAGAATTAAGAACAATGACTTTAGGAATGAATCACTTAGGAAGACATCTAAGTATTTTCTTAACAACACGATTTTCAGGTATTTTTTCACCTAAGTTAAAGCAAGAGTTAACTATGTCTGACAAACGAGCATAAAACTCATAAAATGTTCCAGTTTCTTTCATGGTGATCGTTTCAAATTGTGTAGTTAAATTTTGAAGTTTTGACGCTTTAACAACACTAGTTTCCTCATGAGTAACTTGGAGAATGTTCCAAGCTTCCTTTGACATTTCGCACGTTATTATACGACGAAATTCATCGGGAGACACGGCACCAAATAAGGCATTTAATCCTTTAGAGTTAAAGTTACACCATTTTAGTTCGTCATCACACCACTGTTCAACAGGAGTCAAAATAATTTCATCATTAACAACCATAGTAGGAGGGGACCATCCTCTTTCAACAGTAACCCAAACACGTTCATCAATTGACTTAAGAGCAGATTTCATACGTGCTTTCCAATAGGTGTAATTAGTTCCATCAAACAAAGGTAGTCTATTCGACGAAAAACTATCCATATAACCTCCAGGATTCATCTAAATAACTTTTAGAGACTAGCTCTGATACCAATTTGAAGTTGCAAGGGTATATGTTCTTAGTTTAATTCGTGGAATACACACACACAATCCAATTTTAATATTAGCTATAAAGTGATATTCTCCAATTTCAATTTAAAAGGAGATTCACAAGTTCGCAAAAACAAATTGCAATTAATGCAATGGGATTGATAACTTGACTAATTAAAATAAAATTATTCCATTTTTATTCATTTTATCCTAAGCATACATCTAGGTGATTTAATAAAGTAAAATGCGAAAATCCCAACCACAACACGCCGATGTACGAGGAAAACCCAAATGGGAAAAACCTCGGACGGACGAGCCTAGACAAAATCCACAACAAAATAGGTTTTACAAGAGACTCAAAAGACTTACAGACATTGACTCACTCAAGACTTGCGTATGTCATCCTCGACCTCTGAATTTGTAGTACGCGAAGCTCCAATCCGTTGCTCGACACTCCTCGTGTCGCTGTATCCACCGAAGCCCAAAACCACCGTCTCCACAAAGCTTGAATGCAGAGATCCACCGCAAACTTGCTTGTTGAATGTCAAGTTGATTGAAGCTTGTGTCGCGGTATCCATCGAAGCCCAAAACCACCGTCTCCACAAAGCTTGAATTCAGAGATCCATCGCAAACTTGCTTGTTGAATGTCAAGTTGATTGAAGGGGTTTTATTTCAAAAGACGATAAAAGTGTTGGAGATGTTTTTTTACCAAAAAGAGGGAAGTTATGAAAAATGCTCTCAAGAGAATAATGAACTTCCTTATATTTTGAAACTGATTTTCGTCCATATAAAATAACTGAAAAAGTAGTGGACCAAAACAGTTGTGGGAAAATAACTACTTAAAAATAAGTTCAAAAATTCAGATCTGGCAGAACTCGTTCGAACGAGGTCGTTCGAACGAGTTATCTAACGAAGTTCCAGTATCGAATTAGATAGGTCGTTAGAAATCTCGTTCGAACGAGATCGTTCGAACGACCTTTCTAACGAACTTCTAATGAAGTTCCAGTATAGCCTGGGAAATGTCGTTAGATCCAGGTCATTCGAACGACCTGGATAAACTTCGAACGAGTTTGCTAATTTTTCAAAAAACTGTTTAAATTATTTTTCAAAAAAGTTCTTTATAAAATTGATTATTTACGAACATTATTCTATATGTAAATTTCTCATTTATAAAAAGTACTCCAACACATAAAATTGTTTTTGGTCATATACCTTTTGGAAGAGCGAACATGGCATGCATAATGATGTTGCGTGAACCTTGGATGCAATGCTCGAATCTTTACGTTGTATGATGCTTGATGAGGAATGACCCAAAATTGTTTTGTCCAACGGAATATATCCAATATAACAAATGACTCGATTGGAAATTTTTCCTTACAGTGTGGGACGCGCTTAGTATTGCCTCGTTAAAACCTTTAACTAGAAAACTCAATGGAAAAAAACCTAGTTAAAGGAAAAATAGTACAATGTGCATATATCCAAAATACATGTTATTAGATTCTCCCCTGATAAAATGCTCCATGTGATTGGATACTCCCCCTGATCATGGTATTTCTCTATTTATTGAGTCGATGCATATCAGTCTTATACACATCCTTCTGAATGTTCTTTGACATTGTGAATAAATTTACTGGATTGTTACTTTAATCTCATTTTTCTTTATAAGCTCAACTTTCATAAGACTGGGGTGAAGAGGGATTAACATATTACTTTATTATATCTATTTAACTCTAATAGCATAATTCTTCTAGAGTTTATGTGTTGCGTAACTCTTCTTGAGTTCATGGTTATAGAAGAATGAAAATGTGCTAGCCATATCTCCTTTGATGTAGCCTTTTTGAGTGAGCTATACAAGTACCATTGTCTTCATAAGTAGTAGTAGTAATAACATATGTTGTTTGAGGTAAGCCATAAGAGCTTTGATTGTTCCTTGTAAGTATCCCAAAGATAACCGACGTCTATACAACTGACTAGACACATATGATTAGATGTACAAATATCATATAATATGATTAATATTAGTCCCATACTTTGCATGTTAAATCTAAATTGTTTCTTGCAAAGAGATTGACTACAATTATTATGTTCGATATTGTGTTATGTATAATACATAACAATAATGTAATAACAACATGCTAATATGGCACTTTTGGATTGAGTATATATTAAAATGGACATATGGTACTTTGAGATCAAATTTATATTTGTCGTCCTCTTAAGAATGACATAAATATTTAATATCCAAAAATCGGAGATCATGGGTGTACTAAAACTGTATGCTTAATATATGATAAAGCATTGCATAATTTTTCAGTCCATTTGACTAATGGATCTGAGTTTAACATAAACCATGCTCGATCTGCAGGCCGAGATAATAACTAGTTACCCCAAGGTCATTCATTTTTTAATTCCTTATTTTGATATTTTATAGTTCAATTGAGCTCTTCAGGAACACATCCATTGAAGGATATTTTATACTGGCTTATTTGCATATATGATTGTTTTCATACCCTTCCTTAGACAAATATTTACTAAGACGGTTATACTTATATCCATTTGGATCGCCTATTATACAATGAATGCCTTAATGCATTTGAGCACGTACTCCTTATCTTTACTTCTGCCAAATAAAATCCTTTTAGGATTTTTATAGTCTCAATTATCAAAAAGTCCCTCAAACATTTTTTAATACGCATTTAGTTTGAGCCTTTTTGTTTTGTTCCAAGAAGTCCCTATAATCCCATTTAACCAATATTCTCTTCTTTTTAAAGGTCCGCACTAGCGACATTCCCGCCCCACCTTCCCCCCACCCCCACCCCCCATTGTCGGAGCTCCGATGACCCTCACCGGAGCTCATTTTTTGAGTGTTTTTATGTGATAAGGGACTTTTTGGAAGAAAATAAAATGCTTGGACTAAATGTGTATTAAAATATGTCCAAGGGACTATTAGGTATATGCCCCATTTTTATATGTATTCATTGTCTAAGTTCCATATATATAAGCACTTATAATATTCATGAGCCTCATATAATATATTTTTAAAAACTTCTAAGCTATTCAGATATCTGAAAATTATTTACAATCGTGATGGGGTGGTATATTCGTATATAATCAATTTCGATTTCTTGCGGAAATCTTGTGCCACAAATTATGAATTTTATTGAGTTTCAACACTTCACATTCTTATAAACATCCATTCATGACCTTCAAGGTTATGATTTGGGGGTTTCTACTACAGGTCCAAATATACAACGTATATTAAGAGACTCGAATTATGCCATCATAGCATTTTTTTATTTTGGCGAATATATTATTTGTCAACATTCATTCATAGTACGTGGATTTATGATATCATTGTACTTTGATTTTTGTGTAGCTACAACATATATGATTATATCATCGATGATCATCTTTGTCGATCCCACTTTTCTCTTGTATAAATATAAAACATTGAGATCTCATTTAATATTAGGTACATTTGCCAACTTTAGGAACTTTATACTCACTTGAGGGACTTATGTCTTTTCATTAGGTTCGGGCTATTGGGTTGTGTTTGGGCCTGGCTTGGCACGACACGACTTGATTTTTTCCAGCACGAACACGACATGACACGAACACGATCCGTTAAAAATACGACCTGACACGAATAGCACGATAAAAAAATTTGTACCAATTAGTCATGATTTGACACGATCGGACGCGATAACCCACCGCAATAAAAAAAATTGTACAAAAATAAAAAAATCTGTAAAACTTGGATCATACCAATTCGTGTGAATCGTGTATAACAATTTGTAGATCAATATAAAAAAACTATACCAAACAAACAATCTATACAACAATATAAATTGATTATTATTCCCAATAATCTGTACAACGATATATATATATATATATATATATATATATATATATATATATATATGAAATTTGTTATTAATTGTTCACTTATATATGAAATATGAAATATGTTGCTACACGACAGTGAAATAACCCACCGCGGTTAGAAAAGGCCGTGAAAAACAACACTCGGTGGGATATTGTCATATGTGTTATACCACGGTTAGAAGAGATCGTGAATCTCTATCACCTTCGGCGACCAGCTTACATAGGTGCAACCCATGTATTTTTTTTTATTTTGTAAACCCTAGCTTGGTTTTACAACTCTTTATGCAATATATTACTAGTGTTAATATTATAGTTCAATTTAGGATGGTTAAATGTGTTTATAATGGGGCTTTTATATTTAGTTTGAATCATAGGGTTTAATACACAAAATGAGAGCATATATCTAATAGAATGACAGTAATGGGAGTGAGTTTTAATGGTCTAACATACCAGAATTGAAGCTTGAGGGTAAGTTAAAAGGCTTGAGAGAAAATGAAAGTAAGTTGAAAGGTTTGGGAGGGAAGTTAGAGAGAGAGAGAGAGGAAATAAAAAAAGTGAGGTTTAAAAATTTTTGGGTTTAATATGGAACAATACTAATTTGGTGTTTTGTACAAATATTATGTACTTATATGGTGTTATGTAGAAAATGGTGTTTGGGAGTAATATTTTTGGTGAAAACATCAGGACCATGTTTCCACTAAATTTTTTTTCTAAAAAATACCATTTTCTACAAAACACCACATAAGTATATAATATGTATACAAAACACCAAACAAACACAATACTACATTAGTGTTGTCCCATATAAAAACTCAAAAAAATTGAAACCTCACTTTTTCTATTTTATGTCTCTCTCTAACTTCCATCCCAAACCTTTCAACCATTCAACTTACTTCCATTTTCTCTCAAACCTTACAACTTATCCTCAAGCTTCAATTCTAGTACGTTACACCATTAAAACTTACTCTCATTACTGTCATGTTATCACATACATGCCCTCATTTTCTATATTAAACCATATCATGCAAATTACCTAAAAAAACATTATAAACCCATTTAACCATCCTAAATTGAACCCTGATATTAACACAGGTAATATATTGCATAAAAAGTTGTAAAAACAAGCTAGGGTTTTAAGATCGGAAAAAAAAACTATGTGGTCTGCACAAAATTTTCGTTTGAACAAAATCTCGTTCGAACGAGGCTTCTAACGAAGTTCCAGTATGAACTCGTTAGAAATCTCATTCGAACAACCATCTCGTTCGAACGATATTTCGAACGAAGTTCCAGTGGCCAAAATGGGAACTCGTTGGCAAACTCGTTCGAACGACAATGTGGTTCGAACAACAAACTCGTTCGAACGACACTTCGAACGAACTTTCAGAAAGTTGGAAAAATTCAATTTTTAGCCCAGAAACTTTATAAACTTGATTTTAAAGTTTTAATAAAATCTTTCCGAAATTAAACAACAGTTTTAAATAAACATACACCCAATGTAAAGTGTTCTAAGCTCCTATATATACATCAAAATGCATTCATACTTTTGGAGCAATGAAACCATGTTGATGACGTAGAAACGAGGCACAAACAAACTCGGTAATGTGATGAAGTTTTATACACTTGGCCGCTACTTCTTCAACAAACTCGTCATAGGCTTGAAATAGGATCAATTAACTTTATCCTATGACTCAAACGTTTTTGTCCGGAATTTTGCCAAAACTACAAAGGACTCAATTGGAAATTTATGTCCTTACAACGCTGTCATTGGATAAAGTAGTTGACCATGTAGTAGGTGGTTTACTAACGGGTTGTTAAGAGGTTACGCAGCAGTCAATTGAGCAAGTTGTTGAGTAGGTTGTTGGTGATTTAATAATGGTTGGTGAAGGGGGCGCGGTAAAAAAGGCAGAGAAAAAAGAAGAGAAAGAAGGAGAAAAATCAAAGGAGGAATCAAGAGAGGATAAAAGAGAGCAAGAAAGAGAGGACGAAAGAGAAGAAGAAATAGAATAAGAAAGAGAGGGAAAAGGAGAGAAAGAAGGAGAGAACCCCAAAGATGATACGGACGAGTCTTCTTCGTCTAAAGATGAAATACTACCATCCACATCTAAAGCGCCCGAGAATAAACATCGAGAAAAAAAATAAGCCACTCGGATTCACAACCTCTTAAGGGTGCACGCCAAATAACCGTGAATTGGTCAAAAAATTTCGTAACCATATCTCTTATTCGATATGGAACCGAGATGAGGAGAAAAGATTAATGAAGTGAGTGTACCAATACAAAATATTTGCCAAGTGGGACATACAGAAGGAAAATTAGCGGATTATTGAGTTGGTGAAGAACTCGGGCCTTTGGGGTATGATTCAAACTCATATCGGTACATAGAATACATATCGGTGTTGGCATTCATCGAACGATGGCAACCGAAGACAAATTCATTTCATATGTCATTCGATGAGATGACCATCACCCTTAATGATGTGTACTATCTCCTTAAAATCCTGGTAGTTGGTAAATTAGTGGACGATACTCTTTTTAGGAAAGATGAGGAGAAGGCAGCCCAAATCAAATGGCTTACCAAATATATCGATTGTATCGAGGAGGATCATTTAGAGGAATGTAAGTCTGTTTATGTCGAATGTTTTGACTGGATAATTAATATGTGCAAGGGGAGGATTAAGAAGCTGGGGGACGTCACGAAGAAACAGACTGAGCATGCCGCTAGTGGGTACTTTATTTTTATAGTCGGTTGCTTGTTATTCTCGGATAAATTAGGGAACCGAGTCTCGGTGTATTACCTTCAGTCGTTGCAAAAAGTTAGGAAATGCAAAAAATATTCTTGGGAGATGGGAGTATTAGCGCATTTATATCGACAACCGGGGATTGCGTCACGGGTAGACGTTCGGTGGGTGGCTGCATATCTCCCCCTTCTATTGGTAAATATTTTTAATTTAACATGTGCTTTTAATTTTGTTTTGTACTATATAAATTCTTAATTAATATGTCAATTTGATTGCAGGCGTGGATATACGACCACTTCAATGTGGCGAGAGGTGTTAGAAATGTGGAGTATCAATATAGCGAGGCGTGTTTATACAAATGGAGGTTGCAACCGGTATAAGATGATGCCTTTGCATAGATACTGGAGGTAAGGGAAACCTTGGATGATTTAAAAGCTTTAGATGTAAGTATTATTTATTTTAAATGCATTATTTTAACATTTGTTCTCTTTTTTATATATTAACATTTGGAATTACTTTTAGGTTGTATGGGATCCTTACTCTGAAAATCGTGAGGCCTAACCATTTCAGGAGGTCTCATAGTATAATGGACTCCTTATTTGCTATGATGTCGATGAACCCTATTCCCCGAAGAGGGTCCTACGCTAGGCTGGCCATGTTCAAACAATCCATAGACTGCTAATACGCCCTATATCAGAGGAGGGGGAAAGAGCCAGGCCCTCTACAAAGTAAAGTTTGATATCGAGAAATGGTATCAACATAACTGGGTGGTTCATGTTCTTTTCGATGCCAGATGCTCGACTGCTGTGAGTACCATGACTTGGGAATGTGTAGATAGGTATATGCATTGGTACCTAGAAAGATCCCATCAATACATTCAAAAACTCGAGCATCATATTAACAAGTGGGAGTTAAAAACACACCGATAAAATGACAAATGATTCAAAATTTTCTTAAAATGATTTCATTTGTTCAATTATTTTTCTAACACATTTTATGGTAATATGTATATAGGCCCCGGGGATAGACATAGACATTAGCCTGATAAAGGAGGCTATTGAAGTCGGCTCAGACCAAGAGGTTTCGGATGTCCTTGAATTATCACGTGTGCTTGACGCTCTGCTTGAAGCCAAGGGAACACAAGCTCATAAAGAAAAGAGAAAGTATCCAATTCATCAAGAAACTCGAACCAAGGCACATCATGATCCAGCCCCCAAGAAAAAGTCCCCCAAGCAAAAAGCCCCAAAAGCAAAAAGCCGAAAACAGACAAAATTTGTTAGAACAATTTCATTTAACTGTATTTTAAAACAATTTGATTGTAAAGTATGCATAATTTTGAATTATCACATGTGGGAACAATTTTGAAAAAAGTAGTTTGTATTAACAATATTGTGTTATGTGTTTAAATTTTGAATTTGAGGGAATGAATGAACTATATTATCAATGTAATTATTGTTTGTTATCCTTTAATTTTCTTGTATCTTTGATTCATTGTGCTTGGGTGATAGCATGATTCCTTGTAAATACATGATTCATGTATTTACAATGATTCCTTAAATTATAAATACATGATTGATTGTTGGATCATGATAGCATGATTCATTGTAAATATATGTTTCATTGTTGAATGCATTGTGTTAGGGTGAAAAAGTCCTTGAGATTTCTGCATAACATACACGGTGGCATCCAACCGTGGTTAGGTCACATACGGCTACAAGAAACCCCGAATTATAATATACGATCTCAAGTTATCATGGTATTTGGGTTAAAAACTCCTATAACTTTCTGCATAAAAGGCACGGTGTGATCCAACCGTGGTTGGGTCATATACAGTGTGATGTTACTATTCTGTACATCTTATGGTGTGGTGTCACCATCCGGCATTTATCAATGGTCTCAAGTGACCATGGTTGCTATGTTAAATAATTCTTCAACTTTCTGAATAAAAGTCACGGTCAAAGGCAACCGTGTGTAGGTCATATACGGTGTGGTGTCATAGAAAGATTAATATTTACGGTCTCAACTAATCGTGGTATTTGGGTTAAAAATTCTTTAACTTTGTGTAGAGAAGGCACGGTGGGATCCAACCGTGGTTGGGTCACATAAGGTTAAAAGTAACCGCTAACTTATAATATATGATCTCAAGTGACCGTGGTATTTGGGTTAAAAAAATCCTTCAACTTTCTGCATAACACGCACGATGAGAAACAACCGTGATTTTGTCATATACGATTGTAGGAACCCGTGCTTCTATAAACTACGGTCTTAAGCGACAGTGGTATCTAGGTTAAAAAATCCTTCAACTCTCTACATAATAGACATGGTGAGATCAAATCGTAATTGGTCATGTGCTGTTGTGAGCAATAGTGCCTTTATAACCTACAGTCTTAATGGGACCATGGTATTTGGGTTAAAAAATCCTACAACTTTCTGCGTAAAGTGCACGGTGAAGTCAAACCGTGGTATTGAGGCCTTAAAGTTGGAAAATGTTATAAATTAATTCGTATGGCAATTTGGAGTGCACGGTTGAATCCGGATGGGTCAAAATCGTTGGAAATGAATGGCCATATGTATATATTGGGTTTAGGGACTTAATTAGACATAATTGAGCTCCAAATAAAGAGTTTGGGCCATTTTTAGGAGGCCCATAGGCCCAAAAATGGGAATTGAGTTTTTAACCCTAAGTGTGTAAGGGTGAGGCAACTTAAAGTCATTTTAGAAGACTAAAATTAGGGTGAGCTTAAGAGGAGAGCCATTAGAAGACGAGTTGGGTATTTTGGGTGATAGCTTCAAGAACAAAAGGAGATCCTTACATTCAATCCAACATTCTCATCCAAAGGCTTTGATCTACAAATTGAGGCAAGTGGTTTAATTTCCAATTGTTAATTTTCATTTACCTATTCATATTAAAGGAGGTGAAATCAATTAATATGTTAGGATGTATGTTTCATTAGAAATTGGGGATTTTCATTGGTGGGAGTTATAAATCTATAAGAGATGACAAGATTTGGTTGATTTGATGCTTTAATTGATGTAATTGTTAGGATTAGATTGAATATGATAAAAGGATGGATTTATGATGAATCTTGAAAAGTTTTGATGAATAAATATGTACATAATTGAGGTATTTACTGTTCTAATGGCGATTTTGTCCACATTGTCCTATATAAAATAGCGTTTTCTAACTTTTGTTCTCTGATACGTTTTCTCCGAAAATGACTCCAAAATGCCCCAAAACGGCATTTTAAAAATATGGGTAGATTCGTGAGGCAAATTTTAAGAAATATTTTTTTACTTGTTATTCCGCTGGAGATTGCCTAGATTGATAGGTGTGACTAATTAGAGGATTAATTAAATTGGAGATATTAAGGTTTATGATTGAGTGATTGAAACCTTGTTAATTAAGTGGGAGAAACTTAATTGGATGAAATTGAACATTGAATTGGGAATAATGAATTTCGGGTCGAGGGAGAGAGTCCGGGCATAATTGGTAGGGTGACACCAAAATAATGAAAAATTAATTAGTGTATAATTAATTGAAATGAAGTGAGGCAATAGACTTAAATATTTTAGGCTTTGTGTATGGGCATAGTACACCGGTTGCCTGGATTTCTATATATATACGGTGATGTGTAGTATATATATGATATAAATATTTGTGTGAATAATATTTATAGTGAATCATATTAATATTAGTGCTATTGGGGAGGTTGCGTGATGTGGGACAACCCCCTGACTAGCGAACGCAGGGTGAGTCTAGTCCTCAGGTCATAGCATTTCGGTTCAAGAGTGATGCAAACGATAGCATTTAGATCCGACATGTGCGTGAATGTTGTGATGTGATACGTATATATAGTGCAGAATTATATTCGGATATAGATATACATGGTGCAAATGTATAATGTGACACCCCGCCTAATAAAATACCGAGTGATCAGTCCTATACCAAATTAAAACAGGAATCCCAGTTGGTTCATCCTTAGCATCACTATCGAAAACTTTTTAAAACTTACTAACCACCTAGTATTCCAAAAGTTGGTGCCAATTTTTAACTTTTTAATTAAACAAAAATAGTACATGCGGAAATAAACATGAACCATTCACACAACTGAATAAAACTCAACTGAATAATTAAATAAACAATTTGCCGAATAAACCATCGGCCACCAAAGTGAAATAATCCAATACAAATATTCAACACCGGAATAAAACAAATCTGAAAACTGAACTGAAAGTCTGGGCGACATGCCCTAAATAAAACTGGAACTGATGAATGATTCCTACTCTAGGAATGAATAAGCGATGCGTCTAATTCAAAATCCAGCTAGCATCCACATATGTTGCAGCTCCATTGTTCCTGGAATAGAATATCAATCCTGGCGTCCCTGTGGCTGGACACCTAAAAGGTTTTGAAAATAGTTATATAGCAAGGGTTAGAACCCAAAACATTTTGAAAATATTTAGCAAGTGAATTAACTGCAGTAATTTAAAATGCATGAATGCGCTTCATATTTAAGTTAGTGTCGCACTCCCTTGTGGACATTCTCACCCCTCCACTATTGTGCACACCTAACGGTTACCTTCACCCCCACCTAGTTGTACTACCCCTTCCAACTAGTCTTGGTATAACCTCCTCTTTCCATACTACTCTAACCCGAGTATAATGATCCTTGAATTATAAGTTATCTCACAATTAACTTAATTAATTCCTTCTTAAATAGTAGCATATAACCGTGTCACAAGTTATATAAAGTAAATACATCACACATTGTATTATTACTTGCATATAATACTGACTACCATTATACACGTGTCATTACTAAAACATCCACACATATAACATACGTATATCCATCCCTTCGAGTATACCTTCGTCGGATGATTTCCTCTAAAGTTCCATCTCACTAGGTGTGCTCACATAACCTCGTTACCCAAGTTGGAATCGCTCACCAACCTGGCCCAAAACATAAACGAAGTGGAGGCGGTCATATTCCTTCCCTGAAAGTGAGATAAATCCCTCACCCATATACCGGACGCTATGACCTGGGGATATACTCGCCCTACTCCTCAAGCTAGGGGATTCACCCACATCGCGCAACCTCCCTTGATAGCACTAGAGAATATAAGTTAAGTAAATATCTAATCACTGATATTTAATAGCACACACAATATATACACACACACACACACACATATATATATATATATATATATATATACTATCACACACCGTATATATATATAAGATAAACTCCGGCTTTACCGTGTACTCAAAATCCCGTACACTAGTCTATAATTTCCTGAGTCTGTGGCATGACTCAACATAATTAATTTTCTCACTTAATAAATTTACCATCTTCCCGAGTCTATGGTCTGACTCTAATATAATTAATTCACACCTCAATTAATATAATACTTTCCCCGAGTCTATGGTCCGACTCTAATTAAATTAATTAACACACCCGTTAATTTAATACCTCCCCGAGTCTATCGTCCGACTCTAATTAAATTAATTAACACGCCTATTAATTTAATACCTCCCCAGTCTATCGTCCGACTCTAATTAAATTAATTATTACACCCATTAATTTAATTCCTACCCGAGTCTACAATCCAACTCTAATTAAATTAACTATCACACCTATTAATTTAATACATTCCTGAGTCTGTGGTCCGGCCCTCCTTTAATTAATTTACACATTAATTAATTAACACAAATCCGAGTCTGTAATCCGACTCTAATATAATTAATTTACACATTAATTAGTAAACACAAATCCGAGTCTGTGGTCCGACTCTAATATAATTAATTTACACATTAATTAATCAACACAAATCCGAGTCTGTGGTCTGACTATAATTTAAATAAATTAACACATTCATTAATTTAATAACTTGGTGTCACCCAACCATTATTCCCGGAGTCGCTCACTTGGCCCATGCCTTAATACTTCCCGAGTCTATGTTCCGACTCCAAATTAATTTACTCTCTCAATAATTCATTTAATACTTTGGTGTCACTTAACCAGCATACCCGGACTCACTCACTCGGTCCATTTTTACATCTCATAATTTCATTCCCACATTTTCGCCCACAATGTGTCACACATTCATCTCCATAATTTCCCCAATTATTTTTACCTATAATTATCAACATACCCGGACTTGCTCGTTTGATCCGTATCTCACTATTTTGGAATACAATTTCTCAAATCCATCCATAAAGTGCCCCACATAAATTCATCTTAGTTCCAATTACTTTCTCCCATAATTGCTAGGCATATTTGTTTCATAATTATTTATCACTTATTAATGTATGAAACTTAACTTTCAAATAAATTTCCCTTTATATAACCAACTGGCCGAACTGCCCAGATTTCTACATCATCGATCGATCGAACCCCCTGGGTCGATCGATCGTTCCAGTATTCGTCCTCTCTAGCCCACTGTCAGCCATGGACGAAACCTAAAGCTTTGATTCTCAATCTAAATCCTTACCCAAATACAAATAACATATTCTCCACATAAGAGAAGGGTCTAAACATCCCACAAACCTTAATTAATCATCAATAACCATTTATTCCAACGTTTTCCCAATTTGGGTATTATCCGGGTTTTAAATCTCCAGTACGAATTTCATTCATATTAACGGCAATTAACCATTTACTCTTATTGATTTTAACATACGATTCATTCCTCAACATTCTAGAATCATAAACACGATCAATCTCCCCCTTAATCCCATTAAGGTATATCAATTTCCAAAAACCCAATTTAAATTTTGGTTACACACCCAAAACGAATTTTGATTTACACATCACTATGATATGAATTGATTATCATCAATTTAGGAATCACAACAGTTAACCACTTGCTTGGAATTGTTCGTAGGGTCTGTTTTCGTTGGTATAGAGATTGGTTGATGAATAACACCCCAAATTAACCCTTTAATTTGGCTCCAAAAGACTCCCAATTGCTCTTGATTTGCTTTCCTTTGTGCCTCTCTCAAACCCTAGGAGTGGAATTGTGTTAACTGCCGTTTAACACTCCCCCAAATTAGGTTACAACCCTTAATTCCGTTTTTGGCCACCTGGGCCTAATTAAAATGACCCGACTCACCCCGTGTGGGCCCGGCTATACCCAAAAATACCACGAGACCCAATTACTACCCCCGAGTACTCTTTTATGACTATCTCGACCCATCCGGACGCAATCGTGTACTCAGAATTGCCATCCGAAATACTTTTTGGTATTCTAAATTTCGACCTCAAAATGCGACACACATTAATTCGAACAATTAAACTTAAAGTCGCCAATTATAATTAATTCGGCTCACTCAAATAAATTCTCCAACTCATGAATTTAAGTTTCTCTAATTTAAATATTTTTATCACTCCCAAAAATAATTAAATATTAAATCCTCAAAATTACGGGATGTTACATACTCCCCCCCTTACAAAGGAATTTCGTCCTCGAAATTAAGATGAGCGTAATGTTCCAAGCTTCGCATTTTACTCTCTAGTCATGTGCCTCTAAGCTCGTTATATCTATCCCATCCGCTTCTAACCATACGTTACACAAGTATGCATTTAAATTAACCAGGGCGCCCATACACCCTATACCCGTGCTTAACCGCATGAAATTTACCTTAATTAACTCGGGTGCCCATACACCCTATCCCCGCGCTTTATCGCATGAAAGTTACCCGACTATGCTAGTCGTAACCCGTAATATAACTTCGAACCCGTAGTCACATCACACATGTATATCTATATATATATTTACTGCCCGGGGTACCCAACCCATGTACTAACGACCATACATCTCCCCACTTTCCAACGTAGCGCTAAGTTTCACGCGTGGGATGTCTCGCAAAGTGAAATCCAAACAAGGAACCCCACCGATACACTACTACCTAGCATTGTCGATCGTTGAGATCCGTTAGACCCTCAGTCCATAACACGTACCCCTAAATACTTGTTTCTTAACACAAAAGTATATACGCTTACCCTTATGCTACCAAGGACAACATAAAACGATGCGTCCTTACCATCACTAGTCCTTGCGTAGAATAAACCCCGACTGATCTCTCTTTGCTCAAACATAATTCTAACCACCCTGATTCACTTTAGTAAACATCCCTACTTACCGGGATAAAATGTGAGAACACAAAACCTCACTATTTGCCTATCTCACCACGCAATACAACATATATACACACATATATATAGGCTATACGCCCTCTCAGGTGATACCTAGTACCAATCATCCTATGGTGTCGCGAACACCAAAACTTAACACCACTATCCACAATAGTTAAATTCCATCGCTATCCAGTCGATATTTAGGAAAATATTATTAACCCTACTCTCATAATTCTCGAAAGTAGTAACTCTTTGCATAATTCAAACCTTCACTCAGTGTACACCTCCACTCTCCCGTGAAGAACACCAAGGAACTCCTCTACCCCCACGAAAAGTTTATCAACATACTATGGATGCTACAGCCAACGCACCCACTAAATTAAACTCACCCCGCGAACTCTAGTGAAAAATAAGTCTTATATTATGTCATACTCCTTGTCACTCAAAAATATATCCCATGGCCCATAGGGTAAAAATAATTACCTCCATACTCCAGTTGCAACGGCTGATCCTCGGGTTCCGGAGCATCTTCTCCCTGCCTGAATGCGCTTATGACTTGCTGTAGGGGTTGTACATCCATGACCTCATCCTGTAGTTGACCCCTGCCTCGCTTAAGACAATCTCTTTTTATGTGTCTCGCTTTCCCCACAAATGAAATACCTTCTAATACATTCACCCTGCCACTGGTCCCTTCCATGCTGACCTTGTTGGAATTCCTGGTCATCCTGCCGATAGCCTCCAGTTCTAAATCATTTGGCATGATTTCCCTGCCGAAAATCCTGCCCCAGATCTCCCCCAGTCTGCTGCTAGGATACCCCACTAGTATTGTTCCCTCCTGCCTTATCCGACTGGATAGTTCCCACTCCCCTCCCGCTTACTTTCACGTGGAAGCGATATTCCTGACAGTGCCGGAGTGCTGCACTATCGACATCAGTATAACCTACTAATGCGGAATTACCCATTAAATGTTGTATGATTCTCCAGACTAACCCATCCATAAACCTGGATTTCTTTATCCCTTCATTGGTTACCTCATCCGGTACAAAATTTTCTAACCGAGTGAATTCTTCCCCGTAATCGACCACTAAATGGTCTCCCCGAGTCCTCTCTAAATTTTCTCCTCATTTTGGTCTCAAACCGCTGGAGGAAAATACTTGCGGTCGAACCGCACCCAAAACTTTGCAATAACTAGCGTATCCCTTTCCTCAACTGTGGTGATCGACTCCTACCACTGTAGCGTTGCTCCCACTAAACTAAAAGTGGCTAGCATTTGCTACCGCACCTCATCGCAATCTCTCATGTGTAGATGACGCTGGATATCTCTCTTCCTTGACACGCTAGTGCTACACCTGAACCCCCCATAACTCTGGTGGATGCCCACTCTTAAAAAATCTCTCGTACTTGCTGCCACCCTGACGACCCCGGCCGAGCCTGAACATCTGGAACCCCTAACACTTGTGGCTGATTCTGTGAAAAGTACCCTACCATTGCGACCACCGTCACTTTAACTGCCTGTGCCACTAGTTCAATTACCTGTGCTGCCAAAATCATCTCTGGCCGTTGCTGCGGTAACCCTTGCTCCTGATAAGCCTCCCTAGTCTCATCTCCCCTTGCTGCTCTATTTGCTCCCTCTCCTGGACGGCATCTGGAATGAGAATCGAATCGTATGAGTTCACTCTCAAATATAAATTTGGCAGAAGAACGTATATGCGCATACGTATAAGAATACAACAATCCTATGATATCAAAGATTGCTAAGCCAAAACGTGAAAAGCCGCACAGATCCTAAGGACACTAGAACCTGATGCTCTGATACCATCTGTGACACCCCGCCTTCAAAATACCGGATGATAAATCCTATACCAAATTAAAATAGGAATCCCAGTTGGTTCATCCTTAGCATCACTGTCGAAAATTTTTTAAAACTTACTGTTGATGTAAAAAATTAGATTATATCTAACTATTTAATCACAGATAAAATAAAGTGAGACAAAGAAATTTTAAAGTGGTTCTGCCTTATAAGAATGCCCTACGTCCACTGTTTCTGTTATTGTTGACTGTTTGGGAATTCTCGATTACAAGTTTTCTCAAGAAATTCCCGTCCCCTTACAATGAGGATAATACAATGTATTTATAGCCCTAAGGCTGTAATGTGAAAGGGTAATACATTCAATGCCCCTTAAGCGTATACATCTTTATGATAATAATAAGCATTTAATGCGCAGTCAATCTGTTGGTTATCCTGCTATTAATGCTTTGTTCGAGGTGCATCTCGGACCGCCTAAGCTGCTCGGACTGCCTAAGTTCCTCGGTACTCAAAAGTTCCTCGGTACTCAAAAGTTCCTTGGTACTCAGAAGTTCCTCGGTACTCAAAAGTTCCTCGTAAAGTTCTTATTGGTCGGAGCGTCTGAGTTGATCGGGGAAGCAGAGTTCCTCATTGCAGTATGGTTCCTCGGAGTCAAGGTGTTGTTCGGAAGTTTTTGTTGTTGCCACGCAGATTGCCACGTGTCTTCACTCAATTGAGTCATGTCAGCAGACTAAATTTGGTATCAACAGAAGCCCCCAATGTTTCATAGTTCAAAATTTGAGGAGTGTGAAACATTCTTTCTCGAAATATGGCGGTTTTAAATGGTCATCCTGAAATTTAGGAGTATTTTCTTTTGTATTTATTTCTCCTTCCAAATTCGTAGAATCGGTCTTTTTTGAATTTTTCTAACCGCTTCGATTCCCGCGCCCTTTTTGTCTTTTTAGCCGCCGGTAACGTAACCGTCTCTTTTTGTAATCATTACTTTTACACTTTCCCAAGGAAAAGTATTTAAACGTTGCAGAAAATCCCATCGTCTTCTACTTTTTCAAATTTGTCTCTTTGGGTTTTCATCGTCTCTCTCTCCTGTGCGTTCATCTCTTCCATCATTTGTTGTCAACAGACTCATCCCTTTCTTGTAAGATTTTCTTCTTTCTCTTTGATTTCCTTCTTTCACCATGGTTTATCCTGTAGAATCGATTGATAAGTTTCGCTCTGATTTCTCTATTCCCTCATGGGTTATTTTGGAAGAGCTTTTTGAGCCTTCAGACTATTTTCGTTTGACTGAGGGACATTGGTTCCCCAGTCTCTTTGTCGCTGAGTGTGGCTTTTCTTTTCCCCCAAACCCTCTATGTATGGAATTCTGTCAATACTTTGACGTGGTTCCTGCAAGAATAGCCCCCAATACGTGGAGAATAGTTAACGGTGTTTATAGATTAAATCAAATTCATGGAACTCGTATAGGAATTCCTGAAATTATGTTTTGTTATAGATGGGATGTGGGCGATAATACTTTTTATTTAAAAACTAGGTTTTTAAATAGAGCTTTAGTGGTCAATATCCAAGATGCCAATAGGGATTACTTTGAGCACGGGGTTGTTATGAAAAATTGGCAACACCCTCCATTGACTCGAGATGATGTTTACCAGGGTCCCAGATGTCCTCCCTATGGCAATGGGATAAGTTGTTTTATTTTATTTTCAAAATTATGCTTCCTTTGTGTTTGATAAAATGTGCCACTGATATTTTAATTTTGATTTATTTATAGTTGACAGCAAAAGAAAACCTCCAAAAGAGGCAGACGTTAACATAAGGCATTTAAAACTTATCTGGAGTTTGCATCAGACTGTTGCCAACGAGCATATTAGGTCAGCTTCATATTTGCTGCAGTACAAGAGTTACACATCTTCTATTACTGCTCGTCCGGTGATAAGCGACGCAGAACCAATACCAGCCTCTACAAGTTCTTCACCTGAGTCACACATTCCTTTGAGTGAAAGGATGAAGAAAAGAAGACCTCCTACCCTTTTTGAGAAATCTGCCTCTGGTGCTGGAGAGGCAAAGAGAAATAAGCTTTATGTCCCAGGAGAGGGGACAAAGAAAATTGATGCACCTCCTTCGGCTGCTCCTGTGAAGGTTGTCGAGAAGCCCCGAGTGGCCCCGAGCAAGGCTGCTTCTCTAAGCGAGGTTATTGTCATTTTTCCGACTAAGACTGCATCGTTAGTCGAGAAAGTTGACGCTCCTCTGAGGAGGCTGAAGAAAAGATCCTCTATCAATTTGGCTGAATCCATCTCTCAGCCCCTGACTAGTGGTGTTCCCACTTTTGTTCCCCCGAGCTCTGCTATGAACTCGGTGAAGACTTGGATCATTCCCGAGATCCAAGGTATTGAAGAAAACCTTTCTCGGGACACGGTGACCACATTATCATCTCGTCATATTTCTTCTGTAAGTCCTATAGTCTTAAATTTTCATTCTTTCCTTTTTGTATATGTGCACTGACTTGCTTTCATTTTCTTTTCATAGTTGGTGAGCTGTTTTAATATAATTCTGAAGAAAGATGAAGCTATTAAACCTTCAAGCTCCTCGTCTGGTGTAGAGGAAGTTTTGGTGGGCCTGGCGCGGTCTCTGAAAGATTCTCGTCAGAAATATGATAATGATAAGGCAATTTGGGAGAAAAGGCTTACTTCAACTGAGCAGGAGAAGGCTCAGGTTATTGAGGTCTCCAAGGGGTTGGAGAAAAAAATAAATGATTTGGAGAGGAAGAATAAAGAGCTCAAAGGGAAGCTCAAAAATGCTGGGGAGCTTAAAAATAAGCTCAAGACTGCTGAGGAGGAGTTGGGTCAACTTCGGGAAGTAAGCCGTCAGAAGGAGGAAGTTGAGAATAAACTGAAGGTTGCTGACAATCTTCTTTTCGAGAAGCTTTCCTCGGAGAAGACAAAAAGGAAATTGGCTGTCAAAAAATCCTTCAGTGCCGGCTGGGATAAAGGGTGGAATAAAGGTTTGGCTGCCATGATGTCACAAGTGGAATATGGCAGCCTCAAATACTTTAGAGATGGATGGGTCGCTGCTCTGCAAGAGATGAAAGTTGATGAAAATTCTGAACTATTTCAGCGACACATCCCGGGCCCCCCTCCAACTCATGAAGAAGAAGAAGAGGACGAAGCTGCCTCTGAGGAATCTTCCATGGTAATGGGAGATCAAATTTCTCATCTCCCAGCTATCTATCCCACTAGCGAGGAACTTCAGCTACCCGTTACTTCATCCGAGCAACCTCCAGCACTTCTCGAGCAACCCTCTGTTCCCTCTGAGCAACCTACCTCCTCGTCCCAGCTGTGACACCCCGACTAATTAAATACCGGGTAGCTACTCCTTTATTAAATCAATACAAAATGCCAAGTTGGTTCAGTTAATAGCATCACTGTCGAAAACATTTTAATGATTACTAACCACCTAGTATTTAAAAAGTGAGTTGCCAAATTTTAAATTAAATCTGATTAACATGCAATAAATGAATTATAGAAATGTAGCTCAACCATTCACGATAACGTCTCAATAGAGTAACCAACAAATAATAATGAGTCTGGAGGAAATACTCCTCACAACAATCCCAATATGGAAATAAATAAAACAAAACTGCATCCTAAATTAATTACAAACCAAAGTCTGAATAACTAAAATATAAAATGTCTCTAAAGGAAATGGGCGACATGCCCTACAAATGATAAAACTGAATATGGAGTCAAGACAAAAGAAGCGTCTACTAGCAAAGCCCTGTAACTTCCACAACAGCTACAGCTCATCACCTGAATGGAAATCATATGCATGGTGTCCTTGTGGCTGGGCACCTAAAAGGTTTTTACAAAAATATATTTGAAAGCAAACGGGTCAGATCCCGAAAGTGGAGAGTATTTTAAAAACAACAAGTGCTTTAATGACAAGGGCTTTATTTGGATCAAAACTTCATCAAGAACCCTAGTTTTCTATTTCTTTCTAGAACAACAATAAATTTCTTCTTAAATCCGTTTTTAGATCATCAAGGGTTATATTTTGAATTCATAATTCATCCAGAATATGTCTACATGCAATTCCTAACATGGTTCGTAGTTTTAATCCTCAAATTCATGGGTCTATATCAATCTTCCAAGACAAAATTCGATAATTACACTAAACATGGAAGAACACATTCATTGAATTATTTGTAACTAAATCACTTGCCTTATGTTCTTCAGATTTGTTGTTGGTTGGAGATGGTTGAATTCCTCTCTCTCTCTCTCTCTCTCTCTCTACAAGTTCTTCTCACAAGATGACAATGGAGGTGGGGGTTGGTTTTTGGCAAGTTAAAATATTTTCTTAACTTCTCCCGTAGCCCACTACTTAGATTGGGGTTGAAAATGGGTTAGTGGGTTTAATGATAAGTTATAATTAAAGTCTAATTTTCGTGGGTTTTAATTACCGAATTTCCGAAATTACCAAACTACCCTTTTGGGTTGCTGGTTTGGCCTAAAAATGCCCCGGGACCCAAACTAAACCCCCGGCTAGTGTTTTCTGACTATCTCGACCCTTCCGGACACGTTGGTGCACTCAAAATGACTATTTGGTCAAAAGAAAAATAATTTATTTTTAAATCTCATAAATTCATTCTCGACGCGACTGACACGCGCGTCCCAATTAAATTTTCCAGATTGCCGTATTTCAGCCTCGCGATAATTCTAATATTTTCAATATTCATATATTGCCATATATACACATTATAATCAAATACCAACTCACATCTCGTTAGTATTTTATCCGGATTAATTCTCAATTAATTCACATTTAATTTAATTAATCCCATAAATAAATATCGATAAAAATGCGGGGTATTACATACTTCCCCCCTAATAACAAAATTTCGTCCCGAAATTCGGAACTAAAAAGTACCTGGTAAAAACAACTCTGGATAACGTTTGTGCATCTCATTCTCGCGCTCCCATGTGGACTCCTCGGCATTATGATGCCGCCACTGAACACGTACTAACGGAACTATCTTTGACCACAGTTTCCGCTCACTTCGGTCCAAAATAGCAATCGGCCCCTCCTCGTAGGAGCTATCGGGCTGGAGATCGATGTCCTCCAAAGCAATGTGAGAATGAGACAAATCATCTCTAAGATATTTCCTTAGCGAGGAAATATGAAACACATCATGAATCCTGTGTAAATGCTCCGGTAACCCAAGTCTATACGCAACCGACCCAATCCGGTCGATGATAGGAAATGGTCCCACGTATCTCGGTGCTAACTTACCCTTCTTCCCCAATTGCATAATCCCCTTCATAGGAGATACTCTGAGTAAAACCTGGTCCCCCACTTGGAACTCCCTGAAGAACCTTTTCGCATCAGCATAGCTCTTCTGCCGATCCTGAGCTACCCGAATGCGACCCCGTATCAATTCTATCCTCGCCGAAGTATCCTGAATCACTTCCGGCCCAAGTAGTTTGTCGTCCCCCACCTTCAACCAACATGCTGGGGATCGACAAGGTCTACCGTACAACGCCCCAAATGGAGCCATGCCAATGGTGAACTGGTAGGAGTTGTTGTAAGCAAACTCCACCAGTGGAAGATACTGCTCCCATCCACCCCCAAAATCAACGATGCACATACGCAACATGTCCTCCAACATCTGGTTTGTACGTTTGGTTTGCCCATCGGTCTGCGGGTGATATGCCGTACTCAACCGCAAATCTGTGCCCATGTCCTCCTGAAAACTCTCCCAAAACCGTGAAACAAATATCTTGTCTCGGTCAGACACGATATTTAGGGGCACACCGTGAAGTCTCACTATTTCTGCTATAAAAAGCTGGGCATACTGTCCCGTAGTGTAGTCTGTCCTTACGGGTAGAAAATGAGCAACTTTGGTCAACCTGTCCACAATTACCCAAATGGAGTCATGACCCCTATGTGACGTAGGCAACCCCGTGATAAAGTCCATGGATATGCTCTTCCATATCCACATCGGGACCTCTAATGGCTGTAGAAGTCCTGCCGGTCTCTGATGATCCACTTTTACCAGCTGACAAGTGGCGCATTTAGAAACAAACATGGAAATATCTCTTTTCATCCCGCTCCACCAATACTGACGTCTCATGTCTTGGTACATTTTGTCCCCATCGGGATGTACCGCGAACCGTGAGCCGTGCGACTCTGCCATCACCTCGTGTCGCAATTCCTCCCCTTCCGGGACTAACAGTCTCCCATTGAAGCGTAATCCCCCGTCTGAGCTAACCGTCTCCCTCTGTTAGTAATCGAACTATCTGCTACTAACAGAACGAGTCATTTGCTTGTGCCTTCACCACTCTCGTGACAATCTACGGTGTAATAGTCATCACAGACATGAACGATCGGGCCACTGCATCCTGGTGTCCCAACTCTTTCCACTTTTCCTTCCACACCCCTGCCACCTCATCTACTGGCCTACGGCTCAACGCGTCTGCTACCACGTTAGCCTTCCCCGGGTGATATTGGATATCAAACTGATAGTCCTTCACAAATTCAAGCCACCTCCGTTGCCGCATATTCAACTCCTTCTGCGTGAACATGTACTGTAGGGACTTGTGGTCCGTGAACAATCGAAACTTCTCCCCCAAAAGATAATGTCTCCAAATCCGAAGGGCAAATACCACTGTCGCTAACTCCAAGTCATGAGTGGGGTAATTCTTCTCGTGAGGCTTAAGATTACGGTAAGCATAAGCTATGGCCTGACTCTCCTGCTGTAATACACCTCCAAGTCCTTGTAAGGACGCATCGGTGTAAACTAGATACTCAAATCCTGATCTCGGCAATGCTAACATAGGTGCTGAGGTCAACTTGTCCTTCAACTCATCGAATGCCAACTGACAGGCATCACTCCAAATGAACGGCACACCTTTACGAGTCAGATGTGTCAAAGGATCTGCTATCTTTGAGAAACCCCGAATAAACCTCATGTAGTATCCTGCTAGGCCCAAGAAACTACGGATCTCAGTCGGTGTCATGGGCTGTCCCCACTCCCTCACCGCGGATACCTTCTCCGGATCAACAGATATCCCCCGGTCGGAAATAATATGTCGCAAAAACTGAACCTCTTTCAGCCAAAACCCGCACTTCTCATACTTTGCATACAGCTCGTTCTGACGTAGCATCTGCAAAACCTGTCTCAAATGCTAGGCGTGCTCCTCCTCTGTCTGGGAGTAAACCAGAATGTCATCAATGAAGACAATGACGAACTGATCTAGTAACTCTCTGAACACCCTATTCATCAAGTCCATAAACACGGATGGAGCATTGGTCAAACCAAAAGGCATAACCCAAAACTCGTAGGAACCATATCTCGTTAAGAAAGCAGTCTTCGAGACGTCCTCCTCCCTGATACGCAACCGATGGTATCCCGATCGCAAATCAATCTTTGAGAAGAAAGAAGCTCCTCTCAACTGGTCGAATAAGTCATCGATTCGGTGCAACGGATACTTATTCCGTATCGTGACCTTATTCAACTCCCGATAATCCACACACAACCTCAACGATCCATCCCTCTTCTTAACGAACAACACAGGGGCACCCCACGGCGAAGTACTCCTCCGTATAAACCCCTGACCCAACAACTGCTCAATCTGATCCCGTAACTCTCTCATCTCAGCTGGAACCATACGGTAAGGTGCGCGGGCAATAGGCCGAGTGCCCGGCATCAAATCGATCACGAAATCTATCTCTCTACTCGGAGGTAATCCAGGTATATCCTGAAATACATCGGCAAAATCTCGAATAACCGGAATCGAATCAAGTGGTATCACCACTTCTTTAGAGGTCTCTTCCTCTATATAGTACAAATGAGTGGACGATCCTCCCTCAGGGCGAGGCATCGCCACTAAAAACATCTCCTGCCCGGGAATGGCAATGATAATACTCCTACTAAAACAGTCAATCATGACTCGGTAAGCTGCGGGCCAATCCATACCAATAATAACATCATGCTCATGTATATCTAAGACTAACATGTCTGCAGGAAATACCAAACTACCAATCTCTACTCCCCGGTATATAAAGAAAAAAATGAACCATTCCCCAGTGGTGAGTCTACCTACGTTACAGTGCTCAATATTGTGGTTAATAACCCTAAGGTCTTCGCATAATATGTAGCTATAAAACAATGCGTTGTCCCAGTAACAAACAAAATTCGATCCAAAAGTCCCATGGATAGGAAAATATACCCCAAATTGCGGGTGGTGCCTGCGGAGCAGCTGCCTGTGGGAAGTTATAGACTCGTCCGCACTGTAGCTGTCTCTGCTGAACTGAGGCTGTTGGAAAGGGTGGTGGAGCTGGCTGTTGTGGTTTATTACTAGCACCTTCCTGTCGTGGGGCCCTGTTCTTCTCTGGACAATCCTTACGCCTATGGCCATGCGCGCCACACACAAAACATCGGCCTCTGAAGTTACTCCCCCTCTGACCCTGCTGCTGTCGGTGTCGGTCTTGCTGACTTGGGACTTTATTTCTCTTTCGAAACTGTTTCATTTTACCACGTTGTTGACTAGTCTCACTTTTTCCCTGGTCTTGATGGCCTTGATGGGAAATTTGTGGAAAAACTTTGTCAGGGTGAGGACAATCCATCCACTTGTGACCCGGTTGTACACATTTATAGCAGAGTTTCAAAATTCTTCGCTGGTCGGATTGTAGTTTATCCCCAGTATGATTCGAACAAGATTTACGTTCGTGATCGTCCATTCCACAACTGAAACACCCCTTTGTGGTTTCATTCTGAACCTGACTTCGTTGGACCTGACACTTTTTCCCCTGTACATAAATCTCGTTACTTCTGGAACTGACTCTATCTTGGTTGTTTTGTTGTCGCAGATTCGGTGTCTTCGCACATTTGTCAGCTTTAGTCACATGCATTTGGTTAACCTCTCTAGGTCTTTTGCCTCCTTTAAGTTGTATGTTGCGTTCTTGGTATTGTAAAACTGCAGTGGTGACAGCTTGTGCCACGATACCTGCTAACTCGGCGGTTGATATTCTTCCTGGGGATACCTGGGGTGTGAGTCGATCTTGCTCGTTGACTCCCCTAACCGTTTTAGCTAGTTCTTCTTGACGATCCATCTGAAAATTTAAGTAAATTTGGATGAGTTCATCATTCAAATAAACAAGTCGCAGAAGTACAAATTTTCCATATATAGAGATAAACACAACATTCCTAGTATTAGGGCTCTATATCAAAGAAAGCTCAGCGGAAACGTAACAAGCCGTACAGATCCTAAAGAACACTAGAACCTGATGCTCTGATACCACCTGTGACACCCCGACTAATTAAATACCGGGTAGCTACTCCTTTATTAAATCAATACAAAATGCCAAGTTGGTTCAGTTAATAGCATCACTGTCGAAAACATTTTATTGATTACTAACCACCTAGTATTTAAAAAGTGAGTTGCCAAATTTTAAATTAAATCCGATTAACATGCAATAAATGAATTATAGAAATGTAGCTCAACCATTCACGATAAAGTCTCAATAGAGTAACCAACAAATAATAATGAGTCTGGAGGAAATACTCCTCACAACAATCCCAATATGGAAATAAATAAAACAAGACTGCATCCTGAATTAATTAAAAAACCAAAGTCTGAATAACTAAAATATAAAATGTCTCTAAAGGAAATGGGCGACATGCCCTACAAATGATAAAACTGAATATGGAGTCAAGACAAAAGAAGCGTCTACTAGCAAAGCCCTGTAACTTCCACAACAGCTACAGCTCGTCACCTGAATGGAAATCCTATGCATGGTGTCCTTGTGGCTGGGCACCTAAAAGGTTTTTACAAAAATAGATTTGAAAGCAAACGGGTCAGAGCCCGAAAGTGGAGAGTATTTTAAAAACAGCAAGTGCTTTAATGACAATTAAACAGTGAATATCAAATACATGTTAGCGACGTGCACTCACATGAGCTCCTCACCTCTCAACTATTGTGCACTCCTAACGCATCCATAGCTCGTACTAGTTATGCTACTAACTAACTAGTCTAATACAGAACCTGGCTTCACTTTATAGGTTTAAGGGTTCATTCATGTCATTAAAGTATACCATGTATGGGCCTTAATTCCCTAATAATAACCTTTTATTTTGTGGAGTTCTCATTTTAATCTCTATTAAAATAGCACAAGTATACACATCGTTACTTTACTAAGTATTTCATTGAACATTAGTTGTATATTATTCACATCATAAATATACATTATAGGCACACCTAGTTTAGGCTACGGTGCACATACTCTGCTATCTCATCCCGGTATATCACGTATATAAGGATTACCAATTCCGAATCTCTCAGGAATTGTTAGAATAAGCACAACACACAAAAATGGAGGCGAACATAATTCAACATATCCATGGGTCACGTACATACCTACGCTCCATAGTCAGCTGACTTATTAACTCACAAATAAGTCATTCTAGCATTATGTTCTTAAGGTACCAATCTAAATTCGGGCACACAAAGATTAGATGGCCCTAAGCGAACATAAACCTCACGTGATAGCAAGTATGGTAGGTATGTCATACACATAAGTCATATACTAAGCATTCACACGTCTTAGATATCTTAATATTAATAAAGGTATATTCTACATCCCTATACCATTATTCCAATTTTATACATTTTTAAGTCTTCCGATAATATATAATGTAGACTGTCGACACATCTCACGTCATAACTTCTTGTACTTAAAACCTATCTCAAAGGGATTACTAAGTCTCCTATTATTCCCACATATAACATCATTATTCTTAAAGTCCTTACTTCTGCCCCAAACCTCATTTCATCAAATTATTCAAATTTACTCTTTTAACCCTAATATTATCTCACTCATCGAATTTCATTAGATTTTAGAATAATTCCTCAAATTGAATTCTAATTAAGGTTCAAATTTTATAACCATACGTACTGGTCTTCCTTAAGTCTAAGGATATTCATAAAGTCTCCAATAATAGTTTTCTAAGGGTTAACATCATTAAAATTTAACTAGGGAAAATTTTACTCATTCTGGGAAGGTCGATCGATCGACCTTGAACATCGATCGATCGATGGTGGTCGATCGATCGACTGATGAATGTCGATCGATCGATTGCACCAGGTAGGCTACGGACTGCTTCGTTTTGCAGTCCTCAAATCGTCCCAAAACTCCATTATAATGCATGAAACTCTAATCTAACGTTATAATATCATCATACAACCATCCTACAACATTGTTAACGTTCTAAAACCAATAAATCATCAACCAAGGGCTTTATTTGGATCAAAACTTCATCAAGAACCCTAGTTTTCTATTTCTTTCTAGAACAACAATAAATTTCTTCTTAAATCCGTTTTTAGATCATCAAGGGTTATATTTTGAATTCATAATTCATCCAGAATATGTCTACATGCAATTCCTAACATGGTTCGTAGTTTTAATCCTCAAATTCATGGGTCTATATCAATCTTCCAAGACAAAATTCGATAATTACACTAAACATGAAAGAACACATTCATTGAATTAATTGTAACTAAATCACTTGCCTTATGTTCTTCAGATTTGTTGTTGGTTGGAGATGGTTGAATTCCTCTCTCTCTCTCTGCAGAATTCTCCTCTCTCTCTCTCTCTACAAGTTCTTCTCACAAGATGACAATGAAGGTGAGGGTTGGTTTTTGGCAAGTTAAAATATTTTCTTAACTTCTCCCGTAGCCCACTACTTAGATTGGGGTTGAAAATGGGTTAGTGGGTTTAATGATAAGTTATAATTAAAGTCTAATTTTCGTGGGTTTTAATTACCAAATTTCCAAACCAAACTACCATTTTGGGTTGCCGGTTTGGCCTAAAAATGCCCCGGGACCCAAACTAAATCCCCGGCTAGTGTTTTATGACTATCTCGACCCTTCTGGACACGTTGGCGCACTCAAAATGACTATTTGGTCAAAAGAAAAATAATTTATTTTTAAATCTCATAAATTCATTCTCGACGCGACTGACACGCGCGTCCCAATTAAATTTTCCAGATTGCCGTATTTCAGTCTCGCGACAATTTCAATATTTTCAATATTCATATATTGCCATATATACACATTATAATCAAATACCAACTCACATCTCATTAGTATTTTATCCGGATTAATTCTCAATTAATTCACATTTAATTTAATTAATCCCATAAATAAATATCGATAAAAATGCGGGGTATTACACCAGCCTCCCGAGAAAGTTTTGGGAGACAAGGAAAAGGTGTAGAGTTGTTCAGATTTCTCTCTATTTTATTTTTCTTTGTCAAATGTAACTCTGAACTTTGTACTTCTCCTTTATGATATAATAAAATTTGAACTTTTGCTTATGCATACTGTTGATTCTCTTCTTCATGCTCTGTTTGTAATTTTATTGATTATTGCTTTTTCTTCCTTTACTAGTTTCTGGCCAGGATGGAATTATTGTCTGCTCATGATACAAAATTGTTAAGGCAATGCAATGAGTATTTCAAAGCCAGTCATATAGACATTAGTGCAACTCAAATCACTGACATCCTCGGTCAAGGTGCTTCAGAGCAAGCAATTGAAGCCTATCAGTATTTGAAGTGCCTACTCGACCGTGTAGTGGCTAACAACGTAGCATGCTATGATATGATTGAGGATCTCCAAGGCACTCTTGAAGAACTTCAGCAACAATATAAGGAATCTACTGCCCTTTTGCACGAGGGGTACGAGAAGAAGTATCAACAAATCAGTGCTGATAAGGGATACGATAAACGGTTTGCTGCTTACGATGTGAGGGAGAGAACTTTGAAGGCTGAGGTCGAAGAGCACAGACAGATAGCTGAGTTGTTAGAGCAAGAAAATAATAACCTGCAAAGAGAGGTGTCTCAGTTGAAGTCTATAGTTTCCACTTCAAACACTTTGATCCCAGTGATTGACGAGGGATTCTCTTTCTTGGAGGTCAAAAATGCCAACCTGATGGATGAATTAGAAACCTTGAAGAGGTCTGGCCCTTCTACATCTACTCGGGGACGAGCAAGAGCTTCTCGGGGATGAGCAAGAGCTGCTCGGATTTCTGTCGAGGAACAGAGAACTCAATCTGCTCTAGAGAACCAGGCCTTCCAACTGATGGCAAAGAACCAGGCATTGGCTGAGATTTCTAAGTAGATCAGGGGTCTGGACGAGCAACTTTCTGCGCAGAAATTTGTCTTGGAGAATAAAGAAATCTTTATAAAAAATCTCCACGAGCAACTGGAAAGATTGACATATCAATTCCACAAGCAGCCCAGAGAATTCTGGATGGCTGGCTACAACGAGTCTCTCTACCATTTGGATGATCGTATCCAAAATGCAAATAATGAGGGTTACAAACAGGAATGGTTGAATGCCTTAGGTGTGCTGTAACTGGAACACGGTCATTACCTGTGGGATTATCATAATCCTAGGCTACTCGACCTACCAGTGCCACTATTCAAGCTTGATATGAGTTGGATCCCTTCTCGGGCCATCCCTCGGTGTCTGATTTCCAAATACCTTGGCGATTACGATCTCCATTCCAATGTTGAGATATCTCGTCCCGAGCACCTACTAGATCGACCATCTGTGATGAATATCAGGATGCTTAAAGATCTTAACTTCATAAATTCCCCTCATGCTTTAAATGATCCACCTGTTGGCGAGGAACTTGTTTCAAAAGCAGAGGGGAAGAAACAAATAGAATAGGAATCTTGATGTAATAAATTTGTATTTCATTCTTGATGTATTTTGTTCTACATTTAATGAAATAATTTTATTTACAAATCTTGACTGCCATTGTCTTGTAATTATAAAACACTTTACATCTGTGCATGTATATCTGTTAAAAAGATAACAATATTGTGTTATTTGTTGATCAACTGGAGTTTGTTAAAACTTATTGTCGACTATCTTGAATTTGTGGTAATCATTTGATGACTAACCAAAATTTATGATACTTTGTTTCTCGACCAACTTGGTAGTAATTTAAAAAGTCACGAGTATCAAAAATTTTGCTTGATCACTTTCTCGTACTCATAAAATGTTTCCGACCAACCAAGGTCGGTAAATTTTTCTTCTCGACCAACTACAGTTAGTGGGTTTTTATACCCGATCAACCATAGTTAGTGAATTTTTCTTACCGACCAATCTTTGGCACTTTTTTGGATTAGTTTTTCTTCCTAACCAACCTTAGTTGGCATTTTTAGGAATAGATTTACTTCCTAACCAACCAAGTTGGCATTTTTAGGAATAGATCTGCTTCCTAACCAACCAAGTTGGCATTTTTAGGAATAGATTTACTTCCCGACCAACCTTAGTTGGCGTTTTCGGGAATAGATTTACTTCCTAACCAACCAAGTTGGCATTTTTAGGAATAGATTTACTTCCCGACCAACCTTAGTTGGCGTTTTCGGGAATAGATTTACTTCCTAACCAACCAAGTTGGCATTTTTAAGAATAGATTTACTTCCCGACCAACCTTAGTTGGCGTTTTCGGGAATAGATTTACTTCATAACCAACCAAGTTGGCATTTTTAGGAATAGATTTACTTTCCAACCAACCTTAGTTGGCATTTTCGAGAATAGATTTACTTCCTAACCAACCAAGTTGGCATTTTTAGGAATAGATTTACTTCCCGACCAACCTTAGTTGGCGTTTTCGGGAATAGATTTACTTCTCGACCAACCTTAGTTGGCATTTTCGAGAATAGATTTACTTCCCGACTAACCTTAGTTGGCATTTTCGGGAATAGATTTGAGTAGTCCGAGTTTTGTTGAGTAGTGTGTAGCACTAGTATTCCGCAAAAAAATTCTAATAAAAGGAAAGAACTGGGCAGAACATTGTCACTTTATTCATACTGATGAAACTGCATTACATGAGAGTTTACATTACTGATAATATTTGCGGAGGTGTTCTGCATTCCATGCATTCTTAAACTCCTCCCACTCTAAAGTTCCTATTTTGTATGTCCCTGGTCGAAAAACTTCCTTAACTCGGTAGGGTCCATGCCAGTTTGCTTCCAGTTTATTGTGCTTTTGAATCACCTTCTTTAGCACATAGTCTCCTTTTTTCAAGTCGCACTTCTTCACTCTCTTGTTGTAGAATAAAGTTGTTCGTTGCTGGTAAGCAGCATTTCTAATGGCTGCTTCTTCCCTAACCTCCTCGAGCATGTCCAAGTCTAACCTTCTCATTAAATCGCTGACAGGGGAATTAAAATTTAGTATTCTGTGTGTTGGGAGACCCAATTCGACGGGTATAACAGCTTCACTTCCAAATGCTAGCATATATGGAGATTCTCCTGTTGCTGCTCGGGGAGTAGTTCGATAAGCCCATAGCACTGATTTTAGCTCGTTGATCCATTTCGCTTTCGCGTCATTCAGTCTTTTTTTCAAACCATTCAGCAGTGTTCTGTTTGTCACTTCAGTTTGTCCATTACTTTGAGGATGGCCTGGTGCCGAGTGGATCTTCAAGATATTTGACTGATGACAATAGGCAGCGAACTCCTCATTGTCAAATTGTGTTCCATGGTCTGTGATGAAGGCATGAGGAAGACCATATCGACAAATGATGTTCTTCCAAATAAATTGGTATACCTTGTCGTACGTCATATCAATGAGAGGCTCAGCCTCAACCCATTTAGTAAAATAATCCACAGCGACCACGAGATACTTAAATCTTCCCCTTGTCGTCGGTAGTGGCCCGACCAAATCTATTCCCCATATGGCAAATGGCCAAGGGGAAGTAATGGGTGTCAATAATGCTTGGGGATTTCTTCGGATGGAGGAGAAGCACTGACACTTGTCACATTTCTTAGCATAGGCTATGCAATCATCCCTCATCGTTGGCCATTAGTATCCTTGAGTCATCATTCTTTGCAAAAGTGTCTGACCTGCTACATGGGCTCCACAGGACCCTTCATGGACCTCTTCAATCAAATCTTTCACCTCGGTGGGATGCACACATCTTTACAAACCTGCTATAATTCCTCGTCTGTATAGAATACCATTAGTCAGTACATAATGAGCAGCCTTAAACTTCAGTTTCTTGGCTGCAAGTTTGTCAGTTGGTAATTCCCCTTTCTCAATATATGCCTTGATGGGATCCATCCATGATGACCCTAAATCGAGGGTATTAAAGTTTATCGTCAGATCTTCATCTATATTCTGACCAGCTAAAACTTCAATTGGGATTATTCTTCGTAGCTCGGTACGAGTAGCTGATGCTAATCGAGCTAAGGCGTCTGCTCTTGCATTCTCTATTCTTGGTATTCTGACCAGCTGAATAGTAGCAAATTCTGACACCAGTTCCTTTGCCTTTGCATGATATCTGATCATTAATTCTCCTTTGGCTGCATATACTCCCATCATTTGATTTATGACCAATTGCGAGTCACTGAAGACAATAACTTGTTCTGCCCCCCTAGTTTTTGCCAAACTAAGACCTGCAATCATGGCTTCATATTCCGCCTCATTATTCGAAACTTTGAATTGGAAACGTAGGGCGTATTCCATGTCAACCTCATCCGGACAGTTCAAAACTATCCCTGCGCCACATCCTGTAGTGCAGGATTAACCATCCACATACAGACTCCATATAGGTAACTCGTCTTCAAATTTCTGATCTGACAAAGTTCCTCGGTGGAAAATTTATTGCTTCCTTTCACCATCTCCTGATATTTCTTGCTGTTCGTCGATCATCTTTTCTTGCCCTTTTACCAACCTAAGCTGGTCTGGGCTTGAATTTGATGACTCTGTAACATCTACTTGCCCTTTTACCAAGCTAAGTTGGTCTGGGCTTGCATTTGATGATCTTGTAACATCCACAGGTTGATCAGTGAGCAACTTTTGCTCCTCGGGGGTATCAGGATAGGTGAACTCTGCTATAAAATCTGCTACCGCTTGCCCTTTTAGCGATGATCTGGGTTCATAAACTATATCATATTCACCAAGTTCTATTGCCCAGCACATCAATTTTCCTGATTTTTATGGTTTATGAAGGGCTTGCCTCAATGGCATATCAGTATATACTACTATAGTATGAGCCTGGAAGTATGGCTTCATTCTTCTACTTGCCTCGATCAATGCTAGTGCCAATTTTTCCAGCCTTAGATATTTGATCTCTGCTCCTCGGAAGGCCTTACTTGTGTAGTAGATTAGTTTTTGTACTCCATTCTCCATTCTTATCAATGCCGAACTAACTGCATTCTCGGACACTGCCAGATACAAGTATAATTTTTCTCCCATCACTAGCCTGGATAACAGTGGAGGTGCTCCCAAATATTTCTTCAAGTCTTGGAAAGCCTTCTCACATTCATTCCACTCAAAAGTCGTTCGGAGCGTCTTGAAGAATGGGAGACATCGATCAGTTGCTCGCGATACAAATCTGTTGAGTGCTGCTACTCGTCCTGTAAGACTTTGCACCTCTTTCTTCGTCGTTGGGGATCGCAGCCCTAACAGAGCTTTGATCTTTTCATGGTTAGTTTCAATGCCTCGCTGATTGATAATGTATCCGAGAAACATGCCTTCTCGTACTCCAAATATGCACTTCGTCGGGTTCAACTCCATTTGATATTTATCTAGTTGATCAAAGGTCTGGCCTAAGTCAACTAGATGATCAACAGCTTTCTTGCTCTTTGTCAGCATATCGTCAACATAGACTTCCATATTGCAACTGATTTGTTCTGCAAACACTTTGTTCATCAGCCGCTGATATGTTGCACCTGCATTTTTCAAATCGAAAGGCATAACATTATAATAATAAGTTCCACTAGGGGTAATGAAAGAAGTACTCTCCATGTCTTCAGGTTTCATTTTAATCTAATTGTAACCAGAATAAGCATCCATGAAGCTCAGCAGCTCGTGTCCCGAGGTAGCATGCACTAGTTGATCAATTCGGGCCAGCGAAAAGTGATCCTTTGGGCATGCTTTGTTGAGGTCGGTGAAGTCTACACACATCCTCCATTTGTTCTTCTTCTTTTTCACCATCACCACATTTGCTAACAAGTCTGGATATTTAACATCTTCAATAAAGCAAGCTTTCTAGAGCTTCTCGACTTCCTCCTGTATAGCTTGATTCTTCTCGGGACTGAATACTCTTTTTCTCTGCTTCACAGGATTGATCTCCTTATTCACATTGATCTCATGACATAAGAAATTTGGGTCTATCCCGGGCATATCCTCATGACTCCACGCAAAAGTTTGCTTTCTGCTTCTTAGGAAAATTATCAATTCCTATTTTAGTGAGGCTTCCAATGACAAACCTACTTGAGTAGTTCGTTCAGGGTGCTCGTCGTCCAGAATGATGTTTTCAGTAGCTTCCACCACTTGACCCTTCACGAGTTGCGACTCATCTCTAGGATCCAATGTTTCAATTTCTGCACCTTCATCCACTTGATAGGTGGTGGTCTTTTTCCTTGATTCCTCCATTTCCTCTTGCTCGCTGGATGAATAATAGCATTCCCGAGCTACTTTCTAATCACCTTTCACAACTCCTACTCCAAAATTTGTTGGAAATTTCAGGCATTGATGTACCGTAGATGGTACAGCTTCGAACTTCTTCAATCCTACTCTTCCCATGATGATATTATATGCCGATTGAACATTCTTATCCATCACGAAGAAGTGTATTCTTTCTGTTCGATAAGCAGGCCACGTACCAATGAATATATCCAATTTGATTGTCCCAAGTGGAATTACTTTCTCGCCAGCAAAACCGAGGAGGGGTCTATGATAAGGCTCCAGTTGAGATAGCTTTAGATTTAAACTGTCGAAGCACGAGTAGAACATGATGTCTGCCGAGCTACCATTGTCTACTAGTACTCTTGAAATCATTACCTCCTTCATCCTCATTTTGATCACCAGTGGGTCATCATGAGGATATAAAACTCCTGCGAGGTCGTTCTTTGAGAAACCAATGACCAATTTCTCTTTGTTTACCTTTCTCGGGCGATCCTCCTCAGCTAGATTTATTCGTTGAATGTATGAGCAAGCTTGAGCCTCACAGAGGTAAGCTTTTCTCTTTGTAGTAAGGTCTCCTCCTCCTGCATCTCCACCTGTAATAACATTACAGTCTAATGACCCAAAGCGTATTAAAAATACCTCACGTTCTGGCTACCTTGGTATCTTGGGAAGATCGGGGTCATCTTCTAGATCAACTTCATGGTCTCTTTTCTTGTTCTCCTCTGCTCGACGAGGAGATCTAGACCTCTCTCTTATTCGGTCATTGTTTCTTCTTTTATTCCTCTGATCAACATACTTTGGCAATTTTCCTCGCCTGATGAGTGTTTCAATCTCATTCTAAAGAGCTATGCAATTTTTGGTCATGTGGCCATGATCTTTGTAAAACTCGCAATATTTTGCCTTATTTCTCCTGTCAGGGTCTGCCTTCATATTCTCTGGCCAGTTTAATTCCTCGTTGTTCTTGATTTCTTCTAGAACATAATTGATGTCTTTCTTCAAAGGAGTATAATTATCAAATTTCTTCAATACTTCCTATGACGACCTTGTTTTTGAGTGTTTTTCACTACCATTGTTCTTATGCTCTTTCTTCTTAGATTTATCACCTTCCACCTTGGTTTCTTTGGCATCCATATTCTTCTTCGCAGCTATAGCCTCCTCGGCATTCATAATCTTGGCCGCTTTTCCCATCAGATCTGACATGGTTCTAGGTGGATCTTTGGCCAAAGTGTAGTATAACTTGTTGGGCAGTAGTCCACTCATCAAGGCTGTAATCGTTGTCTTTTCCTCATAATCAATGACTTCGAGTTTCTCGTTATTAAAACGAGTTATATAATCTCTGGTACTTTCACCAATTTTTTGTCTAACACTTAACAAATGTGCTACTTGTTTAACTGGCTTCGTCCCAAAATAGAAATTCCCAATGAATAACTCGGCCAGTTGAAAAAAAGTTGAGATCTTACCCCGAGGAAGATTATTATACCATATTTGAGCAGATCCAGTAAGAGTTCCTGAGAATGCTCTACATCTCATCTCATCTGGAATAGCATAGATGTCGGCTGCAGCTTGGTATTGTTCTATATGAAGGACAGGGTCGGTCTTTCCATCATATTTGGGGGTCACAACAGGTGCTTTAAACTTTGATGGTGTTGGAAAATCTACAATGGCCTGGACAAAAGGTGTTCATTGAACAAAAGTTCGTTGTAGAGGGTTCTTGGCTTTAGCTATTTCCCCTAATCAATCCTCTAGCCTCTGAATAGAGCCTTTCCACGCATCGTTTCCTTCCTCGGGCATGTTGGTTCGAGCAATTGATCGCGTTGATGTGGCATCCTGGGATCTATCTTGACGAGTAGCTGGTCGCGACTGGGCAGATCCTTCCCTTAGGTCTGATGGTCGTCGAAAACTCCTCGATGCGGTTCTAGGAGGACTTTTGCTCCTCCTAGGACCTAATCGATCAAAAGGAGATACTCTGCTTAATCTTTCTAGCGCACTAGTACTTTCTGGAGAGAGAGTGATACGTTGTTCAGTATATGTGGCTCGTACCGACGAAGTTCGTCCAGGTTGATAAGAAAAATCCTCAGACTCCTCAGTACGATATGAATCGGTATGCCTAGTACGCGAAGAAGGTAAACGGGTATTTCGTTGAATACTTCGCGGTTCTGAATGGGTTGGTGCACCGCCATGAAGGGTTTGTATGAGTTGTCGCATAGTTTCTTGCATGACTATCTGGCCCTGGGCCAGATTTGTCATTATTCCAGCCAGATCTGGAATATTGGGCGGAGCAGATGGATTTGGAGGGCTTCCAGCGTTTCGATTGCTGGGTTCTGGAATATCAGCCATTTGTGATGAATTATTTTTGATGAAAAACGATATTACCAGTCGTTTCCCACAGACGGCGCCAATCTGTTGATGTAAAAAATTAGATTATATCTAATTATTTAATCACAGATAAAATAAAATGAGACAAAGAAATTTTAAAGTGGTTCAGCCTTATAAGAATGGTCTACGTCCACTGTTTCTGTTATTGTTGACTGTTTGGGAATTCTCGATCACAAGTTTTCTCAAAAAATTCCCGTCCCCTTACAATGAGGATAATACACTGTATTTATATCCCTAAGGTTGTAATGTGAAAGGGTAATACATTCAATGCTCCTTAAGCGTATACATCTGTATGATAATAATAAGCATTTAATGCGCAGTCAATCTATTGGTTATCCTGCTATTAATGCTTTGTTCGAGGTGCAGCTCGGACCGCCTAAGTTCCTCGGTACTCAAAAGTTCCTAGGTACACAAAAGTTCCTTGGTACTCAGAAGTTCCTCGGTACTCAAAAGTTCCTCGTAAAGTTCTTGTTGGTCGGAGAATCTGAGTTGATCGGGGAAGCAGAGTTCCTCGTTGCAGTATGGTTCCTCGGAGTCAAGGTGTTGTTCGGAAGTGTTTGTTGTTTCCATGCAGATTGCCACGTGTCTTCACTCAATTGAGCCATGTCAGCAGACTAAATTTGGTATCAACACTTACTAACCACCTAGTATTCCAAAAGCTGGTGCCAATTTTTACCTTTTTAATTAAACAAAAACAGTACATGCGAAAAAAAATATGAACCATTCACACAACTGAATAAAACTCAACTGAAAAATTAAATAAACAATTTGTCGAATAAACCATCGGCCACAAAAGTGAAATAATCCAATACAAATATTCAACACCGGAATAAAACAAATCTGAACTGAAAGTCTGGGGGACATGCCCTAAATAAAACTGGAACTCATGAATGATTCCTACTCTAGGAATGAATAAGCGATGTGTCTAATTCAAATTCCTTCTAGCATCCACATATGCCGCAGCGCCATTGTCCCTGGAATAGAATATCAATCCTGGCGTCCCTTTGGCTGGACACCTAAAAAGTTTTGAAAATAGTTTTATAGCAAGGATTAGAACCCAAAACATTTTGAAAATATTTATCAAGTGAATTAATTGCAGTAATTTAAAATGCATGAATGCGCTTCATATTTAAGTTAGTGTCGCACTCCTTTGTGGACATTCTCACCCCTCCACTATTGTGCACGCCTAACGGTTACCTTGACCCCCACCTAGTTGTACTACCCCGTCCAACTAGTCCTGGTATAACCTCCCCTTGCCATACTACTCTAACCCGAGTATAATCATCCTTGAATTATAAGTTATCTCACAATTAACTTAATTAATTCCTTCTTAAATAGTAGCATATAACCGTGTCATAAGTTATATAAAGTAAATACATCACACCCTGTATTATTACCCGCATATAATATTAACTACCATTATATACGTACCTTTACTAAAACATCCACACATATAACATACGTATATCCATCCCTTCGATTATACCCTCGCCGGATGATTTCCTCTAAAGTGCCATCTCACTAGGTGTGCTCACATAACCTAGTTACCCAAGTTGGAATTGCTCACCAACCTGGCCCAAAACATAAACGAAGTGGATGCGGTCATATTCCTTCCCTGAAAGTGAGATAAATCCCTCACCCATATACCGGACGCTATGACCTGGGGATATACTCGCCCTACTCCTCAAGCTAGGGGATTCACCCACATCGCGCAACCTCCCTTAATAGCACTAGAGTATATAAATTAAGTAAATATCTAATCACTGATATTTAATAGCACACACAATATATACACATATATATACTATCACACACCGTATATATATATATATATATATATAAGATAAACTCCGGCTTTACCGTGTACTCAAAATCCCGTACACTAGCCTGTAATTTCCTGAGTCTGTGGCCCGACTCAACATAATTAATTTTCTCACTTAATAAATTTATCATCTTCCCGAGTCTATGGTCCGACTCTAATATAATTAATTCACACCTCAATTAATACAATACTTTCCCTGAGTCTATGGTCTGACTCTAATTAAATTAATTAACACACCCATTAATTTAATACCTCCCCGAGTCTATCGGCCGACTCTAATTAAATTATTTAACACACCTATTAATTTAATACCTCCCCGAGTCTATCGTCCGACTCTAATTAAATTAATTATTACACCCATTAATTTAATACCTACCCGAGTCTACAATCCGACTCTAATTAAATTAACTATCACACCTATTAATTTAATACCTTCCCGAGTCTGTTGTCCGACCCTCCTTTAATTAATTTACACATTAATTAATTAACACAAATCCGAGTCTGTAATCCGGCTCTAATATAATTAATATACACATTATTTAGTCAACACAAATCCGAGTCTTTGGTCCGACTCTAATATAATTAATTTACACATTAATTAATCAACACAAATCCGAGTCTGTGGTCTGACTCTAATTTAAATAAATTAATACATCCATTAATTTAATAACTTGGTGTCACCTAAACCATTATTCCCGGACTCGCTCACTTGGCCTATGCCTTAATACTTCCCGAGTCTATGTTCCGACTCTAAATTAATTTACTCTCTCAATAATTTATTTAATACTTTGGTCTCACTTAACCAACATACTCGGACTCACTCACTCGGTCCATTTTTACATCTCATAATTTCATTCCCACATTTTCGCCCACAATGTGTCACACATTCATCTCCATAATTTTCCCAATTATTTTTACCTATAATTATCAACATACCCGGACTTGCCCACTTGATCCGTATCTCACTATTTTGGAATACAATTTCTCAAATCCATCCATAAAATGCCCCACATAAATTCATCCTAGTCCCAATTACTTTCTCCCATAATTGCTAGGAATTTTTGTTTCATAATTATTTATCACTTATTAATGTATGAAACTTAACTTTCAAATAAATTTCCCTTTATATAACTAATTGGTCGAACTGCCCAGATTTCTACATCATCGATCGATCGAACCCACTAGGTCAATTGGTCGATCGTTCCAGTATTCGTCCTCTCCAGCCCACTGTCAGTCATGGACGAAACCTAAAGCTTTGATTCTCAATCTAAACCCTTACCCAAATACAAATAACATATTCTCCACATAAGAGAAGGGTCTAAACATCCCATAGACCTTAATTTATCATCAATAACCATTTATTCCAACGTTTTCCCGATTTGGGTATTATCCGGGTTTCAAATCTCCAATACGAATTGCATTCATATTAATGGCAATTAACCATTTACTCTTACTGGTTTTAACATACGATTCATTCCTCTACATTCTAGAATCATAAACACGATCAATGTCCCCCTTAATCCCATTAAGGTATATCAATTTCCAAAAACCCAATTGAAATTTTGGTTACACACTCAAAACGAATTTTGATTTACACATAATTATGAAATGAATTGATTATCATCAATTTAGGAATCACAAAAGTTAAAAACTTTCCTGGAATTGTTCGTAGGGTCTGATTCCGTTGGTGTAGAGATTGGTTGATGAAGAACACCCCAAATTAACCCTTTAATTTGGCTCCAAAAGACTCCCAATTGCTCTTGATTTGCTTTCCTTTGTGCCTCTCTCAAACCCTAGGTCTGGAATTGTGTTTACTGTCGTTTAACTTTTCCCCTAATTAGGTTACAACCCTTAATCCCATTTTTGGCCATTTGGGCCTAATTAAAATGGCCCAACTTACCCCGTGTGGGCCCGGCTATACCCAAAAATACCCCGAGACCCAATTACTACCCCCCGGGTACTCTTTTCTGACTATCTCGACCCATCCGGACACAACTGCGCACTCGGAATTGCCATCCGAAATACTTTTTGACATTCCAAATTTCAACCTCAAAATGCGACACATATTAATTCGAACAATTAAAGTTAAAATCGCCAATTATAATTAATTCGGCTCACTCAAATAAATTCTCCAACTCATGAATTTAAGTTTTTCCAATTTAAATATTTGTATCACTCCCAAAAATAATTAAATATTAAATCCTCAAAATTACAGGGTGTTACATATAATTAATATAACTTGTGAAACAGTTATATAGTATTGCATGAGATTTTGGTCAAATAAGTTAATGTGCATAACAACTTATAATGTGTATGCTAAACTCACTCGAGGTATATTAGTGGGGAAAATAATCTAATATTTGGGACAAGGCTCGTTACGGGGAGGGTGGCTAGGTGAGTTATGTATAATTCGTTAGGCGTGAACATTAGTTGAGGGGTGAGGTGTTTTCAAGGGAGTGTAAGACACTAACTTAAATATGAAGAACATTTGCATTTTAATTTTTTTCATTTAAATATATTTGCTAAATATTTTCAAATGTTTTGGGTTCTAACCCTTGCTATAAAACCTTTTTAAAAACCTTTTAGGTGTCCTACCACAGGGGCGCCAACTGTGATTCTTCCAACATGGTGCGCAGTTGCAGCATATGTGGATTGTTGCGGGATCTTTGTTTAGACGCCTCTTATTATCTCTTTAGATAGGGCCTTTTTCAGTTGTACTATTGGGTTTGTACTTCTATATTTATTCTTGGCATGTATCGGTACTCTTTTATACTTGCACTTTGTGGATTGCTTGTAGTCGATGTTGCTCGACAAACACTTTTACTTGTTTTGTGGCATGTTTATTTTCCTTCTTATGGTAGTTAATTTGGTTTCCTATTATGTTAGTTGGGTTTGATTTAATTCATAAGATAAAATTTGGCATCAGCATACTTTGAGGCTAAGTGATTAGTAATTAAAAAGTTTTTTGACAATGATGCTAAGAATGAACCAAATGAGATTCCAATTTAATTTGGTATAGGAGTGATCACTCGGTATTTTATTAAGCGGGGTGTCACACCGTCGATTTCACGCCCGTCAACGGGGTCTTATTTGCAAAGATTTTTTTAAGCTCAGCTATGGATGGTACATATTGTTCCCAAGCACAAGAGGTTCTTTTGGTAGATATATCAACACACTTCTTCCCCTTAGGTGGCCTACCCTTTTGACGATTTTGTACGGGCTCGATCAGGTTATGCAAGAGGGTTGAGCAATTTCTAATAGCTTGCTTAACACCATATTTCTAACGGCTTCACCTGCCTCAGTCTACCGCTCATTAAACAATATCATCTCGGGAGTATATTCAAGCTCGCAGTACCAAGGGATGTTCGGGACAATGGTAATTTTCTTTCAATGATCGTCTAGCGCCTATTGCCAAAATTGCTTGGCTTAGCTTCTCCCATTGGGCTAACTCGTGGACACGTGGTAATCCATAGATGGTACGAATTATGTGAGAGCATCGTATCTCCATATATTAGGTGTTAGCGGCTAATACGCTCAACACCGATCTCATTCAATCGATCTCCACAACAATTATGTCGAAGGCATAGTGTGATGCCCTACCACGGATCCCACGCAACAACGCATCATTATGGTCATTCTTGGTTAATGGGAGTGATTTCTGAAACTCCATTTGTATTTGAGAGACTTGGTGTCCAATCAATGCATCCTTACCCTTCCACACCATTGCAAATGAACCGGTGTTGTTTATTAAGTGTTTTTTCAGTTGGGCATGGGCACCCTCCCCTCTATCAGTTGTGTGGTTACCACAGTGGAGTACCCAATTTATTCATGCATGTGCAAACTAAAAACGTAAAGGCATCCAGTTCTTGTGTATATATGCAATCATGTTTTTTATTTTTTTAGTTTTGATGAAAAACCACCCACGCATTCTTAAATTCGATCGGATTCTCAGACTCCACAACCCCAATCCAACCTTGAATAAATAGATTTTTATTCTGGTCTTTGATATTATGTTTCAAACATGCACCTTCTATATTATTTTGAACATGGAATAAACATAATAGAAGGATGGCAAGTGGAAACACCATTGGCACCGCATTTAGACATGATTGTTATTTGTCAGAGACAACAACTTGCAACAAAGCTTCTAGCTCGTATAGTGATCGCATATATTACAATTCCCAGATAAAATTCTCCTATTTCTCATTCTTCAGAAAAGCAAATGCAATGTTAAATGATTTCCCGGTAGATATGACTCCAATCAACTCAAATAATAGCATATTGTAATGATTGGTCTTGTAGGTGCAATCGATCACCAGTACACTCGGTAAGCATTTCAGGATGTGCGAAAAATTAATCCTCCGCCACATCAGTTTGCTCATTCCTTCTATTTCAGTGAACATAACTCTTCTCCGTGAGCAAATGCATCAATTGTTGCATGGTGGTGCGGCCTTGCATCTCAACTTTCTTCCTTTTCCTTTTAGCATTATAAATTATTCTAATAGATGAACAATTGTATTCCAATTTTTGTTTTAATATTTGGAGTACTTCTTTCGATCCCACCCCATTGTTGATCATTTCACTAGTAATGTTTCACTCTTCTTGTGAAAGTTGACTTGTATAAGGGTGTCCAACAAGTGTTTTAGACACCTCGTGATTATGTAGCCCATAAAAAACTTCCACCCCCAACGACCATCATCATAGGAAATGCCTTTCAATCGAAAGGGACAATCACACTTTCGTGTTCCAAAACATCGCTTTCTCTTCTTGTCCATCCCCTCGTCTTTTTTGTTTCTATAAAGCTCACTTTGCTCACAACCAAGTATGACGCTTCCTTTTCAGACTAAATTGGCCTTCTCAGATTTCAAAATGATCACGACCGTATGAATCTTGCGACCAACTTGTTGACACCAATCAATCATCTTGTCGCGATCATACAAAATTTGCAAAAGACTAACATTGTTAGTTGAAAGGACAGCTTATATGGAAATTTTAATTATAAATGAAAAATCATGTTGAGCATAATATAAATAAACTAAACATGCATCCTCAGTGGTGCAATCGACTGTATGAGCTTGTGTAATTGCATTAACATCCAATGCTTCTTCTACTGTTGCATCATGCCAATGCATATCAAATGTAGTATCATCCAATTACCTCATACATTAAAAATCTCAAAATGTTGAAATTAAACTACGTGATATGTTTTTTACCATAGACAAGGTGAAATATGGAAACAAATCGCGCAAACATTTGGGCAAGGTTTATGTCGTTGTTTGTTCACGCATTTTTGGTTCATGCATATTCGGTTCCTTGGGGGAAGTACATCCCGTAGATATACTCGATACAATAACATTGTCTATATCTTGCCAAAATATATCATCAAGTATCGACTCATCTAACTGAAATGATAATACAGTAATCAGTACAATCAGAATTGAGAATATAATAACAAAAATCAATAAAAAGTCATACACCGATTAATAATTAAACTTTATTTCAATATGGATATACGCGGTGTAACCTAGTCGTTAATAGTTATACCACAGTTATATGTAACCGCGGGTTATGGTCTGACGGCCCCCTTTGTCCGTGATTCAGGTATTGACAATATAGCTCCACACGGTCAAAGGAGACCGTGATTTAAGCCAATATGGTTACTTATAATCGAGAGTTTCCATCACTTATGACGACGAGTGGCCTTAAGTGAAGTTCACCCGAGTTTGTTTTTAAATATTTTAATCATTTTAAATGTTGTTTTACATATTATATACTATGTAGAGGTGTTTTAATACCTTAAAATCATCAAGAGAGCATCAGATGTTCTGAGTTTGGGAAGCTTCAAGACTAACTTTCTTTTCCTCAGCCATTGCAATGTAGGCCATTTAACCGTGATTTATGTAAACAAACAACACAACAAACACCACAGTAACACAACAAACCCATGAAAATGGAACTTTGAGGACAAATGAACAAGATGATTTGAGTTAGGTTAATATGTATGTATGTTTCGATGGGAGTGGAAGAGTTTTATTTTTTATTTATTGTGGTGTTTTAGATTATGTGGTGTTAATTTGTATGTAATTTTTTTGTTTAGTTCGGGGTATATTAGACATTTTAAAATAAAAAAAATGTACAAAAAATTTGGGTGTGGTTAGTAAAGTTTGTATTTAATTTTTATGCTGTGTTTTGTGTAATTTTTTGGGTGGAAATATCAGCCACCTAAGTTAATTTTAACTCTAAAATACCATACAAATCACATATTTACTTGTGTCGTAAAATAAAAAAGACAGAGACAGAATTTAGAGGGAGTAAGTCTTTTATTTCATTGATCTGTAAATATTCAATGTGTAAAACCCTATTTAGAGTGCACAATAAGGTAATCTAATAGATTCCTTAATAATTGTGGAATACTGGTGGATTGAATATAGGTGGTCATCCACTTAATTCATATTTATAACACTCCCCTTTGATGTACACTATATCCATCATTCGATGATTATTGCCTCATTAAAATCTTACTAAGGAAATTCGAGTGGAAAAAAAACAAAGTGAAGGAAAAAGAGTACAACTTTTGTGATTATTGAATTGGTGTTTGAAGTTGCAAGGGTATATTCTCTTAGTTTAATTCGTGGAATACACACACGCAATCCAATTTTAATATTAGCTATAAAGTGATATTCTCCAATTTCAATTTAAAAGCAGATTCACAAGTTCGCAAGAAAAAATTGCATTTAATGCAATGGGATTGATAACTTGACTAATTAAAATAAAATTATTCCAATTTTATTCATTTTATCCTAAGAATACATCTAGGTGATTAAATAAAGTAAAATGCAAAAATCCCAACCACAACACGCCGATGTACGAGGAAAACCCAAATGGGATAAACCTCGGACGGTTGGGCCTAGACAAAATCCACTACAAAATAGGTTTTACAAGAGACTCAAAAGACTTACAGACATTGACTCACTCAAGACTTGCGTATGCCATCCTCGACCTCTGAATTTGTAGTACGCTAAGCTCCAACGCGTTGCTCGACACTCCTCGTGTCGCGGTATCCACCGAAGCCCAAAACCACCGTCTCCACAAAGCTTGAATGCAGAGATCCACCGCAAACTTGCTTGTTGAATGTCAAGTTGATTGAAGCTTGTGTCGCGGTATCCATCGAAGCCCAAAACCACCATATCCATAAAGCTTGAATGCAGAGATCCATCGCAAACTTGCTTGTTGAATGTCAAGTTTATTGAAGGGGTTTTATTTCAAAAGATGATAAAAGTGTTGGAGATGTTTTTTTACCAAAAAGAGGGAAGTTATGAAAAATGCTCTCAAGAGAATAATGAACTTCCTTATATTTTGAAACTGATTTTCGTCCATATAAAATAACTGAAAAGTAGTGGACCAAAACAGTTGTGGGAAAATAACTGCTTAAAAATAAGTTCAAAAATTCAGATCTGGCAGAACTCGTTTGAACGAGGTCGTTCGAACGAGTTATCTAACGAAGTTCCAGTATCGAATTAGATAGGTCATTAAAAATCTCGTTCGAACGAGATCGTTCCAACGACCTTTCTAATGAACTTCTAACGAAGTTCCAGTATAGCCTAGGGAATGTCGTTAGATCCAGGTCGTTCTAACGACCTGGATAAACTTCGAACGAGTTTGCTGATTTTTCAAAAAACTATTTAAATTATTTTTCAAAAAAGTTCTTTATAAAATTGATTATTTACGAACATTATTCTATATGTAAATTTCTCATTTATAAAAAGTACTCCAACACATAAAATTGTTTTTGGTCATATACCTTTTGGAAGAGCGAACATGGCGTGCATAATGATGTTGCGTGAACCTTGGATGCAATGCTCGAATCTTTACGTTGTATGATGCTTGATGAGGAATGACCCAAAATTGTTTTGTCCAACGGAATATAGCCAATATAACAAATGACTCGATTGGAAATTTGTCCTTACAAATCTCCCCCTTTGGCTATTCCGGAAAAAAACAGAATAATAAAAAATATATAAAAAGACAAAATTTGCTAAGCCAGCCGTCAAGCCGATTCTAAGGCCCGTCCCAAAAACCCAAAAAAGACAGACAGACTCAAAGACAAGACTGACGAGCTGCAAAGGAGTAGGAGATGTATCCTACACACATGAAACAACAAATGCATAAACGCATGGGGAAGTAGAGAATGAATTATATATAAAACTATGTTTTAGCATATGTTGTGAATGGTAAATGAAAGTCCCCCTTAAATATGCATATGTTCAATATTAAGAATTTAACTCCCCCTAAATTATGCATATGATCAATATTAAATCCAATTAATTTATTCAACTCCCCCTAAATATGAATTCTTCCCCTAAATGTGAATTCCCATTAATTAATGTTTCTCCCCCTTTTTGTCCGGAAAAGACAAAGGGATAAATGGCCTGCATGTTAAAGAATAAGCGAGAGAACACTAGGCAATTAACCAATAAAAATGAAGAAATGAAAGTGACAAGGGAAATAATGAGGATTCATTAAGCAAAGGGAAAGGGGAAATAGTTAAGGTTCATACATGACATTAGGAAAATATCCAAACCAAATGCAACAATACATGAAATAAAACAACCACTCATCCTCACAAGAACAAGTAAACAGGAAATGAAAAACAAATCACATCAAGAGCCAGGAGCATCAGGTGGAGTATCATTGGGAAGAGATCCGGTTCCGGAAGAGCCTACCCCGCGGCGCATCTCCATACGGAGAATGGCATCAAGATGATCTAAAAGGAGAGAGTCCCGATGAGCCTGGGCTTCATCTCGACGCGCTTGTGCCTCCTCCCGGCGAGTGTGTGCCTCGCGGTCCTGCTGCATAGAAACTAAAAGCTCCTGCATAAGCGCCCTGTCCTGACGTCGATCCTCCTGAAGCTGTTCAACCTGAGAACGGACAAATAAAAAATTCTCTGACTCGATGGGTGCAGGAACATAGGAAAAGATGGGTCGATGGATAGAGCGAGAGGGGGCAGGACGACTGGGGGTAGGGTGAGTGGAAGCGACGGAGTGAGAAGAGGTGGAGGGGGTGAGGTGAGGGGTATCCGGTGGCAAATGACCAGGAGATCGGCTGACCGAGGACATGTCAATGGTTTGATATTTGGTGAAGGGGATATCGGTGGAGACGCGGGGGCAGCCGGCGGCAAGACAAAAGCGAGTAATAATGGCCGCAAAAGGGAGGGCTTGTCGAGCGGGACTGGAGGGGAGGATTCGAATCGTTCGAATGACGCTAAAAATGTAGGCGGGGAGGTCGATGTGAGCCCGAATGCTAATGGAAAACATAAGGTCCACGTGCTGTTTGGTTATTTGGGTTGTGTTCGCACGTGGAAGAAGACAGACACATACAATCCAATTAAGGACCATAAAATCAGGATGTGAATGTTTGTGGAAGATTGTGATAGTGCCGGGAGGGAGGAACCTAAAAACGATGTTTATAACAAGGGAAGGATCGGGACTGGTATCGGATGTCCAAGGGAAGGAGGTATTAGTGACCTTAGGTAGGGGGATGAGTTGAGCTATCGAGTCGGGAGAGACAATAATCTCCCTACCGCATACCTTAGAATAAATGTGATTATCCTTATCGTGCATCCCAAAATAAAATTCCCGAACAAGGTCGGGAAAAACAGTATCCGTGAGAGAGAAGAGAGGGTCCCACCCTAAATCAGAATTCCACGAATGCACAGTGGTGCCGTGGAGAGAGTGGAGATTAATAATTTTCTCCCGAACGATAGAACGTGTAGCGAAACCTTGTGTGTGATAACGAGTGTGTGAAGAGAGGGACCTCCAACGCAGCTTAAGATCAGGTATAGCTGCATTGGCACGGGTCTCCTCATCAGAGGACGAGGAGCGTTCCTCGGGGGAATTGCTTACACGGCGTTGGCGACGGTTATGGGCCATGGTAAACAAGAGGGAAACTAGAACCTACCCGAACAAGGTCCAACCAAACCACCAATCACACCGACAAACCAACAACCAATCAGAATAATCCCATCCTCCGTTAAGAAAAAAATAAAAATTTAGTTAAGATAAATACCAAGAAAATTTAAAAAATTTGAATTAAAAAAAAATTAGAATATCATGGAATAGAGCTTAACCAGGGGCAAACAGAAACAAAGTCAGAAAAAATAAAAGGCCCCCCAAAAAATTGTAGGGATATACACACATTTATATATAAATGTTGGGAAAACGATGAAATCGATTTGAATGTCATTACAAGACCCAACATCATATATATATATATATATATATATATATATATATATATATATATATATATATATATATATATATATATATATATATATATATATATATATATATATATATATATGTGTGTGTGTGTGTGTGTGTGTGTATGTGTGTGTGTGTGTGTGGATATCTATATATAAATATATATACATATATGGGTATATGTATATATAAACATATATATATAGATAGATAGAGAAATATAAGTATATATATATCGAGAAAGAGCAAGAAAAAAAAATATACCTCGAAGAGAAATAGGGAAACAACCAACACTGATCGGAAGAATAAATGGGTGGAGGAAATGAGGTTTATGGAGGTTGAAATCGTGGGAATAGGGAGATAGTGGGAGAGAGGAAAAATGGATAGGGAAGAGAGAGTGGGAAAATGGAAGAGAAAAGGAGAAAAATCTGGGAAAAAGGGGCATGGGAAATCGTGGCAGATGGAGAGAGAAAATGGGTGAGGCGGCAGATTTTTGGGGAAGAGAAACTGTAGGATTTTAACGCAGGTCGTTCGAACGAGGTACGTCATTCGAACGAGGTATTTCGAACGAAGTTCCAGTAGTGGATTGGGAAATTTTGTTAGAAATATCGTTAGAAGTTCGTTCGAACGACATTACGAACGAAATACCAGTAAGGGTGCTAGAAATGTCGTTAGAAATCTCGTTCGAACGAGAATTTCTGACGAAAATCAATATTTTTAAGTAAAAATAAAATAAAATAGGGTTAAAAATAGCATAATAACAGGAATTGGGAAGGCCAGAGCAATGCCAAAATGTGGGTGTTAAAAATCCTAGCTTGTGGCAACATATCCGAATAATGGGAGAGAGAATGTAGGGGTGTGAACAATACGAGTGAGAGTTTTTAGCCACAACAATGTACAAGTGTGGAATGCCAAACAAGACATAAGCGCAATATGCACTCACATTAGCCTTGTGTAAAAAGGAAATATTATTGAACACTTAAACACGAATGCAACAAGCATACAAAATAGATGATTCTCTCGCCAATAATGTCACAATGAGAAAGCAATAAATCGATTAAATGTGCATGCCCATTGATCTTCAACTTATATCTCCCATGAGCAATAATAGATTGAGACTATTCTTTGTGAAGAATCAATCAAGCTAATTATATTGGCCTTGGAATTATATATCATTTTCAATGCTTCTATTTTAGGCACACAAGCGAGAATGCAAATGGAGGCTTTTCACGTAAAAACTTTATGTTTTTCGCAACCCGAGTCCATTGCTTGAAACAGAAACCAATCGGAAGAATATAGTCATTTTGTTTCAATCCGGGCAACGGATGATCATGCACAATTTCGATTGCTTATAATGGATGTGACAGGATTGAGAAGGCAACACCAAATCTCACTTTGCAAGAACAATGTGAACAAGATATTCGCAATATTTTGTGTATGGTGTGTGCAAAAGGCAAAGATGTGAGGAAATCACAAAATTATATATCATAAAAGAGCATTATTGTGCACAAGATAAACAAGGTATGTATTAACTACTCATCGAAAGCCACGTGGATATGGAAAAAGATAGTGATCCGAATACATCGACCACAAAGCCATATGGACAAAAATTTGAAAGCTTTTCTAACCATTCCCGTTTTCCTTGAAAATAAAAGAAAAATATTTTTGATATTTTGAATAAAATATATACAAAAGAAATCTAGTTCATAGGTATAGAAATATACAAGAGAAGCAACCTAAACTAGATAAACTGCTTCGATCTCAATCAATGGAGCAAACCCCAATTGGTTTCCTAAGGTTTTCAAACCTAAGGGCATCTAGAGGTTTAGTAAAGATATCGACCAATTGTTGATCGGTAGAAACGAAGCTTAGAGAAAAGATTTTCTCTTCAACCAAGTCACGAATGAAATGTTCACGGATCTTAATATGCTTGGTTCTAGAATGTTGAACAGGATTACGGGAAATGTGAATTGCACTAGTCTTGTCGCAATAGATAGTCATAGTGCCTTGGGAAATATCGTAATCTTCCAACATTTGTTTCATCCAAATGAGTTGAGTGCAACAACTTCCGGCGGCAATGTATTCGGCTTCCGCCGTGGACAAAGAAATAGAATTTTGTTTCTTTCTCATCCATGAGACAAGTGCACTTCCAAAGTAGAAACAACCGCCGGAGGTACTTTTGCATCTATCAACATCTCCTGCCCAATCGGCGTCTGAATATGCCGATAGACAATCATTGGTGTCATAAGAGTACCAAATTCCAAAATACAGGGTCCCACTAACATATTTGATGATAAGTTTGATAGCAAGTAAATGAGACTCTTTTGGAGCGGCTTGATAACGAGCACAAACTCCTACACTAAAGGAAATATCCAGACGGCTAGCAGTTAGGTAAAGTAAATTTCCTATCATACTTCTAAAAAGAGTATGCTCTACATCCTTTCCGTCGGTATCCTTACTAAGTTTAATAGATGAACTCATAGGAGTACGAGAATGTTTAGCGGATTCGAGTTTAAATTTCTTAACGAGGTCTTTAGCATACTTAGTTTGGGAGAAAAATATCCCACTTTTGAGTTGACGAACTTGAAGACCTAGAAAGAAAGTAAGTTCACCTACCATACTCATCTCAAATTCATTGTGCATTTCTTTTGAAAAAATTTGAGTATGTTTATCACACGTACACCCAAACACTATGTCGTCGACATATACTTGAGCAACTAGGATACCTTTTTCATCACGGCGAATGAAAAGTGTCATATCAACTCCCCCTCTCAAAAAGCCACGAGAAAGGAGATAAGAGGTGAGTCTTTCATACCAAGCACGGGGTGCTTGTTTCAAGCCATATAGAGCTTTCTTTAGGAAGAAGACATGAGTAGGATGTTTTGGGTCCTCAAACCCTTTTGGTTGTTCAACATAGACTTCCTCTTGAATAATACCATTTAAAAAAGCACTTTTTACATCCATTCGATATAATTTAAATTGAAGGTGACATGCTATGGCGAGTAAAAGGTGAACCGATTCTAACCTAGCAACAGGAGCAACAGTTTCTTCAAAGTCAACACCTTCTATTTGGGTGTATCCTTGAGCAACTAATCTAGCTTTATTTCGAACAATGACACCATTTTCATCCATTTTATTTTTGAAAATCCATTTAGTGCCAATGACATTGGTATTAGAAGGCCTAGGGACTAATTCCCAAACATCATTTTTCTTAAATTCAAAACGGTTCTTCTTGCATAGCATTAATCCAATGTTTATCTTTTAATGCTTCTTTAAAGTTTTTAGGTTCAATTTTAGAAGTATAGCATAGATAGGTAACTTCATTTTCTAATTGCGCCCTAGTCTTAACACCTACCTCGGGATCTCCTATAATTTTTTAAGTGTCATGACTTTTATGCACCCAAGGAGTAGGATCCTTTTTCTCGGTAGTTGGAACAACCAAATCATTTTGAGATTCAATACTTTCAACATTTGACACAACATCACACTCACATGACAAATCTTCCTCATTATCAATAGATGTGGCCGGAGCATCATCTTTTATGACAACATTAATGGATTCCATGACTTTAGAGTTACTTAAGTTGAATACTCTAAAGGCTCTACTATTTTGAGAATATCCTAGGAAAATACCTTCATCACTCCTTGAATCAAATTTGCCTAGAAGTTCTCTATCTCGTAGAATATAGCATGGACTACCAAACACTCTAAAATAGGACAAATTAGGTTTCTTACCCATCCACAATTCATAAGGAGTTTTGTTAGTGTTAGGATGCAAATAAACTCTATTTACTGTGTGACATGCGGTGTTAACCGCTTCGGCCCAAAACCTACGGGGCACATTTCTTCCTAGGAGCATAGATCTTGACATTTCTTGGATCGTTTGATTTTTTCTTTCAACTATACCATTTTGTTATGGTGTTCGAACGGCCGAGAATTCATTTTTAATTCCTATTTCATCACAAAAGGCATTCACACCGAATTCCTTGAATTCGGTTCCATTATCACTCCTAAAGCGGTTTATGGTAACACCGTGTAGATTTTGAAGAGTTCTACATTTAACAGTAAGAAAATCAACTGTCTCAGATTTTTTTCTTAGAAAGCCTACAAGAGAGTACCTAGAGAAATCATCCACCATAACTAAGATGTATCTTTTTCCTCCTATGCTCTCGGTACGAGTGGGACCCATAAGGTCCATGTGTATCAATTTTAAGACACGAGATGTTGTTATAGAGTTTAACTTATTATGAGGACTCATAATTTGTTTTCCTAATTGACACGGCCCACAAATGGTGGAGGTTGGCTTTCCTAGTGGTGGTAAGCCTCGAACTAGCTCTTTGCTCACTAATCTATCAAGATCTCTAAAGTTTACATGACCTAATCTTTGATGCCAAAAATTGGCAGATAAGGCTTTTGCATTATTGCAAACTAAAGATGATTTAGGAATAATTCCATGGCAATTGTCACTAGTTCTAACACCTTGTAAAATAGATTCACCTGACTGATCATAAATGGTGCACTCCGATTGACTAAATTTCACATCAAGATCTTCATCACATAGTTGTCTAATACTTATCAAATTAGCCTTGAGACCATCAACATAAAGAACATTTTCAAGTTTAGGAAACCCGGAGATTTCAATAGATCCTCTACCCATGATTTGAGACTTGCTACCATCATCAAAAGTGACTTTACCATCTTTATAGTTTTCGAGAGTGGTGAATAGAGATTTATCACCAGTCATATGTCTTGAACAACCACTATCAAAGTACCATTGAGAGGTATTTTGAGCCTTTAGTGGAACATGAGCAACAAAAGCTTTCTTGGTATGATTTTTCTTAACCCAAGCTTGAGTTGTTTTCTTTCCTTTGTTGACTCTAGTGTTATAATTAGAATTATTTCCTTGGACTTTAGAAAACCTAAGAAAATCTTCCATTAGACTTTTAGAAGTATTGACTAGATACTCGACTTGACTCTTAAGACTAGCTAAGGAGCTATAGGGTTGTTTAGAATTTGTGGATTGAGAGTTCTTTCCAAGTTTGTAGCAAAAATCTTTGAGATGACCCCGTTTGTGACAATATGTGCACACATAGGGTTGTTTTGGGCCAGCTTTTACAGGTTGCTTAGTAGGACTTATTTTACAAACATTAGATTTGGTAACAAACTTAGCTACTGGTTCAAGTTTGACTTTCGATGAATCTCCTTCTTCATATCCTATACCTTTTCTCTCTTGATAACCTTTCTCCTTATATCCTAAAACAGGACCTAGAAATAATTTTCCCATTCTTCCTGAATTATCCTCGAGTGTGACTTTAACTTCACGAGAGGACTCGAGATCTTTTTCAAGTTGGGCAATTTTAGTTTCTAGAGATTTTCTAATTTCTAAAGACTCATTAAGATCTTTGTTAACACCTTCCAAGGAGATAACTAAGTCACATTTTTCTTTACCAATCACGATAAGCTTTTCAGAAAGAGATATCTTAATTGCCTCGAGTTGACTAACTAAAGCCTCCTTCTCCTTCAGGCCTTTCAACTCTTTTTCTAAAGTTAAGACTTTAAAGGTTAGTCTTTTGTTAACTTTTTAAATGCGAAGAGATTCATTGTAGAGTTCAGAATAAGCAGATTGTAGTTCACTCTCATCTATATCACTATCACTCTCTTTTTCATCACTACTAGTAGAATGAGTAGAAACAACCTCAAAATTTTGCTCGGAATTGTCAGTATTAAGGTATGACACACTCGAATCACTAGCATGGCTTGCCATAAAAGCAGTGAAGTTATTTCTAGACGGGTTAGAGTCATCAGAGTCTTTAGACTCATTATCACTGTCACTTAGAGTAGCATTGTAAACAGCTTTTTCTTTCCCATGTCTTTTAAGTTTTGTAGGGCACTCGAAAGCTCTATGACCATGTCCCTCACACTCGAAGCATCTCTCCGAATCATCCTTTTTAAAGTTATCTTTGTTGAACTTCTTTGGATCCTGATTATTGAATTTTTTATTATCTCCTTTGTTTTTGTTCTCAAATTTAGGTTTTTCAAATTTTTGAGTTTTGTTTTTTAAACTTGAGAAATTTTTTAATTTTTTTAGCAAATAAGGCTATGTCATCAGGATCAAAGTCAGACTCATCATAATCAGACACATCAACTTTCTTAACTTTTAAAGCAACACCTTTATCTTTGCCTTTGTTATCTTTAGGAAACATATCTAGTTCATAAGTTTGCAGATCACCAACAAGTTCTTCAAGTTTTAAAGTATTTAGGTTTCCTAAAGAATTAAGAACAATGACTTTAGGAATGAATCGCTTAGGAAGACATCTAAGTATTTTCTTAACAACACGATTTTCAGGTATTTTTTCACCTAAGTTAAAGCAAGAGTTAACTATGTCTGACAAACGAGCATAAAACTCATAAAATGTTCCAGTTTCTTTCATGGTGATCGTTTCAAATTGTGTAGTTAAATTTTGAAGTTTTGACGCTTTAACAACACTAGTTTCCTCATGAGTAACTTGGAGAATGTTCCAAGCTTCCTTTGACGTTTCGCACGTTATTATACGACGAAATTCATCAGGAGATACGGCACCAAATAAGGCATTTAATCCTTTAGAGTTAAAGTTACACCATTTTAGTTCGTCATCACACCACTGTTCAACAGGAGTCAAAATAATTTCATCATTAACAACCATAGTAGGAGGGGACCATCCTCTTTCAACAGTAACCCAAACACGTTCATCAATTGACTTAAGAGCATATTTCATACGTGCTTTCCAATAGGTGTAATTAGTTCCATCAAACAAAGGTAGTCTATTCGACGAAAAACTATCCATATAACCTCCAGGATTCATCTAAATAACTTTTAGAGACTAGCTCTGATACCAATTTGAAGTTGCAAGGGTATATGCTCTTAGTTTAATTCGTGGAATACACACACACAATCCAATTTTAATATTAGCTATAAAGTGATATTCTCCAATTTCAATTTAAAAGGAAATTCACAAGTTCGCAAAAACAAATTGCAATTAATGCAATGGGATTGATAACTTGACTAATTAAAATAAAATTATTCCATTTTTATTCATTTTATCCTAAGCATACATCTAGGTGATTTAATAAAGTAAAATGCGAAAATCCCAACCACAACACGCCGATGTACGAGGAAAACCCAAATGGGAAAAACCTCGGACGGATGGGCCTAGACAAAATCCACAACAAAATAGGTTTTACAAGAGACTCAAAAGACTTACAGACATTGACTCACTCAAGACTTGCGTATGTCATCCTCGACCTCTGAATTTGTAGTACGCGAAGCTCCAATCCGTTGCTCGACACTCCTCGTGTCGCTGTATCCACCAAAGCCCAAAACCACCATCTCCACAAAGCTTGAATGCAGAGATCCACCGCAAACTTGCTTGTTGAATGTCAAGTTGATTGAAGCTTGTGTCGCGGTATCCATCGAAGCCCAAAACCACCGTCTCCACAAAGCTTGAATTCAGAGATCCATCGCAAACTTGCTTGTTGAATGTCAAGTTGATTGAAGGGGTTTTATTTCAAAAGACGATAAAAGTGTTGGAGATGTTTTTTTACCAAAAAGAGGGAAGTTATGAAAAATGCTCTCAAGAGAATAATGAACTTCCTTATATTTTGAAACTGATTTTCGTCCATATAAAATAACTGAAAAAGTAGTGGACCAAAACAGTTGTGGGAAAATAACTACTTAAAAATAAGTTCAAAAATTCAGATCTGGCAGAACTCGTTCGAACGAGGTCGTTCGAACGAGGTCGTTCGAACGAGTTATCTAACGAAGTTCCAGTATCGAATTAGATAGGTCGTTAGAAATCTCGTTCGAACGAGATCGTTCGAACGACCTTTCTAACGAACTTCTAATGAAGTTCCAGTATAGCCTGGGAAATGTCGTTAGATCCAGGTCATTCGAACGACCTGGATAAACTTCGAACGAGTTTGCTGATTTTTCAAAAAACTGTTTAAATTATTTTTCAAAAAGTTCTTTATAAAATTGATTATTTACGAACATTATTCTATATGTAAATTTCTCATTTATAAAAAGTACTCCAACACATAAAATTGTTTTTGGTCATATACCTTTTGGTAGAGCGAACATGGCGTGCATAATGATGTTGCGTGAACCTTGGATGCAATGCTCGAATCTTTACGTTGTATGATGCTTGATGAGGAATGACCCAAAATTGTTTTGTCCAACGGAATATATCCAATATAACAAATGACTCGATTGGAAATTTTTCCTTACAGTGTGGGACGCGCTTAGTGTTTCCTCGTTAAAACCTTTAACTAGAAAACTCAATGGAAAAAAACCTAGTTAAAGGAAAAATAGTACAATGTGCATATATCCAAAATACATGTTATTAGATTCTCCCCTGATAAAATGCTCCATGTGATTGGATACTCCCCCTGATCATGGTATTTCTCTATTTATTGAGTCGATGCATATCAGTCTTATACACATCCTTCTGAATGTTCTTTGACATTGTGAATAAATTTACTGGATTGTTACTTTAATCTCATTTTTCTTTATAAGCTCAACTTTCATAAGACTGGGGTGAAGAGGGATTAACATATTACTTTATTATATCTATTTAACTCTAATAGCATAATTCTTCTGGAGTTTATGTGTTGCGTAACTCTTCTTGAGTTCATGGTTATAGAAGAACGAAAATGTGCTAGCCATATCTCCTTTGATGTAGCCTTTTTGAGTGAGCTATACAAGAACCATTGTCTTCATAAGTAGTAGTAGTAATAACATATGTTGTTTGAGGTAAGCCATAAGAGCTTTGATTGTTCCTTGTAAGTATCCCAAAGATAACCGACGTCTATACAACTGACTAGACACATATGATTAGATGTACAAATATCATATAATATGATTAATATTAGTCCCATACTTTGCATGTTAAATCTAAATTGTTTCTTGCAAAGAGATTGACTACAATTATTATGTTCGATATTGTGTTATGTATAATACATAACAATAATGTAATAACAACATGCTAATATGGCACTTTTGGATTGAGTATATATTAAAATGGACATATGGTACTTTGAGATCAAATTTATATTTGTCGTCCTCTTAAGAATGACATAAATATTTAATATCCAAAAATCGGAGATCATGGGTGTACTAAAACTGTATGCTTAATATATGATAAAGCATTGCATAACTTTTCAGTCCATTTGACTAATGGATCTGAGTTTAACATAAACCATGCTCGATCTGCAGGCCGAGATAATAACTAGTTACCCCAAGGTCATTCATTTTTTAATTCCTTATTTTGATATTTTATAGTTCAATTGAGCTCTTCAGGAACACATCCATTGAAGGATATTTTATACTGGCTTATTTGCATATATGATTGTTTTCATACCCTTCCTTAGACAAATATTTACTAAGACGGTTATACTTATATCCATTTGGATCGCCTATTATACAATGAATGCCTTAATGCATTTGAGCACGTACTCCTTATCTTTACTTCTGCCAAATAAAATCCTTTTAGGATTTTTATAGTCTCAATTATCAAAAAGTCCCTCAAACATTTTTTAATACGCATTTAGTTTGAGCCTTTTTGTTTTGTTCCAAGAAGTCCCTATACTCCCATTTAACCAATATTCTCTTATTTTTAAAGGTCCGCACTAGCGACATTCCCGCCCCACCTTCCCCCCACCCCCACCCCCCATTGTCGGAGCTCCGATGATCCTCACCGGAGCTCATTTTTTGAGTGTTTTTATGTGATAAGGGACTTTTTGGAAGAAAATAAAATGCTTGGACTAAATGTGTATTAAAATATGTCCAAGGGACTATTAGGTATATGCCCCATTTTTATATGTATTCATTGTCTAAGTTCCATATATATAAGCACTTATAATATTCATGAGCCTCATATAATATATTTTAAAAAACTTCTAAGCTATTCAGATATCTGAAAATTATTTACAATCGTGATGGGGTGGTATATTCGTATATAATCAATTTCGATTTCTTGCGGAAATCTTGTGCCACAAATTATGAATTTTATTGAGTTTCAACACTTCACATTCTTATAAACATCCATTCATGACCTTCAAGGTTATGATTTGGGGGTTTCTACTACAGGTCCAAATATACAACGTATATTAAGAGACTCGAATTATGCCATCATAGCATTTTTTTATTTTGGCGAATATATTATTTGTCAACATTCATTCATAGTACGTGGATTTATGATATCATTGTACTTTGATTTTTGTGTAGCTACAACATATATGATTATATCATCGATGATCATCTTTGTCGATCCCACTTTTCTCTTGTATAAATATAAAACATTGAGATCTCATTTAATATTAGGTACATTTGCCAACTTTAGGAACTTTATACTCACTTGAGGGACTTATGTCTTTTCATTAGGTTCGGGCTATTGGGTTGTGTTTGGGCCTGGCTTGGCACGACACGACTTGATTTTTTCCAGCACGAACACGACATGACACGAACACGATCCGTTAAAAATACGACCTGACACGAATAGCACGATAAAAAAATTTGTACCAATTAGTCATGATTTGACACGATCGGACGCGATAACCCACCGCAATAAAAAAAATTGTACAAAAATAAAAAAATCTGTAAAACTTGGATCATACCAATTCGTGTGAATCGTGTATAACAATTTGTAGATCAATATAAAAAAACTATACCAAACAAACAATCTATACAACAATATAAATTGATTATTATTCCCAATAATCTGTACAACGATATATCCATTACATAACAAACTTCCAAATGTTTACACAAAACAATCTAACAATCTGTTTGCACAAAATAATATGTACAACAATCTAACAAATGTTTACATTAAATAAAAATTATAGATCTAACAAATGTTTACATATAACAATCTGTACAACAATTTAACAAATGTTTTCACAATATAAAAATTCCAGATCTAAAAAATGTTCACACAAAATAAAAATTCTAGATCTAATTAAAATTTCGATGCCAATAGAAAGAATGAGTGTCCTAGAGAGAGTGTGCTGGTGGAAGAGAGGTTCGTCCAAGAGAGAGAGCGTTGGTAGAGGGTGAGTCCGAGAGATAGCAGTGCACAGAGAGGGAGAGTTCGAGAGAGGAGAGCAACGTGTATCTTTGTGGTGGGGGTGAGTGGTGGTGGTGGGTGGCTGTCGAGAGGGGAGACCGAGAGAGGTGGGGGTGGGGGGGGGGGGGGGGGAGAGGAACGAACGACTTGTGAGTAGTTACCTTTTATACCCCATTATTAGGCTTTTAATTTTTTTTAAGTTTTATAAAAAAAAAAAGTAATTATGGTTGCTAATTATTTTTTTAAATGGAAGTGGTACCAATTGGGTTTTAATTGGGCCATAATTGAATTGTAATTGGACTATTTTAGGTTCCTTATCGTGTTCCAATTGGGCTATAACGGGTCATTATCGGGACAATTTCGTGTCATTTTATTGGCACAAACATAAACACGACCTGCTACCGGGCCGAAAATACCTTGCCCGAACACGACAAACTATTTTAATTTCATGTTAATTTCGTGTTGGGTCTTGTCGTGTTTTCATGTCGTATAAAAAATTGCCATCCCTACTTTTCATAGACAATAACTTCTTATGGGGTTTTACATAAAGTAAATATATTGTTCATAACCTCTTCTAGAGTATTATTTGGGCATGACTTTATGTAACCTTAGCTTTTGGTGAGTCAAGTAGTTGGGACCTATAAGTTTTCCACTCTTCTAGTGTGTAATAAATTTACTTGTCGTCAAATATATTTTGTCCTTCTGGGATAGTGATTTTGCCAAGAACATTTCAACTAGTCCATGTGACATTTGATGTTGCAATATCATTTTTCATTTCATTTTTACATTGAGTGATTCATGGGATTATATGAGACAAAGTGGAAGTATTCCATGATAATTCTCTTCATTCTTCAGGAACGGATTGTTCTTTAAGAATAATTTGTACTTCTGGTACGTTTTATCCTCCTCCTAACGGTGAGAATAGTGTCTCATCAAAATAAAAATTGCACATATAGTATAAACATTGTATTTATCGATGGTTCAATAGAGGATGAATCATAAGTACCATATATACCCTTGTGATAAATATCATTTGCATTCTAAATGTTCTATGAAAAATAATTAAGGTAACCAAAATGGTCATTATATAATAATAATTAATTAAACCATAGAGCTACAGGCTCATAACAAAGTGCAATTTTACAATTGTTATATATTGTATAATATAACCCCTTGATTAATGTAATGATTATTTCCTAGTGTAAGCTTATAGATTCTAACATTAGAAGTAATGCAAAATTATGTTTCACTGTTTATTTCATTATGGTACCCATGTATAATGATGCTCATAAAGCAAAGCAAATTACTTCTGGAATACTTTTCATATAACTCATCGCTGGGAGGGTACCAAATAACAACATCACATCGGTTATTCTGGAGCCCTAGGTTCAACTATGGTTGTAACCTTTACTATATTATATACCAAGTTAAAAAAAACTTTTGATTTTTAATAATAGCGTGAGTTGTTCATTATCTTCTAGACAAATGTCATCACATAATGAATGTTCACAATTGAAGCTTTTAAAAGTCAAGATTGATTATGAAGTGTGTAAAATGAGTCCAAATATAGAGATGCTTATGAATACAATAATTTATTTTATAATCATGCTTTTGTTTGCCAAACTTTAAGAATTGAAAGTATTTTTAAAAAAAATCGCATGAAATAATTATAAGATATTCAAAGAATGGGATAGATAATAAAAACTTTGATAATTAAAGCTTAATACTTTGGGTTGATAACTGATGAATCAAAAGTTCATAATCTTATGATATGTGAGAGACTTCACACTCGAAATTAAGAAACTTCACGTTTCTAATATATAACTAGGGCATTTAAAATAATTATGACAAACATTTCGTTTTGAGGAGTAATGAGAACTTATGATTCCCTATTGAATGTCACAGCCTAAGGCTTCAGTTTCTATATTGAAATAACTCACAAAGTGCCCAGTGATAATTATGTATAAAACCTTAAGTTATTATCATTTGTATGTGAGAACTTCTAGTTTTACACAAATAGTTGAACTTCAAGTTTAATATTACTAGTGTCGAAGGACATTAAGTTATTTACCCTTTTGTATCAAAATTTCAGGTTAGATTAGGAGGTAAAAATGTAGAGAATCTTGCAAACAAGTGCCAACTATTTTTTTATTATCTCCGACCAATAATAATCTGATAACTAGACTTTTTGTATGGGTCGTTGTTGTTGAAAGCCAAGTTAGTCAAAATCCTCAATTACCTACAAATATATATCAAACTCAAGTGTAGAGTGGTAAGTAAGGATGTCAATCCTAATCTAAGGAGTGAACATGCTAAACAAGAGAGTATTATGAATATAATTCACTTGATCCTTTTTTTTTTACTTTTGGGTTTTTCTAATTTTTTTTATGTTTTTCAAATATTAAAACAAGTAGGTAAGGTGAGGTGAATTAACTCTAAACTAATATAAAAGATGAAATTAACAAACTAACTAGTGTGTCAAATAAGAACTAAGTAATAACAATTGAGATGAACTTAAATTTTAGAAATATTCAAGGAATGAAACTTAACCACCACTTTATCAATTAAATGTGTTAATTATTCTAGTATACTAATTTTCCAAATATTAATTCATCTTATCAATTAATTCTCATCAATTGACAAAACAAACTAATATAATTTAGTTAATCTAATTTTCATTCCCACAACTCAATTGAATAATTGACTTAGAAGTATTATATCAATCACTCGCTAGAATCGATCAATATAATAAATCTTAAATCAAACAAAATTTTAATGTATGAGTATAATAAAATTTAATATAATCTAATTAGTGGGTCTAACTATCTCTAGTTTGAATCCAAAAATTAAGAGTATATTAGATTTTAATCCTTTCTCAAGGATAGTTTACCATTTCTCAATGCATAAACTCAAGTAGGAATGAAAAGAAAAATTAACTAAATGAAACCAAGTAAACTAGATTAATTAATACATTCAATTAATTATATGGGGTTTCATTTCACTCCTTGAATGGAGTGATTAGCCAACCATAGTCACAATTCAATTATTAACAATCTAATAAAACTTACTAAAAAAATTAAAGAGAAAGATAGAAGAGATACAAACCAACATATAGGAGAGAAGCAATTGCAATTATATTCAATCCAATATTCACTCAAGTGTGTACAATTTTTTCTACTAATTTTTCTCTCTAGAATTCACTAATTTTTCTATCTTTATCCTCTAACTTTCTCTCTCTACAAATTCCTATCTATTTGATGATGATCCTCCAAATGGTGTCTTGAGTCTTCTTTTATAGCAGACGCATGGCATACATGGGGCTAGGGCTAATTTGGGTAATTGGGAGTGCACATGTGCATGGGGTGAGGGGTGTGTGCACATGAGGTGTGAGGTCAAGTTGTAGAGGGAATAAAATCTGATATGGTTAATGGGGGTAATTTTGGAAAAGGGGTAAAAGGTTTGTTGGGGGTAAAAGAGGGTTTTATTGGCACATGGGTAATAATGAGTTTGTATTGGCTTTTGCTTTTTAACAGGTAGAAAAGTCGTGGGTGGCTTTTGGGAGAATTGGGAAATGGGTATTGGGTCTTGGAATGGAATTGGGTATGGAAGATGGGGGTTAGGACGCAGGTGGATGGTGGGAAACGCCGGCTTAGGTAAAGCATTTTCGACTAGTTTTGGGGATTGGGTAGGGATCAGGGATGAGTGGGATCGTTTTCGGCGTTCTGGGTTGACAGGAGTGGCAGGGATCGGGCTCCGGGTCAGCGCCGATCGCGGCGGGGTTGAAGGTCGACGGCCGGTGTCGGCAGGCGTGGCAGGTTTCTGGTAAGGGGTCAGTCCGGCAGATGATGGGGGCGCAGGTGGCGTGGGTTTCGGTGGTTGCCGGCGAGGGGAGGTCGGGTAAAGGGATATGGGGGTTGCCTGGGGGTTTTAGGATAGAGAGGAAAGTGGGTTATGGAGTTGGGTTTGTGGGTTAGTTATGGGGTTTGTTAATGGAGTTGAGATGGTGAGGAGAGAGAATGAGATGGTGAGGAAGAAGGTGAATAGTGAAGAGGTGGTGTTTGTGTGTGGTGAGGGTATAGAATGTTAGGGCGAGGGTAGTTTTAGGGGGGGGTGAGTGGTGTAGGAAATGAGGTGTGTGTGTGTGTTTAAATTGTGACCCATAAAAAAATATATATATAAAATAAAACTAATAATAAAACTAAAAAATCTAAAAATTAAATTCCTATTTTAAAAATAAAATAAAGACTCAAATAAAAAAAATTAAAACTAAAAAGAAATAAAAATAAAAATAAATAAAAATCTATTAACTAAAAAATAAAATTAGTAAAAACTAAAAATAAAACTTATACTCTATAAAGTAAAAATAAAATAAAAGAAATAAAACTAAAACCTAATAAAAAATATAAAAAACTAAAGTTCTAAAAAAAGTAATATAAAATTAAAATTAAACTCCTAAAAATAAATCTAAATAAAATAAGATAAAATAAAATAAAATCAAAATTAAAACTAGAAATAATAAAATCAAAATCAAAATAAAATTATACTAAATAAAAAGAAATATAAATCTTAGAAATTCTAAATAAATCTAAAATAACTCCTAAAAAAATAAAAATGACTCAAACTAAAAATATAAAAAATATAAAAAGACACAAACTAGACACACACAGGGTTTAGGCTAGGTTTAGGCTCGGGTAAGGGTTTAGGTAGGTTTAGGGACAAGGTATTTACTACCATTTTAACTGAAAATTGCCTGGAAATATAGCTTTTGACACCGCAACTGCAATTAAGCCTGCATATTGAACAATTAAGCGCATAAGACCCAAATTGTCGAGAATTAGCAACTAAAGTACATCTATTTGGGGTATAAATTGTACAATTTTGGGTGCTTATCATAATCCAACCTCTTTATTAAAAGTAAGGGGCCTAATTTTTCACATTCTCTACATATTCCCAAGGCCCCGGTGTATATTAAATAATTGGAATGTGAAAATGAGTTAAAATTAAATTCTATTAAAAGTAATTCAATACTCAAGTGAAGCGAAGCGCCAAGAGACAAAGGTTTAATGGTGAAACCATTAATATGAAAGTTAAAGGGCACATAACCATTAATAGCGTACTTAAAAAGACATTTTATTTAATAAATAAAATGAAAATCTAAGAACTTGAAAAGATATTTTAAATACTCAATTTATTTTGAAGCTAACCGCCTAAAAAATATTTTCTGGAGCTTCAGATTCAATTTATAAATAATTATTTTGAGATTTTTCAAAATACCCCATGAATCATCAAAACTTTATGTTTTGATTTATGGTATATTTTGTTAGAGCTTCAGGTCTACATATTTTATATCCCAATAACAAATAATATTTTGTGAACTTCTGGTCACAATGATGAATATGGATCTTCATATAAAAAATAAATGATAATTGGGGGACTCTTAGTTTTTACCATTTCAATTTGACAATCAAAACTTCAAGTTTGATTGTGATATCTTTTCTTTTGACACTTTAGGTTCAAAAAATTTACGTACTCCACATCCCAAAATTTGAATGGAGAAAGTCCCAAATGTATATAATGAGGACAACTTCATATTATAACATTAAATATTTAGGGACTTTAAACACCCACTCAATTATATCCAAATTTCAAGCTTAATAAGGGATAATTTTTTTTGGAACTAGGTCTAAACTACAAATAATCATTTTGGAACATTCAATATTCTTATCCTTGTTATATAAATAATTTAAACTCTATGCTTGATTACAATATTATTGGAGTTTCGGGTCCAAATTATAAATAATTGTTATGGGAATTTTAGTACCCCTCGCTCAATTATAGAACTAATCAAAACTTCAGGTTTAATTTTTGGACATATTTCGTTATCAAGTCCAAATTGTTTAACAATTATTGAGAACTTCAGGTCCCAATTTTAAAATAATTTGGGAACTTCTGGGACCAAATGAGAAAATTTACATGGAATCTTCTGATCTCAAATGAAAAAATTTACATGGGAACTTCGGGTCCTAAACCAAAATAATTATTTGGGAACTTCATGTCCTAAAATATAGATAGATATTGGAAGCTTCGAGTCTTTAGAAATGGCAATTGAGAATTTGAGACTCCAAATTTCAAATAGGATTGGGAACTTCAGGTCCCGCGTATTAAAGATAATTAAGAATTTTGGGTCCAAATAAAAGAAATAAGCAAATTTTGGTTCCATAATTTAAATTCTAATTGGGATTCTAGGTCCTAATTTTAATTTAAAGTTGAGCGAAAATAACATTTATAATTATCACATATTACGTAAAAATATTGAATTGATTATGTAAAAGCAAAAAATTATAATTTGGTGATAACATATTATTTACTTATAATTAAGTGTTAAAGTTATATATATGATCCACATATAATTTGAACTTCGATGATCACAGTTGCAATGTTAGTCTCCATTCCAATTGATAAAATGTAGGATAGTAATTATTTACACGAAATATTAATGTTTATCAATTGGTTTCAACAACTCAATACTATGACTAATAATACCAATAATTAATGATAAGATATATTGTAAATATATTTCTACAGACAAGATATGTAATTGATTAGATATCTGCTATTTAATTGACTCTCATCTATTGTTTAATTTTCTCTCACTATAACTCTCAGTGACATTCTTATACAACCAAAGTAAATAAAATGTTGAGGGGTATATATCTAAGCATTCTTATCAAGCTCCTCTCTCTATGTGGCGAGTCATCACTATAGTAGGACATAGTATATTTTATACCAATTTTTTCTTTTTAGATTCTCATCTACTAAAGTATTTCATAGATTTAAGTCACAAGTGGGTTGTGTTACCAGTTAAGATCAGTCAAGGTAACTGAAGAAAATTTATTATATATGAATTCACTAGTTTGAAAAAAAAACTTAGTGGAATCATGTGATTGATGAAATTTTATTGCCTTAAAAAGGGGCAATTATTGCCTTTATATACCATGGGAGAATAAGACGAGGTATGCAGAGAATTGGAAAATAAATATGCGTGCAGAGAATCGTGTTGATAATGTGTTTTAAAATAAAGGGGATACAGAGAGAATTTAGAGAGAGTAAGTATTTCATTCCATTGATCTATAAATACTCAAGGATTAGGACCCCTATTTATAGTACAAAATAAGGTATTTCAATCAATTCCTTAATAATTGTGGAATACTAGTGGACTGGAATATAAGTGGACATCCACTTAATACATATTTTATAACAACTTCATTATACCATATGATTTATTCACTATTTAAAGTTAAAAAATTTCATATACTCACTTTCCCTCCGATCTACACATCATAATCTTTAAACCTATCAGCTTCTAAATCTAAACATTTAACTTCAAAGGCCAATAATAGATCATCAATAACAAATTAATTCAAACAGGTTGGTACTCAAAATTAATCTACCCGATTAAAATCATTTGCAAACTTGATTAAAAACTTCATTTGTTGTTACCTCATAAATGTCATTTGCCAAAACGATTAACACCATGTACAAACCTGAATGAAAACTTTTGTTGGTAAGGGTGAATTGAAAACTTCATTTGGGTGATTTTGGTTTTGCATTTATTTATGACAAGCAGTTATTTTTTCAATCTAAACCAATAAGCAAACTTATAACGAACAATTGATTTTTCAAACTTTCGTTCGGGATAAAGCCAACGAAAGATCAGCTTTTATTCGTTATCTTTCGCGCGAACGATGTTATTGATTTTAGCTTGGGATAAATTGGGGACATTACCCCGAATTGTAAGCATCTATTGGTCACATATGTGATGAACCAATATAGCATTTGTGAAGAATTTGATTTAGTGGAATGGTCACAAAATGGGCTGGTTAACTCGTCAGTTTAATGATGAGTTGTTGTGAATAATTCAGGGCCATTTCCCCAAATGAACATTGAGTTCCTTTATTATTTTTACAGATTTCCTTTTATTTCACTGGGACCTTGTTGGGATTGAACATTGAACATTGTTGGGATCATTTCATTTATTCATGTACATATATTTATCTTTGTTTGTCAGTTATTCATGTATATTATCCATTCATGTATGTTAGTTAGTCATGTATATTACTTATTCACATGTGATCTATGTAATCATTCTATTCATGTATGTTAGTTATTCAGATGTGATACGTGTACATTATTTAATTCATGTATGTAAGTTATTCACATGCGATTTATGTACATTTATTTATCTATATATGTTAGTTATTCATGTACATTATTTTATTAATGTATGTTAGTTATTCATGTATATTACTTATTAATATATGATCTCCGTTTTAATGCAGGTCATAAATGGATAAAATTATATGCTACTCGCATTCAAAGAGGAAGTCGGTTACTGCTTCTGAAAGGTAGCGCCAAGAATAAATTTATGCATTATCATGTGCTATAGAGGGGGGAGGAACATGTAGAGATCGCTATAGAGGGCCATGTTGAGGTTGCTATAGAGGGACATGCTAAGGCTCCTATTGAGGCACAACATGATGTTGATGCTAAGTTAAGCCATAGGGGTATTCCAATGTCTACAGATTTTGGTCCATCAAGTAATCCAGCACAAAGACAACATATGTCGATTGCTGCATATAGCAAAAAGAAGGTAGCCGATGTCGGATCATCTATCGAAAACTATGGGGGAGGCCTAAATAACTCACTCTTATAAAGCATTTCAAGGAGCATGTTACCTATGGTATATGGATCGGATCAGTGGTAATCATATTTCCAAATTTAACTTATCAAAAATATTGATATCTTTAACTTATAAAAATATTAATATTTATGCTATTATACTGTAGGTTGTGCGAGTGTCGTTGATTTGTGTCAATTATTGGACGAAGATAAACGAATGGCCTCTGCAAAATCTGAGTAAAAGTGTGCAGGAGATGGTGGAGAGGGAAAAACTCAACTACTTAATAAAATATAGCCATATGTATATTGACTACGCAATGGTTTTGGCATTCGTTGAGAAATGGCTTCCAAAGGTAAATAGATTTCTCGTGACATTTACGAAAATGACCATGACACTTGATGATGTAGCTCAAATACTCCAAGTCACTCTAATTGGTGATTCGTTATTTAGACTAAACGTTGCTACTCCTGATGACGATAGGATCGAAATCCTGAGTGCTATTGACTTAGCAGTCGAGTGCTTAGGAGTGAGCAAAGCCGACACTGAATTAGAATGTAGTGACTCATATGCGGTCTAATTGAATTAGATCATCGTAAATATTAAGGGAAAAAGCAAAAGATGATAATGCCACTGGGGATGTGAAAGGCCATTGTGTCAGGGCCTATATATTCTACATACTCGGATGCACTATTTCCCCAATAAGACCGAAAATAAGATCTCAATATATTTCTTGCAACTATTAAAGATTACAAAAAATGTTGGTCGACTTGTGTGGGGGATGGGAGTAATTTCTCACTTGTACCGACAACCTGGCCTTGCATCAAGATCAAGTGTTAATCAAATAAGCGGTTGCCTATCCCTATTACAGGTAATAATAATTAAAATTTCATAATATATGTCCCAAAACACCTGACCAGATAGAGAGCATGAGGAATATACCTGACACTTTAGTGGCGGGCAAACTCATGTCTGCTATATTGTGTACCAAATCGAATATTAACTTAATTGTTAGAATGGTAAAAAAAATTTAGTATAACCCAGGTGAGGAGCACTGTACTATAATAAAGAACATTATTGAGTACCTGAAAAGAACTTTAGATTATGTGTTAATTTATTTAACTGATAGTCATGTACCTTTAGGTTACATAGAATCATATTTTTAGTGAGATAAGGATTTCTAAAAATTGACGTAAAAGACATGTGTTTACCTTAATAGGTGGAGCTATAAGTTGGAGGAGCATCACGCAATCATGTGTTTTTTTATACAACTATTGAAGCCAAATATCTTTTCGCCTTGGAGGCAATAAAATGAGGTTGTTTGGTTGAGGAACTTCCTAAGTGTAGAAGCGTACTCACTCGTTAGCAGAACTATAAAAGCTAAGGCGGGGGGATCCACTTAGAGTGGCTCCCACTACCTAAGATTGTAAAATTGACGGAAAATAGCCCGGGGCGAGGGGATCCACTTAGAGTAGCTCTCACTGCCCAAGATTGCAAGATTGATAAAAATAGCCTGGGTCGAGGGGATCCACTCTTAGTGGCCTCAAGTACTTAAGATTGCCAATCATAGAAAAAGACCTAGGGCGAGGGGATCCACCTTGTGTGGCCCCTCTGCCCAAATTTTATGCTATAAAAAATGACTCAGGGTAAGGAGATCCACTTCAAGTGTCCCCATCCCCAAATTACCACCCATAAATGACTTAGGGCGAGGGGGTCCACCACGAGTGGCCCTATCCAAAAAATTATTGCTCAGAAACTAATAAATTACTAATGATTATTTTCTTATATAAGTATCCTTAGTTGAGCAAGTAGGGCTCAAGAAGACCAGTTAGGATCTCCTAGGAGTTTTGATTTGGTGGCTGAGAGGCATGGTTCGTTGGACAAAGCCAAAACTCAAACACTTGAAACTTTAAGATAGAGAGAATAATAGTAGAGGGACTCTAAGAGTTATTCAAGCACTCACACAACCTACACTTAGAATACAGAAGTGAGTAGCCAAGAAGCTGCTCACAAGAGCATTTTTTAAATGACCATCAGCGAGTGGCCCTCAAGGCTACTCGCAAGTTTTCATTAAAGTTTGTACAATAACTTGCCGTTAGAAATGATATTCAACATATCATATATTTTGGCACTATTAGTCGACATATTTGCTTGTTGACTTTGATGTGCACCAGGTGTCTCCTATTAGAGGGTACATGCGACTAACAGACAGATAGGGACAAAAGGTACAATGCAAACCTTGTCCCTAAGTTCCCTCTCATTTTTGGTGCCCAAAATGCCAAGTTATCCCTAGTATATACCTATAAATAGGACCCTTTGGTAAGGTCAAAAACAAGAAGAAAAACTCAAGTTACACTATTACTCTGCCAAAATAACACCAGAACTAGTATTCTCTCCCTGATCTCTCTCTCTCTTAGTGTCACAGTGCTTGCCTCTTTACACCCATCATTATAACCATTACTCTCAAGAGCGCTCTCTCCCAGATATCATTATTGCTGGTAAAACATGTTGTTATCTTGTTTCTTTTTAGGAGGAAGGCCACATCATCTACTCCATTATTACTAGAAGAGGAAGGTTTTATCTCATAGCTACTCTTGAGACTTTGAAGACCTTGAAGACAAAGTCCATTGGAGTGGGTCACGCCTCGCCTATTCTAGTTCTTTATAGACCCCGGTACAACGACCCTCCTATATTTGGCGACTCTGTTGGGGAGGTATCCTCATTGTCATGGACAAAGAAGGTTAAAATGTGTCAAATCAACTAGTTTTTGAAGATATTCCGACTGGTAATGGAGTTCAGAGCAACCAAACCACATAAGAAGAGGTGGTGGTGACATGAGTAAGAGCACGTGCTCTTCAGGCGAGGCAGACCAGCACGACATGAGCTACCTTGTTGGAAGGTATGAATGTAATGAATATGTTCTACGAATATTTGAAGCAAAAAAATTTCGATCTAGCAAGACTAAGTCAATCTTATATAATGCCGGTGGTGGCCCCTGTTGGAGGGACAACCACAATAGCAGTAGTGACTATAGAAGTGGCTCCACCACAGAAGGTGGTAGCGGAGCAAGTAGTAACACCAGTGACTTCGCCAGTAGTGAAGAAGGTTAATCTGAAGGAATCTCCCTCATCACTATGGAAGAGGTAAAGAAGTTGTTTTCCTCCCAGAGAGAAGCCCTTCATATGTACGAGGAGCTGGAGAGCCCTTACCTAGAAAGTATCAATGAGAAGCCATACCCAAAGGGGTATGTTCCTCCAAAATTTATAAAGTTTGATGGAAAGGGGGTAACCCTAGAGAACACGTGAAGAGGTTAATAGAGTAATTGAGTGTGCATGGTAACTATAAAGACTTAAAATTATGAGAGTTATCAAAAAATCTCACAGGGAAGGCATACACTTGGTATTCCCATCTTGCACCTAACAACATTCCAACCTAGGAAGAGATGCATAGACCGTTAATGTAAAAACTAGATTTGACCTAATTAATCAATCACAGATAAATATGAAATAAGACAAGAGATTTTTAAAGTGGTTCAGCCTCAAAGAAATGGCCTACGTCCACTGTTTTGTATTACTGGGTATCTTATTTTGATCACAATTATGCTTGCTTACTTCGCTTACCCTGCTGAGAGGGTGTTACAATGTATTTATAGCCCTTGGGTTGTTAATATGAATAGATAGTATGCCTTTATCGAATAGGCTTATACATCTATACATGGTAAGGAATGACTGCAATACAATAAACATTGAATATGTTTAGTCGTTTGGTCTTCCTAGTAAGTTGCTCGGTACGCTGAGTAGCTCGGTACTCTAAGTAGCTCCATACTTGACCTTGTGCCATTTCAGATGATACGTGTCTCCATATAATTGGTCCACATCAGCTGACTAATTTTTACATGAACAGAAGCCCCCAATGTTTTACAGTTGAGATTGGATGTGAGAATGTGGAACATTTTACCCAAAAAGTTTCTCGGGAATATTTTTCATGCCTTGGTTAATTACAGACCTTCAACACTTGTAAAAAATTTCCATTTTGCGTAACAGTTTTGAGCGCGAAATAGCAAATTTATAAATATTTTGAATTCTGATGACCGCTGGGGTATCTGCGTCTTTTTTCCTTTAATTAGCCATCGAGAACACAACCGTCGTCACTTGTGATCATTACTTTTGACATTTTTCGAGTCGGCATATAAAGGCGGTAAAATCTGATTATCTTCTACTATTTGCCATCTTGTTTCTAAAGTCCTTATTTTCTCATTTTTCTTCTTACGAACGTTCTTTCTGTCATCTGCCTTAGCTGATTCCTTAATCTTTTATAAGAATTTCTTCCTTCCTTCTTCTTTCTTTGCTTTAACCATCATGGTTTACCTTATCGAGTCATTAGATAACTTTAGAGTTGATTTTGGGATTCCTTCTTGGGTTGATTTGGAGAAACCTGATTGTCCTTTTGATTTATTTTCTTTAGCTGAAGGACACTGGTTTCCCTCAATTTTTATAGCAGAATGTGATTTTTCTTTCCCGCTTAATCCCATGTGTTTGGAGTTTTGCCAATATTTTGATATTGTACCTGAAAAATAGTTCTAAATACATGGAGGGTAGTTAATGGCGTATATAGGTTGAATCAAATACATGGAACTCATCTAGGGATTCCTGAGATTATGTTTTGTTATAAATGGGTCACCAGTGACACAACTTTTTATTTAAAAACTAGGTTTGTTAACAGAGCCTTAGTGGTTAATCTCCCTGATTCTAATAGGGAATATTTTGAACATGGGATTGTGATGAAAAATTGGCAACACCCCCTATTAACTGTGAATGACGTGTATCATGGTCCCAATGTCCTCTTTATGCTAATGTGATAGGTTGTTCTTCATTTTCTAAACTAGCTCTATTTTTGTTTGATAAAATGTTTCACTGACTTTTGCTTTCTTTAATTTTAATTTGCAGCTGATAGTAAAAGAGAACCCCCAAAAGAGAGTGATATTAATATAAAAGATTTGAATTTTATTTGGGATTTGCATCAATCAGTTGTTGGGGAGCACGTGAGAGTTGCTTCCTATTTATTGAAATATAAGAACACTACTTCCTCGTTTATTGCTCGGCCTACTGCTCCTCCTTCTTTGATGATTGATCTTGAGCAAGATCCAATATCTTCTTCAGTTGTTAAATAATCTTCCTCTGATTTGGGTACTTCTCTTGTTGATCTAATGACGAAGAAGAGGAGAATTCATGGTCTCTTTGCCAAGATTGTCCCTGATGCTGATGGGGAAAAGAAGAACAAAGAAGATGTCCCAACTGAAGGGACTAAGAAAAAGAATTCTACTCTATCTGATGGGGAAATTAGACTTGTTAAGGAGGTTATCAAGAAGCCCCCTATTGTTAAAAAAGAGGCAGCACCTTTGATTGAAGAGGTTGCACCTTTGAGAAGACTTAGAAGGGGTTTTGCTGAGAAGACCATTGATGTTGCTGCTCAACCTGTTGGGGTTAAAATACCTTCCTTGAAGGCTGGTCCTCCAGCATTCATTACTCCTGGTTTGGCTAAGAAATTGATTTGGTCTGGAACTCTTCCTGATCACAGAGCTGTTGAGACCTCTAATCCTCGGGGGAAAGTCTCTGATTTAGCAAGCCAACACCTTGCATTAGTAAGTGTCATTATACCTTGTCATTTCAGTTATACTTCCAATTTTCATATTCTAACTTGTATTTCTCCTTGTCTTGCAGTTTTTGGTGTATTTCAATAATATCTTAGAAAAGGATAAAGCTATCAAAGTTGCTTCCTCTTCTAGTGAAGTAGAAGAAGCCCTTATCGGGTTATCAAAACCTTTGGTGGACTCCCGGCAAAAATATAAAGATGACAAAACTTCTTGGGAGAATAAAATCAAGGTTGTCGAGACAGCTCAACAAAAAGATATGGATGCTATAAAAGAGGCTGATCTAGCTCGGTAGAAAGCTGTGGATGCTTCCAAGGAGACAGAGGAGAAATTAAAAGTCGCCATTACCAGCAAGGAGGAAGCTGAGGGCAAGCTTGAAGAGGCTGAACGGCGTAAGAAAGATCTTGAACATAAAGTAAAATCTGTTGAAGATCTACTTAGGGAGAATACTTCCTTGGAGAGGATAAAGAGAAGGTCGGCTGTGAAGAAGTCCTTTAGCTCTGGCTGGGACAAAGGGTGGAACAAATATCTAACTGCTGCCTCTACTCAAATGGAGTATGCAAGTTTGAAATTCTTCAGGGATTGATGGGTTGCAGCGTTAAAAGAGTTGAACGTTGTTGAAGACTCTGAATTATTTCAGAAACATGTCAATGGCCCTCCTCCTGCCATTGAAGAAGAAGAAGAAGAAGATGAAGCTGAATATGATGAATCTTCTTTCATGATGGTAGAACAAACACCTGCTACTACTGTCCCTTAATCTTTCGAGCAAGCTCAACAGACAACTACTTCTTCCGAGCAACATCAGATGCCTTCCGAGCAACTTCAGCAACCAACTCCTTCTTCAAAATCAGCTCAGGATGTAATAGGGGATAAGGAGAATGTGTAACGTTGCCCAATAACTTTTTTTACCCTATTTTTTCTTCATTTTGTACCTCTGGTTGTACTCTTATCCATTATTATCAATAAAATTGACTTGTTATTTATCTGAATTTCTCCTCTACTGTTCAATATAGTTATGTTGTTGTTGATCTATTTTTACTTTTCCTTACTAGTTTATTGCCAAGATGGAACTATTGTCAGCTCATGATACAGAGTTGATGAAGAAGTGTACAAATTACTTCAAAGCTAGTCGTGCAGATTTTACTGAGGCACAAATAAGTGACATTCTTGATCCTGATGCCTTTGAACGAGCAATTGAGGCTTATCAGTATTTGAAATGTTTACTTAATTGTGAAGTAGCGAATAACGTAGCCTACTACGAAATGATTGGAGATCTTCAAGGAATGATCAAATAACTTCAACTTTAACATAAAGAAGCCACTGGTCTCCTTCATGAAGGTTATGAGAAAAAATACCAACAGTTGAGTGCTGATCGGGGTTATGAGAAATTTATCTCTGCCTATAATAAAAAAGAGAGTGTTCTAAAACTTGAAATTGAGGAGCATAAAAATGTTCCCAAACTGCTGGAAGAAGAAAATATTACTTTAAGAGAAGAACTGAGGCAACTACAATTTGCTTCCTCCTCTGGAGCTCTAATCCCGGTTAGTGATGAAGGTTTTTACTTTTTGGAGAGTGAAAATGATTCATTAAGGGAATAGTTGGAAACCTTGAAAAGAGTTAGACCTGTATCCACATCCTGAGGTGGAACAAGAGCTGGTCGGAATAGTATTGAAGAGACTAGAACTCAGCAAGTTTTATAAAATCAAGAGGCTCAAATGAAAGCAAAAAATCAAGCTTTGGCAAAGATGTCCCAGAAGATTCAAACTCTTACAGAACAATTATCCAATCAGAGTTTTGTGTTACAAAATAAAGAAAGTGTACTTAAAAGACTTCATCAATATGTTGAACGATTAACTTATCAGTTTTATAAGCAGCCCAGAGAGTTTTGGATGGAGGGATACAATGAATCTTTATATCATCTTGATGCCAGATTGAAACGATCAAATAATGAAGGGTACAAATAGGGGTGGCTGAATGCCTTAACTGTAATGAAAGTTGAACAAGGAAATGAACTGTGGGATTGGTATGACCCTGGACTACTTGATCTGTCAGTACCAACTTTTCAGATAGATGTTAATTAGATTCCTGTTAGCTCCATTCCTCACAGATTGATTTCCAAATATCTTTGTGATTACAGTCTTCATGAAGAATTTGAGATATCTCGACCTCCTCATTTGCAAGACCGACCAAGTTCAACTAACACCATAATGCTATAGGACTTGAATTTTATCGATTCTCCTTATGCTTTAGATGACCCTCGAGCTGGAATGGATCCTGTATCGAAATCTGAAGTAAAGAAACCAATAGAATAGAATATTTGTATTTTGTCAGTGATTGTTGTTGTAAATGAAGAAAAATCGTCTTCTTGTAATTTTGTTTCCTCGGAAATAAAATAATTGCATGATGTTTATTTTGTCAATCTTTGTTCATAACATGAGATCAACAATAATAGTATTGTACTTATAACAGTAATGGGTTACTTTTCAGTCATTGAATATATATATTTATATAGGCAGTTTGCCCTTTTTTTATTTGACTACCTAGACAATGGAACTTTTGCCCCATGTGTTTGTCTAGTTGTAGTGATTGTTTTATCACCTATAAGTGCCTAAGCAATGGAATTATTTTTATCCCATGATCCTGCTTAGTTGTAACAATATTATCTAGATTGTCTTGGTTCCAGGCAGTGGATATTTTACCCAACTTCTTACCCCGTTTAGATGCCTTCTTGGGTCACCCATAATCAAGCAGGACTTGCCTTGCTCGATTATTTTACCAACATTATTGGTGTTTATGTTGATGCCGACTAACTTTTAGTTGGTGGTTGTTGATGCTGACCAACTCTTAGTTGGTGGATGTTGATGTCGCCCTACTTTTGGTTGGTGATTGTTTCTTTTAAATGTGTTTGCAAGTTGTTGAGTATAGTGTGTAGCACTAGTACTCTGGCAAAAAAAGAATGGGGAAATCATCGTTTTCATACTGAAAAAATTTGAGTACATGAGTTGTTACATAACTGTTAGTACTTTCGCAGGTGCTCTGCATTCCAGGTATTTTTGAATTCTTTCCCTTTAAGAGTTTCTATTATGTAAGTACCAGGTCGGACAACTGTCGTGATGCGATAAGGCCCATGCCAATTGGCCTCCAACTTATTATGCTTTTGAATAACCTTCTTGAGCACATAATCACCTTCCTTTAAATCACATTTCTTGACGCTTTTATTATAGAACATGGCAGTTCTTTGCTGGTAAGTTGCATTTCTAATTGTTGCATCTTCCCGAACTTCTTTAAGCATGTCCAAATCTAAGTGTCTCATCAAATCACTCACTGGAGAATTAAAGTTGAGCATCCTATGTGTAGGTAATCCTAGTTCAGCAGGTATCACTGTTTCACTCCCAAAAGCTAACATGTAAGGTATTTCCCCCGTTGCTGTTCGGGGAGTTATTCGGTAAGCCCATAACACTGAGTGCAACTAACTGATCCAATTCCCTTTAGCAACATCTAATCTCTTATTTAACCCATTCAGTAGAGTTTTGTTTGTCACCTCCGTTTTCCCATTACTTTGGGGATGACAGGAGCAGAATGGACTTTTTGAATGTTGGGCTGTAAACAGTACGCTGCGAACTCATCAATGTCAAATTGGGTACCATGATCCGTGATAAAGGCATGAGGCAGACCGTATCTGCAAATAATATTCTTCCAAATGAATTGATAGACCCTTTCATAGGCCATATCGATGAGAGGTTCAACTTTCACTCTCTTTGTGAAGTAATCAATAGCTACCACCAAATTTTTGAATCGTCTTCTTGTAGTTGGCATAGGCCCAACTAAATCTATGCCCCACATAGCAAATGGCCAAGGTGAGGTGATTGGTGTTAGCAGCGCCTAAGGATTTCTTCGTATAGTAGAGAATCGTTGACACTTGTCACATTTTTTGGCATAAACTGTACAATCAGCGCGCATTGTTGGCCAGTAGTAACCTTGCGTATTCATTCTTTGTAGTAGAGTTCTTCCTGCTACATGAGCCCCACAAGATCCTTCATGAATTTCCTCTATTAAGTCCTTGACCTCTGCTGGATGAACACACCTCTGTAAACCGGCTATCAAACCTCTCCTGTACAAAACTCCATTATTCAAAACATATCTAACAGCCTTATACTTCAACTTTTTGGCTGCAAGTAGGTCGGCTGGTAAAATACCGTTTTCAATATAAGCCCTGATGGGATCCATCCAAGATGGTCCCATATCCAAGGCAATAAAATTCACCATCAAGTCTTATCAATACTTATGCTAGCAAGTAACTCAATGGGGATTGTTCTTCGTAGCACGGTGCGAGTAGCTAAAGCTAATCAAACAAGTGCATCTGCTATAGCATTCTCCAATCTAGGTATTCTAACCACCTGTACAACTTTTAAATTGGATACAATCTCCAGAGCCTTGGTTAAGTATCTTGACATGAACTCCCATTTTGCTGCATAAAGACTTAGCATCTGATTCACCACTAATTGTGAATCGCTCAACACCACAACTTGCTCTGCATTTAATGATTTAGCTAAGTTGAGTCCCACAATCATGGCTTCATACTCAGCTTCATTATTGGAAGCTTGGAATTGGAAACGCAGAGCATATTCAATGTCTATCCCATTCGGACTATTGAGAATAATTCTAGCTCCGCAGCCTGTTGCACATGAAGAACCATCAACATATAAATTCCATACGGGAATATTATCATCAAACCATTGGTCTGACATAATCCCTTGATGGAATATCTTGTCCTTCCTTTCTTCATACTTCTTTTTCAACTTTTATACTTTACCAGAGGATTCTGGTTGATCGGTTGCCACTCCTTCCGGCAATTATGATTCTTGGAGTTTATCGAAGGTATTTTCAGTAGATCTTCTAACGTTCTTGAGTTGCTCTGCATTGGCCCCTTGTTGATCGGAGACATCCGGGTAAGTAAATGCAGCAATGAAATCCGCCACTGCCTGTCCTTTGAGAGAAGACCTTGGTTCATAGATAATGTCATATTCCCCTAACTACACTTCCTAATATATTAGTCTTTCAGACTTTTCTGGTTTATGTAAAGCCTGTCTGAGTGGCATGTCAGTATATACCACTATTATATGGGCTTGAAAATACGATTTCATTCTCCTGCTTGCTTCAATCAATGCTAATGCCAACTTTTCCACTTTTGGATACCTGATTTATGCTCCCCTGAATGCCTTGCTAGTATAATAAACTGGTTTTTACACTCCGTCTTCAATGCTTATCAAAGTCGAATTAACTGCACTCTCTGAGACAGCTAAGTACAAGTATATTTTTTCTTCTTCTACTGACCTGGACAATAAAGGAGGTGCCCCCAAGTATCTCTTTAACTCTAAGAACGCCTTCTCGCACTCGTTATTCCAATCAAAGGTCTTTTTTAGCACCTTGGAGAATGGAAGACATCCATCTGATACTCGGGAAATAAATCTATTGAGAGCAGCAATACGCCCCGTAAGGCTCTGCACTTCCTTCTTGGTAGTTGGAGATTGTAATTTTAGCAAGGATTTTATTTGTCATAGTTTGATTCAATACCTCTTTGATTCACTATGTACCCGAGGAATATGCCTTCATGTACTCCAAAAATGCACTTGGTCGAGTTTAGCTTCATCCGGTACTTCTCCAATTGATCAAATGTTTGGCTCAGATCAGTTATATGGTTAGCGGCTTTCTTACTTTTAGTCAACATGTCATTAACGTATACTTCCATATTTTTTCCATTCTGCTCCGCAAATACTTTGTTCACCAGTTGTTGATATGTAGCACTTTTATTTTTAAGACCAAAAGGCATAACACTATAATAATATGTTCCTCGGGGGTTAATGAAAGAGGTACTGTCCCTATCGTCAGGCTTCATTTTAATCTGATTATATCCGAAATAAGCATCCATGAAGCTTAGCAGCTCATGCCCTGAAGTTGCGTCCACTAGCTGATCTATTCTGGGTAGAGAAAAATGATCTTTTGGGCAAGCTTTATTCAGATCTGTGAAGTCCACACACATTTTCCACTTATTATTATTCTTCTTCTTGACCATCACAACATTAGCCAGCCAATCAGGATATTTCACGTCTTCGATGGAAGAAGTTTTTTGCAACTTTTCCGCTTCTTCTTGAATAGCTTGGTTCTTCTCCGGACTAAAGACTCTTATTCTTTTCTTCACTAGTTTAATCTCTATATTGACATTGACTCATAGCATAAGAAAGATGGGTTTATCCCCGACATATCCTTGTGACTCCATGCAAATACCTATTGTTGATACGAAAATTAGTCAGATAATGTGGACCAATTATATAAAGACATGTGTTATCTTACGTGGCAAATGCCTATACTCACCGAACAACTCGCAGCAACGAGCTACTCATCACCCCAAGCTACTTAGCGTGCCGAGCTACTCAACGTGCAGAGCATCTAGCTAGGAAGATCAAGCGACTATTACACATTCAATGAACATCGGATTTAATGAACATTCTTACCATATACAGATGTATACGTCCATTTAATAAACGGCGTATTGTCTATTCACATTGACAGCCCAAGGGCTATAAATACATTGTAATACCCCCACAGCGTGGCAAGTTTTTATTAGTGAACATAAGGCAAAAATACCCAACAATACAAGATAGTGGACGTAGGCCATTTTCATTAAGGTTGAACCACTTTAAAAATCCTTTGTCTTATTTCTTATTTATCTGTGATTAGTTAATTAGATCAAATCTAGTTTTTTACATCAACAGATTGGCGCCGTCTGTGGTAACGACTATACGTAGAGTTTTCACTAAACCATTCATCACAAATGGTTGAGATCCGAGAATCCAGTAACAGGAACAATGATTGAGTTCCCCCCAATCCATCTGCTCCCCCAACTATTCAAGATCTCACCGGCATAGTGGCCAATTTAGCCCAAGGGAAAATAGATATGCAAGAGACCATGCATCAACTCATTCAAACTATTCGTAACGGTGCGCCTGCCCAGTCAGGTCAATGAAGGGTTCAGAGACCCACCCATTTGCCGTCTTCAAGAACCAGACGTACGCTATTCCCAGATGTTTCTCAGTCCAGATGCACTGACTCTCATCATACTGAGAGGACCAATGATCCCTCATATTAGTCAGGCCGAACCTCTTTTATAATAGCTACAGATTCTCAAGGAAATGTTACTTTAGCCCCAGAACGAACAAGCGCTCTAGAGAGGTTGAGTAGAGCCTCTCCCTTTTACCGTTTGGGCCCTAGGAGGAATGGAATCCCCCTAGGACTGTGTCGAGAAATTTTTAATGACCAAATAATCTAAGGAAAGGTTCTGCCCAGTCACGACCAGCAACTCGTAATGAAAGATCCCAAGAGGAGAATTCAGCGCGATCTGTTGCTTGGGCAAATAGGTCCGAGGCTGGAAACAACGCATGAAAGGGCTCCATTCAGAGGTTGGAAGACAGGCTAGGGGAAATGGCTAAGGCCAAGAACCCACTTCAAAGAACTTTCGTCAAGGGATCACCCTTCGTACAGGCAATTGTGGATTTTCCCACACCATCAAAATTTAAAGCTCATGTAGTGACGCCTAAGTACGATGGAAAAACTGATCCCGTCCTTCACATAGAGCAGTACCAAGCTGCTACTGATATCTATGCAGTTCCTGATGAGATGAGGTGCAGAGCATTCTCAGGAACTATCATTGGGTCAGCTCAAATATGGTACAACAACCTTCCTCGGGGGCAGATTGCTACATTCCATCAGCTGGCAGAGCTCTTTATAGGGAATTTCTGTTTCGGGGTGAAGTCATTTAAGAGAGTGGCACACCTACTGAGTGTAAGGCAGAAAGAAGGAGAGAGCACCATGGATTACATCACTCGTTTTAATAACGAGAAACTTGAGGTCATTGATTACGAAGAGAAGACTGCAATCACTGCTCTAATGAGTGGTATTTTACCAAACAAGTTATATTATACTTTAGCTAAAGATCCCCCCAAATCCATGGCAGATTTAATGGCTAAGGCAGCCAAAATTATAAATGCCGAAGAAGTATAGCTGCAAAGAAGAACAGTGAGACCAAAGCAGAGACTAAAGTTGAACGTAAAACTGAGAGGAAGGATCAAAAGCACAATGGGGGTAGTAAGCAGCCGAAAGGCAGGGAAACATTAGAGCAGTTGAGGAAGTATGGGAATTCGACTCCCTTAAAGGTGGATATCAACCATATTCTGGAGGAGATCAAGAACTACGAGGAGCTAACTTGGCCGGAGAAAATGAGGACAGCCCCAGGCAAGAGGGATAAGTTCAAATACTGTGAGTTCTATAGAGATCACGGCCATACGACCAAGCGATGCATAGCTCTCTAGAATGAGATTAAAGCACTTATTCAATGAGGAAAATTGAGCAGGTTCTTTGATCGTCAGAATAATGGAAAGACTAACGAAAGAGGAAGGAAAAGGTCCAAATCTCCTCTCCGAACAAAAGATGACAAGAAGAGGGACCATGAAGATGATCCAGAAGATGACCCCGAACTCCCCAAATAGCCAAAAAACCTGAACGCGAGGTATTTTCTATCCATTTTGGATCATTTGAACGTAATGTTATTATAGGTGGAGATGCAGGAGGTGGGGATCATATTGCTGAAAGGAAATCTTACCTCAACGAGGCCCAAGCTTGTTCCTATATACAGCGAATAAATTTGGCGGAAGAGGATCGCCCGAGTAAGATGAACAAGGATAAACTGGTCATCAGTTTTTCCAAGAATGATCTGGAAGGCATCTTGTATCCTCACGACGACCCCTTGGTGATCAAGATGAGGCTGAAAGGATATGGTGATCTCAAGAGTGTTGGTAGACAATGGTATCTCTGCAGACATCATGTTATACCCTTGATTTGACAGTTTAAATCTGAAGCTAGCCCAGTTGGATCCATATCACAGGCCCCTCCTCGGGTTCACTGGCGAGAAAATCTCTCCACTTGGAACGATCAAGTTGGATATGCTTATTGGTACCTGGCCTGCTTGCAGAACAAAAAAGTATTCTTTTTCATAATTGATAAAAACATACAATCAACCTATAATATAATCATGGGGAGGGTAGGCCTAAAAAAGTTTGAGGTGGTGCCATCAACCGTACATCAATGCCTGAAGTTTTAGACCAATTTTAGAGTTAGAATTGTGAAAGGCGACCAGAAATTAGCCCGGGAATGTTATTATTTATCTGTCGAATAGGAAGAGATGGAAGAAGCCAGGAATAAGACCACCACCTACCAGGTGGATGAGTCTGAAGATGCAGAAATTGAGACCTTAGACCCTAGAGATGAATTCGATCTTGTGAAGGGTCAGGTCATGGAGACTACGGAGAACATCATTCTGGACGATAAACGTCGAGAATGAACAACTCAAATTAGCGCCTCACTGGACCCGTCAATAAAGAAGGAGTTAGTGGCATTTTTAAGGCACAGAAAACAAGCTTTTGCGTGGAGTCATGAAGATATGCCAGGTATAGATCCAGCCTTCTTGCGCCACGAGCTAAATGTTAATAAAGAGATCAAGCCACTGAAACAACGAAGAAGGGTATTTAGCCCAGAAAAGAACCAAGTTATCCAGGAGGAGGTTGAGAAGCTACAAAAGGCCTCTTTTATTGATGATGTCAAATGCCCAGATTGGTTAGCCAATGTAGTCATGGTAAAAAAGAAGAATAACAAATGAAGGATATGCGTAGATTTCACCGATCTTAACAAAGCCTGCCCAAAAGATCACTTTCCCTTGACCCGAATTGATCAGCTGGTGGATGCTACTTTGGGGCATGAATTGTTGAGTTTCATGGACGCTTATTCTGGCTACAACCAGATTAAGATGAAACCAGAAGATAGGGAGAGTAGTTCTTTTATTACCCCAAGGGGTACATACTGTTACAATGTCATGCCCGTTGGTCTCAAAAATGCAGGTACAGCGTACCAACGATTGATGAACAAGGTGTTCACAGAATAAATCGGCAATAATATGGAGGTTTATGTCGATGACATGCTGACGAAGAGCAAGATAGTTGCAGACCACATAGCTGACCTGAGCCAAACTTTTGATCAGCTGGAGAAATATCAGATGAAGCTGAACCCCACTAAGTGCATTTTTAGGGTACAAGAAGGCATGTTCCTCGGGTATATTGTGAACCAGTGAGGCATCAAGGCAAATCCAGAAAAGATTAAAGCTCTATTGGAACTACGATCTCCAGCTACGAAGAAGGAGGTACAGAACCTCATGGGGCGTATCGCAACCCTCCACAGGTTTGTTTCACGAGCAACGGATAGATCTCTCCCATTCTTTAATACTCTCAGAAAAACTTTCGAATGGAATGATGAATGTGAAAATGAATTCCAAGAGTTGAAACGATATTTGGGGACACCTCCATTATTGTCGAGGCCGGTGATGGGAGAAAGATTATACTTATATTTGGCTATCTCTGAGAGCGCAGTCAGTTCAGCATTGATAAGAGTTGAAGATGGAGTACAAAAACCTGTGTATTATACGAGCAAAGATTTTCGAGGAGCAGAGGTAAGATATCCCAGATTGGAGAAGCTAGCCTTGGCATCAATAGAGGCAAGTAGGAGGATGAAACCTTATTTTCAGGCCCATACCATAGTGTTGTACACTGATATGCCACTTAGACAGGCTTTCACAAGCCAAAAAAATATGGAAGACTGATGTATTGGGCTGTCGAGCTGGGAGAGTATGATATTATTTATGAGCCAAGGTCATCACTCAAAGGATAGGCGATAGCAGATTTCATTGAGGAGTTCACTTACCCAGATGCTTCCGACTAACAAGGGTCTCATGCAGAACAACTTATGGATGTTAGGGGATCATCAGAGACTACCCCCAATCAACTTCTATCAACAGATGTAATGAAGGGGATAAGCACTGAGAAATAAGAATCATCAAATAACAACCCAGTGCTAGGAAATGATAAAATGAAGTACCAAATATTCCATCAGGGGATTTTGTCAGACCAAGAGTTTGATAATTGTACCCCCATATCGAATTTGTATATTGATGGCTCTTCATGTGCCACAGGTAGTGGAGTCGGTATAATCCTTCACATACCAGATGGATTGGATATAGAATATGCATTGAGTTTCCAGTTCAAAGCTTTCAACAATGAAGTTGAATATGAAGCTATGATTGTGGGCCTTAGTCTAGCCAAAACACTGAATGCAGAGCAAGTTATCGTGTTTAGTGATTCATAATTAATTGTAAATTAGATTCTCGGGTTGTATGTAGCAAAGGGAGACTTGATGTCACGGTACCATGCCAAAGCTATGGAGATTGTGTCCACTTTTACAGCGGTCTAATTTATCAGAATATCAAGATTAGAGAGCTAACGTATTAGCTCGGTTAGCCTCAACTACTCACACTGAGCTATGAAGAATGATTCCTATTAAGATTCTGGAGGACCAGAGCATAGATGAAGATTTAATGGTAAGATTTATCACCCTGGATATGGGACCATCCTGGATGGACCCCATAAGAGAATATATTGAAGAAGGAGTTGTATCAACTGACCAACTTGCAGCCAAGAGGCTGAAGTTTAAAGTTGCTCGGTATGTTCTGAACAATGGTGTTATGTATAAAAGGGGTATCATAGCAGGTCTACAGATATGTGTGCATCCTTTAAAAGTTAAAGATTTAATATAAGAAATTCACGAAGGCTCTTATGGAACTCATGTAGCAGGTCGAACTCTCCTGCAGAGGATAACGACGCAGGGATACTATTTGCCAATGATGAGAGTTGACTGTACAGCTTATGCAAAGAAATATGATAAGTGCCAACGTTTCTCTTCCATTCGAAGAACTCCCCAGGCATTGTTAACACCCATCACTTCCCCTTGGCCATTTTTCATGTGGGGTATAGACTTGGTCGGGCCTCTGCCGACCACCAAAGGGAGATTCAAATATTTAGTAGTCGTTGTTGATTATTTCACCAAGTGGGTTAAGGTTGCGTCTCTCATTGACATGTCGTATGAAAGGGTTTACCAATTTATTCGAAAGAATATTATCTGCAGATATGGTCTGCCACATGCTTTCATTACTGACCATGGTACCCAATTTGATAATGAGGAGCTCGCTGCATATTGTCATCAATCCAATGTCCAGAAAATCCATTCTGCACCAGGCCATCCCAAGAGTAATGGACAAACTGAAGTGACAAATAGAACTCTGTTGAAGGGGTTGAAGAAACGGCTGGATGATGCAAAAGGAAATTGGATTAATGAGCTACATTATATGATATGGGCTTATCGCACAACACGCCGAACAGCTAGTGGGGATCACCCTACATGCTAGCCTTTGGAAGTGAAGCAGTCATACCAGCTGAACTGGGCTTACCCACACACAGGGTGCTTAATTTCAACTCTCATATAAGCGATTTGATGAGACGTTTAGACTTGGATATGCTCGAAGAAGTAAGAGAAGATGCGGCAATCAGGAACGCAGCTTACCAGTAATGAACTGCCATGTTCTATAATAAAAGAGTCAAGAAATGTGATTTTAAAGAGGGAGATTATATGCTCAAGAAAGTGATTCGGAAGCATAATAAGCTAGAGGCCAACTGGCATGGACCCTACCGGGTAACTATGGTTGTTCGACCTGGGACCTACAAAATAGAAACCTTAGAAGGAGAAGAATTTAAAAATGCATGGAATGCGGAGCACCTGCGCAAATATTATCAGTAAAACAGATTCACATGTACCCCATTTCTTTCAATATGAATAAAGATGACATTTTTTCCGTATTCTTTTTGTTCAATTTTTTTCGGAGTACTTGTGCTACACACTAAACCACCAACTACGGTTGGTCAGCATATCAATAACCACCAACTACGGTTGGTCGTCATATCAGCAACCATCAACCACGGTTGGTCGGCATCAATAAATTTAACCAATAATGTTAGCATAACAATCATACAAGGCAAAGTATGTTTGATAACGGATGACCTCAAGGGAAATCCCAAACTAGGCAAGAAGATGGGTGACCTCACGGGGCATCCACTGTCTATGCACCAAGGTAATCCGAAAAAGATTACTATAACTAATCAGGATCATGGGGTGAAAATCATTCCATTGCTTAGGCACTTATGAGTGACAAGTCACTACAACTAGGTAGCAAGTGGGGAAGCTCCATTGTCTAGGCAGTTAAAACAAAATATGAAAAATTATCCCTCTATAGATATATATGCGTGCATCAATAGACAATATGAAAAACATCTGAAAAACTATGTATAAGGAAAGAAAAGTGCACAAAGATGAAATTTTTCTTCATTAAATACAGGAAAGCAAATTACAAAAGATGAAGTTTTCTTCATTCAATACAAATTTCCTATTCTATTGGCCTTTTTCCCTCAGATTTTGGTATAGGTTCCATTCCAGCTGGAGGGTCATCTAAAGCATAAGGAGAATTGATGAAATTCATATCTCGTAGCATCCTAGTGTTTCTTGAACTTGGCCACTCAAGCAGATGAGGAGGTCGGGATATCTCATAATCTTCATGAAGATTGTAATCAGCAAGATACTTGGAGATCAAATATTGAGGTGTAGCACGAGCTGGAATCCACCTGACATCCAACTTAAAAGAAGGATTAGGCAGATCAATTACTCCAGGCTCATACCAATCCTATAAGGAATTTCCTTCTTCAAGCTTCATCACAGTCAAGGCATTCAACCACCCCTATTTGTACCCCTAATTATTTGACTGCTTTAACCTGGCGTCAAGGTGGCATAAGGCTTCATTATATCCCTTCATCCAGAATTTTCGTGGCTATTTATGGAATTGATATGTCAATCTCTTAACATTTTGATGGAGCTTATTCATAAAATTCTCTTTACCCTCCAAGGCAGAACTCTGCTTGGAAAGTTGTTCGGTGAGACTTTGGATTTTTCTGGACATCTCAGCCAAGGCTTGATTTTTTGCTGTCAGTTGAACGGCTTAATTTTCTAAAGCCAGTTGGGTCCTCGTCTCTTCAATATTAATCCGACCAGCTCTTGCTTTGCCATGAGTGGACAATGTAGGTCCGGTTCTTTTCAAAGCCTCCAATTCTTCTCTCAAGGTAGCATTTTCAGTTTCCAAAAATGAAAAGCCCTCATCATTGATTGGGATCAGAGCTCCAGAGGAAGAGGCGGACTTTAGTTGTTTCAATTCTTCTCTCAAAGCAATATTTTTCTCTTTAAGTAGCTTGGAAATGTTCCTGTGTTCTTCGACTTCAGGTTTCAACACACTTTCTCTCCTCTTATGGGCTGAGAGTAATTTGTCATATCCCCGATCATCACTCAACTGTTGGTATTTTTTCTCATAACCTTCGTGCAGGAGAGTTGTGGTTTCTTTGTGCTGAATTTGAAGTTCTTCGATTACTCCTTAACGATCTTCCATCATTTCATAGTACGCCACGTTGTTCACCACAGCTCGACCAAGCAGACATTTTAAGTATTGATAAGCATCAATTTCTCATTCTAAGGCATCAAATCCGAGAATATCAACTATTTATGCTTCAGTAAAGTCTGCATGACCAGCTTTGAAGTAATCATTACATTTCTTCATCAACTCTGTATCGTGAGCTGACAAGAGTTACATCCTAGCAATAAACTAGGAAGGAAAAATGAAGATGAATCAATAACAGTATAATTATGATGAGAAAGTAAGAGAGAAAATTCAAAATAAATAATAAAGTCCTTTTTATTGATCAACGGGATAAGCAAGTACAACCAAAGTTACAACAAAAAAGGGAAAAACGGAAGAACAACATAATTAAAGAGGCAAACAACTCTACACCTTCTCCTTATTTCCTACAACATCGTCAGTCGGTTTGGATAAAGGATTTGGTTGCTCGGAGGGCAGTTGGTGTTGCTCGGTAGAAGTTGTTGCCTGCTGAACTTTCTCGGAGGGTTGAAGAATGGTAACAAAAGGTACTTGTTCTACTATCACCATAGAAGACTCATAAGATGCAGCTTCATCCTCTTTTTCTTCGTCAATAGTAGGCGAAGGGCCATGGGTGTGTTTCTGAAATAGTTCAGAATCATCTGCAACACTCAAATCTTTCAATGCTGTAACCCATCCGTCTCTGAAGTACTTGAAACTTGCGTACTCCATCTGGAAATTAATAGCAGTTAAGTATTTGTTCCATCCGTTGTCCTAACTAGAGCTAAAGGACTTCTTCACAACATCTTTTATCTTTACCTTCTCAAAAGAAGCATATCCCTCAACATGTTTCACCTTCTCCTCTAGATCTTTCTTACGCCGTTCAGCCTCTTCAAGCTTGCCATTAGCTTCTTCCTTGCTGGAAATGGCGAACTTCAATTTTTCCACCAACTCCTTGGAGGCATTTACATCTTGGTCTCGAGCTATATCAGCTTGTTGAAGAGTCATCTCTGTAAATACCAGTGATGCATTTCATCAAACATAAACAAAGCTAAATTGAAAAATAAAACAACCTATCCCATGGCCATAAAGTGGACATCTGGGACCTTAGTACACGTCATTCCCCTTTTAGTAGGGTGTTGCCAATTTTTCATCACAATCCCATGATAAAAATAATCCCTAATAGCCTCAGGGAGATTAACGACTGAAGCCCTATTTGAAAACCTAGTTTTTAAATAAAAAGTAGTATCGCTCATAACCCATTTATAACAAAACATAATCTCAGGGATCCCTAAATGAGTCACATGAATTTGGTTTAACCTATGTACGCCATTAACTACCCTCCATATATTTGGAGCTACTCTTATAGGAACAATATCGAAATATTGGCAAAACTCCAAACACAAGCGGTTAGATGGAAAAGAAAAGCCACATTCCGCTATAAAAAGGGAGGGAAACCAGTGTCCCTCAGCCAGAGAAAATAAATCAGAAGGGCAAGGAGGTTCTTCTAGAATAACCCAAGAGGGAATCGCAAAATCAGCTCGAAACTTATCCAACGATTCAATAAGCCAAACCATGGTGGATGAAGCAAAGAAAGAAGAAAGAAGAAGTTCTTACAGAGGGATTGAGAAATCTTCTAAGGCGGATGACAGAAAGAACGACAGCACAAGGATAGAATGAGAAGATAAAGAGTTAAGAAATCTGGAGGTAAAAAGTAGATGACGAACTGTTTTTATCGCTTTTAAATGCCTTGCATCGGGAAGTAGGAAAAGAAATGATTACTAGAAAAGACGATTGTGTTTCCGACGGTTAAATGATGAAAAAGATGCAAATACCCAAGCGACTGTCGCAGATTCAAAATATTTACAAGTTTGCCATTTCGTGCCCAAATGACAATACTAAATAGAAAATTCCTAAGTGTTGGAGATCTGGAATTAATCAAGACGCAAAAAGGTGCCCGAGCAACTTTTGGGTAAAATGTTCCACACTCTGATATCAAAACTCAACTGTGAAATATTGGGGGATTCTATTGATATGAAAATTAGTCAGATGACGTGGACCAATTATATGAAGACATGTGTCATCTTACGTGAAAAATGCCTATACTCACCGAATAATTCGCAGCACCGAGCTACTCATCACCACGAGCTACTTAGCGTGTCCAGCTACTCAACATGCAGAGCATCTAGCCAGGAAGATCAAGCGATAATTACACATTCAATGAACATCGAATTTAATAAACATTCTTACCACGTACAGATGTATACGTCAATTTAATAAATGGCGTATTGTCTATTCACATTGACAGCCCAAGGGCTATAAATATATTGTAATACCCCCACAGCGGGGCAAGTTTTTATTAGCGAACATAAGGCAAAAATACCCAGCAATACAAGATAGTGGACGTAAGCCATTTTCATTAAGGCTGAACCACTTTAAAAATCTTTTGTCTTATTTCTTATTTATCTGTGATTAATTAATTAAATCAAATCTAGTTTTTTACATCAACACCTGTTTTCTTTGTTTCAAAAATGCTACCAGCTCCTGCTTCAGTACTGGATCAAGTGAAGCACCAATCTGAGTTGTTCTTTCTGGTTGCTCGTCATCTAGAATAACACTTTATGTTGTCTCCATGACTTGGCCTTTAGTGAGTTCCGTTTTATCTCTTGGGTCTAAGATTTCAATCTCTGACTCATCAGATTCATCCATTTGATAAATGGTTGTTTTCTTCCTAGCATCCTCCAATTCCTCTTGTTTGGCAGATGATTCATAGCATTCCCGAGCTACTTTTTAATCTCCCTTTACAATTCCAACCCCAAAGTTGGTCGGGAACTTTAAACACTGATGTATAGTGGATAGAATTGCTTCAAACTTTTTTAGGCCTACTCTTCCCATGATTATATTATAAGCTGACTCGACATTCTTGTTCATAACACATAAACGCACCTTTTTTATTCTGCTAGCCGTCCAAGTACCAATCAATATATCTAACTCGATCGTTCCAAGTGAAAAAACTTTTTCTCCAGAAAACCCAATGAGAGGCCTGTGATATGGCTCCAACTGTCCAAGTTTCAAGTTCAAACTATCTAAACAAGGATAAAATATGATATTTGTAGAGCTTCCAATATCCAACGGCACTCTTGAAATTATTAGATCCTTTATTTGCATTTTGATCACCAAAGGATCATCGTGAGGATACAAAACGCCTTCCAGATCATTTTTGAAAAAACCAATGACCAATTTATCTTTGTTGACCTTCGTTAGGCGATCTTCTTCTACTAGATTTATTCGCTGTATATGGAATAAGCTTGAGCCTCATTGAGGTCAGATTTCCTTTCAGCGGTATGATCACCCCCTCCCACGTCTCCACCTGTAATTATGTTACAATCAAATGAACCGAAATGAATCGAAAATACCTCACGCTCAGGTTGTTTTAGTCTTTTGGGGATCTCGAGATCATCTTCGAGGTCATCTTTATGGTCCCTTTTCTTATCTTCTAATGGTCGGCAAGGAGATTTAGACCTCTGTCGAGCTATGTTGTTGGTCTTCCCTCCATTCTGACGATCTACGTACTTGTTCATCTTTCCTTGTCTAATGAGTGCCTCTATCTTGTTTTGGAGGGCTACACACTGCTTGGTCGCATGGCCGTAATCTTTACGGAACTCACAATACTTGGATTTATCCTTTCTTTCGGGAGTTGTCCTTAGTTTTTCTGGCCAATTTAGTTCCTCGTTGTTCTTGATTTCTTCCAGAACGTGGTTTATATCCACCTTTAAAGGAGTATAATTTATATACTTCCTTAAGTGATCCAATATTTCTTTACCTTTCGACTGCTTGTTCCCACTATTATTTTTGTGATCTTTCTTCTCCGATTTGCCTTCAGCTTTAGCCTCTACCTTTGCCTCAGCATTCTTCTTCGCAGTCATAGCGTCCTCGGTGTTCATAATTTTAGATGCTTTTGCCATCAATTCAGCCATGGATTTAGGGGGATCATTGGCCAAGGTGTAATACAGTTTTTCTGGAAAAAGACCACTCATGAGAGACGTGATGGTTATTTTCTCCTCATAATCTATGACCTCTAGTTTCTCATTATTGAAACGAGTAATGTAGTCTCTGGTACTTTCACCTGGTCTCTGCCTAACACTCAACAAGTGTGCTACCCTTTTCACTAGCTTTGCACCAAAACATAATTTTCTTATAAAGAGCTCTGCCAATTGATGGAAGGCTGCAATCTTCCCCTGAGGAAGGCTATTGTACCATATTTGAGAAGATCCGGTAATGGTTCCTGAGAACTTCCTTAACCTCATTTCATCTGGGACTCCATAAATATCTGTTGCAGCTTGGTACTACTCTATGTGAAGAACATGATCGGTTTTTCCATCATACTTCGACGTGACCACAGGAGCCTTGAATTTTACTGGTGTGGGGAAATTCACAATCATTTGTACAAATAGAGATCCCTTAATAAAGGCTCTTTAGAGCGGGTTTTTGGCTTTGGCCATCTCTCATAATCTATCTTCTAACCTCTGAATAGATCCTTTCCATGCATAATTTCCAGCCCTTGATTTGTTTGTATCTTCCCGAGAAACAGATCGTGCAGAATTTTCCTCTTGAGATCTTTCTCATTGAGCTGCAGGTCTTGGGTTTGGATATGATTGGGCTAAGCCTTCCTTTAAATTATTTGGTCATTGAGAATTTTTGGATGCAGACTGAGGAGGATTTTTATTCCTCCTTGGACCCAAATGGTCGATAGGAGAAGCTCTGCTCAACCTTTACAGGGCATTTGGTCTTTTTGTCATTAGAGTGATGTTTTCTTGTGAATTCGAAATTCTTATAGGGGAAGTTGCATTGGGTCGATAAGACGGATCACTTGAGTTTCTGGAATAATTGACTTCAGTATGTCTTGATCGTGCCATAGATCGTAGTTATCGTGAAGACGGTGGGTGCATGCTTCTTTGGACGCTTCGATGGCCTGTCTGGGCAGATGCTCCATTTTGAACAGTCTGAATGAACTGTCGCATAGTTTCCTGTATAGCCGTTTGTCACCTAGCTAATCTTGCCAATATTCTTGTGATATCTTTTGCATTTGGAGGACAAAAGGGTTAGAAGGATTCCCTTCATTATTCCTATTTCTAAATTCTGGGATATCAGTCATTTATGATAAGTTTTTTGGTGAAAAATGCTATGTATAGTCTTTCCCATAGACTGCGTCAATCTGTTGATGTAAAAACTAGATTTGACCTAATTAATCAATCACAGATAAATATGAAATAAGATAAGATATTTTTAAAGTGGTTCATCCTCAAAGAAATGGCCTACGTCCACTATTTTATATTACTGGGTATCTTGCTTTGATCACAATTATGCTTGCTTAGTTCGATTACCCTGCTGAGAGGGTGTTACAATGTATTTATAGTCCTTGGGCTATTAATATTAATAGATAATATGCCTTTATCGAATAGGCGTATAAATCTATGCAGGGTAAGGAATGAATGTAATACAATAAACATTGAATATGTCTTGACATTTGGTCTTCCGAGTAAGTTGCTCGGTACGCTGAGTAGCTCTGTACTTGACCTTGTGCCATTTTGGATGATACGTGTCTCCATATAATTGGTCCACATTAGCTGACTAATTTTTATATTAACACAGGCAGTTCCTAAAAACAGTCATAGCAGAAGATGAATTCACGTTGAGGCACCTCGTGTAAGAGGTATAAAAACCAAGCGAGGAACTGATGCAGTACATTAAGCATTTTCTCGAGAGGGCATTGGATGTCCATGAAGATGTGGCTAAATCAAGACTATTGTAGATATACGTTGAGGGGATCCTAGAGGAGTACAAAATCCACTTGGTCATTAAGACTAGGGATGGGACATATAGGAGGTTTATGCGAGGAGCTAACAACATCACAATGATAATCAAACCGAGACCGTCAAGTGGGAGGACACAAGTGTCTCTAACCTTAGGAAGATTTCAGGTCTTTAGAAGATATGCTGTCAACTACGTGGACGGTAATTCGAAGGGCAAGAAGGGAGGCTCGGGATTCAAAGAAAATAGGCCAAGGAAAAAGGAAGTTCGAGGACGACGTTCCACCTCCGCTGCCTTGTAGCGCGGCGGAGACTATGGATTGCTACCGCACTTTGGTGAAAGAGGGAGTACCAGGTCCACCCCACTCTAATGGGAAAGTCCCAACAGTGACAGAGAAGGCAGATACCAAGTATTGTGAACTTCATCATAGGTTGCAACACGCTACTAAAGACTGCTTTTACTTACAAAGAAATATTGGCGAGCAAGTGGCCAATAGTATTCTGCAAATTCCACCTGTAGATGTTAACAGCAATCCCCTCCCAGCCCATCACTATGGCACTACCAACATAGTGGTGGTGTACGATGAAGAAAAGTGCAAGAACCAAAGGAATAATGGAGCAACAAGAAAATAGGTGAAGACTGGTTAGTTAGTTTTAATAGAGAAGAGGATGAAAATAAGGGGGTTGAGAAAGTAAACCCCTTAGAAGGTAAACTAGATGTAGTTCTTACCATAGATGAGGGAGGAACATCTGAGGCAGAGTATATATGTAATGCACAAACATATGAAGTGGAGTCAAATTCAAAGTGTGTGGTTATAGCAAGGAGCCAAATATTCAAGTTGTTCTTCGACCAAATTTGGGTGACCCTATGTGGTCATCATAAAGAGGATTCTAGAATTAGTTTAGCAGCGAGGTGATCCCTCTCTTAATTGGCATTGGCCCATAGGATGATTCATCAAAAGATACACCTTATAGGCGGTCTCGCTGAAGTAGATAGGCAAGTGCCTTAATTTCACAATCGTCCTCTCTAAGTAATAACCTTAATTAATGGGATTAATTTTCCTAAAGCGCTAATGGATGGAGGAGCGTCCATCAATATCATGCCCATCAGCACGTTGTATAAGACGGGCATCTTTCAAGAGAACATAGTACCAGTGCTATTGATGATTTTGGGTTTTGATAGTGCTGGCATGCAGTCACTAGGCTATGTGAATGTGGGGATCAAGTTAGGTAATTTTACTTTCCATATTAAGTTTCATATCATCAACAGTAATACCAGTGACCAGTTCTGATAGGGAAAGCGTGTATGCACACTCATGAAATAGTGCCCTTAACATATCATCAGTGCGCTAAGGCTAACATTCGCGGTAAAAGCGACAGAGAAACCATTTGTTGTAGAAGAGGTCCATCTGGTGGATGCAACATTCTACACAAAACTAGATGAGGAGAGAAGGAACCCGATGAGAAGGTTAGAGGGGACACAGGTTATTGGAGGAGATGCTCAACCAAGAATGGTTGTCCATGACCGACTGGGTCAAAGAGTGATCCCATAAAAAGAAAAAGGAAAAGGAAAGTAGAAGTGTGAGGAAATGGTCATACCACCTCGCACATGCAAGAAAGTTGTACTTCTAGCCAGGAAAGTTATATACCATTTATAATGGTCTACACGAGCGGCGTTCTGAGATGATAGAATCGACTTGGCACTAGAATGTTTCGTAGTTAATGAGTCAAAGATCATTGAGCATGTGGAAGAACTCGAGAAAGGACCAGAATGTATACAGGATGGTCTAAGGGAGCAGTTCCAGGAGCTAGAGGAAATAAACTTGGGATTAAAAGGGTAGGAAGGAAGGCCCATTATAATATCTAAGGGGTTAAATCTAAAACAGTGAGAAGAGATCATCGATTTGCTTAGGGAATTCACCGAGTCGTTTGCATGGAAGTATACAGAAATGCCTGAGATAGACCCAAAAGTGAGTTCTCACAAATTGATTGTCCTTCCAAATGCCCTGTCACTAACGCAAGCCACTCACACATTCAAAGCCGAGATGGACCTCAAGATCAAAGAAAAAGTAAAATGTGGAACAAGGACTCCGCAGACTAAGGGCAGTTTATTGAAAAATAAATAGTTATTCTCTTTACTTATCTCCATTTTGATAATTATCTTTTGAATACTTGGGAAGTAGAAGGGGTTCGCCTAAAATGTATATATGACAAGTACTCCACAGTTAGAGGCGCAGCTTTAAAATGATAAATTGCTCGATCATGTGCAAGTACCCCACAAACTACAAAACAGTTCAAGGAACTAAGGTTCTCACATAAAAGAGAGCGGTTCACAGTAAACAGATACCAAGTAATACAAAGCAAGAAAAAAAATAGAGATAAAATTATTGTTTTCATTAATATAAGAATGACATTTACATGTACAAGAAGAAATGGAATATACAAGAAAGAAAGGCAAAGTCTATATCTCAAAATCTATCCATTAGATCAAACAAAAAACATGTTCTCCCGTGAGTGCATGTCAGCATAAGATGGACTTACCTCCTAGACAAATCGATCCTCCAATCTGGCCATCTTGGCCTCATCCTCACTGTCACCAGCCTCAAGCTTGGCTTAACTTGGACTGGAGCGACTAAATCTGACCCCGAATTCGAGCGGCTTGAGCCTGGCGCTACTGAGCTCTAGACTGTCTGAACACGTGAAGCCTTATCATCTTCCTGAATGGAATGCTCAGGAAGTGGCGAACTGCAATGTCAAGCCAATCTAACTAAAAATGATAGACCCTCTGAAGAGCAAAGTTCGAGAACTGACCAAGACAGCAGGGGAGTGGATAAGAAATCATGGATGTGACTGGAAAGGTCCTTCAGGTTAAAGACGATAAGGCTGTTAATGTTGAGAACACTCTGAGATGTAAAAATCTTAGGATGATGCTTAAGGATCATCTCCAACACTTTCCATTCATGCCTCCTGAATATCTTAGGCAGCTCCTCATGCCACAAGTCCCTTATGAAGGCCTCGGGATCCTCTACCTCAATTTCACCACAGAATGTGTTTTTAATCTCAAGCTCAGAAGGGAGGAAGGAGGACTCTTCACCCGAATTCCTAGCACCACCTGAATGAGTGGACTTAGAGTTTTGCTCCTCTTCATCGGCCACCTCACCAGGCTCGCTTGCAGGATCCAAAAAATAAATAGCATAAAAATAAGGATTTAAGGAAAGAAAGACAAATAACTGAGTGAATTTTCCCAAAAGAGAAGCACGAAATAGGAAGTTTACCCGAAGGTTCAAAGGGGTGAGTATACTGCCGGTAAAGAGAGAAGGTCCTCCTAGAGGCACCATGACAACCTGGCAAAGGCAAAGCAAATATAATGTCAGTAAATGCTTTCTTTAGTAAAAGACTTTGAAGAAACAAGTTAAAATAAATCAGGTACGAAAGTTTAATATCTGAGGAGTGCTCAGTATAGCACTCACATCCTGTTCCGGAGAAGTAGGAACATTGGCCTCATTAATCTGAAAATAAGGAAATAGGGGTGTGATGGTAAGAAACTTAAGGAGTAAAAGCAAGGATGAAAAGATAGGAAACAGAAAAGAGGATGATATATGATAGTATAATACTTCCCTCACAACAATCTCCCTAAGTTGTTCTACGGTAACTGGAACAGTTGCAATGTTAACCTAAACACAAGGAAACAAGGAAGTGTTAGCGAAGACTTGCACATAAAGAAAATCAAGTTAGACAGAGATAGTGTATGAAAATAAATATCAGGGTAGCCTCCTCCGCGAGGCTTACCGATTGTTTCGTAGTCACAAGAATAAACCCAGTATTAACCTGAGAACAAAGATACCGGACCCACAGGTAAATGGACCTCAGCTACAAATATGTCAAAAAAGGGGGGAGACTTGTGTAGGAAAAGTTAAGTATAACAAATAGATATGTCAAAAGAAATAACTGAAGATTCACCTCCATGGTACTCATAACGTGTCCCGCATATAATGGGACCTTAGCCTCGCTAACCTAAAGACAAGTAAATAAGGAAGTGTTAGGAAATACTTTCAAAGTAAAATCAGGAGATATATGTAGAATATGTAGTACCTGTAGGGTCACCTCCCCAGGACTCGTAGCAGACCCTGCAGGCAAAGGCTCAGCACTGCTAGCCTAAGGGCAAAAAAACAGACGAATGTTACTAAATCGCTTACATGGGAAAATAAATCTAAAAAAAATGGAGTGAATACCTAGGGAGGCGTTGTCATAGTGCTCGTGCATAGCCTCGCAGAAGAAAAAGCCTCACCAGCAGCAAAGGCCACTTGAGGACTAGTCCCGGGAGTAACTAGTGAAGAGGTTCCATGATCCAAACTAAGAATAAACAGATGAGCTAGTCACGACTTAGATGAAGTTATGACCATGAGTGAAGGCAATTTATGAATAGTAAAAAAGTAGAATAACGGGACCCCTGAAAGGGAGGAAGGGCAGAAAGTGATCACAGGTGCAGCAGAAATAGCAGTGGATGCTTGTTCACCAACAAGTTGGTTAGAAATAAAAATATCCAAAAGAGGTAATAGCATAAGTTGAGTAATTAATACTTGTGAAGATGTGTCAGTCTGTGAAACAGGCTCGCTAGAAGCGATGGTGAAGATCGACTAAGAAGGAAGGGGATGAATATGGGTCCAGCTATCCATGGGTACATAAACCCGGGGGATATATATCCTTCTAAAGGCAACATTATACCCCAGTGGTAGAAGGGATAAGTGAAGGCGAGCCCTGCAAAAAGCAAGACAGAAGCAACAAAGGCAACATAAATTTTAGTTATGCATAAGGACTTAGACGAAAGAAGATGCTAGAAATAAGGAAAAATTCAAATACCTTTAGGGATGAAATAGTGGAAAGCCCAGTTACAAAACTTCCCATTGTGGAAGAGGCAGGAAGCAGGGTAGTGCGACTAGGGGGAAAAGAGACAACAAATCAAAAGACTTGGAGATATTGATTATTACCTTAACCGAATGAGAAGACACAGAAGAGGCCTCATAGTAGTGGGGGACACAGAAGAATGTTGTAGGGTCAACAGAAATAAAAATATTTTAGTAAACATTGTAAAAGTAGAGGGGAATATAATTGTTATAATGGGAAAGACAAACCTCTCTAGCCACATTTAGAGAAGAAACAAGCATGGAGTTCCTTTCCCTTGGAAAGGGAGCTCAGAAAAGAGGAGCAACAGGTGAGGGGATGATCCTCACATCTGAGGAACTACTCTCACTAACAGGAGAAGCATGTGCAAAGTCATAAAATTTAAAGTTAGTGAAATATGAAGCATAAATTTAAGAGATGTAAAATACAGAGTTGAGAAAGAATATAGAAAAAGAAACACTTATAATATCTGGGCGAGTGCTCTGCCCATAAGGTAGTTCCAAGTCGTGGGACTCATAATGGAGGGGGAGTAAATTATGGATTCATGATCACTATTAGCCTCCCTTGAAACTGGCAATAAAGTACAAGCATCAAGTTGATGACCATCAGAAGGATCAAGGACATTTAGGTTATTTGAAGAAGAATTGTCATCATCATAGGAAGGGGTGCTTCCATAATTAACCAGATCCTCTTCAAGTGAATAAAAAGGGTAACCAGTAGGTGAAACCCCATGGCTAGCAGTTTCACTAAGTAAAAAGGATTTAAGTAAAGTACCTCCAGTGATCGGGATGGATAAAATGGGTGGCTCTTGTGTAGAAATGCCCATGGCTTCATAACTTGGATCACGAACTGTCCGATGAGTCTCCTTCACCCCAAGGGTATCGATATTTTACCCTTAGTCTGGAACAGAAGAAGGAGCAACAAACTCAGCACTAACTTTCTTCTTCTTCTTGTTCGCTCTGGGCTTTATAAAGGAAGGAGGATAAACATAAGCATTGACTATGGCAGAAATGAAGTTTGACACATCGATGTCATGATGTTTTATTTTAAAGGAGGCTTTGGATTTGGCCGTCCCCTTACCCTTCTCTTTTATATTGGCGGGTCGAGGCTCGAGATGCTTTGTATAAATAGACTCATCGAGTAGAGGCCTCGTCAGAATATGAGTGACTTGATCAAGGGGGTCTTTACTACTGTGCTACGGACCCGCAACTCTGTTTGGGTTCTCTTACCCAAGTATTTATCAATATTTGGGAACCTTCGTGGGGGTTGTCGTGTAAGGAAATTCCACAACATAGTTCTGAATTATGGAAACTTACCTCTACCACAAACTAAACCACAAGTGGGTGAAGGAAGGCACATAATCTTGAGAAGGCACAAAGAGGCCATCAACTCTATGCAGCATCCCCTTGAAAGAAAAATTATCATATGCATCAAAGTACAGCTCTGAGGGGGAAGTGCTCAAAGGATATGTGGGCGAGTGGATGCCTTAATCATAACCAAACTGTCTTCTCACTCTCTCAGAATGGTAAAATTACACACCTTGATCCAACTCAGTGAGGGAGGGAAGCGTGTAGGGAAGAAGCATAGCCATCACAGAGATGTGGGGGCAAGTATAAATGGACTGCACATTAAAACGATGGTAGAAGGTACCTTCGGAAGCTGAGAAGGATCTCGGGGTGAAAACCCCACACACTCTCTTGCAATAAGGGAGGAAACAAAATTCATCAACATTATTAATTAAAGTTCCCAAGGAGGTCTTGGGGTATTCTGTATGCCATCTTAAAATTTGAGCAGCTTCGCTGTGATAAGTCCTTGCCTCTGGGATAAAGTTAGGAAGCCTTTCAAAAATAAAAGCTATCAAAATAAAAGAGTTAGCAAAATTGGTAACATCATAACGGCTACCAGATCGTTCCATATTAACGTGAGAGTGGCCTAGCCTAGTGCATATAGACCCTAAGGTTAGGGTTGTAAGGGGAACATTCCTCCCTTGAGTAAGTCTAACAACCAATCTGAAAAGAAACTCTTGAGGGGAGTCATCTGGCCTCCCAGGGAATAAGGACCTACTCAAGAAAGTGACAAAAAAATGTAGTTAAGTGTGAAGGGGACTCAATCTTTGGCCCATCTTCGCTCTTAGCCCCCCTGCTCGAACTTTTCCCTTTAGGAAGGGGCTCAAATCCCTAAACCAATACCTCTGCCACTTTGCAAATGAGTGTTTGATGGTACCAGTCTTGTTGATAGCAATGTCACGAGAGCATTCAGAAAGGAATGTATGAAGTTCTTGCAACATCTCTTCCTCCTCGGCATCCTCAAAGCCATCAATAAGAACATGGCTTCCCAAATAAAGAAGACCTATTTAGCCACATATATCCTCTAAGGTAATGGTGAATTCACCCCAATCAGTTACAAAGGTATGAGAGTCGCTATCCAGCGAGAGGCCAACAAGTTTAAAGTGATGACATGTTTATTTATGGTGTAGGACTTTAAACTGTCAATAGTTCTAGTGAGATCAAGCCCCTCGTTGATAGTCTTATGCGAGGGGGTGGCGAGGACATTTTTTGCCTAGAGGTCCCACTCATATGGGGAACCTCCATAAACATTGATATTAATGTTTGAATCGGGGAATTCACCCATATCCACTCTATCCTTAAGTATACTATCAGCCGAAATGATAGGGAGATCAAGGGACTCACCTAGGCCCACTTGGGTCTGCTCGGTAATCTTAGCAATGAATTCCTCCTCGAACTTGGCAAGTGAAGGCATGAAAGGTGTCATTCTCCCTAAAGTAAGAGGTGAGACGATACAAACCAAAGTCTCTTTTCGAGTGGATGGCCAAATACTCCTTCTGTGATTTTGAAAGGGTCACTACAGATGAGCGACCCCCGGCTAAGGCATCATCAAGGGAAGAGTCAAACATCAATCTAGAGGAAGCATAAATTACGATTGTGGCCACGATGGTAATACCATTAGATAAAATGGTGGATACAGTCACAGAGATGGGCAAAGAACAGACAAACGGTTCACTAGTGGTGGTGGCGATGACGATGGCGACATAAGTGGTTTGGGAGGAAGAAGCCATATAATGGACGATAATTGAAGGTTTGGGGAAAAGGGGCTATAGAGGTTTTTGAGTATGGCGGTAAATTTCTCTATCTAAAACTTAAAAATAAAAGGTGAATGGCTAAAGTAGAGGGGGTGTATATTTTTAAATGACCCTTTATACTAAAGAGGGGAAGCATGCTATGATGGCTAAAAGTGGGTCAAATCGTTACCCAAATGATGGGATGCCTGTTACTAGGATGGCACATGTCTCCTTGCGACCACAAACATGGGGATAAGTGACATGGTTATTTAATATTCCCAGAGCAATGATGCAATAGCAAATGAACCTTTCAAATTCTAAGGAAACATAATGATTTCGTACAAAGACCTTTGGTATGCCCAACACAAAGGACTTTGCACAAGGGGACTGATCGAGTGGAAAAATCGAGCGTCTGTGTAATACGCTAGTCGTTGTTATCGGCTTCCAACCTCAACACAAAAAAACCTAAACTTGTAACTACACTTCTTAAGGAGTATAGTGGCGAGTCAGGGTATCGAATCCACAGGGAATGGTTGATAGAATTTAATTGATTTATTACTTCTAAAGAAAAAATGAAAAAGATAATGATGGTTGAAAAAGGAAAAAAAATAAGTAAATAAAGAAATTAAATTAATTAAGATGAATGAGAAAGTAGGTTGGAATACAATCCCCCTAACCCTAGTAATTTACTGTATAGAAACCTAGAATTGTAAATTATAAATTTGAATGAATCCAGCCTTTATAGATCCTAAGCATTACATATATGAGGGAACTAGCCCGCATCATATGAAATCAAAGGTAAATATAAAGCGGTGATAAATAATTTTACGCACATCATATTCTTAAACATCCCAAGTACCTAGGGCAAGAGAGATTAAAAGATCTACAATGGTTGTAAAATTGTCTCGCACGACTCTTTCAAATTTTTAATTTAAATTCTATTTTCTACATAAGCAATTTACATTGGGATGGGTTCATGCATCCCAACCCTTAAAAAACTTAACTAAACATGGTTTTATGAGAAAGCAAATTCATAACAATATATGGAATTATGGATCTAACAAACATTGTTAACAAATTGCAAAAGAATTGAGAATTAAATTGGAAATAAAGTAAAGAATAAATAAGAGAATGAAAAATTGATACTTGTATTCAGCAATAGGGAAAAGAGATGAACTTGAATCCAGAAAAATTTTTCTTCTTCAACCTTACAAACTAGAGTTTATGAAAATTTCTATGTAAAGAAAAACTAAGAAAACTCTCTAAAATGTCACTTTCTCTCTCTAAAATTCTATTCTACTCTCTAGAATTTGTCTCCCTCTCTCTAGAATTCTACTCCCCTTTGAATGAGTTAGGGCTTGGTCTTTTATAGCACCAAGTTGCACGAATTTGGCATCAAATTTCGCTTGTGGCACAAGTTTTCCAAGAGTTGCACTGCTTTAAATGCATAATTAATTGCCTGGATTTCGCATGACCGGACCGGTCCATTATCGTGCAACTTCAAAATATCGCAACTTCTTCACCGTAGCTCGGATTGAGGTGCCGTTTTTTCCAGTGTTCTTTTAATTTAGAGCTCTTCAACTTTCTAGTTGGCCTCACCTCCGGAATAAGGCTGAAAAATTACGAAGATACCCTTCAACTCTCCATTTCTTGGTTTCTTTCATTGTTTTGAGTTCTCCTTCGCACTAACTTGCATGAAATACCTGTAAAACACATGAGAAATACACAAAACAAGAAATACTTTCCAAAAGGAGTTAGTAGCATAAATACGAGATAAATACAAGCTATATACATAACACGGGATCATAAAAATACCGAAATTAAGGGGATAAATGTGAAGAATATGTGCCTAATCACACCCCCTAACTTAGAACTTTGCGCGTCCCGAGCAATGTAAATGAATCTAACCAAAAATACACTCTTGAAAATTCTTTTATTGGGATAGAATACCTTTTTTGCGGGCAAGCGATTGCATTTAGCGTATGCAACAAGCCTTTAAACCCCTAGGTTACCCTAGTAGGACGAGTTTTGTCTTGTGAGGGTTTGCAGTGAATATACCCACAAAATTCTTTATTGACTAAAATAAATATCAAAATACTTAAAAATTGTTCAATTTAAACTTTTCAAAAAATAATCACCATAAATTCATATTCAAATGTCTCAAACCATAGTGTGTGTGTGCAAAGCCAGAAATTAAACCTCAAATTTCCACCGATTGAGCATTACGTTACTTTTCGAAAATTCGTTTTGATTCAAATTCTTACGAATGCACTCACAAACGAATCACTCGAATTGTGGCTATTTTTCTCTCGGTATGCATGATATAAGGAGTAAATATAATGGACACAAATTCATGCATACAAAATTGAAAAGAAGGAAATATATGGTGAAAATATCTCATCATCGGAATACAGTTATTAGGAAACGGGAAACATCATATCTTAATCACACCCTTTTAATCTCTTTTTTATCTTTTCATGTCTTAGATCTCCATGCGGTAATTAATTTCGCCATTTGGACTCAGTTAGGACTTTTCGGGTTAAAAAGTGTAAAGGGTAAAATTGGGAATAGACGGAATGTTCGGAATTGGAAAATGTCCTTATGACGTCCATTTGTGCTTTTTCGGGCATTTGCTCATTTTTCTCTTTCTTTTTTCTATTTTCATTTTTTCTTTTTTTTCTTTTTTCTTTTTTGAGCATTTTTTCTGTTTTTCTTTTTTTTCTCTTGCCCCTTTTTATTGCACAATTTGGACTTACTTGATGAATTTTCTCAATTTTCACAATTCCGGGCTATTTGGGTTTTTCGGGTTATCAAACGAAAGGAAAATATTTTATTAGGCTCAACTTGGGTTGCAAAGGGATAATTTTATTTTTCACAACTTTTTATGGCTAATATTTTTGGGTAACAAACGAGGGCCTACTTCATTGTCCAAATTGCTAATCACATTACCATATGCATCTCGAGATTAATTAAGTTTAGAGATATATTTAGCACGAATTTCGAGACAATATTTCACACATTTCCCATAACCGATCAAAACAAAGGATTGAGATCATCAACGACTTATTAAAATGCTGAAAAGAACTTTGAGTTAATCATAAACTCGGATTGATTTAAAAACTCATAAAAAATTGAAAGGCTCGAAATCTCACCGGGTTTGATCAATCTCCACACTTATTCGTAAAGTCGTCAATTTTCTTTCAATTTCCATCTTTGGTCAATTTTGGCTTAGTGCAATTTTGATTGTTAACAATTTGAGACTTTAAATAGAATAAAGGTGATATTTTTGAAAATTTTGAATTCCAATTCTTATTTATTTTGAAGAAAAATATTTTCTGCTTTTTCAAAAATTTCCAATTTTTTTTTTTTTTTTTTTAAACACACTTGGAAAGAACATGTGATCGAATCAATGAATCTAAACAATAAATGGGAAGAACATCCCACACCCCCTAACTTAAATGTTGCATTGTCCTCAATGCGAATCAAGAACACAACATAAAGAGAGGAAAAGAAAGATATTACCCAAATGGAGCGATCCCGATGAGTGCGAGTCTATTGAATCTACAAAACATATTAGAACCAAACATAACAAAAAAGAATAACAAAAATTTTAACTAATTACTCTAAATGCAACAAGACACTATATACCACCTATACATGACTCAAAAATACAACAAAAATCACCCCATACGCGTCGGGGGTGCGACGACCTCTCATCTCTCTCCACAAATAACCCGACCCCTTTCTTTGGGTACGATGCGCTCCTCGTCTCTCCCGTCTTACCATCATACGTGAATAGGCAGAACAAATTGGGCCCGTGCCCATAGATAAAGGAAAGACCGGGAGATGCATTATGATAAACTGGAAAAGGATCCTCTTGTTGCGTAGCACGTGGGTTAGTCTCTAAGTCGGACGAGATTTGAGTCGTATCTTCAAGTACCTCCGAAGACTCAAATGGTATGGGTGGAGGTTTGGGAAGGAGAAATTCATCAATTCTATTTTCCCACTCGCTTTCGTCTAAATGACGAAATGAGGCCCAGAAAGATTGGACTTCATAATTTAGGCTCGCATCCACCGGTCCGAACTCACGCTCAAACTCTGCTAAGCTCAAATCCTCTAGCTCTCTCTCGTGCTTGGTGTCCTCAACCTGCCTTTCGTGCTCACTTGCCGAATGAGAGGGTGGTGTGGGTGGTTGGTAATCGAGGAGAAATGTATCGATAGTGTCCTGCCATTCACTTTCCTCTAAGTATTTCGACGAGCCTCTCCTGACACACTCTAAATATCCTCTTTCACTCTTGTTCATGGGCTCACTCATGCTCTCGAATGCATTAACTAAACATACATCCCCTACCTTGCTCTCGATGACACAACCTTCCCCTAATGGTTCTTCCTTGTAAGTTCTTTCTTGCTCGTGTTCTTCCCCCAAAAGATCCAATCCTCGCGGTTCCCCTTCATCACCCTCTCTCTTGGAATTATTAAAGATATTTGTTTCGAGGGTCATGTTCCCGAAAGTTAATTGCATACGCCCACTTCGGGTATTGATAAGAGCATTAGCTGTAGCTAAAAATGGGCGGCCAAGAATAACGGGAACATGATTACTTGGGAGAACGGGAGGTTCTTCGTCCCAAATTACAAAATCCACCGAGAAGTAGAAAGTGTCTATTTGGACAATCACATCCTCAACAATTCCCCGAGGAAACTTCACAGAACGATCCGCGAGCTGGAGAGTCATATTGGTGGGCTTAAGGGCCCCCAGTTCTAGTTTCCTATAGATGGAATAGGGCATAATGTTAACACTAGCCCCTAGATCTATTAGAACTCTCTCGATTCGGTTATTCCCCAAGATACACGAAATAGTGGGCGCACCCGGATCTTTATATTTTAATGGAAAGTCACTCGACAAGACTGCGCTGACATTTTGGGCCAGAGAGACGTTCTGGTTTACCTTTAGCTTGCGTTTCACCGTGAGTAAGTCCTTAATAAACTTAGCATACGCGGGAATTCTCTGTATAGTCTCGAGAAAAGGTAAATTAATTTTTACTTACTTAAGGACTTCCAGAACTTCATCACGGGAGGTCGTTTTCGAGTGAGAGACCAACCGTTGAGGGTATGGGGCAGCGGTGGGAGTGATGGCCTTGGGTCCACTAGTATTTACCTCCTCCTCACTCTCAATTAAAGGGGCATCTTCGACCTCTCTTGTGCCGGGCGAAACCTCTTTATCTTTAGATGCATTGCGTGGGTGAGGTGACAAATTAACTACTCTCCCACTACGTAGAGTGGTAATCGCGCTACATTGCTCTCGATGGTCGTGGGATGTAGTGCCAACACTGCTTTGTCCTAGGGGAGGTCGTTGGCTTTGAGCAGGAAATTTTCCCTTCTCTTGGACATTCGATGCACTTTGCAACCTTGAGATGCTAGTATATATGTCATTGAACATTCGATCATACTTAGCACTTGTCTCCTTTTGAGATTGGATGAGGTGATTTAAGTTATCCTCAAGAGATCGCCTCGGTGGAGCTACATATGGACCAGGAGGTGGTACGTGCATAGGATTTGGCATTGGAGGAGCCATTTGCTGAAATTGAGGAGGTGGTGGTATAATCATATGTGGGTTAGGAACCATCCCACCTTGGGGTTGTCCATAATTGAACCCAGGATTCCTCCACGATTGATTATATGCATTCCCTTACTGTTCATTATAATTTCCGCGAAACCCCCCTATTGCCTCAACCTGTTCAGTGTACATTGCCCTGTATGCAGGGATAGTAGGACATCCTTTGGTAGAATGACCCGCAGCACAAATGGCACACACTTTCTCCTTTCCGGCTTGTACGGGTCCAGCTACTTCTCTCAATCGCACTTCAAGCATATCTCTGAAATTCTTCTCCAATTGGTCAAATTTTTGATCTAACAAAGTGTCCTTGTCCAAGTGATAGATATCGGACGCAGCAGGCAAGTTGGACACTTGTCGATTTCGGTTTTGACTATTGGGGTCAGAAACATCCCATGATTGCGTAGTCTCTGCTACATATCTCAAATGAGCTTCAGCATCGCTCGAATTTAACTCCCAAAAACGTCTTTCACACATGGTTTGAACAAGTTGTTTAGACGCTAAAGTAAGGCCTTGATGGAAAAATAAAATCAGATGATGCTTTTCAAAACCATGATGTGGGCATGCACTAATTAACTCTTGAAATCTCTCCCAACATTTATCAAAAGCCTCATTCTCATTTTGAAGAAAAGCTTGAATTTGGGCTTTAACAGAATTGGTTTTGTGTTGTGGAAATTTTTTTGATATAAACTTGGATTGCATATCTCTCCAGGATAACACAGAATTTGGGGGTAGGGACCATAACCAAGTTTTAGCTTTATCCTTTAAGGAAAAAGGGAAGAGCTTCAACCGGATTACATCTTGGGGACAAGCTTGGTCACCAAAGGTCTCACATGTATCTTCGAATTCTTGAATATGGAGATATGGTTTTTCAGAATCCATCCCATGAAATGTAGGAAGAATTTGGATCATACCATTCCGAAAGTGGAACTGACCGGCATTATACGGGAGTAAAATGCAACCAGGGGTAACAGTTCGCTCCGGAAATAACAAATCTTTCATGGGAAGATATGGTATCTCATCCTCTCCAGCACCAACACCGACACTACCATGATCCGACATATCGCTACCGAAAGGTTCAGAATTCTCACTCCGAGTTTGACTCAATGAACGACTTGTGATGGAATTATTAGGCGAAGGAGGTGGAACCCAAAAAGGAATAGACTCAGAATTTTCAGAACTTGCTTCGGCAATAGGATTTTCGTGAACTTGGGTGGGAGATGAATTCTGCATATAAGCACACAAAAAATGAGAATTTTTTTTTTTTTTTTCGAAATCACTTGTAGATAAAAATAACTTTCTTGAAAATTTAACAATTTCGGATCCCCGGCAACGGCGCCATTTTGATCGAGTGGAAAAATCGAGCGTCCATGTAATACTCTAGTCGTTGTTATCGGCTTCCAACCTCAATACAAAAAAAACTAAACTTGTAAATACACTTCTTAAGGAGTATAGTGGCGAGTTTGGGTATCGAATCCACAGGGAATGGTTGATAGAATTTAATTGATTTATTACTTCTAAAGAAAAAATGAAAAAGATGATGATGGTTGAAAAAGTAAAAAAAATAAGTAAATAAAGAAATTAAATTAATTAAGATGAATGAGAAAGTAGGTTGGAATACAATCCCCCTAACCCTAGTAATTTACTGTATAGAAACCTAGAATTGTAAATTATAAATTTGAATGAATCCAGCCTTTATAGATCCTAAGCATTACATATATGAGGGAACTAGCCCGCATCATATGAAATCAAAGGTAAATATAAAGCGGTGATAAATAATTTTACGCACATCATATTCTTATACATCCCAAGTACCTAGGGCAAGAGAGATTAAAAGATCTACAATGGTTGTAAAATTGTCTCGCACGACTCTTTCAAATTTTTAATTTAAATTCTATTTTCTACATAAGCAATTTACATTGGGATGGGTTCATGCATCCCAACCCTTAAAAAACTTAACTAAACATGGTTTTATGAGAAAGCAAATTCATAACAATATATGGAATTATGGATCTAACAAACATTGTTAACAAATTGCAAAAGAATTGAGAATTAAATTGGAAATAAAGTAAAGAATAAATAAGAGAATGAAAAATTGATACTTGTATTCAGCAATAGGGAAAAGAGATGAACTTGAATCCAGAAAATTTTTTCTTCTTCAACCTTACAAACTAGAGTTTATGAAAATTTCTATGTAAAGAAAAACTAAGAAAACTCTCTAAAATCTCACTTTCTCTATCTAAAATTCTATTATACTCTCTAGAATTTGTCTCCCTCTCTCTAGAATTCTACTCCCCTTTGAATGAGTTAGGGCTTGGTCTTTTATAGCACCAAGTTGCACGAATTTGGCATCAAATTTCTCTTGTGGCACAAGTTTTCCAAGAGTTGCACTGCTTTAAATGCATAATTAATTGCCTGGATTTCGCATGACCGGACCGGTCCATTATCGTACAACTTCAAAACATCGTAACTTCTTCACCGTAGCTCGTATTGAGGTGCCGTTTTTTCCAGTGTTCTTGTAATTTAGATCTCTTCAACTTTCTAGTTGGTCCCACCTCCGGACTAAGGCTTAAAAATTACGAAAATACCCTTCAACTCTCCATTTCTTGGTTTCTTTCATTGTTTTGAGTTCTCCTTCGCACTAACTTTCATGAAATACCTGTAAAACACATGAGAAATACACAAAACAAGAAATACTTTCCAAAAGGAGTTAGTACCATAAATACGAGACAAATCCAAGCTATATACATAACACGGGATCATAAAAATACCAAAATTAAGGGGATAAATGTGAAGAATATGTGCCTAATCAGGGACTAATGCATAGGGGCCTCACTCGTTACCAAAACTATAAAAGTTAAGGCGAGGAGATCCACTTAGAGTGGCTCCCACTGACCAAGATTTCAAGATTGACAGAAAATAGCCTAGGGCGAAGGGATCCACTTAAAGTGGCTCCCAGTGCCTAAGAATGCAAGATTGATAGAAAATAGCCTGGAGTGAGGGGATCCACTCTAAGTGGCCTCCACTGCCCAAGATTGACAATCATAGAAAAGTCCTAGGGCGAGGGGATCTACCTTAAGTGGCCCCTCTTCCCAAGTTTGATGCTACAGAAAATGACCTAGGGTGAGGGGATTCACTTCGAGTGGCCCCATCCCCAAATTACCAGACAAAAATGACTTGGGGCGAGGGGTCCACCACGAGTGGCCCAATTCCAAATATTGTTACTCAAAAACTAATAAATTACTAATGATTATTTTCTTATATAGGTAGATTTTGTTGAGCAAGCAGGGCTTAAGCATGCCAGTTGGGATCTCCTAGGACTTTTGGTTTGGTGGCTAAGAGGCAAGGTTCATTGGGCAAATCCAAAACTCAACCACTGGACACTTTAAGATAGAGAGAATACTAGTAGATAGACTCTAGGAGTCACTCAAGCACTCAAATAACCTACATTTAGAATTGATTCGGCCCAAGGGTGAATCGATTCGGTTTCCCTAGAATTGTGTTATTTACTTATTTAAGATTAGAAATTGTGAATAACTATCGGGTAAACTTTTGGGACATCTATAAATTACAATAAGGGATGTTATGAGTTACTCTAGGATTTGGTATGACTGGGGGTTAGTCGATCATAAATGAGAAGATCAAGGGCTAAGATTAATCGAACATATTTCGTAATGCGAGTGAATTCAGGAGAATGGGAATGGATCATGGACATATGAGTGAACCTATGTTGTGACCAGTAGTGTAGGAGTGTATTAGTTACTGATATTTAATCAAAGGGTAACTCGAACCTTCGGGTAGAGAGTAATACTCAAAAAATGTGATAGAGAGCGATATTCGTATATTGATTTGTACGTTAAGTATTCGATGAAGATATTTATATACGGATAATATTTATAGGTTGAGCATGTACCTATATGGATTTTATTTATAGATTCAGTGTATTCCTATACGGATGATATATATAGGTCGTGTGTATACCTATACGGATTTTAATATAGCTTGAGTGTATACCTACAGACTTTATTTATAGGTTGGATGTATACCTATATACGATATATGGATAGGTTGTGTGTATGCCTAGTACGTTCTTTCTTCTGTATGTGAACATACCTACGTTGTTTTCTATCATGGGAGGTTTCACGTCGTGTACAGTTTTATCTTAATGATCCTATTGAGGGGGGATTTTGGACTTGTGCCTCAGAACATAGCACTTTGGGATTGATCACTACTTGAGTGAATAATAATGTGATCGGTCATTTAGGTGCGTTAGGCGTGTGCGTAGCCTAAAAGCTTAGAACTATGTTCGCCCCCAATATGTGTTGATTTGATTCATTATTTGAAGGTGATATCTGAACCGATAGTCCTTGACTTAGTACGTGATGTACCAGGACATGATTGCAGAGTATGCATATTCGCACCGCGGTTCTTAGCCTGGGGATGCTAGAGATGTGTATATAAATAGTGTAATGCACATATACATGCATGTGTATTTATCCCACTTGTGTGTAATGTAGGAAGGTTAGATAGTGTATATCTAAAAGTGATGTAATTATGAAATAAACTGCTTAGTGGGTGATAGTAGTAAAGTTAGATAGTGTATATCTAAAGACGATTTAAGTATAGTAATTTAAGGAATTGGATTACTGATAACATACGTGAAATTTTAATTATAGTTTATTAATAAAATATGGCGTAATGTTAATTATTAGTGCTGTGATAGCCGACTGTATGGGCGGTACGGGGATAGTTAAAGAGATATTTAACTGAGGACTAATGCGTAAAGATTGGAACCTTGTAGCGTACTGTATGGGCGGTATGAGTGAACTAAACCTGTTAGTGGTTAGTTAGTTAGTTATTGATGAGATCTAGTTTTATTGGGTAGCATAGTTAGGTACGAGACGTTAGGCGTGCACATTAGTTGAGAGGTGAGGAACTAAAGGGGGTGTACGTTGAACTAGTATGTGTAATCAATAACTGATTTTAAATTATGATAAATACTTGCTAAATATTTTCAAAAGGTTTTCTTAGGCTCTGACCCATCTTGCAAAATATTTTCAAAACTTTTTAGGTGTCTAGATACAGGGGTGCCAAGCTTGATGATTTGTTCCAGGGATACATAGCTGCAGCACTCATGAATGCTTGCAAGATTTAGATTAGACGCTTCAGTCACTTTATTCCTAGAGTAGGATGCAATTCCGATATTTTATTTGGTCATGTTGCCCCTTCAGCTATTTCTTTTATTCAGTTTATCGAACTTTGTATTTATAGACTCGGTTTGATTTCATTATATGTTTAGTTGGATTTTTGTGTTGGGATTCGATGTTATTTTTATTCAGTTATTTACATTGTGATTGGTTCAGTTTTTTTTATTGCGTCAATAGCTTGGTTATTGTAATAGTTTTCGCATGTTGTTATTTGATGAAAGATAAAATTTGCACTAATTTATTTAATACGTAAGTGGTTAGGAATTTAAAAGTTTTTTGACAATGATGCTAAGAATGAACCAGGTGAGATTCCTATTTTATTTTTATAAAGGGCTGATCACCCGGTATTTAAATAAGCGGGGTGTCATAGATGGTATAAGAGTATCAGGTTATAGTGTCCTTGGAATCTGTGCGGCTGTTTACATTTCTACTTAGCGTTCCTATTATAGGATTATTGTATTCCTCTACGCATTCGATTACGTTCTCCTACTATTAAGTATAGTTTATGTGATTCATATACAAGTTCGGTTGGGCTTCGTACACCAAACACTATAGGACGACCAACGAGGGACGTTAGAAGGACTGTTGGAGGAGAGGCTCAGCAAAAGACATTAAGTATTATGGAAATGGTGATCGTGATAGAAATCACCATGATTATTGTTCAAGCATGCGACAATAGGGTAATCACCCGGGAATAATAGTTTCCCCAAGCACTGTCGTAGATAACAGTGGTACAATATCAGACTCACCTGGCGTAGTCGGCAAGGGGTGGAGGAGTTGGAAGGAATCTTTCAAAAATCCATCTATGAGGACTCGAGGAAGAGAGGAAGTGGGATAGGCCAATGGAAGAAGATAACCCAAAGGCAATTATGTATGGGGGAGTGCAGCGACACCCAGGATTAAATTTTAGGCAAAATTATTTTTTGCTCATTGGAGCAGTGTTGTAATGATGGGATTCAGTCACCAGAACCATGGAGAGATACATTAGTATTGAGGAATTTCGACGCTAATTGATAGTAAGATCTTCCTTTTGCTGTTCGGATAGAGATGCGAATGGAGTCTCGAAACTTATTACTAGTGGGTAAGATAAAGACCGATTATGAGAGAGCAGTTTACTTATTTAGCAAACTTAGTACCCAACGGAGAGAGTACATAAAATATGAAAGGGTCCGTAAGTTGATAATGGACTCATGAGTATAATGTACAAGCATGGATGGGATATTCGATAAGGATGACTAGTGTGGATGTCGTCAAAGTCGTACTTTCACAAGTTTATATCAATGCTTTCATAAAAAGGGAGCCAAGAGGGCTGGAGAATCTAGCCGACAAGAAAGATCGGAGTAAACGGTACTAGTGAAGCACCACAGGAGGGTATACCCAGTAGGGGATCCATTTAAATAATACATATCAATTGAATTCCTACCAAGTGATGGTGGATTCAGCCAGGGTCGTTAAGGCTAACAATGAGTTCCATAGGGTTAGCGGAGCAAAAGGGACAACGGGGGTAGCAATTGGGGCCAAGACTACCAGGTCCAAAAGAAGAACACCCCGACATGGCGAATGGGGGCCTGAGACATGGTATGGCACAGGAAGGTGTCCTATTTTTTAGAGTAGGTCCACCTCTATTGAACATATCCATAGTGAGAAAGTGAGATCAATCTGACTGGGAAAGTAGATGGGAATGGCGCCAGTGAGGCACAACAGCATGGGTGACAGTGAGGCCTAGAACTGTAACCCCACTGGGAAACACTATCCCCTAGTGGTATAAGGGCTAAGTGAAGGGGAGCACTGCAAAAAGCAAGACAGAAGCAACAAAGGCAACATAAATTTTAGTCATGCATAAGGACTTTGACGAAAGAAGATGCTAGAATGAAGGAAAAATTCAAATACCTCTAGGGATGAAATAGAGGAAAGCCCAGTTACAAAACTGCCCACTGTGGAAGAGGCAGGAAGCAGGGTAGTGCAACTAGGGGGAACGACCATCTACAAATGCGTAGAAGTGAATCCATTAAGATAAGTCTAAGAGACAACAAATCAAAAGACTTGGAGAGATTAATTATTACCTGAACAGAATGAGAAGACACAGAAGAGGCCTCGTAGTAGTGGGGGACACAGAAGAATGTTGTAGGGTCAACATAAATAAAAATATGTTAGTAAACATTATAAAAGTAGAGGGGAATATAATTGTTAGAATGGGAAAGACAAACCTCTCTAGCCACATTTAGAGAAGAAACAAGCATGGAGTTCCTTTCCCTTGGAAAGGGAACTCGAAAAAGAGGAGCAACAGGTGAGGGGATGGTCCTCACCTCTGAGGAACTACTCTCACTAACAGGAGAAGCATGTGGAAAGTCATAAAATTTAAAGTTAGTGAAATATGAAGCATAAATTTAAGAGATGTAAAATAAAAAGTTGAGCAATAATATCTGGGCGAGTACTCTGCCCATAAGGTAGTTGCCAAGTCGTGGGACTCATAATGGAGGGGGAGTAAATTATGGCCTCATGGTCACTATTAGCCTCCCTTGAAACTGATAATAAAGTACAAGCATCAGGTTGATGACCATCAAAAGGATCAAGGACATTTAAGTTATTTGAAGAAGAATCGTCATCATCATAGGAAGGGGTGCTTCCATAATCAATCAGATCCTCTTTAAGTGAATAAGAAGGGTAACCAGTAGGTGAAACCCCATGGCTAGCAGTTTCACTAAGTAAAAAGGATTTAAGTAAAGTACCTTCAGTGATCGAGATGGATAAAATGGGTGGCTCCTGTGTAGAAATGCCCAAGGCTTAATAAATTTGCTCACGAACTGTCCAATAAGTCTCCTTTACCCCAAGGGTATCGATATTTTACCCTTAGTCCGGAACAGTAGAAGGAGCAATAACCTCAGCACTAACTTTCTTCTTCTTGTTGTTTGCTCTGGCCTTTACAAAGGAAGGAGGAGAAACAGGAGCATTGACTATGACAAAAATGAAGTTTGACACATCGATGTCATGATGTTTTCTTTTGAAGGAGGCTTTGGATTTGGCCTTCCCCTTACCCTTCTCTTTTTTATTAGCGGGTTAAGACTTGGGATGCTTTGTATAAATAGACTCATCGAGTAGAGGCCTCATCAGAATATGAGTGACTTGATCAAGGGGGTCCTTACGACTGTTTTACTGACCCGTGACTCCTTTTGTGTTCTCTTACACAAGTATTTATCAATGTTTGGAATCTTCGTGGGGGTTATCGTGTAAGGAACATCCACAATATAGTTCTGAATCATGGATACTTACCTTTGCCACAAACTAAACCACAAGCGGGTGAAGGAAGGCACATAATCTTGAGCAGGCACAAATAGGCCATCAACTATATGCAACATCCCCTTAAAAGAAAAATTATCATATGCATCAAAGTACAGCTCTGAGGGGGAAGTGCTCAAAGGATAAGTGGGCGAGTGGATGCCTTGATCATAACCAAATTGTCTTCTCACTCTATCAGAATGGTAAAATTACACACCTTGACCCAACTCAGTCAGGGAGGGAAGCGTGTAGGGAAGAAGCATAGCCATCACAGAGATGTGGGGGCAAATATAAATGCACTCCATATTAGAAGGATGGTAGAAGGTACCTTCGGAAATTGGGAAGGATCTCGGGGTGAAAACCCCACCCACTCTCTTACAATAAGGGAGGAAACAAAATTCATCAACATTATTAATTAAAGTTCCCAAGGAGGTCTTGGGGTATTTCGTATGCCATCTTAAAATTCGAGCAACTTCGTTGTGATAAGTCCTCGCCTCTGGGGTAAAGTTAGGAAACCTTTCAAAAATAAAAGCTATCAAAATGAAAGAGTTAGCAAAATTGGTAACATCATAACGGCCACCAGATCGTTCTATATCAACGTGAGAGCGGCCTAGCCTAGTGTATATAGAACCTCAGGTTAGGGCTGCAAGGGGAACATTCCTCCCTCGAGCAAGTCTAACAACCAATCTGAAAAGAAACTCTTGAGGGGAGTCATCTGGCCTCCCAGGGAATAAGGACCTACTCAAGAAGGTGACAAAAAATGTAGTTAAGTGTGAAGGGGACTCAATCTTAGGCCCATCTTGGCTCTTAGCCCACCTGCTCAAACCTTTCCCTTTAGTAAGGGGACTAAATCCCTAAACCAGTACCTCTACCACTTTGAAAATGAGTGTTTGATGGTACCAGTCTTATTGATAACAATATTACGAGAGCATTCAGAAAGGGATGTATGAAGTTCTTGTAACATCTCTTCCTCCTCGACATCCTCAAAGCCATCAATAAGAACACGGCTCCCCAAATAAGGAAGACCTATCTAATCGCATATATCCTCTAAGGTCATGGTGAATTCACCCCAATCAGTTACGAAGGTGTGAGAGTCGCTCTCCAGCGAGAGACCAATAAGTTTAAAGTGATGACATGTTTATCTATGGTGCCGGTCTTTAAATTATCAATAGTTCTAGTGAGCTTAAGCCCCTCGATGATAGTCTTATGCGAGGGGGTGGCAAGGAAATTTTTTGCCTAGAGGTCCCACTCATATGGGGAACCTCCATAAACATTGATATTAATGTTTGAATAGGGGAAGTCACCCCTATCAACTCTAACCCTAAGTATACTATTAGCCGAAATGATAGGGAGATCAAGGGACTCACCTAGGCCCACTTGGGTCCGCTCGGTAATCTTAGCAATGAATTCCTCCTCAAACTTGGCAAGTAAAGGTATGAAAGGTTTCATTCTCCCTAAAGTAAGAGGCGAGACGATACAAACCAAAGTCTCTTTTCGAGTGGATGGCTAAATAATCCTTTTGTGATTTTGAAAGGGTCACTACAGATGAGCGACCTCCGGCTAAGGCATCATCAAGGGAAGAGACAAACACCAATCTAGAGGCAGTATAAATGACGGTCGTGGCCATGGTGGTAATACCAGTGGCTAAAATGGTGGATACAGTCATAGAGATGGGCAAAGAACACACTAACAGTTCGCTAGTGGTGGTGGCGATGACAATGGCGACATAAGTGGTTTGGGAGGAATAAGCCATAGAACGGACGACAATTGAAGGTTTTGGGAAAAGGGGCTATAGACGTTTTTGAGTATAGAGGTAAATTTCTCTCTCTAAAACTTAAAAATAAATGGTGAATGCCTAAAGTAGAGGGAAGGTATATTTTTCAATGACCTTTTATACTAAAGAGGGCAGGCATGCTATGACGGCTAAAAGTGGGTCAAATCATTACCCAAATGATGGGTCGCCTGTTACTAGGATGACACGTGTCTCCTTGAGACCACAAACATGGGGATAAGTGACATGGTTATTTAATATTCCCAGAGAAATGATGCAATAGCAAATAAACCTTTCAAATTCTAAGGAAACATAATGATTTCGTACAAAGACCTTTGGTGTGCCCAACACAAAGGACTTTGCACAAGGGGACTAATGCAGAGGGGCCTCACTCGTTACCAAAACTATAAAAGCTAAGGCGAGGAGATCCACTTAGAGTGGCTCCCACTGACCAAGATTTCAAGATTGACAAAAAATAGCCTAGGGCGAAGGGATCCACTTAAAGTGGCTCCCAGTGCCTAAGAATGCAAGATTGATAGAAAATAGCCTAGAGCGAGGGGATCCACTCTAAGTGGCCTCCACTGCCCAAGATTGACAATCATAGAAAAAGACCTAGGGCGAGGGGATCTACCTTAAGTGGCCCCTCTTCCCAAGTTTGATGCTACAGAAAATGACCTAGGGTGAGGGGATTCACTTCGAGTGGCCCCGTCCCCAAATTACCAGTCAAAAATGACTTGGGGCGAGGGGTCCACCACGAGTGGCCCCATTCCAAATATTGTTACTCAAAAACTAATAAATTACTAATGATTATTTTCTTATATAGGTATATTTAGTTGAGCAAGCGGGGCTTAAGCATGCCAGTTGGGATCTCCTAGGACTTTTGGTTTGGTGGCTAAGAGGTAAGGTTCATTGGGCAAAGCCAAAACTCAACCACTGGACACTTTAAGATAGAGAGAATACTAGTAGATAGACTCTAGGAGTCACTTAAGCACTCAAATAACCTACACTTAGAATAAAGAAGTGAGTAGTCAAGAGGCTGCTCATAAGAGTAATTTCTAAATGACCATCAGCGAGTGGTCCTTAAGGCCGCTCACAAGTTTTCATAAAAGTTTATAGAATAAGTTACCGTTCGAAATGATATTCACCAAATCATATATTTTGTCACTATTAGCCGACATATTTTCTTTTTGTCATTTGTGTACACCAAGTGTCTCCTATAAGAGGAGACAGGCGACTAACAGACAGATAGGGATTAAAGGTACATTGCAGACCTTGTTATGAAGTTCCCTCTCATTTTTGGCAACCAAAATTCCAAGTTAGCCCTAATTTCCTACATCTTTGTATCGATTATAGGCAACTCAACAGGGTGACTGTGAATAATAACTACCCATTGGCACGTATCGATGATTTATTTGATCACTTACGTGGTTCGAGCAGGTTTTTAAAGTTTGACCTCTTGTTTGGGTATCATCAGTTACGTGACAGAGAGGAAGAGAATCCTAAGACATCATTTTAGATGCGGTATAGGCATTACTAGTTCTTAGTGATGCCCTTTAGTTAACGAACTCCCTCACAATATTCATGGATTTGATGAATTTATCTATCTTTGGTATTTAGACCATTTTTTGGTGGTCCTTGTGAATGATATGTTGGCCTACTCGGCTTCAGATGAGGACCATGAGAAGCACTTTCGCACGATGCTGCAAGTGGTGAGGGATAATTAGTTGTTCGCCAAATTTAGCAAGTGCGAGTTTTGGATGAACGAAGTCAAATTTCCTGGCCAGGTAGTTCTGGTGAGGGCATTTCCATTGATCCATCCAAGGTCGAGTCCGTTCTTAGTTGGGATAAGCCTAAAACAGTTATGGAGGTGTGTTATTTTTTGTGTTCGGTTGGTTACTACAGGGGATTTGTGCAAGATTTATCAAAGGTTGCATTGCCTTTCACTCTGTTGACGCGAAAGGATGCTCGATTCGAATGGTTAGAGGATTACGAGTCAACTTTTCAGGTGTTGAAGGTTAAGTTAACTTCGGTGCCAATTCTTATCCTCCCAAAATGAGGCAAGGGTTATACGATGTATTGTGATGCTTCTGAATCAGGACTTGGCGCAATGTTAATGCAGAATGGTCAAGTGGTCGCTTATGCATTCTGTCAATTGAAGTTGTATAAGAGGAACTACCCCACCCACGACTTGGAGTTAGCCGTGGTGGTGTTTGCACTAAAGATAGGGAGATACCGTATGTATGGTGAATAATTTGTGGTGAATACGGATCATAAGAGCTTACGTTACATTTCCACTCATTTAAATCCTCGTCAGAGGAAAAGGTGTAACACCTTGAAATTTTAAATGATTTTTATATGGAAATTAATTAAATTTAAAATTGGGAAATTAATACAGATTAAAATTAATTTTAATTTGCGTGATAAGGGTTGATATTTATTTGTATAAATTGTCATGAGTATCACTTAGTAAACAAGTAATAAATTAGTACGAATGCATTATGGTTGTCGTGAGTGAAAAATATGGCAACTACGGTAATTTAGTCGGGACGCGCGTGTCAATCATGTCGGGACTTAAATTTATGAGATTAAATGTAATTTAATTATGGCTCATCCAAATGGTCATTTCGAGTGCGCCAGTGTGTTAGGAAGTGTAAAAATAGTCAAAAAGTTTACTCGTGGATTTGGATTGGATCCCGGGGAATTTATAGGCCAAACCGGCACCCCAAAAGGGTATTTTGATCTTTTGGGTTTGGGGGGAAAAAGGACCCACGAATTTTATAGGTTTATATCACCAGTTACGTTAAGGGGGTTAGGGTTAAAAGTTACCAAAATTCAAAGAGGCCATTAGAGGAGGAAGAGTTCCAAGGCTTCCCACGCCCTTTTTGCATCACCACCACCACCAGAATTTAGATCGGGAGGAGAGGAAGGCAATCCCAACACCTTTTTGCAGAGACTCGAACCAATAATTCAAGACAAGTGTTTTTCTTGCACATTTCCAATAGTTTATAATACCCATGTAGTGTAGGGTTTATATTTTGATGAGAAATTAATGTTCTTGGAGTTTTTTGAGAATTAAATACAAAAAATATTGGGTAGGATTTGCATGTAGATTTAACCCCTTTGGGATATAAAAACGAAATCAGTACACATGTGATGATAATAACGGGAAAATTCTGGATTTGATGATGCATATGCATTAAGAGCTATAAAACTAGGGTTTTGAGTGAATATATAATTGAAATCTTGTTCTGGGGATTGATTTATGAAGATTCATTGATTTATTTCCTTAGAAATCATCCATATATCTATATTTACTGTTTAAATAAGTTGGTTTGGAATTTGGGAAGAATATATAAAGTTTCTGGTGATTAAAAATGGTGAAAACGCAAAAATTCGGGTGAAGAAGACTATAGTGGCAAAACGAATCGATTCGGCCCAAGGGTGAATCGATTCGGTTTCCCAAGAATTGTGTTGTTTCCTTATTTAAGATTAGAAATTGTGAATAACTATTAAGTAAACTTTTGGGACATCTCTAAATTATAATAAGGGATATTATGAGTTACTCTAGGCTTTGGTATGATTAGGGGTTAGTCGATCATAAATGAGAAGAACTAGGGCTAAGATTAATCGAACATATTTCGTAATGCGAGTGAATTCAGGAGAATGGGAATGGATCACAGACAGATGAGTGAACCTATGTTGTGACCGGTAGTGTAGGAGTGTATTAGTTACTGATATTTAATCAAATGGTAACTAGAACCTTCGAGTAGAGAGTAATACTCGAAAAATGTGATAGAGAGGGATATTCGTATATTGATTTGTACGTTAAGTATTCGAGAAAGATATTTATATACGGATAATATTTATAGGTTGAGCGTATACCTATACGAATTTTATTTATAGGTTCATTGTATTCCTATACGGATGATATTTATAGGTCGTGTGTATACCTATACGGATTTTAATATAGGTTAAGTGTATACCTACAGACTTTATTTATAGGTTGGATGTATACCCATATACGATATATGGATAGGTTGTGTGTATGCCTAGTATGTTCTTTCTTATGTATGTGAACATACCTACTCTGTTTGCTATCACGGGAGGTTTCGCGTCGTGTATAGTTTTATCTTGATGATCCCATTGAGGGGGGATTTTGGACTTGTGCCTCAAGCATATAACTTAGGGATTGAGCACTACTTGTGTGTATAATAGTGTGACCGGTCATTTCGGTGCGTTAGGCGTGTGCATAGCCCAAAGGCTTAGAACTATGTTCACCTCCAATATGTGTTGATTTAATTTATTATTTGAGGGTAATATCCGAACCGATAGTCCTTGACTTAGTACGTGATGTACCCAGACATGATAGTAGAGTATGCATACTCGCACCGCGGTTCTTAGCCTGGGGATGCTGGAGATGTGTATATAAATAGTGTGATACATATATACATGCATGTGTATTTATCCCACTTGTGTGTAATGTAGGAAGGTTAGATAGTGTATATCTAAAAGTGATGTAATTATGAAATAATCTGGTTAGTGGGTGATAGTAGTAAAGTTAGATAGTGTATATCTAAAGACGATTTAAGTATAGTAATTTAAGGAATTATATTACTGATAACATACGTGAAATTTTAATTATAGTTTATTAATAACATATGGCATAATGTTAATAATTAGTGTTGTGATAGCGTACTGTATGGGCGGTACGGGGATAGTTAAAGAGATATTTAACTGAGGACTAATGAGTAAAGATTGGGACCTTGTAGCATACTGTATTGGCAGTATGAGTGAGATAAACTTGTTAGTGGTTAGTTAGTTAGTTATTGATGAGATCTAGTTTTGTTGGGTAGCATAACTAGGTAGGAGACGTTAGGCGTGCACATTAGTTGAGAGGTGAGGAACTAAAGGGGGTGTACGTTGAACTAGCATGTGCAATCAATAACTCATTTTAAATTATGATAAATACTTGCTAAATATTTTCAAATGGTTTTCTTAGGCTCTGACCCATCTTGCAAAATATTTTCTAAACCTTTTAGGTGTCCAGCCACAGGGGTGCCAAGCTTGATGATTTGTTCTAGGGATGCGTAGCTGCAGTACTCATGAATGCTTGCAGGATTTAGATTAGACGCTTCAGTCACTTTATTCCTAGACTAGGATGCAATTCTGATATTTTATTTGGGCATGTTGCCTCTTCAGCTATTTCTTTTATTCAGTTTATCAAACTTTGTTTTTATAGACTCAGTTTGATTTCATTAGATGTTTAGTTGGACTTTTGTGTTGGGAACTGATGGTTTATTCAGTGTTATTTTTATTCAGTTATTTACATTGTGATTGGTGCAGATTTTTTTTACTGCGTCAATGGCTTGGTTATTGTATTTGTTTTCGCATGTTGTTATTTGATGAAAGATAAAATTTGGCACCAATTTATGTAATATGTAAGTGGTTAATAATTTAAAAGGTTTTCGACAATGATGCTAAGAATGAACCAGGTGAGATTCCTATTTTATTTTCATAAAGGGCTGATCACCCGGTATTTAAATAAGCGGGGTGTCATAGATGGTATCAAAGTATCAGGTTCTAGTGTCCTTGGAATTTGTGCGGCTGTTTACGTTTCTACTTAGCGTTCCTGTTATAGGATTATTGTATTCCTCTACGTATGCGATTACGTTCTCCTATTATTAAGTATAGTTTATGTGATTCATATACGAGTTCGGTTGGGCTTCGTACACCGAACACTATAGGACGACCAACGAGGTCCGTTAGAAGGACTGCTGGAGGAGAGGCTCAGCAAAAGACATTAAGTATTATGGAAATGGTGATCGTGATAGAAATCACCATGATTATTGTTCAGGTAGGCGATAATAGGGTAATCACTCGGGAACAATAGTTTTCCCAAGAACTGTCGTAGATAATGGTGGTACAATATCAGACTCACCCGACATAGTCGGCAAGGGGTGGAGGACTTGGAAGGAATCTTTCAAAAATCCATCTATGAGGACTCGAGGAAGAGAGTAAGTGGGATAGGCCAATGGAAGAAGATGACCCAAAGGCAATTGTGTAAGGGGGAGTGTAGCGACACCCAAGATTGAATTTCAGGCAAAATTATTTTTTTCTCATAGGAGCAGCGTTGTAGTGATGGGAGTCAGTCACCAGAACCATGGAGAGATACATTAATAATGAGGAATTTGGGCTCTTATTGATCGTAAGATCTTCCATTTGCTATTCGAACAGAGATGCGAATGGAGTCTCGGAACTTATTACTAGTGGACAAGATAAAGACCGATTATGAGAGAGCAGTTTACTTGTTTATCAAACTTAATACCCAAGGGAGAGGGTACATAAAATATGAAAGGGTCCGTAAGTTGATAATGGACTCATGAGTATAATGCACAAGCATGGATGGGAGATTCGATAGGGATGACTAGTGTCGATGTCGTCAAAGTCGTACGTTCACAAGTTTATATCAATGCTTCCATGAAAAGGGAGCCAAGAGGGCTGGAGAATCTAGCTGACAAGCAAGATTGGAGTAAACAGTACTAGTGAAGCACCACAGGAGGGTATACCCAGTGGGGGATCCATTTCAATAATACAGATCAATTGAATCTTTACCAAGTAATGGTGGATTCAATCAGGGCCGTTAAGGCCAACAATGAGTTCCATAAGGCTAGCGGAGCAAAAGGGACAACGAGGGTAGTAATTGGGACCAAGACTACCTGGTCCAAAAGAAGAACACCTCGACATAGCGAATGGGGGCTAGAGACACGGTATGGCACAAGAAGGTGTCCTATTTTTTAGAGTAAGTCCACCTCTATTGAACATGTCCATAGTGAGAAAATGAGACCAGTCAGATTGGGAAAGTAGATGGAAATGGTGCCAGTGAGGCACAACAACATAGGGAGCGAGATTTTTTTGCAGGGGAATCGGGCTAAGAGATTTAGGCCAGAGGTTACCAACCCGAGAATTGTGGATTAGGCAGGACTAACAGGGTCCTCAGTAGTAGCGACATCCCACTCTTCTAGGCCGACAAGGCCAAGGGAAGGGCGGGGGAGGCTAGTAGGGCCAGGACCAGAGACAGGGGAGTTCTCTAGCAGTAATCTCAATTATGGATAGACGGGTCACAGGAATAATTATTACCCCAAAGTGAGGCAGGGGACAACTACATGACGAGATTCTGGATATGTAACCATTGTCACAGATCAGGAGTCAGTTTCGGCAAGGCCGTTGACCAGGCAAGGTAGATGGCAAATGGAGATAGAATTTTTATCTTGCTCTTATAAGATAAATTCGGGTGAGATGGGTGCGTCACAATATATAATTATTTCAACACTTAAATTCGCGAGTGAGTCGAATTTAGTGGGTGCGTTGGTAGTATCATCCTTATTAAGTATATTATTATCGTTGAGTAGCGGGGCTCTTTGGTGTTTCCTTCGGGGGAGCAGGTGTGTACACTAAGAGGATGTTTGTATTATGTAATTAGTTTTACTACTTTTGAGATTTATGAAAGTAGAATTTATTTTGATCATTTGTAGAGACTGGATACCGAGAGTTTGAGCAATAGTATATGGTGTGATAAACTATCGTGTTTATTATTCCAGGATGAGATTTATTATTTTGCTAGACATCACCTGAAATAGGGTGAGCCTATATATGTATTGTATTGTATCGTAGACTTCAGTGAGTATTTTGTCTTGTTATATTTGATCTCGGTGCATAGGGGCTTTTTACTGATATGATTCAGGATACTTTGTGTTCATTATCGAGGGGAGAGTTATAGCTCGTTATTTGTATAGTGATGAAAACTTGTGATAGTGAGAGTGTTGTGTACTATGAAGTCTTTAGTGATATGAGAGTGGACGAGTAGACTTTTTGTATCAGGAGATGGGAAGTTGGGGTACAGGTTATATGCTAAGGGCCTAACGCATCTCGACGATCGAGAATGCTAGTTAGTAGTGTATCGAGGGGTTCCTTGTTTGGATTTCGCTTTGCGAGACATCCCACGCATGAAACTTAGCGAGCATTAGAAGTTGGGAGAACTTTGGTCACTAGGACATGGGTTTATTACCTTCGTTATTATACGTATGATTATAACTGAGAGTTGATAGTTATATTATGACTTAAGGCCGATAGAGTCGTATAATCTTGATTTGAAGACCAATGTAGAACGTTTACACCGCGAGTAGATTGATGGGGCAACCTAGAGAATAATTAAGTTGTAATTAATAGAGTGGTTGAGTATAATCTTATTGTACGATCATGCCAAGTACGTGAGGATTAGTTTAAAATAAGTATATTACGTTCAGTAAATTTGTGCAGAAATGCACGGGAAATAGGGTGTATGGGCACCCTAGTTAGTTGAGATTTTCAGTATCATTTACGAGGAAAAAACGTGGAAACGTACAAAACATAGGTGCATGAGTACATTAGAGAAAGAACTAGAATGAGAAAAAGAGAATGTAGTTGTATTATGAGCAAGGTGTGTTACTAGAAATCGAAGAGTAGACGGAAAGGGGTTATTATAGTGTTGAAAAATGAAAGGAATTTTCATTTTAAATTTTTGAGGATAATTAGGAATTACTTTGTGCAGAGGAGCAATATGATGAGAGTTACGTCATAACCAATTATAGATGTAAAAGTCTGACATGAATAGTCCGGTATGATTGCAGATATCTCCCTCGAATGGAGTATATGATTTAAAAAGAGGGAATTTAGCACTTAGGGAGGAGGGGACTTTTCCCAGGATAGTAAATGGTATATCCGTTAGAATATCGACCCAATCGCGTTGGAATATTCTTGGGAGAAGGGTAAATGGTTTTGCAGGCACCAAGGTGAAGTGGTTAGGGAAATGAAGGAGTACTTCAGAGTAAAGTGATTAGGACGAATAAATCACTAGTTTGAATGGTAGAGTATAAACCGTTGGACTAAAGACTACCATTAATGAAGGGGTATCGACAATAGTGTAATGTTCCAAACTTTAGAAAGATGTGAATACCGTGAGAGGAAGTATCTGAAACTGTTAGTACTGAGCTTACCCTAAGTTTAAGGACGAAATTCCTTTATAAGGGGGGAAGTACGTAACACCCGAAATTTTTAATGATCTTTATATGGAGATTAATTAGATTAAAATTGGTAAATTAATTCGAATTAAAATAAATATTAATTAGCGTGATAAGGGTTGATATTTATTTGTATGAATTATATTGAGTATTACTTAGTGAACGAGTAATAAATTAGTAAGAATGCATTATGGTTGTAGTGAGTGAGAAATACGGCAATTACGGTAATTTAGTCAGGACGCGCCTGTCAGTCCTGTCGGGACTTAAATTTATGAGATAAAATAGTATTTAATTATGGGTCATACAAATGGTCATTTTGAGTGCTCCAATGTGTCCGGAAGGGTCGAAATAGTTAGAAAAGAGTACTCGGGGATTTGGAATGGGTCCCAGAATATTTTTAGGTCGAACCGGCACCTCGAAGGGATATTTTCGTTTATTGTATTTTGGGGGAAAAAGGACCCAAGAATTTTATAGGTTTATGTAAGGACACAAATTTCCAATTGAGTCCATATATAGTTTTGGTTCAATTCCAGACAAAAACATTTATTCATAGGATAGCATTTAATTATAATATTCTCAAGCCTATGAAGTGTGTGTTGAAGACGTAGAGGTAAAGAGTATAAAGCCTCATCAAATGTGCCAGTTTGCGTGCCTCGTTTCTACGTCATCAACCATAGTTCCATGCTCCCAAGGTATGAATGCAATATTATATATATAGGAGCTTTGAACAAGTTTATTGGGTGTTAGGTTTTTACAAAAAACTGCTTTTAGTTTTAAGAAAGAATTAATTAAAACTTTAAATAAATGTTTATAAAGTTTTCTGGGCTAAAATCGAATTTTTCAATCTTTCTGGTTTTTCGTTCGATAGAGTCGTTCGAACGAGATTGTCGTTCGAACGAAAATGTCGTTCGAACGAACCTGCCAACGAGTTCCCACCAAGGTATACTGGTCAGTCGTTCGAAATGTCGTTCGGACGAGATTGTTCGTTCTAACGAGATTTCCAACGAGTCCAATCTGGAACATCGTTAGAAGTCTCGTTCGAACGAGATTTCGTTCGAACGAAATGTCGTTCGAACGAGATGTCAGGCGGGAACAGTTTTTGGCAGTTTTTCTCCCACTTCCCCACTTGGTTTTTAACCAACTTTTTCAGACTTTATTAAGTGCGGGAATAAAATTTTCCAATGGAACTTTTCCATCCTAGTTTCATCTCTTAGAGAGTTTGAGAGCAAAAATTGTTAAGGAAAATGTTCATGTTTTGAGTGAGATCTTTTAGAGAAAAATTTCCATCACTCTAGTTTGTACACCCATATTGTTTATCCAAGTTCTTATATACATATCAATTGCTTGGAGTTTGGCACCGATTTTCTCTACACCGAATTGAAGAGAGGTTTCGGGTTTTGCTTCTACCTCCCACAAAGAAAGAAGAAGTGTTTCTATGTTAATTTACCCACACGGAGAAAGGCTCCATGCTCGGGTGACGGTGACCATATAAAGTCCTATCGGTGGATTCCGAGACCGCGAAGGTGTTCCAAGGTTATTCGCTAGGAAGAGGTTTCTACAAGAAGAAGCGTCGGGGCTTGAGAGGGATCGAGTCGTGCGTTGTAAGTCTATCTGTCTTGTAATTGTAATTCTGTATCTAGTGGATTTGTGGCTAGGGCCGTCCGAGGTTATTTCCCGTCTTGGGTTTTTCCTCGTACATCGCGGCGTAGTGTGATTGGTTTATTTTATCTGGCTTAAATAATTTAGAACGCATACTTAGGATAATTCAAGATAAAATTCGGTTTAAATTATCACACTCACTTTAATTTGGGACTAAATTAAATATTGGGTAAAATTTACTTAATTCAAGTCATTGGCTAAAATTTGGTTTCGCCTAATTTGCTAATATTGATAAATATAACTTAGGCAAATTCTAGGACTTGGATTGAATTAATTGGTTTAAGTGAATATATTTATTGATCAATTTTACTTCACTTGGTGTAATTTTAATTTGTTTTAATAAATTAAAATTTGTTGTTTTATTTTGTGAACCATCACCTTTACGCTTCCGCATCGATTTTCATAAAAGGAAATTCAACGTTTTCAGTTTATATCATCAATTATGTTAAAGGGGTAGAGTTAGAAGTTACCAAAATGCAGAGAGGCCATTAGAGGAGGAAGAGAAGAGTTCCAAGGCTTCCCACACCCTTTTTGCATCACCATCACCACTAGAATTTAGATCAGGAGGAGAGGAAGGCAATCCCAACACCTTTTTGCAGATAATCAGACCTATAATTTCGGGCAAGTGTTTATCTTGCACGTTTCAAAAAGGTTATAATACCCATATAGTGTAGGGTTTATATTTTGATGAGAAGTGAATGTTCTTGGAGTTTTTGAGAATTAAATACATAAATCTTGGGTAGGATTTGCATGTAAATTTAATCCCTTTGTGATATGAAAACGAAATCAGTACACATGTGATGATTAGAATGGGAAAATTATGTATTTGATGATGCATATGCATTAAGAACAATACAACTAGGGTCTTGAGTGAATATAGAATTAAAAACTATAAAACTAGGGTTTTGAGTGAATATAGAATTGAAATATTGTTTTGGGGATTGATTTATGAATATTCATTGAGGTATTTACGTTAGAAATCGTCCTTATATCTATATTTAGTGTTTAAATAAGTTGGTTTGGAGTTTGGGAAGAATACATAAAGTTTATGGTGATTAAAAATGGAAAAAATGCAAAAATATGGGTGAAGAAGACGAACAATGGCAAAACGAATCGATTCGGCCCAAGGGTGAATCGATTCGGTAAGCGAATCGATTCGCCCCCTGGGTAAATTGATTCGGTTTCCTAAGAATTGTGCTATTTCCTTATTTAAGATTAGAAATTGTGAATAACTATTGGGAAAACTTTTGGGACATCTCTAAATTACAATAAAGGATATTATGAGTTACAGTAGGCTTTGGTATGATTGGGGCTTAGTCGATCATAAATGAGAAGAACTAGGGCTAAGATTAATTGAACATATTTTGTAATGTGAGTGATTTCAGGAGAATGAAAATGGATCGCGGAGAGATGAGTGAACCTATGACTGTGACCAGTAGTGTAGGAGTGTATTAGTTACTGATATTTAATCAAAGGGTAACTAGAACCTTCGGGTAGAGAGTAATACTCAGAAAATTATGATAGAGAGGGATATTCGTATATTGATTTGTACGTTATGTATTCAAGAGATATATTTATATATAATATTTATAGGTTGAGCGTATACCTATACAGATTTTATTTAGAGGTTTAGTGTATTCCTATACAAATGATATTTATAGCTCGTGTGTATACCTATACGGATTTTAATATTGGTTGAGTGTATACCTACGGACTTTATTTATAGGTTGGATGTATTCCTATATACGATATATGGATAGGTTGTGTGTATGCCTAGTATGTGCTTTCTTATGTATGTGAACATACATGCGCTGCTTGCTATCACGGGAGGTTTCGCGTAGTGTACAGTCTTATCTTGATGAGCCTATTGGGGGGGGGGGGATTTTGGACTTGTGCCTCAGAATATAGAACTTAGGGATTGAGCACTACTTATTTGTGTAATAGTATAACTAGTCATTTGGGCGTGTTAGGCGTGTGCGTAGCCCAAAGGCTTGGAACTATGTTCGCCTCCAATATGTGTTGATTAGATTTATGGTTCAAGGGTGATATCTGAACCGATAGTCCTTGACTTAGTACATGATATACCAGGACTTAATGGCAGAGTATGCATACTTGCACCGCGGTTCTTAGTCTGGGGAGGCTGGAGATGTATATATAAATAGTGTGATATATATATACATGCATGTGTATTTATCCCACTTGTGTGTAATGTAGGAAGGTTAGATAGTGTATATCTAAAAGTGATGTAATTATGAAATAATCTGCTTAGTGGGTGATAGTAGTAAAGTTAGATAGTGTATATCTAAAGACGATTTAAGTATAGCAATTTAACGAATTGGATTACTCATAACATACGTGAAATGTTAATTATGGTTTATTAATAACATATGGGGTAATGTTAATTATTAATGTTACGATAGCGTACTGTATGCGTAGTATGGGAATAGTTAAAGAGATATTTAACTAAGGACTAATGAGTAAAGATTGGGACCTTGTAGCGTACTGTATGGGATGTATGAGTGAGCTAAACCTGTTAGTGGTTAGTTAGTTGGTTATTGATGAGACCTAGTTTTACTGGGTAGCATAGGTAGGTAGGAAACATTAGGCGTGAACATTAATTGAGAGGTGAGGAACTCAAGGAAGTGTACATTGAACTAACATGTGTAATTAATAACTGATTTCAAATTGTGATAAATACTTGCTAAATATTTTCAAAAGGTTTTCTTGGGCTCTGACCCGTCTTGCAAAATATTTTCAAAACCTTTTAGGTGTCCAACCACAGAGGTGCCAAGCTTGATGATTCGTTCCAGGGATGCGTAGCTGCAGCACTCATGAATGTTTGTAGGATTTAGATTAGATGCTTCAGTCACTTCAATCCTAGAGTAAGATACAATTCTGATATTTTAGTTGGGCATGTTGCCCCTTCAGATATTTCTTTTATTCGGCTTATCAAACTTTGTATTTATATACTCAGTTTGATTTCATTAGATGTTTAGTTGGACTTTTGTGTTGGAAACCGATGGTTTATTCGGTGTTATTTTTATTCAGTTATTTACCTTGTGATGGTTAAGATTTTTATTACCTCGTCAATGGCTTGGTTATTGTATTTGTTTCCGCATGTTGTTCGTTGATGAAAGATAAAATTTGGCACCTATTTATTTAATACGTAAGTGGTTAGTAATTTAAAAGTCATTCGACACTGATGCTAAATAGGCGGGGGTGTCACAAATGGATTGATTTGATGGAAGTGATAAGCGGCGTAAACTAGGTGTGTATGGAAAATATTTTATTGGGTGTTTTCGCCAAATAAAAACAAATGCCAAGACTTGGGGCGCTAACTATGGAGTGTAGCGACAAGTAGGGATCTAATCCATAGGGTATAGTTTTGATAATTCTATTAATTTAATACTTCTCAAATAAAAGTGTAAAAGATGATAGGTCTAACAAAAGATTAATCTAGGCATGTATTTAAACTAAGATTAACAAAATGAGTATAAATCATAGATTGAGAATAATATCCCTCACCTCGGGTTAATTAATATAAATGGTTACATGGGAAGACAAGTTTAGCAAAATTAAATCTCATTTCATCGATTAATTAAATCTAAAGTTGTCACCCCCAAAATTCTCGTAAAAGCCTACTATGAGTTGGCATCAATAAATATCTCAAAAATTATGCACGCATGGTCGTAATTAAGGCTCATACGTGATATACATAGTTAAATCTCATAAGCGTCAAATCAAGAACAATGCAACTATTTAAACTCATATAGTCCACCACTGAAGCAAAGCAAGACATTAATCCAACGTGATTTCAATAATCTATATCTAAATTAAGTCAGCTACAAAGCATTGTAAATGAAATAAATTAAGGAAAGTAAGTAACAAAGAAATAATCTAGGTTAACAAAGCAAGAAAATGAGAAATCGAAGCTTAAATAGATGAGGAAGAAGATGAATAGTGTAATTTACATACAAAAAGGAAGAAACCTAGAAGAGAGGGAGATAAGGAAATCCCCCCAAAACAACTTGATCTAACCTAATATATGTTACCTCTAATAAAAACCAGCTTACATATATATAGTAAGTTTGAATAAAAAAAAAGGATAAAGAAAAGAAAAAGAACAAAACTGCCTAATATCTGATGGGCGCAGTTGACTGCGGTTCTTTGCCCGGTCGACCAGGATCTGGAGTGAAGCCCACCGTCCTCCTTTGTAGGCATAAAATGAAAGGTCGGTCGATCGGGGCTTTATTATCTGGGGCAATTTGGTTCTTCAAAAGGGGGAAACTTACATTACGGATTTGGCTTTAACTTCATCATTTGGGCTTAAAACGATGCATCATTTACGGCCACGCGAAGCTAACTGAACGAGCTACGCTTCCATGGAGATCCACTAGTCAGACCATGCAGTATGAAATTATGAAAATGCCCTAGAAATTATGTCAAATAATGGAACTTCCTAGAAATGCAACCAATCATAATGCTTAGCACTTTAATACCTATAAAAGCTTAATTATACCTTACAAAGCATATATATACATAAAAAGGTTGTATGGTTAACGAGATTAAAATAGGAATTAAGGAACACAAAAGTGATAGGATGCATAAGAATAACGATCACAAATATATAATATTCGTAACATATCACACCCCCTTATATAAACATTTCTAGTTCTTAGTGGTGAAAGAAAATAAAATCACTATAACAAAGAGCGAAAAAAAAGGATAGAAATCACTTTCGCGGGTGAATGATTACATTTGGCATTTGTAATAAGTAGTTAAACCCCTAGGTTACCCTAGTGGACGAGTGTTATCTCGTGAGGGTTTTCGAGGATGAAACCCACAACATCAAGTTTCCTCAAAATATGCCCAATCAACAATAAAAGACAAGCTCAACAATAACAAAAAGGATTTCAACATGTTATTAGTATAGAAAACGAATTCACACAAAAGACCTTAGTTATTAACATTATATAATTAACTTCATCGAATTGAAACCTTAAGCATGGGAGGAAAAGTGAGCGCATGCAAAGTATAGTTTGTCAAAACTTTTATATCCGGATAAGCATTAAAGCGTAGCATGATATAAATCATCTCCAGTGTTTACACTCAACAAATGAAATCATTATGAAATGGGGTGTAACACACATGGTACATGCGATCATAAAGAGTAAATGTAAATGGAAATTTGGCCGCACATATGTCACTATGAAGAACGTTGTACATAAAATGAAAAATATGCATCTCAGTGAAAGGATATCATCATAAAATTAGGTGACATGCATTTTCACAGATTATCGCAATTATTTAAATTTTTGAATTACATTCACTTTGGGATCACATAAGATTTTTATAGGGTTGTAATGTAGGTTTGGGGTTAAGGTTATGAAATGAAGGGAATATATATGGATTCAAAGGTGTTTGGGGATGAAACACTTGTAATAATGGAAAATTGTGGGCAATTTCAAAATTGAAATATGATTTTCGTAACAAACATTGAATATAACATTGGAAAGTGACAATGATTATTGAACACTATATACAAAATGGAAATCGTTTCTCTTTCTTTTGTTTTCTTCCTTTTTTCACTTATTTCTTTTCTTTCACACTCTCACGTGCTTAATTGCAACCACGTAATAATAACATTATTCAATCCCAAGTATCATTCCAAACAAAGGTATGGAATGTGTATAAATCGTTTAAAAACTCCAATTTTAAGTTGGTTATGGGATTTTGGGTTATGAAACGAAAGGCTATATTTGAGCTCAAAGGGGTTTATGAGGAAAAACATATAAGGTGAGGTCAAGGTCAATATGGGTGGTATAACGAAGAGGTCCTATGATCCTTCCCTAAAGTTTACACAATTTCGGAGTCAAAATAATTTTGAAAATCATGCTCAAGTAACACATTTCAAAATATGAATTCAATTAATGAACGATCAATGAAAGAATAGTGAGATTACCGATGACTTTAAAATTTTCAAGGAGGAAAGAGTAATGTATAAACACTCATAAATGAAGAAAAGCACAACGCTCACTAGGTGTAAGTATATATGATGTAACAAAAGATCACTGGGTTATAAAAATCTTAAACCAAATCAGTTAAACAGGAAAAGTGCATATGCTCATGGGTTTAAAGCTTAATTCATGAAGTTTTTCATAATATCAATGATTTGAGGACTAAAGTCTAATAACTTCTAACACCGAGAATATGCATCATTGAATTATCTATTGGATTGGGGATTTATTGAAATTTATCATAAAAAATAAGAGCAAAATGCCCAATAAAGGAGAAAAAAAATAAAATATTTTTGATTTTTTTCAATTTTAACACAAAAGCATGTTTAGGAAGAACATATAATCAAATCATGGACTCAAAAAGAATGGGAAGAATATTCCACACCCCTAACTTAAACCTTGCATTGTACTCAATGTGAATCAAGAACTAAATTAATGAGAGGAAAAGAGCGATATTACCTAAAATGAAGCAATATGAGGAAAGTACAAGTCCAAAGATTCTACAAAACATGTTAGCATAATAAAAAAAGAACAAAAACTTTAACTAATTACACTAGAAGATAAGTAAAAAGAAAACATAACCTAATATTTATAACCTACAATTTTAACTTCTAACTAACTATACACTAGAAGTTGAAATGTTTGAGGGTCCACTAAAATACAATTTGACTTTTAGGGAAAATCGGTGTACCCTCATTTGAGTGCATACCTTCCAGAAAATAAGAATTTCGTTTGAACAACGGTAGGTATGTGTAAGGTGGAAGAAAAGAACCACCACCATTTAAAAGTTTTTTATGAATGATGGGGGTTTAGATAAAACGAGGGACGAATACACATCGGTTCCAATAAAAACAAAATTTCCTCCCAAAGATTTTGCAATTAGAATGGAAGGTGGAACATAAGGAGGTAAGATTTCCTTCATGAAAAGCGACTCAAGCAAATAATCCTCATCAGTGAAAGGGTTGAACGTTTTAAAGTTTTAAACCGACCCATGGGATACTTATAACGATTTAATAATGTAGAATAAAGATGGGTAGAAAATAAATTCAATCTCAAGAGATGACTCATCATTACTTGAAGATTGAGTTCCAAAGGATAAGGATTCACTTTCAATGAAATGTCCTTCTAAAATTGTTTGAGGTGAAACATTCGTCACAACCTCCTCTTTGTTTTCTAAAGAATAAATCATTTTATTGCAAATGAATACTACATCCATTTCTTCCTCACTTTCATTTTATATTATGTCATGGGCAAAGAGAAGAATGGTTTATTCTAAAGTAAGCATCTATTACTCATTTGGCTCAACACATTCCTCAAATTCAAAGTCTCAGAAGAAAAATCATCATTGGATTCAAACAATAAATTCAAGTCATGCTCCCAATAATGATTTTCTTTTCGATAATGGTTTTCAAGTTTTTCATTTTTAAAAATGTGTAATCCCTCATGCAATGTCATAGGTGGAGGCACTGATTCTTAAGAATAAGAAGTTTGGGAACCATCCTTATAACTACTAGCAAACTCATTATTATAAGAATTTTGAAACCTATTGCAATTAGTTTCACCATTCTTATTATAATGACTTTGTGGCCCATTCTCGGAATGATCATTCTCAAAATTCTCATAATCCATATCTTAATTTTTGTAATACTCACCCAAAGTCATTTTAGATGTTTAAAGGTTTTGACTTTGTAATTATTCACCAAAAGTCATAGGTTTAGGGGGATTTTGAGAATTATCATTAAGATCACTGAAAATATTGAAATAAGACATGCTTACCCTAATAAGCTCAAGATGAAAAAATTCACAAAGTGATGTGCGATTGATAGATTTAAGCATTTCTTGGTGCTCAAATGTAGAAGTCCTACAAAAACTTGCTACACTACACCAAAAAGGCCAAATTTCCACCCTTCAGCAGGCCACCCTTGTCAAGGTCAATGACTGTGATAAAAAAAATACATGTTTTTTGTCACGGGTATTGACCTTGACAAGTCCGTGACAAGGTACTGTCACGGTCATTAACCGTGACAAGTCCGTGGTAATAGTACTTATCATGATCAATGACGATGACAATATTAGAAAGTTGTCACGGTCAAAGATCGTGACAGGTCCGTGACAACTTTATCAGTAAAATAAACCCTTTCCTCTTTTTTCCCAACCGTTTTGTTTCTCCCTTTCTCTCTCTACGGCACTGCTCTCTCTCTCTCTCCTCTTTGTGTGTATATGAATATGTGTGTACGTGTGCATGTGTGTGTGGTGTGTTGCGTGTGTGGGGTGGGGCGAGGGGGTGGGGCAGTGTGGGTGTGTGTGTGGGGGGGTGGAGGGGGTAGTAGGGGGTGGGGAAGTGTGGGGTGGGGTGGAGGGCAATAGGTGTGGGGTTGGGGGGCAATGTGTGTGTAGTGTGCATGTGTGTGGGCAGTAGGGGTGGGGGGGGGCGTGTGTGTAGTGCGTGGGTAGTAGGGGTGGGGGGCAGGGCGTGTGTGTGTGCGTGTGTGGGTAATGGAACAATTAGGGTTTCATACGTAAATGTTTAAATACCCAAATATATGTTGTAGCCTTAAGTATAAATACCCAAATATTATTGGCTAACATAATGATAAGTAATTAACCCTTGATTTCATACGTAAATGTGTAAATGATGATTTTTCCCATGTTTAAGAGGCTTAAAGTTCAATTTGAGATTTTTCTCATGAAATATTCATAATAGGAATTGGAATTGGGGCATATAATTATTATTGTTAATGACTTTAAATGGATATAAATGAGTTAGGAGCCTTTAGATTCCCCTTATTAATTATTGATTTTAAATTAGTAAGTAGTTAGTTTGAATTGATGTTTAAGATTTTTAGTAATTGTACATATTATGGGTTAGATGCTGTTGTTTTGGAATTAAGAATTAAGTTGTTAAACATTAATATTATACTGTGACAGTTGAAATGGACAAATTGATTAATAAAATATAGCTTTAATAGTAACTTTAATTGTATAGCTTTAATGATGATATATTTATAAGACGTGATGAAATGAAATAATTTAGTAGATGAATTAAAAGGAGTACGGGATTCACATTCGTTGGTTTGTTGTTGCTGTTGCTGTTGGATTATAGTGGACCGATGTTGGGTTGGTTAATTTTGAAAGTGGCATGACCACTGGATTATTGTCCAAATGGGGGAGGGGGGAGTTTTCAACTTTTTTCTAAAATTACTTTGTGTCACGAACAATATATTATTAATTCATATATATAATATGTTTCATTTATGATAATTAAATGAAACATACTTGAAATTACATATAGTGCGCATGGATACTAGCCTTCTAGTTCTTATGCGTGCGCATTCAATAGCCCTTAGACCTGTTCGAGAGTCATTACCCCTGTAATGAGATCTCTCGAATCGTCTTGTTTGAACAGTTTGTGACTGCATAATTTCTGTATAATAATATTCTTAGTCGCTTAAACTTGTTACTTAATTCTGCAGTCATGTCCTATTGTTTTCTGGGTACATACTAGATTGGCAAGTGTGAGTGTTATTTCAATTGATAAATTAAAATAACACTCACACTTGCAAATCTACGTCGGTACTTGGAGAACTATGGGTATATTACAGAAATATGCGGTCTTAAATGGGATAGGACCACTCACCCTTTAGAGGAGATGGAGGAAATAGGAATTAATATTATAAATTGAATTTAAAATTTAAAAATCGAATATAAATAAGACAAAATTAAATGAAACATACTATAAATCTAAGTTTTGTTTATACTAATCCACGAATATACGCTTCTTACCTTTAATAGGTGATTGTTTGTAGTAGTTGTGATGGGATATCCTAAATACAAAGAGTGGATGGGTGAGACAAATATATTGGGGGATGTGTTTAACAGAGGTGCTAATGAATTTGTGAAGTACACAAAGAGATGGCATAATGATGAAGAGTTTTCGTGTCCATGTGCTAGGTGTGAGAATGGTAAGGTGTTTGAGTGGAAAACAGTTGAACTGCATTTGTTAAGATGGGGCATGCAAGATAATTATCGATTTTGGAGTTTTCACGGGGAATTGAAAGTTCCTTTTGTCCCTGAGCAACCTTCACAACAACCTTCAACAAGTAGGTTAGATGTAAAAGGGGACGACGTAGATCATAATATATTAGAGGATTTAGTTGATGACACGTACGACGTTCATGAAGTGGAAGAGAATCAGGTCACTGACGATGTACAAGGTTCAGGTGCTCATGAAGATATTAGAGGATAAACCTTGACGATGACTACCAAAGTTTAAAATTTAAGACGACCCAGTCGTTATACTCTGGCTATGAGAAAGATTAAATAACTTTATATGCCATGGTTGGTTTGCATAGTTTGAAGACCCAATACGATTTGTCTGGAAATAGCGTGACAGGAATTCTGAATTGGGTGAAGGGATTGCTACCCAAGGAGAATACGCTTCCAAATAGCTATCCTGTTATGAAAAATAGTTTGAAAGGTTTGAGAATGAAGTATAAATCGATTCATGCTTCTGTGTATGACTGCATACTATACCGAAAGGAGTATGAAAATATCGATCGGTGTTCAGTATGCGATGAACCTATATATGTCCAATCTACTGGCAAGGAAGACACAAGCTCAACAGTGCCTCAAAAGTGTTGAAATATTTTCCCGTTGGGCCTAGATTAAAGCTCAAAATTTCCTCAATTTTAATTTATATTTATATTTATATTTATTCGCAACTAACACTTACATTGTTTTTATTTTGTATTTGTTTGACAGGAATAATTCAGCCTGCCCCCAGAACTCTGCGATTCTGTGTTGGAGCAGTTGAGAGAGCAACACAAGACATGGAAGAAGAATTTGTCAGCCCGGTACTTTGGAAAGACCCGGGACTCCATTATCCGAATGCGTGAGTCCGTCCCGCTGAAGGAGTCGATCGCATTGGCACAATGATAAAAGTTCATTGACAATGAGATCGAGGAGCGACAATTGGCATCTCGCCAATCGAAGAGGAAAAACCGGGCGAAAAAGACGGACGTGAACTCCTCCGGCCGGATGTCCTACGCCGAGGTGGAGCACATGATAGTAAGTTTTTATTTTTCTATAATTATAGAAATATGTTATTCTGCATTATTTTACTCTGCGTTACTTACTAATTTTGCATTATTTTATTTCAGGGGATGGGGAGTGGCCTTGGGGGTAGGCCACATAGACTCGATGCCTATGTGGCAATTCGGATGAAGAAGGGCAAGGATAAGGAGGTGTCCCCGAGCATCGCAGCCACAATCGTAAGTAATCCGATAGTTTAATTTTTGTGAATTACGTTATAATTTTTTTATTTACTTATTTAACTAATCGTGTGCTTTTTGTTGTTTCAGGTAAAGCTTAAGAAAGTGCATGAGTCGCAGTTTGATGCCGACAAGGCATCTTTGTCCACAGACGCACTCAGCCAAGTACTTGGCGTTGATCGCAAGGGGAGGACTAAGGGTGAGCTCGCGGGTGGGAAAATCTAGGATCACTGGAATAGAGACGAGCAATACCGGGTTGGCTCGTCAGGTGGACACGCATGACGCGAAGCTATCAAGGTTGGAGGCCACGGTCCTAGATATATACGCATTCATGAAGCATCATTTGATCGGAAAGGGCAAGGGTAAGGGGAAGGAGAAGGTGGTGGAGGTGGAGGTGGAGGTGGACGAGGACGTGGACATAGCTTCTTCATCGCCGATACGTGTGAACTCACCACTTGATGATCCAGTCCCCTACTTCGCTCCCCTTCAGCGGCCTATGTCAACAATCGATTGGACGAGCGTGTTTTTACGCGATATCTATGATGGCCAACGAATAGTGAGAGGGTTGAGGGACCTGAATACCATCACGGGTAGGGGTGGCCGTGGGTCGGGCCTGGGCAGGCCCGGTCGGGCTCGGGCCGGGCTTGAAAAATTAAGTGTTATCCCAAGCCCGCTCGGGCCTAGATCGGGCCTTATTATGTAATCCCAAGCCCGCCCAGATTTGAAAGCTCTTTACCCAGGCCCGCCCGATCGGGCCCTATTATGTTAATTAAAAGATTTTTTTTAAAATTAAAATACCTATTTTTTTATTTAAAGACCATTTTTTTTAATAAAAATCTGTCTTAAACTCCATATATTACAAAGTCCATATATAAAGTTTCTCAATTTATATGAAAAGACTTGGTATACGTTTTTATATTTATAGAAGTCCCCCCCCCCCACATATATATATATATATATATATATATATTTCGGGCCTCGGGCCGGGCCGGGCCTCATCGGGCTTAAGAACTCATGCCCAAGCCCGCCCGAAAAAAAATCGGGCCAATAAAATTTTGCCAAGCCCGCTTTGCGGGCCTATTTACCTTACCCAAGCCCTATTTTTTTATTGGGCGGGTTGGGCGGGCTTGGCGGGCCTCGGGCCTATGGCCACCCCTAATCACGGGTATGCCGGTTCATGGACTTATTCTTCAAAACATCGAGGCAAAGGTGCTCGTCACGCATGTGATAACCATTAAGGAGAACTCCGCATTGTGGTTGCACGAACAATGCGGCGTGATGCATATTGAGGGGTGTCTCAGTGCGTATACCGTGTGGCCTTCCTTCCTCCTTGAACCTACTCCAAACACTATGGCGTGACATTATTTGTATTTATTTTTATCTGGACACTTGCATTATATTTGAATTATTTTGAGTTGTTATATTTTCGTTTGGATATGGATTGTATTATTATTATTTTATTTGGATATTGAGTTATATATGGAATGATTTGGTGAATTATTTCTATTTTATTTGGATATATGTTGTTTGAACAGGTACAATTTTGCTATAACAGGTACAATTATACTATTGGGCAGTGGCAATGGTCAAATTGCCTTGCAGTTTTTTTTAAATTCTGCCCAGATTTGTCACGATCATTGACCATGACAAGTCCGTGACAAAGGAAAGTTGCCACGGACTTGTCACGATCAATGACCGTGATATTTTTTTAAAGTTTGTCATGTGTTTGTCACAGTCTTTAATCGTGACAAAATTTATCAAGGTTAAAGATCGTGACAGGACCGTGACAAGTCTAATAAACTTATCACGGTCAATGACCGTGACAAGTCCGTGATAACAAAAGTTATCACCACCAGACTTGTCACGGTCATTGACCTTGACAAGTTGGACTTGTCACAGTCAATGATCGTGGCAATCCGGCAGTTTTGGTGTAGTGCTAACAGATAATACAAATAGAAAGAAAAATATTACAAAATACTAAATCAATTAAATTCTAAAACAAAACAATGACTCGGAAATGACTCTATTTTGATCGGCGGTGTAAACTGCATGTCTATATAAAATATATCATTGGGTGTTTATGCCCTATATAAATAAATACCAAGCCTTGGCGCGCTAACTATGGAGTGTAACAACAAGTGGGCATCAAATCCACGTGGAATATTTGTTAGAATTCTATTAATTTGATACTTCTCGAATAAAAGTGTAAAAGATTATACGGTTAACAAAAGATTAATTTAGGCATGTATTTAAACTGAGATTAACAAAATGAGTAAAAATCAATAATATCCCTCACCTCAGGTTAATAAGTATAAATGGTTACATGGGAAGATAAGTTTAGTAAGATTAAATCTCATTTCATCAATTAATTAAATCAATAGTTGTCATCCCTTGAATTCTCATAAAAACCTAATATGATTTTGGCGCCAACAAATATCCTGAAAATTACCCACGCAATGTCGTAAATACGATGCATTCATGATATACATTGTTAAATCTCACGGGCATCAAACCAAGAACAACCTAACCCATTTAAACTCATATAATCCATCACCAAAGCGAAGCAACCCATTAATCTAAGGTGAGTTCAATCATCTCAACCTAAATTAAGTTAGCTACAAAGCATTGTAAATGACATGAATTAAAGGAAAACAAGTAAATAAAGTAAGTAATAAAGCAATAATCTAGGTTAACGAAGCAAGAAAACAGGAAATCAAAGCTTAAACAGATGAGGAAGAAGATGAATAGTGTAACTTACATACAAAAAGGAAGAAACCCTAGAAAAGAGGGAGAGAATAACATATCTCCAAAATAACCTAATATAACCTAAAATATGATATCTATAATAAAAACCAACTTACATATATATAGTAAGTTGGAATAAAAGAAAAGGAGAAAAAAAAAACAAAAAAAACAAAATCGCCCAATATCTGATGGGCGTGGTCGACCGCGGCCCTTTGCCCGGTTGATTGGGGATACTGAGTGAAGCCCACTGCCCTCCTTTATAGGCATAAAATGAAAGGTCGATCGACCAAAGTCCTTTGATCGGTCAATGGGGGCTTTGTTTTCTAGGGAAATATGGTTCTTTAAAAGGGAGGAGACTTGCATTACGAAAATGGGTCTAACTTCATCATCCGGACTTGAAATAATGCATCATTTATGGCCATACAAAGCTAACTTAATGAACTACGCTTTCATAGAGATCCACTAGATGGACCATGAGGTATGAAATTACGAAAATGCACTTGAAGTTATGTCAAATGATGAGACTCCCTTGAAATGCAACTAATCATCACACTTAACACTTTAATACCTACAAAAGCTCAATTATACCTTGCAAAGCATATAAAAACGCATAAAAGAGGTTGTTTGGTTAACGAGATTAAAATAAGAATTATGGAACACCAATTGATAGAATGCATAATAAGAATAATGGGTGTAAATATAAAATATTCGTGACTAATTGATATGCCCAAGTGTCACCTCGGCTCAGGGACACCAGCCTCGGCCGAGATTATGGCTGACGCTGGAAGAGCCCTGGATCGGTGACCAGTAGTCTCGGATATCGAAGGGTCAGCCCTAGTCGACATCACCACCAACCTCTTCAAGGGAGACTTCATGAATCGAAAGGCCAACAGTTCGAATGATAACCCGGGTAATGACAACCTCGGCCGTGGGTAGGCCGAGGTTACTAGGAACCATACTACTACCATGGGCGACCTAATCAATAGTTCAGCTGATGTTCCACATACCAGCCTAACCTCGGCCCAAGCCGACCTTGGTACCTTTCCTTGGCTTCACTTAAGCCGAGACCTTCATGGCTCGTCTCGGATGGAATGAGCAGCTAGTCCTTATCAACCTCGGGTTCTCCCAGGCTGAGGTTACGACCAAGCTCGAAAGCCGAGTACTAATTGACATGTGGATAAGGGCACGTGGATACAAATCAGTTATAACAAATCATTCCCCACACATGGGGGGAATATTTTGTCATCATTCCCTACATGTGACAGTGACAGATGTCTTCATCAGATTGGCTAGATCAACATACACATGCTCATTGCATGCATGAGGGGTACATTACACCCCCAAGCACTATATATAGAGGTCATCCTCTACCTTGCAAAGGATCCGAAATTAGCAACCCTAGCTGAAACTCTGTCTAAACACACAGTAAAGAGAGAAAGCCTGAGAGGTTGTAACTATGGCCATTAGAGCCCTCATACAGTGATACATATCATACACTTGCACAGTGGATGTAGGCCTAATTGGCTGAACCACTTATATACCGGTGTGAATCCTCTTCTCCTCACCTCCTTCTACTATATGTTTAAGTACTCTTGTGCTGCCATTGTTAACATTGAATTGAGCTCACAAACACCTTGAAGGGTGGTGCTATTTCCAGCATCATCATTTTGGCGCCGTCTGTGGGAACGAGAAGCTAACTCTTCCTCTTTATTTTCTTAATCTCACCAGAGACTCTGGTGGTGAACCAGACCCCCCACTTTTTGTGCAGAGCTATTTCACCATTGAAAGAGGTCCTATAAGGTATTAAGCTTATTTACTACACCAGCTATTTTGTGTTAACACATGGCACCAGAATTACCACCACCTCTTTCGCCACCTGGTGCGAGGGGACCTAGCTCCAGCTAGGCACCGCCTCAATTCGAAATGGTGGAGGTGGCCGCAGCCTTGAGGTCTTTGGCTGCAACGCAACAAGCTATGCAGGAACAGTTTGCACAGCTCGGCCAAACTATGATGAGGCCACCTGGAGTCTCACCGGATATGATCACTCCGGCGGCTGTCCAGCCTCATCCTGATGCCATGGGACCACCTCAGGCACCAATGAAGGACCAGCATGTACCACAGCGGAGGAGGGACGTTGCTGACCCTAGGCGCTTACGCCTGGGGAGGCAAGGAAACCCTTGCCCGGAGGACAGGTATGACGATCTAAAGGCGGAAGAGGTCCTGAAAGATTATTGGGAGACGTATGAGGTTTTGAATAATAAGGTTCGCCCTCTTCAGTAGAGCCGAGGATGTGTTGGCCGAAGAGCTGAAGAGGCCCAACAACGAGGATCAACGTTTGATCGATTGAGCAGAGGGTCAGCCTTTAAGAGGTTGGGCCCAGTGAATGACCTAAGACAGAGGTTATCCAGGTCAAGAAGTGCTGCCGACTCGCAAAGAGGGGACAGACCAGATCGGCCTGACCAAGGCCGACCCCGAGAAAGAAGGGGCAGAGACCAGGAAGAGGTCAACAGTCGACGTTGTGCTGCGGCAGGGGAACCCTCAGTCCATCCCTTAGAGGTGGTTGGGGATAACCTCGTCCAGGCCGATTGCAGGAGACCGTGGAATGACTCTATCCAAAGTCTTGAGGAGAAGATAGGAGACCTCATCAAAAGTAGGGGCCCGTTGCAAAGGGGTTACTCAGAGGGCTCTCCATTTATGGCTAGGATAGTGAACTTCCCGACTCCTGCTAAGTTCAAACCTCCCGTGGTGTCTCCTAAGTATGATGGCAGCACCAACCCTGTACATCACATTGAGATGTATCAGTCGGTAGCAGATATCTACTCAATACCTAATGAGATGAAGTGTCGGGCCTTCTCTGTTACTTTGACAGGAGCAGCACACAGTTGGTTTACTTCTCTTCCGAAGAATTCAATTGAGAACTTCAAAGGCTTGGCTGAATAATTCATTCACAACTTCTGCTTTGGGGTAAGACCTCAAAAGAAGACTACTCATCTATTGTATGTCAAGCAGGGCAATGACGAGAGCCTAAGAGACTACATCGCCAGGTTCAACAAAGAGAAACTTGAGGTTGAAGACTACGAAGAGAATATAGCCATGATCGCCCTTATAGGAGGTCTTAAGAAAGGAAAGTTATTGTGGAAACTTGCGGAAGACCCTCCCAGGTTCATGGCCGAGCTACTGGAAACTGCGGGGAAAGTCATAAATGTCGAAGAGGCAATGGCCGCCAAGTGTGAAGATAAGAACCGCGGTAGTAACGGGAAGTCCCAGAGAAAGAAAGATGGAAAGAAGAGGTCAGTCGATGATAAGTTCGCTCACTATACTCCTCTAATTGTGAGCTGTGAGCATATCCTCAATGAGATCAAGAATGACAGGACTCTGAGGTGGCCAGAAAAATTGAAGGCTCCGCCACATAAGAGGAACAAAAACTTGTGGTGTGAGTTCCACCAGGACCATGGCCATGTCACAGACAGATGCTTCGCCTTGAAGGATGAGATTGAAAAAATGTTAAAATCCGAAAAATTGAGGAAGTATGTTAATGGTAAGACACCTAAAGGGGGAAGAGATGACCCTAGAAAGAGGCGAAATGACAGATGCCGTGACGATGTCCCAACTAGAAGAGACAATGATTCAGAAGGTGATGATGAAGATGATCCGGACCTCCCGTCGAAAGATGAAAACACCCCAGTGAAGAGGGTTGGCATGATCTCCTTTAGTATTAACACCATATGCGGAGGACTTGCAGGAGGTGGCTCTGAAGTGGCTGACAGGAAAGCTCATGTGGCAGACGCCAAGTCAGCGGCCAAGCATGAGGTTGTCAATCTAACGTCTTCCGACGCAGTGTAGAAGAGAAAGAAGGTGGATATGGACATCCTTATAGTTGGGTTCTCCCGACTCGACTTTAAAGGTATCTTAGCCCCCCATGATGACACTTTGGTAATGACAACAAGGGTGCATGGGTGCGAGGTGCAGAGGTTCCTCGTTGACGGGGGAAGCTCAGCAGACGTGATGTTTTGGCCTTGCTTCAAGAGCCTAGGTCTTAGCAGAGCTAGGCTGGTACCCTATCATCATCCATTGATGAGCTTCAGCGGCAAAAAGGTCCACCCATTGGGCATGTATGAGATGGACGTTCAGATGGGTGACGAGTGGCCTAAGAGGTTGACCCGAAAGATAAAAAAATTAGTGATGGACGAGAACGTCTTCTCGGCCTATAACCTCATCGTAGGAAGGGTTTCCCTTAAGGAGTTTGAAGCTGTGTCGTCGACGGTCCACCAGATGCTAAAATTCATGACCCCCTATGGGGTAGGGGAAGTGCAAGGTGACCAGACCATAAGGCGATAATGTTACTTCAACTCGACCGAAGAGAGAGAGGCCTATAAGAGGGCAACCACCACCTACAACATTGATACATTGGACCTGAGAGATGAAATAAAGTTGAAGAAGGGAGAGGTTGCGGAAGAGGTAGAATCCATCGTCCTCAATGAGGACGAGCCGAAAAAAACCATCCAGGTCAGTAAAACCCTAAAGACAGAAACCAAGGAAGAGCTGATAAACTTCCTCAGGAAGAGGCAAAGTGTCTTCGCTTGGAGTCACGCGGATATTCCCGGCATCAACCCTGAGGTTATGAGTGTCAAACTCAACGTGACCAAAGATGCCAGACCAATCAAACAAAGACGAAGAGTTTACTCCAGGGAGAAGTATTAAGTCATTGGGAAGAGGTTAAAAATTGGAAGAGGCTGAGTTTATAAGAGAAGTCATGTATCTAGAGTGGTTATCGAATGCAGTCATCGTACCCAAGGCCAATGGGAAGTGGAGGATGTGTGTTGATTTCAAGGATCTGAACAGGTCTTGTCCAAAAGACATCTATCCCTTACCTCGGATAGATCAGATGGTGGATGCTACTGCAGGACATGATCTCATGAGCTTCATGGACGCGTATTCAGGCTATAACCAGATCTTTATGGATGCGGAAGACTCAGAGAAGATAACCTTCATTACCGATAAAGGGACGTACTGTTATAAAGTGATGCCCTTCGATTTGAAAAATGCAGGGGCAACATACCAACGTCTTGTGAATAAGATGTTCGAAGATCAAATAGGCAAGACTATGGAGGTGTATGTAGATGATATGTTAACGAAGAGCTTAAAAGCTTGCACTCATGTGGCAGACCTCGAAAAGACCTTTGATACTATGGACTTATACAGGATGAAGCTCAACCCAGCGAAGTGTGTCTTCGGGATAGGAGCTGGGAAGTTTCTTGGATTCATTAATAATCAAAGAGGAATTGAAGTAAACCCTGAGAAAATCAAGGCTTTTCTTGATATGAAGACACCGAGGAGTATCAAAGACGTCCAAAGACTCACGGGGAGAGTGGATGCACTTAACAGATTTGTTTCCAGGGCAACGGACAAGTGTCTTCCGTTCTTTAAAGTGCTTAGAAAGGCCTTCCAGTGCGATGAAGAGTGCGAAGAAGCATTCAACCAACTCAATTCTTACCTTGGGTCTCCCTTGCTACTATCTCGGCATATAGTAGGAGATAAATTATATGTGTATTTAGCCGTCTCTGAATTGGCTGTCAGTGCAGCCATAGTGCGGGAAGATGTTGGAATCCAAAGGCTTGTGTATTTCAACAGTAAGGCCCTTCAAGGGTCTGAACAAAACTACCCATGTATGGAAAAGCTGGCCTACACCTTGATTCATGCTTCAAGGAAGATGAAGCCCTACTTCCAACCCCACTTCATGGTTGTCCTTACCGACTCACCACTAAGACAGGTCCTATATAAACCTGAGAAATCTGGTAGGTTGATGACTTGGGACATTGAGTTGGGGGAGTATGATCTTACCTACCAACCTAGGACAGCCATCAAGGGGCAGGCCCTCACAGACTTTGTTACTGAATTCACTTGGGAAGAGGCCGAGGCAAAGAATGATCTAGAGGGTGCTGAAGGGTCAAACAGCAGTATCTTCCGAGACCAGGAAGAGATGACACCCAACGTCTTCCGAGAGCAGGAAGAGATGGCATCGAACGTCTCCTAAGATCGGGAAGAGGTCGCATCCAAAAAGATCAGGAATAAAGTAGCGGAGAACGAGGATGATCGATACCTCTTTCAGAAAGGAATCATGTCAGAAGGGGCCTTCGCAACGGATACAGACATTTGGAACCTCTTCGTTGATGGTTCTTCCTGCGATAATGGAAGCGGAGCAGGGTTGATACTTTCAGCTCCAGATGGTGCCAACATCGAATACGCATTGAGGTTTAACTTCAAGGCATCTAACAACGAGTCAGAATATGAAGCTATGATAGCAGGTCTCTCGTTGGCAAAGACTATGGGTGTAAAATGACTCCTACTCCATAGCGACTCAAGGTTGGTTGTCAATCAAGTATTGGGAGTCTATGAGGCTAAAGATGAAAGGATGGCCAAGTATCTGAAGAAGGTGAGAATGATGTTAGAATATTTCGAAGAGATAAAACTAAAGAGAGTACCTCGACAAAGTAACAGCCATGCAGACGCTGATGATGCCGGAAATAGCACCACCCTTCAAGGTGTTTGTGAGCTCAATTCAATGTTAACAATGGAAGCATAAGAGTATATACACATATAGTAGAAGGAGGTGAGGAGAAGAGGATTCACACAGAAATATAAGTGGTTCAGCCAATCAGGCCAACGTCCACTGTGTAAGTGTATGATATGTATCACTGTATGAGGGCTCTAATGGCCATGGATACAATCTCTCAAGCTTTCTCTCTCTATTGTGTATTTGGACAGAGTTTTAGCTAGGGTTGCTAATTTTGGATCCTTTGCAAGGTAGAGGATTACCTCTATATATAGTACTTGGGGGGTGTAATGTACCCCCCATGCATGCAATGAGCATGTGTGTGCCAATATGAAGAAGACACATGTAGATAATGATGATGAAATATTCTCCCCACGTGTGGAAAATAATTTGTTATAAATGACTTGCGCCCACGTTCCCTTATTCAAATGTCAATAGGTGCTCGGTCATCGTTCTTGGTCATGACCTCAGCCTGGGAGAGGCCGAGGTTGATAAAGTCTAATTGCTCATTCAATCCGAGGTGGATAACGTCGGACTCGGCTTAAGTTAAGCCGAGATAATGGATAGGGGTCGGCCAGAGTTGAGGTTGAGCTGGCTTGCGCTTGGAACATCGTCTGATATCTTGATGAGGTAGACCTTGGTAGAAGTATGGCTTCTTGCGACCTCAGCCAACCCCTGGCCGAGGTTGTCGTACTCGGTTGAACTGAAGTGCCACAAACCCTTATGATGCATGCAGTGTCCCTTTGATAGGTTGGTGGTAGTGTCGGCCTGGGCCGACCTTGATATGGCCGAGGGCATATGTCACGGACCCAAGGCTTTTCCAGTGTAGGCTAAATCCACAGCCGAGGTTGGTGTCTCTGAGCCGAGGTCACACTTGGGGAATATCAATCACCCCCCAGCCCTTAGTTACATGTGAGAGCAGGTGACTGTGGGATCTCTATACCTCCGAGGTCTTTTCCATATGTGCCAATGTTCGTTTAACACTTCTCCAGTGTTGAAGTGTGGCTTGCCTGGCAAGCATGTGTTGTCAGCCGCCCTTTGGAGCTCCCAAGGCAATGATGGGCCTTGGGAAACGTGACCCCATATTTAAGGGCATAAACCCCATTCTTTCCCTTCTTCTTCCTCATTTCTCTTGCTTGGAGGACTTTATTTTCGCAGCAACTATCTTAGGTTCGAAGTTCTTGGTGGAGATTCCTCGCGTCCTTTTCATTTTTCCTTTCTTTTTCATCCTCAGGTATCCTCTGCCATCCTTTTTCCTTCACTTTTCCTGCAAGCATTCTTACTTTTACATTTTTAAGCGAGTTTGGGAGTTTTCCGACGAGAACTCCATACTTTTAGGCGAACTGTATTTGCCTTAAGTTCTATAGTTTGATCCTTAAACTGCTTTACTTCATTAGCCAATCTTGTTTGTTGTTTAGAAGCTCCTTAAAAGTGTAGTGTCTGCCTCTGATGCTCAGACCCCTATACCAACTTCTTGAGGAGTTCCCCTCTCTTAGAGAGAAGACTTTAGAAAAAATTAGGCAAATAGAGAGAGCACGGGAGGAGGCTCGTAGGTCACAAGAATTCCCTCTGAGACCCATCTTTCCACCACTCCTGAGGGTGGTATACCCTGATCCATTGGAACCATTTACCCAAACAGAGGTCCCTGCCGAACCAGTACCGATGTCTGAGTCTGAGTCTTCCACCTCAGACCCTATGTATGTGGATTCCTTCCAGGAGTCCATGGACTTCATAACTCGGCCCGATCAGGCCGAGGTCTCTAGTCGGGCCTCGTCCCATAATAATTCAAGCACCTCGTCCTCTTCCTCAAAGGTTGAGGCTGTTGAGCCAAGCGTGGCTATTCCACCCATTCTTGACGCCATTCCTCTGTCGACCGTCACCGGGGTTGAGTTCGCTCAGAGATTCTCGAGTAATCCATCAACGTCTGCTCCGGCCGACGTTGAGCAAGATAATGACGATGATGACGACGTTGAAAGTGATGCCGAAGTCTCTATGTCGGCCGAGATCGAGAGTACCATTACTGAGGTAGACCTTCTTTGCTTCAGATATTTGTACTCCATCAGCCCCTCGATAAAGCTTAGGCGACCTCTGAGGGAAGAGAGGGCCTACCATGGCCAAGCTGGTGAGATCTGCTTATACGAGCAGATGTTCAAGTTAGGGTTTCGTTTGCCCATTCATCCCATTATTAGGTCCATCCTTGCCTATATCAATTTGGCCCCTTCCTAATTACCCCTTAATGCTTGGAGGGTCATCATAGGGGCCATAGTCTTATGGAAGGTTATTCACCACTCAGACCTTCCAGTTCAGGTCTTTGTTGGTTGCTACATCCCCTCCTCTACCAAAAAGCATCCGAGCTACTATCATTTTGTAGCTCGGAAGCCTAAGAAAAAGTTTCTTCTGGTAACTCAGACTTCCAACCACAACTGGAAGCCTCGATACTTCTTCGCTTCAGGGCCATGGGAATTTGGTTCATGTGTTCCCTCTTCCTTGCTAGAGCCGAGGATGCCCCTAAGATGGGGTAAGGTAACAATATCTGCGAAGGCCGACCCTGTCCTAAGCCTGCAAAATCTTCAGAAGGTGAAAGCCCTTCAAGATCAGGGGATGCATGGTATGCTCGTTAAGTTCGAACACTTGACGACCCCCCACTATCTTTCCGAGACTGGTTTAGGTGGAAGTCCTCTTATCGAGTTTGATAAGCATTTTTTTATTCCAAGTTAAACCTATGAGTTTATCCATGTCTGATCTTCTAACTCAGACCTTTCAATTTTACAGAACGTTTGAAGTATATCTCAAACGAGCTTTGGGAGATGGTGGCTTCGAGTTTAACAAAGCTCATAAAGAAGGCAGGTCTGAATGCCCCTCCTCCTGCTCCCTCAACCACAAAGGCTCAGACCTCACAGAAGAGGGGAGCTACTGACCATACCCCTGAAGATCAGAGGCCGACTAAGAAAGGAGGGGACTCTGCCATCCCTATATCCTCTGCAGATGCGCTGGCGGCTCGTATAGAGTAATTAAAGATTCATGACAGCATCATAGGCCATAGTCTGCAGGCTCTAGATGCTATCGGCTCTTCCACGATCGAGGCAGACAAACATTTTTGTCGTTCCATGGACACCCCTTGCTGATTGAATTCGGTCTCCATAGGTCCATTCAGGTGTGACCTCATACCTCTTTGTAGTTTCCAAGTGTAACCTCTGATTTGATTTTAAACTTATTCACACGTCCACATGTTTCGCAGGGTCTGGCTGCAATGCATCATCTCTCAAATTGGACTCTGAGGAAGTTACCCCTCATCCAGAAGGGTCAAGAGGCTGAGAAAGTACAGAGCACTCTGAACGCTGAAATAGACCGCCTGAAGACTGAGTTGAAGGAGTTTGAGAAGAAGGTGCAAGGGTTAGAGAAGGAGAGCTCCAAACTTAAAAAGGATCATGCTCTGGCTCTGAAGGCTAAAGATGATGTCCTCCAATAAAAAGTTAACTCGGCAGTGAAGGCAGCTCTTGCAGACGCCTCTGAGGGGATATTAGCCTAATATAAAACCTCTGACGAATTCATGGGCTTCGGCTTTGAGTACCTTGAAAGAGGTATCAAGGCCACCATCAAATGGGCGGCTGTCAAGGAGAAGGAGGCTGGAAGTTTGAAGGCCTCTGATTTCGTAGGCCTCGGCTTTGCCAACCCTCAGTTTGCCCAGGCCCTTCAAGAGGTTGAGGAGGAGGTTGTTGCGCCTGGCGAGACTGCCACACTAGATGGCACGGAGAATTAAGGGGCCGACCTCAGGGAGGATACTACCGAGGTGACCAAGGTTGTCCAACAGGACCAGGCCAAAGACACAAGCATTCTCCCTTCCAACCCTTAAAATTATCTCTATCTTGTAATCTTTGGATGTTTGTAATTTTTGAAGACCATAGTTGACTATTTTTTTAAATCTTAACTGTGTTTTGACCTCTGAGATCTTTCACTTCATTTTTGTTAAATGCTTCTATCTTTATGATGTTTTGACTCTGAAGTCTGGCTGCAATGGTCTTGTTTAAGCTCAATCAATAGTCTGAGGTCAGACCTTGTCACCACTGTGATGTTATAAGGGTCTGAGGTCATCACCTAAGATGTTATCCTCACAATTTATCTCACCAAATTAATGATGTTAAGGGTTTGAGGTCATCTCATTATGGTGTCTGACCTCAGACCTTGTCACCACTGAGTGATGTTATAAGGGTCTGAGGTCATCACCTAAGATGTTATCCTCAAAATTAATCCCACCAAATTAATGATGTTAAGGGTCTAAGGTCATCTCATTATGGTGTCTGACCTCAGACCTTGTCACCACCGAGTGATGTTATAAGGGTCTGAGGTCATCACCTAAGATGTTATCCTCACAATTAATCTCACCAAATTAATGATGTTAAGGGTCTGAGATCAACTCATTATGGTGTCTGACCTCAGACATTGTCACCACCGAGTGATGTTATAAGGGTCTGAGGTCATCACCTAAGATGTTATCCTCACAATTAATCTCACCAAATTAATGATGTTAAGGGTCTGAGGTCATCTCATTATGGTGTCTGACCTCAGACCTTGTCACCACTGAGTGATGTTATGAGGGTCTGAGGTCATCACCTAAGATGTTATCCTCATAATTAATCTCACCAAATTAATGATGTTAAGGGTCTGAGGTCATCTCACTATGGTGTCTGACCTCAGACCTTGTCACCACCGAGTGATATTATAAGGGTCTGAGATCATCACCTAAGATGTTATCCTCACAATTAATCTCACCAAATTAATGATGTTAAGGGTCTGAGGTCATCTCATTATGATGTCTGACCTCAGACATTGTCACCACCGAGTGATGTTATAAGGGTCTGAGGTCATCACCTAAGATGTTATCCTCACAATTAATCTCACCAAATTAATGATATTAAGGGTCTGAGGTCATCTCATTATGGTGTCTGACCTCAGACCTTGTCACCACTGAGTGATGTTATAAGGGTCTGAAGTCATCACCTAAGATGTTATCCTCATAATTAATCTCACCAAATTAATGATGTTAAGGGTCTGAGGTCATCTCATTATGGTGTCTGACCTCAGACCTTGTCACCACTGAGTGATGTTATAAGGGTCTGAGGTCATCACCTAAGATGTTATCCTCATAATTAATCTCATCAAATTAATGATGTTAAGGGTCTGAGGTCATCTCATTATGGTGTCTGACCTCAGACCTTGTCACCACTGAGTGATGTTATAAGGGTCTGAGGTCATCACCTAAGATGTTATCCTCAATTTCTGACAAGTGCACAGTGAAGCAAGAACCGTCATGGAAACTGATCTTTTATTAATAACATCTTCATAATAAGATGGTACATTTACGTAAAACTCTTTGCAACATCATATGTAATACTTCTTTAGGTGATCAGCATTCCATGGGTTAGCGAAAGGTTCCCCTTCTATATTTTCTAGCCTATAAGTACCGGGCACAACCTCTTTTGTCACTTTATAGGGACCGTGCCAGTTTGTGTGGAGCTTGTTTATTTTCTATAAGGTCTTCTTTAGCACTAAGTCTCCCACTGCGATGGGTCTTGACTTCACCCTCTGGTTGTAGAATTTTGCCGCCCTCTGTTGGTAGGCTGCTTGTCTGATCTCCACATCTTATCTTCTTTCTTCAATTAGATCTAGGTCTAGCCTCTTCTCTTCCCCATTTTTATCAGGGTCATAGGTCTGATCCCTGTGAGTAGGGAGCCCCACTTCTGTTAGTATGACGGCCTCTGAGCCATGTGCAAGCATGAACGGGGTTTCTCCTGTAGGTGTCCTTTTCGTGGTTCTGTAGGCCCATAACACAGCGTAGACCTCTTCAGTCCATCTTCCCTTCGCATCTTCTAACCTCTTCTTGATTCCATCGAGAATTGTTCTGTTCGTGACCTCGGTCTGACCGTTTGCATGAGGTCGGTTAGGAGATGAGAAGAACTGTTTTTTCCCAACTCTTAGGCAGTACTTTTTTAAAGAGGAGTTCTTGAACTGGGCCCCATTATCCGAGATGAGAGTGTTTGGGAGACCGTATCTGCATATGATGTTCCTCCAAATAAATTGGAAGGTCTTATGCTCTGTGATCGTTGTCATCGGCTCTGCCTCCACCCACTTTAAGAAGTAATCAATGGCAACTATCAAGAATCGATAACTGTTGGCAGCTCTTGGTAGGGGTCCTACTAAGTCAATCCCTCATACTGTAAATGGCCATGGAGAGGTGATTGACGTCATAGGTTGATGGGGTTGATGATGAATAGTGACGAATCTTTGACATTTATCACACCTCTTCACGTAGGCTGCAGCGTCTTTGGACAAGGTTGGCCACCAGTACCCCTGTGTGATGATTCTCTTGGCCAAGGGTCTTCCCCCTATGTGGCTAGAGCAAGAACCCTCATGAACTTCCTGTAAGACCCGGGGAACTTCCGTGGGATGCACACATCTGAGGAGAGGTAATAGAAATCCCTTCTTGTACAAGACTTATCCTATCATCGAGAACTTGGCAGCCCTATATCTCAATTTTCTCCTCTCTAGCTTGGACTCAGGTAGCTCTCCCTCTCTAATATATCTGACGAGGGGGTCAATCCATGAGTCTCCTAGGTTCAAATTGTGACAAGGGTTACATACCTCTTCTTCCTCGATGGTCGTCTTCCCTAAGACCTCGACTGGAACTGTCCTTCTGGCATTTGTCTTCGTCGCTGAGGCCAGCCTTGCCAACGCGTCTGCGTGGCTGTTATTTTATCGAGGTACTCTTTTTAATTTTGTCTTCTCGAAACATTCTAACATCGTTTTCACCCTCTATAGATACTTGGCCATTCTTTCGTCTTTTGCCTCATAAACTCCTAATATTTGATTGATAACTAACCTTGAGTCGCTGTGGAGTAGGAGTCGCCTCACACCCAGAGTCTTTCCCAATGAGAGGCCGGCTATCATGACTTCATATTTCGACTCGTTATTAGATGCCTTAAAGTTAAATCTCAAAGCGTACTCGATGTTAGCACCATCTGGGGCTGAAAGTATCAACCCTGCACTCCTTCCACTGTCGTATGATGAACCATTAACGAAGAGGTTCCAAATGTCTGTATCCGATGAGAAAGCCCCCTCTGACATGACTCCCTGCCTGAAGAGGTACCGATCCTCCTCGTTCTCCGCTACTCTGTTCCTGATCTTTTTGGTCACGACCTCTCCCTGATCTCGGTAGACGTTGGGTGTCGTCTCTTCCTGGTCCAGGAAGACACTGCTATTTGACCCTTAAGCACCCTCTAGGTCATTCTTGGCCTCGGCCTCTTCCCAAGTGAATTCAGCAACAAAGTCTGCGAGGGTCTGCCCCTTGATGGTTGTCCTAGGTTGGTAGGTAAGGTCATACTCCCCCAACTCAATGGCCCAAGCCATCAACCTTCCAGATTTCTCAGGTTTATGTAGGACCTGTCTTAGTGGTGATTCGGTAAGGACAACCATGAAGTGGGGTTGGAAGTAGGGCTTCATCTTCCTTGAAGCATGAATCAGGGCGTAGGCCAGCTTTTCCATACATGGGTAGTTTTGTTCAGACCCTTGAAGGGCCTTACTGTTGAAATACACAAGCTTTTGGATTCCAACATCTTCCCGCACTATAGCTGCACCGACAGTCAATTCAGAGACTGCTAGATACACATATAATTTCTCTCCTACTATAGGCCGAGATAGTAGCAAGGGAGACCCAAGGTAAGACTTGAGTTGGTTGAATGCTTCTTCGCACTCTTCATCGCACTGGAAGGCCTTTCTAAGCACTTTAAAGAACAGAAGACACTTGTCCGTTGCCCTGGAAACAAATCTGTTAAGTGCAGCCACTCTCCCCGTGAGTCTTTGGACGTCTTTGATACTCCTCAGTGTCTTCATATCAAGCAAAGCCTTGATTTTCTCAGGGTTTACTTCAATTCCTCTTTGATTATTAATGAATCCAAGAAACTTCCCAGCTCCTATCCCGAAGACACACTTCGCTGTGTTGAGCTTTATCCTGTATAAGTCCATAGTATCAAAGGTCTTTTCGAGGTCTGCCACATGAGTGCAAGCTTTTAAGCTCTTCGTTAACATATCATCTACATACACCTCCATAGTCTTGCCTATTTGATCTTCGAACATCTTATTCACAAGACGTTGGTATGTTGCCCCTGCATTTTTCAAATCGAAGGGCATCACTTTATAACAGTACGTCCCTTTATCGGTAATGAAGGTTGTCTTCTCTGAGTCTTCCGCATCCATAAAGATCTGGTTATAGCCTGAATACGCGTCCATGAAGCTCATGAGATCATGTCCTGCAGTAGCATCCACCATCTGATCTATCCGAGGTAAGGGATAGATGTCTTTTGGACAAGACCTGTTCAGATCCGTGAAATCAACACACATCCTCCACTTCCCATTGGCCTTGGGTACGATGACTGCATTCGATAACCACTTTGGATATATGACTTCTCTTATAAACTCAGCCTCTTCCAATTTTTAACCTCTTCCCAAATGACTTAATACTTCTCCCTGGAGTAAACTCTTCGTCTTTGTTTGATTGGTCTGGCATCTTTGGTCACGTTGAGTTTGACACTCATAACCTCAGGGTTGATGCCGGGAATATCCGCGTGACTCCAAGCGAAGACACTTTGCCTCTTCCTGAGGAAGTTTATCAGCTCTTCCTTGGTTTCTGTCTTTAGGGTTTTACCGACCTGGATGGTTTTTTCCGGCTCGTCCTCATTGAGGACGATGGATTCTACCTCTTCCGCAACCTCTCCCTTCTTCAACTTTATTTCATCTCTCGGGTCCAATGTATCAATGTTGTAGGTGGTGGTTGCCCTCTTATAGGCCTCTCTCTCTTCGGTCGAGTTGAAGTAACATTATCGCCTTATGGTCTGGTCACCTTGCACTTCCCCTACCCCATAGGGGGTCATGAATTTTAGCATCTGGTGGACCGTCGACGGCACAGCTTCAAACTCCTTAAGGGAAACCCTTCCTACGATGAGGTTATAGGCCGAGAAGACGTTCTCGTCCATCACGAATTTTTTTATCTTTCGGGTCAACCTCTTAGGCCACTCGTCACCCATCCGAACGTCCATCTCATACATGCCCAATAGGTGGACCTTTTCGCCGCTGAAGCCCATCAATGGATGATGATATGGTACCAGCCTAGCTCTGCTAAGACCTAGGCTCTTGAAGCAAGGCCAAAACATCACGTCTGCTGAGCTTCCCCCGTCAACGAGCAACCTCTGCACCTCGCACCCATGCACCCTTGTTATTATTACCAAAGGGTCATCATGGGGGGCTAAGATACCTTTAAAGTCGAGTCGGGAGAACCCAACTATAAGGGTGTCCATATCCACCTTCTTTCTCTTCTGCACTGCGTCGGAAGACGTTAGATTGACAACCTCATGCTTGGTCGCTGACTTGGCCTCTGCCACATGAGCTTTCCTGTCAGCCACTTCAGAGCCACCTCCTGGTCCAGGAAGACACTGCTATTTGACCCTTAAGCACCCTCTAGGTCATTCTTGGCCTCGGCCTCTTCCCAAGTGAATTCAGCAATAAAGTCCGCGAGGGCCTGCCCCTTGATGGCTGTCCTAGGTTGGTAGGTAAGGTCATACTCCCCCAACTCAATGGCCCAAGCCATCAACCTTCCAGATTTCTCAGGTTTATGTAGGACCTGTCTTAGTGGTGAGTCGGTAAGGACAACCATGAAGTGGGGTTGGAAGTAGGGCTTCATCTTCCTTGAAGCATGAATCAGGGCGTAGGCCAGCTTTTCCATACATGGGTAGTTTTGTTCAGACCCTTGAAGGGCCTTACTGTTGAAATACACAAGCTTTTGGATTCCAACATCTTCCCGCACTATGGCTGCACTGACAGCCAATTCAGAGATTGCTAGATACACATATAATTTCTCTCCTACTATAGGTCGAGATAGTAGCAAGGGAGACCCAAGGTAAGACTTGAGTTGGTTGAATGCTTCTTCGCACTCTTCATCGCACTGGAAGGCCTTTATAAGCACTTAAAAGAACGGAAGACACTTGTCCGTTGCCCTGGAAACAAATCTGTTAAGTGCAGCCACTCTCCCCGTGAGTCTTTGGACGTCTTTGATACTCGTCGGTGTCTTCATGTCAAGCAAAGCCTTTATTTTCTCAGGGTTTGCTTCAATTCCTCTTTGATTATTAATGAATCCAAGAAACTTCCCAGCTCCTATCCCGAAGACACACTTCGCTGGGTTGAGCTTCATCCTGTATAAGTCCATAGTATCAAAGGTCTTTTCGAGGTCTGCCACATGAGTGCAAGCTTTTAAGCTCTTCGTTAACATATCATCTACATACACCTCCATAGTCTTGCCTATTTGATCCTCGAACATCTTATTCACAAGACATTGGTACGTTGCCCCTGCATTTTTCAGACCGAAGGGCATTACTTTATAACAGTACGTCTCTTTATCCGTAATTAAGGCTATCTTCTCTGCGTCTTCCGCATCCATGAAGATCTGGTTATAGCCTGAATACGCGTCCATGAAGCTCATGAGCTCATGTCCTGCAGTTGCATCCACCATCTGATCTATCTGAGGTAAAGGATAGTTGTCTTTTGGACAAGACCTGTTCAGATCCATGAAATCAACACACATCCTCCACTTCCCATTGGCTTTGGACACGATGACTGCATTTGATAACTACTCCGGGTATATGACTTCTCTTATAAACTCAGCCTCTTCCAATTTTTTGACCTCTTCCCGGATGACGTTGTACTTCTCCCTGGAGTAAGCTCTTCGTCTTTGTTTGATTGGTCTGGCATCTTTGGTCACGTTGAGCTTGTGACTCATAACCTCAAGGTCGATGCCGAGCATGTCTGCGTGACTCCAAGCGAAGACACTCTGCCTCTTCCTGAGGAAGTTTATCAGCTCTTCCTTAATTTTTGCCTCTTGGTTTTTGCCAACCTGGATGGTTTTTTCCGGCTCATCCTCATTGAGGATGATGGATTCTACCTCTTCCGCGGCCTCTCCTTTCTTCAACTTTGTCTCATCCCTCGGGTCCAATGTATTAATGATGTAGGTAGTGGTTGCCCTCTTATAGGCCTTTCTCTCTTCGGCCGAGTTGAAGTAACATTCTCGCGCTATAGTCTGGTCACCTTGCAATTCCCCTACCCCATAGGGGGCCGAGAATTTTAGCATCTGATGGACCATCGACGGCACAACTTCAAACTCCTTAAGGGCCACTCTTCCTATGATGAGGTTGTAGGCCGAGAAGACATTCTCGTCCATCACGAAAAAATTTATCTTTCGGGTCAACCTCTTAAGCCACTCATCACCCATCTGAACGTCCATCTCATACATGCCCAATGGGTGGACCTTTTCACCGCTGAAGCCCATCAAAGGATGATGATAGGGTACCAGCCTAGCTCTGCTAAGGCCTAGGTTCTTGAAGCAAGGCCAAAACATCACGTGTGCCGAGCTTCCCCCGTCCACGAGGATCCTCTGCACCTCGCACCCATGCACCCTTATTGTTATTACCAAAGGGCCATCATGGGGGGCTAAGATACCCTTAAAGTCGAGTCTAGAGAACACAACTATAAGGGTGTCCATGTCTACCTTCTTTCTCTTCTGTACTGCATCGGAAGACATTAGGTTTATAACTTCAAGCCTTTACATTGACTTGGCCTCCGCCCCTGAGCCTTCCTGTCAGCTACTTCAGAGCCACCTCCCGCAAGTCCTCCGCATATGATGTCAACACCAAAAGAGATTATGCCAACCCTCTTCACTGGAGTGTTGTCATCTTTCGGCGGGAGGTCTAAATCGTCTTCGTCTTCACCTTCTGAATCATTGTCTCTTCTAGCTGGGACACTGTCACGGCATCTATCGTTTTGCCTCTTTCTAGGGTCATCTCTTCCCCCTTTAGGTGTCTTACCATCAACATACTTCCTTAATTTTTCGGATTTTAACATCTTTTCAATCTCATCCTTCAAGGCGAAGCATCTGTCTGTGACATGGCCATGGTCCTGGTGGAACTCACACCACAAGTTTTTGTTCCTCTTATGCGGCGGAGCTTTCAATTTTTCTGGCCATCTCAGAGTCCTGTCATTCTTGATCTCGTTAAGGATATGCTCACAGCTCACATTTAGAGGAGTATAGTGAGCGAACTTGTCATCGGCTGACCTCTTCTTTCCATCTTTCTTTCTTTGGGACTTCCCGCCACTACCGCGGTTCTCATCCTCGTACTTAGCAGCCATTGCCTCTTCTGCATTCATGACCTTTCCTGCAGATGCCAATAGCTCTGCCATAGACCTAGGAGGGTCTTTCGCGAGTTTCCACAACAGCTTCCCTTTCTGAAGACCTCCAATGAGGGCGGTCATGGCTATATTTTCTTCATAATATTTAACCTCCAGCTTCTCTTTGTTGAACCTGGCGATGTAGTCTCTTAGTCTCTCGTCCTTGGCCTGCTTGACATACAGCAGGTGAGTGGCCTTCTTTTGAGGTCTCACCGCAAAGCAGAAGTTGTGGATGAATCGTTCAGCCAAGCCTTTGAAATTCTCAATTGAGTTCTTCGGAAGAGAAGTAAACCAACTGTGTGCTGCTCCTGTCAAGGTCCCAGTGAAGTCCCTACACTTCATCTCATCAGGTATTGAGTAGATGTCTGTTGCCGACTGATACATCTTGATGTGATGTACAGGGTTGGTGCTGCCATCATACTTGGGAGACACCACGGGAGGTTTGAACTTAGCGGGAGTCGGGAAGCTCACTATCTTAGCCACAAATGGAGAGCCCTCTGAGTAACCCCTTTGCAATGGGTCCCTACTTTTGATGAGGTCTCCTATCTTTTCCTCAAGGCACTAGATAGAGTCATTCCACGGTCTTCTGCCATCGACCTGGCCGAGGTTATCCCCAGCCACCTCTAAGGGATGGACTGAGGGTTCTCCTGCCGCAGCACGTCGGCTGTTGACCTCTTCCTGGTCTCTGCCCCTTCTTTTACGGGGTCGGCTTTGATCAGGCCGACCTTATATGTCCCCTTTTAGGGAACCGACAACACTTTTTGACCTGGATAACCTCTGTCTTAGGTCATTCACTAGGCCCAACCTCTCAAAGGCTGACCCTCTGCTCAATCGATCAAAAGCTGATCCTCGTTGTTGGGCCTCTTCAGCTCTGCGGCCAGCACACCCTCGGCACTGTTTAAGAGGACGAACCGTATTGTTTGAAACCTCATATGGCTCCCAATAATCTTCCGGGGACTCTTTCGCCTCTAGATCGTCATACCTGTCCTCTGGGCAAGGGTTTCCTTGCCTCCCCAGGCGTAAGCGCCTAGGGTCAGCAACGTCCCTTCTCCATTGGGGTGCAGGCTGGTCCTTCATTGGTGCATGGGGTGGTCCCCTGGCGTCAGGATGAGGCTGAACAACCGCCGGAGTGATCATATCCGGTGAGACTCCAGGTGGCCTCATCATAGTTTGGCTGAGCTGTGCAAATTATTCCTACATAGCTTATTGTGTTGCAGCCAAAGACCTCAAGGCTGTAGCTACCTCCGCCATTTCGGACTGGGGCGAAGCCTGACTGGAACTAGGCCCCCCACCACCAGGTGGCGGAAGAGGCGGCGGCAACTCTGGTGCCATGTGTTGCTTAGTAATGAGCTTAAGTACCAGGTGAGCTTAATACCTTAAAGGACCACTTTCAATGGTGAAATAGCTCCACACGAGGGGTGGTGCCTGGTTCACCACCAGCGTCTTCGGTGAGGTTAAGCTGAAGAAGAGGAAGAGATAGCTTCTCGTTCTAACAGACGGCGCCAAAATGATGATGCTGGAAATAGCACCACCATTCAAGGTGTTTGTGAGCTCAATTCAATGTTAACAATGGCAGCATAAGAGTATATACACATATAGTAGAAGGAGGTGAGGAGAAGAGGATTCACACAGAAATATAAGTGGTTCAGCGAATCAGGCCTACGTCCACTGTGTAAGTGTATGATATGTATCATTGTATGAGGGCTCTAATGGCCATGGATACAATCTCTCAAGCTTTCTCTCTCTACTGTGTATTTGGACAGAGTTTTAGCTAGGGTTGCTAATTTTGGATCCTTTGCAAGGTAGAGGATGACCTCTATATATAGTACCTGGGGGTGTAATGTACCCCCCATGCATGCAATGAGCATGTGTGTGTTGATCTAGCCAATATGAAGAAGACATCTGTCGCTGTCATATGTAGAGAATGATGATGAAATATTCTCCCCACGTGTGGAGAATAATTTGTTATAACTAACTTGCACCCACGTGCCCTTATCCAAATGCCAATAGGTGCTCGGATATCGTGCTTGGTCATGACCTCGGCCTGGGAGAGGCCGAGGTTGATAAAGTCTAGTTGCTCGTTCAATCCGAGGTGGACAACGTCGAACTCGGCTTAAGTTAAGCCGAGACAATGGATAGGGGTCGGCCAGAGTCGAGGTTGAGCTGGCTTGCGCTTGGAACATCGTCTGATATCTTGATGAGGTAGACCTTGGTAGAAGTATGGCTTCTTACGACCTCGGCCAACCCCTGGCCGAGGTTGTCGTACTCGGTTGAACTGAAGTGCCGCTGACCCTTATGATGCATGCAGTGTCCCTTTCGGGCTCTGACCCGTTTGCTTTCAAATCTATTTTTGTAAAAACCTTTTAGGTGCCCAGCCACAAGGACACCATGCATAGGATTTCCATTCAGGTGACGAGCTGTAGCTGTTGTGGAAGTTACAGGGCTTTGCTAGTAGACGCTACTTTTGTCTTGACTCCATATTCAGTTTTATCATTTGTAGGGCATGTCGCCCATTTCCTTTAGAGACATTTTATATTTTAGTTATTCAGACTTTGGTTTGTAATTAATTCAGGATGCAGTCTTGTTTTATTTATTTCCATATTGGGATTGTTGTGAGGAGTATTTCCTCCAGACTCATTATTATTTGTTGGTTACTCTATTGAGACTTTATCGTGAATGGTTGTGCTACATTTTTATAATTCATTTATTGCATGTTAATCAAATTTAATTTAAAATTTGGCAACTCACTTTTTAAATACTAGGTGGTTAGTAATCATTAAAATGTTTTCGACAGTGATGCTATTAACTGAACCAACTTGACATTTTGTATTGATTTAATAAAGGAGTAGCTACCCGGTATTTAATTAGTCGAGGTGTCACGGGTGGTATCAGAGCATCAGGTTCTAGTGTCCTTTAGGATCTGTACGGCTTGTTACGTTTTCGCTGAGCTTTCTTTGATATAGAGCCCTAATACTAGGAATGTTGTGTTTATCTCTATATACTGGAAAATTCGTACTTCTGCGACTTGTTTATTTGAATGATGAACTCATCCAAATTTACTTGAATTTTCAGATGGATCGTCAAGAAGAACTAGCTAAAACAGTTAGGGGAGTCAACGAGCAAGATCGACTCACACCCCAGGTATCCCCAGGAAGAATATCAACTGCCGAGTTAGCAGGTATCGTGGCACAAGCTGTCACCACTGCAGTTTTACAATACCAAGAACGCAACATACAACTTAAAGGAGGCAAAAGACCTAGAGAGGTTAACCAAATGCATGTGACTAAAACTGACAAATGTGCGAAGACACCGAATCTGCGACAACAAAACAACCAAGATAGAGTCAGTTCCAGAAGTAACGAGATTTATGTACAGGGGCAAAAGTGTCAGGGCCAACGAAGTCAGGTTCAGAATGAAACCAAAAAGGGGTGTTTCAGTTGTGCAATGGACGATCACGAACGTAAATCTTGTTCGAATCAGACTGGGGATAAACTACAATCCGACCAGCGAAGAATTTCGAAACTCTGCTATAAATGTGTACAACCGGGTCACAAGTGGATGGATTGTCCTCACCTTGACAAAGTTTTTCCACAAATTTCCCATCAAGGCCAGCAAGACCAGGGAAAAAGTGAGACTAGTCAACAACGTGGTAAAATGAAACAGTTTCGAAAGAGAAATAAAGTCCCAAGTCAGCAAGGCCGACACCGACAACAGCAGGGTCAGAGGGGGAGTAACTTCAGAGGCCGATGTTTTGTGTGTGGCACGCATGGCCATAGGCGTAAGGATTGTCCAGAGAAGAACAGGGCCCACGACAGGAAGGTGCTAGTAATAAACCACAGCAGCCAGCTCCACCACCCTTTCCAACAGCCTCAGTTCAGCGGAGACAGCTACAGTGCGGACGAGTCTATAACTTCCCACAGGCAGCCGCTCCGCAGGCACCACCCGCAATTTGGGGTATGTTTTCCTATCCATGGGACTTTTGGGTCGAATTTTGTTTGTTACTGGGACAACGCATTGTTTTATAGCTACATATTATGCGAAGACCTTAGGGTTATTAACCACAGTATTGAGCACTGTAACGTAGGTAGACTCACCACTGGGGAATGGTTCATTTTTTTTTCTTTATATGCCGGGGAGTGGGGGTAGAGATTGGTAGTTTGGTATTTCCTGCAGACATGTTAGTCTTAGATATACATGAGCATGATGTTATTATTGATATGGATTGGCCCGCAGCTTACCGAGTCATGATTGACTGTTTTAGTAGGAGTATTATCATTGCCATTCCCGGGCAGGAGATGTTTTTAGTGGCGATGCCTCGCCCTGAGGGAGGATCGTCCACTCATTTGTACCATATAGAGGAAAAGACCTCTAAAGAAGTGGTGATACCACTTGATTCGATTCCGGTTGTTCGAGAGTTTGCCGATGTATTTCAGGATATACCTGGATTACCTCCGAGTAGAGAGATAGATTTTGTGATCGATTTGACGCCGGGCACTCGGCCTATTGCCCGCGCACCTTACCGTATGACTCCAGCTGAGATGAGAGAGTTACAGGATCAAATTGAGCAGTTGTTGGGTCAGGGGTTTATACGGAGGAGTACTTCGCCGTGGGGTGCCCCTGTGTTGTTCGTTAAGAAGAGGGATGGATCGTTGAGGTTGTGTGTGGATTACCGGGAGTTGAATAAGGTCACGATACGAAATAAGTATCCGTTTCCCCGAATCGATGACTTATTCGACCAGTTGAGAGGAGCTTCTTTCTTCTCAAAGATTAATTTGCGATCGGGATACCATCAGTTACGTATCAGGGAGGATGACGTCTCGAATACTACTTTCTTAACGAGATATGGTTCCTACGAGTTTCGGGTTATGCCTTTTAGTTTGACCAATGCTCCAGCCGTGTTTATGGACTTGATGAATAGGGTGTTCAGAGAGTTCCTAGATCAGTTCATCATTGTCTTCATTGATGACATTCTGGTCTATTCCTAGACAGAGGAGGAGCACGCCAAGCATTTGAGGCAGGTTTTGCAGACGCTACGTCAGAAGGAGCTATATGCAAACTATGAGAAGTGCGGGTTTTGGCTGAAAGAGGTTCAGTTTTTGGGACATATTATTTCCGACCGGGGGATATCTGTTGATCCGGGGAAGGTATCCGCGGTGAGGGAGTGGGGACAGCCCACGACACCGATTGAGATCCGTAGTTTCTTGGGCCTTGCAGGATACTTCAGGAGGTTTATTCGGGGTTTCTCAAAGATAGCGGGTCCTTTGACACATCTGACTCGTAAAGGTGTGCCGTTCATTTGGAGTGATGCCTGTCAGTTGGCATTCGATGAGTTGAAGGACAAGTTGACCTCAGCACCTGTGTTAGCATTGCCGAGATCGGGAGTTGAGTATCTAGTTTACACCGATGCGTCCTTACAAGGACTTGGAGGTGTATTACAGCAGGAGAGTCAGGCCATAGCTTATGCTTCCCGTAACTTTAAGCCTCACGAAAAGAATTACCCCACTCATGACTTGGAGTTAGCGGCAGTGGTATTTGCCCTTCGGATTTGGAGACATTATCTTTTGGAGGAGAAGTTTCGATTATTCACGGACCACAAGTCCCTACAGTACCTGTTCACGCAGAAGGAGTTGAATATGCGACAACGGAGGTGGCTTGAATTTGTGAAGGACTATCAGTTTGATATCCAATATCACCCGGGGAAGGCTAACGTGGTAGAAGACGCGTTGAGCCGTAGGTCAGTAGATGAGGTGGCAGGGGTGTGGAAGGCAAAGTGGAAAGAGTTGGGACACCAGGATGCAGTGGCCCGATCGTTCATGTCTGTGATGACTGTTACACCGCAGATTGTCACGAGAGTGGTGAAGGCACAAGCAAATGACTCGTTCTGTCAGGAGCAGATAGTTTGATTACTAGCAGAGGGAGCCGAGTCCTATACCGTTAGCTCAGACGGGGGATTACGCTTCAATGGGAGACTGGTAGTTCCGGAAGGGGAGGAATTGCGACACGAGGTGATGGCAGAGTCGCACGGCTCACGGTTAGCGGTACATCCCGGTGGGGACAAAATGTACCAAGACATGAGACGTCAGTATTGGTGGAGCGGGATGAAAAGAGATATTGCCGTGTTTGTTTCTAAATGCGCCACTTGTCAGCTGGTAAAAGTGGATCATCAGAGACCGGCAGGACTTCTACAACCATTAGAGGTCCCGATGTGGATATGGGAGAGCATATCCATGGACTTTATCACGGGGTTGCCTACGTCACAGAGGGGTCACGACTCCATTTGGGTAATTGTGGACAGGTTGACCAAAGTTGCTCATTTTCTACCTGTAAGGACAGACTACACTACGGAACAGTATGGCCAGCTTTTTATAGCAGAAATAGTGAGACTTCACGGTGTGCCCCTAAATATCGTGTCTGACCGAGACAAGATATTTATTTCACAGTTTTGGGAGAGTTTTCAGGAGGCCATGGGCACGGATTTGCGGTTGAGTACGGCATATCACCCGCAGACCGATGGGCAAACCGAACGTACAACCCAGATGTTGGAGGACATGTTGCGTATGTGCATCGTTGATTTTTGGGGTGGATGGGAGCCGTATCTTCCACTGGTGGAGTTTGCTTACAACAACTCCTACCAGTTCACCATTGGCATGGCTCCATTTGGGGCATTGTACGGTAGACCTTGTCGATCCCCACCATGTTGGTTGGAGGTGGGGGACGACAAACTACTTGGGCCGGAAGTGATTCAGGATACTTCGGCGAGGATAGAATTGATACGGGGTCGCATTCGGGTAGCTCAGGATCGGCAGAAGAGCTATGCTGATGCGAAAAGGTTCTTCAGGGAGTTCCAAGTGGGGGACCAGGTTTTACTCAGAGTATCTCCTATGAAGGGGATTATGCGATTTGGGAAGAAGGGGAAGTTGGCACCGAGATACGTGGGACCATTTCCTATCATCGAGCGGATTGGGTCGGTTGCGTATAGACTTGGGTTACCGGAGCATTTACACAGGATTCATGATGTGTTTTATATTTACTCGCTAAGGAAATATCTTAGATATGATTTGGCTCATTCTCACATTGCTTTGGAGGACATCGATCTCCAGCCCGATAGCTCCTACGAGGAGGGGCCGATTGCTATTTTGGACCGAAGTGAGCGGAAACTGTGGTCAAAGATAGTTCCGTTAGTACGTGTTCAGTGGCGGCATCATAATGCCGAGGAGTCCACATGGGAGCGCGAGAATGAGATGCACAAACGTTATCCAGAGTTATTTTTACCAGGTACTTTTTAGTTTCGAATTTCGGGACGAAATTCTGTTATTAGGGGGGAAGTATGTAATACCTCGCATTTTTATCGATATTTATTTATGGGATTAATTAAATTAAATGTGAATTAATTGAGAATTAATCCGGATAAAATACTAACGAGATGTGAGTTGGTATTTGATTATAATGTGTATATATGGCAATATATGAATATTGAAAATATTAGAATTATCGCGAGGCTGAAATACGGCAATCTGGAAAATTTAATTGGGACGCGCGTGTCAGTCGCGTCGAGAATGAATTTATGAGATTTAAAAATAAACTATTTTTCTTTTGACCAAATAGTCATTTTGAGTGCACCAACGTGTCCGGAAGGGTCGAGATAGTCAGAAAACACTAGCCGGGGGTTTAGTTTGGGTCCCGGGGCATTTTTAGGCCAAACCAGCAACCCAAAAGGGTAGTTTGGTAATTTCGGAAATTTGGTAATTAAAACCCACGAAAATTAGACTTTAATTATAACTTATCATTAAACCCACTAACCCATTTTCAACCCCAATCTAAGTAGTGGGCTACGGGAGAAGTTAAGAAAATATTTTAACTTGCCAAAAACCAACCCCCACCTCCATTGTCATCTTGTGAGAAGAACTTGTAGAGAGAGAGAGAGAGAGGAGAATTCTGCAGAGAGAGAGAGAGAGGAATTCAACCATCTCCCACAACAAATCTGAAGAACATAAGGCAAGTGATTTAGTTACAAATAATTCAATGAATGTGTTCTTCCATGTTTAGTGTAATTATCGAATTTTGTCTTGGAAGATTGATATAGACCCATGAATTTGAGGATTAAAACTACGAACCATGTTAGGAATTGCATGTAGACATATTCTGGACGAATTATGAATTCAAAATATAACCCTTGATGATCTAAAAACGTATTTAAGAATAAATTTATTGTTGTTCTAGAAAGAAATAGAAAACTAGGGTTCTTGATGAAGTTTTGATCCAAATAAAACCCTTGGTTGATGATTAATTGGTTTTAGAACGTTAACAATGTTGTAGGATGCTTGTATGATGATATTATAACGTTAGATTAGAGTTTCATGCATTATAATGGAGTTTTGGGACGATTTGAGGACTGCAAAACGAAGCAGTCCGTAGCCTACCTGGTGCAATTGATCGATCGACATTCATCAGTCTATCGATCGACCACCATCGATCGATCGATGTTCAAGGTCGATCGATTGACCTTCCCAGAATGAGTAAAATTTTCCCTAGTTAAATTTTAATGATGTTAACCCTTAGAAAACTATTATTGGAGACTTTATGAATATCCTTAGACTTAAGGAAGACCAGTAGGTATGGTTATAAAATTTGGACCTTAATTAGAATTCAATTTGAGGAATTATTCTAAAATCTAATGAAATTCGATGAGTGTGATAATATTAGGGTTAAAAGAGTAAATTTGAATAATTTGATGAAATGAGGTTTGGGGCAGAAGTAAGGACCTTAAGAATAATGATGTTATATGTGGGAATAATAGGAGACTTAGTAATCCCTTTGAGATAGGTTTTAAGTACAAGAAGCTATGACGTGAGATGTGTCGACAGTCTACATTATATATTATCGGAAGACTTAAAAATGCATAAAATTGGAAAAATGGTATAGGGATGTAGAATATACCTTTATTAATATTAAGATATCCAAGATGTGTGAATGCTTAGTATATGACTTATGTGTATGACATACCTACCATACTTGCTATCACGGGAGGTTTACGTTCGCTTAGGGCCATCTAATTTTTGTGTGCCCGGATTTAGATTGGTACCTTAAGAACATAATGCTAGAATGACTTATTTGTGAGTTAATAAGTCAGCTGACTATGGAGCGTAGGTATGTACGTGACCCATGGATATGTTGAATTATGTTCGCCTCCATTTTTGTGTGTTGTGCTTATTCTAACAATTCCTGAGAGATTCGGAATTTGTAATCCTTATGTACGTGATGTACCGGGATGAGATAGCAGAGTATGTGCACCGTAGCCTAAACTAGGGGTGCCTATAATGTATATTTATGATGTGAATAATATACAACTAATGTTCAATGAAATACTTAGTAAAGTAGCGATGTGTATACTTGTGCTATTTTAATAGAGATTAAAATGAGAACTCCACAAAATAAAAGGTTGTTATTAAGGAATTAAGGCCCATACATGGTATACTTTAATGACATGAATGAACCCTTAAACCTATAAAGTGAAGCCAGGTTCTGTATTAGACTAGTTAGTTAGTAGCATAACTAGTACGAGCTATGGATGCGTTAGGAGTGCACATTAGTTGAGAGGTGAGGAGTTCATGTGAGTGCACGTCACTAACATGTATTTGATATTCACTGTTTAATTGTCATTAAAGCACTTGTTGTTTTTAAAATACTCTCCACTTTCGGGCTCTGACCCGTTTGCTTTCAAATCTATTTTTGTAAAAATCTTTTAGGTGCCCAGCCACAAGTACACCATGCATATGATTTCCATTCAGGTGACGAGCTGTAGCTGTTGTGGAAGTTACAGGGCTTTGCTAGTAGACGCTTCTTTTGTCTTGACTCCATATTCAGTTTTATCATTTGTAGGGCATGTCGCCCATTTCCTTTAGAGACATTTTATATTTTAGTTATTCAGACTTTGGTTTGTAATTAATTCATGATGCAGTCTTGTTTTATTTATTTCCATATTGGGATTGTTGTGAATAGTATTTCCTCCAGACTCATTATTATTTGTTGGTTACTCTATTGAGACTTTATCGTGAATGGTTGTGCTACATTTCTATAATTCATTTATTGCATGTTAATCAAATTTAATTTAAAATTTGGCAACTCACTTTTTAAATACTAAGTGGTTAGTAATCATTAAAATGTTTTCGACAGTGATGCTATTAACTGAACCAACTTGGCATTTTGTATTGATTTAATAAAGGAGTAGCTACCCGGTATTTAATTAGTCGGGGTGTCACAGCGAGGACGTTGATAAGGCCCCAGAGGGTACTTGTCGTCGTTAAAGCTCTACTATGGCATTTTAAAAAATTGTGTTTCGGGACATTTGAATTCATGGCACGTTTAACAATCTCTTATTTGGGGCTTGGGCCATACGTTGTAATAATATAGGAGTTTTATAGTCTATTTCCCTTATTATTAGGATTGTTGGATTTAACGAAATTTTCTTAACTAAATCTTGTTAATTAACCTAACTACTTAAAGCGGTATCCCATTTCCTAAATTAAAACCTATTTAATTACGTTCCGTTCCTTATAAAATGGTGCAAATTAAAGGATTTTCTTAAATAATAAAATTGGACTTTCCCCCTCCCCCCATTGACACCTTGATTCGGGTGCGAGTTGACCCAAACGGTAGCTTAAATCCGGGTCGGGGCGTTAAGCAACTAAGATAATAGCAACTTTAAGTGAAAAAAACTTATTGGTTTAACGTGAACACACACAAGTCTAGTGAGAAGCGCATATACACCAAAGAATTACCAATAACACATTCGACAACTTGTATACATCCACGATGTGTAGATTTTCTTTTTGTTAATCAAATAAATAAGGCACAAATAGAGTACGAAATAAGTTATACATATTGATTTTCACCCCCCATCTTTTATATAAAATGTGTTTATTAGAGTCCAAAAGCCTTCGGCTCTCCCAAGTGCTTATCCCATCTGATAAATTATCATGGATGTTGATTTGTCTTTATTTTTTTCTCATCACATGTTAAAGATGTGTGAGACGTGGGCAACACACTCTTGAATAACCACATGTGGTGATGAGTGAAAATACCTTCCACAATAACCTATTTATTTTTTCCAAAATGAAATAAATTTTAAATAAATTTTTTTATTTCACTAAATATATTCAATTAAATGAGGGCAATACTTTGCGAAATTTGTTAAATGTGTAATATTTCACAATTTACAAATAAATAATTTTTTAGGGTTTTTTACCAATTAAATATGTTGTTCAATATGTTCTATCATATTTTTTTGGCTTGAGTAGATCCTATGAAAAAAGATTTTTGATCCAATAAATCCTGTTTATAAACATGTAGTGAATATTCATTATATGTTAAAACATAATTTTTTTTCTTTTTTTTTGTGATAGAACTTGTTAAGAAATTGAAAGTTATTTATCAAGAACAAGCTCCCTTTTTTTTTTTTTTTTAGACAAAAGCGTGGGCAATCTCGACCGTTGAAGAGATATCGTGAGAGCCGTCAGATTTAGGGCATTGGAGGAATGAGTAGGGTTTTAATTGGTTCACTCACATTCACCAAAGACGCCCTTTTCAGCCTCCATCTCCCACAGAGACACATAGCGATATTCCAGTCTCTCGAAGATGGTGCAGCGTCTGACATACCGCAAACGCCATAGCTATGCTACCAAATCCAACCAACACCGGGTCGTCAAAACCCCTGGTGGCCGGTTGGTTTATCAGGGTACCAAGAAGAGAGCAAGTGGCCCCAAGTGCCCTGTGACCGGAAAGAGAATCCAAGGGGTATGTATCCTTTTTAAACTAGTTATGCATCTTATTAAATAGGAACCTCCTAATTTTAATCGAAACGTATGTTTATGTGTATGTTATGAATTGGAACCAGGATTGGTTGTAATAATACCCCCTATTCAGTTATATGGACTCAAGTTTGTTCATCATATGTTTTACAATACCCTACCAAAGTGTTCATTGTTTCGGCTTGATTTGCAGATTCCTCACTTGAGACCTACCGAATACAAGAGGTCCAGATTACCCAGGAACAGAAGGACAGTGAACCGTGCCTACGGTGGTGTATTATCCGGAGGTGCAGTGAGAGAGAGGTTAGTTCATATAAAATACTTGTCAAGTTGTTAAAATAGATAATAACGCTGCTATCTTACATCAATACTTAAGTCCAATATTGTGGAGCAATTTATTATACCTGCACCCGTTTGTGTTGCAGGATCATCCGAGCCTTCTTGGTGGAAGAGCAAAAGATTGTGAAGAAGGTTCTGAAGATTCAGAAGGCAAAAGAAAAGATAGCCGCAAAGAACTAAGCTGTGAGACTGAAGTTAATGTGCTTGAAAGCAATTTTGATTTTAAGAGATGATTATGAGTTGTGTACTGTGTTATTGTTTTTCTAATTTTGAATGAGCATTTTTCGTTAGTTGTTTTGGTTTCTCATATGAACTGATTCCTATCAGTGATTTCGTTTATCCTACAATTACATCTTCGATGAATCAAACATTTCCTTGCGCACCTCGTCATGATGATTCTCTAATATGCCAATAAGGATTTGGATTTGAAATGTCACCTTGCTTGAGATGGATTTGTCCAAATGGTAATTGCAGTTTATGATCAGTTGTTTTCAGTTGACATCGAAGACAGTATTATAGTGCATATACTGTTGGGACAACGTTGTAGCAACTAGCAGAGGAAGACAGTGAATGATATTACATGGTCGTGTTTACAAGTATGTGACCATATATTTATCTAACGCAATAAAAGTGGAGTTTCTAGTGCATATACTATTTGAGAACGTTGAAAGGTTTTGAACAAGAACATTTATGCCTGCATTTGTATCTTCTCACTTTTTTTACTGTGTTTCGTGGACACGTTAATGAAATAGCATTAAATCTATTAATCACCTGAGTTGTTTTTTAGATGTTGCTTGATTTGTTTTGAAAACAAGGATGGATGAAAGGTCTAAAATGGTTGGTGCTTTTTCATATAGAATTGCATATATAAGTTGTCACTTATCATATATACACGCTTCAAGTGGTTCTTGGCATCTGCCGATTCCACACAATAGTTGTAAATCCTTTCAATGTATTTTTTTTTAAACTTTTTCCTTCTGTTATGTAGTCCAAGCATGCATATGATAAGAGGATATCTTCATGATTGGTATTTTTGTGAAAAATGATATAGCACTTTTAATTATCAATACAAAAATGTCTAAGCAAAATATATATGGCCTGGATTAGGAACTCAAAGCTAGTCGAATATGCTTTCTGTTTATCCAACATATGAGAATTACAGAGCAGAAAGTTGAAGAAAAAGCATGAAGAAAATACCAAGTCACTAGAGCTGGTGCTTGTTTTAGAGCATATTGCTTAATGGGTTACTTTGCCTGAACAACCACAGCTTGTACATTTTTTTGTTTGTCATTACATATCAAATGTTAATCAATCTTTTTTTGAAAACTCAATTGTGACTAAGTGATAAACTATACTTTGTTTTTCAGACAAATGTTGCTAAGTCGAATCATAAATAAATGCTTGGGACTAATCACAAATTACTTTCTCCAAGGTAAAAGGAGATCCATACCTTGTTGAACTCCCTTGTTAACATCCTGCATTCCTCCACCAAAAACTCGTGCTATGGCCCCTTTGCGTCCTACAAATAGAGTGAAATGCTAGAAGGGACTCTGTTTCAATATGAACCTCTTCTAAAGCTGAGAGCAATTCAAAGTCCGTCAATAATGACCCAAAAATCTGCAACATTAGTGAAATTAACCCCAATTTGCCTAGCAAATGACACTAGTATTTTTTTAATTCCCATTGTGCTTAACTTTGTCTAAGTGTGTTTTAGGATTCTTCATGTTAATGTGTTATTTATTTCATTCGTATTTGCGATAGATATGTTGTGGGGAGAGATTTGTGGATGAGTTTTGGGACATGCATTGATATACTTGTCACATTCTCATTGGTTATATACACTAATATGATTTGTACATCATAGGTGTGCTAATGTGCAGGATATAAGGTACTTGAGTATCGAAATACTTGTATGGATTTTGAAAGCTTCACGATTATCTAGTTCAGTGTTCTAAAAGACGCGCATATGTGGCGCCAATGGCCGCATATGTGTGATGCCCTTTAGAAACGCAACGCATAAGAGGTATGCGTGGTCAGCGATTTTTAAGGTGGTCAACGGGCGTGATGTGTGCATAGGCGCGCATAAAGCATTTTTATTAAGCAAAACTACGTCGTTTTACCTGTTTTAAAAAAAAAGTATTATATTTTTTTCCCATGTACTAAGTTGATTAAACAGATATTTAAAAAAAAAACCGGTGCCGTTCCATCGCTATTTTTAACAAAGTTAAAAAACAAGCCAACTTATATTAAAAAAACAAACATTGTAATGTTTATCCGTTCCATTCCGAAACAACAACAAAATGTAACCTGCTTTTCCCAAAACTCCTTCTGCCGAAAACCCATAAACCCCTGGCCGAAAATCCTAAAACCCTACTTTCGACCGGTCTATACCAGAAAACCCTACTTCTGACAGGCTTTTACCTCGGTTTTGAGTTGTCAAATGGTAAGTTTTATGATTTCTTTCTTTATCTCTAATTTCTTTCTTTTGATTTCTTATTTCTTTCTTATTTCGCCTAAAACCCAAAACATTGTATTGTTTATAAACAATTTAATGTTTATAACGTTTATGATTTATGATTTATAAATTCTTTACCATAAACATTGTAATGTTTCTTCTTTATATTGTGGTTTAAGAAATATTTATAATGTTTAAGAAATGTCAACTGTTAAAGAAATGTTAATGTTGAAGGCTGACAGTTAAGAAATGTTAATGTTTAAGAAATGTCAATAGTTTATAATGTTGGAAGGCAACAGTTAATAAAAAATTCTCCTCTTATGCACTGAAGGCAACAAGTATGTTGTATTTATTCGTAATTTTGATTCAATGTTTATGATTATGGGTTTTTATGTCAGTTATGCTTATATTTATGCTTTTATTATTTTACAAGCTTGAGTATAACTAAAAAATATTAAAAAAAAGGCAAAATGCCTTTTCACGCATAGGCTTCGAATAGGCGCGTCTATGCTCCTAATGCTTAATGCTTGACCTCCACGCATCGATCACACATCGCGCTTTTTAATATCTTGATCTAGTTAGTCTTGTGGGGTTTTGGGGCTAGGTATGTATGATCGTATGCTTTTTAATACATTTGATTTTTGTTTGCTCTGGCTGTCTCAAAATTCCTACAAAATATAAATTTAGATGCATGTGTTTATTTATAATCAAGTCATGATTCAAGACATGGATTTCATATCATTCGTCTTAATGGAAGTGGATTTCAAGAATTGTCACGTGGTTACATAAGGTTTTCGACAAGTTTTAGTGATTTATATTTTTCTTCTTTGGAATATGGATTCAAAAGGTTTTATGAGTGAAAATAATTTTTAGGAAGCCCTACACCTCATTTTAGATGTGATTTAAAGGTTCAAAATTGTTTTAACTAACTTTGAGTGTAATTTGACAAATCAATTATTATAATTTTGAACCTTTGAAAATATGGAAATTGTAGTTTTCTAAGTAAGATTTACAATACAAAGAAATGCGTGTCATTCCAACATTTAGTCAAAAGTTACGCTAAAATGAGTGAAGCTCGTACAAATACATCGTTTATAGATCATCCGTACGAGGCTACGATAATTTCAAAAGAAGTAGAAACATTCGTACACTTGAATGCAACTTTCATAATAAGCGCTCATTCATATGAGAACTGACTCCGGATTCTCGTATTTCAATCAAAGTGATTCTTTTAAAAATTTTAAAGGAATATTTTTTTATTCAAAACAACGTTTCTAGTTTTACGAAACCATATAGATCTTTTTTGAGAATTATTGAGAGATATTTGAGACTACACGTCAAACCCATGTTCCCATTAACACAAGGCACCAAATCCCATCACATAAAACCTTATTTGAATTATTTCTTTAATAGATTTTTGTTCTTCCTTCTTTGAAGGAGATCGGTTCATCCAGGGGCTTAACGATTCGAGTCTGCTGATTATCCATGATGGATTCTATGGAGGGTTTTTATGACCACCTTTATTTTCCTTATTTAAGGTGGTAAGTCTTAAATAATAAGCATATGAATTTCAGTAAATTAAATACCATTTTTAGCATGTAACATAAGAACAAATAATAATAGAAACTCTCAGGTACAAAAATATCTCAAGAGGGTGGGCGAATTAGAATTAATAATTTATTTGAATTTTAACAAATTGCTATTTTCTTTATTTTCACAAATAATTTTATGCTACTTACACTAATTGTTTGTTTGTTTTCTAACTTCCCACCCACATTCACATTCATATAATCATCACAAATATAATAAGTAAAGCGTGAATGTAAAGAGTAAGGGATTAAAAATGGACTAAAGATTTTCACGTTGTTATGTCTTGCCTCCATTCACGCCTGACACGATACTCACGTAGGCTCCACTATTACCTGATTCAATAGAGCATAACCAAAACCTTATCGGGGAATTATATTGATCCTTGTAAATCAAATCATCAAGGGAATCAAAACCTCCTTACCCAAGAGGATACGAGCAATCTTAAGGGAATTATCTCCTTATTTGAATCCTCGCACACAACTTTACCATCCGAGAAGATACAATGTAATTGATGGCTTTCTCGGATTGCATGGACAATCTATAATGTTTAATTTGAATGGTCTTATAACAAAACTTTTACAACCATTTTCTCCTTCATGAGAAGGTATAAAAATTTATTCTCTTGATGATGAGGATGATGTTGTTGTTATCATGGATGAAACTATGTTGTTGTTGTTGTTGTTAAAGAAGTCTTCTTGTTAAAACTCTTATTTCTGCCACGAACGAGTTGTTATAAGTTAAGACTTTGTACTTTGATCTTGATGATGATGATGATGATGATGATGTTGAACCAAATTTTCTAATATATTTTTACTTTTCTTCTCCCTCATTTTCTTTGTCTCTTTTGAAACTTTATGGTTGTTGAAGAACTCTTTTTGATTATGTTAAAACTCTGATGATGATTTGTTGACAAGCTCTTTAATGATTGATCAACATGAATGGCGTTTTTGTTTCTGATGATTATTGAGTCTTATTTGTCTCTTTTGAAGATTCATATTTGTTATTAACGTGACAACGATGTGATGGATTCAAGTGTACACGTGGAGGATAAATTTCTTTGTCTACTATTTGACACCACACTCTTCATTTATATTGATTTTAATTTTTTTATAAATAAGCTTTGAGGTTATATGTTATGCATGCTTGTTGTGTGTTTGAGTCCTCAAAGTCAGATTAATTTGAAGTTCAAATGTCTATATATGATGTTTTGAAGAAAACTAGATGTTTTATGGAAATCTGGTAAAGTTATAAAATGTGTTTTAAAACTAGCGATTATATGATGAATTGGCTTGGTTAGTCAATTAAAACTAGTTTTACTTGACTAAATATACTTTTAGCCTACTAATACTCCCAAAAATATTTTTTAATGAGAGGTAGTATGATCTTACACTAATCGATTCATCTAGACTATGTTTAATCAACTGGACTAGGATATGTTAATAATTTTTATTTGGAAAATATGTTTTAAACAATTCTAAAAATTCCCTAAGGTTATGTTTGTGAGTGAGTTATTTCTAGATCCAACTCATATCATTTGAAATAATTCATACCTTATATTGAATCTTAAATCTCATATCAATTAACTTACTTTATGTATTGATCTTATTGAATGTTTGATGAACACTTGCTTAATTGTTTTGGACTTTTTGAGATGATCTTAAACCTTTCTTGGATTTATGAAATCTCACACATTTAGCTAAAATAGTTATTAATACAAATGTCATAATCGAATCGTTATCATTAAAAACAATTATGAATAATTTTATGATTTTTTGGATTCACAATATCAACAATTGATAAAGATGTAGGAGGGTAGTGGTACTGGGTTGATAGGGTGAGCCGTGACCCACACCATTGAATTTTTTTTCTAAGATAATAATATTCAAGTTCTATAATAATAAATGAGATTCTGTTTACAAGAATAATCAACTAATGATTGAATACATAACTATTCTATTACACAAACATAATTTTTCTACAATAAATGAGGAATAAAACACTCTTGATAGTAATGATTCTTTGAGAGAGTAGAAGTAAGCACTTTAATAAATGAGAGAGAGTAAGGAGAGAATATCTTTTGCTTTTTGTGGGAGTTTGTGCAGCATAACAATGCTTATTATGACGTTGTTCATAAATGTGCACCTAATGCTCTATTTAAAACAAGACTTTTAGGGTTTTCGTGGATATTATGTGCCCAAGAATATGCCTTCGTGATATATATCTGAAAATATTTTGTCCTTATCATAATCTGTTATTGTATACCACGATATGTCCCTTTGTAATGTGATACCTGGTGTTGTCATGGACAAAAAGACGATGTTGTTGACCAGTAGGCTTAAAAAGTGAAATTTTGTCTTTTATTGAAAATACTTATTGAACAAGTTTTGAAAACTTGCTCGTGACCTCTTAGGGTCACTCGCCATTTTTGAATTTTAAAGTTATCTCTAAGCACCTCTTATGTCTACTTGCCATTTTGTGTAAATATGATTGTGTAATGTGTGTATGTATGAGCGACCCCTTAGGTACCTCGAACCAATATTCTCTCTTTATCAATATATTGATGTGGATGTGTCTTAGCTTGCTCAACGAGATTCACATCTCATCCTCCAAACTAAAACTCTCATAAGGACCCAAGCTAGACAATTGCTCGAGCCCTGCTTTCTCGGCCAAGGCCTCTTTATAAGTTAACCTATCAAAGACAAAAATAATAAGTGTAATTAAGGGAAGTTCTTGCGCACTTGCTTTTGTGTTGTTGAGGAATTTCTCACTTATTCCTACTTTTCTTTGGTACTGGTTACTCGTGTACTTTCTTTTCTCTATTGTTGAGGAAGTGCTCGTGTTTCTGTTTGTGACTAAGGGGTTGCTCGTGCAATAACTTTTATATACCTGAATATCCAACTCACTCGTTCTTATTTTTCCATGGTAGAAACTTCTCGTGCACTTACTTTTATCCAATGTTCATGACGTGCTCGCACTTCTCTTTTATTGCTGACGAGTTTCTCGTGCAACTCTCAAAATTGTTTGGTGTTTCTCGCGTTTCCCTCAAGTAACTGAGGGGTTGCTCGTGTACTCCTTTACATTAGCCCCCTCTTGTAAAATTCTCTCGTTCATTTGAAAAGAGAGAGTTATAAATAAAACATCACTTTAAAATCTTGGAGCAATATTTATCATAAATACTTTTGTGTTGCATTAAATGCTCTGGCACACTTGGACTTGTGAGACATGTTTATTAATATTTTGAGAAGCCACGTGTTATGCCGGGGAAGGGTATTTGTGATTTGATAATCATCACCTTCTTTTAAATTGATGGTGCACTTTTGTATTCTAAGTGTATGAATACCCTATAAACCCTTTTTCAAACACTCACCATCACTTTCGGCATTTTAGAGAGAGAAAAAAGTTTTAAGAGTTATTTGTGCTCCCATATTTTTCATCAAACTATTCTTGTGTTTCTTTATCAAACTATTCCATTTCAATGACATCCTCTTTTGTTAGTGCATCATCCATTGCCATCAACACCACCACTGAGGTTTTGATAGGCAACATGCCTATTTAAGTACCAGAGGTGGCCATTACCAATTATGATATTTTCACTGTTGGCACTACCATCGCCATCATTGCTTCTACTATACCCAACATTGGTGGCAGAGCCAATCCAACTGGGCATCAAAGTGGGACAAGTGGTCCTATTACTGCTAGTGAGGCACAACATAAGTATTTGGAGCATTGAGCAAAACGATACTTTATCGCTTGTAGATGTGATCCCTTGTTTGGGGATGATGACTACTTCATGTCTTCACTTAAAAGTTTTGAGTCTAGTTCTGCTGCTATGGTGTACGACAAACCTATTAGGGTTTCCCAGGTCTGAGGACACCCCATTCATAGTTTCTGCAGTCCCTCATTCGATGTTGCCTTCTAGCGACCTTCTGACGACATGTTACTGTAATCTTTCAACGGGTCGTTTGAAGCTCGTTTCAAACGTGTCAATTTCTCGTTCACGAGAGACCAAAATCTCGTTTGAACAGTCACAATCTCTTTTGAAGCAATAAGTTTGTTAGTTTTCACAAATTGGCCTAACAACATCCTTAATTCATAAAGGAGTCACCAAACTAAACCGTATGAAAAAATATAAGCTCTTTAAACAATAACGCTATTTCTTTAAATTCTCATGATTACGAGTTACACGAAAAGAGATACAACATTGGGTTGGGGTATTACAATCTCCCGTCCTTAGGGGATTTTGTCCCCAAGATCAAAACAAGTGGCTAAGGGAAGAGTTTCGAATGTTTTTCTCGCATCTCTGACTCACGCTCCCAAGCAGCACCTTTAACACCTTGAAATTCCCAAATGACCTTCACTAATGGAATAACTTTATTGTGGAGGACCCTCTCTTCACCGTCTAAGATGGATATTGGCCTAGTGGTGAACGTGATGTCCTCCTCCAACTCAATAAGGTTCCAATCAATAACATGGCGGGGATCGTGGAGATACTTCTTCAGCATGGATACGTGGAATACATTGTGTACCTGAGATAGCTGTGGGGGCAGTGATAAGCGATACGACACATCTCCAACCCACTCGAGGATCTTTAAGGGGCCGACGTATCGTGGGGCTAGCTTTCCTTTCTGCTCGAACTGTTTGGTCCCGATTCTGTCTCTCACTTTCAACATCATGTGATCACCATACCATCATTATTTTCTGGCAAATTATCCATACCTCATCAGTCATTTCATGGATCAAGTCTGAATTGGTGAGGTGTTTTTCTCCCATTCCAGCCCAACAAATTGGAGAGTGGTACGATCACCCATAAAAGGGACTCAAAAGGGGCCATCTGAATACTTTCCTGATAGCTGTTGTTGTTGGAGAATTCACCCAGATGTAAGTTTTCAGCCCAAGTGCCTTGAAAGTCAAGTACGGAAGCTCTCAGCATGTCCTCCAGGATTTGTATTGTCCGTACAGACTACCTATCTATTTCAGGATGGAATGACGTACTCATGTTCAGTTGGGTACCCAACTCCTATTGAAACTTCTTTTAGTATTGAGAAACAAATCATGCATCCCTATCTGATATGATTGAGAGTGGAACACCATGTAGCCTGAGTATCTCCTAAACATAAAGTCTTGCCAACTTATCCACACTGTGTGTGATCTTAATAGGTAAAAAGTGGGCAAACTTGGTGACTCGATCTACTATAACCCATACTGTGTTGTGACCATGCTCCGATCGTGGCAAGGCTTTAACGATATCCATCGTTATGTGTTCCCACTTCCACTCAGCCATGGGTAGTGGTTGCAATAGCCGTGCCAGTTTCTTGTGTTCAACCTTTACTTGTTGGCGTGTGTAACACTTGGCCATATACGTTGTCACATCTCTCTTGATGTCGGACCACCAGAAATCTCTGCATAGATCCTTATACATCTTGGTAGCGCCAGGGTGTATACTAAAACATGAGTGATGGGCTTCTGCCATCACCTCATCCTGTAGCTTCTCAATAATCGGGACAATCAACCTCCCTTTATGTCCACCCCTCTACCTTTCTCCACGGTGAGGGTATAAAACACTTCCTCATGCCAAATGCTATTACAATACTTGTTGAAGTCAGGATCACACTACTGTGCCTCTATTACTTTCTGTTGGATGAGGGGCTGAGCCACCACATCCAAAAGATATTGTCTATCATAGTCCTGTTGCACGTGCAGGTCGAACCTCTGCAATTCCCCGAACATTTTTACTCGGTGGAATTTCATTTTTGTGAGCGTGAGATTGGATTTCCAACTGAGAGCATCGACCACCACATTAGGCTATCGTGGATGGTACTCCAGTGAGAAGTCGTAATCTTCCATTAACTTCATCCACCTTTTCTGTCAGAGGTTTAGATCCCACTGTGTAAATATATACTAAAGGCTATTGTGATCGAAAAACACCTCAAACAATTCCCCGTATAAGTAGTACCTACAACTCTTTAGTTCAAACACCAATATGGTTAACTCTAGGTTGTGGGTGGGGTAGTCCCTTTTATGCACCTTCAACTGGCGAGATGCATAAGCTACTACCCGATCGTCTTGCCTCAATATCACCCTAAGTTCTGAACCTGAAGCATCGCAGTACACTGTGTAGTCCTTGCCCCATTCAGGAAGATAAGAACGGGCGCGGAAGTCAATCTGACCTTCAACTCTTAGAATGCTAACTCCCAGTCCTCGGACCACTCGAAATGCACATCCTTTCGAGTAACCATTATGAGAGGCATGGACACCCTTGAAAAGTCCTGTATAAATATGAGGTAGTACCCAACCAAACCCAAGAAGCTGCACACCTCGGCGACTGCCCTCGGCTGACTCCATCCCATCACTGCTTTCACCTTTGATGGATAAAAAAAGATACCCTCCCCAGAAACCACATAGCCAAGGAACGTGATCTCTTCCATACAAAACTCACATTTACTAAACTTGGCATACAATTGGTTCTCCCAGAGTACTTGCAAAGTTGCTCGAAGGTGCTCCTCGTGATCTACATCAGATGCATAGTATACCAAAATTCCATCCACAAAAAATACTACAACTCGATCTAAATAGGGATGGTAGATACGGTTCATCAGATCCATAAATGTTGTTGGGGTGTTCGTCAACCCGAAGAGCATCACCACAAACTCATAGTGTTCATATCTCGTTCGAAACGTAATCTTAGGAATATCTTCCTCTCTAACAAGTTTCTGGTGGTACCCGGATCAGATATTTATCTTTGAGAATCTTCTTACCTTAGGCAACTGATCAAATAAGTCATCTATATGGGGAATATGGTACTTATTCTTCATTGTCACAATATTTAACTGCCGATAATCGATGTAAAGTCGCAACGACTTACCTTTTTTCTTTACGAATAGAACCGAGGCACCCCATGGAGAAATATTGGGAAGCATGAAGCCTTTACGGGTTAGTTCCTAGAACTGGGTTCGTAATTCTTGTAATTCTACTGGCTATTCTATGTGTTATGATAGAGATGGGTGACACACCTTGATGTACCTCTATCACAAAGTCCACCTCTCGTCGTGGCGGTAATCCTTGGAGATCATCCGAAAATATGTCAAGAAACTCCTGAACCATGGGATAATCTAAAATTATACCCTCTGGCTCGTTTTGAGCCATCATTCAAAGGCGACAGTAGGACACTGTGCCGATGGCATTCGATAGTGGCTTTAAAATGTGACAGCCAATCCATAGCCAGGATCATCTCGAACTCATATATGTCCTTAAGGATTAGGTCGTACTCTAGGATGAAGTCTCTATCCATAATCACACACTTCCAGCAAACCCCATCGAGGACTATGCTGCCACACACGGGAAGCCCAATAAAGATGAGGGGATAAAATTGATCCACTACCAAACCCAAACTAAAGGATAAAGAACTAGATATGAAAGAGTGCGATGCGCCAAAGTCAAACAATGCCTTTACCCAAGTGTTATATAGGAGAATCATACCTTCCATCACTGTAGGGGCACTAGGAGGTGCAGTATGTTAGGAATTTATATAAGCTCGCTCGAGATTAAATTTGCTAGTCTAATTGCTGGGCACATGGCCCTGCCCGCGGCTAACCTGTCCTTGACTTGGATGCGACCCGTCCACACTGTGCCTAGCCGATTACTGGTACCCAGAGGAAAACTGCTGCTGCTGCTGAGTAAGGCTCGTGTAACTAGAACTCTGGCCCGACATGAAGTTACGGTCCAATTGGTTCCCTCATAACTACCCGAAAACTATTGGGGGGGGGGGGGGGCATTCCCTCTTTATATGACTTGGGAGCCCATAACTAAAGTAGGTCCGAGCCAACCCCCATAGCAGCTTTAAGCTTCACGAAGAATCCTCGCTTTGGGACTTCTTATGACCACCCGAGTGACATCCATTAGGTTCCCTCTTCTTCTCCCGAATAGACTTGCTAACCTTGGCATCAACCTCTAACATAATCGCCTTGTTCACAGCTGTCCTAAAATTAGGCAGATCGATACCTTCCAGAATCCGCCGAATGCCCAGGTAAAGACCTTTAACAAGGGGCCTTGTCTTCTCAGCTTCGTCCCTCTAGATGGAAATACCGATACATTAGGCTTTCAAATTTTACCAGATACTCATTCACTGAAGTCTTACCTTGAATCAACTAAAAAAATCATCTTTCTTGGCATCTTTAAATGCTTGAGGGAAATACCGATCAAGAAAGGAAACTCTGAAGTTGTCCCAATCAATGGTCTCAGTGGTGCTGGTAGAGCAGGCTCTTCCCCAACATTGTACCTGCTCAGTCAACTGAAATGTCATAATCTTGACCTTGTGCCTAGCTGGCACAACTAGAATTTCCATTACCCTCATGACCTTATCGAGCTAGGCTTCGACTGCATCAGGGAACGATGCCCCAGTGAAGGTGGGAAGGTTTAGCCTCCTGAATTCCTTGAGGATTGATGCGGAAATGGTGATTTTAATGGTTCCGCTACGATTGTCCTGCTGTTGATAGAGATAGAGTGACTAACAAGTTGTCGTACGAGTTGCTCCATATGATGGATCTTGTTGGATCCGGAACCACTAGCGACGTCACGACATGGAGGCATCTACATAAAAATGGGGAGTTTAATACACAATGGTACGTTTGGAAGCGATTTACTAATCAATACTAATAATGAGTTATGCGAGAAGCAAGGGGAACACACTAAGAAAGCATAAACGCTCTATCACACCCGAGGATCCTAGTGCTTTGATACCAATTGTAATGCACCGACCCAGTTTTGGGTCACCGTCGAGTCCACCCGCACCTAGCTAAGGAGTTAAAAGGGGAGGGGGGAATTTAGTCATTTTATTTAAGAAAGCCTTTAAATTTGACTCATAAGTTGGTTTAAGTTCCTGATTATATTTTAATAAAAAGGTGGCCACTATGAGATTAATTATTTAGCTGGATTTATTTACGAAAAACTGAGTTTATCCAAGATGGTAATTAAACTGAAAATAAGTCACACCATCCTGTATTATTACAAATTATGGCCAAGACCCAAATAAAGTTCAAATGTCCAAAGTGCAAATACTAAAAGTCCATTGTTTGAAAATTAGTATAGAACATTCTAATGATGTTGGTCGCCCTTGGGGCTTTACTCGTATCTTGCCCAATGTTCCTACTAGCGGTACCTGGGGTGGGGGTGGGTTTTTTAACATAAATAAAAGTAGGTTTGAGCGAACGCTCAACAGGGTATTAATATTAAGCAATACTTTTTCTACTAATTATTAAACATACAACGAGTACTTTATTTAATTATGAAAATGTTGACAATTTAATTATTATTTATGCAACTACATTCAATGCACTCGACCGATGAGCTCATACTCACACTTAGCCTAAATTTCCCCCCCTTTATTGGGTTTAGAGACTAATTATTCACCTTTTATCCTTTAGTATCAATTAATTTTTTAAGTGGGTTGTCTATTTAAATTACAAGTACAATCGCTAAATTTTCCTTTTCTTTATTATTTCTCGGGATCTTCCAAATACCGCATGCTTTAACGGGATCCTTACCGCCGATGATGCCACCATATGCTCTGGCCAGTGGTTTTGGGACTTTCACCCCAGGGCTCCGGGCCCTCCCTAATTTTCCCGCTGTTGTCCATGTCTAACTTTTTATGTGTTTAACATTTATCCAGTGTCCACATTATTCCATTTTCCCTTTTTATCATTTTCATCATCCATGATTTTGAAGCATCATAACTTTAACAATCGTGATAAAACTTATATTTTATCTGTTTTTCATCCAAAATTAGATCGATGAGATGTCGAGAGGAGACTTGACCCCTTAGGACTATCAAGTTTGTCCAAATTCCCTTTTTATCTTTTGTGAAAAATATTTATTTTTCTATTCCTTATTCGACATAAAATTAACTATTTTTACAATACTAAGTCTATAATTTCATGTTAAAAACCATCTCCTTCCCTTTTATGCTTTACCACATAAAATAATATTCAACATCCTTAAGATCATTTTCACTAATGTTCATAGTCTTGTTCTAATCACATGTAAATTCCAACATCTATTTAATTTCCATTATATAAAGTCCTAACAAGTTTGTGGCTATTTTTCTTTACTTGTTAGTTTGGAGATAAAGTCCATTCAACATGCTTGTTTAAGTCTAAAATATTACACTTTAGCGTACTACATACTCCTACATATTTAAGGGAGGTTTTTAACCTAGAAATACCTCAATCTTGCATTTATTCTAAATAACTCCTGGCTTTATAATTTCACATGCTTTCTTCCAATTACCAAGGTATAAAAATGCTATATTATTTATATATAATAGACCCATTCAGGGTTTGTTAGAATAAAATTCCCTTTTTGTAAGACCAAACATTTTATGAATAAAAGTACATATTTTTGGCATATAAATCCATCTAGCACATCATACACCCATTTCATAGCTAGAAGAACGTTGAAAGTTTGGAAAGAAACCCTACCTTTGTTTTTGAAGAGGAAAGCTACCAATGGGTGACTTGAAAGCTCCTATATCCCTAAGATCCAAGACTCTAGCTCCACAATTCCTCAGCTTCTTCAAAGCTCCACCAAAGTTCCTCCACAAGGTTGCTCCACTACCTCCTTCATAAAGAATAGAGATCGGAAAGTAGTGAACATGTGTAGAGATGGATATTTTATGGTGTGAGAGTGGGTGGCACTACTAAAAATGAAGGCAAATGGTTTTGGGGAGGGAGATGAGTGTTGTGAGCTCGTTAGAGAGATGGAGAAGATGACAATGGTGGTGGGATTTCACCATTCCACATCTCTCTTTTCTAACCAACATAAAACCCACAAAAAACATATATAATACTCTATAAAACCCATCAGGTTCGTCAGGCTCCAAGAAGCTGAAATGTCTTTCTGATCTAGGGCTCAAATGGTGACAACACAACTGCCAGTATCTAACTTTGTCAAGGTCGCTCGAACGAGGTCAATCTCGTTCGAACGATAGTAGTACCTCATTTGATATTTCCTTCTAGCGACGTTCTGAAGATATACTATTGCAATCTTTCAACGAGTTATTTAAAGCTCATTTTTAACGAGTAAATTTCACGTTTGCGCGAGACAAGAATCTCGTTTGAACAATCATAATCTCATTTGAAGCAATAAGTTCGTAAATTTTCACAAATTGGCCAAACAACATCTTAATTCACAAAAGAGTCACCAAACTAAATCAGATGAAGGGATAGAATCTCTTTAAACAAAATCATCTTTATTTAAATTCTCATTATTTAGAATTACACGAAAAGAAATACAACATTTGGTCGGGGTATTACACTCTCTAACATCAACTTTGATGTCTGTGGTGGTGCTCCCGAGTAGTGGGAGGCTTAGGTTAAATATATTATGTCAGTGTATAACAATCATCGGACCGTGAAGGGGCTTGCACTCGGTAGAATTATAGACCACTTAAAAAGTTATACTATCATCAATAGTACGGGTGTTCTCAACACTTGTATCTCTCGTTGGAGCGTGGATAAACACACTTTTTGTCAATGATTGGGGAGAGTTCACATCACTTTACATTATATTTGTGAACTTACTTCTTTACCTATTGTGGGAAGTCATATCTTCACTGATGGTTATGAAGATGCCGAAGGAAAATATTTTTATAAGGAGTTAGAAAATGCTTTAGGGATTCCATGCATTAAGCAGTTATCACTCGCACAGGGATGACCAAGCACTCTTTTAATAAATGGCATAGATATTGGTTTAGGGATTTCAAACCTTTGTCTAAGGATGAGATTAAGAAAAAACTCCTAAGAGTTTAGTCGGCCCAGGTTTGAAAGCCACTGGTCATCTTGCTGCTTTCTTTCTTACATTTCTATAGAGATTTTGATTTCCAGGTAGTCCCAAGGATTCTCCTCTTTAGATTCTATTCCATTTAACCATTTATCTTGCTTGCAGTAGAAATGTGCCTTCAACGACTTTGATTTTGGGTTCCATATACTCTTGGTTGGATCAAGCACATGTTGACATGGAGAGATCTCATGGGCACTATGAATTATTTGATTTTTCTAAATTATTCATTTGGATGGGATTTTTCTTCAAGCGATTCTCAAACTGGGCCTTATAGCCTCGCTCGCTTCCTAATAGTACTTATCGCATTGCCATATATCATAGGAAACTACCGAGTCCTCTCTCAACCCATTTTTGGATAATATTGAGAAATTATGTTTTCAACCTTATGCTTGGAGATTGGGGAATTTTTACTTGGGTTTTTTCCCCCCTGCCAAAATTATTGTTCCTCATGTGACTACTGAAGTAGTGAAGATCAATTCTTTCGCTTCTGCGATGGTGTTCATATCACCTTGCACTCTACTATCTTTAACTGAATTAGGTCAACGCATTGAATTCTATAATTCTGGGCGAGTGAGGAGGCAATTTAATTATGACCAAGGTAGTTTTTCACCTAACTTACTTGTTACTAGTTTGGCCGATCATTTGTATAGAGGTTCATATGCAAACTTTACCCCCGAAGGTGTGATCCTTTGGTTTCTTAAGTTTGGGTATTTTTAAGAACGTGCTCGTGATTGCTTTCCTTCAATGACCAATACTTACTTTTCATTGTGATAATGCCAATTCGGAGCATAAAATTATATATTCGAGATTTTTTTCTCTAGACATTCATTGAGGGAAACCCAAGCAACCCCTCCTTAGATAAGTATCTAACCAAATGTACTCATAAAGAAACCTGGAATTATAGCCGGATTAGAAGACCACCTTTAGAACCCGTTACCTTGATTATGATAAATACCATCAGGGAAGAGACCATGTACTCGAAACATCATGGATTAGAGGCAAGATAAGGAAAGTGTAAAGCCAAGTTAAAAGCAAAGTTCCTTTGAAAAGGAAGCATCGAAACCTGGATGTTTGTAATTTTATTTTTGCCAAGATTGGTGGGTCTTCCTCGCCAATGTTCCCCAACAAAATACGAACAGGGAGGAAGAAGACTCGAGCGACAAAATTCATGAGCATTTATATCTTATTAAATCAAAGATCTTATACACACACATTAGGCATTGAAGAAAAATATCAGAGTGTCCTTGAGCGAAAAATGAACCTTTTGAAGCCGTTTCTTCGCATTCATCTATTCCAACTGCCGTTACCTCATTGATTTGCCTTAGCATAGAGGAGTAGCCCGACTAAGCCCTATCAAGAATAGGGGAAGTCCAACCCAAATTCTAAAGTCCCATAAATAACTACTTCAGTAGTGACCCATTCAACCCCTAAAATCTCACAAGAGATATTCTAGGGATTATGGGCCAATGTGGAGGTGCCCAATACCTCCACTCTTCGAAATTCACATGTATATATTGTGACTCTGGCCCAGGGGCAAAGGGTATGTAATGATAAACACTCCTCTGGAGAAAAGAGGAATACAAACAGAGAGGACCACCGTGGACGTAGGCACTTTGTCGAACCACGTATATCTTGTGTCGTGTGATTAAAATTATTCTAATTTGTGTTCTTTACTTTTTTTGCTGATCGCATTTGCTTATAATTTGTGTTGAGATTTATTGTCACCACAATTGAAGCCGTTTGTGGGAAGTGATTGTTCTTCCTTTAAGAAATCCTTCACCAACAAGAACCTAGAATGTCTAGTCATAATAACAATGCCCCTAAAGCAGGGGATATTCAAGAGCAACCTACCTCTCGTAGGGTTAGGTCTGAAGTTCGACGCTCAAACCCAAGGCCTCGCCCAGAACGACAAGCCTCAGAAGAAAGTCAGGGACCAACTAGGTCCACGTAAGTCTCCAGGCTGATCGACGCCTATGAGGCTAGGCTCCAAAAGCAAGAGGAAGCCACTCGCCAGAAGGAAGTCGAGAATGATCTTCTTAAACGAAGATTGGAGAAGATGGAGAGAGAACTCCATTGCAACACAAGTCAACATTATTATCGCACTCCTAGCCCTCAGGCGAGTAGATCTCGCAGCCGAGGAAGGAGCCAAAGATGTGGATCTCAAATAATTGAGGGACACAGGTCAGATAACGACTGGTCCGAGCAACAACAATCAGCTCGTCGTTACAGGAACCCAGACCGAGGAAACGACGACATATGAAATTTGGTCCAGAGAGAAATGGACCAACACCCAACACATCGGGGTGCCAGGTCGACCATAGAGTTATCCAGGCGAGCTCTCAGGACCCATATGAAATCCCCTTTTTCAAGGGAAATAGAGGAAGAAGAAGCTCCCAAGAAGTTCGCAATGCCTAGGTTCAAGATCTATGATGGAAAGACTGATCCTATTGACTATGTCATGCAGTACAGGCCGACCATGACCTTTTGAAACCACAAGAATGCATTGATGTTCCGGATTTTTTCGTCGAGCTTCCACTATGTATCCCAAAAGTGGTTCGAAAAACTCCCTCACAGAACCATTATGAACTTCGAGTCCTTGAAAGAGCTCTTTACAGCTCGCTTCATTACCAGTAGCTCTCACCCGAAGAGGATGGATGCTTTGTTGACCATGAAAAAAATCCCCAGGAGAGCCTCAGAAACTACGCGAAGAGGTATTGGGAGCTATTCAACGAGGTCGAGGACTTCTCAGAGCTCGTCACCGTGCCATCCTTTAAGATTGGTTTACCCAACTCCTGCCTCTTACACTAGTCCCTCACTAAGAAGGAGGCCACAACCATATACGACTTGATGGCTCGCATTGAAAAATATGTCAAAGTCGAAGATATAACTCATTTCAGTGCAGGAGAAAATGGTCGCGTCAAGGTCATTGACAAGGGGAGCGACGAGAATGAGGGTTAGAGAAAAGGAAGTAAGAATAGAGGCAAGAATGACGCTAAGAATGGGAGCAAGAGTGATGCCTCGAAAGCATTATAAGTAGTAAATACAATTTTCAGAGAACCGATATACAAGATTCTGGCAAAGATCAAGGACGAATCGTTCATTAAATGGCCCAAGAAAATGGGTGGAGACCCTTCCAAGTTTAATAACGCACTAAGATATGCTTTCCACAAGGAGTGCGGGAATAAAACTGAGCATTATAAGGCTCTCAAGTCTCACCTTGAGGAGCTAGACCAAGTTGGACACTTGTGCGAAGTCATGGAGAAAAGGCAGAGAAGGTAGTTGCCAATGGAAATCAAAGGCTCGACAATGTGCTCAAGGAAGACGTCGACCATGAGTTCGCAGTAATTCATGGAGCGTTCAAACTCAAACAGATTCAAGGGAACACGAATCGGATGGAAGTCAAAAAGCTTACAGTAGTAATGCATGCTTTTCAAATCGATCTAGCCAAAACGCAAGCAGGGAAGCGTCGGTGAGCAGAGGATGTTGACTACAACAAGCACATTGTGTTCACGGATGAAGACCTAGTGGGAGTAAGAACCGTGCATCATGATGCATTGATCATTACACTCAGGATAGCTAATTATGATGTCGATAGGTTGCTCGTCGACCAAGGTAGCTCATCCGAAGTAATGTACCTCGACCTGTTCAGAAAGTTGAAGTTAAGTGTCGTCGACCTAAAGGAAGCTACCGTTCCTCTAGTTGGATTCGCTGGAAAAATAACCATCCCCTTGGGAAAGATTATCTTGCCAGTAAGGGCAGGAAACATCTCGAAAATGATCGATTTTCTCGTGGTCGATATTGATTTAACCTACCAAGCGATCCTCGACAAAGGATGGCTGCACGCAATGAAGGTCGTCCCCTCTACCTACCATCCAAAGCTCAAATGTGTGACTAACTAGGATTGGTGGAGATCCATGGAGATCAAGCGATGGCAAGAAAGTACTTCATAGCAGCTGTGGAGACAATGATTGTGCAACACAAATAAATATGAGAGAAGTAATGACCAAGAAAGAACAAAGAAAATAAAACGCCAATCACACAACAACGGATGTACGTGGTTCAGCAAAGATGTGCCTATGTCCACGGTGGTGCAGTCAGTATTATTTCTCAATATTCTGGAGAATGAGTACAGAGAATACAACTTGTCCTTTACCCCGGACCTAGGGTTTAATTTATATATGTGTATGTTAGTTAGTGGAGATGATGGGTTCCTCCTTATTAGCCATCTTCCCTATAACTTCCCTCCATGGGATCGTGCTCCCCTATAACTTCCCTTCATGGGGTCGTGGGGAAATCAGATCAATACAAAAGATGAGGGGCCTGGACTTTGGGCCGCTAGGGCTGGGCTACTCGTCCAGGCCTATAATACTAATTTCCGGATACCCATAATTGCCCCTAAATTTGTTGTGCCATGCATGTGGGCCCAACAGATTTAAATGATTAGCCATAATAGCCGTGTTGCAATTCCTCGGGAGCTGTAGAGTCAATTTCTGGCGGCAGCCGCTTTGCTTACTGTGCGATATGATTAGATTTTGAAGGTTTGTTGGAATAAGGCTCATTTCTTTTCGTCGTTTCAGCTTTTCCAGCACTCTTCTATCTTCTGAGAACTCTTGCGCTTCGTACCTTCTACTTTCGATCTTCATTCTCGTTGCTTCTTCATCATTTGACCTGATCTTCTGTCTTGTAAGTCTCTCGTGCCCTTTGCATTTTCTCTTTGGTTTGTAGCTTTTCTTGTATTTTCCAATGGCGAAGATTGGAAATAGGTCAATCTCGGAATTTAGAAAATTCTACAACATTCCTGAGTGGGTGGAGATTGAGTGTTATGCCTCGCCTCCTAGGAACGTTAGGGATATAGAGGATGCCCACTAGATTCATGCTTTGTTGCTTTCCCAGGGGGACTTACTTTTCCCCCTAATGATCTGTTTTTGCATTTTTTTAGCTATTTTAGTATTGTACCTGCACAATGTTCGCCCAATGTATGGAAAATAGTGAACGGCGTGCATATGATAAATCAATTGTATGGCACAAGGTTAGGGCTTGCCGAGGTCTGCTTTTGTTACTCCTTCTCTCGAACTAGTTCAGGTGTCCTGTACCTCAAAGCTAGGAGCCCTGATAGGGTATTGGTAGTAAATCTACCTGATTCCCATAAGGACTACTGGCATGAAGGTTTTCTTGTTAGGAATTGACAGTTCTCTCCCCAATCCGAAGGGTCAAGGTCTGAAAGATTCATTGTTCCCTTTTATGGGGAAGAATATATAGGTAGATATTTGTACTGTTGCTTCAATCTCTGCTGACTTATGACTTTTCTAACTCCTTTATGCTTTTTCTTTTACAGCGAGGTCAAGGAACGTGGAGCCTGCTCTTAGCGAGGTCCGAATTTCTGAGTTGGTTAAAGCTTGGAACATCAGAGAGCCTTTGGGTGACGGCGAGCATCCCAGATCTGCCGCTTTCTTGTTAGAGTATAAGAACGTAGGCTCCAGCTTCATAGCACGACCTGTGGACAGTTTTCCAGAGTTTGCTTCCCTCGAAGAGACTACTGCCGAGCTAATCCAGTTGGACGAAGAGGAGAGGAGCTCTGAAAGTGAGCCTGTCGGTAATCTTGGTGGAGGGAGCTCTGTTGGTAGCAGTTCTTCTAATTCTGAGGATAATTCTGAAGCTCAAGGATCGTCGAGCACTTCCAACAGTTCTGGTGAAGAGATGCCTCCCAGGAAGAATTTGATCAGAGATGATGACGGTTGATACCAAAATTAGTATGCTGATGTGGACGAATAATAGGAAGACACGTGTCAATCTACGTGGCACAATAGCAACGAGGAAGTTTATTCCCCCGACCAAGTCAGACTCACTCCGAGCAACAAGTATACTCCGAGGAACTCTAGCTCTCCGAGGAACTCCAACGCTCCGAGGAACTCCAGCCCTCCAAGGAACTCCAGCGCTCCGAGGAACTCTTGGACGACGAACAACTAAGGCGGTTCGAGCTGCATCTCGACCACATCATTGATTGCCAGATAATCAACAGTTCAACTATTCATTGAATGCTTATCATCTTGACGCACACGTTTGAAGAACATTAAATGAATTACCCTTTCATATATGGATCATTTAATCTAACACCCTTTCATGTACAGCCTAAGGGCTATAAAAACCTTGTATCACCCTCATTCAAAGGGACCGGAATTTCTTGAGAGAACTTGTAATCGAGAATTCCCAAACACTCAGCAATAACATAACAGTGGACGTAGGCCATTCATACAAGGCTGAACCACTTTAAAATTCTTTGTCTCATTTATTTATCTGTGATTGAATAATTAGAGTAATCTAGTTTTTTACATCAACAATGACGATGATGACGACGTGCTCCTTGCACAGAGGTCCAAGAAACTGAAGTCTGCACTTGGGGTCATAGCTACTGGTTCTCGGCCTTCTTCTCAGGAGCAAGAGAAGAAGAGGAGAGAGGAGCAGGCGAGAGAGAGGGAGAGGAAAAAGGAGGAGGAGAGGAGGAAGGTGGAGGAGAAAAAGAAAGTGGAGGAGAGGAGGAAGATGGAATTGAGGACCAAAACAGGTCAAGCCCTGGTCCCAGTATCTGCCTTGCCTGAGGGGGCTTCGGTGGCCACTTCTCCTCAGCTAGCCCCTGCGCTGCTCGAGAGAGCAGTCCTTCCTGCGGATCGCCAGAGGACGTTGGGGTCCGATCAACTGGCTCTGCAAGCTAGCCAGAGGCTTGCCTTGGTAAAGTTCTCTTCTAATTCTCAATTTCTTTTAACAAGTCTTGATGGTTTCTTCTTCTTGATTTCTTCTTTATTCTTTGCAGTTTGCGACCGACTTCGCTGTGCTCTATCGCTCTCACGACGAGCTGGTGAGGAGGAATGGTGAGCTGGAACAGTAAAAATCTACTCTGGAAGCCAGGGGCTCTCAGCTGGAGGCCGACCTGAAGGATGCTGATGCAACTCGAGTTTCATCTGACCTGACCCTTGTCAATTCTGCTCGCGAGAGAGATGATGCGGTCAGGGAGCTGGGTGAGCTGAGGAAGGCTTATGATCTGGTGTGCACGAGCAAGCTGGACCTTGTAGAGAAGAACATGGTTCTGGCCGAGCAACTGGAGGCGGAGAAAGCCCAGGCAGCCACCCTTAAGGAGGACTCGTACAACTTTGGCTGGGCTGCTGCGTATGAGGACGCTGAAGTTCAGATAGGCTATATCAGCCGTCTGAACTTCAAGAAAGGGTGGAATAAGGCTCTCGTGGCTGCTGGGGTGGACGTTGCATCCCCACTCTTTGACGAGCACGATCCAGGGCTGAGGCCAGTCGTAGATGAGGACCCTGCCCCAACTGCTGAAGGCACTGATCCTGTCTCTCAGGCGACTCCTGCTGGCACTCCTTTGGTTGAGAGGATAGAGGACACCCCTGCAGAGGGTAATGCCCCTGCTGATGCTGATAAGGACAAGGGACCATCCACCTCTGGGCCAACCGAGGTTGCTAATTGATAGGGCTGCTTTGTAATTTTTTCTTTTTCAATCTGATGTAACCTCGTTCCTTATTAATGAAAAGACTTCATTTTTGTTTATGCTGATCTCTTTCTCTTCTCTTTATTTTACTTGTAGTTGGTTGATGTTGATGACTATATTCCTGCTACCTCCCAACTGGGTAGGACTCTTGGTCCTAATGCAAGCCCTGCTGTTCGCCAGGCCTTTGTTAGACTTTGTAAGTCACTTAGGTCTAGGAATCATAAATATAAGGAGTAATCCGAGCTGGTGGCTAAGCTGAAGGATAGGCTCCAGGAAATGGAAGAAATCGGTGCCTCAGTACAAGAAGTAGTTAGTGCACTGAGAGCAAAGTTACTGGAGGCCACCGAGATTAACCAAGTTGGGGAGTTCCTGCAGCAGGAGAACGAAGACCTGAGGCGGGAGGTCTCGAAGCTTAAGGAGCATTCACTGAGCACCGTTCCAATAGTCCTGCAAGGCTCTTCTTTGTCGCGAGCTGCTCGGCCTCCCCTCCCACGTGCTGGCAGGAGTGCCAGGGGTAGGAACAGGGAAGCCGTCGAACATCGGGAGATTGGGGAGCTGCGCGACGATGTTCGGCGAGCTTATGTAATTGTTGCTGGGCTCCAGAGGGACGTTTCCCGACTGCGGCATCTATTCAAGAAGGGCCCTCGCCAAGTGTGGTCTGATGGCTACGATCAGGGCTGGCTGGATGCTCCCCCGAGACTATAAGAATTCGAAGAACTTTCTTTCATCAGAGGGTGGTTGAGTGCCCTGAGAGAGCTGCAGGTCCCGAGGAACTCGGTGTTATGGTATCGACACGAGATGTCTTCCTCCACTCCGATGCCCAATCCATTCAGGAGGGATGATCGATGGAACCCCATTGACGCTATTCCCCGGCAACTATTGGAGTTGGACGCAAATGAGGTCGTGGAAGAGCTAGCACCCGCTCCTGATGATGGAAGGAGGGCTAAAGTTGCTGATTATCTTGCTCGGAGGCTTCCACCTCCTTGAGATTTTGTTATTCTTTTTCTTTTTGATAATGTAAATGCTTTGGGCGAGCTTCGCCGACTAAACATGTATTATCATTGTTTGTAAATATGAAGGATTAACGAGAAGTTCGCGTTTTGGGCAATTTTGCAGACTAAACGTGTTCATCCAATCTTTTTATATTTTTGCTGCTTCATAATCATTTTTATTTTGTCATGCGAGTGTCCCCCCAGTCCAGTATAATGCAAGAATACCATTGTGCCCTCACTTTACCTTTTAGGTTGTGTCGTCACACTCCCTTAGGCCTAAGTAGGGCAATTGGCGAGGACACACCTGGTATTGGATGTCTTCATCCGATCAGGATTTTGTTTAACCAAAGTAGGTTTGATGCCTAAGAATACTCTGTAGGGCTTCATATATTGCCAGGGGCAATGCTAAGAGGTCTGTCGTGCTTCATGACGATGACCTGAGGAGGGGTGTTCCCCTGCTATGTCGACCATTATGCCTGTGATTTGGAAGGGATGTGTAATAAAATATAACTGTTACTAATTAGGGAGTGATCAAATGAGAGATTTTCATTAGTGAAATGGGAAATGAACTGTCCTTTCACATAACGAATACAATAAAAGATTTAATAATATAATTCCTAAAAATAGAATTCCTTGAGATTAGCTGCGTTCCATGCTCATGGTATCTCCCTGCCCTCCATCATTTCCAAATGATAGGCACCTTGCAGGTCGTCTCTAATTATCTTATAAGGTCCTTCCCAGTTTGGGCCCAGCTTACCGTCTGATGGCTTCACTGTGTTGCCCAGGACCTTTCTTAGAACATAGTCCCCAACTTTGAATCTCCTCGGGTTGACCCTTTTGCTGTAGTGCTTTGCGAGCTGTTGCTGATAGCTCGCTAGTTTCACTAGGGCAAGTTCCCTGCGCTCGTCGGCCAGGTCGAGTTCAGCGAGAAAAGCCTCATCGTTCTGGCCTTGTTCCAGAAGGTCGGATCTCATTGTTGGCAATCCCTCTTCTAGTGGGATGATTGCCTCCATACCATATGTTAGTGAGAATGGCGTTTCTCCTGTTGCTCGCCTAGGGGTCGTTCTGTATGCCCACTGGATATGCGGTAGCTCGGTTGCTCATGCGCCTTTGGCTCGCTCTAATCGCTTCTTCAATCCAGCGATCACTATTTTATTGGAAGCTTCAGCTTGTCCGTTGCTTTGAGGGTAGGCCACCGAGCTGAAGTGGTGCCTGATCCCGTGTTCGTTGCAGAAGTCCTGAAAAGGGCCACTCTCGAACTGTGTTCCATTGTCAGTGATGATGGTTCTGGGGATTCCGAATCGAGTGATTATATTCCTCCATACGAACCTTATCATGTCAGCATCTCGGATGTTCGCCAGTGGTTCTGCCTCGATCCACTTGGTAAAGTAGTCAGTTGCAACCAACAGGTATTTGCGATTGCCGGCAGCGATGGGCAGTGGTCCCACGATGTCCATTCCCCATTGGGCGAAAGGCCAGGGGCTGGTCAGGGATTTTAATTCGCTGGCGGGCTGGGGGACCATAGGAGCATGAAGTTGGCATTTCAGGCATTTGCGAACATATACTGTGGAGTCCTTTTGCATGTATGGCCACCAATAGCCTTCCTTCATTTCTCGGAAGGCTAGAGACCTTCCTCCGACATGACTTCCACAGATTCCTTCGTGAAGCTCGTGAAGCACTGCCTTGACATCGCCTGGGTGGACGCATCTAAGGTAGGGACCAGAGAAAGATCTTTTATACAAGTCGCCTCCTGTGGATAAGTGAAAGCGAGCAGCTTTGACCTTTATCTGGTGGACAGTTCTCTTGTCCTCTGGAAGCGTTCCGTCCTTTAAATAGTCCTTCAAGGGATCCATCCAGCTGGGGGCTGATTCCAATTGGAGTATTGGTTTCGCGTTTGGCAGCTCGCAGTTGGGGTAAATGCTTGGGCAACTGAGGAAATCGATAGGGATAACCCTTTTAAGGCTAGAATCAACTGCTGAACTCAGGGCTGCTAACGCATCAGCGTGGTTGTTTTGCCTCCTGGGAAACTGCTGGATGTTGATCTCTTCAAAGCTCGTCATTAAGTTTTTCACCAAGGAGAGGTAGGCTGCCATTCTTTCATCCTTTGCGTTATAGTCTCCACTTATCTGGTTGGAAACTAGTTGCGAATCGCCAAATACCTGCAAACACTTTTCTCCCAGAGTTTGCGCTTTTTGGAGACCTGCTATCAGGGCTTCGTATTCTGCTTCGTTGTTGGAGGCTGCAAATCCCAGCCTGATTCCTTGCTCAAGGACTGTGTTTTCTGGAGTGATGAGAACAATTCCTACCCCTGCCCCCTTTGAGTTGGAGGCTCCATCAACGAATAGTTTCCAGCTTTCCACTGTAGCTTGGTTGTTTTGCTCTGTTGGCTTAGGCTGGTCGGAGGGTTCTTCGCCTGTGAATTCAGCTATGAAATCAGCGAGGATTTGACCCTTGATAGCTGTCATTGGTTGAAATTGGATGTCAAACCGACCGAGCTCGACTGACCATTTAGACAGTCTGCCTGACAAATCCGCCTTCCTTAGGACAGCCTTGAGGGGTGTGATGTAAGGACGATGATCGTATGAACTTCGAAGTAATGCTTCAGCTTTCTCGAGGCTATTACTAGGGCGAATGCGAGCTTTTCCAATGGTAGGTAGCGCTGCTCGGCATCTAATATGGTTTTGCTCGCGTAATAGACGGGATGTTGGATTCCTATAACTTCGCACATTAGCTCCGAGCTGACAGTATGACTGGATACAGAGAGGTAGAGGTACAAAGAATCCATTTGCTGTGGTATAACAAGCAGTGGTGGAGTGCTTAGGTAGGACTTGAGCTTATCCAATGCTCGCGAGCAATCTGGGCTCCACTCTACTGTTTTGTTGCCCTTTAAGAGTTGGAATAAAGGCTTGCATCTCTCGGAGGATTTAGAAATGAAACGATTTAGAGCAGCGAGCATTCCAGTGAGCTTCTGTACATACCGGATTGTGCGAGGAGGTTGCACTCTGTTGATTGCATCAATCTGGTCCGGATTAGCCTCTATGCCTCGCTTGCTGACCAAATACCCAAGAAACTTCCCTGACTGGACACCGAAGGAACACTTGCTCGCATTAAGTTTCATTCGATACTTCCTGAGGATTTCGAAGGTACTTGACAGGTCTGAGAGGTGATTCTCCTTCTCCTTGCTCTTGACGAGCATCTCGTCGATGTAGACCTCCATTGTGTCTCCCATTTGATTCTTGAACATTTTAGTAGCTAGTTGCTGATAGGTTTCCCCTGCATTTTTGAGCCCAAAAGGCATGACCTTGTAACAATATAAACCAACCGTCGTGATAAACGCCGTTTTGTCCTGATCTGGGGCATACAATGGAATTTGGTGATACCCTGAGTATGCGTCCAGGAAACTCATTCGTTCGTGAGCTGCGGTGGCGTCTACTAGTTGGTCTATTTTTGGAAGAGGGAAGCTATCCTTGGGGCAGGCTTTGTTGTGGTTAGTGAAGTCTATGCAAACTCTCCACTTTCCATTGCTTTTCAGAATTACCACTGGGTTGGATAACCATTTGGGGAATTGCACTTCCCGTATGGATCCTGCATCCAGCAGTTTTTCGACTTCTTTTTCTATTGCTCTGGCCTTCTCGGGAGCAGTTCTCCATGCCTTCTGCATTATCGGCTTGAATATGGGATCGACGTGCAACTGGTGGCAGACCATATTGGGATCGATTCCTGGCAGCTCATAAGGTTCCCAAGCGAAAACATCTATGTTGCTTCTGAGTAAGGTTGACAACTCCTTTTGCTCTTGGTCGGTGAGTGACGCTCCGATTAGGAAGACTCTGCTATTGTCGCCTTCCCTAGCCGCCACTTCTACCAGGTCCTCGACGACACGCTCGGAGGGGAGTAGCCTGGTCTCTTCTACTCCAGGCCTTCTGTATTTTAATTGCTATTTGTAAGGAATTGCACCTTCCTCCACTTTCTCACTGGGTTGATCAGCTTTTTTCTCTGGCTTTGGTCGGATGGCCGCTATGAAGCACTTCCTTGCCATCGCCTGGTCACCGTGTATCTCCATTACTCCTCGCTCGGTAACATATTTGAGCTTCTGATGGTAGGTCGAGGAGACTGCCTTCATCGCATGAAGCCATCCCCTGCCGAGGATGGCCTGATACGGTGAATCAATGTAGACCACCAAAAACTCGATCATCTTGGAAACATTTCCAGCGCGCACTGGCAGTACTACTTTGCCCAGGGGCATGGTCATTTTTCCAGCGAAGCCGACCAGAGGGACAATAGCTCCCTTTAGGTCGGCGATGCTCAACTTCAATTTCCTAAACAGGTCGATGTACATTACTTCGGATGAGCTTCCTTGATCGACGAGCATCCTGTCAATGTCAAAGTTGGCTATCCTGAGTGTAATGACCAAGGCATCATGATGTGGGGTCCTTACTCCCACTAGGTCTTCATCCGTGAAAACAATATGCTTGTTGTAGTTGATGTCCTCTGCTCGCCGACGTTTTCCTGACTGTGATTTTGTTGGATCAATCTGAAAAGCTTGCATTACCGCTGTTAGTTTCTTTACCTCCATTTGAGCTGAGTTCCCTTGTATTTGCTTGACGTTATATACTCCGTGGATTACTGAGAATTCATGTCCGACATCATCCTCCAGCACGTTGTCGGGTTTCGCCTCTCTGTGGGCAGCCACTTTCTCTACCTTCTTTTCCACAAAGTCATTCAAATGTCCAAACTGGGCCAACTCCTCGAGGTGGGACTTAAGAGCCTTGCAGTGCTCGGTCTTATGCCCTCCCTCTTTGTGGAAAGCGCATCTTAATGCATTGTTTCTTTTCGAGGGGTCTCCTCCCATTTTTCGGGGCCATTTGATGAATGGCTCATCCTTGATCTTCGCGAGAATTTTGTAAATTGGCTCTTTGAAGACGGTGTTGACCGCCTGGAACGATTTTGTTACGTCAGGGTTCCCTTCGTTTTTGGAGCCATTCTTGCCCCCACTCTTTCCTCCTTTCTTCTGGTTCTCAACTTTCTCACTTCCCTTGGTAGTGAGCTTGGCTCGACCGTTTTCTCCTACATTAAGGCGGGTGACATCTTCCACCTTTGCGTATTTCTCAATCTGGGCCATCAGGTCGTCAATGGTCATAGCTTCCTTCTTCGTTTAAGTACTGGTAAAGGAGGGAAGAGCTAGGTAGCCCAATTTTGAAGGAAGCCACTGCCACCTCTTCCGCGCAGTCCTCGATCTCGTTGAATAACTCCCAGTACCTCTTCGCATAGTCTCGGAGTGTTTCTTGAGGTGTTTTCTTCATTGTTAATAGAGCATCCATCCTTTTGGGATGGGAGCTGTTGGTGATGAACCGGGCCGAAAGAGCTCGGCCAGGGATTTAAAATTTCTGATGGATCGGTGAGGAAGTTTTTCGAACCATTTCTGGGCCACGTCATGGAGGCTCGAGGGGAAAATACGGCACATCAGTGCATCCCGGTGATTCCATAGGGTCATGGCCTGCCGAACTGCCTGACATGATCAATGGGATCAGTCTTCCCGTCGTAAATCTTGAACTTTGGAATGGAAAATTTCTTGGGAGCCTCTTCCTCTTCAATTTCCCTCGTGAAGGGTGACTTCATCTGGGTCTTGAGGGCTCTCCTGGCGAGTTCTCTGGTCGACCTGGTGCCGCGGTGAGCTGGATGTTGGTCCATTTCTCTGCGGACCAGGTTCCGTATGTTTTCGTCGCTACGAGCAGGGCTCTGGTAGCGGCGAGCTCTTCTTTGTTGTTCGCGGAGGTCGTCGTCTGAGTCGCCACCTTTGACCCCTTGATATTCCCGCCTAGGGCTCCTTCCTCGGCTGCGAGATTTTCTCGCCTGAGGGCTAGGAGTGCGATAGGGGTGTCTCCTGGTATCAGGACATAGTTCCTTCTCCAGTCTCTCCAATCTTCTTTTCAAGCGAGCATTCTCAGCCTCGTATCTGCGAGAAGACTCCCTCTGCTCGTGGAGCCTTGCCTCGTATGCATCAATCAATCTGGATATCTGAGTGGACCTTGCTGGTCCTTGACCTTCTTCTGAGGCTGGCCTTTCCAAGCGAGCCCCACGATATGAACGTCGGACTTCAGACCTAATCCTGCGAGGAGCAGGCGATTCTTGAATATCTCCTGCTTGAGGAGCGTTACTGCTGTGACCAGACATCTTAGATTCTTTTCTTGGCGTGGGCTCTTCTCAGGGAAAGATGAACGTTTCCCACAGACGGTGCCAATTGTGGAGACAATGATTGTGTAACACAAATACATATGAGATAAGTAATGACCAAGAAAGAACAAAGAAAATAAAACGCCAATCACACAACAACGGATGTACGTGGTTCAGCAAAGATGTGCCTACGTCCACGGTGGTGCAGTCAGTATTATTTCTCAATATTCTGGAGAATGAGTACAGAGAATACAACTTGTCCTTTGCCCCGGACCTAGGGTTTAATTTATATATGTGTATGTTAGTTAGTGGAGATGATGGGTTCCTCCTTATTAGCCATCTTCCCTATAACTTTCCTCCATGGGATCGTGCTCCCCTATAACTTCCCTTCATGGGGTCGTGGGGAAATCGGATCAATACAAAAGATGAGGGGCCTGGACTTTGGGCCGCTAGGGTTGGGCTACTCGTCCAGGCCTATAATACTAATTTTCGGGTACCCACAGCAGCCATCCGTCCCAAGCCAGAGAAGAAGGTTAGGAAAGTTATAAGCAAGGACGAAGAGCAGGAGAGGCTAATTCCCTCCAAATAGCAACTAAGATATGGGAGACCAGGAGTGGAGGAGACCAGGCTCCTCCCCTCTGAAAGAGTCGTCGAGGACCTGGAGGAAGTCACAGCCAGTAGCAGTTCAAATGAAAGAAAGTTCTTGATTGGAACCTCAATCACGGATCTCGAAAAGAGGGAGGTTGTCACCCTACTTCGAAGTAACCTAGATGTTTTTGCATGGGAGCCTTACGAGCTTCCCAGGATTGATCCAAACATCACTTGTCATCGACTGCACGTTGATCCAATTTTCAAACCAATAGCACAAAAAGCTCACTGAACTACTCCAAAAAAGGTAAAGCAATGGAGAAGGAAGTTAAAAAACTACTGGACGCAGGATCAATACGGGAGGTCCAGTTCCCCAAATGGCTATCCAACCCAGTGGTTGTACCTAAGAGCAACAAAAAGTGGAGAGTATGCATCGATTTCACCAATATCAATAAGGTATGCCCTAAAGACAACTTCCCCCTCCCAAAGATTGATCAACTGGTGGATGCCACTACAGCACATGAAATGATGAGCTTCCTGGACACATACTCCGGGTATCACCAGATCCCTTTATAGGAGCCAAATCAAGATAAAACAACATTTATAACGATAACTGGGTTATATTGCTACAAGTTTATGCCCTTTAGGGTAAAAAACGCATGAGAAACTTACCAACAGTTGGTCACTAAGATGTTCAGAGACCAAATGGGAAGCACCATGGAAGTTTATATCGATGGTATGCTTGTCAAGAGCAAGCTCAAAGAAGACCACCTCTCTGACCTATCAAGAACCTTCGAAATCCTCAGGAAGTACCGAATGATGCTCAGCGCAAATAAGTGCTCCTTCGGTGTCCAGTCAGGAAAATTCCTTAGGGGTACTTGGTCAGTAAGAGAGGCATTGAAGCCAACCCAGACCAAATTGACGCCATCAATAGGGTGCAACCCCCCGTACGATAATAAATATGCAGAAGCTCATGGGGATGCTTGCCGCCCTAAATTGGTTCATCTCAAAGTCGTCCGGAAGGTTCCAGTTGTTCTTCCAGTTGTTGAAGAAAAGCAAAGATATGGAGTGGAACGAGGATTGCTCGAGGACGTTAGAGGGGCTCAAATCTTTCCTCAGCAAACTACCCTTGCTTGTAATCCCTCAAGATAATGATTCTCTATACCTTTACCTTTCAGTATCCAGTCATGCTATAAGCTCTGCACTGGTATGCAAAAAAATGGGGATCCAGCACCTAGTCTATTACACGAGCAAGACTCTTTTGGACGCCGAACATCGATACCTACCACCATAAAAACTCGCCTTTGCACTAGTGGTAGCCTTAAGAAAATTAAAACACTACTTCGAAGCCCACTCCATCATCGTACTTACATCCCACCCTCTTAAAGCAATCCTGAGAAAGCAGACCTTTCAGGTAGACTATCAAAGTGGTCAGTCAAGCTTGGGCGATTTGACATTCAGTTCCAGTCGAGGAATGCCATCAAAGGGCAGGTCCTCGCCGATTTCATTGCAGAGTTTATAAGAGAACATCCTTGCGACCAACCCCAAACTATTCATTAGAATGAAGTTCCCCCGGCATCAGACGTCTGGAGAGTATTAGTTGATGGAGTCTCCAATTCCAAAGGGGCAGGAGTAGGCATCGTGCTGATTACCCCTGAAGATGCAATACTCGAACAAGAAATCAGGCTTGGATTCGAAGCCTCTAACAACGAAGCAGAATATGAAATACTGATCGAGGGACTACAAAAGGCGTGAACACTCGGAGCAAGATGAATTTAAGTGTTCGGTGACTCACGGTTGGTCTCCAACTAGATAAGTGGCGATTTCAACGCTAGAGATGAGAGGATGGCAGCCTATCTCGCCACTGAGAAAGAATTGATGACCAACATTGAACAAGTCAGCATTCAGCAGTTTCCCAGAGGACAGAACAACCATGCTAATTCCCTTGCAACCTTAAGCTCAATGATCAACTCCGACTTGAAAAGGATAATTAAGATCGATTTCCTTGCCCAACTAAGTATCAACCAGATCAATGAGCTGCCAAACGCAGGGTATATTTTCCAAATTGAGACAACCCCCCGTTAGATGGAACCTATAAAGGATTAATTGAAGGATGGTGCACTACCAACAGATAAGAAGATCGCTAATCAGATGAGAGTCAAAGCTGCTCGCTTTCACTTATCTCCTGAGGGAAAGTTGTACAAAAAGTCTTTCACTGGCCCTTACCTCCAGTGCGTTTATCCAGAAGACATCGAGTAAGTCCTGAGTGAACTCCATGAGGGAATATGTTGGAGTCACATTGGGTGTAGGTCGCTAGCTTTCAGAGTAATGAAAGAAGGGTACCGGTGGCCGTACATGCAGAAAGACACTGGAATCTATGCTCGAAAGTGCAAAAAGTGTCAACTTCACGCACCTATGGTTCACCAGCTGGCTAGCGACCTGAAGTCACTTAATAGCCCATGGCCCTTCTCCCAATGGGGTATGGACATTATGGGCTCCTTACCAATAGTAACCGGTAATCGCAAATACCTGTTGGTCGCAATAGACTGCTTCACTAAATGGATAGAGGTAGAGCCACTGGAAAACATTAGAGATACATACATGATAAGATTCATATGGAGGAACATCGTCACTCATTTTTTGATCCCCAGAACTATCATCACTGACAACGGAACCCAGTTCGAGAGTGGCCTCTTCCAGAATTTCTGCAGCGACTGTGGGATCATGCACTACTTCAGCTCTGTGGCATACCCTTAGAGCAATAGACAAGCCGAGGCTTCTAAAAAAATAGTAATTGATGGATTGAAAAAGCGTTTAGAGAGAGCTGGTAAATGAACTACCCCACATCTCGTGGGCTTACTGCACTACCCCACGACGAGCAACTGGAGAGACACCATGCGCACTGATGTATGGGATGAAAGTGATTATCCCCTTAGAAGCTGGCCTCCCTACCATGAGGTCCACTCTGGTCGACCATGGCCAGAACGATGCAGCACTGCTCGCTGAACTTGACCTAGACGAAGAATGAAGGGAGCAGTCTCTAGTGGAACTAGAAGCCTACTAGCAACAGCTAGCAAAGCACTACAGCATAAAGGTCAATCCAAGAGCATTCCAGGTTGGGGACTACGTCCTGAGGAAAGTTCTTGACAGCACTGTAAAACTATCGGATGGAAAATTAGTACCAAACTGGGAGGGGCCATTCAAGGTGATAAAAGACGACCTACAAGGAGCCTATCACTTAGAAACGTTGGAGGTCAAGGAGATACCTAGAGCTTGGAATGCAGCCAATTTGAAGAAATTTTACTTATAGTTTTCTTTTACAGTTTTGAACTCAATATTGAATTTTCAATTCATTTGTGATTAATGAAATTCGTTTGGTAGTGGCATTTTATGGAGTGTTTATTTTTATCAACTGCATTATAATTCATGCACCGTTTTCAAGTCACAGGCTTCCTTCTTAACATACAAAAATAAGATCACTAGAAACTTATTAAAGCAGGGTTAATATGTAATGGTCCTCCTTAGGCATTCGTCAACGAACACGAATGACCTCCTAGCTTGCCCCTGGAAATATATGAAGCCCTACTGGGGCTTAGGCGACATGGCCAACCCAGGTTGGTTGCCAACATTATTTGGATAAAAAATCCAGCTTTGATAGAACATCCAACACCAGGTGTATCCTCGCCATTGCCTCACTTAGGCCTACAGAAGTGTGACGACACAACCTAAAAGGTAAAGTAAGACAGAATGGTACACTAAAAGCATACTGGATTAGGGTATACTCACTCAACAACTAACTCTGCCTAAATAAAATCTAGTCGGCTGAAAGAGCCCAAGATAACTGAATAAGAAATCGATGAAGTAAAAAAATACACAACACATGTTCAATCGACAAATAGCCCAAAAACATAACTATTTTATTACATCATTACATATACAAAGAGTTACATATGCTGAGTAATTTAAACCCTAATGATAACTCGATCACTGAGCAAGATAGTCAGCCACTCGTTCTCTTCGGATATCATTCGGGTGAGGAGCTAATTCCTCCTCGACTTTGTCTGAACTTGGTTCCACGAGCTGTCTTGGGATCGCATCTATGGGAACCCATCGATCATACCTTCTGAATGGGTTCGGCATTAAAGTTGAAGGAGAGATCTCATGACGATGCCAGAGAACAGAGTTCCAAGGGACTTGTAACTCCCTAAGATCACTCAACCATCCTCTTATGAGAGCTAACTCCTCAACCTCCTTCGATTTAGTTGGAGCCTCAGTCCAACCCTGGTCATAGCCGTCAGCCCACACCTGCCGATGACCTTTCTTGAACAGGTGCCTCAGTAAGGTTACATCTCGTTGTAGACCAACAACTATCATATATGCCCTACGAACGTCACCTCGCAGTTCGACAATCTCCCTAGCTGAACCATTATCATCAGTACCAGCTCGCCGCCCAGTCGATGAAGAGGAATCGCATAAAATTCGGGGGCAATGCTCGACGCATTCTCCCTAAGGCATGAGACTTCCCTCCTTCGAGTATCATTCTCCTGTTATAGGACCTCTCCAACTTGATTGATCTCAGAAATATCCAAAAGCTTAGCCTTAGAGCATCCACTTCCTCCTGAACATAAGCACTGACCTTCTCCATCTCCTCAACCTATCTTTCAGCTTGGCAATAAGCTCTGACAGGTCTTTATATTATTGATTCCTCGATCTAAGGGACTTACACATTCTTATAAAGGTACGAAGAACTCGACTGCTCACATAAGGACTAAGAATTTTTCCTAGGTGAGAGGTAGCAGGAATATCTTCCTCAATATCGATAAGCCACAAATCATACGAGCATCAAGAATAAATAAATCAGTATATGAGGAGGAGCATAAATTCATTTCATTAAAACAAAAATAGTTCGAGTAAATCAACGATAAGAAATAGAGATACAAAAAATACAAAGGTTCCTAAGAAGACTAGTGATTGCGCGTGAAAAGCGTGTTCGTGTAAGGACACAGTCGTTGTTTTCGTTTCACCGCGACAATACAAAAATCTAAATTACAACTACACTTGTGAGGCAAGTATGGCGGTAAGCCGGATATCGAAAACCCACAGAGACGAGTTGTTAGAATGTGACACCCCGCCCAATTAAATATAGGGTGATCAGTCCTCTACCAATTTAAAACAGGATATTCAGTTGGTTCATTCTCAGCATCACTGTCGAAAAACTTTTTAACATATTAATCTCCTAATATAAAATTAAGCTAGGTGTCAACTTATTTCCAATTTTAATAAAACCAAGTAAATCCATTTCTTTCCATCTTAAAATATAAACCATTCACCACACATAGGAATGTAAATAAATACTGAACATGAATCAGGTACTGCAATAAATAATACTGAGTAAAACTCTCAGTTCAAAACTCCAAACCATACAATAAACTGAATACAAAATCTCTGATGGAAGAACTAGAAATGGGTGACATATGCCCTAAACAAGAAGTCTAGATAAAACTGAATGGAAAGGATAGATGCGTCTAGTGCAAGGAGCTACAGCTCCCACAACAGCTGCAACACGTCAAGCAATCCAAATCTCTAAATCTGATACTCCTGTGGCTGAGCACCTGATATAATACATATATATAGCAAAAGAGAGAAGAGATACAAGAAACGGATCAGAGCCCGATGTGTAAAAATGATTTAGCAAGTATTTAAAATTGTTTCTTAAAACAAGTCTTATACGCATGTTAGTTATCGAACTCTCACATGAGTTTCTCACCTCTCGTCTATTGTGCACACCTAACGTACATCTAATCTCCCCCTAGTTATACCTCCCAGTCTAACTAGTCATAAACAATACTAATACTAACTATGCTCACTAGTAGTATTCCCGTATCGCCCATACAATACGCAATTCAGATAGTTTATCTCACATACTAAATTTCATTATTCACCGTTTGAATGGTTAATCTTATATTCACTAAGATCATTTTACTTCTCATTTTCATTTTATATACTAGTCTCACAAAGTAGAAAGTTACCCAAGTACACTCATACATATATATAGTCTCATCATCCCTATATATATACACTAACCCTGCACCCTTAGGTTAAGGCCGCTTGGTGCAATGTAATAATTATTATTATCACGAAGTCTACTAATTTCACATAGTAGCAATATTCACAAGTCCATATATATATATATATATATATATATAGTACCATCATCCCTATACATATATATACTAATCCTGCACCCCCAGCTAAGCCCCATTAGTGCATATCTCCAGAAAATCATGCATTCCTGGGTTAGCACCCATTAATGCACCTATCAATAATAATTCAGCACCCCCTGGTTATCACCCATTAGTGCGCCCAACAATAGAATATTTCATCCCCGGGTTAGCACCCATTAATGCACCTATCAATAATAATTCAACACCCCCGAATTATCACCCATTAGTGTGCCTAACAATAGAATATTGCATCCCCGGGTTATCACCCATTAGTACGCTTATCAATAGAGTTTCTGCACCCCCGAGTTATCACTCATTAGTGCTCTTAACTATAAGGTTCTTGCACCCTTGGGTTATCACCCATTAGTGCTCTTATCAATAGAGTTTCTGCACCCCCGAGTTATCACTCATTAGTGCTCTTAACTATAAGGTTCTTGCACCCTCGGGTTATCACCCATTAGTGCTCTTATCAATAGAGTTTCTGCACCCCCGAGTTATCACTCATTAGTGCTCTTAACTATAAGGTTCTTGCACCCTCGGGTTATCACCCATTAGTGCTCTTAACAATAATATCACATAATAGGCATACACACATCCTATTATAAATTATAGGTATTTCTCCAACCTACATATATACTCTTCATACGTATTTTAACCTCATCACTTACGTATAGTATACATATTTAGATTACTATCTCTCTCGTAATCTCCAAGGTACATTCTCTTTATACTGAAATAATTAAAGTATTTATTTTCACATACTTTCTCGAAATTCCGTTTTATTTAAATTTACTATCTGGCAGTTTTTCTCACTCCAATAAACCGACAAACTCAAAACTAAACTTTGAGAAAATTCCCAAAAATTCCCTCTGTCGCTCGAACCAGAAGTGTTGTCGTTTGAACGACTTCCACGTGTCGCTCGAGCGACTTCACGCGAGATGCCATCTCGCTCGAACGAATTCGCGCGAGATCTCCATCTCGTTTGAACCACTTTGCGCGAGATCCCCATCTCATTTGAACCACTTCGAGCGAGATCACGCGAGATTTCACTGTTCGTCTTCTTCACCAAACTTCAACATTTTTCACCATTTTTGAACCTAAAAACCTCTAAGATTCAATTCCCAACAATTCATCATCAATACCCATCAACCCCTAACAGGTTATAGATCATTTCTATCATCCTAGGATCCTTAATTCGTCATTAATCATCATAATTACATGAAACCCCCAAATTAATTCACATGAACCCTAGTTTTCAAAATTCCAATTCAAGAACCTAATCAACCCAGATTCGTTCATCAATATAGAATCCAATTCCATGATTAATCCTCTACATACATGATTGAATTCCAACCACTAATTAAACCAATCCTTAATCATAATTTAAATCTCCAATTTTCACCCAATTAACATATAAATCATGATTATTTCCACCTAGGCTAACATGAGCATGATTATTTCTAAAAGAAAGCAAGTAATAAACACTTGCCTCGAATATGACGGTCTGATTTGTTGGTGATGTTGGTATATACGCATTCCTCTCTTCGCGATCTACGCGTTGGTGGTCACGGTTGTGCAAGGTGATGCCGAATGAGCCTTCTCTCTTGGAAATTGGTCCTCCCGCACACCCTCCATGGCCGTTCTTGATTTGTATAACCTATTAAACCTAATGAAATTTCCTAGGCTGATATAATTACTCTTAATTTTCGTCCATTAATTTAGCCCCAAAATACAATTTACCATAATGCCCTCCCGGGGTGCCGGTTAGGCCTAAAATCACCCCAGGATCCAAACTAAACACCCGGGTATACTATTTTGACTATCTCGACCCACCCGGACTCAATGGCGCACTCAAAATTACCATACGAGTTAATATAAATAATTTCTCGTTTTATTCCATTCAATTAGTCCCGACACGACTCACACGCGTGTCAGACTTAAATTACCAAACTGCCGTATTTCTCACTGCCGACAATTTATCAAATATCATAATTACATATTACATATCACACAGTAATATTTAATAGTTCACAACAATAAGTATTAACCCTTGGCACGCTAGTTAATAATTATTTAATCCGGATTAATAACAAATTAATTTCTCACATTTTAATTTAATTAATTCAACAACAATAATTAATCGCATATTTATTCTCATAATAATAATTAATCACATAATTATTTACATCGTCAAAAATACGGGGTGTTACATACTTCCCCCCTTACAATGGAATTTCGTCCCGAAATTCGGAAAAGTATATCAGGTACAGACAACACTGTAACAATATTGCGCATCGCATCCCGGCGCTCACAAATAAGCTACTCCGTACCACCCATATAGTCTGCTATCGAATACCCTTAATAATGAACACTTCACATGTATTTGCTTTAAACTCCAGGTTACCCTGTCATATAGTCTCTTGCGTCTACCTTTCTGCTTAAGTTTCACTACTTCAACTTTATTTTAGATATTCACTATCTAGTCTTCTACTATTAGCACCTTAGTAGATTTATCCTCTTTTCATATACATACGACTTCGTCTCGTGTTGTTCATACAAGTAAATTCTCTATGCAATATATATTTCACACACAATATATACGATACTATCGATTCTTCTCCGACATTTGTAATCATAACTGGTCCCTCACCTTTAACTATTAACTAGGACAATAACCAAGTTTACCGTGCCATACTTCTACTGGCACTCTGCCCGAACGTGAATTTATAGGAGTTATTTGGACACAAACTCCACTAGTGGAAGGTACTACTCTCGTCCTCCCCTAAGATCTCAGGGTTCACATAAAATTTTCTCTCCCGCATCCGATTAGGCCGCTTGTCCTGACCATCCCTATGTGGGTATTAGGCCGGACTCAATCGCATTTTAGTACTTATAATCTCACCATCTCAGCTACATGATAAGATCCTTGGGAATACTCTTCCATTCTCTAGTGGAAGAAGCCCCTACCTGTTTCGAATTGTCCGCCCTTTTTCTAACAGTTAGCTGACCCACTGCAGACTAACTTTGAAGGTTACTCTACATTAAACTCATCACTACTGTTGTTTGTATTCTGACACATCTTGTCTTTCTTGAATAAATTTCAATTTGTCTTGAAACGTAAGTCTCTGACAAAACGTCGTGAATAAGCTCCGGCTTACCTGACTACATGTTATCGAATTCACATGCTAATCACAATCCACTGCCTGATTCAATCCCTTAGGGTGCCCATACACCCTATACCTCACGCATCATTATACAAAATGTATAAAACTTTCTTACCTCAATTCTTACACACTCAGTATGCTAATGTGGTAGGGGTGCACTCAACCGCCCCACTAACCATAACTTAATCAATCCTTCAATGGTATCATTGCTCTATTCCGAAAAATACTAAGGCCGGACTACTCTATTAGCCTTAAGTTATGAAAGAATTATCAACTCTCAAATATATTCTCCTATAGGTACAATAACCAACATACAAAACTTATGTACCTATCGACCAAACTTCTCTCCAACTCCCAACGTTTGCTAGTTTCATTCGTGGGATGTCTCGCAAAGCGAATTCCAAACAAGGACCCCCCCGATACACTACTATCTAACCTAGCCGGTTGTTGAGGTCCGTAAAGCCTTCGGTGCATACTATGTATTTTCCCACAATCTACGTATTGTGATGTAAAATTTTACTAGTCCACTCTCATGTCCCTAAAAATGTAACATGAAGCATGGCGCCCACACTATCCCAAGTACTTGGCGCTATAGATATATAACGAGCTATATTTCGCCGCTCGATAAGAACACAATGAATTCTAAGTCTTAACAGACAATAAATCCCTATGCTCGGGAATCGCATATAATTAGACACTATACTCGCTGAGGTCTATAATACCATGAAAGTTTCATATATACTCATATCTGGGCCCAACCCTATTTCAGGTGGCGCCACACACAATAAGGATCACTCCTCCTGGAGTATCCAGCACGACATTCATTTCAATATATTTTTTACTATCGTTTAACCATATGGTAATTAATCACTGCACATTACCATAATAAACTCTACTAAAGCAGACTCAATGCAGTAGTAAATTATAACAACCAAACACATTCATAGGGCCCGCCCAGTTCCCTCACGAGCAATCATCAAAATGCCCTGCTAACAATGAGAAATACGTTTGTAACAAGACTGTTAAAACTAACGTTCCCACTAAACTCGACCTGCACGTGAAGTTTAGGATTTCTAATTTACATAAAAGTTGTGGCACACCCATGTCACTAGAATCTATCCTTTACTCACAAGGAAGAAGCAAAACCTCACCAGTCTCGCCCAATCACAGGGTCTCAGCACGTAGCTGCCGTCACGACCCATGAACATTTGCAATCGTCATTCATCCTAGGATTTCATCCTATAGTTGTCCCCTCTCACCATGTACAATTTATTCGATCTTATGGATTTCACGCCCATTATTAAAACGTTGGCCCTAACTCTCCAGGCCTCAATTATAGCTCTATAAAACTCCCATTTACATCCCGGGTCTCGTAGACTCTGACATACTGTATGCTACTATTAAGGAGGACTCTACTTGTCCAGCCTGAACCCATCATTCTCGGGTTATAAATTTCCTGGGCCTAATTCCCTTGACCCCAAATTCTTTCGCTGGAAGTCTCGCTCCTCCAGTCGTTATGCCTAACTGGCACGGTTTACCATTTATAATCTCTTCGGTCTCACTTATCAATTGTGGACACATCCAACACTTGTAGTTCTATTTCCTTTACATAAGGAAAACATCACGAACTATTTCCCGTCACTGGTCCCACTGACTATTTTGGGAATGTCCTTCTATCGGACCGACAGTCTCAACTCACAATTATTCTTCCACTGTCCCCTTGTCTACGCTAGCTATTCGAAACTATGGTTGGACTCTACAGCCTGATTGACTTCATCGTACTCTTGAAGTAATCACTTAAAATCATCTAACCGAGTTCCCAATTGGGTATATTCTCATGTGGGGTTTCACTAACACCGTTAAATTCAGTTTATGCTCTTCCGCAGGTTCGTTAACCCTCTTTACTCCCTTTTCTTGGAAGGACTGCAATCACTAGCAACCGTATAACTTTGATGACATCAACATTAGTCATCCTAGATGGATTTCTCATCCATACTGGTATTCTACTCACGGGTCCTTTATCAACTATAAACCCTTTGGATAATTTATACCCCTCTGCAGGTACGAAGTTCATTAAGAAATTCAACCTTTCTCTCACGATCGGTTTCTATCTTACCCATTGTGCTAAACATCAAAATTTCACTCACATTTTGTTATCACATCGAATGGAACAGTCAAATCATACCTAAATTTCTCTCTAAATTTTAAACACACTTCTTCATGTATGGTGATTGTCTATAATTACTACACGATGTTCCTAAGAGCTGTAGCTTTTAACTCCAAATTAAATTCTGAGTGTCATCACGCCCCACTCTACACAACTTCCTTCAGATTTTTTACCTCCGCTGGTCTATTACACTTTCTCATTTTCTTTCCCGCATCTTTACCGATGGGTTTTCAAAAGAGTTCCTCTGATTTCCCTTTTTATCGACTATGCTAGGTGGTCCTGAATTCACTCCACCATTATCTATGACGTGTCTTGGGAACCCACAGCTCCCGAGTGACGATTTTACTATCTCTAGTTTAAGTAATTCTCGTGGTGTTTTTTATCCCAATCACTCTTACCCGATTACTCTATGTCTTCTGTTGAGCCTCTTCTCCCGCGGTTCTTCTTACGGCCCTCGCTGGTCGTTCTAAAATGTTCGGTGTTCGAATCACACTGAATTCCGTATAATGAGTCACGTCCATTATAATTCGTAGCAGGAGAACGTAAGTCGCATACGTAAGGGAACACAACAATTTTATCATAAGGCTCTACATCAAAGAACGATATGCTGAAACGTAATAAGACGCACAGATCCCAAGGAAGCTAGAACCTGATGCTCTGATACCACCTATGACACCCCGCCCAATTAAATATAGGGTGATCAATCCTCTACCAATTTAAAACAGGATATTCAGTTGGTTCATTCTCAGCATCACTGTCGAAAAACTTTTTAACATATTAATCTCCTAATATAAAATTAAGCTAGGTGTCAACATATTTCCAATTTTAATAAAACCAAGTAAATCCATTTCTTTTCATCTTAAAATATAAACCATTCACCACACATGGGAATGTAAATAAATACTGAACATGAATCAGGTACTGCAATAAATAATACTGAGTAAAACTCTAAGTTCAAAACTCCAAACCATACAATAAACTGAATACAAAATCTCTGATGGAAGAACTAGAAATGGGCGACATATGCCCTAAACAAGAAGTCTAGATAAAACTGAATGGAAATGATAGATGCGTCTAGTTCAAGGACCTACAGCTCCCACAACAGCTGCAGCACGTCAAGCAATCCAAATCTCTAAATCTGATACTCCTGTGGCTGAGCACCTGATATAATACATATATATAGCAAAAGATAGAAGAGATACAAGAAACGGATCAGAGCCCGATGTGTAAAAATGATTTAGCAAGTATTTAAAATTGGTTCTTAAAACAAGTCTTATACGCATGTTAGTTATCGAACTCTCACATGAGTTTCTCACCTCTCGTCTATTATGCACGCCTAACGTACATCTAATCTCCCCCTAGTTATACCTCCCAGTCTAACTAGTCATAAACCATACTAATACTAACTATGCTCACTAGTAGTATTCCCGCATCGCCCATACAATACGCAATTCAGATAGTTTATCTCACATACTAAATTTCATTATTCACCGTTTGAATGGTTAATCTTTTATTCACTAAGATCATTTTACTTCTCATTTTCATTTTATATACTAGTCTCACAAAGTAGAAAGTTACCCAAGTGCACTCATACATATATATAGTCTCATCATCCCTATATATATACACTAACCCTGCACCCTTAGGTTAAGGCCGCTTGGTGCAATGTAATAATTATTATTATCACGAAGTCTACTAATTTCACACAGTAGCAATATTCACAAGTCCATATATATATATATATATATATATATATATATATATATAGTACCATCATCCCTATACATATATATATACTAATCCTGCACCCCCAGTTAAGCCCCATTAGTGCATATCTCTAGAAAATCATGCATTCCCGGGTTAGCACCCATTAATGCACCTATCAATAATAATTCAGCACCCCCGGGTTATCACCCATTAGTGCTCCCAACAATAGAATATTGCATCCCCGGGTTAGCACCCATTAATGCACCTATCAATAATAATTCAGCACCCCCGGGTTATCAACCATTAGTGCGCCTAACAATAGAACATTGCATCCCCGGGTTATCACCCATTAGTACGCTTTCCGAGTTATCACTCATTAGTGCTCTTAACTATAAGGTTCTTGCACCCTTGGGTTATCACCCATTAGTGCTCTTATCAATAGAGTTTCTGCACCCCCGAGTTATCACTCATTAGTGCTCTTAACTATAAGGTTCTTGCACCCTCGGGTTATCACCCATTAGTGCTCTTATCAATAGAGTTTCTGCACCCCCGAGTTATCACTCATTAGTGCTCTTAACTATAAGGTTCTTGCACCCTCGGGTTATCACCCATTAGTGATCTTAACAATAATATCAGATAATAGACATACACACATCCTATTATAAATTATAGGTATTTCTCCAACCTACATATATACTCTTCATACGTACTTTAACCTCATCACTTACGTATAGTATAAATATTTAGATTACTATCTCTCTCGTAATCTCCAAGGTGCATTCTCTTTATACTGAAATAATTAAAGTATTTATTTTCACATACTTTCTCAAAATTCCGTCTTATTTAAATTTACTATCTGGCAGTTTTTCTCACTCCAATAAACCGGCAAACTCAAAACTAAACTTTGAGAAAATTCCCAAAAATTCCCTCTGTCGCTCGAACCAGAAGGGTTGTCGTTTGAACGACTTCCACGTGTCGCTCGAGCGACTTCACGCGAGATGCCATCTCGCTCGAACGACTTCGCGCGAGATCTCCATCTCGTTTGAACCACTTTGCGTGAGATCCCCATCTCATTTGAACCACTTCGCGCGAGATCGCGCGAGATTGCGCTGTTCGTCTTCTTCACCAAACTTCAACATTTTTCACCATTTTTGAACCTAAAAACCTCTAAGATTCAATTCCCAACAATTCATCATCAATACCCATCAACCCCTAACAGGTTATAGATCATTTCTATCATCCTAGGATCCTTAATTCGTCATTAATCATCATAATTACATGAAACCCCCAAATTAATTTAGAAGAACCCTAGTTTTTAAAATTCCAATTCAAGAACCTAATCAACCCAGATTCGTTCATCAATATGTAATCCAATTCCATGATTAATCCTCTACATACATGATTGAATTCCAACCACTAATTAAACCAATCCTTAATCATAATTTAAATCTCCAATTTCCAGCCAATTAACATAGAAATCATGATTAATTCCACCTAGGCTAACATGAGCATGATTATTGCTAAAAGAAAGCAAGTAATAAACACTTGCCTCGAATATGACGGTCTGATCCGTTGGTGATGTTGGTATATACGCATTCCTCTCTTCGCGATCTATGCGTTGGTGGTCACGGTTGTGCAAGGTGATGCCGAATGAGCCTTCTCTTTTGGAAATTAGTCCTCCCTCACACCCTCCAGGGCCGTTCTTGATTTGTGTAACCTATTAAACCTAATGGAATTTCCTAGGCTGATATAATTACTCTTAATTTTCGTCCATTAATTTAGCCCAAAAATACAATTTACCATAATGCCCTCTCGGGGTGCCGGTTAGGCCTAAAATTGCCCCGGGACCCAAACTAAACACCCGGGTATACTATTTTGACTATCTCGACCCTCCCGGACTCAATGGCGCACTCAAAATTACCATACGAGTTAATATAAATAATTTCTCATTTTATTCCATTCAATTAGTCCCGACACGACTCACACGCGTGTCAGACTTAAATTACCAAACTGCCGTATTTTCACTTCCGACAATTTATCAAATATCATAATTCCATATTACATATCACACAGTAATATTTAATAGTTCACAACAATAAGTATTAAACCTTGACATGCTAGTTAATAATTATTTAATCCGGATTAATAACAAATTAATTTCTCACATTTTAATTTAATTAATCCAACAACAATAATTAATTGCATATTTATTCTCATAATAATAATTAATCATATAATTATTTACATTGTCAAAAATACGGGATGTTACATAGAATTTATAAGATTTAATATTCCGAAATAAAAGTGTAAAAGTTGATTACAAACTAAAAGGAAAAAGATGCATAAAAGGGAAATATTAATCTAGGCAAGTGTATTGAAACTAGACTAACAAAGCGAGTAAAACTATAGGTTGCGTCGAATATCCCTCACCTGAGTTAATTTGTATAAAATGGTTACATGGGTCGACGAGTTATTATGAGTGCGTCTCGTTTTGATAGTTAATTAAATCAAGGGTTGTCACGCCCCTAAATCCGTATGAAAGCCTAATAAGATTTTGGCGTCAACAAATATCCCGGAAATTACACGCGAAAGGTCGTAAGCACGGGACATACATGATATGCCCCTTCAAATATCCTAGGCATAATAACTAGGACAACACACCCAAAATAGACCCGTAAACACTATCACCAAAGCAATGCAACGCGTTAAACCGAGTGAGTTCCATTCAAACACAACCTAATTTAAATTACCTAGAAAGCATCTTAAAATCGCTATAAATAAAGTGGTAAATAAATGCGGTAAAGTTATACTAGAAAGCAAGTAAAGAAAGCATATGAATCTAATTAACAAATCTTGTAAACCTAATTATCAAAGCAAGAAAGAATGAAATACAAGTTATATTAATGGAGAGGGTAATTAATAGTCAACTTACATACCAAAAGTGTCAATCCAAGAAGAAATGAAGAAGAACTAACCAAAAACCCAAACCCTAACCTAAACTATCTTCTAAAACTATCCTAAAGCTTGATATTTACAACAAAAAAGTCTATTTATACTAAGTTGGAATAAGTTAGAAAAGAAAAGAGAAAATAAAATAAAATAAAAGGCAAAATATATCCTGGAAACAAGGAATCGATTGGTCGACCCCTTTGGTCGATCGATCGATGATGAACAAAATATCCCACTGTCGAGAAGGATCGATCGATCGATTTTTTTGATCGATCGATCGATCAATCAGGTATCAGCACACTGCATTGCTGTTTTGGCTTGAATGGCTTTCTCGTCCCCTAAAACTCCCATAACTTCTTCATACGAACTCAGAATTGTGCACCGTTCACGGCCACACGAAGCTTGCAAGGAGGGCTACAACTTTCGTGAGATGTTGGGCCAGGTGCCCATTCTGTGAAATGACTAAATTTCCCTTGAACGTGCTATCATGTACGAAAATCGAGCGGAACGCATCCGAACTTCGCACTTAGCATCCAAATACCTATAAAAGCTCAATTAACCCCTACAAAACATGTTAACGTAGAAATTCGAGGTTGTCTGGTTAACGAGAATAAATATAAGGAATAAGATACCCGAAGGGGCAAACATGTGTAGGTTCGGAGGATGAAATACACAATATTTGCGTATTATCAACTAGCTGGTGACCTCAGTCTATTCTGAGGATGATAGTTGCTACCCCTTATCCGCAGTAGCCCCAGGTGCACCTCCCTCAGATGGAGCAATCACCATTCCCTGATCAAGGAGAGCATCAGCAGTAGTGGTCAGGACAGTTGAGACACCTTCATTGGTAGTAGGAGGAGTCACCTCATCCACAACAGGCTTGGGGACAAGGTCGTGCTCGTCAAAGAGGGGGGAATCAACATCCACCTCGGCGGCAAGCAAAGCCCTGTCCCAACCCTTCTTGAAGTTAAGATGTCTAATATAGCCAATCTGAGCCTCAATATCCTCGTACGCTAAGATCCATATAACATTGTACGAGCTCTCCTTGAGAGTGGAAGCCTCAAATTCCATCTTCTTCGTCTTCTCGGTAAGCTCTTTGTTCTTCTTGACTACTGCCAGCCTGCTCGTACATACCAAGTCATAAGACTGCCTCAGATCCTTCAACTCCTTGGATGTTGCCTCTTTTTCCTTGGTAACTTTATCCAAGGAAATATTGAAAGACTTTTGAGAAGCACTGGAAGCCTTCAATCTCGCCTCTAACTCAGTATTTTTCCTTGCCAGCTCATCGCGGCTGCCATAGAGGACGGTGAAATCAGATACAAACTGCAGAAAAAAAAACATTTAGCGAAGAAGGTATTGAAAAGAACTGCAAGAGTAGAGAAGTAAGAACAGACTTACCAAGGCTAGCCCCTGACTTGCCTTCAGGGCTAACTGATCGGTCCCTATACTTGACGACCTTTGGAGGTCAGCTAGCAAGACTACTCTCTCGATCACCACTGGAGCCAACTGAGGGGAAAGAGCAACAGAAGTCCCCTAGGCTAAGGCAGACACAGGCACCAGAGACTGCCCCGTATTGGTCCTCACCTCTTCTCTCCTCCTTTCTTCATCCCTCTCCTTATTCTTCCTCTCTTATTCTTTCTTCTTCTCCTCTTCCTTCCTCATCGCTCTCTGTTTCACAAACACCTCCTCTTTCTTCGTTCTCTCCTATTTATAAGCCACAGTTTGGGAGCCAGTGGCAATATCCCCATTCCCAAACTTATGCTTCTTCAACCTGCGAGCAAGTGCCATATTATCCTCATCATCATCCTGTATCAGATTTTTTCTAGGAGGGGCCATAGTTTCCTCGCTGGAGCTAGCCGAATCTTCCGAAACCTCTGAGCCCTTTGAACCCTCTTTCGAACTAGAGTATTATTGACCACTTCAACTCTCTTCGCTAGAGTCACATCCAACTTCACCTCTGTCAGCCCCCACACTGTCTTCACCAGAGCTGCTCTCCTCTTCGTCCAACTGAATTGGTTCAATTACAACCTCTTTTATGATATCAAGGCGAGGAATACTATCAACAGGTCAGGCGATGAAACTGGACCCAGTGTTCTTGTAATCTAAATGGAATGTAGCTGATCGCAGGTGCTCTCCGTCAGCTAAGTATTTCCTGATCTTCTAAGCTTTGATTAGCTCAGCAGCTCAAATTTCGTGGAGCGCAGGTTCCAAGTTCTTTGTCTTCGCTTAAAAAGGAAAAAGGAAGACATAAGAAATACAATACACTAACAAAAAACCAATAAGTAGAATAAGATCTATGTCTACCTATGTAATCATCCCCGTAAAAGGGAATCATAGGTACCCTGTACCTCGCTCCCTCAGTTTGAGGTGGAAACTGCCAGTTCCTTGCAACAAACCTTTCTTGCCAATAGTCCTTGGGGGAATCAGGTAGATTGACTACCAACACCCTATCAGGACTCCTAACTTTCAGATAGAGAAGACCATAGCTTGTTCGAGAGAAGGTATAATAGTAACAAAGACCTAAATTGATGCCATAGAGCTGATTGATCCTATGTACACCATTCAAAATTTTCCAAACGTTTGGAAAACATTGGGCAGGAACTATATAGAAATAACTAAAAATTAGAGATATACCTCAACATAAAACATTTTAATGCATACGTAATATAAAATTATAGATATACCTCAACATAACCTTATAAGTCTCAAAATTACATCAACCATCAAGGAACCAAAACATAACCAAATTTTTGTAATAACAAGTCCTCGTCATATAAATAAACTAGTGCGTATAAAAAAAAGTAAAATTTCTCAAATGCAAGTGTCCTCCGAGTGTCATTGCCAACTATTACAAAATAATGCAATTAAAATATCCATATGCAACATATTACCATTGTAATGCCCTCATCAACACTCAAACTTGAAAAAGATTGATTTTTAAAAGAAATGTATAAAAAGAGATAATTTTTCATCACAAATATTTCTACATATATTTTTGAGAACTCATGTTTTTTCATAACAAATTTATAAAACATATTTTAATACTAAATTTAAAACACATTTTGTAGAGATATTTGAAAACAAATTTTGAAAACACATTTTTATACAGAATTTAAAACACATTTTGTACCGATTTTTCAAAATAGATTTATAAAATAAAATTTTGAAACAAATATTTTATAACACAATTTTATACTGAATTTAAAACAAGTTTTACATAGATTTTTTATAAAATAAATTTAAAACACATGTTTACATTGAATTTAAAATAGAGTTCGCATGGATTTTTACAAATGACTACTCCTATTATGTATAAACCTTCCTTAACCATGAGTGGGAAGGGTATGAGGTCACCGCCGCGGTGATCTAATGGGGTGGGGTGGGTGTGAGCTGAGGTTGGTGACTAGAAGGATGGAGGAGGAATGAGGTTGGGTGGGGTGGTTGTGAGATTGATAGGGGGATGTCATTTGGGGTTGGTGTGAGATTGAGAAAGAGGAGAGGCACTGTGTTTCGTTGTACGTGTTAGTTTAGGGTTTTGTTAATATATAAAAGGCTTTGGTCTAAATAATATATCAAAAAGGGTATTTAATTAAACATAAGAAATAAACGTGGCCGGACGGGCCATGCTTATATATGCTAAACCTAAACCTGCCCCATTTAATTAACGTTTTTTTAAATCCACACTAGCCCCCAATTTCTAAATAAGGTTTTAATCCACCCCCCAATTCGGGCCAGGTCAGGAAAACTGCCATCCTTACATACAATAAAGGAGACTTGATCTGTTTGAGCAATGGGATCTTCTTTAATTCTTTTAAGGTAATTGATTTTGAAGGTGAATTATCCACCTTAACTTTATTTTCTTTAGGAGATGCAACGGGGGTTGAGGATTGCTTGATTGCCACTTTCTTGGCTAGTGCCACCTCTGGCACAATCGTTCCTCTAATGTGAGACAACATTGGCATGACATTCACTTTTTCAAACTCACCATATCCATAATGTGCCGCTTTAAAAATTAAATAAATAAACTCATGAGGTTCATCCCCGTCAGCTACTGTAATACCCCGTATTTTTGCGGCTTTTAAATTTAGGGATTTATTAAATTTAATTGAGGAATTAATTTAACTTTAATCCAAAAATTTGTTTTAAATATTTACTAGCTTGACAAGAGTTAGTAATTATTGGAAATTTGTTGAATATTAATAGATGAGTAAAGTAATATATAAGATTGGTTTTATTAAAAATTATCACGAGTGAATAAAATGACAATTATGGAAATTTAAGTCGGGACGCACCTGTATCGTGTCAGGACTAAATTATGATTTTTAAAAGTGAATAAAGTATAAGTCGCCCATATGGTCATTTCGAGTGCGTCAATGTGTTCAGAAGGGTCGAGACAGTCAAAATAATGTACCAGGGGGATTAGTTTGGGTCTCGGGGCGTTTTTAGGCCTAATTAATATCCCGGGAGGGCGTTTTAGACATTTTGTACTTTTGGGCATGGAAACTCACGAATTTTCTAAGGTTATATCAGATGTTAGGGGTTGTATCCTAGGATTAACATAATCAAGAACAAAGAACGACCATTGAAGAGAAAGGGTAGAAGCTTTCCAAGGAGTTCTAGGCCAAAAACTCCGTCATTCGCACCGCCGTCACCGCCAAATTGTAGATCACGCGACGAGGAACATAACCACACCAAGTTCTTCCACAAATTAGAAATAAAGATTTTCAGGCAAGTATCTATCTTGCTTTATTTTTAGTTAATGTCTCAATCATGTTAGTCTAGGGTTGTTTAGGACTTGGCCCATGAAAGAAAGTATAGTTTTGAGACTTAGAATCACATGTTATAGAAGAAGAAATCATATTCTGGACATCTAAATCGCATATAGAGGATATACCACGAATTTGTATGGATTTAGAAGTAGGAAATCTGGAAAAAGAATGGGAAGAATTGAAATTAAAAGAAAAGATTAGGGTTCTTGAAGTTTATGTAGATTTTACCCATTTAATCGTTATACTTGATGAATTCGGACATGTTTTACGTTTAAAATCATCTATTTAGGCCTATAGTACTTGTGATAATGTTGGTTGGGAGTTTGGGAATCATATATGGAGATTTGGTTGAGGTTGGAGAGGTAAAACCGTAGCTGGGTTAATGAAATTTTTGTCATAACTGCTTGATCAATCGATCGACCCAAGAACATCGATCGATCGATGATCGATCGATCGACCCCTTCCCTCAATCGATCGACCCCTCTTGAAAAACTGCATATTCCCCTTATTTTGGTTTAATCCGATTAAAAGGCATAGGAACCCTTGATTATTATTGTTAGACTATAATGAGATATAAATAGGACCAGTAGGGTCTAGGTAACCCTATTGAGTGAGAATTTAATATAAGAAAAAAAGGGTTAACGGGAAGTTATTCGCACATATGATATCGAGCGTACGATAAATAAAAGATTGAGACTTGTATGGAAGTTAGACTAGAAAGAAAATGAGAGTACCTACTTAAATTATACTTAAGGTGATAGAATACTTCGAGAGATGAGAATTAAGTAAGGAGTAACTTATATATGAGAATGGAAGTGACGAGTCAGTTATGCGAGAATCGAGTAAAATGTGCTAAGAGCGAATAACTATAACTATGGGTCGTGAGCGCACCTAATTTAAAACCATTTGAATATTATATTTATATGACTATGTGATTATGCATATATTATATATCTATGTAAAAATCGTACCCGAGCTACTTGCTATCACGAGAGTTTCCACGTCGGGATAGGCTTATCTCGATTGGACCTTTATGGGGGATAACGACTTGTACCCTAGAAGATAGTATCCTCGATTACAGGCTATCTGAGTGATAGTCAGATGGTCCTAAGAGACGTGAGGGTATGTACTGACCTCTTAGGACCGGGAACTATGCTTTGCCTCTATTTGTATGTGTTTTGTGTTAATACAGTTCGAGAGTGATTCCGAACTAGTATTTCCCTTAGTATGAGTGATACGGGGACTTGATAGCAGAGTACGCCATCACCATAAATTTTATGTGGGGTGCCGTTAGTATATATATTATATGTGAGACTAATATATATACATATATTTACATGGAAATTTTCTACTGTGCGTATACGTAATTAAGTAATGAATAAATGTTTCAACTCTCTTAAATGTTCTGGAACTTCATAATGGTACTGATTTGTTTTAAATAGCGTAAGGAATCTTGAAGAGATTAGTTTTCTAAACTAAATATTATCACCCTGTTATTTCTCGAGATAAAACTTTATGGAAAATAAGTAAAATAGACTTATGAGGTTTAGTAGTACGATAGACGTGCACACTAGATGAGAGGTGAGAATTCTCAAGAGAGTGTCGCATACTAGCATGGTTATTGCATTAGCCGGTAAGCATTTTAAGTACTTGCTAAACTAAATTTTAAAACTATTTTACAATCGGGATCTGACCCGTTTCCTTTTATCTCTTCTCTCTTGTATATATATATGTATATATTACAGGTGCCCAGCCACAGGGGCGTCATGCTTAGGTTCTTTGGAATGGACGTGCTGCAGCTTATGTGGGAGTTGCAGGCCATTGCTTAGATGACCTCGTTGTTGATTCCACTCTTATTCCATCTCTAATTAGTTTGGGCATGTGTCGCCCGTTTCCTTATTTAGTTGGATTGGTAAGAGATTATGTTCATTTATCTTTAGTATTTTACTCGTTGGGATTTATTTACTATAAGGATGGTTTTTCCTTTATGGTTTTAAAGTTGGTATTTGTTGTCTGTATGGTTAAATTATTGAGGGTTCATTTCCAATCTTTTTAAATTGTGTGATTCATAAATTGTTAATTATTAAATGTTTTATAATTTGGTTAAATGAAATGGAAATAATGTTTTAAATGATTTTGACTCTTAGCTTAATTAATGAGGGTGTTAAATTGGAAAGTTTATTTTTTGACAGTGATGCTAAGAATGAACCAACCGTCCACCTTGATTTTAATTTAATAAATGACTGATCACCCGCTATTTAATTAAGAGGGGTGTCACAGGTGGTATCAAAGCATCAGGTTCTAGTGTCCTTTAGGATCTGTACGACTTATTTCGTTTCCAGCTTAGCATCTTTGATTTAGAGCCCTAATATTAGGAATGTTTTATTTATCTTTATGCGTTGGGAATCCGTGCTTCTACGATTTGTTTATGTGAATGATGAAATCATCCAAATTATTTAAATTTTCAGATGGATCGTTAAGAAGAACAAGCTAATGCCGTTGGGAGAGTCAATGAGCAAAGTCATCTCACACCTCAGGTGTCTCTAGGGAGAGTATCAACCGCCGAGTTAGCAAGTATTGTGGCCCAGGCAGTTACCACTGTGGTCTTACACTATCAAGAACGCAACACAAAACTTATAGGAAGCAAAAGATCTAGAGTGTATTGTCAATATGCCATGACTAGAAATAACAAATGTGCGAAGACACAAAAATCGCAACAACGAGCTCCTCAAGACCGTACAAGCTACGAAGGTAAAAATTTTTACAGGGAAACTCAAGGGCGCCAGGGCCAACAAAGTCGGGATCAGAGTGTAGTCACAAAGAGGTGTTTCAAATGTGGAATGGACGGTCATGAACGTCGAACTTGTCCGAATCAGATTGGAAAGGAACTCCGACCCGACTAGCGAGAACTTTCAGGACTCTGCTATAAGTGTGAACAAACAGATCACAAGTGGAGAGACTGTCCTCAACCAGATATCATTTATCATCGGGATATTCAACAAGGCCAAGGAAAATGTCAAACCGGACAACTGGACCAAAACCAACAGAGGAGTAAAATTAAACAGTTTAGAGGTAGATGCTTCAATTGAGGCAAAGTGGGTCATCGGAGGCAGGGTTGCCCAAATAAGGGTAAGATACCCCAGCAGCAAGGGCAAAAACAATACAAATGTGTATACAACGTCTAACATACTGAAATTCGTCAACCATCATCAGCCATTGATGGTATGTTCCTTCCTTCTAATATTATGGGACATATTTTATTTAATACTGGGGCGTCACACTGTTTCATAAATACCCACATTGTGCGGGCCTTAGGATTTTTAGACACTAATGAGAGTACGGTGTCATGCGTAGGCTCATCATTTGGAATGAGTCTTTAATTCTCTTTATCCATCGGGGTGTAGGTATATAGTTTGATAGATTGATTTTTACCTGCAATTGAACTAATATAGTCTTACGTGAGCACGACGTCGTTATTGGCATGGATTGGCTCGCTGCGTACAAAGCCATGATAAATTGTTTCGATAGGAGTAATATCTTTGCCATTGTAGGACATGAGATGTTTTAGTAGCGATGCCTCGCCCAGAGGGAGGGTCTTCCACCCATTTGTATTACTTAGAGGAGGATACGTTTAAGGAGATTATGATTCTCCTGTATTTGATTCCAGTCGTTCGTGAGATTTCGAATACATTTGGAAAAGTAGAAGTATGAGTTTTATCCTCGGAGGATGAAGTGTGTTTTATGGGACACAAACGAGTCACCATATTTTGTTCATTGCTAGATTAGCATGTGAGACGAGTCTAACGAGTATAACTATAAACGTCATTATTCTGAGGATACTTTTCTAGTGTAGCGGGATTATCTTTAGTGCTACCGCAAGGATGAATGTGTGTATAAATAGTGATATATACTTTATTGAGGTTATTTGTGTTAGCGATGTGATATACAAGTAAGATATTACCTTGGTTACAATTTTATAGAAATGGCTAGTACGATAGTAGGTAGTTATTGCAAAGCTATCGGAGTGGTTACCTTAGTACCGCGTGTTTTGTCTGGCGAGACGTCACCTGCGAGAGGGTCGGACTCACACTTCATATTATCTATTTTTGAGAATTCAGAGGGAATAGTGAGCTCGAGATACTCGATCCCGGATTGTGTAGGGAATTTGTTGTTATGATTCAGTATGTATTAGGTTTACTGTTGGGCTGTAAGTTTTAACTCATTATTATGTTTAGCACTCAAGACTTGGTGATAGGTAGAGAGCATTGGTATATCTACCCTTTAGAGATGTAAGAGTTAAGAGTCAGACTCATATGTTTGGAATCAGGATTTTGAGAGTCCTGATTTTATGTGTACGAGATTTACGAATTGTGATTTCCACCAATACTGAACGATCATGGATTGGTAAAATGTTCTTTGTGTAGGTGTAATAACGGGAGGTGATGTAACTCTTCTGTCAAGAGATGGAATAAAGGGGTACATGTTATGGACGGAGGGCCTAACAGATTTCGATAACCGACAAGTCTAGGTAGTAGTGTATCGGGCCTTGTTTGGATTTCACTTTGCGAGACATCTCACGCATGAAACTTAGCGTAAGGTTGGAAGAATGAAGATGTTTGGTCATTAGTCTATCGGTTGGTACCGCTGTCATAGTAGAAGAAGGTAATTATATCTATAAGTTGGAAGTTAAATTATTATTTAAGGCCAGTGAATCTGGTTGTGGGGTGAGAAAGCATGGAAAGTTTTATTTTATCACCAAGAATTGAGGGGTGGAACGATGATAAGGGGGAATTAAAATTTCGATCTCTAGGGTGATTGAGAGTACCCAAGTGTTGTAACCGCATTCGGAACACAGGGGAAATAAAGAGTTGGGACGATTTTTAGTGAGGATTATCTGGGAAAGAAATTTTAATACAAGAACGAAGACTTGTATTTATTTTGAGGTATATAGCATTAGTGAGTTATTTTAGTTGTTGTATCCATTCGAAAGAATTGTTGTACGTATCTGAAGAGATGGGATATTAGTAGTCCCTCTTTTGTTGATGTGGGATTTAGATACTCTATAACTTCTTGCATTGGGGGATTTTGTTAGTTTTATTGATGAGTAGTTCTTCGCTCGCTCTACCCGGGCGGTCGGGGTGTTACAAAATATGGGTATCCCGATTAGCTGATGTTAAAATCATCCGAGGTGGTGGGAGTGGAAGTGTGGAATATATATTTGTGGGACTAGCATAACGAGGTAGAAGTGATAGAGTGGATTATGCGTCGCATGAGGGGCGATAATCCATACATACGTGTGCGATCAGAATAGCAACCCAAATTTGATCGAAAGGCTGTGGGAAGCCATTTAAAAGGATTATTCCTTAAGAAGGGTAGAATTTAATTATTATGAAGAACACTCAGAGCGGATTTGTTATTAGTCAAGTGTAAGAGCGACTTGCGCATACAAAGAGTAATGATGTTAGTATGGTATAAAAGGTCCAGAAGTGCACATTAAGTGTCACTAAATGTGAGACATTTCAAGTAAAAGTCGATGTTTAGCGGGACATAATGAGGGGTCTCTGCATGCACCACTCATCGATAGAGATCGATTGGAATAAGAGGATCAACTAGAAATCTTTGAGGCTATCGACAATTCCGATAATGGAAGAGGCCGACAAAGTCGATAAAGTTTTGTGGATGGATTGTCATCTTCAAGAGAACATCAAGAGTTCATCCGAATATGTGGGAAAAGTTGCCCAAGATGGAAGTAATTAATATTCCTTTGGGGTGATTAACAATATTTACTAGTGTACCCCAGTCTTCCTTTGAAAGGAAGGATCGCGCCTGTACATGGTCCTACACGGTATTATTTTTTGAATCGGGATGAAATTTTTAAATTTCACCTACAATATTGGATTTCAGGAAGCAGTGGGAATAACGTTTCGTTTTGAGTAGGATGTATCACCCCTCGCCTGGGAGTAGGCTCATGGTGATTAACGATTAGTTGAGCCGCGTGAAGGTAATTTCAGAATCTTGGTGATCATTTCGTTTCCATAACGGATATAGCTAGCAATTGAAGTATAGTATGGTAAATTTTCGTGGAAGCACTCGTACCTGTTTGCTACGAACGAGGTGCTTATTGAGATTTTGGTGTGGAAAAATCTTAATCATTCCCCCTCTGTATGTTTAGAGGTGAGCGGATAATCAGAATTTTGGATTTGATCAAGTTAGAGTCTGATGACTATAGTGAAATTACCACGACTGTTTTAAGCGACAAGAGTATTCAGATATTTGTATAGTTTGTCTCAGAATGGGAGTTTTGTTTTTAGATAAATACAAGTAGTTATCATGTAGTGAGATGCGGCATCCCAATGATATTGAAATAATGGGAGTCAATATTGTATAAGCTCGTCTTATGCGAAGGTTGTAGGATAGGAGCACAATGTAAAGTGTCGTTAAGGAGAGTGTTAAACAAGCTTACTATGAGACAATGGCTATAGCAATTGAACGCCTTACTATGTAAATAATTGCGTACTGATAAGGTATCCAATTTTGTTTTACCAGGTAGGCCTTACTTTCCGAATTTCGGGACAAAATTCCGTTATTAGGGGGAAGTATGTAATACTCCTTATTTTTGTGGCTTTTAAATTTAGGAATTTATTAAATTTAATAGAGGAATTAATTTAACTTTAATCCGAAAATTTGTTTTAAATATTTACTAGCGTGACGAGAGTTAGTAATTATTGGAAATTTGTTGAATATTAATAGATGAGTAAAGTAATATATAAGATTGGTTTTATTAAAAATTGTCACGAGTGAATAAAATGACAATTATGGAAATTTAAGTCGGGACGCACTTGTGTCGTGCCAGGACTAAATTATGATTATTAAAAGTCAATAAAGTATAAGTCGCTCGTATGGTCATTTTGAGTGCGTCAATGTGTCCGGAAGGGTTAAGACAGTCAAAATAATGTACCCAGGGGTTTAGTTTGGGTCTCAGGGCATTTTTAGGCCTAATTAACATCCCGAGAGGGCGTTTTAGACATTTTGTATTTTTGGGCATGGAAACCCACGAATTTTCTAAGGTTATATCAGATGTTAGGGGTTGTCACCTAGGGTTAACATAATCAAGAACAATGAATGGCCATTGGAGAGAAAGGGTAGAAGCTTTCCAAGGAGTTCTAGGCCAAAAACTTCGTCATTCGCACCGCCGTCACCGCCAAATTGTAGATCACGCGACGAGGAACACAACCACATCAAGTTCTTCGACAAATCAGAAACAAAGATTTTCAGACAAGTATCTATCTTGCTTTATTTTTAGTTAATGTCTCAATCATGTTAGTCTAGGGTTGTTTAGGACTTGTCCCATGAAAGAAAGTATAGTTTTGAGACTTAGAATCACATGTTATAAAAGAAGAAATCATATTCTGGACATCTAAATTGCATGTAGAGGATATACCATGAATTTGTATGCTTTTAGAAGTAGGAAATCTGGAAAAAGAATGGGAAGAATTGAAATTAAAAGAAAATATTAGGGTTCTTCAAGTTTATGTAGATTTTACCCATTTAATCGTTATACTTGATGAATTCGGACATGTTTACGTTTAAAATAATGTATTTAGGCATATAGTACTTGTGATAATGTTGGTTGGGAGTTGGGGAATCATATATGGAGATTTGGTTGAGGTTAGAGAGGTAAAACCGTAGCTGGGTTAATGCAATTTTTGTCATACCTGCTTGATCGATCGATCGACCCAAGAACATCGATCGATCGTCCCCTTCCCTCGATCGATCGACCCCTCCTGGAAAACTTCATATTCCCCTTATTTTAGTTTAATCCGATTAAAAGGCATAGGAACCCTTGATTATTATTGTTAGAGTATAATGAGATATAAATAGTAACATTAGGGTCTAGGTAACCCTGTTGAGTGAGAATTTAATATAAGAAAAAAAGGGTTAACGGGAAGTTATTCACACATATGATATCGAGCGTACGATAATTAAAAGATCGAGACTAGTAAGGAAGTTAAACTAGAAAGAAAATGAGAGTACCTACTGAAATTATACTTAAGGTGATAGAATACTTCGAGAGATGAGAATTAAGTAAGGAGTAACTTATATATGAGAATGGAAGTGACGAGTCAATTATGCGAGAATCGAGTAAAATGTGCTAAGAGCGGATAACTATAACTATGGGTCGTGGGCGCACCTAATTTAAAACAATGTGAATATTATATTTATATGACTGTGTGATTGTGCATATATTATATATCTGTGTAAAAATCGTACCCGAGCTACTTGCTATCACGGGGGTTTCCGCACCGGGACATGCTTATCTCGATTGGACCTTTATGGAGGATAACGACTTGTACCCTAGAAGATAGTATCCTCGATTACAGGCTATCTGAGTGATAGTCAGATGGTCCTAAGAGACGTGAGGGTATGTGCTGACCTCTTTGGATCGGGAACTATGCTTCGCCTCCATTTGTATGTGTTTTGTGTTAATACAGTTCGAGAGTGATTCCGAACTAGTATTTCCCTTAGTATGAGTGATACGGGAACTTGATAGCAGAGTACGCCAGCACCATAAATTTTATGTGGGGTGCCGTTAGTATATATATTATATGTGAGACTAATATATATACATATATTTACATGGAAATTTTCTACTGTGCGTATACGTAATTAAGTAATGAATAAATGTTTCAACTCTCTTAAATGTTCTGGAACTTCATAATGGTACTGATTTGTTTTAAATAGCGTAAGGAATCTTGAAGAGATTAGTTTTCTAAACTAAATATTATCTATATCTCGAGATAAAAATTTATGGAAAATAAGTAAGATAGACTTATGAGGTTTAGTAGTACGATAGACGTGCACACTAGATGAGAGGTGAGAATTCTCAAGAGAGTGTCGCATACTAGCATGATTGTTGCATTAGACGGTAAGCATTTTAATTACTTGCTAAACTAAATTTTAAAACTGGTTTACAATCGGGCTCTGACCCGTTTCTTGTTATCTCTTCTCTCTTGTATATATATGTATATATTACAGGTGCCCAGCCACAAGGGCGTCATGCTTAGGTTCTTTAGATTGGACGTGTTGCAGCTTATGTGGGAGTTACAAGCCATTGCCTAGACGACCTCGTTATTGATTCCACTCTTATTCCAGCTCTAATTAGTTTGGGCATGTGTCGCCCGTTTCCTTATTTAGTTGGATTGGTAAGAGATTATGTTCATTTATCTTTAGTATTTTACTCGTTGGGATTTATTTACTGTCACGATGGTTTTTCCTTTATGGTTTAAAAGTTGGTATTTGCTGTCTGTATGGTTAAATTATTGAGGGTTCATTTTCAATCTTTTTAAATTGTGTGATTCATAAACTGTTAATTATTAAAGGTTTTATAATTTGGTTAAATGAAATGGAAATAATGTTTTAAATGATTTTGACACTTAGCTTAATTATTTAGGGTGTTAAATTGGAAAGTTTATATTTCGACAGTAATGCTAAGAATGAACCAATCGTCCACCTTGATTTTAATTTAATAAAGGACTGATCACCCGGTATTTAATTAGGCGGGGTGTCACAGCTACGGAGTGGCTTGTCTAGCCCACGAATGGATGAGGCACTCGAGTTTCCGTGACCAAAATACCTTCATTGGATGTTTTTTCACTTGGACATCCATTACCTACGGGAGTTTTCTAAAAAAACAAGTTGCTTATAAATATTATGACCATTTTTATTCATGGTTGTGAAGATACCTTCCCAGCGGAGTCGATAAATATAAGAGGGGTGTGGTACTCGGGTCTATGTATTTTTTGAGAGGGTGAATCATGAGCCACACCAATGAAAAACTATTCGAAGATAATAATATTCAAGATCTAGAACACATACACAAACAATGATTTTTCATTATAATAATTGAGATCTTGGTTACAAGAATAATCAACTAATGATTTAATAAATAACTTTTCTATTACATAAATAGACTTTTGCTCTAACAAATAAGTAATAGATAAATCTTAAGAGTGATGATTCTTTAAGAGAAGAGAAGTAAGCACTTCAATAAATGAGAGAGATCAGGGAGAGAATATCTTTTACTTTTTGTGGGAGTTTGTGCAGCATAATAGTGCTTGTTATGACGTTGTTCATAAATGTGCACCTATTGCTCTATTTACAGTAAAACTTTTAGGGATTTCTTGGATATTACATGCCTAAGAATATTTCTTTGTGATAAATATCTAAAAAGATTTTGTTCTTATCAAAATCTATCATTGTTTACCATGATTTGTCCTTTTGTAGTGTGACACTTGGTGTAATTGTGGGCAAAAAGTGATCTCGTCGACAAGTGAGTGATCTCGTCGACAAGTAGGCTCAAAAAGTCTTATTTTGTCTTTTATTGAAAATATTTGTTGAACAACTTTTGATATCTTTTGAGTGACCCCTTAGGGTCACTCTCCACTTTTGACTTTAAAAGTTATCTGCGAGCACCTATTATGGCTGCTCGCCATTTTGTGTAAATGTGATTGTGTAATATGTGTATGTGTGAGCAACCCCTTAGGGACCTCGCACATATATTCTCTCTTTATCAATAGATTTATGTGGTTTTTCTTTATCTTGCTCAATAATACTTACCTCTAAGCCTCCGAACCAAAGATCTCAAAACGTCCTAAACTAGCTAGTTGAGCCCTACTTTCTCGGCCAATGCCTCTTTTTGAGTTAACCTGTTAAAGACAACAAATAAAATTGTAAATAAGGAAAGTTCTTTCACACTTGATTTTATGTTTCTGAGGAAATTCTTGCTTGTTCCCACTTTTATTTTGTATTGGTTAATCATGCTCTTGCTTTTCTCTACTCTTGAGGAAGTGCTCGTGTTTCTCTATGTGATTGAGGGGTTGCTCATGCAACAACTTTTGTATTGCTAAGTAACCATTTCCACATTCTATTTTTCCATGGTAAAAACTTCTGTTTGGAACCATGTGATGGTATTTCTTGTTGTTGACCTAACCGAACTTTGTTTTTACATTTAAGGTTATCATGGTGTACTTCTGGTGGACCAAGTCGAAGAGAAATTATAGGGATTATGATCACCTATATAGTCTATCCTATTCGAGTTGATGTATATTTTATTTCATGTTATTTTATCTCAGTCTTTATCATGGGTAAACTTTTGAGACAATCATTGTTTAAGCATTTGTGGAGTGAATCTCAATTTTTTTTGCAGTTTCACATTGACCAGATTATGTTGGGATTATAATCAATTACCAATATCTTTTGTATTGGGGTATATGAGCAACCCCTGTGTTACCAGAGGGGCATGCGAGCAACACCAAACTTTGTCATATGCTCCTTGTCTTTTTTGGATAACATTAATTGAACTCCAAAATACGTTGCTAAGACCTTTTTGGGATATTTTATGTGAGTCCCTCTGACTGGGCTGATCTTTATTAAGGGTGATCTTAAGGTCCCATCTTAACCAAAATCTTCCTAGGTTGTGATAATTTTAGATATTACACTAAATATTATGGCACCCCTATTTCCACACATCAGGTGGACACCCCATGCACAATCCATAAGGTCTATCCGAACATTATGTATCATTATAACAATAAGAAATAAATAACATCAGGAACAATAAAGAAATGACAACATAATAAATCTCATTCATCAACTAAATAAACTCTGATATAAATACCATAAGCCTAAAATTTGTCTATACTAAATAAATCCCAATTGATAAATAAATAACTGCAAATAACTCCAATATGGTTCGCACATAATCTCTGAAATAATAGGCATAAGATACAATAAATAGGAGATTCAATTCCCGAAATTCCTATAGAGCTAACTGATGGATGAGTGCCACTGGAAATGGCTTATGCTTTAAGTATATCAGCCCAATAATTCATGATGCCTCTAACCTGATATGTTTCGACACAAGAAGATCAAACCCAATAAGAACATACTACGTGATTCCAATAAGAGAGGAAATAAATATGCCATCACACCAACCGTGTAACCACAAAACAACATTTACACTTGAGGATATAAAACCATTGTCCTAACTTGAAAGATGACAACCTCAACATGTAGGATTGGGATCATGGACTTATACCCAAACTGTCATCAATAACATAGAACGCAGTCTCATACCCGTCCCATAAAATCCTCTCTTAAAGATTCGCTATGAGCATGAACACCCACCCGTGGTATATTCATTCACATAAGACATACAAATAAATCTCTAACTATATCCACACAAGCTAATCACGTAAGCACAAATCTTCCTACATATACTACCATAATCTATATAATGATTTCTAAATAATCACATAATTATCTAAGTATAATCTACCAACTCAAAGATTCTCATTCACAAAATTCCCAACAAAAGTAAAACTATTGGTTTAAAGTGTTATTAGTTATAGTTTATTATATTTTCCATTTAACCTGCATGTATATTCTCCAAATAATGTGTCAAACATATAAAATCACACAAGTACTCTCGACCCATCATAATAATCATATGGCATACACATAACCCAATATTCCTATGGGGATTTATTATGCCTATATTAGCTCATGACTATAATAATGTCGCACTCCTAAAGTCTCCAAATATCCAACATGGGGAAATAAATATGCCATCACACCAACCGTGTAACCACAAACCAACATTTACACCCGAGGATAGAAAACCATTGTCCTAACTTGGAAGATGACAACCTCAACACGTAGGATTGGGATCGTGGACTTATACCCAAACTTTCATCAATAACATAGAACGTAGTCTCGTACCCTTCCCATAAAATCCTCACTTTAACATTCTCTATGAGCATAAACACCCACCCGTGGTATATTCATTCACACATGACATACAAATAAATCTCTAACTTTATCCACACAAGCTAATCACGTAAGCCCAATCTTCCTACAAATACTACCACAATCCATATAATGATTTCAAAATAATCATATAATTATCTAAGAATAATCTACCATCTCAAAGGTTCTCATTCACCAAATTCCCAACTAAAGTCAACTATAGGTCTAAAGTGTTATTAGTTATAGTTTAGTATATTTTCCATTTAACACGATCGTAATCCTTAATACTCGTAAATTATAATTTTTACTCATTGAAGATGTTACAAGTATTATGTTGTTAGAATTTTAATTTGTCAATATGGGACCCTTATGGTTCGATTATGGGGAAAAATAAAATATGAAAGTTGTCCAGAATCTGTGATAAGAAGAAAAATTGCTTCTAAGTGTATGTGTCATTGTTGCAATTCGCTTCCAATAAAAAATTCTTCAATTACCTACAAAGATATCACAAAACTAGTATGGAGGTAAGTAAGGGTGTTAATCCTACTCAATGGGGTGAAACACAAAGAGAAAAGATGTAATCCAATTTTCTAGCTATTTCCTTTGTTTTTTACCTTTATTTTTTTTATATTAAAACAATTTAATATAATGGTGAGATAATTAAACTAAATGAGAAAGATTAACTAAACTATAAGAAAAATCTAGAGAAGTAACTAAAAGGTGTGTGAAAAAGTTAATGAAAGATGGATAAATGAGAAATAATAGTAAGAAGAATCAAAGGATGTAAATCCACCCCCATTTCACACATTCAATCTAATTTGAACTATTTTAATTTGATTAATTTCCAAAATATTCAACTAATTCAAAAGTTAATTCTCATTATCCTCATGAATTAAATGAATATTATTTTAGAAAAGTAATATTTAATTACTACAACTCTACTCCAAAAGAATTGAAATTAATTAAGCAAATCATCCGCTAGGAATAATTTGCCCAACTAATTTTAATTAAACAAAATAAAACAAGAGTTGAAGAAACTTATATTGTAATTTTAATTATTTTGAAAAGCCTATCTCTAGTTTGAATCAAAAAAATAAAGTTATAACAAAAGTTGCAATCCTTTCTCAAGGATGGTTTTCCATTTTTCAATGTAAAAACAAGTGTAGTAATTAAAGTTACTAATCAAAGAAAATTAAACAAAAATAAAATTAGCAAACTAGATAACTTGGTTCCATGGGGACTTCATTTCATCCCTTGAAATGGGAGATTAGCCCTCCATAATGGGACTCCAAGACATAAAATAAATAAATGAGTTCATATCAATATGAGAGAAGAAATTTGAACCAATCAATATATAACTCAAAATCTCTTTTGATGCTACAATATTTTGTTTCACTCTTTCTCTCATTAAACTAATAATTTCTCTCTAAAAAAAAATTCCTCTCCCTTGCACTCTAATTTTGCAGCTTGCTTTCTACTCCCTAGACTCCACTCTTACATCCTCCAAATGAATGAGATTGTCTTCCTTTTGTAAGGTGTCTCCGAGGTAAAAAAAATGGATGAGGGTCATTGAGGAAAATTGGGGGTAAAAGTCATCAGCACGTGTGACTTTTATTTTTTGATACTGGGAAGAAGCTTTGAGTTTTGCAGGTAATGAATTTGTAATAATTGAGTAAGGCACAACATGAGAAGTTAGTTTTTGGCTTGGGTGAAAGGGTCAGAAGGTTGGGTTTTGGAAATAAGAGGTTTGGCTAAATTAGGTAAGGGGGTAAATGAGGAATTTTGGTTTATTGTATTTTGACTTGGCTTTTGGTTTTGGGATTTAACTTGAGTAGGTGGCTGTAGATTCAATTATTATGCAACACAAATAAATATGAGAGAAACAATTATCAAGAAAAGAACAAGGAATACAAGATGCCAATCACACAACAAAGGATGTACGTGGTTCAGCCAAGACGTGCCTACGTCTACAGTGGTGCAGTTGATATTATTTCTATATAATCCGGAGAGTGATTACAGAGAATACAACTTGTCCTTTTGCCCCGGACCTAGGGTGTAATATATACATGTACATGTAGATGAGTGGAGGTGATGGGTTCCTCCATGTTTTCCATTTCCCCTATAACTTCCCTTAATGGGATCGTGGGGGGAGATCGGATCAATTATAAAAGATGAGGGGCCTGGACTTTGGGCCGCAAGGACTGGGCTACTCGTCCAGGCCCATAGTTCTAATTTTTGGGTACCCACAATTGCCCCTAAATTTGTTGGGCCATGTTTATGGGTCCAATAGATTTAAATGATCAGCCATTATGGCTGATTTGCGATTCTTCGAAAACTATGAAGTTGCTTTGGCGGCACCCGCTTAGCTATTTGTGCGCTATGATTAGTATTGAAGGCTTGTTGGGATAGCCACTTTTTCGTCCGTCGCTTCAGCCTTTCTAGTACTCTTCCTTCTTCTGAGAACTCTAGCGCCTTGTACCTTCTTCTCTTAATCCCCATTCCCATTGCTTCTTAGTTGTCTTGAGCTCGTGCTTCTTCATCACTTGAACCGATCTTCTATTTTATAAGTTTCTCGTGCCCTTTCTTTGCACTTTCTCTTTGGTTTGTAGATTTTCTTGAGTTTTTCAATGGCGAAGATTGGAAATAGGTCAATCTCTGAATTCAGGAAGTTCTACAACATTCCTGAGTGGGTAGATATTGAATGTTGTGCCTCCCTTCCTAGGAACGTTAGGGATATAGAGGATGCCCACTGGATCCATGTTTTGTTGCTTTCCCAGGGGGACTTACTTTTCCCCCTAATGATCTATTTTTGCATTTCTTTGGCTATTTCAATATTGTTCCCGCACAGTGCTCGCCCAATGTGTGGAAGATAGTAAATGGCGTCCACAGAATAAACCAGTTGTATGATACTAGGTTAGGACTTACTGATATTTGTTTCTGTTATTCCTTTTCTCGAACTTGTTCAGGTGTCTTATACCTCAAAGCTAGGAGTCCTGATAGGGTATTGGTAGTAAACCTACCTGATTCCCATAAGGACTACTGGAAAGAGGGCTTCCTCGTTAGGAATTGGTAGTTCCCTCCCCAGTTTGAAGGGTCGAGGTCTGAGAGGTTCTCTGTTCCTTTCTATGAAGAGGAATATATAGGTAGACATTGTACTGTTATTTTAACTTTTGCTGATTTGTGACTTTTTTAACCCCTCTTTTCTTTTTCTTCCACAGCGAGGATAAAGAATTTGGAGCCTGCTCTCAGTGAGGTTCGTATCTTAGAGTTGGTGAAAGCTTGTAATATCAGGGAGCCTCTGGGTGACGACGAGCATCCCAGGTATGTGCCTTTTTGCTCGAGTATAAGAACGTAGGCTCCAGCTTCATAACACGGCATGTGGATAGTGTTCCAGAGTTTGATTCTTTCAGAAAGACTACTGCTGAGCCTATCCAGTTGGACGAAGAGGAGAGAAGCTCTGAGAGTGAGCCTGCAGGAGTTGCGAGTAATTTGGGTGAAGGGAGCTCTGACAGTAGCAGTTCTTCTGACTGTGAAGAGGATTCTGAAGCTCGAGTATTGTCGAGCACTTCCAGCAGTTCAGGTAAAGAGATGCCTCCAAGGAAGAACCTGATTAGAGACGATGATGATGAGGACCACGTGCTCCTTGCACAAAGGTCAAAGAAACAAAAGTCCACTTCAGGGGCCGTGGCTACTGGTTCTCGGTCTTCTACTCAGGAGCAAGAGAGGAAGAGGAGAGAGGAAGAGCAGGTGCGAGAGAGGGAGAGGAAAAAGGAGGAGGAAAGAAAGAAGGTGGAGGAAAAGAAGAGGATGGAGGAGAGGAAGAGGATGGAGAGGGAGAAAGATGAAGAGAGGAGAAAGATGGAGTCGAGGATGAAGGCTGGGCAAGCCTTGGTCCCGGTGTCTGCTTTGCCCGAGGGGGCCTCAGTTGCCATTTCTCCTCAGCTGGCACCTGCGCTGCTCGAGAGGGTAGTTCTTCCTACAGATCGCCAGAGGGAACCGGGGTCTGATTAATTGGCCCTACAAGCTAGCCAGAGGCTAGCCTTGGTAAGATCCTCTCCATTTTTCAATTCCCTAACAAGTTTTAGTTGTTTCTCCTTCTTGATCTCTTCTTTATTTTTGGCAGTTTGTGACTGACTTCGCCATGCTCTATCATTCTCGCGACGTGTTGGTGAGAAGGAATGGCGAGATGGAGCAGCAGAAGTCCGCTCTGGAAGTCAGGGGTTCTCAATTGGAGGCTGATTTGAAAGCCGCTGATGCCACCCGAGCTTCCTCTGATCTGGCCCTCATCAATTCTAACCGAGAGAGGGATGCGGCGGTTAAGGAGCTGAGCGAGCTGAGGCAGGCCTATGACCTAGTCTGCTCGAGCAAGATGGGTGTCGTGGAGGAGAACAAGGCTCTGACCGAGCAGTTAAAGGAGAAAGAGTCCCAGGTAGCCACCATCAAGTATGATTCATACAACTCCGGGTGGACTGCTGCTTATGAAGACGCCAAAGTTCAGATAGGCTACATCAGACGTTTAAACTTTAAGAAGGGCTGGAACAAGGCCCTCTTAGCTGCTGGTGTTGATGCTGAATATCCTCTATTCGACGAGCATGACCCGGGTCCGAGGCCAACTATGGGCGAAGAAGCCCCTGCCCCAGCCATCGAGGGTGTTGATCTTGCCTCTCAGATAATTCCTGCCGATGCTGGTCCTGCCCAGGCGAATGAGGGCATCCCTGTAGAGGGGGATGCCTCTGCTGTTGCTGACAAGGGTAAGCAGCCGACCATCTCTGGGCAGCCTGAGGTTGCTAGTTAATCTTCTTTTAGGACTATTTTTGTACTTCTGCTTGTAATTTTTCCAATTTCTGCTCGATGTAATTGACTTTTATCAATGAAATGAAAAGGCTTCTTTTTCCAGTGCATTGATTGATTTTTCTTTCCATTGTCCTTTTATGTCTTGTAGTTGACTGATGTAGAAGAGTATATTCCTGCCATATCTCAATTGGGCAGGACTCTTGGTCCCAATGCCAGTCCTCAGGTTCGTCAGGCCTTGAAAATCTCTCACGTCAAGGAATCAAAAGTATAAGGAGCAGTCCGAGCTAGTGGCTAAGCTGAAGGACAGGCTCCAGGAGATGGAAGGCATTGGTGCCTCTATACAAGAGGAAGTCAATGTACTGAGAGCAAGGTTACTAGAGGCCACCGAGATAAACCATGTTGGGGAGTTCCTGCAGCAGGAGAATGAAAACCTGAGGAGGGAAGTCTTGCAACTTAGAGAGCATGCGCCGAGCACTGTTTCAGTGGTTCTGCAAGGCTCCTCGTCTTCGTGAGCTGGACACACTCCTCCTATGCCGCGAGGTTCCACTCGTCCTCCCCTCCCGCGAGCTGGTAGGAGCACCAGGGGCAGGAACATGGAAGCAGAAGAACAGCGTGATAAGGAGATGAAAGAGCTCCGTGATGATGTCCGGCGAGCATATGTAATTGCTGCTGGGCTTCAAAGGGACGTTACCCGATTGCGGCACTTATTCAAGAAGGATCCTCGACAAGCGTGGGCTGACGGTTATGATCAAGGCTGGCTAGATGCTCCAACAAGACTATCCGAGTTTGAGGAACTTTCTTTCATCAGAGGGTGGTTGAGTGCCTTGAAAGAGCTTCAGTTCCCGAGGAACTCGGTGTTATGGTATCGTCACGAGATGTCCTCCTCCACTCTAATGCCCAACCCATTCAGGAGGGATGATCGATGGATCCCCATTGATGCTATTCCTCGGCAACTATTAGAGTTGGACACAGATGAGGTTGTGGAAGAGCTGGTCCCCGCTCCTGATGATGGACGAAGAGCTAGAGTGGCAGATTATCTTGTTTGGAGGCTTCCACCTTCTTGAATTTTTGCAAGTTGTTATTCTTTTGATAATGTAAACGCTTTGGGCGAGCTTCACCGACTAAACATGTATTATCATTGTTGTAAATATAACAAGTTGTTATTCTTTTGTCTTTTTTGATAATGTCAATGCTTTGGGCGAGCTTCGCCGACTAAACATGTATTATCATTGTTGTAAATATAACAAGTTGTTATTCTTTTATCTTTTTTGATAATGTAAATGCTTTGGGCGAGCTTCGTCGACTAAACATGTATTATCATTGTTGTAAATATAACAGATTAATGAAAAGTTCGTGTTTTGGGCAATTTTGCCGACTAAACGTGTTCATCCAATCTTTTTATATTCTTGCTGCTTCATAATCCTTTTTGTTTCGTTATGCAAGTGTCCCCCCAGTCCAGTATAATACCAAAATACCATTATGCCCCATTTTATCTTTTAGGTTGTGTCGTCACACTCCCTTAGGCCTAAGTAGGGCAATTGGCGAGGACACACCTGGTATTGGATGTCTTCATCCGATCAGGATTTTGCTCAACCAAAGTAGGTTTGATGGCCAGTATAAAATCTGGTCGCATTGCCTAAGAATCCTCTGTAGGGCTTTATATATTGCCAGGGGCAATGCTAAGAGGTCTCTCGTGTTTCATGATGATGAACTAAGGAGGGGTATTCCCCTGCTATATCGACCATCATGCCTGTGATTTGGAAAAGATGTGTGGTAAAATGCAACTGTTACTGATTTCATTAGTAATAAGGGGAATGAACTGTCCTTTCACATAACAAATATAAGAAAAAGATTCAACAATAAAATTCCTTGAGAATCTAAAAATAGAATTTCTTGAGATTAGCTGCGTTCCATGCTCGTGGTATCTCTTTGCCCTCCATCATTTCCATATGATAGGCACCTTGCAGGTCTTCTTTAGTTACTTTAAAGGGTCCTTCCCAGTTTGGGCCTAGCTTGCCGTCTGATGACTTTACTATGTTGCCCAGGACTTTCCTTAGAACATAGTCCACAACTTGGAATCTTCTCGGGTTAACCCTTTTGTGGTAATGCCTTGCGAGCTGTTGCTGATAGCTCGCAAGCTTCACTAGGGCAAGTTCTCTACGCTCGTCGGTGAGGTCGAGTTCAGCGAGCAACGCCTCATCATTCTGGCCTTGGTCGACAAGGTCGGATCTCATTGTTGGCAAACCCGCTTCTAGTGGGATGACTGCTTCCATGCCATATGTTAGCGAAAATGGGGCTTCTCCTGTTGCTCGCCGAGGAGTTGTTCGGTATGCCCATAGGACGTGGGGTAGCTCGGTTGCCCATGCGCCTTTGGCTCGCTCTAATCGCTTCTTCAATCCATCGATCACAGTTTTGTTGGAAGCTTCTGCTTGCCCATTGCTCTGAGGGTAGGCCACCGAACTAAAGTTGTGCCTGATCCCGTGTTCGTTACAGAAGTCCTCAAAGGGGCCACTCTCGAATTATGTCCCATTATCAGTGATGATGGTTCTGGGGATTCCGAATCGAGTGACTATATTCCTCCATATGAACCTTATCATATCAGCATCTCGGATGTTTGCCAATGGTTCTGCCTCGATCCATTTGGTGAAGTAGTCAGTTGCAACCAACAGGTATTTGCGATTGCCGGCAGCAGTGGGTAGTGGTCCCACGATGTCCATTCCCCATTGGGTGAAGGGCCATGGGCTGGTCAGGGATTTTAGGTCGCTAGAGGGTTGGTGGACCATAGGAGCGTGAAGTTGACATTTCAGGCATTTGCGGACATATACTGCAGAGTTCTTTTGCATATATGGCCACCAATAGCCTTCCTTCATTGCTCGAAAGGCTAGAGACCTTCCTCCGACATGACTTCCACAGATTCCTTCGTGAATCTCGCGCAGCACTTGCTCGACATCGCCTGGGTGGACGCATCAAAGGTAGGGACCGGAGAAGGACTTCTTATACAAGTCGCGTCTTGTGGATAAGTGAAAGCGAGAAACTTCGACTCTTATCTGGTGGGCAGTTTTCTTGTCCTCTGGGAGCGTTCCCTCCTTTAAATAGTCTTTTAAGGGGTCCATCCAGCTGGGGGCTGATCCCACCTGGAGTATTTGTTCCACGTTTGGGAGCTTGCTGTTGTGATTAATGCTTGGACAAATGAGGAAATCGATGGGAATGACCCTTTTAAGGCTAGAATCAACTGCCGAGCTTAGGGCTGCTAAGGCGTCGGCATGACTATTTTTCCCTCTGGGAAACTGCTGGATATTGATCTCCTCAAAGCTCGTCATTAGTTTTCTCACCAGGGTGAGGTAGGCTGCCATTCTTTAATCCTTCGCGTTGTAATATCCACTTATCTGATTGGAGACTAGTTGAGAATCGCCGAACACCTATAAACATTTTGCTCCCAGAGTTTGCGCCTTTTGGAGACCGGCTATTAGGGCTTCGTACTCTGCTTCGTTGTTGGAGGCTGCAAATCCAAGCCTGATTCCTTGCTCAAGGATGGTGTTTTTTGGGGTGATGAGAACAATGCCTACGCCTGCCCCTTTGGGTTGGAGGCTCCATCAACGAATAGTTTCCAGGTTTCCACTGTTGCTGGGTTCTCCTTTTGCTTTGTTGGTTGAGGTTGGTCGGGGAGTTCTTCACCAGTGAATTCGGCTATGAAATCAGCTAGGATATGACCCTTGATAGCGATCCTTGGTTGAAATTGGATGTCAAACCGGCCGAGCTCGACTGACCACTTAGACAATCTTCCCGACAAATATGCTTTCCTTAGGACTGCCTTAAGGGGGAGCGATGTAAGGACGATGATAGTATGAGCATCAAAATAATGCTTCAGTTTCCTCGAGGCTATTACCAGTGCAAAGGCGATCTTCTCCAATGGCAGGTATCTTTTCTCGGCGTCTAATAAGATCTTGCTCGCGTAGTAAACGGGGTGTTGGATTCTCGCGACCTCGCATATTAATGCCGAGCTGACAGTGTGATTGGATAACGAGAGGTACAGGCAAAGAGAATCTGTTTGCTGTGGTATGGTAAGCAGCGATGGAGAGCTTAAGTAGGACTTGAGCTCGTCCAAAGCTCGCGAGCAGTCCGGGCTCCATTCTATCGATTTACTCCCTTTTAGAAGCTGGAAAAAAGGCTTTCACTTCTCGGAGGATTTGGAAATGAAGCGATTTAAGGCGGGGAGCATTCCAGTGAGCTTCTGCACATCCCGGACTGTTCGAGGGGGTTGTACCCTGTTGATTGCATCGATCTGGTCTGGATTAGCTTCTATGCCTCTCTTACTGACCAAGTATAAAAGAAATTTTTCTGACTGGACACCGAAGGAACACTTGCTCGCATTAAACTTCATTCGGTACTTCCTGAGGATTACGAAGGTCTTTGACAGGTCTGAGAGGTGATTTTCCTTCTTCTTGCTCTTAACGAGCATGTCATCGATGTAGACCTCCATTGTGTCTCCCATTTGATCCTTGAACATTTTTGTGACCAGCCGCTGATAGGTTGCCCCGCATTCTTGAGCCCAAATGGCATGACCTTGTAGCAATACAACCCAACTGTTGTGGCGAACGCCGTTTTGTCCTGGTCTGGGGCATACAAGAGGATCTGGTGATATCCTGAGTATGCGTCTAGGAAACTCATTTACTCGTGAGCTGCAGTGGCATCTACTAGTTGGTCTATCTTTGGGAGGGGGAAACTATCCTTAGGGCATGCTTTGTTGAGGTCAGTGAAGTCTATGCAAACTCTCCACTTCCCATTGTTCTTCGGAACTACTACTGGGTTGGACAACCACTTGGGGAATTGCACTTCCCGTATGGATCCTGCATCCAACAGTTTTTTGACTTCCTTTTTGATCTCTTTAGCCTTCTCAGGTGCAGTTCTTCGTGCCTTCTGTGTAACTGGCTTGAATGTGGGGTCGACGTGCAGCTGATGACAGACCATATCAGGATCAATGCCAGGCAGCTCGTATGGTTCCCATGCGAAAACATCTACGTTGTGTCTCAGCAAGGTCGTCAACTCCTTCTGTTCTTGGTCGGTGAGAGATGCTCCAATCAAGAAGACTCTGTTACTGTCACCAACTTCGGCTATAAGTTCTACCAGGTCCTCGATGACATGCTCGGAGGGGAGGAGACTGGTCTCCTCTACTCCTGGTCTTCCATACTTTAGTTGCTATTTAGAAGGTATCACACCCTCTTCAACTTTCTCGCTGGGTTGACCGACCTTCTTCTCTGGCTTTGGTCGGACGGCTGCTATGAAGCACTTCCTCGCCATCGCTTGGTCGCCATGGATCTCCATTACTCCTCACTCGGTTACATACTTGAGTTTCTAATGGTAGGTTGAGGAGATCGCCTTCATTGCATGAAGCCACCCTCTGCCGAGGATGGCCTGGTATGGTGATTCGATGTCAACTACCAAAAACTCAATCATCTTGGAGAAGTTCTCGGCATGAACTGGCAGCACTATCTTGCCTAGGGGCATGGTTATTTTTCCAGCGAAGCCGACCAAAGGAACAGTAGCTTCCTTTAGGTCGACGACGCTCAACTTCAATTTCCTGAATAGGTCGAGGTACATTACTTCAGATGAGCTTCCTTGATCGACGAGAAGCTTGTCGATGTCAAAGTTGGCTATCCTGAGTGTAATGACCAAGGCATCATGATGTGGTGTCCTTACTCCCATCAAATCTTCATTCGTAAAAATAATATGCTTGTTATAGTTGACGTCCTCTGCTCGTCGACGCTTTCCTGACTGTGACTTTGCTGGATCGATTTGAAAAGCCTACATTACCGCTATAAGTTTTTTCATCTCCATTCGAGCTGAGTTCCCTTGTATCTGCTTGACGTCAGATACTCCGTGAATTACTGCGAACTCGTGTCCAGCATCATCCTCCAGCACGTTGTCGGGTCTCACCTCTCTGTTGGCAGTCACTTTCTCTGCCCTTTTTTCCACAAAGTCGTTCAAATGCCCGAACTGGGCTAACTCTTCGAGGTGAGACTTAAGAGCTTTGCAGTGCTCGGTCTTGTGTCCTCCCTCTTTGTGAAAAGAGCATCTTAACGCATTGTTCCTCTTCGAGGGATCTCCCCCCATCTTCCTGGGCCACTTGATGAATGACTCATCCTTGATCTTCGCGAGAACCTTATAAATTGGTTCTTTGAAGACGGTGTTGACCGCCTGGAATGCTTTCGACGCGTCCTGGTTCCCTCCGCTCTTGGAGCCATTTTTGCCTCCGTTCTTTCCTCCTTTCCTCTGGTTCTCAGTTTTCTCACCTACCTTGGTAGTGAGCTTAGCTCGACCGTTTTCTCCTGTATTAGGGCGGGTGACATCTTCCACCTTTTCGTATTTCTCGATTCGGGCCATTAGGTCGTCAATAGTCATAGCTTCCTTCTTCGTCAGGGATTGGTAGAGGAGGGAAGAACTAGGGAGCCCAATTTTGAAGGAGGCCACTACCATTTCCTCCGCGCAGTCCTCGATCTCATTGAATAACTCCCAGTACCTCGTCGCGTATTCTCGGAGGGTCTCCTGAGGCGTTTTCTTCATTGTTAGTAGAGCATCCATCCTTTTGGGATGGGAGCTACTGGTGATGAATCGGGTCGTAAAAAGTTTGGCTAGGGATTTGAAATTATTGATCGACCAGTGGGGGAGCCTTTCGAACCACTTATGTGATACATCATGAAGGCTCAAGGGGAAAATACGGCGCATCAGGGCATCTCGGTGACTCTAGAGGGTCATGGCCTATCGGTATTGCCTGATGTGATCGATGGGATCAGTTTTTCCATCGTAAATCTTGAACCTTGGAATGGAAAATTTCTTGGGAGCTTCCTCCTCTTCGATTTCTCTTGTGAAAGGCGAATTCATCTGGGTTTTGAGAGCTCGCCTCACGAGTTCTCTAGTTGATCTTGTTCTGTGGTGAGCGGGATGCTGGTCCATTTCCCTGCAGACCATGTTTCGTAAGTTTTCATCGCTGTGAGCAGGGCTCTGGTAGCGGCGAGCTCTTCGCAGCTGTTCACGGAGGTCGTCGTCTGACTCGCCTCTTTCGTCCCTTTGAGATTCTCGCCTAGGGCTCCTTCCTCGGCTGTGAGATTTGCTCGCCTGAGGGATAGGAGTGCGATATGGGTGTCTCCTGTTATCAGGACGAAGCTCCCTCTCCAGTCTTTCCAGTCTTCTTTTCAAGCGAGCATTCTCAGCCTCATATCTGCGAGAAGACTCTCTCTGCTCATGGAGCCTTGCCTCGTACGCATCAATCAACCTAGATATCTGCGTGGACCTCGCTGGTCCCTGACTTTCTTCTGAGGCTTGTCTTTCCAGGCGAGCTCTCCGATCTGAACGTCGGACTTCAGACCTAATCCTGCGAGGAGCAGGTGGCTCTTGAATATCTCCTGCTTGGGGAGCATTGCTGCTGTGGCCAGACATCTTAAACTCCTTTCTTAACGTGGGCTCTTCTCAGGGAAAGATGAACGTTTCCCACAGACGGTGCCAATTGTAGATGCAATTATTATGCAACACAAATAAATATGAGAGAAACAATTATCAAGAAAAGAACAAGGAATACAAGATGCCAATCACACAACGAAGAATGTACGTGGTTCAGCCAAGATATGCCTACGTCCACGGTGGTGCAGTCGATATTATTTCTATATACTCCGGAGAGTGATTAAAGAGAATACAACTTGTCCTTTTGCCCCGGACCTAGGGTGTAATATATACATGTACATGTAGATGAGTGGAGGTGATGGGTTCCTCCATGTTTTCCATTTCCCCTATAACTTCCCTTAATGGGATCGTGGGGGGAGACCGAATCAATTATAAAAGATGAGGGGCCTGGACTTTGGGCCGCCAAGACTAGGCTACTCGTCCAGGCCCATAGTTCTAATTTTCGGGTACCCACAGTGGCAAAATTGATTTAGACAAGGGATTGTTGGTTTTAGACATGGCATTCGGGTATGGGGTTGAAAATAGAAGTGGGTTGCGAGCTGGGGATCGGGTCGAATGCCGGCGGGTTTGGGTCGCCGCCGGAGGGGTCTCTGGTGGTTGGGTCGAGATGGGTAAACAGGCCGGGGCAAGTCGCGGGTTTACTGGATCAGCTAGGTCCGGCGGAGATGGCAGTGGGGCTATAATTCGGTCTTAGCAGCGGGTATGCTGGGGCGCCATTCTAAGGGCTGGTAAGGGGGTTCGCCCGTAAGGGCTGGTAACTAGCGATGGGTCGAGCAGGTCACAGTTGGGGCTGCCACGATTTGTTATTTTGGGTATGGTCTAGAATTAAGGGGATTTCAGGTAGGGATAGAATGGTGGAAGAAGAGAGGGGTGTTGGTGTTATGTTTGGTTTGTTGGTGGATGATAATGGAGGTGAGGAGAGAGAGGGGGTGTTGGGGAAGATGATGGTGGGGAGGATTGGGTGTAGTGATGGTGTATAGGAAGGTGGGTGTGGATGAGTCCGAGGGGATGTTTGTGTGTATGGTAGTGTATGGTATGAGTGTGTGTGTTAATTTGTACCTAAAAATTAAACTAAAACAACCTAATATAAAATTAATAAGATTAAAAATTAAAATCCTAATCTATAAATAAAAGACACAAATGAAAAATAAAACTAAAAAGGAATAAAAATAAAATAAAAATCTATTAAAACAAAAAACTAAAATCCTAAAACAAGATAATCTAACTAAAATAAAATAAAATACAATAAAGATTAAGATTAAAACTAATAAAAATTAAAAATCTAAATAAAATACACTAATCAAAAGAAAATAGAAAATAAAACCTAGAAAATTTTATATAAATCTAAAATAAACTCTAAAAATAAAAACAACTCAAACTAAAAACCTAAAAAAATTAAAAAGGCACAAACTAAACACACACGGGATTTGGGGTAGATTTAGGCTCGATTTAGGCTCGGGAATGGTTATTAGCTCCATTTGACTGCAAATTGCCTCGAAATAATGCTTTTGACACCGCACCTGTAATCAAGCATGTACAATGAACATTTACGCGCGTAAAACCATTATTGTCGAGAATTAACAACTAAAAATCGTCTATTCGGGGTATAAAATGTACACTTTTGGGTGCTTATCAATGTGATTTCCCACAAAACTCGCAAAATGTTTTAAATAACGCCTTCTAAAGGGAGCAAAAGCTCACTTACTACATCATTTGATACGTAGACAAGTCTGTCCTGTCCATTATTTTTTTAATTGTAAGAAGATAAACAACTTTTTAATATTTTTCAAAACACTTAAGTTTTAGGAAATTAAATTTTACACAAGCCTTAAATTTTTTATAATTTTTTGGGCACATTAGTTATTTTTAAAAATTCCAAGACCATGGAGACCTCCAGGATAACTTATAGGCCAAAATTAGGGATTTAACATCATAAGAACCCTAATTCCCAATGGTATAAATTCTATTTATAATTCATCTAATAAAAGTACTTAAATCTGAATTCATGTTATTCACATAATATAAAATATTCTCCACTTATCAATTTCATCAATGTTAATGATAGTGAAAATTAACAAACTAACCATATTGTAATATGAATTCTTAATTCATAGAATTTCTAACTTATATACATGACAATCTTAAACTTTTATATATATAAACCAAAATTTAACAAGATGAGGTGAGAATTATAACTCAATTATAGGATTTACATGCAATAGGATTCAAATTACCAATTGAAACTTGTTCAATTAGTTGAGAGGTGCCTCATACTTCTACAAAATAGATTTGAGATCTGAGTATCATTCGATGCGGGTCAAGGAGGAAGATATACCGAAGTTTGTGTTTCTTACATGCTATTAATCGTATGAGTTTAGAGTTATTACATTAGAGTTAACTAATGCTCCAACAATGTTCATGAATCTTAGGAATAAGGTTTTCAGACAGTTTATGGACCTATTTTTCATTGAATGTATAGACAATATCTTGGTTTATTCAACTGATTATCACACATAATACTTGAAGATAGTTTTACAGATGTTACAAGAGCATCCGTTGTATGTAAAGTTCTTGAAGGGAAGATTTTCATTGAGAGAGCATCCGTTTTTAGAACACATTATTTCAGAGGTTGAATTTTGATGGATCCTAGTAATATGTTTGTTGAAGTAGAGTGGGGACATTCCATTTTACTGAAAAAGGTGAGCAATTTTCTTATATTAATAGGGTACTAAATACGGTTGATCTAGGGGTTATCAAAGATTACATGACGATTGTCACATTTGACCCGAAAGGGGTACCATTTGTGTGGGATGAGTATTAATAACAACCTTTTGAGGAGTAAATTGACTTCGAAACCAGTGCTTGTATTTCCACTTAATGTTATAAATTACTTGTTATGTACAGAAGCACCATTAAATGGACTCAGATGAGTAGGGATGTATGAAGGTATACCATTATCTTAGTCATCCTATAATTTTAGGCCTTAAGAGGGAAATTACCCTACACAGACTTGGAGTTAACATATGTGGTATTTTCTTTAGGCATTTGGAGATAATATGTGTTGAGAAAATATTTTATGCTATTTATCGATTATAAAAGTCTTTAGCATCAATTTAATCAGAGCGAGATGATTATGAGACAATGTAGGTGCTTGTATTTGGTGAAGAAATAATATTTTAGTATCCAATATCACCCGATCAAAGAAAATATGGTGGGAAATACTTTGACCAACAGACTGACAATGACATTGTCAACTATTTGGAAGTCAAAATGAGGTTCACTTAGGACAACCAATGAGTTAACTAATGCTTTTATGGTTATCTTATAAGCGAAATTTTTATCATTATTTGGGTGGTGAAGGCTTAGATGAGATTCTCTTTTTTTTAGAAGAAGGTTCGGAACTGTTATCACGAGGTGTGCCATTTTACTAAATCGGGTCTGATGGGTGACTTTAGTTTTAGGACATGGTAATAGTGAGAGATGATGTAGAGTTATAAAGTTAGGTTTGGACCGAGGATCATGGGTCCATATTTGAAGTGAATTTGGATAGTGATAAGGTGTATCCAGGACATGAAGTGACAATATTAGTGAGAAGAATGAAATGAGACATTGTATGTTTTGCATATTAGTGTACCATGTGCCATCTAGTGAAGATGTACATTACCGACTATCACATACCCTAAAACTACTTGAGATTACCATATGAAAATATGAGAGTATCTCTATGGACTTTATTGTGGGACTGTCGACTTTGCAATAAGTAAATGATTAAATTTGGGTCATTGTGGATAAATTGACTAAAGTGGCTCACTTTCGACCAATGCAGACTAATTACACAACCAAGGAAATGCCTGAATTTTTATCATCAAGATAGTATGACTACAAAGAGTGCCATTTAAATAGTTTTCGACAGGTACCATACCTTTATCTTACTTATGATGAAATTTCCAAGAGGCAATAACTGTACATCTTAATTTTAGTACTACGTACCATCCACATATATATGGGAAGACATAGTAGGTCAACTAAATACTAAAGTTTATGCTATGGTCTTGGAGTTTTTTACTTGAAGGGAAGTGTGGAGTATTACTTTTCGCTAGTTGAGTTTTCTTACAATAATAGTCATAAGCAGACAATTGATATGGTGCCCTATGAGGCTTTGTATGTTCTTCCTTGTCATTCGACAGATTTTTGGTTAAAGACCAAAGAGAATAATTTATTGGGACTAAAATTTATTTAGGACACCTTAAAGAAGGTGGATATTATCAGTGATCACATAAGGACTGCCCAAAGTAGGCAGAAGAGTTATGAAGATATGGATAAACAATAATTAGAGTTTGCAGTTAGTGACCAAGTGCTTTTACCTATCTCTCTCATGAAGGGAGTTATAAGGTTCAAGAAGAAGGGGAATTTATTCCCCATTATGTGGGTCCTTTAATGATAATTGATCAGATAAGTCCACAAGCCTATTGCCTAGTATTGCGTGATCACTTACAATGGGTCCGTGATGTGTTTTATGTATCATTATTGAGGAAATTTTAAGGGATGAGTTGTCATATCAACATATAGATATACAGGAGGTAGAGATCTAGTGTCCCTTCCATATTTTAAAGAGCTGAGATTATATTTGACACCCCATAAAATCCATAAATAAATTGATCAGGTTTAATATAAAAATCAAGAGGATAAAAAACTTTTGGTAACATTCTTAGCATAAAGAAGTTGAATAAAAGAAATTAATACACATAATGCAATATAATGAACTGAAAAATAAATACATCATCTCTGATACCAATCTCTTCCACGAGAAATAAATCCAACTCTGGAATAAAATCTCATTGATACAAAATCCATCCGTGAATATAAGTACCACATGTACAATCACTGACTCGGGAAAAAACTAAAATAAATACAATGGCCTTATAAAATATAAATAAATATGAGAAGTAAATAAGCTACATTGCTTGATTTCTACATCCTAGTAATGATAAATAGAAATTCGATTGAGATACTCCTCCAATGATTAACCTAATTCTTTGAAGACATAAGATCCTAAGACCATTAAAAACACTTCAACATTAATTGTTATAACAAGTCTACAACGAGTAAGAATTTAATTGAAGTTAGGTCATAATAGTGATAATACATCTTCCTCCCATATTAATTGGATTTTAAATTATTTCTATATGTATACCTCTTAATTAAGTATTCTTTACTATCATATTCTAAAGTTCATCTCTTAGTTTAATAATCATATACTCTATTGTAATCTCTTTCATAAAAATTAACTCGATTGTTAATCGTAGTATCAATAACTGTCTCTAGTTATGATTTCTAAAAGAATGTCTCAAGTCTCATAGACTCCAATAGTCACATGCCACTAATTTATGATATGCATCTCTAGTATACTCCTTACATTATTCCCAAGTCATACATCTATAATATGAAACAGAAATCGGTACAACCATATCAATTACTGCAAACCAAAATCACATAATCCAGAATATATGTGGATGCACATAACCCACTACACCAAAAAGGCTAAATTGCCACCCTTGACCCTGTAACACGTGTTTTTTTATCACGGTCATTGACCATGGTAAGTACAGTTGTCAGGGACTTGTCATAGTCTTTGACTGTGATAAAGTTATCACGGTTAAAGACCTTGACACGTCCGTGACAAGTCTCTCAAGTAAAAATTCTAGGGGCTCTTTTTTTCCCTCATTTCATTTTCCACTTTTTTTTTCTCTCTCAACGTCTGCTCTCTCTCTCTCTCTCTCTCTCTCTCTCTCTCTCTCCGTCTGCTCTCTCTCTCTCCCTCTCAGGTACGTTTCTCCCTCTCCCTCCCTCTCTCTCTCTCTCGCCTTTGTGTGTGTGCGTGTGTATGTGGTTTTTTCTGTATATGCGTGTGCACGATTTTATGTATGCGTGTCTACAATTTTCTGTATATGTGTGTGTGTATATATATATATATATATATATATATATATATATATATATATATATATATATATATATATATATATATATATATGCGTGCGTGTGTGTGTGTGTGATTTATATATATATATGTGTGTGTGTGTGTGGGGGGGGGTATATATATACACACACACACACACACACACACACACACACACACACACACACACACACACACACACACACACACACACACACTCTGTATATGTGTGTGTGTGTGTATGATTAATTTGGTGTTTATAAAAAATTGGGCACAAATATGAAATTGGACCCCCTTTGTTGTGTAAATATGAAATTGAAATTGGGTATAAATCTGAAATTGGGCATATTGTTGTGTAAATGTGAAATTAAAATTGAAATTGAGTATAAAACGAAAATTGGGTATAATGTTGTGTCATTTTTTTACATTAATTTTTTTATTTATACGCAATTTTTATATTGAAATCTAAAACCATATATGTGATTGTGATAAGGTTATAATCTAAAACCATGTACGTGTATATATATATATATATACACAAAAAGTCTCGTGTAAGAACTTCTTATGATGCAGACCTCGGGACATACTATTTTTTTTTAAATAGTACAAAAATGATTTTTTTTATGAAATTTCATGGATATGATGTCAACGGTTAGAAGATCATCTCCAAATTTTTTCATAAAAAAATTCAATAAAAATTCATTAAGATGAAGTGATATGTAAAAAAATGGTATAAATATTCATTTTCAACCGTTAAAATGTTGGGTCGGCACAAACCACTTTATTGATTGAATTTTTTTATGAAACTTCATGAATATGATCTCTTCACTCTCAAGATCATATCCATAAAGTTTTATCAAAAAATTCAATCGAAAAATGGGTGAGATGATCGCCAACATTTCAACAGTCGAAAATATATATTTAAACCATTTTTTACATATCACCTCATCTCAATGATTTTTTTATTGAAAATAATTGGAGATGATCTTCTCACCGTGGAGATCATATCCTTAAAGTTTCATCAAAATATTCAATTTTTTACTATTTAAAAAAAATAGTATGTACCGGGATCTGCACCATAAGGAGTCCTTACAAGAGGGATCCCCTCTCTCTCTCTCTCTCTCTCTATCTATCTATCTATCTATCTATCTATATATATATATATATATATATATATATATATATATATACTATGTAAAAATGGAATATAAATAAGAAATAATTAAATGAAATATACTATAGCCCATACATATAGTGTGCATAGATACTAGCCTTCTAGTTCTTATGCCTACACATCCAATACCCCTTAGACCTGTTCGAGAGTCATTACCCCTATATTGAGATCTCTCGAATTGTCCCATTTGGACAGTGTTGATTGGAGATGATCTTCTCACCGTGGAGATCATATCTTTAAAGTTTCATCAAAATATTCATTTTTTTTACTATTTAAAAAAAATAGTATGTACCGGGGTCTGCACCATAAGGAGTCCTTATAAGAGGGAGCCCCTCTCTCTCTCTCTCTCTCTCTCTCTCTATATATATATATATATATATATATATATATATACTATGTAAAAATCGAATATAAATAAGAAATAATTAAATGAAATATACTATAGCCCATACATATAGTGCGCATAGATACTAGCCTTCTAGTTCTTATGCATACACATCCAATACCCCTTAGACCTGTTCGAGAGTCATTACCACTATATTGAGATCTCTCGAATTGTCCCATTTGGACAGTGTTTATACGAAAATTAGTCAGCTGACACGGACTAATTAAATGAAGACATGTGTCGTCTTACGTGGAAAATGCTTATACGCACCGAGCTACTCAGTCTCCGAGCTACTAGTATCCCGAGAAACTCATCACCCCGAGCTACTTAGCGTACCGAGCTACTCAACGTGCGTAGCATCTAGTCAGGAAGATCAAGCGACAACTACACATTCAATGAACATCGAATTTAATGAACATTCTTATTGTACAGATGTATATGTCTATTAAATAACATCATATCGTCTATTCATATTGACAGCCCCATGACTATAAATACATTATAACACCCTCAATAACAGGTTAATTGATCATTAGCAATTGTGATCGAGATTAAGGCAAAGACATCCAGTAATACAAAGCAGTGGACATAGGCCATTTTCATAAGGCTGGACCACTTTAAAAGTCCTGTGTCTTATTTATTATTTCATATTTATCTGTGATTAATTAATTAGATCAAATCTAGTTTTTTACATCAACAGATTGGCGCCGTCTGTGAAAAACGACTATACGTAGCGTTTTTACTAACATATTCATCACAAATGACTGAGATCCCAGAATCCAGTAACAGGAACAATGACCGAGTTCCCCCCAATCCATCTGCTCCCCCAACTCTTCAGGATCTTACTGGCATGGTAGCTAATTTAGCCCAGGGGAAAATAGATATGCAAGAGACCATGCATCAACTCATTCAAATCGTTCGTAATGGCGCATTTGCCCAGTTAGGTCAATGAAGCATCCAAATACCCACTCATTTACCGTCTTCAAGCACCAGACGTATGTTATTTCTAGATATTTCTTAGTCCCGATGCACTGGGCCTTATTATACTAAGGGGACCAGTGTTTCCTCTTATCAGCCTGGCCAGACCTCTTCTATAAGAGCTACAGATTCTCAACGAAATGTTACTCTAGCCCCCAGAACGAACAAGCGCTCTGGAGAGGTTGAGCAGAGCCTCTACCTTTGATCGTTTGGGCCCTAGGAGGAATATAAACCCTCCTAGGATTGCGTTGAGAAATTCTCAACGACTAGATGATCTACGGGAAGGTTCTGCCTAGTCACTACCAACAACTCGTAATGAAAGATACCAAGAGGATAATTCAATGCGATTTGTTGCTCGGATAAATAGGTCCGAGGCTGGAAACAACGCATGTAAGGGCTCCATTCAAAGGTTGGAGGACAGGTTAGGGGAAATATCTAAGGCCAAGAACCCTCTCCAAAGAACTTTCGTCAAAGGATCACCCTTTGTACAGGTAATTGTGGATTTTCCCACACCATCAAAATTTAAAGCTCCTGTAGTAACGCCTAAGTACGATGGAAAAACTGATCCCGTCCTTCATATGGAGTAGTACCAAGCTACTACTGATATCTATGTCGTTCCTGATGAGATGAGGTGCAGAGCATTTTTTGGGAACTATCACCAGGCCAACCCAAATATGGTACAACAACCTTCCTCGGGGGGTAGATTGCTACATTCCACCAGCTGGCAGAGCTTTTCATAGGGAATTTCTATTTTGGAGAAAAACCTATAGAGAGTAGCACATCTACTGAGTGTAAGGAAGAAAATAGGAGAGAGCACCAGGGATTATATCACTCATTTTAATAACGAGAAACTTGAGGTAATCGACTACGAGTACAAGACAGTCATTTCAGCTCTGATGACTGGTCTGTTACCTAATAAGTTGTACTATACACTGGCCAAAGATCCCCCCAAGACCATGGCGGAACTGATGGCAAAGGAATCTAAGATCATGAACGCCGAAGAGGCCATGGATGCGAAGAAGAATACTGACACGAAAATAGAGATGAAAGCTACGGTTAAAACTGAGAGGAAAGACCAAAAGCACAATGGGGGAAGTAAGCAGCTGAAAGGTAAGGAAACACTAGATCAGTTGAAGAAGTATGGGAATTATACTCCCTTAAAGGTGGATATCAACCATATTTCGGAGGAGATCAAGAACAACGAGGAATTAAATTGATCGGAGAAAATGAGGACGGCCCCTGACAAGAGGGATAAGTCCAAATATTACGAGTTCCATAGAGATTATTTCCATACGACCAAGAGTTGTATAGATCTCCAGAATGAGTTCGAAGCACTTATTCGACGGGGAAAATTGAGCAGGTTCATTGATTGTCAAAATGATGAAAATGCTAACGAAAAAAAGAAGGCAAAGGTCCAAATATCCTCATCGAGCAAAAGATGATAAGAAAAGGGACCATGAAGATGATCCAGAAGATGACCCCGACCTTCCCAAAATTCCAAGGCAACCCGAATGCGAGGTATTTTCAATCCATTTTGGATCATTTGAATGTAATGTGATTACAACTGGAGATGCAGGAGGAGGGGATCACACTGCCGAAAGGAAAGCTTACCTCAATGAGGCCCAAGCTTATTCTTATATACAACGCATAAATCTGACTGAAGATAATCGCCCGAGGAAGGTGAAAAGGGATAAACTGGTCATCAATTTTTCCAAAAATGGTCTGGAAGGTGTCTTATATCCTCACGATGATCCTTTGGTTGTCAAGATGAGGATGAAGGATGTGGTGATCTAACGAGTATTAGTAGATAATGGTAGCTCTGCAGACATCATGTTCTAACCGTGCTTTGATAGCTTGAATTTGAAGTTAGCCCAATTGGAGCCATATCACAGGCCCCTCCTTGGCTTCACTGGCGAGAAAGTCTTTCCACTTGGGATGATCAAGTTGGATATGTTAATTGGTACCTGGCCTGCTTACAAAAAAGAAAAGTACGCTTTTTTGTAATTAATAAAAACGTCCAATCAGCCTACAACATAATTATGGGGAGGGTAGGCTTGAAAAATTTCGAGGTAGTGCCATCCACGGTACATCAATGCATGTAGTTTTCGACCAATTTCAAAGTTGGAGTTGTAAAGGGTGACCAAAAAGTAGCTCGAAAATGCTATAATTCATCTGCCGAGCAGGCAGAGTTGGAGGAAGCTAAGAAAAAGACCACCACGTACCAAGTGGAGGAGTCTGAAGATGCAAAGATCGAGACTCTGGAACCCAGAGGAGAACATCATTTTGGACGACGAACGTCCATAAACAACTCAAATTGGCGCCTCACTAGACCCGTCAATAAAGCAGGAGTTAGTGTCATTTTTAAGGCATAGAAAACAATATTTTGCGTGGAGTCATGAAGATATACCAGGGATAGATCCAACCTTCTTGTGCCATGAGAATGTTAATAAAGAGATCAAGCCAGTGAAATAACGAAGAAGGGTATTTAGCCCAGAAAAGAAACAAGCTATCCAGGAGGAGGTTGAGAAGCTACAAAAGGCTTCCTTTATTGATGATATCAAATATCCTGATTGGCTAGCTAATGTGGTGATGGTAAAAAAGAAGAATAACAAATGGAGGATGTGTATAGATTTCACAGATCTCAATAAATCCTGCCCAAAAGATCACTTTCCCTTGCCCCGAATTGATCAGCTCGTGGATGCTACTTCGGGGCATGAATTCCTGAGCTTCATGAATTCTTATTCCGGCTATAACCAGATTAAGATAAAACCAGAAGACAGGGAAAGTACTTCTTTTATCACCCCAAGGGGTACATAGTGTTATAATGTTATGCCATTTGGTCTAAAAAATGCAGGTGCAACGTACCAACGATTAATGAATAAGGTGTTCGCAGAACAAATCGGTAACAACATGGAGGTTTATGTTGATGATATGCTGACGAAGAGTAAGAAAGCAGCAGACCACATAGCTGATTTGAGCCAAAATTTTAATCAACTGGAGAAATACCAGATGAAGATAAACCCGACTAAGTGTGTTTTTGGCATACGATAAGGCATGTTCCTCGGGTATATTATGAATCAGTGAGGCATTGAAGAAAATCCTGATAAAATCAAAGCTTTGTTAGAACTGAAATCTCCAACTACTAAAAAAGAAGTGCAAAGCCTTACGGGGCATGTTGCAGGTCTAAACAGGTTCGTCTCCAGAGTGACGGACAAATGTCTCCCATTCTTCAAGGTGCTTAGAAAGACTTTTGAGAGGAATGACGAGTGCGAGCAGGCATTTCTAGCTCTGAAGAAATACTTAGGAACACCACCTTTGCTTTCCTGGCTGGTGATGGGAGAAAGATTATACTTATATCTAGCTATCTCAGAGAGCGCAGTCAGCTCAGCGTTGATAAGAGTTAAAGATGGAGTATAAAAACCTGTCTATTATACGAGCAAAGCTTTCTGAGGAGCTGAGGTAAGATATCCTAGATTAGAGAAGCTAGCCTTAGAATTGATAGAGGAAAGTATGAGGATGAAACCCTATTTCCAGGACCATACCATAGTGGTGTACACTGATATGCCGCCCAGATAGGCCTTGCACAAGCCAGAAAAATTTGGAAGATTGATGTATTAGGCAGTGGAATTGGGAGAGTATGATACTGTTTATGAGCCAAGGACCTCACTCAAAGGGAATGCGGTAGCAGATTTCATTACGGAATTCACTTATCGAGATACTGCCAACCAACAAGGGCCTAATACAGAATAGTTTGTGGATGTTAGAGAATCATTGGATACTACCCCCAATTAACTCTTATCAACAGAGGTAACGAAGGGAAAAAATGACGAGCGGTAAGAACCATCAGACAACAGCCCAGTGTTAAGAGATGATAAAAGGAAGTATCAAATATTCCATCAGGGAATTTTGTGAGATCAAGAATTTGACAATGGCATCCCTATATGGAATTTATATGTTATTGTCTCTTCGTGTGCCACAGGCAGCGGAGCCGATATAATTCTTCATAGCCTAGATGGATTGGATATGGAATATGCATTACGTTTCATGTTCAAAGCTTCCAACAATAAAGCTGATTATGAATCTATGACTGTGGGCCTCAGTTTAGCCAAAACACTGAATATAGAGCAAGTTGTTGTGTTTAGTGACTCACAGTTAATTGTAAATTAGATTCTTGGGTTGTATGCAGCGAAGGGAGACTTAATGTCAAGGTATCACTCCAAAGCTATGGAGATTGTGTGCACTTTTACAGCAGTCCAATTAATCAGAATACCAGGATTAGAAAATACAAGAGCAGACGCACTAGCTCAAATAGCCTCAGCTACTAGCATCGAGCTACAAAGAACGATTCCTATAAAGATTCTGACAAATCGGAGCATAGATGAAGATCTAATGGTGAGATTCATTACCCTAGATATGGGACCCTCCTGGATGGACCCCATCAGGGCATATATCGAAGAAGGAGTTCTACCAGATGACCAACTTGCAACTAAGAGGCTAAAATTTAAAGCTGCTTGGTATGTATTGAACAATAGTGTTTTGTATAAAAGAGGTATCATCGCAGGTCTACAGCAATGTGTGCATCCCTCAGAAGTTAAAGATTTGATGGAAGAAATTCACGAAGGCTCTTATGGAGCTCATATAGCAGGTCGGACTCTCCTGCAGAAGATAACGATGCAGGGATACTATTGGCCAATGATGACAGCTCACTGTATAGCTTATGTTAAGACATGCGATAAGTGCTAACATTTCTCCTCCATTCGAAGAACTCCCCAGGCATTATTAACGCCCATCACTTCCCCTTGGACATTTGCCATGTGGGGCATAGATTTGGTCGGGCCTCTACCGACTACTAAAGGGAGATTCAAATATTTGGTAGTCGGTGTGGATTATTTCACCAAGTGGATTGAGGCTGAGCCTCTCCTTGACATGTTGTATGAGAGGGTTTACCAGTTCATTTGGAAGAATATTATTTATAGGTACAGTTTGCCGCATGCTTCCATTACTGATTATGGTACCCAATTTGATAATGTGGAGTTCGCTGCATATTATCACCAGTCCAACATCCAAAAAATCCATTCTGTACCAGGCCATCCCCAGAGCAATGGACAAACTAAAGTGACTAACAGAACTCTGCTGAACGGGTTGAAGAAATGGCTGGATGATGCAAAAGGAAATTGGATTAACGAGCTACATTATGTGTTATGGGCTTATCGCACAACACCCCGAATAGAAACTAGGGAATCCCCTTATATGCTAGCTTTTGGTAGGGAAGTAGTCATACCAGCTGAACTAGGACTACCGACACACAGGGTGCTTAACTTTAACTCTCTTGTAAGTGATTTGATGAGACGTTTAGACTTTGATATGCTCTAAGAAGTAAGAGAAGATGCGGCAATCAGGAACTAAGTTTACCAACAACGAACTGCCATGTTCTATAATAAAAGAGTCAATAAATGTGATCTTAAGGAGGGCGACTATGTTCTCAAGAAGGTGATTCAGAAGCACAATAGTTAGAGGCCAACTGGCATAGGCCCTACCGAGTAACTACGATTGTTCGACCTGGGACCTACAGAATAGAAACCTTAGAGGGAGAAGAATTCAAAAATGCATGGAATGCACAGCATCTACGCAAATATTATCAGTAATACAGATTCATATGTACTTCAGTTCTTTCAGTATGAATAAATATGATATTTTCCCCATATTCCTTTTGTTAAATTTTTATTTGAGTACTAGTGCTACATACTACACCAACTAAGGTTGGTCGACATATCAGAAACCACTAACTACGGTTGGTTGGCATATCAGTAACCATCAACCACGGTTGGTCGACATATCAGTAACCACCAACCACGGTTGGTCGGCACCAATAAATTTAACCAATAATATTGGCATAACAATCATACAAGGTAAAGCCCATTTGATCATGGGTGACCTCAAGGGACATCCCAAACTAGGAAAAAAGATGGGTGGCCTCATGGGACATCCACTATCTAGGCACCAAGGTAATCCTGAAAAGATTACTACAACTAAGCAGGATCATGGGATGAAAATCATTCCATTGCTTAGGCACTTATGGGTGACAAGTCACTATAACTAGGCAGTAAGTGGGGCAAGCTCCATTGTTTAGGCAAATAAAACAAAATAGGACAAATTATCCCTCTATAGATATATATGCATTCATCAACAGACAATATGTTATAAGACATACATCTTAAACACTATTTCCAAGGAAAGAATAGTGCATAAAGATAAAAATTTTCTTCATTAAATCTAGGAAAACAAATTACAAAAGATGAAGTTTTCTCCCTTCAATCCTATTCTATGGGCCTTTTTCCTTCTGATTTTGGCACAGGTTCCATCCCAACCGGAGGATCATCCAAACTGTAAGTAGAATTGATAAAATTCATATCCAGTAGAAACCTAGTGTTGCTCAAACCTGGTCACTTAAGTAGATAAGGAGGTCGAGATATCTCATAATCCTCATGAAGACTGTAATCATCAAGGTACTTGGAGATCAAACATTGAGGTATGACACGAGTTGGAATCCAACTAACGTCTAAGTTGAAAGGAGGTACTGGTAAGTCGAGAAACCCAAGTTCATACCAATCCCACAGGGAATTTCCTTTCTTAAGACGCATCACACCAAGAGCATACAACCATCCTTGTTTGTACCCCTCATTGTTTGATTGTCTCAATCGAGCATCAAGATGGCATAAAGCTTTATTGTATCCTGCATTCCAAAATTCCTTAGGCTGTTTGTGGAATTGATATGTCAATCTCTCAACGTTTTTATGAAGCTTCTTCACAAAATTCTCTTTACTCTCCAAGACGGAACTTTGCTTGGAAAGTTGATCGGTAAGACTTTGAATTTTTCTGGACATTTCTGCCAGGGCTTGATTTTTTACCGTCAGTTGAATGACTTGATTTTCTAAAGACAGTTGGGTCCTCGTCTCTTCAATATTAATCTGATCAGCCCTTGCTTGGCCACGGGTATAAGGCCTTGCTCTGCCACGAGCAGACGAGGTAGGTCTGACTCTTTTCAAAGTCTCCAACTCTTCTCTCAAAGTAGCATTTTCAATTTCTAAAAAGGAAAAACCTTCATCATTAACTGGGAATAAAGCTCCCAAAGAATATGAGGCAACAGATTTGAGTTGTTTCACTTCTTCTTGTAAGGCAATATTCTCTTCCTCCAACAGCTTGGCAACATTCCTATATTCCTCGATCTCAAGTTTCAGCACACTTTCCCTCTTTCCATAGACCGAGATATATTTGTCATAACCCCGATCAACACTCAACCATTGGTACTTTTTTCTCATAACCTTCATGCAGGAGTGCAATGGTTTCTTTGCGTTGAAGTTGGAGTTCCTCGATCATTCCTTGGAGGTATTCAATCATTTCATAATAGGCCACATTGTTTGTTACACCACTATCAAGTAAACACTTTAAGTATTGGTATGCATCAACTGCTCGCTCAGAGGCATCAGACCCAAGGATATCAATTATTTGAGCTTCAGTAAAATCTGTGTTACCAGCTTTGAAATAATCATGACATTTTTTCATCAACTCTGTATCATGAGCTGACAAGAGTTCCATCCTGGAAACAAACTAGCAAGGAAAAACAAAAATGCATCAACAACGATACAGACATATCAATTAAAGGAGAAAACTCATAATAAATAACAAAGTCCTTTTTATTAATCAACGAGAGAAATAAGTACAACCAAAGTTACAATAACAAAGGGAAAAGCAAAAGAACAACATAATTAAAGAGCCAAACAACTCTACACCTTCTCCTTATTCCCTACAACGTCATCAACTAATTTGGACGAAGAAGTTAGCTGCTCGGAAGGCAGTTTGTGTTGATTGGTAGAAGTTGTCGCCTGCTGAACTTGATCGGAGGGCTGAGGAATGGTAACACCAGGTACTTGTTCTACTATCACCATAGAAGATTCATTAAATGCACCTTCATCCTCTTCTTCTTCGTCAATAGTAGGAGGAGGGCCATGAGTGTGTTTCTAAAACAATTCAAAATCGTCCACAACACTCATCTCTTTCAGTGTTACGACCCATATGTCTCTGAAGTACTTCAAACTTGCATACTCCATCTATCAAGTAATAGCAGTTAGGGCTTTGTTCCATCCTTTGTCCCAGCCAGAGCTAAAGGACTTCTTTACAACAACTTTTCTCTTCACTTTCTCAGAAGAAGCATATCTTTCAGCAAGCTTCACTTTCTCCCCCAGGTGTTTCTTACGCCGTTCAGCTTCTTCAAGCTTGCCATTAACTTCTTCCTTGCTGGAAACGACGACCTTTAATTTTTCCTCCAACTCCTTGGAGGCATTTACAGCGTGGTCTCGAAATGTATCATCTTATTGACGAGCTGTCTCTTCAGATAGAAGTTGCTTCTCCTAAGCAACCTTATCTTCCTCGTACTTCTATCGAGAGTCCTTCAAAGATTGTGACAACCCAGCAAAAGCTTCTTCCACCCCACTGGAGGAAGTTAAAGCCTTGATAGCCTCATCTTTCTCCAGGATACTATTAAAACACATCATAAACTGCAAAAGAAAAGGAGCTCGGATCAGAATACGAACATGGTGCTTGGAGATGAAATAATAAGGATGATGATACTTACTGATTCCATATGTTGAGCGGCTAAGTTAGTGACCTTCTCCCGAGAAGGGGAACCCTCAGCAACTCAATATTCAGGAATAGTCCAAGACTTGATCAAACTTTTTGCCGAGCTCGGAGCAATGAGAGCTGGAGTGTTATCTCTCAAAGAAGAATCCTCAACATCAGAAGGTTGAGCAACAATTTCTATAGGTCTTTCTGCAAGACCTCTCCTAAATCTCCTTAAAGGAGCACCTTCAATCAAAGGTGCTGCCTCTTTTAGGACAGCAGGTGGTTTCATGCCGACCTCCTTGACAGTTGGAATTATTCCTTTGAATGGATTACTATCCATTTTCTTCGTCCCTTCATCTGGGACATTCCCCTTTGCTCTTTTTTCCCCATCAGTGCCAGGAGCATCTTTGGCAAAAAAATCAGGCATTCTCCTCTTCCTCATCATCAAATTAGTAATAGATGTACCCAAATCAGAAGAATATTCTTCTATACCGGCTTGAGATGATAGAATTTGATCAAGATCAATTATCACAGGAGGGAAAAGAGGACGAGCAATAAAAGAGGAAGTAGTATTTTTGTATCTCAACAAATAAGCTCTAACGTGCTCCCCAACAACTGATTGATTCAAACCCCAGATCAGTTTCAAATCTTTTATATTAATGTCACTCTCTTTTGGGAGATTTTTTTTTGTTATCAACTGTAAAAAATTAAAATAAATATCAGTGACGCATTTCCTCAAATATAAACAGAGATAAATCGAAAAATTAAAAATGACCTATACCATTGCCATATAGTGGACATTTGGAACCTTGGTAAACATCATTTCCTTTTAATGGGGGGTGTTGCCAATTTTTCATCACAACTCCACGATCAAAATAGTCTGAATTAGCATCGAGAAGGTTGACCACTAAAGCTCTATTGGAAAACCTAGTTTTTAAATAAAATGTGGTATCACTGGCAACCCATTTATAACAAAACATAATTTTAGGGATCCCTAAATGAGTCCCATGAATCTGGTTTAACCTATGTACACCATTAACTACCCTCTATGTATTTGGAGATACTATTGCAGGAACAATATCGAAATATTGGCAAAACTCCAAACACAAGGGATTGGGCGAAAAAGAAAAGCCACACTCCACTACAAAAAGGGAAAGAAACCAGTGTCCCTCAGCCAGGGAAAATAAATCAGAGGGACATGGAGGTTCTTCTAGAATAACCTAAGAGGGAATCGCAAAATCAGCCCGAAACTTATCCAACGATTCTATAAGATAAACCATGGTGGCTAAAGTAAAGAAAGAAGAAAGAAGAAGTTCTTACAGAGGGATTGAGAAATCTGCTAAGGCGGATGACATAAAGAATGACAATACAAAGATAGAATGAGAAGACAAAGAGTTTAGAAATCTAGAAGTAAAAAAGTAGATGACGATCTGTTTCTATTGCTTTTAAATGCCTTGCATCGGGAAGTAGGAAAATAAATGATTACTAGAAAATAAGATTGCATTTTCGGCGGTTAAATGATGAAAAAGACGCACATACCCAAGCGTCCGTCGCAGATTCAAAATATTTACAAGTTTGCCATTTCGCGCTCAAATGACAAGACTAAAGAGAACATTCCTAAATGTTGGAGATCTGTAATTAATCAAGACATAAAAAGGTACCCGAGCAACTTTTGAGTAAAATATTCCACACTCTCATATCAAACTCAACTGTGAAACATTGGGGGCTTTTGTTGATACGAAAATTAGTCAGCTGACGTGGACCAATTAAATGAAGACAAGTGTCGTCTTACATGGCAAATGATTATACGCACCGAGCTACCCAGTCTCCGAGCAACTCATCACCCTGAGCTACTTAGCGTGCCAAGCTACTCAATGTGCATAGCATCTAGTGAGGAAGATCAAGCGACAACTGCACATACAATGAACATCGAATTTAATGAACATTCTTATTGTACAGATGTATATGTCTATTAAATAACATCATATCGTCTATTCATATTGACAACCCCATGGATATAAATACATTGTAACACCCTCAATAATGGGATAATTGATCATTAGCAATTGTGATCGAGATTAAGGCAAAGACATCCAACAATACAAAGCAGTGGACGTATGCCATTTTCATAAGGCTTAACCACTTTAAAAGTCCCGTATCTTATTTCTTATTTCATATTTATCTATGATTAATTAATTAGATCAAATCTAGTTTTTTACATCAACAGACAGTTTAAGACTTCATAGTTTCTGTATAATAATATTCTTAGTGGTTTAAACTTATTGCTTTTTGGAGAAGTTCTGCTGCCGTATCTTAATGTTCTCTGGATAAATACTAAATGATGCAATGTTAAGTGTTGTTTCAATTGATAAATTGAAATAAAACTTACAATTGCGAATCTATGTCTTGTACTTGGATAACTATGGGGATATGCTGTCGAATTTCACTCAAATTGGAACAATGTTCATGAGTTGTTAAGTATATTACAGAAATATGCGATCTTGAATGGGATAGGACCACTCACTCTTTAAATGAGGTGGAGGAAATAGGAATTAGTATTATAAATTGAATTTGAAATTGATATTATAAATTAAAATTAAAATTAGTATTATAAATTAAAATTGTAATTGAAATTCATATCTGGTTTTTGGTTTTTGGTGTAGTTTCTATTTGATTTTTTCTATTCAATTATGAAAATGAAATTTGGTTTCTCTCTCTAATTGCAGCAGCGACCGCCATCTCTTTTTCTCTCTACACACATTTCGGTCTCTCTGAGAGAGAGAGAGATTATTGAATTGTTGAATTATTTGGGATTCTTAAATTGTTGTTGACTGTTGGATTTGAACATTTAGATGGCCATTGAGTTGGTTGGCCCTACAAATTTCTAATAAAAGGCATTATTATTTGCATTGTTGTTTTGAATTCTTGAATTTTTGTTGACTGGTGGATTTGAACACTTAACTGGCCATTGAGTTGGTGGGCCCTAGGCATTCTCTAACATTTAGGGTTGTGATCTAAAATGAAACATAACTATGTAAAAATTGAATATAAATAAGACATAATTAAATAAAATATACTATAAAATTTATACAACAAGTAATAAATAATCATGCATTCACATGAGAATACATGCATACATGTAGCCCACAAATCTAGTGTTATATAACAAGTAACGAGGGTAAAAGGTAATAACGGGAACCTCAATAGATAGCCATTGGCTATCTATTGTGGTTCTCATTACTATAATCTAGGCGTGTATGTGTAAATTTACATTAAGTCAACTTCTTATACAAAACTTGTTTCGGGGGGTGCATGCCTGCATGTATTCTCATTTGAATGCATGACATAACGATTCTATAACATTTATAACTAATTTAAATTACATATAGTGCGCATAGATACTAGCCTTGTAGTTCTTATGCATACGCATTCAATAACCCTTAGACCCGTTCGAGAGTCATTACCCTTTGAGATCTCTCGAATTATCTCGTTTGGACAGTTTGGGATTGCATAGTTTATGTATAATAATATTCTTAGTGTCTTAAACTTGTTACTTTTGAGGGAAGTTCTGTTGAGGTATCTTAATGTTCTCTGGGTACATACTAGATGATGGAAGTTAAGTTTTATTTCAATTTGTAAATTGAAATAACACTTACACTTACGAATCTATGTCGTGTACTTGGAGAGCTATAGGGATATGCTGTCGAATTTTCCTCAAATTGGAACAATGTGCATGAATTGTTAAGTATATTACATAAATATGCTGTCTTGAATGGGATAGGACCATTCACCCTTTAGAGCAGATGGAGGAAATAAGAATTATCTTATTTTTATAATATAACAGAAAAAGATGAAATGTCAATCTTGTAGTAATTATTTAATAAGAACTAAATGTTCACACTTTGTTTATACTAATCCATAAATATACGCTTCCTACCCATAATAGGAGATTATTTGTAGTAGCTGTGATGGGATATCTTGAATACAAAGAGTGGATGGGTGAGACAAATAGATTAGGAAATGTGTTTCGCAGAGGTGCTAATGAATTTATGAAATACACAAAGATATGTCGTAATGATGAAGAGTTCCCATGTCCATGTTCTAAGTGTAAGAATGGTAAGGTATTTGAGTAGAATACAATTAAACTACATTTGTTAAGATGGGGAATGCTAGATATTTATCGATTTTGGATTTTCATGGGGAATCGAAAGTTCCTTTCGTCCCTGAGCAACCTTCACAACAACCTTTAACAAGTAGGATAGATGTATAAGGGGAGGATAATGTAGATCATAATATTATATAATATTTATTTGATGAAGTGTATGGAGTTCATGAAGTGGAAGAAAATGAGGTCACATACGATGTACAAGGTTTAGGTGCTCATGAAAATATCGCGATAAACCTTGACGATGACTACCAAAGTTTAAAATTGAAGGTGACCCAACTGTTGTACCCTAACTGTGAGAAATATCAAAGAACTTTACATGTCATGGTTGGTTTGCATAGTTTGAAGACCCAATATGGTTTGTCTGGAAATAGCGTGACAGGAATTTTAAATTGGGTGAAGGGCTTTCTACCCAAGCAGAATACGCTTCCAAATTGCTATCCTAAAATGAAAAATAGTATGAAAGATTTGTGAATAAAATATAAATTAATTCATGCTTGTGTGTATGAATACTACTATACCGAAAGGAGTATAAAAATCTTGATCGGTGTCCGATATGCGATGAAGGTAGATATCTCTAATCTACTTGCAAGGAAGGCACAAGCTCAAAAGTGCCTAAAAAGTGTTAAAATATTTCCCGTTGGGCCTAGATTAAAGCGATTTTTCACAGTACCATGGATAGTCGAGGCAATGACTTGCCATGTTAAGGCAGAAGTAGAGGATAATCTCATGCATCATCCTAATGATTGTACAACTTAGAAGACGATGAGTTATGAGTATCCTGATTTTGATTGAAAAAAGCATAACATTCATTTGGCAATATCAATAGATGGTTTCAATCCATTTGGAAATCTAAACTCCAATCAGAGTGTATGGCCAGTGATCCTAGCCCCATTAACCTCCTTCCTTCACCATGTATGAGACCTGAATTATTGATGTTGTCTTTATTGATACATGGGCCAAAGGCAACAAGTGAGGACATTGATGTCTACCAGGATCCTTTGGTAGAAGAATTAAATGAGTTGTGGGAAGGGGGTGTGCAAGTATTTGAGTCTTTTAAAAAAGAAGATTTTACGCTGAAAGCTATGTTGATATGGGCAATTCACGATTTTTCAGTTTATGGGACATTATCCGATTGTGTAGTACATGGTTATTTTGGGTGTCCTATTTGTGGAGAGGAGACTCAATCTCTTCGTCTCACCGCTAGCTCAAAAAATGTATAACATTACCATAGGAGGTTTTTGCCCACCGCTCATAGTTTTAGATTTGAGAAAGGTTTCAATTTTTTACCGGGCGGGGTTGAACATAGGCTACCACCGAGAAAACTTTTAGATTCAAAATTGAAAGTAAATCTTCTGATTGTGGTCCTGATACGCCAAGTGAGAATCCTAAATTTAAGAATGTCAAGCATAAAAAGACCCCAACTGGGAATGAAACTGAGACAATAAAGGTATGGTCTAGGAGGCTAATTTTATTCAACTTGCCTTATTTGAAGAATAACCCAGTGCGCCATGTATTGGATGTGATGCACACAGAGAAGAACATCCCTGAACATATTATGGGCACATGACTTGGGGGAGTCATTCGAAGGGTATAGAAAATGCACGAAAAGACCTTAAAGCCACAACTATGGTTGAAAGAAGATAGTAGGGAAAGGAAAATAATTCCCTTTGGCACGTTTACTTTGAGGAGTGAGAAAATTAAGGTGCTTTTAAACACAATATATAATTTGAAGGTTTAATCTAATTTTTCATACAACTTGCAAAGGATTGTGAAATATGCTACCCATGATTTACATAAGTGTCTCATGATTGGCATGTGATTATGCAATTGGTTCTTCTATTGTTTAAGCACTATTTATCCAGGCACAAGGATTTGCGGAGGGCTATTATGAAAATTAGTATCTGCTTCTCACTTTTATGTGAGAAGGTAGTCAATAGAGATCACATAGTGGCCTCAAAATTGGCGGTGATAAAAAAGATCTGTGTGTTGGATAAGTACTCTCCCCCATCGTTCCTTGACATAAGTGTTCACTATGGGACGAGGCACTTCTTTGCAGCCCAGTTACATATTGGTGGATGTATCCGTTTGAAAGATCGATGAAAGTTTTCAAAGATTACATCAAGAATAAACGATGAATTTAAAGATCAATTGCAGACAAATACATCACTGTGGAGTCATCAATTTACACTCGGGAATATATGCCTGACCCAAGCAGTGGGGATGACAGTGATGAGTTCATCGGCCCGAGGTACACTGATTAGAGGGCCTTGCCAAATGAGCTCAAGATGGGCATCTGGGGGGCACTACATGTAGTGTATTTATATTTATATTTAAATACAACTAACACTTACTTTTTTTTTGTTTGTATTTGTTTGACAGGATCAATTCGGCCTGCCCCCACATGTCCGTGACTCCACATTGGAACAGTTGAGCGATTAGTATAAGACGTGGAAGAAAAACATGCGGTTACGATACTTTGGGAAGGCCTAGGAGTCCATTCTGAAAGTGTGACACCGTCTCCTCAATGGATCCGATCTCATTAGCACATCGGCAGTAGTTTATCTACAATGATAGCGATAATTGACATTTTATCAATCGGGGAGGGAACACAAGGCAAAACAGGTGGACGTGCATTACTCCGAGCGGACGTCTTACGCCGAGGTGGAGCACAAGATGGTAAGTTTTTATTTTTCTTTAATTTTAGTTTTATATTATTCTAAGTTGGCATTACTTTGCGTTACTTACTAATTCTGCATTATTTTATTTTAGGAGAAGAGAAGTGGCCCTGGGGGTAGGCCACATACGCTCGAAGCCTATATGAAAATTTAGACGAAGAAGGGCAAGGATAAGGAGGTGTCCTCGAGCGTCGTAGCCATGATTGTAAATTATAATTGTTTAATTTTTTAATTACGTTATAATTTTTTTATTTACTTAATTAACTAATCGTGTACTTTTTGTTGTTTCAGGTAAAAGCTTAAGGAAGTTCACAAGTCGTCGTCTGATGCCGACAAATCATCTTTGGCTACGGACCCACTCAACCAAGTGCTTGGGGCTGATCACAAGGGGAGGACAAGGGGGTGAGATCTCTGGTGGGGAAGTCTAAGATCATCGAAATGGAGACGAACAGCACTGGGTTGGATCATAAGGTGGACACTCATGATGATAAGTTATCAAGGTTGGAGGCGACGGTCTTAGATATGTACGCCTTCATGAAGCGTCAGTGGGGGTCCACCTCTGATTAGGGCAAGGTCAAGAGCGATGGCAAAGGGAAGGGGAAGGAGAAGGAGTTAGACAAGGACGTCACTGCTTCATCCCCAATATGCACGGACTCGTCGCCCTTATATGTTCCATTTCCCATCTTGCCCCCCATCGAACGACCTATGTCAATAATTGGTTGGTTAAGCATGTTTTTGTGTAGCTTTCAAATATTACCTATGTGGTCACCAATATCCATAACCTTCACCTCAACATTTACTTTCATATTAAAGTATATTTCCTCTTTTATCAACCCCAAACCCAACATCCTCCCCCCACCCACCACCCAAAACAAAAAAAACAGAGAAGGAAATAATATGTCTGCCTGCTTGTAGAAGATTGGTAACATATGCATTCAAAAGATCTAATCATGCTGGTACATACTCATTCAGGAGATAAACTCCCAAGTATTTCCATACAAAGCATACTTAAAATGATGAAAAGGTGTAGAATAATTGAAATAGAAAATGAACTGGAAAAGTATACTTAACTGATTGCAAAAATCAGTTGTAGATTGCGAAAACTCCATAATATCTACCTTTAGAGTCTTGAGTAACTTCCCCAGCATGCCATGTACCCTGCCTACACTTAAAAAAATCAAAGTGGTCAAACTTTAGCTTTCATTTGTAGGAATCATCTATTTTCCTTAAAAAAGGATAAATGAAGAAAATTAAAATCCCAAAATAGAAAAAATGGACAAATCTAACTACTTATTTGACACTTCAAACTTACAGGAATGAAGATAATTAAAATTAGGTTATAAAATATTAAAGTAAAGAAAATATAAGCAATGCAATCATATGTAAAATATAGTAATGAACCTATTTCACTTGGCACAGTACAACTTACTCACAATCTAAAGACAATTAGCCATAACTAAAATTTCAAACTTCCATCGCCAATAACTTTAGGAGAAAAATAATCAACATGATTTGGACAAAAATAAGTAGTATACATAATTCAAATCTAACTAAAAGGAAGTAGATGGTCAACCGAAACTTAATAAAATTCTATTGTTCAACCATAATCACTAAATAGTATACAAAATTCAAATCTAACTACATTATGTACGCATATCTTGAAATTTATATAAAAGCAAACAAAAATTGTGAAAGTGAAATTCTACAAATCAATTAATCCAAACGTATACATCTAAGGCAGGTGTTGATATAAATTACCCCAAAAGAAAACATAACTATTATACAAAAAGTTTCATAATTAATACAACCAACACAATAAAGAGTACAGAACGGTGGGGGTCAATGAGGACAGTCATCATAACACATCACATTTCAGTTTTGGAACCACAACGACCAGATTTACGGTGATGGTTGACGAGAGATAAGAGAGAGAAGAGAGAGAGAAGATGATTTCATACCTGATGTTGGTGAGGGCATACGAGAGCAGAGAGAGAGAAGACAAGTGATTTTTGGGGAACGATTTAGGGTTTCGAAGAATCCATATTTTATTTTGGAATAAGTGAGGAAATTTTTTGTTACTAATTACTTTTTTTTGTGATAAACATATTTTTCACTAAATGTATAATAATTTTGTCACGAATAGATGAATGGAACATTTTAGCACGCGGGAATGATGCGCCAAAATTTTAATGATTATTTGGTGACAAATATTATTAATTCGTCACCAATTTAATATCATCACACTCAATTCATGACGAAATTAATTTTCTTCAAAGAAAGGTTACTTTTTGTGACAAAAATACTTTTGTCCTATTTTTTTTATCAGTGATAAGACATTCTGTTGTAGTGTGGGGAGCTGATATCGAGGGGGGTGAGGGACACGGACACCCACCCGGGTATGGTAGTTCATGGACATCCCCTGCAAGACATTGAGGCAAAGGTGCTCGTCATGCATGTTTTGGATAGAAAGGAGAACACACCTTTGTGGTTGCACGAACAATGGGGCATTGGGCCAATTGATGGGTGTGTTAGTGCATATGTCATGTGGCCTTCTTTCTTTCTCCGACCTGTTCCTACTCCATGACATTATTTGTATTTATTTCATTAGGATATTGGATATTATTTTTTTAATCTGGTTATGGATATTCAAATGTTGGTTTGGTTTTTGTTATGGATATTTACATGTTGATTTGGTTTTGGTTATGAATATTTATATTTATTTATGTTGGTTACTGAATATTGAATGTTGGTTGATATATATGCTATTTGGACAGGTTGAAATTTGCTATAACAGGTACAAATATACTGCTGGGCAGTGGCAGTGGCTATACTACCCAATAGTTTTTTTTCTAAGATTTTGCCCAGATTTATCCTGGGCTTTAACTGTGGCAAGTCCGTGAAAAAGAAAACGTGTCACGGACTTGTTACGATTAAAGTTTGTGGAAATTTTTTATTTGTCACAGACTTGTCACGGTCAAAGACCGTGACAAGTTTAAGCTTTTATCACGGGCTGATCGTGAAAAAGTTCGTGACAAATTCCTTTGTCACTCCCAAACTTGTCACGGTCAAAGACCGTGACAAGTTTGACTTGTCAAGGTTTTTTACAGTGATAAGTTAGAAGTTTTGGTGTAGTGACCCATATCAAATATCATGGGATATGCTCACGTCCGCAAATATGGAAAGATTCTCTCATAGTCTAATATCCACATAAGTATGGTTCCTTACACATACAAGAAAATGGGCTACGCTCGAGCACGCAAACAAATTAGAAAGGCCTATCCCTAATGCCTTCGTGGATCACTCATGTGTACTTTGTATGGTTATTGGTATTCTCGAACCTATAACTTCAAAATATAAGAAAGGGATAATCACTACGCATTCCCATCATAACGCACAACATCTATACTAACGCTATATGCTAGAACTCCCCCGTATTTGTTCACTCATAGAAATGGGTACGTCGTCCGTAGGATCGGGGTAATAGGGCCAAGGTAAAGCTCGTCTCATCACCAGGGTACCAATGTGATCAACTTCGTACGTGCTCCATCAAAATACCTCCTAATAAATCTCCCACGAGCACACACACCACCTTAGTATTATTGCACACAAAATAAGTAAACAAGTAAGACCCTACGTAACTGAGCAAAACAACTAGTATAAGCCGTAATCATATGGGTTGCACATAATAATATAAAACCCTATGCAACTGGGTTACTTATAAAGTCTCTTATTATTATTAGTTGTGACACACATTAACTATAGTCAGTTATCTATACATTAGCCCGAACTCCCAAAACTAATCAAATTTAGGCATTATATCACACCTAACTTTTATAAGAATAACTCAGTGTACACACTACCTTACTCAAGAAGTTATCAATACATTCTAAACTATCTAATGATCTACAAAATCACTAGCTATCTACTAATCTCTTAATTATCTCCATACTCGGCCATATACTCAAGGTCCTCGAATAATCATTTAGAATCCCATCTATTACTGGATCCTAAAATGGTTTTAAAATCTAGGTTAATATAACTGATTAACTAAGAATTAATATCCAAACATTACATACCTCAATCGAACTAAACTATATATATTAGTTATAAACAATCTTATGATGTTCCTCCCGAAGATTTTCCATAAGCCTCAACAGTCATCACCAAATGAACCTTAAAAACCAAGTCTTCTACCACTATTGTGCGCACAGACTAAATATTAACTGTGTTCACGGATTCCTTTTACATGATGCTACTAAGCCGTGTACATAGGCGCTGCAATTTAGAAATTCAAAAGTTATGAGTTTTTTCAACCCTAAACCCCAAACCTAAAAACCCTATTTCGCTATTGATGAACCATGCAAGGTTTCTAACATGTCAAGAACAACCTAATATGATATCTAAACCCTTATATATCAAAATCCAACCGCTTAAGTTCATAAATTGATAAAATTATGGAATTAACAAATTAACAACTATGGTTCAAACAAACATTAATCTAAACAACTTATACAATTTTGACTATCAAATTTTCATTGTTAAATTACTTAAGATTATAAAAAAATTAAGGATTAACAACCACTTTCAGTCAATTTATAAAAATTACAGTTTAGATGATTAAAATCAGATTTGTATAAGTCTTAATCAAGAATCCAAAGAGTATTACTGGCACAACACAAATCCACTTCAATCCTTAATCGATGTAAACTTGCCTTAGGCTAAATGTGAAAATTAAAGCCTCAAATTCCCAAATATTCCTCCCTTTGCGTGACTCTTCCTTCCTTAGCCTCCTAGGGTTTCTTTTGTATTTCATTTATGTTTTGGCTAATACTAATTAACCTAAGCGATAAGATTCCCGTGAAACTGGGCATGGGTCTCACTTAAACCTAAATAACATTCCAAATGGTCCAAAACTCTTTCCAAGTTTTTCACTACCCCGATGGACCCCGCTATTTTAAATAAAAAACAGACATTTTGAACGTCCCAAAGGCCAACAAGAAATATACTAAATTTTATTAAATTTATTATCTCATTAACTTAAGTTATGAACTAGTACAAGTTGAATTAATTAAAATCTAATTATTAATTAATTCTGCAAGACTCCAAATTATAAGAAACTACTTCACAATTAATGGAACTCGAACTGAGGGGATAATCCTCACACAAAAACCCTCGACAACTAGTCCGTGACTATTTTATAGTCACCTACAATACTAAGTCACTCCGAATATTTAATTAATGAATTATCGTGTATCACAGTGTTAATTCACGAAACATAAATAACATCACATATTAGAGTTACACACCAATATTCAACAAACATAATGAGCATAGCACACGTCACATGCAATTATAATTAATGAATTACTACGAAAATAGGAGAAATTACGCCTTTGCTCAAAAAACCATTTCTTTAGTGCATGATAGCGAGATGCGAGAGGGGTATCCCGAGATTTTTGAGACAAGTGTGTGTTGAATTTTGAGGATGAAATTTCTTTGTTTGGGGAAAAGAATGTAATAACTCGATTATTGACAGGTAATAAAATGGAGAGAATTTAATTCGAAAATTAGTTTGGCATGCTAATTTAATTAAATAAATAAAATAAGTAAGTCGGTGGTAAGTTTGCGATGACACATGTCCATGTTTGATAATTAATTAAATTAAGAAGTTGTGCATATTTGTTGACTAATTACATAAGTTTTTTTTATTAAAAATAAGTGAACCATGCTCAAGTAAACTAGTAACATAATTAACAAATTAATTTAATGTAGTTAGGTTAAAATAAATTGTTAAAAATATTTTTGGGTTGAACATAATTCATTGGACTTAATAATAAACTTTTAATTTTAATTGGATTTTGGGGCTTCTTGGGGAGCCCGGTTGAGATAAAAATAGTGAGAAAATGTACTTATGGTTTGGCTAACCCATTTGAGGAAATTTGAATACGTTTTAAACAAGTTTTGAGGCCCCAAAACCACTTAAAATTATGTGAATTGAAAGTGTCAGGAATAACTTTTATATATATTACATATGATAAACTCTAGCCATTTAATCTCTCAAGTGACCACCTAAATCCTAATCCTAAGCCTAATACTAAGTGGAGGCAATTGGGAGAGAGAATAAGCTTAAGGGAATATACATGATTAGAAAACGAGGTTGATTTCAAGTGGAATTCACAAGGTAAAGAGCAATTATTCATCAATTTAGTTCATTTTAATGAAATTAAAAATGTCCTACTATTCCATTTTGTATTCATATTATAATATTAAAATTGTATTTAGACAACATTAATAATAACAGTTGATTTAATTATATTTAGATATATCATGAAATTGAACTCTAATTTGATGATTTATCTCAATATAATAAAATAAATATTTAATATTATTTTCGTCTAAATGCAATTTTAATATTATAATATGAATGAAAAGTAAAAGATTATGAAATAGTTATTGACTTTAAAATGAACTATATTGATGAATAATTATTCTTTGCCTTGTGAACCCCACTTTAAAGCCTCCTCCTCTCCCAATCTCATAGCTTCCTTTAAGCTTATTCTTTATCCTAATAGCCTCCACTTGGTGTTAGGTTTAAGATTAAGGTTTATGGGGAAACTTGAGAGATTAAGTGGCTAGGTTTTAACATATATGATATTTATATATGTGATTCTCATCACTTTCAATTAACCTAATTTAAAATGGTTTATGGGCCTCAAAACTTGCTTAAAATGTATCCAAACTTCCCCTAGTAAGTTACCCAACCCATAGAGGTAGATTTTTTCAATATTTTTTTTTAACTCAAATGGGATCCCAAATAAGCCCCAAAACCCAATTAAAAATACAAATTTATTATTAAGTCCAATCATTTACGTTTAACCTAAAAATATTATTTAATAATTTATTTGAATGTAACTACATTAAATTAATTTATAAATCACGTTATTAGTTTACTTGCACATAATTAACTTACATGTAATACAAAAATAACTAATTTAATTATTCAGCAAATATGCACAAATGATTAATTTAATTAACTATCAAACACTAACACATGACATGATAAAGTTACCACCAACTTACTTATTTTACTTATCCAATTAATTTAGCATGTCAAACTAACTTTTACATTTAATTAAATTATTATAATTCTAGGGTATTATAGGTACCTCTGATATCTTATGAACATTGAGTTTACAATGATAAATATGCCATGTGTGGAGTGACATGTCAACTTAGACGGTTTACTGCTACATGAACATCATTTGAAATTTCATTTTATAATATGTAAAAAAGGATTTAATTGTGGATATATTAATATTAATAGGATATGTATGACGTGGTTATGGCTGCAGTACAAACAATAGTAGAAGAGAAAAGTAAAATTGATTAATACATTACGACAACATCAAGGTTCAACTCTAGATCCTTATATTTTAATTATAGCTATGGACAAATTTATCATATTATTATAAGATCGCAGCAGTTTAGAGGAAAGAGAGAGATAGATAAATAAAAGAGGGAAAGAAAATAAGAGAAATAAAACTGAAGCAGCCGGGGCATTTATTTTTTAATGTTGTTACGATCGTGACAACTTTTTAAGGTTGTCACGGTCATTGATCGTAACACGGACATGACAACCCTACTTGTCACGGTCAAAGATCGTGATAAAAAATGCATATTTTTTTGTCATGGTCTTTGACTGTGACAAGGGTGTCCGGGTGAAGGGTTTCATGTTAGCGTTTTTGGTGTAGTGGTTACTCACATATGGTAGTGTTATAGTGGATGGAAGTAAGGCATTAATTAATGATAAAGTTGATGTGTTGAGAGAAACCTAAAAGCAAGAAGATCTATAATAAGTATGACTAAAATTATGAATATAAAGTGAACTTTTAGTATTAATAGGAGTACAATGGGGATGTAGTATATTATTGGAGAGGTTTCCCTAGGGTCTATTAATTGCACATATAAATTGAGCTAAAAAACTATACATGCATAAATCTTTACAAGACGGAATTAAGGTTTACGATCGAAATCTCTTTAGTTTGATCTTGTCTCAGAATGGACAATATGTGATGGTTGATCTAGAACACATGCTCGATGCACCTCATGATTTTCTATTGTATTTCTGATATGAACATTTATGAGAAGAGCTTGGGCTCTTCCTTTTTAACCACCTTCTCCTATCTCATTTTATCTTCGTCGCCTCTCTTCCTCACAAATTATAATTAGCATTTTTTAGTCTCAAGAGTGACGGATTGCATAAAAAATGAGCCCTAGTTGCATAAATATAGGCTACGGTAGGGACCCTAAGGAAAGATAAGGACGTGGCTTCTAATGGTTCTATAAAAATCCAAACTCCAAATTCTAATCCCAGTCCATTAATTATAATTAGTACCACTAAATAATTATAATTACAACTCCACTTCTTAACTCAAAATTATATTTCGAGCTCCTTATTGTTAATTTCTTAATTCTTTCCACATTAATGTTACAAATACCCATTAATAAAATAAATTACTGATAATTTATTTGACTAACTTCTTTAAGTCCTTGAGTGATCCATCTTAACTTATTTATAATTCCAGATTAACATAATCCACATGTAGGATTTGACACGTACAAAACTTATAAGTGATTGGGCATGAATTTTTTATATTTATTTTCAGTAATTTAGATGCTTTTATCAACCCATGAGGTGCAATTGAAGTGAATTTATCTCATATCTTTGCTATTGACATCTTCTAATAAGTACATCAATTTTTGTGTATTTCTCTCATATTTTTTAGGTATTTCATGCACGCGAAGAAAAGAGAGGAAACATAATAGAGATCGAAAAGAAAAGAAGAAAAGTCAAGGGTAGTAACGTAATTGTGCAACTAGAATTCGGATGCGAAACCTAAAGAGCAGTTAAAGACCTCAACCCCACGAGCACATAGGATGAAACGGTACCCAAATTCGAGCCCTGGTTGAGAAGATATGAAGATATGAAAATGAGAAGAAATCAAGGAAAAAAAAGATATATTTTTCAAGATCCGAACCGGTTTGGGTTTGGTCGAACCAGTTTGCTGCTGGTTGCAAATTTGTCCTCGCTACTAGAATTTCAAATCGGTTCGCCCTTCTCTTAAGGACCAAATCGAACCGATTCACTGGCACCTGATCGAATTAATTTTTTTTTCCACTTAAAAAATTAAAGTTGTACAAGGTTGAAACACTTGTAAAAACGTGATGTTATTATTCTTTTGTATTCTAGATATCTTTTAACTTTGCTTTAACCTTAGAATTAGAGAGAGAAGAAGACAAGAACCCTTATTTCAGTTCGTGCACTAAGACTCCATTGTTGATCAAATTCTCAAGGGTTTTAATATCAAGTTTGTCTTCTCTTTCTTGTTCTTGCATGTTCTTCATCTTTGCGTATTTTTATACGTAATCTGAGATTATAAAGTTTCCACGCATGTTTATTAATAGTTTCATCATGCTATTCAGCGCATGCAATGTTAAATTTTTGTTTATCTCCCATGTAGTTATGTCCGGCTAAGTTTTTAGTGAGTTGGGGTACATGAGCCCAACTTAGGTGTTATAAATGGATTTAAAAGTGAATAAAATGTAATTAACAATTTTAAGGTTTGAACTTTATCAAAATAAAGGTTGTAGGTCTTTTAATTTCGTTTGTCGTGGTAACCGGAATGTTTAAGCGTGCAATTGGCATTTTGATAATTTATCATCCTCGTCAAACACGATTTTTGATTCGATATTGTGTGGAGTAAAATCCACATATGTCGAATTCTTAGAGAGTATTTGATGTTTTTTTGAATTGAAATTTATGTTTTTGAATCTTTTGTATTCTACGTAATCACCGACGGTTCGAAAAGGTGTATCCTAGATCCATCTTCCCAAATTCGTTTAAACCTGTTTAGTTCTTCTTGTATACGTAGTTTAGTTACTAATTTAATTAAATTGTATTAGTTGGTAGGTAAATCAAAATTCATCATCTTTTCCTTCTTTGATAGAGTCGACCGTAATGTTAATCGTCCTTCCTATTCGTCGGCATGTTCTGTGTCCTATTCCCTGAGTTCACTACCTGGTTTATTGAATTATTACTTGAGAGATCGGCTTGCACTTGAGTCATAAACACACGCATTAGATACACACTTTTTAAGTCGCGTCAATAAGCATCGCAAGGGGGTACACAATATCTACAAAGAGATGTGAATTCCATCTAAGAAATACTTTCACCATTACCCAATCTATCAAGATTATTGATCCAATAATGAATCTCACCCGATAGGTCAAAGTAATAAATAACTAATGCATGTGTCCATCAATCATATCTGGATTAAGATATTTAAGTAAACCTAATAATCATGAGGTGCACAATATTTTATAAAATCAGTATAAAGACAAGGATCTTAAGGTGGTCTCGTTCAATACACATAAAATGTACTAGCACAATAAGCTGAAATTATACCATTTTTCGTAATCAAGGTAGATCTATTAAATATTGTGCTACAGTCCTACCGATAGTGTATCCTTCTCCATCTAAGACTATGAACTATAAAACTTATATTCGAGAAGAACTGGTGATCTAATCTTCTATGTATAAGCCGTACTCTATACACCAGATCACTTACTAAGAAGAATAAAGGACAACGACAATATATAGAGTAATGCAAACATTATGCCTATACATGATTCTCATGAAAATAGGAAAAATTGATTTTATTACTATCTAAAACTATTACATAAAACATGATTTTAGCCTACTTCGCTAACATATATCCCATCGGTCACGATACTTAAAAGTGAACATTTCATTACATATGTTAGATCATCCATAAAGAGAACGGTATTAGTTATGTTGTTTCCCATTGGATAAAAGCATATTGAGTCAATTGGAAGTGCTACTAACATATCATGTGATACACATATGAGTTCTACAAGAAAATTACTAGACTAATCGTGCTATATGAGACAAAATGTCTTGCAACAAAAATACTTGTTAAAAAAATAAGTGTATGTGGATGTTAAGATAAATGAGTGGTAAAATTCAAAAAAGAATTGAATCTATTTGTGAAATAGTTGAAGTAACTCTTATATAAGATAATTGAAGGAAAATCAAATTAGATTAATTATACTTATCAAATGTAAATAAAAAATTCTCCGTTAAAAATAATAATCGATGGTTGAAAAAGTATATGTGCCCTAGGGATCTAGTTAAATTCATTAATTACCACTCCCATTAAAATCAAATTATTTTGAATTGAACCAAATTTTAATTTTACTAAATAAAATTAAATAGGTCAATTTGCATATGGGTGATTTAGAAATAAATGTGAAAGCTAAACAATTACACATAATGCACAAATGATTTAGAAAGGAAACCTATGCGAAAAAAATCACTATCGCTCCAACCCAACCAATCCACTAGTACTATAATAAATGTTTAAAGGAATTAAATAGAGATAATGTAAATGACAATGATAATCGCCACAACGTCTCTCCCTTGTGTTTTGATCCAATGCCTTTGTCCGTACTATCCACAACTCCTCTAGGCCTAGACTCAACTTGCACACTTCTCAAACCTCAGTATCCACTGATATTTTTGACGATATGCTCATACGTATCGGTAAGTGCTAATCACCCACACGATAGCTTGTGCTGAATTCTTCTACTAATGAAGAAAAATAGAGGGAATTGTAAATCGAAAGTTTACTTTGAAAGCAAAGAATTAACAGAATCTCAATCTTTTCAGAAAACTCTCTGAAAACCTAGTAGATTTTGTAAAAGTTGAGTTGCGTACTTTTAAAGACGCATCTATATTGTTATTTATACTTTGCATCACTTTATTAACAACTTAAACAAATTTATAAAAAAAAACTCTCATTCGAATCAGAGTACCCTCACTCAAATCAGGTCTTTTGCACGTCAGGTTTCTCATGCAATATGGCTATCTTACGAGGATTCTAGTTACAAATCAGGGCCCTCGTGCAAAAACCTCTTCTCACAAGGTCAATCTTACGTGAAACTATTGTTGTACGAGGTCTTTTGTTTCCTTAAAAGATCTCTCGTGCGAAACATCTTTCGTACGAGGTCCTCTCGTTAGAACGGGGGACTAAAATCGAAAACCTCTTGTAAAATTACAATTTAAAAAGGAAAATATTTTCCTCACTTTTTAAAAAGGTTTTGTTAGTAAATAATTAAAAATTAACTTAAGAAATATACAAAACCAATTATTACCAAGCCTCTTATAGTCTAATTTTTTGATTTTTTTTCGGTCTTGTAGTTCTTTCTCTTAGTGCTTTATTTTTGTCTTCAATGATATGTAATTACAACTCAAAAGATACTGAAAACTACACTTTGATATTTGTTCCAAAATAAAGTCAAAACTAAAATATGGGAGGTAAAATCATGTCCTTATAAGAATGGTAAAGTTAAAGGAAGAGGTATACCTAAACCAACCTGAGGGGTGATTTTTAAGGACATGGAACCATGTGATTTGACTGATGAAATTGCACTTACACATACCTGAATGGAGAAATATGAATAATGTATCCGACCTCCCTAATTGGAAAAATATGATTGAGTTAACTTGGCTTTTAACGGAGCTCTAACGATTTCTTCGAATTTAAGTTGCAATCCTCGAACATGAAAATTTATGGAGGCTAAAATAAGTTTAAAATACATTGACTCACACACTACTAAAAAATGATTGTACAATTTGTTTAAAAATAGTGCATGGTGCCAAATTGGCAAAAAGTAATAGTGTTATTGGCAATTCAACATCACATCATTCACATGGTTATTTGTTAGTAAAACGAATTTTTTACAACACCCGAGTGAAAAAAAAGGTTGTCAAGAATGGGATTCGAACCCATGCCCTTTCGGACCAGTACCTGAAACTGGCGCCTTAGACCAACTCGGCCATCTTGACTTGTGATAATAAGTGCCCCTCAAATCATTATAGATAACTGGTTTTATTTTTATGATTGTTTAAATCCCTCGCAGTTAAAACCGTTGCTTGTTTTTTTTTGGCGCTTTTCAAAAATAGTTTCCTGGCATGTTTGGGGTGTACACTTTTTATCAACCCAAATGAACTCTCTCATTTATCAACACTTTGAGACTAAAATTTCATTTTGCGGACGTAAATTCATATCATCCCTTAGTGTTGTAGAAAACCCATTTAGTTTTCATGATCAAAATCTTATTACTTTTAGCCCATTTCAGTTTTTCAAATCAAGAAAATGCACATTTAGAGATACCCAAATCGTACATGCTCACTTTCTCAAAGCTAATAGTCTTTATTCAGATATCTTCCTTGCAAATTCTTTGGTACGGTGTTATTGTAAATCCACCTCCATGGTTTATGCTCTCAGGTTGTTTGAAAAAATTCCTGAACTAAATGTTGTTTCTTGGAATATCATGATTTCAGGTTACAATGACAACTTTTTGTTTGAGGATTCATGGAGGACTTTTTGTCGAATGCATTCTTCAGGTTTTGTTCCGACCCAATTCACTTATGGGAGTGTTCTTTCAGCTTGCAATGCATTTCAATCTATTTTGTGTGGGAAGCAGCTTTATACGCTTGTAATGAAAAATGGGTTCTTTTCGAATGGGTATGTTCGGGCTGGGATGATAGATTTTTTTGCGAAACATGGGAGCTTTGAGAATGCTTTGAGGGTGTTTTATGATGTATCTTGTGAGAATGTAGTTTGTTGGAATGCTATAATTTCAGGAGCGGTTAAAAATGATGAGAACTTCGTTGCTTTAGACCTTTTTCGACAGATGTGTTATGGGAATTTATCACCGAATAGTTTTACATTTTCGAGTGTTTTAACTGCTTGTTCTACGCTTGTGGAACTTAAACTGGGTAGAGGGGTTCAAGGGAGTGTGATTAAATGTGGTGCTGGGGAAGATATTTTCGTGGGGACTGCTATAATTGATTTATATGCCAAATGTGGGGATATGGATGGAGCTGTGAGGGAATTTTCTAGGATGCCGATCCGCAACGTTGTTTCATGGACTGCTATCATCTCTGGATTTGTTCAGAACGGCGTTTCTATTTCAGCCCTGCAGTTTTTCAAAGAAATGAGGAAAACAGGGAATGAAATAAACAATTACACCGTAACTAGTGTCCTTACCGCTTGTGCTAACCCAGCTATGGTCAAAGAGGCAATTCAGATTCATTGCTGGATTTTCAAAACTGGGTTCTATTTAGATTCAGCAGTTAAAACTTCTTTGATCCATGTGTACTCGAAAGCTGGGGCAATTGATTTGTCCAAACTTGTGTTTAGAGATGCAGAGGATTTAAAGCACATAAGTACATGGGCTGTTATGATACATGCTTTTTGTCAGAATGAGTGTTCAGGAGGAGCAATCAATTTATTTAAGAGAATGTTTCAGGAGGGTTTAAGGCCTGATAAGTTTTGTAGTTCTAGTGTCTTGAGTATTGTTGACTGTTTAAATTTGGGGAGACAGATTCACTGCTACACTCTCAAAGGCGGGTTGGCCTTTGACGTTTCGGTGGGTAGTTCTCTTCTCACGATGTACTCAAAATGTGGTTGTTTTAAGGAATCTTATGAGGTTTTTGAGCGAATTGTAGAGAAAGACTATGTTACCTGGGCCTCAATGATTGCTGGTTTTGCGGAACACGGCTATGCGTATCAAGCCATTCAGTTGTTCAGAGAGATGTTATTTGAAGAAGCCGTCCCTGATGAAACGTCCTTAATATCTCTACTGACTGCATGCTCGGCTCTTCAGTCACTGAAAATTGGCAAGGAAGTTCATGGTTATGCTCTTCGTCGAAAAGATGATGAGCAGATAGTTTTGGGTGGTGCGCTAGTGAATATGTACTCTAAATGCCGTACCCTATCTATGGCGAGGAAGGTTTTTGACATGATGCCTGTAAAAGATCAGGTATCATGCTCTTCTTTGGTTTCAGGGTATGCCCAAAGTGCCTACATTGAAGAGGCACTTCACTTGTTTGATGAAATGCTGGTCGCTAATATGGAGATTGACCCCTTCACCATATCCTCTGTTCTCGGGGCTGTTGCGCGCGTAAATAGATTAGGCATTGGTACCCAAATTCAAGCCCTTATAAAAAAAATGGGCTTAGAATCGGAAGTTTCTGTGGGTAGTTCACTTGCCATGATGTATTCAAAATGTGGAAGCATTGATGAGTGTTACAAAGCATTCCAGGAGATTGGGAAGCCTGACCTGGTCAGTTGGACGGCCATGATTGCGAGCTATGCTCAACATGGTAAAGGTACAGAGGCTTTAAAAGTTTATGAACTGATAACGAAATCAGGAATAAAACCTGATTCAGTGACTTTTGTTGCTGTTTTATCTGCCTGTAGCCATAATGGTTTAGTTGAAGAAGGATATTTTCATCTAAATTCAATGCTCAAAGATTATGGGATTGAGCCTGGTTACAGACATTATGCCTGTATGGTAGATCTTCTTGGTCGATCAGGAAGATTGGAAGAGGCAGTGAGGTTTATTAATAACATGCCTATTCAGCCTGATGCTTTGGTATGGGGGACACTGCTCGCTTCTTGCAAAGTGCATGGTGACGTTCAGCTTGGAAAGCTAGCAGCCGAAAAGGTTATTGGGTTGGAGCCATGCGAGGCTGGAGTTTATGTCTCACTATCAAACATTTGGGCTGATGTGGGCCAGTGGGAGGAAGTCCTGAAGATCAGAAGTGAGATGAAAGGAATTGGGGTGAATAAGGAACCTGGATGGAGTTATGTATAAGACGGGACATGTTCATGGCCTTTTTACACAATCTTTATATCTAAGATTTTAATTTATTGTCCTTTAATGAAGTTAATATTGTCTAAAATATCATTACCAAGACGAGGATCAAACCTGGTGCCATTTTTGGATAATATTTGGACAATAGAATACGTCTTGTTCAGCTTCATATCCTGTGGTAGGATTGTAGGAAAATATTTGATAACTTTTATAGTTCTACTCCCTCCTTGGTCCCTCATTTTGATGTCCCAAGATCAGGTTTCATCCTCATAGAGGCTTTTATAAAAAATATACTTGAGCCATATTAGTATTGAGATAAATATATGGAAACAATACTGTGTAAGTATAACATTTTAATGATTTGCATTATGACCTCATGAACTTATCAATATACTCCGCAGGTAGATAATTTGATTATGCATAGCCTGTTTGCAAAATAATTGCCCCCTTGCCCCTTCTCACCCCCACCCCCACACCAAGTTCTAGAGTAAATGAGAAAGTTTACTGACAGGATATTCATTGAATTAGAATATTTACAGCAGGTTATACGTGAAGGAAACAGAGAATCAGATTAATGCAAAGCAGAAGATAGTTACCTTCTCAGGCTTATAGATACCCTGTCTCCTTTGCAAACATGTAAGTCCTCAAGGCTTGGACTGAATTATTTTTATATTTTGGTTAATTTCTTTCATTTATTTTTTATTTTATATGGACTAGTTGGTCTGTAGTAACTTGGATTACAACTTTGAAGGTTGTTATAAACATGGTGCTTTGTTCCTCTACTTGAAGAGAGGTTAAGAAAGAAAAAAATTTAGTGTTTAGGATTTGTTTTTGGAACTAAAACTGAAACAAAGTAATTTAATGAGCATTTGAGATGCCTAGTAATCAAAGTGATAGAGTTGTTAGGAAAATCCGAATCCACTTTAATTGGAAAGATTTACCATGTCATTTCATAATGTGGAAATTCAATTGGATTTGTCTTAATTATAGGTTATGGATCTTAAGCATGGCATGTGAAGACTATCAATCAAATAAAAATAATCAAAATCTCAAGAGTATAGACATGTACCCAACCATAGATATATTAAATTCCTACTAGCACTTTATGTGAGGTTTATCAATATTTGCCCAATAAATTCCTATTAATAATACATGATGTAATTGCTGAAAGACATGCCAATCATTGATCAAGTTAGACGATTTAAGTATTGAATACCATATTAATCCTTAAAAAAATAAGTCAAATGTCATTGATGTTTCATATTCAAATTTCAAACCCTGATTATGGCTCTAGCGATACTTAATGAAAGAACACATAAGAAGTAAAGGTGAAGATGGAGCATATACTTTGAGTCTGCAATTTCTTCTCTTCTTCTCCCTCCTTCGGACCCCTCTTTGCGAAAAATATATGTCTATTTGGGATTTGGCTCCTCTTAATTCTTTTTAATTGAGTTTAACCCCCGTAATTTTTATTTTTGGGATTTGGCCTTCAAAATGACTTTTTGCGACGCAAAAAGTGTCACAAAAAAATTTACTACATATTTTTGGGACAGTTTTTTCATTGTTAAAATCATTTTGTGGGACAAACACCAAGAAGTACAAATGTTGGGGGCCAAAGTCAATATCAAGAACTTATGGGGGCCCAATCCCAAATAACCCAAACATTTATTATTCACAACTTTGGACCAGTCTTAAAGGATTACTCGAGTCTTGGGTGTGTAAGTTGTAGATTTGTTCTAGATTGCCATGCATTGCATGGTTGCATAGACTCTTTCTTTCAAAATAAGTTTAGAGTAAAATCATTCAACTGCCAAGATAGCATATTTCTATGAATTTATGTGTGTTGGTGTTACACTTGATAAAACTTGGATAGTTATGCTCTTTCTCTTCCATTAGTCATATCATAAATGTGTCTGACCATCCTTCTGTGAACTTAATTGAGATTAAGATTTGTTTACAAATGCATACAGGTTGTTTGATATCTCACGGTAGCTTATAGTTTAAATGATTGACACTCTGAAAAAGTTGAGCTAGCATGTTTAATCAAATTATCCCCAGACATATCTTGTTTAAATACTTCAAAGCAGATTTAACTTTCAGAGAGGGTATTATATGGTGGCTTTTTTCAAGCTTTGGCCTAGGTTGGTTTAGCCTCAACATTTTGGTGTCCTTTTCAAGCTTCGGCCTAAATGCGTCGGCCTAGGTTGGTTCAACTTCAACATTTTGGAGTCCTTCTCAAGCTTCGGTCTAAGGTTGGGTCGACCTCATCGTATTGGAGTCCTTTTCAAGCTTCAGTCTAATGTTGGCTCGACCTTAATATTTTGGAGTCCTTATCAAAGCTTCGGTCTAATGGGAGCCACACCATGATATTTGTGGGACCATATACGAACGCATTCTCTTTCGCAAGGAGATTTACATGGTATACTCATATGTTCAATTCAATTAAGTTATGGATGATAAATATGTCTTTAAAGTGACTCATAAAGCAATGAAAGTTAATGAATTGAGAGTGTTTTAACTCTCCTCCTACATTGGAAGAGGATGAGAATTTAAAGAGTTAATAAAACACCAAATATGGACTAAGGTTTGGATGCCTTTGGGGTATCCCAACTCTTTGAAGGGGAGATGTCGTACACTATGCAAGTGTTGGGCTTGGGCCAAAAGCCCACACGAGTGCGCGCGCCGTTCGTCCAACCGGTTCGGCTCGTGCTTGGGCTTAGACTCATCCCTTTCATTTTTGGGCCGAATTTAATTAACTTTCTGGGCCAAATTAATTAATTTCGAAATTAATTAAATAATTAACTATTTGATAGTTGTTAGTTAAAAACAGACTGTTCCCAACAGCCAAAATATTTACTATATATACAGCCTTTTCCCTACAGTTTTAATTGCTGAAAAAATTTCCTCTCTAGAAAATTCCGAAAATGCTTGTGCGTAATTTCCTTCATCCAGAATTTTTTTCCCTTAGTTCTACATTGCATGTAACTCTTCCGGTTGAGTAGAAACATATACTTGTGTTCGTTGGAATTAATTATTGTTGTGCTACTTAATTAATTCGAAAAATCTATTCTATCTTGGAAGACAATTATTCAACAACCTTTGAGCACATTGGCAGGAATAAATTTGCCTTAAGGAGACTGTTTTACAGGGTTCAGATTTAATATTTTGTTTATTAATATATTTTGCAAATTCCGTATATTACAAGTAAGTTTCTGAATTTCATTTTATTTCTGTAATTACTAAATTTAATAGTTCTATTTTAATTTCGAATTTATAATACCAGTTATAACAATCTTAAGGCAAATTTATAATTTTACTGTTTAATAAATTCGTACAAAAATATTATTTTACTATTATAGACAAATTATTTTTCTATTATGTTCATAATCTATATACTGTTTTCATAAATAAATTTCATTACAATTTTTTCTGGAAATTTGTTTTGTTCAGATTTTTGTAAAATCTTACAATTTTTTTCTTTTTTCTCAAATTTGTTTTGTACAGATTTTTGTATTTCTTTAAAAAACAGTGTGACACAAATTTTAACATAATTAGACTAGTAAAAAATAGTGTTTACTATTTTAGTTTAATTTTGTTTTATATAATTCGGAATATCTACTTGTTTTTGTTAGAATTCATATAATATTAATTATATTTGAGGAAATTGGTATACACAATTGTGTATTATGTTATGATAAATTCGTTACAAATGAATATTATTATTGATAATGTGTAATACCCCGTATTTTTATGCTATATTAATTTGGAGATTTATTAAATTTAATGTGAATTAATTATTTAATATAAATTAGAAAATTAATTATGTTATAATTATTAACGTGATGAGAGTTAGTAATTATGGAAAATTTGTTGAATATTACTAATGAGCAAAGTAATATATAATATCGGATATATAATATTGGTTATATTAAATGTCACGAGTGAATAAAATGACAATTTTGGAAATTTGAGTCGGGACGCGCCCGTGTCGCGTCGTGACTAAATATTGATGAATAAAAGTGAATATATTATAAGTCACTCATATGGTCGTTTTGAGTGCGCCAAAGTGTTCGGAAAGGTCGAGATAGTCAGAAAAGTGTACCCGGGTGTTTAGTTTGGGTCTCGGGGGGTTTTTAGACTTAATTAGTACCCCGAGAGTGCATTTTGGACATTTCACTTTTTTGGGTAATTAAACCCACGAAATTTCAAGGGATATATCAGATGTCTAAGGTTGCCCTCTAGGGTTAAAACAACCAAAGACAAGTGACGACCATAGGAGAGGGAAGGAGAGAGCTTCCAAAGCAATCCAAGGCCCAAAATCCATCCGTTTGCACCGCCACCACCACCAATGCGTAGATCACGCGACGGGGAACGCATCCATACCAAATTCGTCATCAAACCAGAACTCTGAAAATCCCAGGCAAGTGTTTATCTTGGTTATTTTCGTTAATCCATCACTCATGTTAGTCTAGGGATGATTAGGATGAGATTTATGGAAGAAAACCCAAATTTGAGATAGGAAATCGCATGTAGTAATGATTTGAATGTAAATCTGGAAATCCCTTCACATGTAGAGGACTAAACCACGGAATTTTGATGTTTTAGAAGAAGAAAATTCTGGAAAAGATTGATTAGAACCATGTTAAAGAGATTCTAGGGTTCTTGAGATTTTTATGAAGTTTTTGCCTATAAATCCATGATTAGTGACGGATATTTACATGCTTTACGTAGAAGATACATAAAATGAGATTATAATGTTAATAGTACAAATTTCTGGGCGATTGGGAATGAAAAGTTTGGATTTGGAGGAGGTTATGTGATAAAGCCCGTAACTGATTAACTGCAGAATTCGCCATACCTGTTTGATCGATCGATCGAGCCAAGAAGGTTCGATCGATCGAGCCCTAGACCTCGATCGATCGACCCCTTCTGGCAGACTCATATTTCCCCTTTTTAAATTAGTTGAATTCAATTTAATGAGAAATAATTCTTGGACACCCTTATTAAAATGTTTTGGGAGATAAAGAAGACCAGTAGGACATATGAATAATTTTGGGACCTTAATGTAAGACGAGAGTTGTATTTTTGGGATACTTACATATAAGGGACGATGAAACTAGGTATTAAAGGGAGAGACACGTAAGATAGTTACGTTGGAACATAAATGAATACCTACTGAATTTTACACTTGAGAGGATAGAGTCCATGAGTATTACGTAGTAAGTTGGAAAAATCCCTCGAATTAAAGTTAGAGACGAACCGTTATACGTGATAACTAATAATGGGAAAATCAGGATAAATGTCGTGATTATGGGTTATGGGATGAACCTAAATTGATATGATAAAAGTAGTATATTTATATGACTGTGTGTATGCATATATTATATACATGTGAAAATCATGTCCGCGCTACTTGCTATCCTTGAGGTTACCGCGCTGGGACAGTCTTATCTCGATGGGACCTTTATGGGGGATATTGACTCGTACCCTAGAAGATAGATATCATTGGTACAGGCTATCTGATCGATGGTCAGACAGTCCCAAGAGACGTGAGGGTATGTACTGACCTCTTAGAGACTTGGAATCTATGCTTCGTCTCAATATTGTTTGTGTATATGTTAATACAGTTCGAGAGTGATTCCGAACCTGTATTTCCCTTAGTACGAGTGATACGGGGATTGGATAGCAGAGTATGCTCGCACCATAATTTTTATGTGGGGTGCTGTTAGAATATATATATTATACGAGTATTTAATATATATATGAAGTTCTGAAATTTGGAACTGCCTACTGTGTTATGGTAAATAAGACATGTATAATGACTCAAATTGGAAACACTTGTTTTGAAAAATATAATATGACACTGGTGTCACACCCCGCCTAATTCTGGCGTCGGCCGCCACCAAAACTAAGCCGGGCGTGAACTAAATAAATACCATTTTTAGCATGAGACAGATATGAGACATAAATAAATCAGTCCATAAGATAAATAATTGGTCAATCTCAAATGATCACAAATAACTAAGCGATAAAAGATCCATCACATGCTAACTCCAAAAAATCCAATCTCCAATAATGATTAAATAAAATCTGAAATAATCCCAAAATAAATCCTCTAAACAACTTTGGAACCGAATGGCCCAATAAAACTCAAATGAAGTCTCATAATACGACTGGAAAAGAAAGTCTAACTAAACTATGCCATAAAGTAAATAACTCCAGCTGCACCTCCAATGATAACTCCGATAACTTATACAGCTTCTCCAAATTCTAATCCTAAAAAAGATTAGTCAACGCATGGGTCAGAGCCAAAGCCCCGAGCAAGAATACACACTACTCCCCTCAAATAGGATCCTTGAATCCAGATAGTAGCATTATACGCAATAAATATCACAATAGAATATTTTAAACTAAACGGGATAATTAAACGCGATAAATATAAATCACTAACTACCCGCAGAAATCCCCATTTATAAAGGCACACCAATATGATTTTAAATTCCCAAGTCCCGCGGAGTTAATCCTTTATTAATTAACCCAAATTATCAAATTTCTCAATTATTTATGTTCTTACTTCCATAATTATTAGGTATGGCGGTCCTCCCGCCTCGGGTGATAATTCACCAAAATTCATTATGGCGGTCCTCCCGCCTCGGGTGATTTCTCCACCAAAATACACATCCCCTTGTCAAAACGCCGGCTGGCCCGTTTAAACTGTCGGCCCTCGTTGATTGACAAGGTTCCACACACGACACGACATAAAACGCCGGCTGCCCGTTTAAACTGTCGGTCCTCGCTGATTATGTCGCCAATATATTTTAATACCCGTCTTATTATCTTAGGTATTAGTTCTCAATTTCTCAATTCACAATTTATAATCACCCCACCCTTTTAATCGACGTGAGATCCTCAAAATACCCCTTAGTCCCATACCTAAGGGTCCCCAAGTTATCAATACGTCCTATCCTATGTATAGGAGGATTTTCTAACATAAAACTTAACTTAGTCTCGTATTTAGACTACCGTAACGACGATAAAGTATCAAAAATCAGCCCACCCCAAAGATGATAAAAACGCGATAATCTACCCTCACTAGTCCCATACCTAGAAGGCATTCTAAAATATAGGGAGAGCAATAATACCCAACAACCAGTCGTCACAAAGGCAACATCATAATACCAACAAGTCACACAAACAAGCATAATTAATCAATATATAAAACTACGCATGATAGTCCAATTCAATTAAATCTTTAATTTAATTATCACAACGTCAACAATACCCAAAAAAATCTCATTTAATTATTTTAAATTAAATATACCAATTTTTCATCATATATATATTAAAAACCAAATTTCATTATCTCTACATGTATTACATGAGTTATACGCACCCAAAAATTATTTATTTTAAAGCTAGGGTTTTTCTACATGCACTCTACACCAATAAAACCCAAAATCACTCATCAATCCTACGTACCCAAGGGTTATGAATATTATTCAGATTTAAAAGATTTAATAAAAACAACCCCATAATTAGTGTTCACTTTTTCTAATTAAGTTACTAATTATTTTTAAGAAAACATGTAATTAAGTGTTTAGGCGACACTTAAAACGCATAATACTAAAGGAAAAGAATAGAGTATTCATGCCTGAATAAAAGTTGGTTTAGAAATATGATCTTGAATGTGTATTCCTCTAAAAAATTTGACAAAGATTCGTTCTTGACGCGTCTTGAGAAAATCCGGTTAATCTTGACAAAACTTGAGTTGAAAGTTATGAAGAATGGGGCTAGGGTTTTGAGGTTGAAGAAGATGAAGAAGATGAGAGGATTCTGATTTTTGAGAAGGCTAAAATGTGTTTTAAAAGATCTAAACTCGTCACTTTATGTTTATATACCAAAAAGAATTAGAGTCCTAATCAAATACAAATACTTGAAAAAATCATTACGGACGATCGGACCGTTGGAATCGCTTGAAATTTTAGTATGTTGTAGCGAACAGCGAAACATGACTGCTGACAAAAATTCAGCTTAATCGGACGGTCGGATTTCTAAAAATATTATTTTTACAAGAAAGTTTTCTGTTTTGAAGACTCTTAGAGAGTTTTATATTTTGAGGACTCTTCTAAATAATAAAAATTCAATTAAAACTCCATTTTAATTCTGATTCCAATTCCGTTTGAAAATTCATTTTTCAAATATAAAAACCAACACTTTAAATTATAAAATTTATAAAATCCAAAATTTCATTTTTCTTCGATTTCCAAAATTAATTTAAAAATTCCCATTTAAAAAAATCCGGGTTGTTACAACTGGGAAACTTTATTAATAAATAAAGTTAAAATGAGAGCTTTGTTACTAAATGAAAATTTTCTTTTAAACAATTATATTGTCCAGTTTTAAATCTTACGAGTAACCTAAGATAAGTTAAACCATTGGGAAGTTTAGTACGATATAAGATAAGATAATCTGTTGGGAAGGTTAGTACGATAAGCGTGCACATTAGAAGAGAGGTGAGAATTTCTAAAGAGAGTGTCGCACTAATATGTTGTTGCATAGACCTGTAAACATTTTAAATGCTTGCTAAACGAATTTTAAATCATTTACACTATCGGGCTCTGACCCGTTTCTATTTCTCTCTCTCTTGTATATATATGTATATATTACAGGTGCCCAGCCACAGGGGCGTCTTACGTAAGATCCCTTGGAAGAAACGCGCCGCAGTTTAGGTGGGAGTTGCAGGCCACTTGCTTAGACGACTTCATTTATTTGACTCTAATCCTAGCATATTCATTTAGTGGGGCATGTGTCGCCCTTTCCATTATTCAGTTGTTTATTTGGACATTGTGATTCAGTTATTTCTAGTATTGTCACTTTGGGATTTATTACTGTCTGGATGTTTTACTTTAAGTTTTAATGTTGGAATTTAGTTGTTGAATGTTTAAATTATTTGGATTATATGTTCCAAGATTATTGTGGTGTGATTCTTTAATATTGAATTGTTATAAATAAATAAAATCTTTGTTTTTAAAATAAAATTTGGAAAGTAATGTTTAAAAATGGTTTTGACACTTAGCTTAATTCAATTAGGTGTTTAAATTGGAAAAGTTATTTTTACGACAATGATGCTAAGAATGAACCAACTGTTCACCTTGATTTTAATTTAATAAAGGAGTGATCGCCCGGTATTTAATTAGGCGGGGTGTCACATAAAGATTATGTTTTTGTAACAGAAATGGAATCACAAAGTACAAACACAGTCCCTCCGACCGTGAATGTGACTCATGCTACTATTGCTATCCCCGTGCCACATAGGGAGAAACCGTAAAAATTTACCGGGACTGATTTCAAACGTTGGCAAGGACATATGTACTTTTATCTCATAATCTTTCAATTGACAAGGTTTGTGCATGAAGATTGTCCCCTTTTACAAGAAGGAGATGAAACTCAGTAAGTTGCTGTCGTTGAAGCATGGAAACACTCTGACTTTCTGTGTCGAAACTACATCCTGACATACTTGGACAAGACGTTGTACCATATATACAACACCATGACAATCACTAAGGAATTATGGAATTCTTTGGAGAAGAAATGCAAAACGGAAGATGCGGGTATGAAGAAATTCATAGTGGGGCATTTTCTAGACCTCAAAATGGTTTACTCCAAGCCGACTATTGCACAAGTTTAGGAACTACAGGTTATTCTTCATGACATTCATGATGAAGGAATGTCAGTCAGTGAACTGTTCAAGTGGCGACAATAATTGAAAAATTGCCTCCATCTTGGAACTTGTTCAAAAATTATCTCAAGCACAAATGCAAGGAGATGAATGTTGAAGAATTGGTAATGTGACTGCGGATTGAAGAAGACAACCGTGAATCTCAAAAGAAAAGTGGAAAAAACATCATGGAGTCTAAGGCTCATGTGGTTGAAGGTCCTAAATCCAAACGCAAACGTGATGGGGGAAGGCACATCTAAGCAAAGAAAAAAGTTCAAAGGCAAATGCTACAATTGTGGCAAGCCAGGATATTGCTCAAGCAAGTGTTGCAAACTAAAGAACGCTAAAAAGAACTATGCTCAAACAAATGTGACTGAGGGTGAGAACATTTTCGATGGTATTGCAAACATAAATGTTTATGTTGTTGTCTCTGAATGTAATCTGATAGGAAATACCAATGAATGGTGGGTGGACATTGAGGCTACACGCCACATTTGTGCGAACAAATGGATGTTTACTACTTATAAGGCTATAGAAAATGAGGAGACCCTCTTTATGGGAAGCTCTTCGAGTTGTAAAGTCGTCGGATAAGAAAAAATTATTCTGAAGATGACTTCGGGAAATGAGCTTACTCCTAACAATGTGCCGCACGTGCTTGACATCCATAAAAATCTAATTTCCGGATCGCTTTTAAGTTAGAATGGGTTTAAACTTGTGTTTATTTATGATTAATTTGTGTTGTCCAAAAACAATGTGTATGTGGGAAGGGCTACATGTCTGAGGGGCTCTTTAAAATGAATGTAACGACATTGATGCCAAAGGCATCCCCAATGAATGAAATTGAAAGTTTTACTTACTTGATTGAGTCATCTGATATTTGGCATGCTAGATTAGGACATGTGAATTTTGATACCTTACGTAGATTAATTAACGTGGAATTTTTGTCGAAATTTAATATTGATAAAAATTATAAATGTGATATTTGTGTGGAATCAAAATTAGCAATATTACCTTTTCATTTTATTGAAAGGATCGCTGAACCACTAGATTTAATTCACACAAATATTTATGATTTAAAATTTGTACAAACTCGAGGTGGAAAAAAGTATTTTATTACTTTTATTGACGATTGCACAAAATATTGCTATATATATTTATTAAATAGTAAAGATGAGGTTATTGATGCATTTAAACAATATAAGAATGAAGTTGAGAATCAATTAAGCGAAAAGATAAAGCCTATTAGGAGTGATAAAGGAGGTGAATGTGAATCTCCTTTTGAGGAATTTTATTCCGAACATGGAATTATCCATCAAACCACCGCTCCTTATTCTCCTCAATCGAATGGTATTGTTGAACACAAAAGATGTACATTGAAGGAGATGATGAACTTTATGTTGATAAGTTCAAGAGCTCCCCAGAACTTGTGGGGGGAAGCCTTATTATCCGCTAATTATATTTTAACAAAGTCCCACACAAGAAAACTCATTAGATGCCTTATGAGTTATGGAAAGGTTGAAGACCTTGTTATAAATATTTATGAGTGTGGGGGTGCTTAGCCAAGGTGATGGTTCCTAAACCTAAAAAGATAAAAATAGAACCAAAGGCCGTTGATTGTATATTCATCGGTTATGCTATAAATAACAATTCATATCGTTTCTTAGTTTGTAAATCTGATATTCCGGATATTCATGTAAATACGGTTATTGAATTAAGGGATGCTTAATTTTTTGAAAATGAACTTTAATATAACATGACCCTGGAATCTGGTCCTTCTAAATGGATAAATCAAGCTACTACAAATGGTACTCATCAACCTATTGAATCAATAGAGGATGAACCAAGACGTGGTAAAAGGTCAAGGACCTCGACTTCCTTCGGTCCTAATTTTTCAACATATTTTCTAGAAAATGAACCTCAATCATACAAAGAAGCGATATACTCACTCGATACTTCTAATTGTAAAGAAGCAATTAATAGCAAAATTGAATTCATTTTGCAAAATCATACTTGGGACCTAGTGGATCTTCCACCAGATTCGAAATCGTTAGGTTACAAATGGATCTTCAAAAATAAATTGAAGGCCGATGGATCAATTGATAAATATCAAGCTAGACTTGTAACTAAAGGCTATAGGGAAAAGGAAGGGTTGAATTACTTCGACACATACTCATTGGTAACAATAATTACGTCCATTCGAATGTTAATAGCAATAGTTGTCACTAATGGACTTGAAATACATCAAATGGATGTAAAAAAAAGCTTTTTTAAACGGTGAATTAGACAAGAAAATTTATATGGAGCAACATGAAGAGTTCAAGGCTCCCGGACAAGAAGGAAAAGTGTGTAAGCTTGTGAAATCACTTTACAGATTAAAACAAGCACCTAAGCAATGGTATGAAAAATTTGATAATGCAATGCTATCAAATGTTTTCAAAATTAATGAATGCGATAAACGTGTTTACTTTAAAAGCATTCAAAATGGATATGTCATTGTATGCCTCTATGTTGATGATATGCTAATCATGGGTAGCAACCTAGAAATTGTCAAAACTAATAAACATTTGTTGAGTAGTCGATTTTACATGAAAGATTTAGGTATCGCTGATGTTATATTAGGAATTAAAATTTCTAAAATATCGGATGGAAGCTCAATCTCATTACATAGAGAAAGTACTTGAAAAATTCAAGAAGTATCATATTAGTCCTACTAAGACACATGCATATGTAAATTTACGTCTGGCAAGAAATAATGGTGAAAGCATATCTCAACTTGAGTACTCTTATATTATCGATAGTTTAATGTATATCATGAAATGTACATGACCGGACATAGCATACTCGATAAGTAAGCTAAGACGATATACGATTAATCCAGGAAGAGATCACTGGAAAGCTATATTAAGAGTTTTGGGTTATTTAAAATATACTTAAAATTATGGACTATAGTGTTCAAGAAATCCGACTGTACTTGAAGGACATTGCGATGCAAATTGGATATCCAATACAAAGGGCTCTAAGTCTACGAGTGGGTATGTGTTTACCCTTGGAGGTGCAACTGTATCTTAAAAATCCTCGAAACAAACATTCATTGCTAGATCGACAATGGAATTTGAATTCATTGCACTAGACAAAGTAGGAGAAGACGTTGAATGACTTCAAAACTTCTTAGAGGATGTTCCAAATTGGTCAAAACCTATTCCCGCAATATGAATACATTGTGATAGTCAATCAACGATTGGAAGGGCACAAAATCACATGTATAACGGAAAGTCAGGATTCGTCGTAGACAAAATATCATTAGACAACTTCTCTCAAATGGAATTATCTCAATTGACTATGTAAAGTCAAAAGATGAAATAACAAATCCACTTACCAAAGGTTTAAATCGAGAGTGCGTTGAAATAGAGAGGAATGGGTCTAAAGCCTATAAATAAATAAGAATCAATATAGTGGTAACCCAACCTAGCTGACTAGAGATCCCAAGATCTAGGTTCAATGGGAAAATCGAACTACATTGTATTTAGTTAGCACTGGGGGATATTTAATCATATCCATTTCAAAGATGAGACAATGCATATCTACCGCGAAATTAGGATAAGTTATGATTTTAATGACATTCATATCTTAGTATGTATAAGAGGGATATTGCGGGATACTCTTTATGGAAGTCACATACGTGAGTAAGAAGGGGGTACTTCTACGAGAATAATGAAAGGCAAACTCTCTAAAATACTCACAGAACCAAGTGGTGTTCATGGTCAAAACGAACAAAAACGTGAGAATCAACTGTGTTGAAGAATTATTGTGTGAATATTCTTGTCTGGGTTTACAGAAACGATTGACGGTTCAAAGACAAGAAGTCTATCGATTAATTAAGTAAATCCGATAATATATCATTAAGAAAAGTTCAAAGCCACCAGGCTACTTCTCCTGATGTAATAAATTTTCAATTTTACTCAGCCTCTGTCTCCATCTGCATCTTGCATATTTTTATATATAACGATATATCATTAATGTGAGGGATTGTTAGAAAATGGGTATTGGAAATAAAATTTTGAGCAACTTTGAGCTCAAATTTAGATGGGACCCACACCACGATATTTATGGGACCATATACGAACACATTCTCCTTCGCAAGGAGATTAACGTGATATACTCACATGTCCAATTCAATTAAGTTATGAATGATAAATATGTCTCAAAAGTGACTCATAAAGCAATGAAAGTTAATGAATTGAGAGTGTTTGAACTCTTGTCCCGCATTGGAAGAGTAGTGGGAAAGAGTTCATAAAATCCCAAATATGGACTAAGGTTTGGATGAATTTGGAGTATCCCAACTCTTTGAAGGGGAGATGGCCTACACTATATAAGGGTTGGGCGTGGGCCAAAAGCCCACAAACGTGCGCGCCCCGTCCGTTCGTTCGGGAGGCTCGACTCGGCTCAATTCCGGCTCGCTTTAGGCTTAGTCTTAAAAAAATCCCTTTCGTTTTTGGGCTGAATTTAATTAAATTTCTGGGCCAAATTAATTAATTAATTAACTGTTCTATAGTTGTTGCCAACAGTCAACAGATAATTTCGATTTTGACAGTTAAAAACAGTTTAACTATTTTAACTATTCGCAACAGTCAAAACCTTTGCTATATATACAACCTTTCCTCTATAGTTTTAATTGCTGAAAAAAATTCCCCTCCAGAAAATTTCGAAAATGCTTCTGCTTTATTTCCTTCATCTAGAATTTCCCCCCCTCATTTCTACATGGCATGTAACTGTTCCGGTTGAGTAGAAACACAGACTTGTGTTCGTTGGAATTAATTATTGTTGTGCTACTTAATTAATTCGAAAAATTCGTTTTATCTTGGGAGACAATTATTCAGCAACCTTCGAGCACATTGGAGGGAATTAATTTTCCTTAAGGACACTATTCTACAGGGATCGAATTTAATATTCTGTTTATTAATATATTCTACAAATTCCGTCTATTACAAGTAAGTTTCTGAATTTCATTTTATTTCTGTAATTACCGAATTTAATAATTATGTTTTAATTTTGAATTTATAATATCAGTTATAACAATAACTAGTCTTCATCTATATTATTTGAGTTGGACCTAGATTTGGGCATCAACAGGACCCGCTAAGAGTGAATCAACCCATGAGCCATATTTCTTTTGCAAGTGTGGGCAAAAATTCGAAGGTGATCATTAGAATAAACACCATTGATAGCATCATCCAACAAATGGAGTCTAAATGTTGTATTAAAAATACGTGAGCCCGTAACGCGTGTGCGTGTGTGTGTGTGTTAGGGGGGGGGGGGTATGCTATGAGTCCCAACTACATGCCCTAATTCATCCCCAACTGACGTGGCATGTAGAACACTTAAGTGACACGTTAGTTAGGGATATATTTGGGAATTACAACACTTTCCTTCTGAAAACTGATGTGTAGATTCTCTACCAACTTGTACTCTTACTTTATCTCTCAGTCATTAGTAAAAGAAAAATTCTCCATCGTGGACATATGTACGTTTCCAAACCACGTACGTAATGTATTCATTCCTATGTGTGACGAATTATTGTTAGTCTTTGTGCTTGTTATTTGGTTCATGTTTAACCTTTTACGTGAAAAAATTGCATTCACATATCCTCATTCAAATCATGGTGTTTCCATGAATAGTAACAAATGAAAATGAAAATCTCATATTATCAATGGTAGTTTTATTGAAACAGTCTCACATCATGTAAGGAATAGAGGAGGACTCCTTTTAGCTAATGAAATTTGGTATTGGGTTCTTAAAACCACAAAATTAAATGACATGAATGCAAGGTAACAATCATCATTTAATATTATTTAGTAAGATGATAATAATTTATTTTACATTAAATATGTGAGAATACTTTTCACCATACTATAAAAATATCAATGGTAATACCAAAATGTTAGCTTTTCAACGTTTAACAATTTTATATTCGTTTTGAAAGATTGAATATAAATATGTTTCCCCTTTTTATTATATTTTTCAAAGTATCCAAACAAGACATAATAAAATTCTTTTGATTTTTATTTCCTTTTGATTAATACAATCATAAATAAGACACAACTTTAAAAGGGAAAAGAGTTATATAAATAACAATTTTTGAAGTCTTTGAGTAGTTTAAAATATATGCGTAATAAATGATAGTCAGAACATTATAAATTTTTCGAAAAATACATCAATAGTGAATTAAAATAGGGGAGCTGAGAAGAAGATTAAATAAACCATATATCTTAAAGATACTCTCTTATCATAATTATCAACTATAGCAACATTTGAATCTAAACAATGTAATTTGGTTTAAACCCTAATTTAAGAATCCAAAACTAATTTCAAATTAAAGTTTTAATTAGATTAAAGAATTAGATCGAGGTTCAATTAGATTCAAGCCCTACACCGAATTCAATTAGATTCAAGCCCTAAAATCGAGTTGATGTGCGCGCGTGAGCACACGCATATGCCCAAAGGCAAAGCGAGGCCCTAAGCATATTTTAAATTGGGGCCCATTATATTATTACTATGTTATTATAATATTTTATTATGAGTATTTTCTTAACATGTTTGAGTATCATTAATTTCAATTTTATTAACGATTTCCTCACATTTTCATTTGTTTACATTAGATAAATCATATAATTGTTCATATATTAAAACAATTAAAATATCATTTGCAAAAAGACTAAAATACAATTAAATATCAACTACAATATAAAACACAAATATAATTAATTAAAGAACAAATAATGGTGGAGCCTAATAGCATAGCACAAGTTGTTCACCCAACACGAACTCAACTTCATTTTTGGAATAAAAATCAAATTTCAGATTAAACGGAAACTTGCAAATTTGACAGAAAAATTGCAAGGAATAAAAACTATTAGAGAGAAAAATAAAAATAAAATAACAAGATAAAATATAATGATGAATAAAGTAGCACCATGTATGATAGATCGTGGTGGATCAACAATGGACTTGTGGGAATGTTTTTTTCGACTATGTAAAGAGAGAGAGAGAGAGAGAGAGAGAGAGAGAGAGAGAGAGAGAGAGAGCGCAAACTTTTGTGAGTGAAATATTTTTATGGGAAAAATGGCATTTTGTAAAGAGAGAAAATGGGCTGGGGGGGGGGGGGGGGAGTTAGTGTAAAAGATTTTTATTTATAAACTCAAAAGTTACAACTTTTCAATGTCTTTTATATCATTAACAAAGGCCTTGAAGACCATAAATACATCATATATGCCTGAATAATTCAATCTAGTGGTGGAGGTGGTTGTCATTAAAAAAGAATAGAAAGCTCGATCTTTTTTCATTATTCAAAGCAATCAAGTGGGTAACCCTAGTAATTACTCTTTTAGACCATGAAAACGAGATGTTAAAATGTTAGTTATGACTTGATTTCTATTGACATCTCCACTAATGACTTGTTGGCCCACTCGAACAAATAATATTTATTTTCCCAAAACACACACTCTCTCTCTCTCTCTATAAGAGGGGGAGAGAGAGAGAGAGAGAGAGAGAGAGAGAGAGAGAGAGAGAGAGAGAGAGAAAATTGCGAGGTTGGTTCAAAAGACAAAGGGTTATTATGCCTAAACAAAATTCACACATCATATGTGTGGAATTATATTTAAAAAACTTTAAGATTCGCACTTATCGTATGCAAATTCCAATTTTTATTTATATAAATATTATCATTTACGAGGTGCAATTATATATTTTGGGTTTAAATTTATTTAATCTACAGTTTTTAGGAAATTAAAAAGCAGGTCTACTAAGGCAAAACTTTTTCAATGGGGGACTAAAACTCAAAAAACTAATATATACTCTTTAATACTCTTTCGTCCCAAATTAAGAGTCCCTATTTATCTTTTGTATGGATTAAGGATAGACTCAATCAATGGCTAAGATCAGAACTTATTCATTATCATGGATTTTGGTTAGTTTATTGTGTCAAAAAATATAAAGTTGACTCTTAATTTGGGATAACTCCCAAAGGAATAATAGACTATACAAGTTAAAAGGGTGTCGGTAAAGGCATCTTTTATGATTAATTTGTACACCCATTTTTTTCTAAATCACATCTTATAGTTGTTTAATTGTGTAAGTATATCCCTTATTGTAAAGGCATTTTAATTTTAATGAGTTAATTACAGTTACATCATGAACTTTACCCATTATTCACTTCACCACCTAAAGTTTTATTTTCCTTATTTAACTCCTAAAACTTTCAAACCGATTTCAAATAACCCACTAACACTAATACCATTAGGGTCCGTTTGGTTGACAATGGGCAAAATAGTAGGCATGGAGGCTATCAAACAACCATGAGGCAAAATTAAAGTCAATCCAATTAATTTATTTAAAAATAGTTTTTATATTATATTCAAAAATGTTAAAAACAGTTTTCACAATATTTTTATATTATGGTTTTAAAAAAAATTGTAAAATACTTTCTTAACAATTTTTTATAATATTAAAAATAATTTTTAAAATATTACAAAATAATTTTTAAATATTCACAACAGTTTTTTTAACTATTTAAAACATTTTTTAATTTTGTTTTTAAACTTTAAAACTGTTTTTATATTATATTCAAAATAATTTTTAAAAATGTTAAAAACTATTTTTACAATATTTTTGTATTACGGTTTTTCAAAAAAATTGTAAAACATTTTCTTAACAATTTTTTGTAATAATAAAAACAGTTTTTAAAATATTACAAAATAATTTTTAAACATTCACAACAGTATTTTAAACTATTTAAAATAGTTTAAAAAACAGTTTTTTAAAACAGTTTTTATAATATATTCAAAACAGTTTTTAAAAATGTTGAGAACAGTTTTCACAATATTTTTATAATTCAATTTTTAAAAACATTTGTAAAACATTTTCTTAACAATTTTTTATAATATTAAAAACAGCTTTCAAAACATTACAAAACAGTTTTTAAATATTTATAACATTTTTTTGAACTACTTAAAACAGTTTTTAAAATTATTTTTTAAAACTTTAAAACTGTTTTTATAATATATTCACAAGAGTTTTAAAAATGTTAAAAACAATTTTTACAATATTTTGTTAATACGATTTTGAAAAAAATTTGCAAAACATTTTCTTAACACTTTTTTATAATATTAAAAATAGTTTTTAAAATATTACAAAACAGTTTTTAAATATTCATAACAGTTTTTTTAGAATCCCTCTATTCCCACTCCACCAAACAATTCCCCCACTCCACTCTCATGTTCAAAGACCAAAATACCCTGATTCATTAATTTTGTTTTATTCATTCAAAATTCACATTTATACCAAAAACTTATATCCACTTTCTTATCCCAACTAAAACAAACATTTTATTTATTTATTAACAAAGTTTTATTTGTATTAATTTTTTTTTTATAAAAACTGTATATTATAAAAAAAATTGTTTTTGTTTAAATTGTATTACAAAATATTTTAACTTTTTATAACTGTTTTAAAAAATAAAAAAATCATTTCCTCTATCTTAAAAACATTAATTGCTTCCTTTAAAAATAAAAACAAAATCATTTCCACTATCTTAAAAACATTTTTTTACAAAAATAAAATATTTTAGCTGTTAAAAATCTTTCTTTTATATATGATGACGAAACTTTGGTTCGCCACAAAAATATATTATTTATGCACCGTATAAATACTACGGATACATCTATTCCCACTCCACCCCAAACTTCCACCGCTCTACTTTTATGAAAATAGATGGATAATTCCATTAATTTTTTTTTCATTAATCCAAAATGCACATTTATATCCAAAACTTATATCCACTTTTTTACCCCAACTAAAACATACATTTTATTTATTTATTAACCGAGTTTTATTTATATCAAACATTGTTTATTGTAGAAAACCTTTTTTTTAAATTGCATAACAAATGGTTTTTACTTTTTATAACTGTTTTAAAAAATATAAAACCAATTCAATTGTCTTAAAAAAAATTAACTATTGTTTTTGAAAATTGTTTATAAAAACTAAAACAATGTTCTATATAATATAAAAGATAATTTTTTTACAAAAATAGATTGTTCTAGCTATTAAAAATCGGTCTTTTATATATAAAAAAGTATACATTTTATTTAACAACGTAAAAAAATAGATTTTTGTTTACGTTAATTAATAAAATGTATACTTTTATATATATAAAAGATCGATTTTTAATAGCTAAAACAATTTATTTTATTAAAAAAATTATTTTTATATTATATAGAACATTGTTTTAGTTTTTATAAACAATTTTCAAAAACAATAGTTAATTTTTTTAAGACAGTGGAAATAGCTTTTTATTTTTAAAAGCAGTTATAAAAAGTAGAAACCATTTGTTATGCAATTTAAAGAAAAAACAGTTTTCTATAATAAACAATGTTTAATATAAATAAAACTCTGTTAATAAATAAACAAAATGTTTGTTTTAGTTGGAATAAAAAAGTGGATATAAGTTTTGAATATAAATGTGAATTTTGGATTAATGAAAAAAAATTAATAGAATTATCCATCTATTTTAGTCTTTGAACATAAAAGTGGAGTGGTGGAAGTTTGGGGTGGAGTGAGAATAGATGGATCTGTAGTATTTATACGGTGCATAAATAATATATATGTATGGCGAACCAAAGTTTCATCATCATATATAAAAGGAATATTTTTAACAGCCAAAATATTTTATTTTTGTAAAAAAATATTTTTAAGATAATGGAAATATTTTTTTTTTATTTTTAAATGCATCAATTAATGTTTTTAAGATAGTGGAAGTGATTTTTTTATTTTTTAAAACAGTTATAAAAAGTTAAAATATTTTTTTATATAATTTAAAACAAAAATATTTTTTTTCATTATAAGCAGTTTTTATAAAAAAAATAATTTTTAATACAAATAAAACTTTGATAAAAAATAAATAAAATGTTTGTTTTAGTTGGGATAAGAAAGTGAATATAAATTTTGGGTATAAATGTGAATTTTGAATGAATGAAAAAAGTTAATGTATAAGGGTATTTTGGTCTTTGAAGATGAGAGTGGAGTGGGGGAATTGTTTAGTGGAGTGGGAATAGAGGGATCCGTTTTTTTATTATTTAAAATAATTTTTAAATTATTTTTTAAAACATTAAAACCGTTTAAGAAGTTGACAAATTTGTTGACAAATATTTCTCACTCAAATAGGTAAGCAAAATTTTTCATAAATTATGCATAGAAGGTATTGTATATTGACAAATAACTTATAGATAAATTTTTGTACCAATCACATAAAGTTATAAACAAATGTTCCATTTGTTAATTTATTTGTCAATACCCATGATCAATAAGGCAACCAATCGGACCTTTGGTTTTATGGACGAAAAATGACACGTGACACCCATTTAAACTTTTCTAAAAGGCTATATTTGTATTTTAACACATTAGGAATAAAATATTAATTTTTACTCTCTTTCTATTTTGCTTTGTCTTTCCTCTCTCTCTTTATTCTCACAGCAACCATGGAAATTCGTAGCTTCACCTCTCTCTCTCTCTCTCTCTCTCTCTCTCTCATTCTCTCTCACAAACACACAGATACAAAAACAGATGGATCTAGACTCATACACACATGAAGATGCACACACGAACTGACAACACACACATAAAACACCATTAATGAGGTTGAAGACAAATATGAGTTTGAAATGGGTTTTGAAGAACAAGGTGGGAATTGAAAATTTTGAATTGGGTTTGTTAGAGAAGCTGGATTTTTTGAAATGGGTTTATTGAGTAAGAAGGTGAGTTTTTTCCTAATGCGATTACTGAAGAAGAAGATGAGAATTGAAAATTTTGAAATGGTATTCTTGAAAAAGGTGGGTTTTTGAAATGGGAATGTTGAAGAGAAAGGGATTTTGAAATCAGTTTGTTGAAGAAAAAGGAGGGGTTTGAAATTGATTTATTGAAGAGAAAAATGAGTTTTTGAAAAAAAAAAAAATCCTGTTCCCTTATGATTTTTATAACGTATTTCGATATGGGAGCGGCTATTGCCGCTCCTTTCAAATCTGGAGACACTCCAAATTTTATCACAATGACAAAAATGTCCTCATGATTTATATGTTATTGTTTTAACAATTCATTGTTTAAAAATAAAAGGATATTATAAACATCTAATTCTCTTTTTCATATGTAATTAGAATATTTAATACCCATTAAGTAATTAAATTTAAATTACTTTCTTACAACATATGAAAATAATTATGAATATTAAATTTGACCCCATTTATTTTTATTGTTTTTATCAAACACAAGCACGACCTAACTAAAACGCGATACGTTATAATATGACAATAAATATTATTTTTTTTAATCTAATACGAACACGACACGCGAAATCTTATTTTTTCAACCAATCATAAACATGGCCAATTAAAACGAGACACAACACATAGAAACAATACAATTCAACACGACACGACATGGTTTTCTTTTTTAACCAAACATGAACACGATTCGAATAAAAGTGATACGACACAACGTGAAATATTATTTTTTTAATAAACACGAACACGATTCATGTAAAAGTGACACGTCACAATTTATGTTATTTTTTTAACCAAACACGAACCCGATCGAAATAAAAAGGACATGACACGCCTCAAAATCTTATTTTTGCCTAAAACGAAACACGAGTCCTATAAAAGTGATATAAGACAACAAAAAATCTCATTTTTTACCAAATACGAACACAACCCACTTAAAACGCAACACGACAATTGGATCGTATTCGTGTTTGGTAAATCTGTTGCTACCGTTAATTTTTTTTAATAAACACGAACCATATAAAACGTAACATGACAATAAGTCGTATATTTTTTTCTATAGAGAATTAAGGTAAAGGTCATGTTTTTTACTATATTTGGATTTTTAGGACAATGCTTTTCAAATTTATAAATCTAGTCCCTGTGGTACAATAACATTTATTTGTGTGGTCCCTTTAGAGTTTGGAGTTCATTTTTTGGGTCCGCGCCAGCGGCACCATTTTTCATGGTGTTTTAGTCATGGTTTTAGTACATGGACTAAATTTATAAAAATTATGTGGATGTCTTATTTTTATACACTTTGAGGATTATGATAACCTTTTCTCAAAACCCCATTTTTTCTAACATGAGCACAAACCAATTAAAATGCAACTAAAAGAAAAATATTTTTTGTTAACTTAACAAGAACACACGCAAATATATCGCAACATGACTTGATTCAAGAACGCGACACGAAATTTTATTTTTTTATCTAACATGAACACGATCTAATTAAAATGCAATTTTGCATTTTTTTTCTTTTAAAATTCAATAACCATATGTTTATTTTTTAAAACAAAAAATGCCTTGGTGAAGTCTTTTTTTTAAAAATCTTTTTTATCTAAAACGAACACGGTTTAATTACAATGTACAATCCAGTTAAAATGCGACACGACACAAAATTATACGAAATTTTACTTTTTATCTAACAAAAACACAATCCAAGTAAAAGAGACACGAGATGACACAAAATATTATTTTAATTTTCTTACAAAAATACAAACAGGACCAAATTAAAATGCGACACAATACGAAATCTTTTTTTTTAAGAAACATAAACATGACAAAGTAAAAACGACACAACATGATTTTTTTTTCAAACACAAATAATAGTTTTTTTTACGAAATACAAACACATTTTTTTTACCGAGCACAAACACAAACACGATCGAAGTAAAATATAAACTAAACACCACATTGGATCGTGTTTTTGTTTGGTAAAAAAATAAAAAAATCATGTTGTGTTGCTTTTACTTGGTCATATTGATAAAAACAAAATAAATTTCGTATTGTGTCGCATTTTAATTGCGTTTGTATTTGGTAAAAAAAATTACCAAAAAACTATTATTTGTGTTTGGAAAAAAAAATCATGTTGTATCGCTTTTATTTGGCCATATTTGTGTTTTGTAAATTTTTTTTTCGTATTTTATAGCATTTTTATTTCGTCGTGTTCCTGTTTTTGTAAATAAATTAAAATAATATTTCGTGTCTATTTTACTTGGATTTTGTTCGTGTTAGGTTAAAAAAATATTTCGTGTTCGTTTAAGATAAAAAAAAGATTTCGTGTTATGTCAGTTTTATTTGAGTTGTGTTTTTGTTAGATAAAAAATAAGATTTCGTGTTGTGTCACATTTTAACTGAATTATATTCATATTTAGTAAAAAAATTAAATAAGCACTAAAGTATAAATCAATTAATGATTAATTTGTTAATAATTGTTATTTAAAGTTAAAAAAAAATTATTTGCTTAAATTGTATTTAATTATTAAAAAAAAGGGATAAAGGGTAATATTGTCCATTCACAAAATTTTGGAGTGTATGAAGAATTTTTGGAGTGTTTTTAGCTGTACCCTTTCGATATTATTTAAAAATTTAAGGGACATATTCGAACATTTTTTAATACTCATTTAGTTCAATTTTTTTTTTATTTTGCTTCAAAAAGTCATTTGTCACATATTTTGGAGAGGGAGTGCCGCTGGCACAGACCTCTAAAAATAAGAGAATATTGAGTGTTTGAGAGACTAAATGGATTAAACTAAAAATATGTGTCATTTAAAAAATATATATATTTATAGTAGGGACTGTTCAATAATTGACCCAAAATTATTTAATTGTTTTTTCCATTATTTACAAAGTTTAATGTTTTTTTAATATTTTCAGACTTACACATTTTTTTGTTATTTCCATAACTTTATAAAAATAAATTTCATTTTTTCAGTAATTTTAAATTTTTCTCGGCTTTGGTGAAATTTTTTTCCCTTTAAATCTTTAAAAGTTTTTTTTTTCATTTTCATTTTCTATTATTTCCAAATATTTTAAATTTTTTTCAGCTTTTCTGTAATTTCAAACTTTTTCCTGTCTTGCTATATTTTTTTTATTTTCTGTTTTTTTCTAAAATTTTGAAAGTTATTTTTAGTTTTTATTTTGTATTATTTTCAAAAAATTTAAAAGTTTTTTTCTTGAGTTTTTCTTTAATTTTAGTTTTTTTTGTAAATTTTTTCTGGATATTTAAAAGTTTTTTCAATTTTTTATTTATTTATTATTTCTAAAAGTTTTATTATGAATGATTTTCAACAAATTTTTATTTCCTTTTTTTTTTAAATTTTTTTAGATTTAAATTTATTTTAAATAATATTCAAATAATTTAAATATATTTTTAATATGTTTAGATTTTTTAGAAGTCTTTTTCAATATTTTTTAGGTTTTCAAAAAGTTTTTTAGTTTTATTCAAACATTATTTTTCATTTTTTTTTGTATTTATAAATATTTCTTTTGTAATTTCAATATTTTAAAAATATTCTTTTGTAAGTTTTAAGTTCTTAAAATGTTTTTTTTTGGCAATTTTTAGATTTTGTAAATAATTTTTTAATGTTTTTTCTAATTTCTACTTTAAAAATATTTTTATTAAGTTGGAGCAAAATATATTCATGTGAATGACACATGACCAATATTCCATCCAAATATTTAACACTGATAAGGTTTGGGGGGCAACTTGATGTGGTTTAGGAAGTTAAAAGGATTAAATAAAGAAAATGAAAGTTTGGGTGGTGAACTGAAGAAGAGGGTAAAGTTGAGGGTAAAGTTGAGGGTAGAGCTCTCCATGGATCGTGTGAGTCGTGTTCATGTCGATTTTTATTGTGTTCAAGTCTAATCGGGTTTGTATCTAAGTGGATAAATTTTTTAAAGTGTTAAAAAACTATGTTCAAACCCCACCCGTTACTTTAAGGTGTCGTCTTGACCCGTTATTACCCAATAAAATAATGAATGGTTTTGAATTGTCTATAGGTTGACACTTTAGGTCATTATTAAACAAATTAGACCAATTAATTCATTGATATTACTAAATCTTTCATTTTATAAAATTTATTACGCTTAATTAAAATTAAGCTACATAAACTATATAGAAATCCCAACAATATATCTGTGAGGACCAGAGTTACGATAACACATGGCCTTCACGTGTTCAGTATGGGACCACAAGATTCTTGCGCATCAAGTTAATTAAGAATGCAAGTCACGAAGGACTCCCACATATATATCCCCTGGAACGACTCAAACTGATAAGAGATAGGTCCGAACTTCCAGGGATAGCTACTAATGGAGCTTAAGACTCTCTGAAGCTACTCTATAAATGTAAACCCACCCCTCTTATTGTTATGTTGAGCAGTTTTATATACAACTCTATCGACCTGTTCTCTGAGTTAATTAGAAAGAGAAAATCCCCAACTCCACGGACGTAGGCACGTTACCGAACCGCATATATTCTTTTGTCATGTGCTTTTTACCTTTAACTTTGAATACTTTTCTTGATTTGGCTTGTGTACATCAAATACAAATGTTGTAGGAAATTACCACATACAATTGATGCCATTTATGAGAAGCACTCTGAGTTCTTTACCTCTAGAAAAATTCTTGGGATGCCTCACTCACCCAATCCAGATCATATGAATATGAATGACCAGAAGGGTCATTAACAACATAACTCTAGAGACCCAGAGGGTTATCCACTCAACCACGAAAATTACGACAATTAAGAGGGTCATCAGCTAAACCCTCCCTCTCGAAGGGTTGGTGTAATACCCCGTATTTTTATGCTATATTAATTTGGGGATTTGTTAAGTTTAATGTGAGTTATTAATTTAATATAAATTCGGAAATTAATCACTTTATAATTATTAACGTGATGTGAGTTAGTAATTATGGGAAACTTGTTGTTGAATATTACTAATGAGTAAAGTAATATAATATTGGTTCTATTAAATGTCAAAAGTGAATAAAATGATAATTTTAGAAATTTGAGTCGGGACGCCCCCGTGTCGCGTCGGGACTAAATATTGATTAATAAAAGTGAATAAATCATAAGTTGCTCATATGGTCGTTTTGAGTACGCCAAAGTGTCCGGAAGGGTCGAGATAGTTAGAAAAGTATACCCGGAGGTTTAGTTTGGGTCTCGGGGCATTTTTAGGCCTATTTAACACCCCGGGAGGGCATTTTGGACATTTTGCATTTTTGGGTAATTAAACCCACGAAAATTATTAGGCTATATCATCCATTTGGAATAGTCCTTTAGGGTTAGCAAACTCAAAACATTAGAACGACCATAGGAGAGGGAAGGAGAAAGCTTTCCAAGCAATCCAAGGCCCAAAAATCCATCCGGTTGCACCGCCACCACCCCCAACGCGTAGATCGCGCGAGGGGGAACGCAACCACACCAAATTCGTCATCAAATCAGAATTTTGAAATTTCCAGGCAAGTATTTATCTTGCTTATTATCGTTAATGCATCGTTCATGTTAGTCTAGGTTGATTAGGATGAGTTTGGTAGAAGAAAATCCATGTTGGAGATAGGAAAATCGCATGTAATAACGATTTGAGTGATAATCTGGAAACCCCTTCACATGTAGAGGCTTAACCACGAATTTATGATGAATTAGGAGTAGAAATTTCTGGAAAAAGACTGATTAGAACCATGTTAAAGAAATTCTAGGGTTCTTTAGATTTATATGAGTTTTGGCCTATTAATCTATGATTATTGATGAAAAATTTCATGCTTACGTTGAAGATGTATAATATGGGTTTATACTATTTGTAGTACAAATTTTAGGGAGTTTGGGTGTGAAAAATATGGATTTGATTGAGGTTAAATTAGGAAACCCGTAACCGTTAATCTGCAGAAATCGCCATACCTGTTTGATCGATCGATCGAACCAGGAGTGTCGATCGATCGACACATCGATCGATCGAGCCCCTGCCCTCGATCGATCGACCCATTCTGGCAGACTCCTATTTCCCTTTGTAAATAGTTAAATTCAAATTAAATGAGTAGAAATATTTGGACATCCTTTTTAAAATATTTTGGGAGATAAAGAAGACCAGTAGGACTTATGAATAATTATGAGACCTTTAATGTAAGACGAGATGTACATTTTTGGGATATTTGCATATAAGGGATGATGAAATTATGCATTAAAGGAAGAAACGCGTAAGATAGTTACGTTGGAAAAATAGATGAGTACCTACTGAATTCTATACTTGGAAGGATAGGGTCCATGAGTGTTACGTAGTAAGTTGGATTAATCACTCAATTAAAGTAAGAGACGAACCGTTATACGTGATAACTAAAGATTTAGAAATAAGGATAAATGTTATAATTATGGGTTATGAGATGAACCTAAATTTGATATGGTAATAGTAGTATATTTATATTACTGTGATTATGCATATAATATATACGTGTGAAAATTATGCCCGCACTACTTGCTATCCCCGAGGTTACCGCGCTGGGACGGTCTTATCTCGATGTGCCTTTTATGGGGGATATTGACTCGTACCCTAGAAGATAGATATCCTTGGTACAGGCTATTTGATTAATGGTTAGACGGTCCTAAGAGACGTGAGGGTATGTTCTGACCTCTTAGAGACTTGGAACCTATGCTTCGCCTCAATATTGTTTGTGTATGTGTTAATACAGTTCGAGAGTGATTCCGAACTTGTATTTCCCTTAGTACGAGTGAGACGGGGATTGGATAGCAGAGTATACCCGCACCATAATTTTTATGTGGGGTACTGTTAGAATATATATATTATACGAGTATTTAATATATATATTAAATTCTGAAATTTGGAATTTCATACTGTGTTTATGGTAAGTAAGAAATGTATAATGACTTCAAATTGGAAATACTTGTTTTGAAAAGCGTAACATGACACTGGGAAACTTTATTAGAAAATAAGGTTTAAATGAGAACTTTGTGATCAAATGAAATTACCCTCTTAAACAATTAAATTGTTCAGTTTAAATCTTACGAGTAACCTAAGATGAGATAAACCGTTGGGAAGATTAGTGCGATAGGCGTGCACATTAGAAGAGAGGTGAGAATTTCTCAAGAGAGTGTCGCACTAATATGTTGTTGCATTGGCCTATAAAACATTTTAAATACTTGCTAAACAAATTTTAAATCATTTACACTATCGGACTCTGACCCGTTTCTATTTTCCCTTTTCTCTTGTATATATATGTATGTATTACAGGTGCCCAGCCACATGGGCGTCTTGCATAGGATCATTTGGAAGGAACGCGTTGTAGCTTAGGTGGGAGTTGCAGGCCTCTTGCTTAGACGACTTCATTTATTTGATTACACTCCTAGCATATTTATTCAGATGGGCATGTGTCCCCCGTTTCCATTATCCAGTTGTTTTATTGGACATTGTGATTCATTTATTTCTAGTATTGTCACTTTGGGATTTATTACTGTCTGGATGTTTTACTTTAAGTTTTAATGTTGGGATTTAGTTGTTGAATGTTTAAATTATTTGGATTATATGTTCCGGGAAAACTGTGGTGTGATTCTTTAATATTGAATGATGTAAAGTTTTAAATCATTGGTTATAATTAGAATTTGGAATGTAATGTCTAAAAATGGTTGTGACACTTAGCTTAATTAATTAGGGTGTTTAAATTGGAAAAGTTATTTTTACGACAGTGATGCTAAGAATGAACCAACTGTTCACCTTGATTTTAATTTAAAGAAGGAGTGATCGCCCGGTATTTAATTAGGCGGGGTGTCACAGGATATGATATTGGTGAGTACTACCAATCCTCAGATGCTCATTACCATATTCAGGAGGATAACAGTGAACGGTGATGAGCTTGAGCGATCCAACCAGATCTCAAGGCTCATTGATGACTACGAGAAGCACCTTGGGACGAAAGGTCTACTAATATGCTCCAATAGGAGCAAAACTCCGCACTCCGGTGGTGCCTAAAGAAGCTGGAGAAGGAAGCCCATAAAGAGAAGCGCAGACGTGGTTGACGCTCATGAACTCCTAGCCCTCAGGCGAGCAGAGCTCGCAGTCGAGGATGGAGCACCCAATGACAAAAGGAATATTCTCCTCGTTAAAGGTCCCCTTAAGGGAAACCACACCCCGATGATCGATGATGATACAGAGGGCTCTATAACTTTATTAAAAGGGAGGTAAAGAGACACCCAACGCCCCTAGGGGATCTACTATTAAAAACCTCGGCAGAAGAACACTTATCTGGCAGATAAATTCACCATTTAGCCAATCTATAGAAGAGTTTGATCCCCTCAAGAAGTTTGCTCCCATAAGATTTAAGATATCTGATGGGAAGAGTGATCCCATTAATTACGTCAATCAATATCACTAGGCGATGACATTATGGAACACTAACAAATGATTAATGTGTTGGATATTCCACTCCAGTCTTGGAGACACTACCAGAAAATGGTTTAAAAAGTTACCACACCGATCGATAACTTCTTTGAAGCAACTGGTTGAATCCTTTAGAGTCGGATTCACTACTTGCAACACCCATCCCAAGCGGGTGGACTCACTTTTGACGATGAAGAAAAATCCATAGGAAACACTCCGCGAGTATGCCATAATGTATTGGGAGGTGTACAATGAGGTGAAGGAGTGAAATAAGTAAGTTGATATGATATCCTTCAAAATTGCTCTATTAGGCAATTCCATGCTCTACCAATCCCTCACCAAGTGGGAGGCCATCATGATCTATGGATTTATGGCCATGATTAAATGTGTCAAGGTCGAATATACGATGCCAAGAGTTGTCCAGTATGGGGAGCGAAAAAACCAGTCCAAGAATGGGGATAAGGAAGGGGAGAATAAAAAAGTAGGAAGAAAGCAGAATGGGAAGCAATTACGGGCCGAGAAAAAGGATATCGAAAAGTCATTTAAGGCAGTTAACACAGTGTTTTCCAACCCAATTTACAAGATGTTTTATAAGATCAAAGGGCGACAATATTTCAAATGACCGAGAAGATGTTTAGCGATCAGAAGAAGAGGAACGGGGCACTGAAATTTACATAACATAAAGATCACGATCACAAGAACGAAAACTACAAGGCACTAAAGTCCCACCTCGGGGAGCTAGTTCAGGGTGGGAACCTAAATGACTTTATAGAGAGGAAGGTAGGTTCAACGCAGTTCATGTGCGACCAGAGATCAGACAACGTCCTGGACGATGATATGGGACACGAATTTGCGGTAATCTATGGGGGACCAAGACCAAACAATGTTTTGGATGAATGTTTGGGTCATGAATCTTCAGTGATTTATGGAGCGGCGAACCCAAACCAAATCAAGGGTAACGCCCTCAGGATGGAAGAAGATCACAACATTCATGGAAAACTTTCAAATTGATCCGACCAAGCCCATCGTAGGTAAAAGTCGACGACCCGAAGACATTGATTGCGCGAAGCACATCATTTTCACTAACGATGATTTGGTTAGAGTGAGAACCCCTTACCACGATGCTCTTGTCATCACTCTTAGAGTTGCTAACTCAGATGTGGATAAGATGTTGGTAGACCAGGGGAGATACTCTAAAGTCATGTATCTCATAATGTTCAATCAGTTGAACTTGCGTCTAGAAGACCTGTAGGAACCCACTGTTCCATTGGTTGGATTTGCAGGAAGTATGACCTTGACCTTAGGAAAGGTAGTTCTCTGTGTCTGGTCTAAAGGAATATCCAAGCTTATTGATTTCCTTGTTGTGGATATAAAATCCCAATATAACGCTATCCTCGGTAGAGGGTACTTACACACCATGATGGTTGTACCATACACATCTATAAAATATAAAGTGCATCACCGACAAAGGAGTCATCAAGATATGAGAAAACCAAGCCTTGACCAGAAAATGTTTCATTGATAATATCCGACCTAAGCAAGAGAAGAAGAAGGAAAAATCCTTAAGTCCATAGAAAGTCTCCATGCCCTCCAAATAGAAACAAAAGTATGGGGGACCTGGTGTTGAGGAAACTAGGGTTTACCCTACCAATCGTGTTATGGAATCCCTGCAAGAGGTAGTGTTTGATGATAATCATCTTGATAAAAAGTTCATGATCGATAGTTTAGTCACATAAGAAGAGAGGAAATAATTAGTTATTTTCCACAAAGGCAACCAAGACCTATTTGCATGGAGGCCCTATGACATGCCAGGAATAGATCCGCAAGTGATGTGTCATAAGCTCTGCATGGATCCGCTTCATCCACCAACGGACCAAAAGGTACATTGAACTACGCTAGAGAAGGCTAAAGTTGTTGAAGAGGAAGTGGGAAGACTTCCGGAGGCACAGTCCATAAAATAAATTTAATTCCCCAAGTAGCTATCAAATCCAATAGTCGTAAAGAAGAAGAATGAGAAGTAGAGAGTGTGCATAGACCTGACTGACCTGAACTGTGTGTGATCGAAAGATATATTTCCTCTGCCAAAGATACATCTGCTGGTCCATGCCATCACTAACCATGAGCATATGAGATTCCTTGACCCTACTCTAGGTACTGTCAAATCCCATTGTTCGTCCTCGACCCAGAAAAGACTTCATTCATCACCACTCTGGGACAGTATTATAATAGGGCGATGCCATTTGAATTGAAGAATAACAGGTCTACCTACCAGAGACTTATAAGGTTCTTCATAATTGCAGGTTGAAGCTAAATGCGACGAAGTGCTCCTTTGGGATACAATCGGGAAAGTTCTTTGGATACCTAATCAGTTAAAGAGGTATCAAATAAAACCACAACTAGATTTAAGCCATCAAGAGGGTGCAACACCCCAAGACTGTGCACGAGGTACACAAATTGGCTGACATGCTAGTCGCCCTCAACCACTTCATATATAAATCCTCAGATAAGTGTTGACCTTCCTTTCAAGCATTAAGAAAGGAAAGAAAGAAGTATGGAACATCGAATACACTAGGGCACTTGAAGAAATAAAGAACTATTTGAGAAAACCACCACTATTGAACATTCCAGATGATAAAGGCCCTTTGTACTTGTATCTGACGATGTCCAATGGCGTTGTATGCTAGGCCTTACTTTGAGAGAAAAATGGGGGTCCGTCTCGAATTTATTATGCCAGCAAAAATATTGCTCGACGCTTAAAAGAGATACCTACAGTTTGAAAAGCTTGCATATGCGTTGGTGATAACCTTAAGAAGTTGAAACACTACTTCGAGGAACGCGATATCATTGTTCTAACCTCATTCCCTCTGAGAGAAATGCTTAGAAAGGCTGACCTACCTGGATGGATGTCCAAGTAGTCTGTAGAATTCGGGAGGTTTGATATCCAGTTTACACCTAGAACCTCGATCAAGGGGCAAGTTATAGCAAACTTCATCGCCGAATTTTTCGGTTGTCAAATTTTAAATGTTAAACTTATCGCAAGTGCACGGGCTATTGAAATATAGCGGGTGTAAGTACGGGTCGAACTCACAGAGATTTCATCAATTTTTATAAAGTATTGATTGTCCAACTAGGCATATGAGTGTATAAATGTGGTTGAGTTTCTAAATTAAAAATAAAAGCGGAATAAACGAACAAGTAAGAGTCAATATCAAATGTGGAAGAAACTAGGACGTTGGTTCCTTTTGTCAGTTCTAATTAAATTTAAACATTAATTTAATTCTGTAATTCTGAATAAAAACGCAAAATATAATGGCTCTCGTCGCGTACATTTTGGAGAATAAGACATTACCAACACTCAAAATACTTTAACGTCTCTTGAATTAGACACCATAAATTCCTATTCCCTCGAAAATATCATGTTTTAAATTTTTAATGTATATTTAAGCATGAGGTACCAAAACATCTAAGTGCAAGCATAACCTATAAAAAATGACAACTTAAAATTTTTAAAGCATGAATTTATAATTAATTCTTGAGGTGTAAAACTACACTCTCGTGTAATTTTAAGCGAATACCGAATTTTTTTATTTCAAATTGAAACACGTCGGAATATGTACGAAAGTAAATTAACATGCGTAATTTAATTAGTCATGATAAACATCACCTAAGTCCCAGTGATTAAACTACTCACACATCATATTTGACACACAAATATTGTAAGATGAAATAATAGTTTTCATTAATAATAATCAATTTACAAATTTCGAGTGCAAGACTTGAATTCCAATACACAATATCCCTCCCAAGTTGCACAAAATTAATCTCCCAAACACTCAAAGATACATACAAAATTAAAACAGTGTTTGTGTCTCACTATCTGTCTCTTCTTTTATCTCTCTATATCTTGTTGTAATTATATTTGGTACCCGTGTCTCCTCCCACCTCTCTATTCGTGTCTGCCCCTTTTTTGAGTTGGCCCCAATCTCCTTTTATAATCGACGCTGGTTGATTTTTAATTCCGTATGATTTGGTCGTGGGTTTGAGTTAGTCGGGTAGTGGGGTTAAAGGTTTGGAAATGTGTTTTGTTTGATTTCAAACCGAGATAGCTCGGGTTATGGCAGGGCTGGCTGAATTTAATGGAGGTCAGGGTTCGTGGGTTGAGTTTTCATGGAGGAAAGAGAAAGAGAATGTGGGTGATTTAGTGGGGAAGATGATGCGAGGTGGTATGGTGGATGAGGGAGGAGAGAGATAAGATATGGGTTTTGGTTATGGAGGTGGAGAGAGAACGTGAATGGAGTTGTGGAAGATGATGGGGGGGTGGTATGGTGAGTGTGAGGTGTATGATAGTAGGGTGTGAGTGGGTTTGTTTTATGGTGTAAGTAAGGTGTATGGGGATAGGGTATGTGTATTTAATTGTACACCTAATAAAACTTAACCAAATTATTTACAACTCAATTAAAAATTACAAAAATAATAAAAATAAAAATAAATAAATTTAACCTATAAAATAATAAGAGACTAAAAAAGAATTAAAATAAATTAATAAAACTAAAAGAATAAATCTTGAAACAATAATAAATAATGACATAAAATAATGTACAGTGACTCAAATAAAATAAATAACACTAAAAACAACACTGACGTAAAAAATGACACACTCTAAATAATATTTACATAAAATAATTAGTCAAAGTAAAAATTGAGACACTAAAAATAGAATAAAATAAATATTATACGCATATAAATAAAACATCACAAAAAATATGTACATGACTCAAATAAAAATATATAAATATATAAATACAATATAAACACACAAATAAGGTGTAGGAATGGGTTAGGATCGATTTAGGGGTCGGTTTTGATTAAGGGGTTGGGTTTGACTTTGGGGTTGACTTTTGACTTTCTTTCGGCTTCGAACTTTGAACGACCATAATTTCTTCATTTCAACTCCGATTGACACGCCGTTTAAACCTAGGCGTCCCTTGATTCAAGGCCTTCAATTTCCGTGTTTGGTCCGAGTCCGAAATTAGTCATTTGAATTTATATTATTGCTCCTGAACGTGCGTAAGTGACCTTTTCATGCTCAATTTGTGTCCAGACTTCACCGCTTTCTTTTTAAACCTGTTAATACTCAAAAACAAACTTGCATAAGAGGTAAACAATGAATATAAGATGTGAGCTTGAAGTTCTCAAAATTGCATTATTAACCCCATTTATTCTTAAATTTGTATTTTTCTCTAAAATAATAAAAATGGCTCTAAAACATTTTATTGATGGTGCAACGGAACTAACAAGGCCTAGATTTGGGTGTAAATGATAAAAAATAATGCACTCATCAAATACCCCCAAACCTAAACTTTGCTAGTCCTCGAGCAAAAATTAAAATCTAACTCACTTTCGTAGGAATCACGGTTGCACTTAGCATGTGCAAGAAGTCGTTAAACCCCTAGGTTACTTTAGTGGACGAGTTTTGTCTCGTGAGGGTTTGCAGTGAATATACCCACAAAATTCAAAACTGGACTCTATTTACAAATGACACAAATGTAATATAACCAAGTTTGAATACAAACTTCATAAATATAGTATAACTTCACTTTTCATTCTCAACTTATCGTGTGTGTGCACATAGCCAATATAACCGTCCATTTCAAAAGATTTGATCGTTACATTTCTTATTCGAAAGTTCGTTTTGATTTCAAAATCTCACGGAATGCACTCACAACCGAACACTCGAAAACAACTAGTTTCTCTCGATATATGTGAATAAAAGAGTAAATTGAATGAGCAACTTCACATATATATCATGAAAGACAGACATTTTATAATGGATGATTATGATCTTGTGAATGGAAAATCAATTACTTTTTGAAAAGAATCACACCATATATCCCATTCATTCTCTCCACTCTATAACTAACTTCACTTGAGATTAATTAGGACTTTCATTCGGTTGTATTGTAGGCTCGATTTTGACTAGGAAGAACATATTTTGGAGTTTCAAATATTTTATGAGATTATCGGGATTTTGACTTTTTTAGGCACTTTCCAACCTCCATTTTCATTTATTTATTTTTTTCCACTTGCATACTCCATTTTTTTGTTCATTCTTTCTATCTCCCCTTTTCTTCTTTCTTTTCTCTTCACATATTATTCTAGCAAACATTCTTCTTTTGGCCTTTTACCATATTTTTACCCTGATATTCTCAGAAAAATGGGTATGCATTTTTTGGGCTTTCAATAAAAGGCTCGTTTTCATTTTGGCACAAATGGGCTTGCAATAGAGTAATGTAAAAAGGTCGATTTAAGCTTTACTTTGGGGCTTTCAAAACGATGGCCTAATATCATTTCTCAAGTTTCGTTTAGTCAATTTTGTGTCTCAAGTCAACTTACTAAGGCATTTAGTGTATACGATTCACATTTTGACTTTCAGTTTTCAGTCATCGAACAAAATAAAGATTTTGAGATCATCGACGAACTAGGCATTGAAGGAGAGTTTGAGTTATTTTAACTCGGATTGATTTAAATCTCTAAAAAATAATGAATGGCACACAATCTCACTGGGTTAAAATCTCCACATTGATTTGTTAAGCATATTAACTTTCGCCTCAATGTCCATTTTTTATCATATTATATGGCTAAGTGTCAAAAATTTTATAAGTTGGGAGATTTGTGAATTAATTCTTTATTAAGAAATCGTTTCAAAACTTACTTATATTGAAAATATTTTTGGATTTTTGATTTTTTTTCCAAAGCGGAGAAAAATGACCTTAATACCCCCAAACCTAATTTTCAGTTTGTTCTTAATGTACAAGATAAAAATTGAAAACGCGGGAAAGATATGAAAGATATTACCGTAATGAGGGGCTTTCTCCAACACTTGTTTCCTGGAAGAAACATAATTACATAAAATACCTATGATACAAAAACACGACCTAAGTTATGTTTACTCGTGGTACACCGAGTCTTGGAGGAGAATATCCTCCACTTCTCGATCTCAAAATTCTAGATACGATTTTAGCCTTTGACCATTAAACTTGAAGATTTCACAATTTTTTGAATTCTCTATCTCAACCGCCCCATGTGCGTAGACCGTTTTGACAGCAAAGGGACCAGACCATCTAGATCTCAATTTACCGGGAAAGAGATGCAATCTAGAGTTGTACAAGAGAAATTTTTGAATAGGTTCTAATGCCTTCTGTAGGATGGACTTGACATGGAAATTTTTTATTTTCTCCTTGTACAATTTTGCGTTTTCTTAAGCATCATTCTGAATCTCCTCTAACTCATTGAGTTGGAGCTTTCGGACCTCTCCCGCATCAGGTAAATCCAAATTGAAGGTCTTAATGGCTTAGTAGGCTTTATGCATTAACTCTACCGAAAGATGATAAGCTTTTCCGTAGATAAGCCTATATGGGGACATACCAAGTGGGGTTTCGTAGGCAGTGCAATAAGCCCACAGTGCATCTAATAACCGTAAGGATAAGTCCTTTTGATTTAGATTCATAATTTTCTCAATGATTAACTTGATTTCCCTAGTGGACACTTCGACTTGTCCACTAGTTTGAGGATGATAAGAGAATCCTACTTTATGCGTGACTGAATACTTTTTCATAAGACTCTCAAATGACAGATTGCAGAAATGGCTTCCTTGATCGCTAATAATGGCTCGAGGTTTACCGAAGTGAGAAAAAATATATTCTCAAATAAATTTGACCACCACATGACAGTCATTCGTTTGGCTCGGTATAGCTTCGACCCATTTAGACACCTAATTGACTGCTAAAAGGATGTAAAGATTACCATAAGAGTTTGGGAATGGACACATTAAATCAATGCCCCAACCGTCAAAAACCTCAATAATTAATATGGGACTTAAGGGCATCATATTCCTATGAGTGATCTTTCCTAACCTTTGGCATCGATCAAAACTTCTACTATAGTCAATTGAGTCACGAAAAATGGTGGGCCAATAGAATCGTCACTGTAAAAATTTTGCAGCGATTTTCTTAGTACTGAAATGACCTCCACAAGCTTGGTCATGGCAAAAAAATATTACGCTCTGAATCTTGTGATCAGGGACACACTTCTGAATGATTTCATTGGGACAGTATTTGAAGAGGTATGGATCATCCCAAAAGAAATGCTTGGCTTCCCTAAGAAATTTGGAACGATCTTGCTCAGGCCGATGTGTGGTCATCTCACCCATTGCAAGATAATTCACAATATCAACAAACCACAGAAGTTGGTTGATAAGCAACAATTGCTCATCGGGGAAAGACTCATTTAGTGGCAACAAATCATCAGATGATTAAACACTTAACCTAGACAAATGATCCGCCACTACATTCTCACATCCTTTCTTATCTTGGATCTCGAGGTCAAAATCTTTCATTAATAGGATCCACTGGATGAGTCGGGCCTTAGGGTCCTTTTTAGATAAAAGGTGTCGCAAGGTCGCGTGATTGGTGAAAATGATGACTTTGGATCCTATCAAGTAAGACCTAAACTTTTCTAACGCGAATGCGACAACCAATAACTCTTTCTTAGTGGTGGAATAATTCAATTGAGCATTGTTAAGAGTTCTACTGGTGTAGTATATAACATGAGGAAGTTTCTCGTCTTACTGACTTAGAACCGCACCTATTGAATAGTCAAAAGCGTCACGCATGATTTCAAAAGGTTGACCCCAGTCTGGGGGTCGGATAATAGGTGCTGAGGTCAATTCCTTCTTTAGCCTCTAAAAGGCTAGAAGGAAATCATCGGTGAACTCAAAGGGTGTGTCTTTGGTTAGAAGATTCCATAAAGGCCGAGAGATTTTGCTAAAATCCTTAATGAATCTCTGATAAAAACCGGCGTGCCCTAAGAATGATCAAATGTTACGCATAGTTTTCCGGGGTGGGAGATTAGAAATGAGATCAATTTTAACCTTATCAACCTCAATACCCTTTTTATAGATGATATGACCTAATATTATGCCTTGTTTAACCATGAAGTGACACTTCTCCCAATTGAGTACAAGGTTCTTTTCCTTAGGGTAAGGTGGTGAAGCACTCATCAAAATTAGATCCAAACACAGAGAAATCATCCATAAAAACCTTAAGAAACCTTTCGACCATGTCCAAAAAGATACTCATCATGCACCGCCGAAAGGTAGCGAGTGCGTTACATAGCCCGAAGGGCATGCGTCGATAAGAAAAACTTCCAAATGGACAAGTGAATGGGGTTTTCTCTTGATCCTCGGGAGTGATTGGAATTTGATTATAATCGGAATAACCGTCGAGAAAACAGTAATAGGGGTGACCGACTGATCTCTCTAGCATTTGGTCTATGAAAGGAAGGGGAAAGTGATACTTCCGTGAGACAATGTTCAACTTCCTATAGTCTATACAGACACGCCAACCATTTTGAATCTTAGTGGGGACTAACTCATCATTATCATTTCTCACCACTGTAACACCAGATTTCTTTGGAACAACTTGAATGGGGCTGACCCATTGGCTATCAGAGATGGGAAAAATAATACCTGCATCTAACAACTTAAGCACCTCGGCTCAGAAGACTTCTTTCAGTATGGGGTTAAGTCGACGTTGTGCTTCATGAGAATTTTTAGCATTTTCTTCTAAGTGTATTATGTGCATGCACACTGACGGACTTATCCCTTTAGTGTCGGCTATGGTCCAACCGAGGGCTTCTTCGTGTTCGCTAAGAACACGCAACAACTTACCTTCCTGTTATTTATCTAGGTCACACGTGATGATAACAGGTAAGGTATCAGAAGGTACTAAGAGCCTATACTCGAGTGATTCTGGTAACGACTTCAATTCAAGCTCGGGGGATTTTTCAATGGAGGGAGGAATTGGTGATGCAGAGAGAGAGGGAGGGTTTCAGGCTTAGATCTCTAGGATCCTATTTCCAAGATGGAGGTGGAGTCTAGGAGAGTGTTGACTTTAACAATGGATCTTTTGATGTCAAATTCAGACCCAAAATGGGCAAGGCATGCCGCTAAAGGGTCATCATTATAAGTCTGTTCGAATGTTTCCTGGACGATACTATCAATCATGTCAACTTTTAGAGGTTCATCATCATCAGGTGGTTGTTTAACTAAATTAAATACATTCAGATCCATGGTCATGTTTTCAAATGATAAATTCAATTGTCCACTACGACACCTAATAACTGCATCATAACTGGCGAGGAATGGCCGACCCAAAATGACAGGAGTTTGTGTATTAGGATTATACACATGCTGGGTATCCAAAACCACAAAATCTACTGGAAAGACAAACTCTCCCACCTTAATCAGGACATCCTCAACAACACCTCTTGGAATTTTAACGGATCGATCGGCTAAGGATAAAGTAATCTTAGTCAGCCTTAAATCTCCCAAGCCTAATTTCTCATCCACAGTATACGACAAAAGATTCACGCTGGCTCTTAAATCCAAAAGGGCTTTGTCAATTGTGTGTTCCTCGATCTTGATGGAGATCGCTGGAGTCTCGGGATCTTATACTTGATGGGGGTCCTATATGAGATGATCGAGATTGCTTACTCAGCGAGAAAGGATTTATTCAGCACGTTTGTGCTTCTCTTGAAGGTACAGAGGTCCTTCAAAAATTTAGCATATGATGGAACTTATTGTATGGCATCAAGCAGTAGGATATTAATTTGTGCGTGCTTAAATGCTTCCAACATTTTGTCCGCTTGTGCCTTTTTCTTTTGTGGCACTAAACTTTGTGGAAATGGAGCTTTCGTGACGTAGGTCTCAACAGATGGTTCGAAATATGAGGGCGAGGAAGAATTCGGACCCACAGGTGGATCCTTCTTTTCCTTACCTTTATCGAATTCACTCATGGTGGGTCGTGAGACATTATTCTTAACTTATTTACTTGACCTAAGCGAGAGAGTAGTGGACTTTATAGTGTTGTCTTGGACAACATACTAACCCCTAGGCATGTTACCCTTATGATTAGGCTCGGTTGGCTTAGTAACATTCCTTTATTTCTCTCGCTCAAAGAATTGACTAGTTGACTCACTTGTACCTCTAATTTGGCAATCGATTGGTTGTTGGCATGTGATAGACATGATTTTACCGTGACGCGAGAGTCACCTACACGCCGGTCGTTTTGAATTCGGCTCACCTGAACTATACAAAAACCTAAATTACGACTACACTCAATGGGTGAGTATAGCGGTAAGTCGGGTATCGAAAATTCACAGAGACGAGTTGCTAGAATTTATAAGGTTTAATATTCCTAAATAAAAGTGTAAAAGATGATTATACACAAAAAGGGAAAAGATACAAAAAGGGAAATGTTTAATCTAAGCGAGGAAAAATAAAGCTAGATTAATAAAGCGAGTAAAAACTATAGGTTGCGTCGAATATCCCTCACCCGAGTTAATTAGTATAAAATGGTTACACGGGTCGACGAGTTATTACAAATGCGTCTCGTTTCGATAGTTAATTAAATCAAGGGTTGTCACACCCCTAAATTTGCATAAAAGCCTAATACGATTTTGGTGACAATAAATACCCTAGAAATTACGCACGCAAGGTCGTAAGCACGGGACATACATGATATGCCCCGTTAAATCCCCTAGGCGTAATAACTAGGACTATGCACCCGAAATAGACCCGTAAACTCCATCACCAAAGCAAAGCAACACATCAACCCTAGGTGAGTTCAATCCAACACAACCTAGACTAAATTAGTCACTAAGCATGATAAACAACAATAATTAAAGCACCTAATTAAATTACACTACAAGTTATCTAAGCAAGAAATAAATGGAAAGCATGGAAATCTAGGTTACAAAGCTTAAGAATAATAATGGAAATTACATTAATGGAGAAGAAGAAGAAGGAATAGTAAACTTACAAACCCAAAATGGGAAGGAAAATCTAGGAGAGAGAAGCTCTCAAAAACCTAATCTAAACTATCTAAAATGAAAAATATATCCCAAATAAAAGACTGCAACATTCTATTAATACCCCAAAATAAACCCCCAACAAAACCAAGTCAAAAAATCCCAAATAAGTCATTTTTTGTCCATATCTGATGGGCCCAATCGACCTCATGTTTGGGACCGGTCGACCGCGATTTTGGAATTTTCCTTGGGCTGGAGACAACCAACTTTTCCTCTTTGAACCAATTTTGATGCGTTGCACAGAAACGGTTATAACTCTCTCATACGGAATCTAAATGAGGTGTGGTCGGAACCGACGCGAAGATAATTAAATTATCTACATGATTCTATTTTGAAACACTCCAAATTATGAAGTATGAAATTACCGAAATGCCCTTGAAGTAGAAGAAAATATCGAAACCTTCCGGAAATGGCCATAACTCCCTCATACGGAGTAAGAATGACGCACGGTCATTGGCTACGGAAAGATAATTTGATGATCTACGTGTTGGTAACTTCATTCCATAAAAAATAGTGAGTTTAAAAAGACCAAATTTCCCTTGAAGTAGCTTTCGATGGCGGAACTTCTCCGAAATGCAATCGAACCTCACTTTTAGCGTTCCAATACCTACAAAACCACAATTAACCCCTGTAAAACATATATATGTACAAATCTGAGGTTTTCTGGTTAACAGGCATAAATATAGACATTAAGAACGTAAAAGTGCTAGAATGCATAAAGATAAAGGGTGCAAATATGCAATATTCGTGATGTATCACACCCCCTAACTTAGACATTGCTACTCCCTAGTGATGAAACAAACAAAACCAGTCCATGGAAGGAAATAAAAAACGTATATATGCATCAAAATATAATTGCCACTTTTGTAGGGAACAAGATTGCATTTAGCATATGCAATAAGCCGTTAAACCCTTTGGTTACCCTAGTGGACGAGTGTCGTCTCGTGAGGGTTTTCCGGGATGAAACCCACAAACATCATATGGTTTCCTTAAAATATGCCCAACCCAACATGCGATAAGCCCAGCAATACGAACAAGATTTCAACATGTTAGTAGCACAATGAACGGATTCAAACAAAAGTCCAAATCATTAACATTATAGAATGCACATCATAGAATTGAAAACTTAAAATATTGGAGGGGAGCGGGCACATGCAAAGTGTGATTTGGCAAAAACTTATATAAACCGGATAAAAATTAAAGCAAGCATATATTCAATCCTCATGGGCATTACACTCATCAAGTGATTTCACTCGAAACATGGAGTTAACACACGGGACATGGGGGCATAAAGAGTAAATGTAAATGGAAACTAGGCCGCACACATGTCACAAATGAAGAACGCTATAAATAAACTGAAAAGCTTGTAATCTCAATGAAAGATACCGCACACTAAAAGAGGCGAAATGAATTTTCACAGATTATCACAACTATTATAACTTTTGAATTACATCAACCTAAGATCACATAGGACTTTAATAGGGTTGTAATGTAGGCTAGGCTAGGGTATGAAATGAAGGAATGTATGTATGGATTCAAAGTGTTCGGAATGAAAACTCGGGATAATGGGAAAATGCGGGAAATATCAAAATGGAAAATAAGTTCCAAAACGGCATTAGATATATCATCGGGGAGAGGAATAAAAGCTTATTGAACTATATACACAATACTTACAACTTTATCTTTCTTTTCTTTTCTTCTTTTTCTCATGTTTTCTTTTGTTTTCTTTTACTTTTTGCTTTCTCTTTTTCTTAAATTTTTTCACTTCTTTCTTTTCTTTACTTATCAAACTCTCATATGCCTAAATTACAACCGACATCACAACAACAACATTCAATCCCAAGCAACATTCCAAACAAAGGTATGGAAAGTGTATGTATGGGCTAAAACTCCAATTTAGAGTTGGTTATGGGAATGGGGTTATGAAACGAAAGACTATATTTAGGCTCAAAGGGGTTAACGAGGGTAAACATATAAGGGTGAGGTCAAGGCTAATATGGGTGATATAACAAAGATGACCTATGATCAGTTCACAAAGTCTACGCAATTCTCGAGTCAAAACAATATATGAAAATTATGCTCAAGTAACACATTTCAAGTATGAACTCAACTAATGAACGATCAAATGAAAGAATAGAGAGATTACCGACGAATTTAATGTTTTCAATGAGAAAAGAATAGTGTATACAGTCACAAACGACGAAAGGTACAAAGCTTACTCGGTGTAAGTATATACAATGCAACAAAAGATTATCGAGTTATAAAAATCTTAAACCAAATCAATAGAATGGTAAAAGTGCATGTGCTCATGGGATTAAAGTTTAATTCATGAAGTTATTCATAATATCAATAAGTGAGACTAAAGCCTAACAACTTCTAAAATCGAGAACATGCATCATTGGGCTGTCTATTGGATCGGACAATTTATCATCGAAAACAAACGTAAAAATGCCCAAAAAAGGAGAAAAAAGAAAGAAAATCTTTTTGAAAATTTTGAATTTTTCTAAGAAAAGCATACGAAGTAACTAACATGTGAGAAAAAACATGGACTAAATAAAGAAATGGATAGAATATCCCACCCCCCCTAACTTAAAACCTAACATTGTCCTTAATGTGAATTAAGAACCAAGTTAAAGAGAGGAAAATAACGATATTACCCAAAATTAGAGCGATCTCTATAAGAACAAGTCCAAAGAATCTACAAAACAAGTTAGTACCGAGAATAGCAAAAATAAATAACAAAAAGTTAACTAATTACATTAGACTAAATTAAAAAGGTAAGGAAAAATAAAGAAAGAAAGAATAAAAAGCTAACTATATACAACCTACTATTTAGGCTTCACACTAACTATACACTAGAAGTTTAAATAATTGAGGGTCCACCGCAAAAATGATTTGACTTTGGAGGATAGCCGGTGTACCCTCACTCACAAGCATGCCTTCAAAAAAATATGAATTCCGTTTTAACAATGGAAGGCATGTGTAAGGCAGAAGAAATGAACCATCGCCAATTAAAAGTTTTGGAGGGACGATGGGGGATTTGGATTGAACGGGTGACAAAAACATGTGGGGACCGAAAAAAGGTGAATATCCTCTGAATGATTTTGAAATTGGAATGGGAGGTTGCGCACACAAAGGAAAAGATGCGATTTTGGAAGGCGACTCCAGTAAGTACTCCTCATCGGCGAAAAGGTTTAAAACATTAAAGTTTGAAACTGAATCATCGGGTACTTGAGACGGTGTGATAACAGAGAATGAAAATGGGGATGAAAGAAATTCAAAATCATGAGATGAATCATCATCGTGTGAAGATTAAGTTTCGAAGGAAATAACATCATTTTCAATGAAATGTTCTTCTTTAGGAGTAAAAGAAGAAATCATTTCATTGCAAATAGATATTACGTCATTTTCAACCTCACTTTCAATATCTATTATGCAATGGCCAAAGTCTAGAATGGTTTGTTCCAAAGTAGGTAAAAGTACCTCATTTGGTTCAAAACATTCCTCGACTTCAAAAGTCTCGGAAGCAAAATCGTCGTCGGACTCAAATAATAAATTCAATTCATGTTCCCACAAACGATTTTCTTCCCGATAACAATTTTCAATTTTCTCATTCTCATACATACGCAAACCCTCACCAAATGTCATAGGTCTAGGTGCGGATCCATGAAAATGGGAACTTTGAAAATTACCAACGGACTTAAACGAAAACTCATTATTATAGGAATTTTGAAAACTATTGCAATTCGTTTCAAAATTCCTATTATAAGGAGGTAAAGGCCCCAAATCATTATCATTATCATCAAAATTCCAAAAACCTAAGTTTTGACTTTCGTTATACTCGCTCAAAGTCATATTTGAATTTGTTATACTTTGGGATTCTAAGTATTGACCGAAATTCATAGGATTACGAGCATTTTGAGAATTATAACAATGATTACCGAAAGAATTGAAATAAGACATGCTTACCCCAAAAATGGCTCAAGTGGCGAATTCCACAAAATAGGTGCGCGCGGGAAAAATTTGAGCGTTTCTAAGTTCTCAAATGTGGAAGTCCTGCAAAAAGGTTCGCAAATAATAGAAATAGAAAGAAAATACTATGAAATACTAAATCAAATAAAGTCTAAAACAAACTAGTCCCCAGCAACGACGCCATTTGATAGACAGGGTTTTGCTGCGGCGTGAGAGTCACCTACGCGCTGGTCGTTTTGAATTCGGCTCACCTGAACTATACAAAAACCTAAATTATGACTACACTCAACGGGTGAGTATAGCGGTAAGTCGGGTATTGAAAATCCACAGAGACGAGTTGCTAGAATTTATAAGGTTTAATATTCCTAAATAAAAGTGTAAAAGATGATTATACACAAAAAGGAAAAAGATGCAAAAAGGGAAATGTTAAATCTAGGCGAGGGAAAATAAAGCTAGATTAATAAAGCGAGTAAAAACTATAGGTTGCGTCGAATATCCCTCACCCGAGTTAATTAGTATAAAATGGTTACACGGGTCGACGAGTTATTACAAATGCGTCTCGTTTCGATAGTTAATTAAATCAAGGGTTGTCACACCCCTAAATTTGCATAAAAGCCTAATACGATTTTGGTGACAATAAATACCCTAGAAATTACGCACGCAAGGTCGTAAGCATCGGACATACATGATATGCCCCGTCAAATCCCCTAGGCGTAATAACTAAGACAATGCACCCAAAATAGACCCGTAAACTCCATCACCAAAGAAAAACAACACATCAACCCTAGGTGAGTTCAATCTAACACAACCTAGACTAAATTAGCCACTAAGCATGATAAACAACAATAATTAAAGCACCTAATTAAATTACACTACAATTTATCTAAGCAAGAAGTAAATGGAAAGCATGGAAATCTAGGTTACAAAACTTAAGAACAAGAATGGAACTTACATTAATGGAGAAGAAGAAGAAGGAATAATAAACTTACAAACCCAAAATGGGAAGGAAAATCTAGGAGAGAGAAGCTCTCAAAAACCTAATCTAAACTATCTAAAATGAAAAATATCTCCCAAATAAAAGCCTACAACATTCTATTAATACCCCAACATAAACCCCCAACAAAACCAAGTTAAAAAACCCAAAATAAGTCATTTTTTGTCCATATCCGATGGGACTGATCGACCTCATGTTTGGGACCGGTCGATCGCGGTTTTTGAATTTGCCTTGGGCTGGAGACAACCCACTTTTCCTCTTTGAACCAATTTTGACGCGTTGCACGGAAACGGCTATAACTCCCTCATACGGAATCGAAATGAGGCATGGGCAGAACCGACGCGAAGCTAATTCAATTCTACACATGATTCTGTTTTGAAACCCTCCAAATTATGAAGTATGAAATTACCAAAATGCCCGTGAAGTAGAAGAAAATATCGAAACCTTCCGAAAATGGCCATAACTCCCTCATACGGAGTTAGAATGACGCACGGTCAGTGGCCACGAAAAGATAATTTGATGATCTAGATGTTGGTAACTTAATTCCATAAAAATTAGTGAGTTTGAAAAGACCAAATTGCCCTTGAATTAGCTTTCGACGACGGAACTTCTCCGAAATGTAACCGAACCTCACTTTTAGTGTTCCAATACCTACAAAAGCACAATTGAACCCTGAAAAACATATATATGTCCAAATATGAGGTTTCATGGTTAACGGGCATAAATATAAACATTAAGAACTTAAATGCGCTAGAATGTATAACGATAAAGGGCACAAATATGCAATATTCATGATGTATCAGCATGCAAGTTTTGTTGTGTAGATTGGAGGACACTTTGTGTGGTTGTTGGAAATGCAGGTTACTTTGGGAAAGTAAATTCATTGTTTTTTGTAAAGATTGAATCTTTTAGGGTGAAGGGAACGACAGTGCGAGGCTGCTCTTTTGGAAACTCGGGGTCAGTTACTTGATTGATCTCCACTACCCTGGTATTGTCCTTCAAAGAAAATGGAAATAGTTTTAGTTTAACGATCTCATTGGTGAGTTATTGTAACCTAATCGTTCCACAAATTTCTTCAAACTCACGCACGTGGAGGTATGGGTCCTCCTTTTTTGTGCCTCGAAAGATGGGAAATAAATGAATTATTCCCGACTTGAACTCGAAATTGTTTGCATTATGCGAGGGAAGAAGTATGCATGATGGTTGGCTTGCCCTATTGCGATACATGTAATCCTTTAGGGCACGAGTTGCAAGACCATCTCCCATCTCGGTGAAATTTGAGGTGCTACCAATTACAGTATCGGGAATACTAGACTCCACTCTATCTAAACGACCCGTAGAATCTCGACACCAACCTTTCATAAACTGCGCTCACTCAATTTTTTTTTTAATTTTTATTAATATAGAAAGAAAATAATACGACAGAGTACCACAAAATTTCTAAGCTAACACAAAGCAATTTTGAGTTTATCTGAATTAGGTGAGGGGAAGTTCAATTTTTAAGATTTAGTTTCCCGAGATTATTTTACGACAATGGGTCTTCGAAATAATCTCCCTAATTAAAGAGCTCCTAATTCTTGACGAGGGAGAATTTAAAAGATGACCAACTCCGGACTATCGCCTCAATTACCAAATTTTTCCTCCAGGTAGGTGGTCAGTACGAAGACTCATTAAAAACCACCAATCCTAATCAAGATCAAAATGGCATCGATTTGAAAATTCCGTGTTTGGATTAGCTTTTAATCCTAGCCTTGAAAAGAATATGCCTATGAGCTATGCGACACCCTATGGCCAATGTCTAATAAATTTTAAATTAAAATTATGGCTTGGGTTATGCAGATGCTCGGGTAGCTTAATGATTTGTGGGCCAAGGAAGGGTGATTAAATCCCCACCTTATCTTAAAATTGGGTTTTACCCTTATGTAAAATTATGCAACGTGCTGATTGAAATTTGCAAAAATAGTTTCACGTAGGAGCACAAAAGACTTACCTCCGGCGTGGACTTTTTACAGTTACTTGTTTACGCTGGGCCAAAATTTTATTTGACGTCAATCGGAGGGAAATGTCACCTCCATTTTAGTCGTCTCTGAGAGTACTTTGTGCGCGTGGCAAGATTGCATAAGTAATTTCAGCGCTTTTTCCACGGTTGCATTCTTTTTCGTTTTTTGTCTTTTCTTACTCTTTTTTTTAGTCTCTTCTTTTTATTTTTTATCTGAAAAAGAACACAAAAACCATACCAAGCGTAAAGTGCAACAAAAATGATTAAATACAAAAATAATTACATATGCACTTACAATGTATTTTTGTTTAAAAAAATAATTAAAGCACACTATAAGATTGGAATATATATATATATACTAGAAAAATATTGCTATTGGAAATAAATAAAAATATTTCTTTTTTTCTCTCTCTCTCTCTCTCTCTAGTGTATATATATATATATATATATATATATATATATATATATTGTATTTTTGAGTACTTTTATGACAAAACTAGTGTTAAAAACAACTAGTTATTCATAAAAAACTTTAAATTCGATATTTTTTTTATAAATTGCAGCAATGCTGAATTCTAAATATTTCTAAAATAATAATAATAATAATATCGAATTTTTCAAAATTTTCAAATTTTTAGATACTTTATGACAAAAGTAGTGTCAAAAACAACAATTTATTCACAAAAAGACTTAAATATGATTTTTTTTTTTTTTTCTGAAAATAAAAAAAAAAATAGGCTGCTGGAAATTCGAATGTTTGGGATTTTTTTGCGATTTTTTTTAATTCGATTTTTTTTCTTCAGAATGTAAGAAATCTCAGAGTTTCTAGAGAAGAAGATAAGGAAAAAAAAAGAATCGGTAGAAAGTGGAAACATAGAACCTGTCCCAGAGCCAATCGATGAATGTGATAAATGGGTACTGTATGTTGATGGATCCTCAAATTCTAAGGGGGGGAGTATGGATAGTACTGGTATCCTTAGAGAAAATAGTTCTCGAACAGGCAATTAGTTTGGGATTTAAAAACTCCAACAACGATACTGAGTACGAAGCTTTGCTCAAGGAACTATGAAAAGCACTCTCCCTAGGAGCCCATTACCTTAATGTCTTTTTTGAATCAAGAATGGTAGGGTTGAGCACATGGAAGCATACCTTGAGGTTGCCCAATATTTGGTCGCCCAATTCGTGCATGTACAAGTGCAATGATTCCTAAGAGGGAACATTAGTCACACCAACGCACTGTATACATTTGCTTCAACCGTTAAGGGGGAATGAAATTGATAATTGAAGTGGAATACCTTGGCCAACCCAGTATCAACAAAAGAAATATGACGAACAAGTTATGGTCATTACTAGGACCCCGAGTTGTAGGGATTCGATCATGCGATACCTAATGAAATATGCCCTGCCAGTTGATAGGAAATAAGCATGATGCGGCTTTAATAGTGTCTTTAGTGCATGATTATATTCGCTTAAGGGCGAGACAGTCACGTAAGTAATAATATGAGAAAGTCAGGTATCGAATACAGGGAATAGGACATAAGACGTGACGACGACTAGGAAAGACGATTAACTATTCGGTTGACTCAGAAAAAAGAAGGAAAATATGATTATTTGTGAAACTTGTTTATCAACTAATGCCGATTAATTAAACTAGTGAATTAACTATGCATTAAAGAATAACTAAGTGGTTTTAAATCAATGTGGGAAAATTGAGTTGTGATACACTCCTTCGAACCGTCGGTAATTACTTTGAACATAAAAACTTTAACAACCTAGCTTGCATATCTCTCCATGTTCCAATCAGGTTCGGTGCCAAAGATCGTTGCCAAGTCTTGGATTTATCCTTCAAAGATAAGGGAAAGGGTTTGTGGAGAATGATGTTTTGAGTGCATGCGTGATCACTAAAAGTTTCACATGCCTCTTCGAACTCATGAATGTGGAGGTATGGTTTTTTTGACTCCATAACATGAAATGTGGGAATAATATAAATCATCCTATTTTGAAAGCGGAATTACCCCGCATTATATAGGGATATAATGCATCCCAGAGCGACGACTCGGTCGCGATATAAGAGGTCTATTATAGGGCGATACGACATCTCACCCTCACCTGTACCATAACTATCATTGTCAGACATTGCGCTCTCTCTTAATGACTCAATATCCTCACTCGATGCCCTAGAAATGTAACTCACAGTGTGACTCGTGATGGAGTTGGGCGGTGTAGAAGGTGGAACCCAAAACTGAGGAATGCGAGGAGTGTGTGGACTATCAGGGTGGTACTTTACTATAGGATTCTCGTGAATTCTAGTAGGAGTGGATTGAGGAGTTGGTTGAGGATTTTGCATGTAAGGATTTGAGAGACTTTATATTTTTTGTCATTTTATTTTTCTGAATTTCATTTTCTATTATTATTTTTGGCCTTTTAAGAATTAGAGACAAATTTTGAATTAACTCGACCTAGCCTAAATATATACCTACTCCCCGGTAATGACGCCAAAAACTTGACGCGACTTTAAAATTATCTCTAGTGTGCTTAAATAGGCGCTGGTCGCGTAAGTAATATTCCAAGCAAGTCGGGTATCGAACACAGGGAATAGGACGTAAGACGTGACGACGAGTAAGAAAGACGATTAACCGTTCAGTTGACTCAAAAAGAAGAAGGAAAAGGTGATTATTTGTGAAACTTTTTATCAACTAATGAAGATTAATTAAACTAGTGAATTAACTATGCGTGCTAGAATAACTAAGTAGTTTTAAATCAATGAGAGAAAATAGAGTTGGGATACACTCCCCCGAACCGTCGGTAATTACTTAAAACATAAGAATGTCAAAAACCTATTTCTTAATTCAAAGATTCATCAAATACTTTCTATGCATTTGACATATGAGGATTTTTCTCCTCATAATATCAAATCAAAAATTGCATTTAACAAGAATGATTAATTAATAAAACTCATATTTCTCCCTTAAACATTTCGGTTAACTAGGGAAAACGGAATTAAAGGACTACATTATTTATTTTGATAATAAATCAAGCCTTTAATTGTTAATTGAATTTTATTCGCTTTAAAATCCAGCCGTAACACCTAGCTTGGGTTCATGTACTGCAACCCTCTAATGGCTTAGTCTGACATGGTGATGTAGTTAACAAACAAAATTTGAATGTTGCATGCAATCGAAATCATGATAAAATTATATCTAAACATGCATGAAGTTCTTAAAATCCCAGAAAATAAATAAAAAATGCAAATAGGAAGAGGATTCAAGAATAAGGTAGATAAGACAAAACTTTAAGTATTAAATCTAAGAATTAATTCACAAAAGTGTAATCTTTATGCAGGAATTAAAAGTTATGGTTATTGCCTCTCTTTTTCTATAATACTAAGTTAAATACTGATAAAAACTATCTCTAATATCAAACTATAACCCTACTTGGTCGTTTTTTAAAGAGTTCAATTCCCATACAACTTTAAGAAAACTCAACGTTTAAATGAAAATTTGAGCTTCAGGTAAGCTGAACCGGTTCAAGTGGCTGTCAAACCGGTTTGGAGTTCGGTTTGGCAGAACTTGTTGTCTTAGCTTGTTTTCTCTTTGCTCTTTGGATTTCTTCTCAACTTCGAAGTCGCATAACTTATTCTCTGCAGCTAGGATTAAGATGCCTTTTCTTCCAATATTCTTGTGATTTTATATTCTTCAACTTTCTAGTTGTCTCCGCCTTTGGACTATGGCTGCAAAATTACCAAAATTCCCTCAAACTTCCTTTATTTGGTTTCTTTCACTGTTTTGGTTTCTCTCCCATATTTACTTGCATGAACTACCTATAAAACACATGATAAATACACAAAATAAAAAGTTCTCACAAAAAAAAGGTTAGTAACATGAATACGAGATTAATCCAATATATTTACACCGCACGGGATCATAAAAGAACTGAAATTAACGGGATAAATATGAAATATTTATGCCTTATCATATCCCTTTAACTTAGAACGTTGCACGTCCCAAGCAATGTAAAAGAATAATAGTATCAGTTAAAGACCTTTCAAAAACGTTTTTGGGATATAATATATTTTTCGCGAATAAAATATTGGATTTAACGTATGCAACAAGCCGTTAAACCTCTAGACTACCCTAGTAGGACGAGTGGTGTCTCGTGGGGGTTTGCTGTAAATATTCCCACAAAATTTAATTTTTTACTAAAAGAAAAATCAAAATACTTAAAAACTATACAATTTAAATTACTTAAAAATGATCACCTTAAATTCATATTCAAGAGTCTCAATTCGTAGGGTTTGTGTGAGAAGTTGAAAATTAAACCGCTAACATCCATCGATTATTCATTACGTTACTTTCTGAAAAGTCATTTTGATTCAATTTCTCACGAATTCTCTCACAAACAAATCAATCAAAACGTGGTTAGTTCTCTCGATATGCGTGATATAAAGAGTAAACATAATGGACATAAATTCACACACATAAATTTAAAGACCAAAATTTTATGGTGAAAAGATCTCACGAATGAAATAAGGTCATTAGAAAACGGGAAACAGCATCTTTTAGCTCACACCAATTGATCTCTCTTATTATCTTTTTGTAACTTAGCACTCCACGCGGTAGTTAATTTCGTTATTCAGATTCGGTTAGGACTTTTTTGGGTTTAAGGTGTATTGAGTAAAAAGTGAGAACGGCTTGGCAATTCGGAATTGAAAACTTTTCTTTCGATGTCCGTTAGTATTTTTTCGGGCTTTTGTTCATTTTTCTCTTATTTTTTTTACTTTTTTCCCCTAATTTTCTTTTCTTGATATTTTTGTTGAGCATTATTTTGTTTTTATTTCCCCTTTTTGTGCACTTGTTAGACTTAATTCTACAGTTTTGATTTTCACAATTCTGGGCTAAATGGAATTTTCAGGTTATCAAAGGAAAATGGAAGAATTTATTAGGCTCAAAATGGCTTGCAAAAGGATAAATTTTCACAACTTTTTATGGTTAATATTTTGGATAAATAAACGAGAGCTTAACTTCATTATCCGAATTACTCATTATTTTACCATATGCGTTTCCAGAATAATTTAGTTTATAGATATTTATAGTGTTATTTTCGAGACAACATCACGCCCGTTTTCCGTAACCGATCAAAACAAAGGAAAAGAGATTCTCAATGATTTAGTTAAACACTGAATTTGAACATTGAGTTAATTATAAATTGGATTGATTTAAATGCTCACAAAATCAATAGGCTTGAAATCTCATCAGGTTAATTAATCTCCACATTTATTCATTAACTCGTTAACTTTCGCTCAATTTTCATCTTTGGTCAATTTCGATTTAGAGCTCTTGATTTTTACAAATGGGGACGTTAAACCAAATTTCTTGACAATTTCGATGATTTTAAATTCCAATTTATTTATTTTGAAGAACAATATTTTTGCTTTTTTTTTTGAATTTTTTCTATTTTTTTGGAAATTTTGACATTTTTCAATTTTGTTGGACATTTTTAATTTTGTGAAGTTTTTCTAAAAGACACACTTGTCACCCCCCAAACTTAGACTTTTGCATTGTCCTCAATCAAAATGACTAAAATCTAAAGAAGAAGAAAAAAGAATAAGTGCGACAAATAAAACAAACAATTATTAAAAATGCAAAATTTTCATTAAAACCACTAAATACATACAAGAAGGAAAGCTAGAACATCTACATAGTTCTTTTAAAAAATAAGGGGTTTAAGCATATAAGAACTACACAAAAGATACACCTTAAAAACAACAACAGGATTGCTACTGTAGTGGCGGATGGGAGGATCCGGGTGCGCTAGGGTCATAGGGATCATAGAAGTAAGTCGGGAGTGATACATTTGTTTCGACTTGTATCCGGTACATCTCGCTTAGAGCTTAATCACTATGCCCGTGTCGCGCTGGTAATTACTCAAAAAAATGTCAAGACGAGCATCCAAGTTATCAAAGCAACGGTTATGGTTGTGTTTTTTCGAACTTCCAATTTTTTCGATTTTCGAACTGATTTTTTTTTTGAATTTGGAACGAAATTTTAGTTTATTGATTTTCGTTTTTTCGATTCTCAATTTTTTCCAAAAAAATTGGATCAATAATAAAAATTAATTTTGAATTTTTGATTTTTCAATTTTTTCGATCCAATTTTTTTAAAACTACGCCGATCCGATTTTTCTGAATTTTTTTCGAATTATTTTTATTTTTTTTGAATTATTTTCCAATTTCTGATTATTTCGATTTTTTGAAAGTTTTCCATATTCCACATCGGTTGAGAGAGGGACAAGGCTCCAAAGTGTGATCTATAAAAGGAGAGTATCCTCCTAACTTCTACACAAATGAAAAAAATGGGTCAAATCCTCATGAATTTCTATGTTGGGTTAAACCATATTCTTTGTTTATTTAAAATAAAAAATTCAAGTAATCAAAAATTATTTTTTTGAAATTTTGGAATTTCCCAAAATTTTGGAATTTTAATATATTTGGTGAATTTTTTATTTTCCAATTTTTTCGAACTCGATTGTTTTTTAATTTTTCTAAAAAATTGGATCGAAAATCGAAATAATTATTTTATTTTCAAAAAAATCAGAATTTTTTCCGAAGAGGCATTTTTCGATCCGATCCGGCTGAAACACAAGCCTAGCGACAGTAGATCTCTGCCGAGTCGAGCTCGTAATCTGGTCCGTCGACTTTTCCTCCTCATGATCCCTACCCACATCGGGTATTGGAGCATCATGCTCAATCGACTCTTCCTCAACAAAAACTGGTGGCGCGGGGTGGGCCACTTGCATTTGACGGGCACTTCGGGGGGTGGAAGTGGCCCCAATAGGTTTTGGAATTTTTATTTGCGAGTCAGGGGCCCGTACCCCGATGTCGTACATAATTTCGGTGATGAGGCACGCATACGGAAGGACCACTTTACCTTTGTCATCATATGCGGCATGGAGAATTTTCGTATAGAAAAGATGAGCGAGATTGATGTTACTCGCCGGGTTGAGGAAATGGTAGAGAAAATTCTCATGGCGTTAGAGAACCACTGAGCCGTTAGTGGTTTGAAAAATCGTGCCACAAGTGATGAGGTGCATGTAGCGCTCCCACCCGGAAGGCATCTTAAATCCATTCCTCACCCGGTGCCATGTGCTCAATGCATTCTGATTTGATGCATGGGGCACCGTTGTTGGGATATGCCAATTGGGCGGGGAGAGTAACCCTTTTCTCACACATCTTTCGTTCGACAATGGCAAGTGAGAAAGGGATGTGGATGTTGTTTACGAATGGCTCGTGGAAAGTGTTTTATTTTTGAATGAGGGTCATGTAGGAATAGCGCACATCTTCATCATAGACCCGATCGTGCGTCGGTGTGAAAAAAGTGCACCACACTCGGCGGTGGAATAAAGTGGTGAACTCGCCCGACAGTTTATCCCTAATGACCTGACGCTTAATATGGATAGCGCGGGAGGGCTGAAAGTACTCTTAGAACCAATTGCATTCTTGTAGTGAACGGAAGTCGTGGTCCCCTCATGGAGGATGGTGGTGGACTCGTATTTTCGAGCTCAGAGTTGGCGATAAGGAGCCATGGAGGAGGAGGGAGTTTGTTTGAGAGTTGAGGAATGGTATAGCAGGGGTGAATAAGAGTTTAGATATGGAGGAAAAAAAGTGGTAAGGGGTTGTATTTATAGGTGGGGAGGGGTGGGATTAAGGGGGGGGGGGGGGGGGGAGGGAAAAGGTGGAGGTGGGAAATGGTGAAGGGAAGGAAAAGGGTGGAAAAAATTGGTTGGGGGAAAGAATGGTGCCCGAGGGGGGGGGGGGGGGGGGTAATTTTCATTGGGAGGGAAATGGAAGAATGGGGGAAGAATTTGGAAAGGGGGGAAGAATGGCTGAACGGGTGCAGGCGAACCGATTCTGCCCGCGGTTTACAAAAAGTCTCTCCCACATAACACAAAATGGCATTGGTTTCCATATTCTAAGTGTTCTAACCCTCTAACTCTCCTCTCTAATGTATCTCAAGCCTACTTAAACACTTGGGACCCCCGGGACACCTCAACCTCGCTCTCAAAATGCGCGTACGCACTCCCATGCGTGAAAACTCAACGTAGTGCTCAAACCCTTCCTAACTTGCGACCTCTACTAACTTCTTCACTACCTAAAAACTAACTTAAATTACTAGTATAAAATACCTACTCACCCCATACGCGTCGGGGGTGCGATGACCTCTCCTATAAGCTCACTCAACCCTGTCAACGAGGTCCGACAACCAAATTGTGTCGGCTTCCTCAACACACACATCTAGATATGGCTTTAGGTGTTGTCCATTTACCTTAATCATGTCTCCCCCCCTAGGATCTTCTAATTCGATGGCTCCATGGGGAAGCAGCTCTCTCACAACAAATGGGTTGGTCCATCGTGAACGTAACTTGCCGGGAAACAAATGTCAACATGAGTTGTATAAAAGCACTTTTTGACCGGAATGAAACTCCTTTTGATGGATAATTCTCTCATGCGTGAGTCTCATCCTTTCTTTGGATATTCTAGCGCTCTCATAGGCATCATTGTGTATTTCTTCTAACTCATTCAATTGAAGCTTGCGTGCTTCACTAGCATGATCCAAGTTATTATTCAAGCTCTCGATTGCCCAATATGCGTTATGTTCTAGCTCCACGGGGAAATGGAAACGCTTTCCATACACAAAGCGAAATGGATACATCTAAAGGGGGTTCTTGTACGCGATTTGATAAGCCATAGCGCATCGTTCAAACAGAGAGACCAATCCTTTCGATTAGGATAGATGGTCTTCTCTAAAATGTGCCTAATTTTACGATTTGCTAATTTGGCTTTCCCTTCCGTTTGAGGGTGATAAGTCGTCTCAACCTTGTGGACGAACCTATACTTTCTCATGGGTTTTTCAAGCGGCCTATTGCAAAAGTGTTTGTCGTTATCACTAATGATTGCCTTCGGAGCTTCGAAGTAAGAAAGTATGTGATCTTGTAAAAACTTTATCACCACTTCTTGTTATTTGTCTTTGTAGCTACGTCCTCAACCAATTTGGACACATAATCTATCGCGACAAGGATGTATGATAATCCAAAAAAGGGAGGAAAAGGACCCATAAATTCAATGCCCCAGCAATCAAATATCTCAATGACGATAATAGGGGTTAATGGCATCATGTCTCATCATGTGATGGCTTCTATCCTTTGACATCGATCGCAAGATTTGCAATAATCATTTACTTCCCGAAAAATTGTGGGCCAATAAAAACTACATTGAGGAATCTTAGCGGCTGTTTTATTCGTCAAAAAGTGTCCTCTACAAACTTCCGTATGATAAAAATGGATGACACTAGGTATCTCGTCATCCATTAAACATCTTCGGATGGTTTGGTCTGTACAATACTTGAACAAATAGGGATCATCATAGAAGAACATGCGCGACCAAGCTTGGAACTTATTTTTCTCTTGTGGTGTCCAATCAGCGGAACGACCCTCATGACAAGGTAATTCATTATATTCGCAACCAGGGGAGAGACTAAGTGGAAAATAATTGCTCATCTGGAAAGTATTCGTCTATGGGTATGGGATCACTAGGTACATCGGACGAAAGCCTCGACAATTGATCAGCTACGATATTTTCTACTCCTTTCTTATCCTTTATGGAAAGATTGAACTCTTGTACTAGTAGGATCCACCTAATGAGGTGCGACTTATCATTATTTTTGGAAAGGAGGTACTTATGAGCTGCGTGGTCGGTGAAGCATGTAATGGGAGAACCGCTAATAATTCTTTCTCCGTGGTGGAGTATTTGAGTTGTGGTTCGATTAATGTCCAACTAGCATAGTAGATGATATGATCCTTCTTATCTTTTCTTTGACCCAAAACATCCCCTATAGTATAATCACTCATATCACACATAAGCTCGAATGGAAGGGACCAATCGTAACACCCCACTAAATTCTGGCGTCGGCCGCCAACAAAATTAAGTTGGGCGTTAATAAATTAAATATCATCCTTAAAATATGATAAATGTGAGACAGATTAATTTTAATCCATAAGATGAATATTTTAAATCAATCCCAAATATTTAGAACATCCAACTGATTTATCACCAAAGTGCGATATAAAGTCTATCCCATGAAATCTCCAAGTCTCTCAATTATTACAATAAATCAAACCAAACTAAAATTTTAAGACAACTTTGTAACCGAAAGGGCCAATAAAAACTCAAATATAGTCTCACAATAAATACGCCTGAATAGGAGAAGAAATAAACTACTAAATAATTATATAGTTCCAGCTTCACTTCCAAAGGATCTTCAAAAATTTCTATGCATCTACTCCAATTAAATCCCTGAAAATATTAGTCAACGCATGTGTCAGAGCCAAGGTCATGAACATGAATACCGGCTAATCCTTTCAATTAGGATCCTTGAACCCAGACAATAGTGCTATACATATCGACCATAACAATATAACCTTTTAATTAAAAGAAAGTCTATAATCCTTAACAATTAAATTTCTAAGTACCTGCAAGGTTTAAATGTGCCACACCAATATTATTTTAAATTATCCCAAGTCCCACGATGTTAATGTGTTTGAATTAACCAGGATGAATTGTTCTCACTTTGTTATTAGGTATAGCAGTCCTCCCGCCACGGGTGATTTACACCAAAATGACATTAATATTACCACACACATCCCCTTGTCAAGTCCGTCGTCTGATCTGTTTTTATACTGCGACCCTCGTGATATGACAATGTTCCACACACACACACATCCCCTTGTCAAGTCTTCCGCCTGATTCGTTTTTATCATACGATCCTCACGATATGAAAATGTTCCACACACGACATGACATAAATCGTCCTCTGACCCGATTAAACTATCGGTCCTGGACACATTATGTCGCCAACAATTTTAATACCAGTTTTAGTCTTACGGTATTAATTTTCCAAAATTTCTCATCTAGTTATTCACATAAATTTTCCCCACCCTTAAAAGCGATGTGAAAATCCTCAAAATATTCCTTAGTCCCAACTAAAAGTTCCCAAAACACAATTTCATCCCATCATTAATAAATGATGATTACAACAATTTTATTTCACCCAGATATCAATCCTAGGTTATCACAACAACGGTAAATATAGAGAATTTTCCCCCACCCCAATTTATATAACCCGCATAGATTTATATTAATTAGTCCCATATCTAATTAGTATAAATCGCAACTATGGCCACTTAGTAGTCCCATACCTAACAAGTGCACTATAACAAGGGGTGAAAACCAATTATCTAAAATATTAACGTTCTCGAAATATTCAATATTATAATATTTCATATTTGACATAATCAACAATTTATGATAATATTCTCAACAACACTAAATTCCCAATAAATGATTTTTAATCTAAATATGGGAAAATTAAGAACATGTAATTATTATGATTTTTTCGAATCATTTTTAATCGCAAGTTCCATAATAGCTATTTATTTTCAAGCACAAGTAATTTAATTAATTTAGGAATTTTTACATAAACATCCAAATTAAATTACTAAGGGCTCCTCTACATGTATATGCCCACAATATCACCAACTAAGTAAATACAATCCAAATAACAATAAAATTATAATTATTTGGTATTATTAATTATTTTCACAAAACAGCCCCATAATTAATTTCTTCAATATATTATGTTCTTAATTTATTTTAGAACACATGAGTTTTAATGGAGGCTATAATCAAGACACATAACACTAAAGGAAAATAATAGGATAAACTGCATGTGATTAAATGTAGAAATTGACTAGAGATATGAGTTCCTCTTGAAAAGTTGAACAAAAATCCCTCTTGAACCAACTTGGGACAGATTTGTTTAAGCCTCCAAAGTTGCTCTTGAAAGTAGTTTTAATGGTGGTTTATGGTGGCTCAAGGGATGGTCACTAATTTGGAATTTACTACTGATTTGTGAGAGCTTAAGGGAGTGGGAGAGATGGCAAAAATCTGTTTGCTTTATTTTCTCATCAACCCACATTATAAAACCCCATAGTTCATTAGTTTATTCATTAATTAACTCCAAAAATCTTACACCCATCCAATGTTGGTGAGGTTATTCAAAGGGGTTGGTGAGGGAGGTATAGACTAGGGGTTGAATCAATGGATGGCTTAAGATTAAGTCAAAATAAAAAATAAAATCCCAAATGTATTAATATTTTTATTATTTTTACAACTGAAAATAACTCTAATATAGGTTTAAATGACGTTTTTTGGAGATGTAGAAGATGAGTAAGTCACTCAAAATTAAATTTTAAGTCGATCTGAAATTTTTTAAAATTTTCTGAGCACTATTATTTTTTGACGAAAAATAATAATATTTTATTTATTTATTCATTTTTTTTTTTAATTTTTGACCTCATGGAACTCTTAGGCCTATTTTTAGCATCCAATAAATATAGTCAAATTATTTTTAACTCCAATAAAACGTCCTAAAAAAATTACGCAAATTCGCGTCATGCGCGACACATGCTGATAAAAGTCGCGTTAAATGAACCATGACCGTGACACAATCATTCCTTGGAATTTTTGCATCAAACTTGACCAACATATTTATTTAATCAAAATCATTAAATTCTAAATTTTTATTTTTCTCGAATATTCCAAATTATTAATTACGTACACGAGCATGCTTTTCCATGGTTCAAAAGCCCTTTAGCACCCTTCATTCCACTCAAAGGGGCATCTTTCAAAAGTAGCTTACTCAAGGGCCTAGCGATGGCCCTAAAGTCTTTTATAAACCTTAGGTAGAAACTCGTGTGGCCCAAGAAGAACGCATGTCCTTTAGTGACTTAGGTGCGGGAAAATTGGCTAGTACGTCTATTTTCGCCCTATCTACCTCAATACCCTTAGACTAAATTGTGTGGCCAAGAACTATTCCTTCGGTAACTATAAAATGACACTTCTCCCAATTTAGTATCAAGTTATTTTCCACACAACGGGCTGACACGTTTTTTAGATTAGCTAGGCAAAGGTAAAAAAGGGGCCGAAAACACTAAAGTCATCCATAAAAAACTCAAGACCCCTTTCGACCATATCACTAAAAAGACTAAGCATACACTTTTGAAATCTCACGAGTGCATTACATAATCCAAAAGGCATACGTTTGTAGGCAAACGTGTCAAACGTACACGTGAACATTGTCTTTTCTTGATCTAGCACATCTACATCAATTAGGTTGTATCCAAAATAACCGTTGAGAAAGCAATATAATGGGTGTCCCGCTACTCGCTCAAGCATTTAGTCAATAAACAAATGATCTTTCCAAGTTCCGGCATTAATCTTTTGGTAGTCAATGAAAACACACCACCCAATGGTGGTACGTTGTGGAATAAGCTCACCCTTTGCGTTTTTTACCACATTCATTCCCGACTTCTTCAAAATGACTTGAAGAGGACTCACTCACTTGCTATCCGAAATGAAATAAATGATGCCTATGCCCAATAAATTAATAATTTTCGCCCTCACGACATCTTTCATCGTGGGATTCAAATGCGTCTACATCTCCCTCGAAGGCTTCATGTCCTCCTCGAGGTGGATTTTATGGGTACAAACAAGGGGAGTTATACCCTTCAAATTTGCAATGATCCAACCAAATGCACAATAGTGCTTCCTCAAAATCGATAATATCTTACCCTCTTCCCCTTTATTTAGGCTCGAGGAGACAATAATGTGCACTGTCTCATCCTCTTCCAAATAATCATATTTTGTTTTTGAGGATAGTTTCTTCAATTTGAGTGTAGAAAATTTTTCATCGGAGGGAATCGTGCGCGACTCCCTCGGTGCTAATTCCTCAAATCTAGAAATCCAATTAACATCTCTCACATCCTCATCCATTGTACTCTCATATAAAATCTATCTTAACTCACTGACCTCCATCTCGAAATCGATCTACATCATGTCGTTCTCACTACCCGAAATAAGGCATGCTCCTAGCGAATCCCCACTAAGATTTCCCTCTATGTGCTCATCTAATATCTCCTTTATAAGATCTATAATGTGAAATTCGTCCTCATCACCCACTTTGTTGGTGATGTTGAAGATAATTGTCTTAAGAGTCCTATTCCTGAATGTGAGTTGCATTTGCCCATTTTGAGTATTAATTATTGCATTAGTCGTAGCTAAGAATAGGCGGCCAAGGATTACGGGAACATGACTACTTGAGGGAGTGGATGGCTCCGTGTCCCAAATGATAAATCTATAGGGAAGTAGAATGTGTCCACTTTGACTATCATATCCTCAACAATCCCTAGAGGTATCTTCCCAGTACGGTCCGTGAGTTTGAGAATGATCTTAGTGGTCTTGAGGTCCCCCAAATCTAATTTCCTATACATGGAGTAAGGGAGAGTGCTAACACTAGCCCCTAAATCTAATAAGACACTGATTCGATTGTCTCCAATGATGTACGAAATGGTCAGCGCACTCGGATATTTAAACTTCGGTGGGAGGTCACTTAAAAGAACCCAACTTACGTTTTGTTCTAGGAAAACATTCGTTTTCACCTTTAATCTACGTTTCACCATCAATAAGTCTTTAAGGAACTTTGCATAGGCGGGATTTTGGTTGATTGCCTCGAGAAAAGGTAAATTAAGCTTGACTTGCTTTAGCACATCTTCACATGAGGCTCCTTTATGATGAGGAACCAACCGCTGAGGGTAAGGTGCAGAAGTGGGTGGTTTCACTACAACCTCAGGCCTAGTAGTGTCAGCGTTGTCACTCTCATTCAAGGGGGCATCTCCGTCCTCTTTCGTGCTGGGAAAAACGTCTTGATCTTTAAGCTCATCGTGTGGGGGAGGTAATAAATCAATGACTCCCTCACTCCGTAGAGTGGTCATGTCTTAACATTGTTCTTTATTATCTTTGGAAGTAGAGCTAACACTAGTTTGACCTTGGGAGGTCTTTGGACTTGGGATGGAAACTTACCCTTCACTTGGACACTTAAGGATGATTACAACTTAGACAATGAAGCTCTTAATTCGGCAAAATGTTAGGCATTTTGAGCGTTGATCGCTGACTGAGTTTGCATAAATTGGTTCAAAGTGTCCTCGGGGTTTCTACACGGTTGGGTGATAGCAACGCATGAGGTGATTTTTACATCAGTGGAGCTTGTTGAAAAAGAGGGAGTGATGGCAGCAGTGGTACAACCTATGAGCACTACACTAAACTGGGCAATTGGTCACGGACTTTATCCCTGACCATGCAGTGTGGGTCATGGATTTGGTCCATGATCAAATCGGGTATGACCAATTTCGGTGGTCACAGCCCAAATCCCTGACCCACTGCCTGGTCACAGACTTCCCATAGTCACGGATGTTGTCACGACCCATACCCCTGACCCTCTTTATAAGTCTGGTCACAACCCGAACCCGTGACTATCACCCGATTAAGAAAGCATTTAGTCACGACCCATAACCGTGACTATGTTCTCTGTACAATCAAACTTGGTCACGATTTTAAGCCGTGAGTATTATTTTTATGAATAATATTCATCACTGTTGTGGGCCGTGACTATGTTTTCTATAGAAATCAACTTAGTCACATCCAAATTTAATAATAAAAAAATAAAAATCCTCGAATCGGGAGGCTAATTGGCCAATTGCTGCAAGTGAATCTTGGGTGACCTCATGGGGGTCCCGTGACCACACAATCATGGGACCCGTGTAGGCATTCTAAAATATGGTCATGCTCTCAAATCGTGGGTCTCGTGACCACGCGATTAGTTCGTGCGGGCTACATTGGTCCTAAGAGAAGTGTTGGCGCCGCCCGTGGGGCCATTTGGGGGGCGTTGCGGGGTTTCACCCTCTAACGGCACATTTTCAAGCCTAAGTGTAGGCATTTTGAAATCTGGGTCGTGCTCTCAAACTAGGGTGTTGACGCCGCATATGGGGCCGTGTGGGGGGTGCTAAGGGGTTTCGTACCCCAACGACACGTTTTCAAGCCTAAGTGTGGATATTCTTTATTTTGGACCATGCTCTCAAACTGAGGGTCCCGTGACCACACGATCATTTCCTATGAGTTATATTGGTCCCGTACGAGGTGTTGGCACTGATCATGGGGTAGTTTTGGGGGCACTTAGGGGTTTCACACCCTAACGTCACATTTTCAAGCCTAAGTGTGAATCTTAATGAAGTTTGATAGAGTATTCCAAGGACGAATCCTATAAAGGAATGCTTAGTGGATCTTGATGAAGGTCACAATCCCCATAATGGTAGATATTCTCATTACGGGGAGTGTGTCCATCATCAAGATCCACCAATCCAGGACACTCCAATAGAGGATTCGTATTTGGAATACTCTACCTAACTTCAAACGGGAAAATGCATCATATTATCTTGGACTCCTTTCTAGAAAAATTTCAATGAGCTCTACAACATGCTGTTAAGCGGGCGCTATGTGGTTTCACCGCCTAAAGGCACATTTTCAAGCCTAGGTGTGGATTTTCTCTATTTTGGGATGTGCCCTCAAATCAGGGGTCCCGTGACCACACATTTGGTTCCTATAAGTTACATTGATCCCATGTAAGGTGTTGGCACCGATCACAAGACCGTTTGGGGGGCACTAAGGGGTTTCACCCCCAACAACACGTTTTCAAGCCTAAGTGTAGCTATTCACAAATTTGTGTCATGCTCTCAAACTGGGGGTCCCGTGACCATGCGATCGGTTTCTACGAGTTACATTGGTCTCGAGCGAGGTGTTGGCACCACCCACGGGGCCATTTGGGGGGTGTTGTGGGGTTTCGCCCCCAACGGCACCTTTTCAAGCCTAAGTGTGGATATTCTATATTTTGGTCCCTACCTTCAAACCGAGGGTCCCGTGACCATGCGATCAGCTCCTACTAGCTATATTGGACCCATGCGCGGTGATCGCTCCCATAAAAGGTCCATTTGGGGGGGCGCTAAGGGGTTTCCCCTCTAGCAAAACGTTTTCAAGCCTAAGTGTGAATTTTCTCAAATTATCATCTTATTCTCAAATAGGAGGTCCCGTGACCACGCGATCGATTCCTTAGAGTTACATTGGTCCCGTGCGCAGTGATCGCTCCCCTAAAGGGGCCGCTTGGGGGCGCTAAGGGGTTTCGCCCTCTAACGATACGTTTTTAAGCCTAAGTGTGGATTTTCTCAAATTATCGTTATTTTCTCAAACCAGGGGTCCTGTGACAACGCGTTCGGTTCCTGCTAGTTACATTGATCCCGTGCATGGTGTTTGGACCTCTCACAAGGCCGTTTGGGAGGTGCTTTTGGGTTTTGACCTCAAAAGGCATGTTTGGCAAGAAAATCTCCCTTTTCTGGCCTTGTCAAATGCATTATTTTGTAGAGCTCATTGAAATTATTCTGAAAAGGAGTCCTGGATAATATGATGCATTTTTTCATTTGGAGTGTGATAGAGTATTTTAAAATACAACTCCTCTCATTACGGGGAGTGTAGCCTTCATCAAGAACCACCAATATAGGACAACCCAAGGAACTCAAAGTTGGCCTCACAGGAAACTCAACTTATGCTCAGGTAGGATAATTATCTAGTAACGTGTTCTCTTTGGGGAGAATATGTTTAACCCACTTAAGAATTCCGGTTAGGCTGTTCCCAGGAAAGCCGAATTGACTCTTCAAATTATGCAAACAAATCATTGCATATAATACTGAATGATCTTCATTGGAATCTTTATACAACGGTTTAGCCGCATCGACTTTCAACCGTATATATTCTCGATCTCCTAGTAGTTCAATATAAGATTCTTCATTGTGTGCATTATCTGTCTCCATAGGTTGGTGGTTTTGTTCGTGGTGGACTCCATAGGCATCGTCAAGTAGGTCGGTCACTGGACGATATGTTGGCGAATCATTTACCACTTCCACTCGTTGGTGTTCTGTTATGTGGTTGATTACCTGTAATTCTTTGGGAACATAAGGTACATGTTTTTTACCATGGTATGTCCACTTGTTATAATCTTGAAAAATTCCCCACATTATTAAATGTAACTCAACATCTTCTAAAGATTTATATTTTCCATTTATACAATGGGTGCGCGGACACTAAATCTTCTCAATTTTAAGGTTCTTAAAAACGTATCTAATAAATTATTGAATGCCTTTAACATAATTATTAGCTATTCGATCAGTCTCCCACATCCACTCTTTATATTATGAAAAATTCATTTAATAATCTTCAAATTGCAGTCCTATGTTAACATGATAAAATAAATATCATGTTGCATAGTAAAGCACTAATATAGTATCAAAGCTAAGCACTAATATCGTCAATAAGGCACCAATGAATCAAACTATGCAATAACTTAAATACAAGAACATGCCAATCAATGATACTACACAACAACTTAAACTCAAATTAAATAAATTTGTCTACTGATATTATTACAACATAAGAAAAATATTACTACATCTTTATCAAGTGATAAACTAGACAAGTGGTAACAGAGTCTACATAATTTTGCAAAAAATTCCTTTCTCCACTATTGACGTGCACTGGAACAGTTTCACAACCCTCATATACGGTATCAACCACGATCTGACACTCACCCAACTGCAAAGGTCGATTATATACTAAAGTTCCTATGATAGTGGACATGATCTTACAGATCCTAATGATAAATTTACCGTTCAGGTCCTGTATATAGTTCTTCTTGCCATAGTCACCGTGGGTTGTTGATGATGATCTAAGACCTGTGCCACGTTGAGGCACTGACAAATGGAATATTTAAGGAGGAATCGAAATCTGTGGGGGGAATGGAGAACGAGGAAAATTTTGAGGAATCCCTGGCATCTGTGAAGGGAAACCGGGATGCATTGGGGGGCTACAGGGGCCTACAACCGATTAAAAGGGACACAATATGTGCAAGTTTATCATTCACACCTCCCAATTCATTTTGAATCCCCATTATATCCCCTTCAGTCCTAGATTGACGTTCATCGTTGGATATGAAACACTTATTAACATAAGAAAGCTCGTCCACGAGAGGTGCGGTGTATTTAAATCTTATTTTTGACATATGTGACCCCAAACCTCTCTTCCCCCGACTGTGGTCCCTCCCAACGGTTTGTGCGATGGCATTATTATCAATATCGTCGAACGAGCTTGAATCTAACAGATTACTGATAGACTCTATTGATTATAGAGTCTTAGCAAAGTGAGGAAGGAATTTATTATCTTTATCTCTTCTAGCATGCACGTACAAGTTAGCCTTATTCAATGTCTTTCCTTCATTCGGGCTACCTTTCATAACGATCGTCCAGTCGTTCTTTAAATTTTTATAAGATTTCAAGCCAAGCCGATGGACATCAGTTTTTGGACATATTTTTCTTGTTTTTCTCTCTTTGAGCATTTTGGAGTCCTTCGCATCATTCTCTAGAAAATCATTCCATTGAGAAACTGGCATCTCAACGTTCGAAGGGACTTTGTTTTTGAGCGCCAAAATGTCAGAGATGGATGCTCCTTTAGGGAAATTCTTCTGCCTAAGGTTTCTTTGATATGTTCGGAGTTAGTCAGCAACTCGAGAAAGAACCTTATTTTTTGAGTTGGGGGAAAATCAAAATCGTTTGTTGAGTTGCTCGTAGATGTCATCTTTAATATCTTTATCTACGAGGTTCCAATTGCCAGCTCCTCCCACTCCCACATTCATTTTTGTCAAGGACAAATAATGGACTTTAAACTGTTGAACATGATTCTTATCCCTCTTGGGGTTATTTCTTGATAAGTAGAACCCAATGGGCTTCTTCTCAACTGACCCGACAGTTTTAGGGGCATTGGGCGTGTCTGTTGGATTAGTGGGAGTACCTTGCCTCCCGCAACTCGGAGTAGGGGAGTGATAAGTTTATGGAGTATGGGAGTGAACATAATTTGGATTAGGGGAGTGAACTGTTTGTGGAATCCAGTATTTCTCACCAATTGGTGATGAGAATTCTCCTTGTGGTTGTGTCACGTTGTTGGTTGGAGCGTTGCTTCCATTACCCCCCGACACTATCTACCAAACTAATAAAAGTTAAATGTGTATCTATAATAATAGATGTATAATTTCAAAGTTCAATATGAAAATATGAAAATATAACTAACAAAATATTTTTTTTCCATATATTATAATCTACCTATTCATGGTAAGACTTTAACAAAAGTTCAATGTTTCTGATCTCCATCCATTATGGATTTGTTTTTAAAAATCTATGGATTTTTTCACGTGGCCAATTAGGAGGAAGTGTATATATAATGGATGCATAGATGTCAGTGACATGAATTCGAAATCTCATCATCTTCAGCCTATTGGCAAGATTGAGTTTGGCGTGCATATGTTGTGAGACATCACAGTCTTTGTCAATGCTCTTTGCACGTAATTCTATTTATAATGGGTGAATTTTTTTTTAGCCTTCTTTAACAGCGTAAGCAAGGTCAGTGGTCTGTCAGGATTATGTATGCGATATATATATTGTACAGCTTCATCCAAACATTGTGGTAGGGAAAACAGAATACGATCGAATAAGTACTCTTGCTGGAGATGAATTCCACGGTTTACAAGGTAGTTAAATTATTCGATCTTCTTATTCACATAACAATAAATCGGAGTACCCGCTTTATGAGGCTCGTTAATGAAAGATGTACGCGTGCAATCCAATTGCAACCTTTCCCACTCTTGTTGCCATTTATTAGCACCGTGACTCATTTTTCCCGAGAGAAATGAACTAGGGTGTGATTATAATTCCTATAAATAACGGCTCTGATGAATCATTAACGAGTTATTATGTACGAGGGTGTGAATATGATTCCTATATATTATGGCTCTAATGAATCATCAATCGTTAATTTATTATATTTTGAATACCTACTTTTGTCATTTAAGCCAACAATCCCTAAAATCAACCCTAAAATTAACCCTTACAAACATTACCCCTACAATTAATAGATTATGCATTTTTGGGACTTAATTTTAATGGAGGTGTATATTTTTATATTTCAGCCCTAAAATTAACCCTAAAATTAATACCGAATTTAACATCAATATTAATGGAGATGTATATTTTTAAATTTCAGCCCCAAACTTAAACGAATAATATTCATTCAATTAAAATTTGTTATAGTTTGAAACTTAAACCAACAATATCCATTAAATTAAAAAATTTCCTAGTTTGAAACTTAAACCAACAATATTCGTTAAATTAAAATTTGCCCTAGTTTGAAACTTAAACCAATAATATCCATTAAATTAAAATTTGCCTTAGTTTGAAACTTAAACCAACATTAGTCATATTTTTTTCTATAATACACACACACACATTTAGAGTATACACAGTTATATACATATACACAATACACACAATGCCAATGTATACACAAATACATACATATACACAATACACAGGCGTACACACACACACACACACACACACACACATATACACAGACGTATATACACACACACACATACACACATACATATATATATATATATTTACACACTCACACACACATATACACAAAGGTATTTATAGTATACACACATAGAGAAATACATACACAAAGAAATATGCACACACATGTATTTACCTTTGAGATTGAGATTGAGATTGAGAGAGAGCTTACGATTGAGAGAAGGAGAGAGCCAAAATCGCTAGAGAGATGGAGGGAAAATAAGGGTTTAGAAATTTTTGATGGAAATGAAAAACTGTTATGGGTTTTTTAAGTATAAAGACCATGGTCACGGTTTAGGGTTGTGACCATATGACGTGGCCCCTTTATTTTTAACACGTCAACGTGGAAATAAGCCAATGGTCACAGCCCAAAGCCGTGACCCATGTAACTTACTGGTTGCGGACTCAAGCCGTGCCATATCCCTATGTCATGAGGTTTGTGGCCATGGCTAACAGCCGTGACTCCCCTGACCAAAATTGGAGGAAAACTTGGAGCCATAATGATCATGGTTGGGTCAGAGTCTAAAGCCATGACCCAAAGGATTCAAGGTCTAGAGTCGTGACCACACACAAGATGACCCATCACCACATAGAGTCATGGATTTGGTCATGCCCATTTTAACTGTGGTCACGGTTTTAGGTCGTGACTCGCTGGTCATGACTTCATGTCGTGACCCCTTCTCCGTGACCATTTCTGGTATTTAGGGTAGTGGTTACTGCAACTAGGTGGGGTTCGTGTAGCTAGAACTTCTGCTCGACATATAGTTGACAGCCTGCTAACTGCCATGTTGATTACCCGAAGCTCTCTATAGGCAATCCCGCTTGAAGTGATTGGGGGACCCATATACAAAATAAGTCCTTTCAGTAGGAGCCATGGGACTCTGGTCACTGGTACACCGGCTAGATGATGAACCAACCCCCGTGGAAGCCTTAAGCTTCATAAAGAAGCCTTGAGTCCCGCCCACGGACTTCTTGTGACCACTGCCTTAGGACCCACTGGGCTCACTCTTCTTCTCCCTGATGGCCTTGCCATCCTTTGCTTCTAACTCTATCCTGATCATCTTATTCATCACAGTTCTGAAGTTTGGCAGGTCTAAACCTGGCATGATCCTCTGAATACCAAGGTTAAGGTCCTTGACGAACAACCTTATCTTTTTAGCCTCGTCTTTCTGTACTGCATCCATGTACTTGCAAAAACTCTTAAATCTAACCTGATACTCGTTCACATACGTCTTCACCTAAATAAAATGAAGGAATTCTTCCTTCTTGGCATCTCTAAATGCCTGGGAAAAGTACTAATCTAGGATTGCGACCCTGAAGCTGTCCTAGTCTATAGTCTCTACCACATTGGCGGAGTAGGCGCTCTACTAGAGATGTGCATGCTTTGTGAGCTGAAAGGTTTATATCTTGACTTTATGCCCAATTGGCACGTCAAGAATCTCCTTAACCCGAGTGACCTCATCAGGCCACTCTTCTACAGCATCGAGGCCAACTACCCTATTAAAGGTGGGTGGGTGCAACCTCTTGAACTCTTTCAGAATGGAAGCCGAAGTAGTGATCTCAATCGTTCCACTATGGTTGGCCCTCTGTTGCTGCAAGAGGGAGTCTGCGAGCTGACGCACGACTTGTTCCATGCATTTAAGCTCACTATTCGCTAACCCGCTCGCCCCACCATGACGTGCAGTCATCTACACAAGAAAGGAGAGTTTAATACACAATGATACGAAATGAAAGCAATAGCGAAAGCGATTAACTTAAAACAATAACTAACGTGGTAACTATAATGGAAATGCATACTAAGAAAGCATAAACACTCAATCAGACCAGAGAATCCTATTGGTCTGATACCATTTGTAACGCCCCAACTCCGATTTAGGTCACCGTCGGGTCAACCCGCTCCTAGTCAAGGAGTTAAAGGGGAGGGGGAAAGTACAAATCTTTTATTTAAGAAAAATCCTTTAATTGAACCATTTTATAAGGATTAAATTACCGATTTTAATTGGTGAAACAACTTATCACTTTAAGTAATCAGGTTAATTAACAATGTTTATTTATGAAAATCTGTTGAATCCATCACTACATAATAAATAAGAAATAAACCATGATTATCCATGTATTATTACTACAACACTTGGCCAAAGGCCCGAATAAAATGATTTAAAATATTTCAAATATAATTTTTCCAAAAGACAAGGTTTAAAATAATGACAGAGCCTCTAACAACGATTATTATCCTCAAAGGCCTTACTAGTGTCCATGCCAACATCCCTACTCGATGTACCTCGGGTGGGGGTGGGGGTTTAATGTAAAAAGTAGGGATGAGCTAACGCTTAGCGTGGTTAGAAATATTAAGTTATACGTTTTCTATGAAAATGCTATACATATAACATGTATTTTAAGCAATTTCGAAAATATTTAACAATTTAGCTAGTATTAATGCAACTACCGTGCAATGCACCCAAGTGACATGCTCATACTCACACTTAATCATTCCATACCATCCTTTACCAGGTCTAGAGACTATTTAATCATATTTTATTCCTTAGTCTCCATTTATCACTTTCATTAGGTTGTCTTATTTACATTCTTTAAGCATAACCAAGTTCATTTTCATTTTGATTATCTTTTCTCGGAATGCTCCAATTATACTTTAACGAGCTCTACATAGCCGATTATGCTATCATATGCTCTGTCCAGTGATTTTGATTCTTTCACGCTAGGGCTCCGGTCCCTTTTTAATTATTTTTTCGATCTCATCCGAGTTCATATTTATGTGTTTGAACATTTTTTTACCAATGTCCACATTATTTCTTTACTTTCACCATTCTCAAGTCATTTCATTCATTTATCTGTTTTTCACAAAATCGACCAATAAGGTCAAATGAGGAAATCCAACCACTAGAACCCTCTAATTTTATCAAAATTACCTTTTTACCCTTCATATACCGAAACCTTGTGAAAACACATTCCTTTCATCATGACATTATAAATCGTCGTATTAGATCCAGAACTACCTTTCATGATTTTTATATCCAAAAATCATACATTATCCTTTTTCTCAAAGAAAATCTAATATCTTTATATTTCTTTCCAAGAAACATATTTAATGTCATAAAGACTATTTTTATGAAAATGTCTATTTTACCCTCATACACAAATGATGTATTAAATGTCATTTCTTCTTCATTTTACCACGATTTTACAACATATCTAAGGCTGATTTTTCCAATTTCTTTATTTCATAAAAAAAATCAATTTTTAATTCCACATATCATGTCTGTAAATCCTTATTTAACATACTACAATATTTTAATCATTTTTGGGAGAATTTCAAGCCTAGAAACCCCTTAAATATGCAACTAAACATGATATTAACATGGGAATATATTTTCATGCTTATTTCCTCATTTTTTCCAAGATTAAAATAAATTTATTCATCAAACGCCATTTTTAACTTAGTTTTCTCAAAACTTCCATTTTTCGCAAGAAGACCTTAAAAAAGACACTAGAAAATATTTTTTTCAAATTAAACCTTCTAGCATGCATCATAATAACTCTTAGTATTGAAAACACTTGGAGGAATACCCTACCTTGGATTTGAAGAGGGGAAACCAAAGGGAATGACTTGAAAGCTCCTAAAAACTCTAAAGCTACAAGAAAGCTCCAAATTCTTCAAGAGAGCTCAACTAAAATCTTATTCTCCCAACTTATCCTTCAACTAGGCTTGAAATGGGTTCATTTAGCCTTGGAATAGCTTAAAAAAATACTTGGGATGGAAGGGGAAACCTTGGAAAATGGTAGACATGGTTGAGGAATGGGAGAGTGAGGCTTTAGAGAGATCCAAAAAAAATGATGAAAATGGCCTCTCCAAGAATCTCACCTCTATTTAAACCCCCCAACACTTAACTCATTAACCAAGGGTTAAACCTATATATTGATCTGAGTCACTGAGAGCTCGACAACTCAGAAAATCCAATGCCATATGTCATGACAGTACATTAAAATGTTCAAAAAAGTTTAAATTTCGCTCGGTCATTCAAACAACTTAGACCTCATTCGAAAGAGATGACCTAATATTCGAATGAGAGTTATAAAGAGGTACCAACGAGATTAAAACGTAGGCTTAATAGGTGAAAGGAAACCACCTCGTTGGAAAAACTACCCCTCGTTCGAAGTACAATGCATGGAAATCGAACAAGTTCTAGTCGTTAGAAGGTTGTTCGAACCTCGATAGCATAACTGACCCTTTCTCATTCGAATGACGTGGACATTCGTTTGAACGACAACCCAATTTCCATCAACCAACTTTAGGCCATTAAATCCCCAATTTAAATTTCATAAAGACCGCATGGATAACTCAAACTTAACATCTATTAATAATATAGAGTTCATGGCCCATGAGCAAATAAATTACCAGGAATGAGGTATAAATCTCGGGCATGGGTGTTACATAGGCAATTCTAATAGGAATATACAATACTCTAACTCAATTAAAATTAAACCAACTTAAACTTAATATCAAATTTCAAGATTTTGGTTCATTCATTTTTTCACAAGAATCACAATTTTTCAGTAAAAAATATAAATCCTAATCTTTTCTACACAATTTTTAAAGTTCATAAAATTTATTTACATAACAATCATTATTCGCATCACGATAGGATAGAGTAGAATTATCTTGCCTAGAACGATGTATACAAATCCCTAATTGATGTAGAGCATATCCCAATGATGTAGAAAATCACCCTATTGAGAAATGTTTAATTACCCTTTAATAATGTCCCCCAAAGTATGTTGTTTTTGTAATTGGGTAGAATAAAAGGAGATAATTTGTGGATTGGAAGTATGCATTTTGTGTGAAGTTTGTTTGAGATTTGGAAATCGGTTTGTGACACTACAAGAAAAATAGCTATTAGGAACGAAAAAAGTCGTCCTTAAAAGCATTTTGACCGTCCCAAAAGAGTATTTAGGACAGATTTTGTAACAGCTAAAAATCTTCCTTTATACCTAGCGCCGAAAATTTATTTAGGGATGAATTTTTCCATACAAAAATTTAATTTATGGATGTTTTACGTTTGGCATTAGAGACGAAGAAAACCGTCCCAAAAGGTACTCCCGTGAAAAACTTCCCGCTCCCACGTAAAGAAGAGGGGCATTTTATCCGTCTCAAATAGTCCTCTGATTCTGTAAATAACATTTATAATGATTTATAATTGTCCCAAATGATAAAAAAAAATGGTATAAAAAATTATATTACTGTATGTTGTATGATGTAATGAAAATGACATGAAATTTTTATTGAAAGTCAATTCATCCAACCACTAACCTAATATATCAACTTCACTCATTGAAACACGTATCCAATAATAAATTATTCTATTAAACTACATCCAACAACCCAAAATTAACATTTAAATCAATAAGTACAAACAATTGTCGCATCCAAGTCAAAATACTTAAATGATAACAAAACCATACTAATTAATAAGAAATCAAATTATCAAACAAAAGTCGTCCCTAAATTAGGATAATAAATATAGTAGCCACATTTAAAAACTTTCTTTCAATGTCATAAATATAAGAAATCAAATTATCAAACAAAAGTCATCCCTAAATTAGGATAATAAATATAGTAGCCACATTTAAAAACTTTCTTTCAATGTCATAAATATAGTAGGTATGCTTAAAAACTTATCTATTAATCTGCTTGTACATAACCTGCAATGAACAAATAGTCATTTATCAAAACAAGATTATGGCAAATATAAATTTGTATACAAAAATAAGATTATAGTAAACTAAAATAACTCTAAAGATATTAGTTAATCGTATTGATGACTCTTTATAATTTTAAAAAAAAATAGGCGGTCTCTTTTGTTTATATATAAAAATTAACTTGTTTAATCATCGTAATTACTTTCAACAACACAACAATAATACAACAATTCTAATTCGTTCCACCGATTCAATACAATAATACTTTTAAATGTAAGTTTCAATATTAAAGTAGCTCCACCGGACTAATGTCCAAGTTTTAGTAGTATGCAAGATAGATGGATAGTAACGAGATATGAGAATACCTGACCAAGTTCCCTACAACTGCATATTGTAGACAGGATTTGGGTATTATGTTTCTAATGAGAAACAAACGACAAAATTTTGGCATTATCTTACTCATTCCAGGATCATTGAACATAACTTTGACATTTTATTAGCCCAATATGTATATCGAGGAAGTTCGGTGAACTTGAGAACATGGAAGAAATCCAATACAAACAAATTAATTAAGAAAAATAACACATGTTTAAAGTAAATGCAACACAATTATACTTTCAAGATGCATCATGACAGACCACCACTAGTAATGCAAGCTTGTTTATATGAATTCACACTCGTCAAAACAACCCAGTGAAACTAAACCACATAAAAATACACTGATCAATTATCATAATCCAACATCTATAATCAAATAAAAAGTAAGAAAAAAAGAAGTAAAACACCCATTCAGGAATTGTGTCACAGACGTGAAAGTCATACCATGTTTATTGATTAGATTAATGCTAAACTATGCAAAAGATATTGACTTAACAGAGCCATGAATACTTAAACAACCAATCATATGAATCAAATCAAGTAATAAGTACCAAATTATAATCTTCTAATATCATATCTGCATACTATAAATTTAGAACAATATAACAATGTATCTACCAATTACATATCACCATACTACACCAAAAGGCTAAATTGTCACCTTTTGGTTGGCCAACCTTATCACGGTCATTGATCGTGATAAAAACACGCTTTTTTTTTTATCACGGTCAATGACCGTGATAATGATTTTTCACAGTCAACTTTAGAAAGTTGTCACGGTCAAAGACCTTAATATGTCCGTGATAACTTTCTCAGTAAAAAAACCCTACCGCTTCTTTTTTTCCCACCATTTTCATTCCCCCTTCTCTCTCTCTCTCTCTCTCTCTCTCTCTCTCTTTCCTTTGCATGTGTGTGTGTGTGTGTGCAGGTGGGTGGGTGTGCGTGTGTGTCTACGTGTGTGTGTGGGGGGGGGGGGGGTAGTGGGGGGGGGGAGTGATGGGTGCGGTAGGGGTGGGGGTAGGGGGTGTATGTGTTTGTATTAGTGTGTGAGGGGGGGGGGGGGCAAGGGGAATGATGGGGGGAGGTGAGAGAATCAATTTGGGGAGGTGAGAGAAGCAGTTTGTGTTTGGTTTTGGGATAAGAGATTTTAGTGTATTGTTTTCAATTTGGGGATATGGAATGTCATATGTGCCTGTGAGATTCCGAAAATAGTATCAATGTTGTTTGTGGACTTTATACTTTGTCCAAATATTGTTACCATCCCCTTAGCTCCTTATGAAATGGACTGAAACATGAGAAATGCTCTAAACATTATTAACCTTTTTAATTTGTATACATTGAAATTCTATAGGACCTGTTTCTCTAAATTGAAATTGAATTCTAATTGGTATTGATATTGGTATAAATTGGTATAAATTTAAATTGAATTTGAATTGGTATTGAGATTGAGATTGTTATAAATTGGTATAAGTTTTAGTTCTTATGCATACTTTAAATTACATAATTAAATGAAATCTCTCGAATTGTGAGAAGACATAATTAAATGAAACATATTTTAAATTACATATAGTGTGCATAGATTTTAGCCTTCTAGTTCTTACGCGTACGCATTCAATAACCCTTAAACCCGTTCGAGAGATATTACCCCTGTAATGAGATCTCTCGAATTGTCCCATTTGGACAGTTTGGGACAACATAATTTCTGTATAATAATATTCTTAGTGGCTTAAACTTATTACTTTTGGGGGAAGTTCTGCAGTCGTATCTTAATGTTCTCTGGGTACATACTAGATGATGCGATGTTAAGTGTTATTTCAATTGATAAATTTAAGTAACACTCACACTTATGAATCTATGTCATGAACTTGGAAAACTATGGGGACATGCTATCGAATTTTCCTCAAATTGGAAAAATGTTCATAAGCTGTTAAGTATATTACAGAAAATATGTTGTCTCGAATGGGATAGGACCACTCACTCTTTAGAGGAGATTGAGGAAATATGAATTAATATTTTAAATTGAATATCAATTTCAATTTCAAATTAAAATTGAATTTGAATTTGAATTCACGAATAAATTTACGCATAGAAACTGGCCTTCCAGTTCTTACACGTACGCATTCAATAGATGTTTTTTATGCTAATGGGAACCAAATATTCACACCTTTGTTTATGCTAATCCACAAATATACGCTTCTTACCTATAATAGGTGATTGTTTATAGTAGCGGTGATGGGATATTCTAAATATAAAGAGTGTACGGATGAAACAAATATATTAGGTGATGTGTTTCACAGAGGTGCTAATGAATTTGTGAAATACGCAAAGAGATGTCATGATGATAAAGAGTTTCTGTGTCCGTGTGCTAGGTGTAAAAATGGTAAGGTGTTTGAGTGAAAAATAGTTGAACTACATTTGTTAATATAGGGCATGTAAGATAGTTATCGAATTTGGATTTTTCAAGGGGAATCAAAAGTTCCTTTTATCCCCGAGAAACTTTCACAACAACCTTTAACAAGTGGGATAGATATACAAGGGGAAGATAACAATGTAGATTAGAATATGTTACAGGATTTAGTTGATGCCGCATATGGAGTTCATGAAGTGGAAGAGAATGAGGTCACTGACAATGTACAAGGTTCAGGTGCTCATGAAGATATCGTGATAAACCTTGACGATGACTACCATAGTTTAAAATTTAAGGCGAGCCATCCGTCATAATCTGGATGTGAGAAAGATCAAACAACTTTACATGCCATGGTTGGTTTGAATAGTTTGAAGACACAATATGGTTTGTCTGGCTGTAGCATGACATAAACTTTGAATTGGGTGAAAGGCTTGCTACCCAAGCAGAATACGCTTCTAAACAACAATCATACTATGTCAAACATTTTGAAAGGTTTAGGAATAAAGTATAAATCAATTCATGCTTATGTGTATGAATGCATACTATACCGAAAGGAGTATGAAAATATTGATCGGTGTCCGGTATGCGATGAACCTAGATATGTCCAATCTACTGGAAAGGATGGCACAAGCTCAAAAGTGCCTCAAAAAGTGTTGTAATATTTTCCCGCTGGGCTTAGATTAAATCTATTGAATGACATGAGTGTTTAACTAAATCCTTATTTTCACGCTATCTATCGCCAGTGACCTCATTCTCTTTCACTTCATGAACTCCATATGTGTCATCAACTAAATCCTCTCTTCCAAATAGTTATCCTACCAAAGTCGTTGCCTCCGTGGAAATGACTTGGCATGCTAGGCCAGAAGCATGGGAAAATCTCATGCGCCATCCTATTAATTCTACAGCTTGAAAGAGGATGAATTTTGAGTATTCGAATTTTGCTCGAGAACAGCGTAACATTCGTTTGGCAATATCAACAAAGGATTCAATTCATTTGGAAATTTAAGTACCAATCAGAGTGTATGGCCAGTGATCCTAACCCCACTCAACCTCCCTCTTTGACAGTGTATAAGACCTGAATTATCGATGTTATCTTTGTTGATCCATGGGCCAAAGGTACCAAGTGAGGACATCGATGTATAGAATTAATTGTGTTGTGGGAAGAGGGTGTGTAAGCATTTGACTCTTTTAGAAAAGAAGAGTTTACACTGGAAGCTATGTTGATGTGGAAAATTCATGATTTTCTAGCTTATAAGACGTTATCCAATTATGTAGTACATAGTTATTTGGGGTGTCCTATTTGTGGAGAGGAAAATGAATCTCTTCATCTCCTCGCTAGCTCAAACAATGTATACCATTTCCATAGGATGTTTTTATCCCCCCCCCCTTTCATAGTTTTATATTTGAGAAATGTTCTAATTTTTTACCGGGTGGGATTGAACATAGGCTACGGTCGAGAATACTTTCAGGCTCAAAAATTGAAAGTAAATCTTCTAATTGTGGCCCTAATTTTCCAAGTAAGAATCCTAAATTTCAGAATGGCAAGCATAAGAAGACCCCAACTGGGAATGAAACTGAGATAAGAAAGGCATGGTCTAGGAGGTCAATATTATTTGACCTGCCTTATTGGAAGAATAACCCGATACGCCATGTATTGGATGTGATGCATGCAGCGAAGAACATTATTGAACATATTGTGGGAACATGCCTTGGGGGTAGTCATTCGAAGGATGGAGAAAATGCACGAAAAGACCTTAAAGCGTTGAAACTTAAGCCACAACTATGGATCAAAGAAGATAGTACGGGAAGGAAAATAATCCCCCCTGGTGCGCTTACTTTGACGAGTGAGGAAATGAAGGTGCTTTTAGACACAATATATAATTTGAAAGTTCCATCTAATTTTTCATCCAACGTGCAAAGGATTGTGAATTATGCTACCCATGATTTACATAAGTGTAAGTCCCACGATTGGCATGTGATCATGCAATTGGTTCCTCTATTGTTTAAGAACTTTTTCTACAAGCACAAGAATTTGTGAAGGGCTATTATACAAATTAGTATATGCTTCTCACTTTTATGTGAGAAGGTAGTCAATCGAGATCATATAGTGGCCACAAAATTGGCGGTGAACAAAGAGATTTGTGCGTTTGGAGAAGTACTTTCCCACAGCATTCTTTAACATACGTGTTCACTTGTTGGTACACCAATGCTGCAAGGTACTTATTTGCGGCCCAGTTAGATATTGGTGGATGTATCCATTTGAATGATTGATGAAAGTTTCCAAATATTACAACAAGAATACACAATACATTGAAGGATCAATTGCATAGGAATACATCACCGTGGAGTCATCAATCTACACTCGAGAATATAAACATGAGTCATCCAACGTGGATGATAATGATGAGTTCATCGATGAGGATGGTCATGTGATGAACAAAAGAGTGAAATTAACGAGTTTGCAACATGAACAAGTAGCTCGTTATCTATTTAACACACATGAAGATGCTGAAGAATGGAAAAGGTAAGTTTAGATTATTTTAATTTTTACATGATTTATTTTGTAATACGTTCTTCACGATCTATGCAGAAAATATGAAGCCTGTGAGAACAATAAAAGACAAAAAATAATGGCATAATCAGATTGCGAATTTAGGTTGTGGTTTTCACACAAGGTAATTATAATAAAAATGGTTGTTATTAAATGTCACATTACAACAAAGCTTTACAACTAACCTAATTAATTTATCTATATTTTTAGCTCTTAAAGACGGGTGATGCGACATCAAGGCTTACTCGTCTAGTCACTAGACCCCTGTTCATGGCATAAGAGTAAAAAAAGTATCGATTGAACGATTACATATTCGGTGCAATGCTGGATGAGGAAAATACAAATGTACAGAACTCAGTCATTTCATACGGGGCTCTTACTTTCTTTCGAGCAAGCACGAAAGATAAAAGCCTCGTTGAAGCTGAAATGACTTACTATGGTGTAATTCGAAATTTATTTGAATTAGACTATGTAAACTTCAAAAGAGGTTGTATTTTACTATGATTGGGTAAGAGTTGAGGATAAAAATGCTTGTAAAGTTTATTACGGCTGACTTGTCCAAGTTAGAGAGCAACGAACACGTGAGCGATTGGTCATTTATTTGTGCTTTTCAAAAGTTCAAGCAAGTATTTTACTCAGAGTATATCAACAATGAGTCGTGGTCGATCGTCCTACATGCGCCAAAGCGTCTAAACAGTAGTGTGGATGACTTGGTTGCACCTGTCGAATATCAATCCATTTTTATCATAACCCGAATTTGAAATACTTTTTTGATTTGTAAATAAGTATTCAAATTATTTGTAATGACCAATGGATGCATTATTCTAATTCCTATTTATTATCGGACAACAATTTCATGCTTCTTAGTCATTTGTACTTGATTATTTTAATGCTTGTAATAACCAAGTGAATTTGTTAATTAAATTTTTAATCAATTTAAGCATTAATTCAATGTCCATGACCAGAGAGTGTGTGTGTGTGGGGGGGGGGGGGGGTGCATCTGTGTAAATTGAAGTTGGTATAAATTGGTATTGGTATTGGTATAAATTGAAATTGATATTGGTATTGATATGTATTGTAATTTTTGGATTTGGGCATTAATTCAAAGTCCATATACATGTTTATACTAATAATACCAATTTTTGCAAAAAATGACTTCATCCAGGCGCGGTAGAGGAGATGATGAGGGCTCCTCGGCCAGTAGGCCCCCAAAATAGGGAAAATTAGGGTCCGTCGTTGAGAATAAGACGTCATTATTGGTTATAGCGCTAGATCTGCTGAAGGCGATCATTGGCCCAAGGTAGACTCGTTGGAGGGCCATGCCTATTGACCTCAAGTTGAATATCTGGGGGCACTACAGGTAGTGTATTTATATTTATATTTATATTTATATTTATATTTATATTTATAAGCAAGTGATACTTACTTTCTTTTTGGTTTGTATTTGTTTGACAGTAATAATTCGGCCTGCTTGCATATCTCCGCGACTCCGCGTTTGAGTAATTGAGGGATCAATAGTAGTTTGGGAAGACCTGGAAGTCCATTCTAAGACTACGCGACACCCACTTAAGGATTCGATCTCATTGGCACAGTGGGAAAAGTTTATCGACAATGAGACCAATGAGCGGCAATTGGCATCTCGCCGAGGTGGAGTACAGGATGGTAAGTTTTTATTATTTGTAATGACCAATGGATGCATTATTCTAATTCTTATTTATTATCGGACGATAATTTAATGTTTTTTATTCATTTGTACTTGATCATTTTAATGCTTGTAATAACCAAGTGAATATGTTAATTAGATTTTTAATCAATTTAAGCATTAATTCAAAGTCCATGATCCGAGAGTGTGTGTGCACATCCAATTTTTTTGCCCAGTGGAGCACACACACTCTCGCCTGGACGATTGCACTACTCCAGGCAAACGTCTTATGCCGAGGTGGAGCACATGATGGTAAGTTTTTATTTTTCTTTAATTCTAGTTATTCTAATTTAGCATTACTTTGTGTTACTTACTAATTTTGTATTATTTTATTTCAGGACACGGGGAGTGGCCATGAAGGTAGGCCACATAAGCTCGATGCCTATGGCAATTCAGACGAAAAAGGGCAAGGACAAGGAGGTGGCCCCAAGCATCGCAACCACCATTGTAAGTTACAAATGTTTAATTTTTTTAATTTTGTTACAATTTTTTAATTACTTCATTAATTAATCGTGTAGTTTGTCTTTTCAGGCAAAGCTTAAGAAAGTGCATGAGTCGCAGTCTGATACCGACAAAACATCTTTGGCTACGGACGCACTCACCCAAGTGCTTGGGCTGGATCGCAAGGGGAGGACTAGGGGGTGAGATCAGGGTTGCATAATTCTAGGATCGTCGGAATGGAGACGAGCAACAGCGGGTTGGCAAATAAGGTGGACACCCATGATGATAAGCTTTCAAGGTTGGAGGCAACGGTCCTAGATATGCACGCCTTATGAAGCATCAGTTGGGAAAGGGAAAGGGCAAGGGGGAGGAGAAGGAGGTAGAGGTATACGAGGAGGAGGATGAGGATGAAAACGCCACTGCTTCATCGTCAATACGTACAGACCCGATGCCATATGATGATCCATTTCCTATTACGATCCTGCCGAGCAGCCTATGTCAATAATCAGTTGGTCAAGCCTATTTATACTCGACATATATTATGGAGAGCCGATAGCGAGGGGGTTGAGGGATCCGAGCTTCCTCCCAGGTATGCTGGTTCATGGACGTCCCCTCCAAGACATTGAGGCAAGAGTGAGCATCACGCATATAGTGGAGGGAAAGGAAAACTCACCTTTGTGGTTGTGCAAATAATGCAACATTCAACATATTGAGGGATGTCATAATTCATATGTCGTGTGTCCTTCCTTCCTCCTTCGACGTGCTCCTTCTTCATGACATTATTTCTATCTTTTTATTTGGATGTTTGGATATTGGATTGTATTTGTATTTTTTTGATTTTGGTACATGTTGGTTTGGATATGGATATTTGAATTTCTATTTTATTTAGTTATATGCTATTTAGACAGGTATAATTTTGCTTTAACAAGTACAAATATACTGCTGGGCAGTAGCAGTGACAATACTGCCCAACAAGTTTTTTTAATTATGCCCAAAATTGTCACGGTAAAAAACCATGACAAGTCCCTGATAAAGAAACTTGTCATGGACTTGTGACGGGCTTTGACCATGATAATTTTTTTGGTTTTATCACGGGTTTATCACGGTCTTTGACCGTGACAAAACTTGTCAAGGTAAAATATTATGAGAGGACCGTGGCAAGTTCGTGACAACTAAGTTGTCACCCCCAGACTTGTCACGGTCAAAGACGGTGACAAGTCAACTGTTTTGGTATAGCGCCAATTAAAAAATGATCTGGAATTATATTGAAATCAGTTGCTACAAAAAAAAAAAGAATCTATACAAATCACATTTTGATTTCGTACAAACCAAAGTTTTTGTTTGTATAAAAAATTCAAAAGCTATACAAACCAAAGTTTGTGTTCAACAAAAAAATCAGAATCTACACAAACCAAAGTTAACTTTCAAACTTGTACTAAAATGAATGAATGAACAAATCTCACCATGGTACCCTAGAATTTGTGTCTAGACAAATACATGTGTTTCGCTTATGTATATTTTAAATTTCGACATAAAAACAAACAAAGCATAACATTCTACTCCCTTCTTCCCAAATTCTATTTAAAAAGCCTGATTAGAAAGTTGAAGAATACCTAGAACCATCATATAAACCTAAAAGTTAAAATTTTTATTTTAAAAGGCTAAAATTTGGAAACGAAAACCGCTAAAATAGAATATATCAGTTAGAAATAACAATAAACAAATAAGGAGAATACCTTTAGAGTGCAAAACATATAGGATGGATGACAATGGAAGGTGGTACTATTTTTTCTTGATGCCGAGTGACATAGATGTAATGGATGAGTGAGATAAAAAAGGGCTTTGTTTCAGAATATTATTGAGCAAAATAAATCAATGAATGAAATAATAAAAGAATTCGATAAACCTAACTTATTCTTAAGATTTGATATTAGGTGTTGTACTTAGCACATAACAACCATGATCCCAAATGTGATTATAAAACTTAAATCTGAAATCAAAACTATGAAAGCCATCGATCTTTAAATATCAACCTACGGATTCAACACTACCATTAACCTTAAACCATAAATACATACCCATATATTAATAAACTAACAATGACCATTAAAAGTAGATAAACGAAAGGGGTCAAATGGTACTTTTACTACATGTAAATTTTAAATGTTCTCCTTCATACACCCATATATATTATTAATGCACAACTCTTTCTACGTAACTTTTAATCCTAATAATCACAATGTTCTCTCACAAACAGTCCCCCCCCCCCCCCCCCCACCCACCCACCCCATTATGATTTACTGTATAGATAAACCAGAAGGATGCTAACTTTGAAATTTTAGGAAGTCTAAATAATCTAAAGAATTTATAGATCACATTGTTAAAGCAACTTTTCTATATATGGGATATACAAGAGTGAACTTATCTTATGTTAATAGAGTGGACTCATTGTGAATGAAGGCGGTTTAAGATGCCGAATTCTTCAAACATTGACAACAAATTGGTAATCATAAGGAACTAAAACTTAAAATATTAAATAGAAAGATGACATGAAATGGTACCATTTTTAATTTAGTGTAGTTAACTGTCTCACAAGTATGGAGTTAGTGGAATTGAGGGTATAAAAATGACACACATACTAATGAAATACAAATGGTGGCAGCAAGGGAGGTAAATAATCATAGGACTGTCAAAATGGCATCTTATTGCCTTTTAATAGAAGCACGGTGTCGAAATGAAGATTAAACGACTATGAGTGAGTGTCATTATTTAGGAGCATGTTCCAAATTGAATATGGAGTACGAAAAACAAAAGAGGGATAATGATGAGGAGTCCACCACAATACGGGGTAGGTTTATATTGGACAACATATGGAAACATAAACTTGAAGAAAACTAATTATAAAATTTCAATATGTCTAAATAATTTAACGTCTTTGTAGATTACAATATTTTATAGATACTTTTCATATGTAGGACACACGTGAATGGACTCATGGTAGATAAATGCAGTCCACGTTGTCGAGTCTTATCTCATCTGTAAAAGGCGGTCATAGATTCATACACAGTCTGGTTTAAGGAGGATTTTGGCTAAATATGCCAAGGAAAATACACTATATTGAGGACGAATAGAACCAAAACCTTAATACGTTCTAAGCGTGGGGGAGTAATTGATACTTAAGTAACCGTAACATAAAATACTAAATACATTGATAATATGACAAAGTACCATATCTGATTTGATGTCATTTTATGTATAACAAATATGGATCTATTGGTGTTGAGGGTTTCAAAAGTACTGTTTGCGTCAAATTAGAGCAACCAATGTGAGATATTAGCATATCCTGGTAATAAAATCCCGAAATTACATGCTCTAAGAGATTGGGACCTGAAACTTCCTTCATAATGATCATGAAATATTGTTCAACTTTCCTAAAAATATTTGGGAATGTCAACATCATATTCAAGCTATCTTTTATCCCTTTTAATCAGGATTAATCATTCATAGGATTGAATTTCTTACTTACATTGGTTTTTCATTAATTACTACAGAGAACTGACAAAGAAAAGGTTTACATTAATAGATATGGCATACATGGATGGTTCCTCTTTGCACGTAAAAAATTGATTAGTTTTTGAAGAATGCTAACACAACGAACATAACAAACAAAGTTCGTAACAAGAAATGTAGTTAAATACTATATGCTCTAAAAAATGTTCAAATATGAATACAGTCAACCAAAACAATTTTCAACTTTAGAATTCAAAAATTGAAAAACTACTCATGAATGTTATTAAAAAATACTAAACTGGAAAACATAAAAAAATTAAAACTGTAAGAATGTAAAGTTATTTAAAGACATAACCAATTAAAACTACAAAACATACCTGCATTTAGAAGCGAAAAATCTACAAATTAGCACAACAAAAATGTAATTGAACTGTTAGAAATCTAAAACAATTTTTTTAAGACACAAAAACAAACAAAAAAAAGTATATCTGAGACCATGATGTCAAACTTAAAAACATTTCAACAAATAGAAAGCAACAATCTAACACGGTAATGTCAAACTTTAACAAACCCCAGTAAACAACACGATTTTTTTTTCTGCAAATACTACCATTTGCCCTTTTTGTTTACAAATAATGAGAGACATAGAAAATGAAACTCGACACCGTTTGCCTCAACAAAAGCCTAAATTTTTCGGTGCACAGAATTTTAAGAATGCACATGTGTATATTAATTCCACCCTCAATATTAAGTCCTAAAAACTATCTTGTGAAGTACCCTGCGCAATCCACCCAAAATTTGACATAATTCGCATAACATAATGATAATATAAGATAAAGAGTATGCTAATACTATGTAACTTGACATACACTTAACTATTATGAACATAATATTTACTACTATGCCATTATTTGTTTAAAAACATTCCCTCATCAAATCCCTCAATCAAGCAGATAACATATTTAAGGGCTTGAATGAAGGTCTCACCCACCCATGAAACAAATTCATATAGTTACACATGATTTTATGTGAAATTATATGCACAACAACTTAAAAATTAACAGAGATTATGGAACTAAAATTTCAGCAATCCAACCATTAAAATAAACTCAAAACATATTCAAAATCCTTAAATCATAAACACACAAATTCAAACAACAAGTTACTCCTAAAAGTGAAAGATAACATAGTAAAAGTATGAAGAGTTACATACCAATTTTGTACCAAAAAGCACCTACTGACAACCTCAATTCATACGTAGGTAGATGCTAAACTGGATCAATTTATGTAACAACAATAATAGATCACTATAGTTTGATCAACTTATATAATTACATCAATTAAAAAACTAATCTTTAATCTATAAAATAAACTAATTTGTTCTCAAATCTGTGTAAAAAAACTAATATTAAAGAAACATCAATAAACTAATCTACACAATAAACAAACAAACTAATATGCTAAACTAACATCAATTACAAATCTGTAATCTATGAAAAAACTAGTATGGTCTACACAAATTAAAATCAACTGATCTATAAAAAAAACTAATCTCGTCTACACAAAACAAAAAAATCTACACAAACTAATATCAATTCATCTATAAAAAAAAAACAATATGCTCTACACAAAATAAACAAATCTACACAAATTAACATCAATTAAACAAATAAGTAATTTGTAAACTAAAGGAGAAGTGGGGGAAGGGTTACCGATAATGGGGCAAGGGAGGAGGAGACAACAGGTGACGGGGGCAGGGCGGAGGAGACGACAGGTGGTAGGGGTAGGGCAGAGGCAATGACGGGTGCGGAGGAGATAACGACAGGTGGTAAGGGTGTAGGGGCAGTATAGAATAAGAGAGATGGAGAAGATAGATAGACCAAAGAGAGAGACCAAAATGGAGAAGATATATTCGTGCTAATGGTTCTCTTGAGAAGAGGGGAGGAAAATTAAAGAGGAAAAATGCCCAGTTTATCAAATGAGACGGTTTCCTTCTGTCCCTTTTACAATTTATCAAATGAGACGATATTCCTTGACATAAAATAATCTAAATGGGGAAGATTTTTAAGTCTATCCCTTTTGCAATTTATCAATGAAAAGGTTTTATAAATTCGTAGTATAAAATGATTCAAATGGTACGATTACTAAAATTCATCCTCTATAGTTGGCCACAAAAAATAGGCGCTCAAAATTTCACTACCATAAAGGACAGTATATAAAAAGGGATATATATAAAATAGTCCCTCAAACATTTTTTAATATCCATTTAGTCCAAACTTTTTTATTTTGCCTCAAAAAGTCCTTTGTCACATATTTTGGAGAGGGAGTGCCTATGGCGCGGACCTCTAAAAATAAGAGGATATTGAGTGCTTGAGGGACTAAATGGGTTAAACTAAAAATATGTGTCCTTTTTAAAAAATATATATTTATAATAGGGATTATTTAATAATTGACCCATATAAAAATCCATCCCAAATATATGTAATTTAAAAGTGGGTAATTAAAATTCACCTCAAATGACCCTTTTAAGGGACAAAATGACACGATCGTCCCTAACAACCATTTTCGTGTAGTGTGAGGTAATAGTGTTTCATTAGGGTTTCATTTAGGTTCTTATACTAACATCTCCTTATTCATTTCCTCTTTTGATCTTAACCTTATCTTTCTCTGCAAGTATGGTTTAGTTACCTTATTAATCCCATTCATCCAACTAATTACTTTACTTAGTTTCCAAATAATAATTTAAAATATATATTTAAATTAAATCGTAATTTAACACTTTAAATTTAATTCTTTTCTCAAATAAAACCCAAGTTTTAATTAACTCCAAAATAAATTTCAAAGTTTCGTATAAAAATTTGTTTTACATTTAAAATAAATATAAAAATTCAGTTTTCACTTAAACTAAATATTTGAAATTTTCTCAAAAATTTTCAAAATTCCAATTAAATCTTAAAATTCCAATCTAACTAATTATTTTAATTAATTAAATTTTTTTAAATTTATGGGGTATCACAATCCTCCCCCCCCCCCCCCCCCCCCCACACACACACACACATGCAAAAAGAAATTGTCCTCAAAATTCATAATTTATCCCTCATGTTCTTGAGTCAGACTTTATATAACCCCATACAACATGTGTCTGAACCTATCTCGTCATATATAATGAGTTAAACTATCTCCTTATATAGAACGAGTCAAAGTCATTTCCTCATATGCGAATGAGTCAAAATCATATCCTCGTGTAAGAATGATTCAAAATCATCTCCTCATATAAGAATGAGTCAAAATTCATCTCCTCGTATAAGAATGAGTCAAAAACCATCGCCTCATATAAGAATGAGTAAAAAATGAATCAATATAATCATTTTTCCATACACAACAATATAGATCTCAACCAACATCCCAACCTAAAACACCTTGTAAATTAAGGTATGATAAACCATTATAACCAATGAATAATCTATGTCCGACATATACGATGTATCCTTTGTCGGTCGACTTTAGGCCCACCACCAAATCGTCCATAACCATTAAAAGTAGTCAATTAGTAAGTATAGGTCATGCACATATAATTTTTGACAAGATAATCGACACTATACATTACACTAACAGAGACGCAAAACTAATTTAAATATATAAATTATAAATCCTAAACTTTCAACTCCTATCCTTCTCTAGACTCCATGTGTTGGACGTTTTATAAAATAAAATCTAAATAAGGAACCCCCTCGATATACTTATGTCTAGTTTGTACGATCATTGAGACACTACATTAATCGTATATTAACTATATACTATTGAACAACCATATACTCATCGTATCTCTCATAAACTCCCAACTCCTACCCTCTCTAGACTTCATGTGTGGGATGTCTTGTAAACGAAATCAAAACAAGGAACCTCTCATACACTAATGTCCAGATTAGGTAGTTATGGAGGAAAAAAACTAGACTAATTTTCCTAAATATCCTTTACTTTAAGACTACTTATACCGACACACTTTACCCTCATGGAACCTATAATGTACTTTATTATTAACATATCATATTATAACCTCTCTTAACTGTGTTGTTATTTTCCTAAGTATTACCATTCCCTATTGAAATTATCATTCACTACACCTTTATTTTTCCTTTAACATCTATTGTTTCAACAATCTTACTGGATAAGGATTTCTAAAGAAAAATCTCAATTCTACTCTTTATGTTAATACAATTATTCTCAATACACCATTTCTTTCATTCCAACCTTACAAGTACCTATCCCACCACTCAAAATTCTAGATGCACCAATAAAAAATCTCAAGCATAGTAATTCCCAAGGGTAAATATTATAAGTCAACATCTTTCCCTAATTTGTCTCAACATTCAAAACTATACATACTCTCATCATTATTAATGTGAATGAAATTTTAAAATCCACTTATCATCATAACATCCTTAATGTCAATACACAAAGTTCCAATCCCGATAATATATTTCAATAATTTAAACACCATTGATGATAAACATCCGCTACACCAAATCTGTCGAATTATCACGGTCATTGACCTTGACAAGTTTAACTTGTCAAGGTTAATGACCGTGATAATTCCTGGGATGACAACTTTTTTCTCACGGACTTATCACGATCGATGACCATGATAAGTTTGTTAGAATTATCACGGTCCTTGATAAGTTTTTCACGGTTAAGGACCGTGACAAGACCGTGACAATGGTTAAAAAATTATCACGGTCAATGACCATGACAAGTCCATGATAAGTTTCTTTGTCAAGGACTTATCTCGATCAATGACCGTGACAATTCTGGTCAGAATTGAAAAAAAAATTGTTGGGCAGTTTGGCCACTGCCACTGCCCAGCAGTATATTTGTACCTGTTATAGCAACGTTGTATCTGTTCGAGCATCATATATCCAAATAAAATAAAGATAATGCAAATATACATTCAAAATAGAGACAATATGCATCATGATATAATCCAAATATAATTCCAAATGTACCAACTTAAAAATAATTCAATTCCAATAATGTCACTACATGTCTTGGGTAAGGTTAGCTTTGAGGAGGTGAGTAGGCCACACAATATATGAATTGAAACACCCACTAATATACATTGTGCCGCATTGTTCGTGTAACCACAATGGGGAGTTCTCCTTCCCGGGCATCACATACGTGACGAGCACCTTGGACTCGATGTCTTGAAGCTCACGTCCATGAACTAGTGCACCTTGGACGATATTCGGGTCCCTCAACCCCTGCCCTATCCTCTAGCCATCAAATATGTTCAGTATAAACACGCTCGGCCAACTAAGTGTCGACATCGGTCGATCGAAGGGAGCCAAATGGGGAAGTGGATCATCAAAATAAGAGCTCAAACGTGTTGGCGATGAAGCAGCGAGGTCCACATCCTCGTCCTGCTCCAACATCTTCTCCTTCTCCTTCTCCTTCCCTTTCCCCTTAAGTTCTCCGCCCAATGAACACTTCATGAATGAGAACATATCTTGGACCGTTGCCTCTAAATTGGAAAGCTTCGCGTCATACAAGTCCACCGTTCGAGCTAACTCGGTGTCGCTCGTCTCCAATTCGATGATCCTAGATTTGGCCACTCGCAAGCTCACCCCCCTTATCCTCCACTTCAATCAGCGCCAAGCACTTGGCTGAGTGCGTCAGTGGACAAAGATGCCTTGTCGGCATCAGAAATTGACTCATGCACTTCCTTAAGCTTTGCCTGAAATGACAAAATAAGTAAAATAAGTAAAACACATGATTAGTAAAATAAGTAAATTAAAAAATTATAACGTAATTAATAAAAAGTAAAGTCTCGGATTACTTACCATCGTGGTCGCGACGCTCGGGGACACCTCCTTATCCTTCCCCTTCTTCGTCCGAAGAGCCACATAAGTATCGAGCCTATGTGTCCTACCCCTAGGGCCACTCCCTGTCCCCTGAAATAAAATAAAGTAAATTTGGTATCGGCCCCGCAAAGTAAAATAATGCAGAATAATATATTTCTGTAGTTATCGAAAAATTAAATCTTACCATCATCCTATACTCCACCTCGGCGTAAGACGTCCGGACGGAGTAGTGCACGTCCGTCTTTTTTTCCCGATTTTCCCTCCCCGATTGGCGAGATGCCAATTGTCGCTCCCCGATCTCATTGCCAATGAACCTTTGCCATTGTGCCAATGAGATCGGCTCCTTCGGCGGGACAGATTAACGCATTCGGATAACGGACTCTCGTGTCTTCCCAAAGTACCAGGTCCGTTTATTTTTCTTCCACATCTTGTGTTGCTCCCTCAACTGCTCCAAGACGGAATCGCGTAGCTTTGGATCCAGGCTGAATTGTTCCTGTCCAACAAATACAATGTTAGTTGCGAATAAATATAAATATAAATATAAAATGAAATTGAAATCGAAATTGAAATTGAAATATTCATATAAATATAAATATAAATACTTTACCTGTAGTGCCACCACTACACCAAAAACAGGAATCTGGCACGGTTTAAAACTGTGCCAGATCAAATCTGGCACGGTTTTGAACTGTGCCAGAATCAGGTGTTCCAAAATGGCAATTTTTTTCTGGCACGGCTCAAAAGTGTGCCAGATTTGGTCAAACAGGAACACTTCTGGCACACTTTTAAACCGTGCCAGAATTTGATATTTCTGGCACACTTTTGGCACAGTTTTTAACTGTGCCAGATTTGGGCAAATAAGAACACTTCTGGCACACTTTTAAACCGTGCCTGAATTTGATATTTCTGGCACACTTTTGGCACAGTTTTTAACTGTGCCAGATTCAGAACAGTTTAAAATTTTTTGGCACAGTTCAAAATCGTGCCAAAATATGATACACTTTTGACACGGGTTTGAACTGTGCCAAATTTTTTATAAAAAAAAAATATTATTTGAAAGCACAAAATTCACAAATTAATAATATTGCACGTTGTTAATAAATAAATGTACATACAAACTTCAAAATATTACAAGTCTTTATAGTTCACATGCCCAAAAAAAATTGGGCAGAGTTTCCTCTATTTTTTGGACATTCCAAAACCTGTTAATACAAAACCTGCCTAATATAAAGCCCGCACGGCCACAAAATATAACAATTAACTTACAAAAGCCTGCACGGCATAAAACTCAACAATAAAACAACAAAAGACCGCACGGCCATGACACAAAAAAATGGAATCATGAATAAATCCCTTGTTGTAAACCATTGAGTTCTCTGTGTGTTCCACGTGAATAAATGCCAACGATAAACTGTTATCCTGCAAAAAAAATAGGATACAAAAAAGATACGATATTAGTAACCCAATAATTTGCAAAAAATTTTGTTTACTTAAACTATAAAATTACATATATGAGTGGAAATTATCATCATACTCTCAAACCGGGAGACCCGAGACTACGGGGTCAGTTTCTACAAGTTACATCGGTCCCGTGCGAGGTGTTCATGCCTCCTACGAGGTCGTTGGGGGGCTGGTTTGGGTTTTCACCCTTTAACGGCATGTTTTTAACTCTAAGTGTGATTTTTGCAAATTATCGTCATCCTCTCAAACCGGGAGACCCGGGACTACGCGGTCAGTTCCTACAAGTTACATTGGTCCCGTGCGAGGTGTTCGTGCCTCCTACGGGGTCGATGGGGGGCTGGTTTGGGTTTTCACACTTTAACGGCTTGTTTTTAAGTCTAAGTGTGATTTTTGCAAATTATCATCATTCTCTTAAACCGAGAGACCCGGGACTACGCGCCCAGTTTCTACAAGTTACATTGGTCCCGTGCGAGGTGTTCGTGCCTCCTACGGGATCGATGGGGGGTTGGTTTGGGTTTTCACCCTTTAACGGCTTGTTTTTAAGTCTAAGTGTGATTTTTGCAAATTATCGTCATACTATCAAACCAGGAGACCCGGGACTACGCGGTCAGTTCCTACAAGTTGCATTGGTCCCGTACGAGGTGTTCGTGCCTCCTACGGGGTCGTTGGGGGGCTAGTTTGGGTTTTCACCCTTTAACGGCATGTTTTTAACTCTAAGTGTGATTTTTGCAGATTATCGTCATACTCTCAAACCGAGCGACCCGGGACTACGCGGTCAGTTCCTACAAGTTACATTGGTCCCGTGCAAGGTGTTCGTACCTCCTACGGGGTCGTTTGGGGGCTGGTTTGGGTTTTCACCCTTTAACGGCATGTTTTTAACTCTAAGTGTGATTTTTGCAGATTATCGTCATACTCTCAAACCGAGCGACCCGGGACTACGCGGTCAGTTCCTACAAGTTACATTGGTCCCGTGCGAGGTGTTCGTGTCTCCTACGGGGTCGTTTGGGGGCTGGTTAGGGTTTTCACTCTTTAACAGCATGTTTTTAAGTCTAAGTGTGATTTTTGCAAATTATCGTCATAGTCTCAAACCGGGATACCCGAGATTACGCGGTCAGTTCCTACAAGTTACATTGGTCCCGTGCGAGGTGTTCGTGCCTCCTACGGGGTCGTTTGGGGACTGGTTTGGGTTTTCACCCTTTAACGGCTTGTTTTTAAGTCTAAGTGTGATTTTTGCAAATTATCGTCATACTCTCAAACCGTGAGACCCGGGACTACGCGGTCAGTTCCTACAAGTTACATTGGTCCCGTGCGAGGTCTTCGTGCCTCCTACGGGGTCGTTTGGGGGTTGGTTTGGGTTTTCACCATTTAACGGCTTGTTTTTAAGTCTAAGTATGATTTTTGCAAATTATCGTCATACTCACAAACCGTGAGACCCGGGACTACGCGGTCAGTTCCTACAAGTTACATTGGTCCCGTGCGAGGTATATTTGTGCCTCCTACAGGGTCGATCGGGGGTTGGTTTGGTTTTCACCCTTTAACGGCTTGTTTTTAAGTCTAAGTGTAATTTTTGTAAATTATCGTCATACTATCAAACCAGGAGACCCGGGACTACGCGGTCAGTTGCTACAAGTTGCATTGGTCCCGTACGAGGTGTTCGTGCCTCCTATATCGTCATATTCTCTAACGGTATGTTTTTAATCAATTTTGAACGTTTATGGATTTTAGAAAATTTTGGCATAGTTTCATTTGTTTATTCGTTAAATCCAACATGTTTTAACATTTAATATAAACTCAACAGCAACAGCAAATTCCAAAACCAAACCACCAGCAAGTCCCTTCCACCAATTTAACTAAATAAGCTCATAAAGTAAGCCATGAAGTGATTTTCAAACTTTAAAAGGAATGATCAGATATAGAATGAAAAAGATAAACTATAAATATTGAGTAGAAATAATTTATTGCATTTTAAAAGGTTAATAAATGGGTACTAAATAATAGTTACCTGTAGTAACTTGATTAAGATTGGATGGAATTGGCCTGAGTTGAACATTTGTAAAACAAAACCAAACAAATCACTGGCAGCCTATGCTGGCCTTTTGATCTCCAAACCTCCCCAATACCTGCATTCAATTCCCACCGAGCACTGGATCAAACTCTTTAATATTACAGTACCCATATATGATTATACACACACGTGTGTGAAATTGATAACATGTCCCTTTTATGAGTATAATTAGGTATCATTATGTGCCATTAGGACACGCGTTATATTGTGCTTTATTATATATATAGTGAATAATCTACCTTTGATTGTGCTTAAGATGTATTGAATTGATCTAGAGATCAAAGATTGTGATGGAAGATGATCATGGTTAATCTTTTTAAGAAAGTAGTCTATGAAAGAACTTGGGATCTCCATTCAAGGTTCTCAAAACAAGAAGCGCCATTCTTTGTATGGTTTTGCCTTGAAATAAAAATTTGGGATCTCCTACCTACTCACAAAAATCCATATGTCCATTACATATAAGAACATATCAGAAAGGAAAATGGATCAATATATAATGAAATAAATAAATATTCACATTAATTTTTCTCTCACCTGTAAATCAACAATGGGAGGTACTTCAATCTCCTCCATTTTTGTTGCTAGCGAGAAACAGGCCACAGCTAACAATTGGACTATCCAAGCTTTACCCCTCTATGTGCACATTAACATTGTCACAAACATGAACGGGCACAATTAGCATTTAAACACTTAAATATTAATATGAGATTATTATGCCCTAAAATGCATTTTGTGCACATTGAACCATTTTTGTGCCAAAAAAATGCATTTTGTTGCAAAACAAAAAACCCATTCAAAAAATTAATATGAGAAATACCTTAGAGGGGCGACAACAGCCTTGGAGGGAGTGTGCCCTGACTGGGCCTTTGAGAACACAATCACCTCAAGTGCTTGGAAATCCCATCACCCCATCAGATCTTGCCAAGAAAACACAATCACCTCCTATATCACCCACCTCAAGACTGAAAATGTTAGCTGCACATGGCTTTCTCTTTCCTAAACTGGACTATTGAAAAGTTATCTCCACATTCCAAAAATCAGTATATATTAGATTTAATTCCACCTCAGTATATATATATATATTAGATTAAACTCTAGAATTAGATTTAATCTAGAATTATCTAGAATTAAATCTATTTTATTAAATCACTATATATTAGATTTAATTCTAAATAATTCTAGATTAAATCTAATTCTAGAGTTTAATCGAATATATATATATATATATATATATATAAAAATCAGTATATATGATTTTATATTTATATATCAGTATATAAATCAGTATATATATAATATAAATCAGTATATATATATATATATATATATATATATATATATATATATATATATATATATATATATATATATATATATATCAGTATATATATAATATAAATCAGTATATATATATATATATATATATATATAATACTTATAAAGGAAAGAAATTAGGACACCAGATAAAATACCTCAAACCGAGAAAACACGAGGTCGCCGGAAGGGACACCACGACACCGGAATATCAAAAACCCGGAACCAGGGGAGCGGGGGAGGTGACCCGAGGAGGATAAACCCGGAAAATAGGGGCGACGGCAGGGATAAACCCAAGGGGGGAGGCGACGCAGCAGGGGAGAGAGGGGGAGGCGACGCAGCAGGGGAGAGAGGGATGCGACGCAGCAGGGGAGAGAGGGGGGAGGCGACGTAGCAGGGGAGAGAGGGAGGTGACGCAGCAGGGGAGAGAGGGGGAGGCGACGCAGCAGGGGAGAGAGGGGGAGAGCGGGGGAGAGCGGATGGGAGGGCTTGGTTTTTGGTGGAGGGAGAGGGGAGAGCGGGGGAGAAGACGAAGAAGGAGAGAGAAGAGGGAAATTAAAAGGTCCCAAAATTTTGAGGTATTTTATATCCTAGTAAAGTGTACTCAATTTTGGCACACTTTAAAACAGTGCCAAATTTTGGCACTGTTTTAAAGTGTGCCAAATTTCTATTAAACCGTGCCAAAATCTGGCACAGTTTTAAACCGTGCCAGATTTTTAATATCAGGGTGTGCCAAAATGCTGTTTTTGGTGTAGTGCACCCAAACAGCTAACTTGAGCTCATATGGCACCTCCTTCCAACTAATGTACCCCGGGTCGATGATCGTCTTTATCATCTCGAGGGATCTCGCTAATATCTCCGACTTGTTCTCGATAGCCATCCCCAATTTGCCATATTTGGGGAGCCTAGGGGCTGAGGAGCCCTCGTCGCCTCCACTACCACCGAGCCCAGACGACATCATCATAACTGGCATCACCATCCTTGCCTTAATACCTGAAGGAGACATTTGCTGTAACAAAATGTTATTAGTACAAATCAAAATGAATTAGAAGAAGAGATGAAAATATGTACAATTACTACAAATAAAAATGAATTGTTACTGTTAAACATCCCCACCCCCTCCCCACCCCCTTCCCCCACCACACACACACACACACAAATAGCCCCACCCCCTCCCCACCCCCCACCACACACACACGCACACACACCCTGCCCCACCTCCCACTACACACACACAACCCTACCCCCCTCCCCAACCCCCAACCCCTTCCCGCACCACACACACGCACACGCATACACACACACACACACACACACACACACACACATATATATATATGTACAAATCAAAATGAATTGTTACTACAAATATGTACAAGCACGCACACACTACACATCCCTACTTCCCACACGCACACTACACAAGAGTGAAAATGATAAAGTGCAAATCAATTAAAAGCATTAAAAATGGATGTTTCGGTACAAATTGGAATATTTATTACAAATTGAAAAATTATTTAAAATTCGGGTTATCATAAAAAATGGATTGATATTCAATAGGAGAAGCCAAGCCATCCATACTACTATTTAGACACTTTGGCGCGTGTTGGACAATTGACCACGGCTCGTTGTTGATATACTCCAAGTAAAACACTTGGTTAACCTTTTGAAATGCACAAACAAACGGCTCATCGCTCACGTGATCGTTGCTCTTCAACTTGGATAAATCAACCATGATCAACTTGGTGATAAGATCAACTTTACAAGCATTTTTATCCTCACTTCTTACTCAGTCACAGTAAAATACAACGTCTTTGAAGCTTATATAATCCAATTCAAATATATTTCGGATTACACCATATTAAGTCATTTCAGCTTCAACGAAGTTTTCATCTTTTGCGCTCGCTCAAAAGAAAGTAAGAGCCTTGTATGAAATGCCCGAGTTCTGTACATTTATACTTTCCTCGTACACTTTAGAGTCGAAAACGTAACCGTTCAATCGATACTTTTTGTACTCTTGTGTCACGAACAAGGGTCTAGTGGCTAGACGAGCAAGTCTTGATGTCGCATCACCCGTCTTTAAGAGCTGAGAATATAGATAAATTAATTATATTAGTTGTAAAATTTGAGTGTAATGTAACGTTATATAATGACCATTTTCATTATAATTACCTCTTGTGTCAACCATAGCCTAAATTCCCTGTCTAATTATACCATTTTTTCGTCTTTTATTGTTCTCACAGGCTTCATATTTTCTGCATATTACAAAATTAATCATGTATAAAATAATCTAAAATAATGTTAAACATTATAATAATTGAAACTTACTTTTTACATTCTTCGACATCTTCATGTATGTCAAATAGATAACGAGCTACTTGTTCATGTTGAAACCTCATTAATTTCACTCGTTTTCCCATCACATGACCACCATCATCGACAAACTCATCAGTGTCATCAACATGGGTCGAGTCAGGAATATATTCCCGAGTATATATTGATGACTCTACGGTGATGTATTCCTCTGCAATTGATCCTGCAATGTATCACGTATTATTGACGTAATATTTAAAAACTTTCATCAATCTTTCAAACGGATACATCCACCGATATCTAACTGGACCACAAAGAAGTGCCTTGTCGCATAGGTGTACCAACAAGTGAACACTTATGTCAAAGAATGCTGGGGGAAAGTACTTCTCCAACACACAAATCGCTTCGATCACCGCCAATTTTTCGGACACTATGTGTTCTCGATTGACTACCTTCTCACATAAGAGTGAGAAGGTAATACTAATTTGCATAATAGCCCTCCGCAAATCCTTGTGCTTGGATAAACAGTGCTTAAACAATAGAGGAACCAATTGCATGATCACATGTCAATCGTGGGACTTACACTTCTGTAAATCATGAGTAGCATAATTAACAATCCTTTGCAAGTTGGACGAAAAATTGGATGGAACCTTCAAATTATATATTGTGTCTAAAAGCGTCTTCCTTTTCCCACTCGTCAAAGTAAACGCACCAGGGGGAATTATTATCCTTCCCCTACTATCTTCTTTCAACCATAGTTATGGCTTAAGTTTCAACGATTTAAGGTATTTTTGTGCATTTCTCCATCCTTCGAATGATTCCCCCCAAGACAAGTGCCCATAATATGTTCAACGAATTTCTTCTTTACATGCATCACATTAAATACATCTCGCACCGGGTTATTCTTCCAATAAGTCAAGTCAAATAAAATTGACCTCCTAGACCATGCCTTTCTTGTCTCAGTTTCATTCCCAGTTGGGGTCTTCTTATGCTTAACATTCTTAAATTTGGGATTCTTACTTGGCATATTAGGGCCACATTCAGAAGATATACTTTCAATTTCTGAACCTGAAAGTTGTCTCGGCGGTAGCATATGTTCAACCCCGCCCAATAAAAAATTGGAACCTTTCTTAAATCTGAAACTATGAGCCGGGGTTAAAAACTTCCTATGGTAATGGTATATATTTTTTGAGCTAAAGGATAGACGAAGAGATTCAGTCTCCGCTCCACAAATAGGACACCCCAAATAACCATGTACTATACAACCGGATAATGTCCCATAAGTTAGAAAATCATGAATTGCCCACATCAATATAGCTTTCAGCGTAAACTCTTCTTTTCTAAAAGAGTCAAATGATTGCACACCCTCTTTCCAAAACTCATTTAATTCTTCTACCAAAGGAGCCAGGTTGGCTTCGATGTCATCACTTGGTGCCTTTGGCCCAGGTATCAACAAAGCCATCATTGAAAATTCAGGTCTCATACACTGTGAAGGAGGGAGGTTGAGTGGGGCTACGATCACTGACCATACACTCTGATTGGTGCTTAGATTTCCAAATGGATTGAAACCATCTGTTGATATAGCCAAACGAATGTTGCGTTATTCTCGAGCAAAATTGGGATACTCATAATTCATCCTCCTTTAGGTTTTAGAATCAATAGGATAACGCATGATATTACCCCTACTTCTGCCCTTGCATGCCAAGTCATTGCCTCCTCTATCCATGGTACTGTGAAAAATCGCTTTAATTTAGGCCCAACAAGAAAATATTTCAACAATTTTTTAGGCACTTTTGAGCTTGTACATTCCATACTAGTAGATTGGACATATCTAGGTTCATCACATACCGGACAACGATCGAGATTTTCATACTCCTTTCGGTATAGTATGCAGTCATACACACAAGCATGAATCGATTTATACTTAATTTCCAAACCTTTCAAACTGTTATTCATAACATGATAGCTATTTGGAAGCATATTCTCCTTGGGTAGTAAGCCCTTCATCCATTTCAGAATTCCTGTCACGCTATTGCCAGACAAACTGTACTGCGTCTTCAAACTGTGCAAACCAACCATGGTATATAAAGTTGTTTGATCTTTCTCTCAACCAGATTATAACGGTTGGGTCGCCTTAAATTTTAAACTTTGGTAGTCATCGTCAAGGTTTATCGTGATATCTTCACGATCACTTGAACCATGTACATCATCAGTAACCTCATTCTCCTCTGCTTCATAAACCCCATATGCATCATCAACTAAATCCTATAACATATTATGATCTACTTCATCCCCTTCTACATCTATCCTACTTGTTGAAGGTTGTTGTGAAGGTTGGTCGGGGACAAAAGGAACTTTCAATTCACCGTGAAAACTCCAAAATCGATAACTATCTTGCATACCCGATCTTAACAATTATAGTTCAACTGTTTTCCACTCAAACACCTTACCATTCTTACATCTAGCTCACGGATACGGAAACTCTTCATCATTATGACATCTCTTTGCGTATTTCACAAATTCATTAGCACATCTGCGAAACACATCCCCCATTCTATTTATCTCACCCATCCACTCTTTGTATTTCGGATTTCCCATTACAGCTACCACAACTAATCACCTATTAAAGGTAAGAAGCGTATACTCATGGATTAATATAAACAAAACTTAGATTTATAGTATGTTTCATTTAATTATGTCTTATTTGTATTTGATTTTTAAATTTCAAATTCAAATTCAATTTATAATAGAAATTTCTATTTCCTCCATCTCCTCTAAAGGGTGAGTGGTCATATCCCATTCAAGACCGTATTTTTCTGTAATATTCTCAACAGCTCATGCACATTGTTACGATTTAAGAAAAATTTGGCAGCATATCCTCGTAGTTCTCTAAGTACACGACGTAGATTGGCAAGTGTGAGTGTTATTTCAATTGATCAATTGAAATAACAGTCATACTTGTCAATCTAGCATGTACCCAGAGAACATTAGGATACGATTGCAGAACTTCCTCCAAAAGTAACAACTTTAAGCCACTAAGAATATTATTATACAGAAATTATGCAGTCCCAAACTGTCCAAACGGTACAGGGGTAATGACTCTCGAACGGGTCTAAGGGCTATTGAATGCGTACGCATAAGAACTAGAAGGCTAGTATCTATGCGCATTATATGTAGTTTCAAGTATGTTTCATTTAATTATCATACTATATATATATATATATATATATATATATATATATTGTTCGTTATACAAAGTAATTTTAAAAAAAAGTTGAAAAAATCCACCCTCATATGGACAATAATCCAGTGGTCATGCCACTTTTAAAATTAACCAACCCAACATCAATCTACTATAATCCAATCGCAATGTCAACAACAAATGTGTATCCCGTACTCCTTCAATTCATCTACTCAATTAATTATTTTCATCAATTAAACTGACAATTAAAGTATACAATTATTAATTTACTAATTTACAATGAGGGACAATCCTTCTTTCATATATTAATTTACTAAAAAAATTAAAAATCAATCAATTTGTTTACAAGGGACACTACTTACTAAAATTAACCCACCCCCACACACACATGCATGCAGCCCCACCACCCGTCACTACCCCCCGCATCATTTCCCTCTCTCGCACATATGCACAAACACGCACACTACACACACGTATACACAGACGCGCACATATACATACACACACACGCAACCCCATCCCCCTACCCCACCACCCACCCCATCCCCCTGCCCCACCCCCTCCCCACCCCACCACCACACACACACACAAACACCCCCTGTCCTACCCCCACCACACACACACACACGTACAAACAAACATACACATACACACACGCACGCACACATATACACACACACACACACACACATATAAATGGTAGAGAGAGAGAGAGAGAAACCAACCTGAAAGTAGAAAGAGAGAGTGAGAGAGAGAGAGACAAATTAGAGGGAAAGAAATCGGTGAGGAAAAAAGGAGGGGAAAGGATTTTTGCTGACAGATTTGTCACGGTCATGCCATGGTCATTGACCGTGATACCTTTATGTAATTTTCACGGTCATTGACGGTGACAAGGACTTGTCACGGACTTGTCATGGTCAATGACCGTGACAAAAAATGCGTGTTTTTTTGTCACGGTCAATGACCGTGACAAGGCTGGCCGCTGAAAGGGTGCTAATTTTTCCATTTTGGTGTAGTGATCGAGGTCAAATCCCTCAATTGAGTGTGTGACTATTTATGCAATCATACGTCTTATACTTACAACAATCCCAAATCCCATAACATTTAGCCGTACTAAATACCTAATAAAATCTATAATCACCATCAACATCCTTCAACACAATATACCCCTAACCCAAGATATGATTTCCACTCCAACAACATAGGCTAAGAATTTGAAATTCTCAACATGATTTTCCAAATAATATCAATTACTCAATATCCACCTTCCAATTTTAGTAACATGAGTATATAATCAACTTATTCATAATAATTTGTAATCTCAACGAATGTATTCTTTCATTCATCAAACTTATGCTTTCTAATCATACACATATAAAATAAATTTTTCCAAATTTCTGAGTAAGATTTCATAATACATTATCTAATCCATATTCAATTGGGGTTCGTATGAATTCCCCAACAATCAAAATATACCAAGATACACTCAGCATCTCTTAATTTTAACCTCATTTTACTAATACGCCAACATGTTTCAACCTTTTAAAGGGAATTTTTATGTTTTAGATGCAACAAACTCATTTGTTTACTACGGGTATTTGCATTTCATTATTTGATTAATACTATGGTCATATCCCTAAAATACCAATTTTTTTATATAATGACTACTTAATTTAGTCAATAAGTCTCAACAATTATACCATAACCAATTAAGTTCTTAGTTCATTTAAGGTTCAGAAAACATATTTAAAATGGGATTCATATGGATTGCCCAAAACTAATTGTGTCCTAACATCATTACAAGTAATTTCTATTACAATTTCACAGGTCAAATCATAACTTATATGCATTTCTTTATGTTTATTTATGTGTAATTCTCTATTTGTATTGGACCAAGATTATGGCATATTGTTATGTATCTTTAACATGAAATATATATTGTTTGGCAGCATGGCTCCTGGACATAAGTGGATGAGAGTTAATGGTAAACTGGTTCAACAAGCGAGTCCCAGCCCACCACCACCACCAGTGACTTTCAATCAAACTCTGTCGACCGCTTCAAATCCCACTCCATCAATGGCATCAAATCCCATTCCATCAATGGCTTCAAATCCCTCTCTGTCAATGACTTCAAACCAGATAATACCTTTACCTTCAAACTCGTTGCCAATGGATACCCCTACTAATAGCACTAGTATGTGATGCCTTCAAGTCAAACTCTAACTCTCTTAATAGAGCATCATCTTTAGCATTAATTGAGTTTTGATTGACTTTGAATTAAACTGTGGAAATCAGGATTAACACTGACTGGAATTGAGATTTGACTTTGAATTAAAACTGGAAATCAGGATTGAGTTTTGAACACTTAACTCTCTTAATAGAACACCATATTACCTAGCTTCATTCTTTTCTTCTGATTCAGCCAACGCGACTACTCGAATCATCAAGTCATCTGCATCTGTCTAAGAGATTTATATCATTACCCAAATGTTGAATTCTTGGATAATTTTTGTCAAAGTAATTGCATCCAATTTCAACTTTCTTATCAGAGTCTATCGAGGAGTTACTTCAAAAACTCCTGGAAATGGTTTTCTCATACAACTCACTATGCCTAGTGGGACTAAAACTTGAGATCACAGTCATATATAAGTCTGTATAATTATGAAGTATGGCCTTCTTTGTACTTATGATAATATGTATGTATGAATGAGAACGAGAGAAGAAAACCCTATTTTCACTAGTTTTGTTGATGTGTACGTAATTAATTGCTTTTCCCCTTAACATCATTTCCATTTTTGTATTTTTTTAATTTTTAGGAATTTTTTTGTTTATTATATATGATGAATGGCTTGTGATACAACTTTTGAATAATGAGGGCTACTCTTGAAGATATTTTCTTGAATGGAGAGCGAAAATTGTTTGTACTATCTTATGCACATCTAATTTGGTTGTTGCATATTTTTCAACACTATTACAGTGATTGATGATTAATTGATGGCGATTCTGATGAGGCTGGAGGTTCTTTACTAACCAAAAATTTATTGTTGTTAATTCGGATTTTTTCGATGTCGGCGCTCAACATGACTTAGTTGAGATGTTGCTGACTAGGTCGAAAAATGTATTGTAACACAATCATCAATTATCGAGAGAGTTGGAGTCAAATTTTCTGGTTGAAGAGTTATCTTAACTGCTCCAAATAAACTTGCACACACAAAAGTCCTTTACTCAGTTATCCTAACTGCTCTAACCCCCTACCCCGTTGCTTTCTAGCAGCAAACCAAACCCCCTACCCCGTTGCTTTCCAACTGTAAACCAAATCGCGCACCAGCCTCTATATGCTCCACCAAATTCACGCACACATCTTGCTACCTCCTAAACATACCCACACATCAATGTGAACTCTCAGTTGGGGGCACATGCCGCGTACTTCTTAGGATTATGCTAGATACCTCTGATGGCTAAGAATGCTCAATGGAGTTGTATATCCTGTTGGGAAACGATGATAGAAAAATATCTAAGTGGTTGGGTGGATGGGAGAAGGGCCTCTTGTCAAGACAGGGTAAGCACATGAAGGAAAAGGGAAGGGGGAAAAGGATAATCTTGTCAATTTGGGAACAATGTTTCGATCTAAGAAAAGGGTGGGAAATTATTTGGAAAGAAAGTTTTTAAGTTGAAATTTGGATATGGATATTCCACCTATATTAAGACTTGCCTTGCAGCTCCATATATCTTATTCATGGATTGGGAATTCCAAACTGCATTTCTTGTTTCTTAGGATGTTTCGTTTGTCCACCAATTCTCAAGCAGTCATTGTTTATGAAATTTAGTTTCAGTTTCTCTTTCTATATAACTTTGGACTAATTTTGATGATAAGGAATTCCTTGATTTCATTTCACTTTTGGAATAAGTTCAGTTTTAATTCCCGTGTTAGAGATCGGGTCAAGGGAAAAAGGTATGTCGGGTCGCGATCAGACCTCTTGTGTATGCAAGGAATGATTATACAGATTGTCTAATGCATGACCAATGAAAGAGAACTAGGAGCATCCGAGGGATTTTAGTCTAGAGAGTTTATTTAATGCTAAGTTGGGTTGCACACGAACTGTGTTAGACAAGGGGTATAAGGGCTTAGTCATACTCAACGTTTTGAGATTATATATCATATCTTTGGGTGGGTCTTCTACTCATATTGTTGCTGTTGAGATTTTTATTTACTGATATTGATATATGTTGTTGAATTATACAGTTCATTATTCTTTTCTCAGTTGCTTGTTGGGTTTTGGATATATGTAAGACTAATGCTTATTGGAGATATTGAGTTTAAAGTTGATAAACTCCTTTACCAATTCAGTTCTTTTTTTTTATTTTTTTATTTTACAGAGTGGTTTTAGTATACAAAGGAAATGCCACCGATTTTTTTTTAAATAATAAAAATAAAATTGAATTTGATAATTTTGTTGGTGTTTAGATCAATGTGTGTTATTTCTTAGTTGGTGTTTTTCTATTTATCAATTGTTAATAGACTTATAAAGTTAGAAACTAATGCCTTGGTACTTTTTGAATTGCAGATTGGGACGTTGTGAGGACGCTTTTTGAAAATTATTTTTGGGATGATGATGAAGATGAAAGGTGAACGTAACAAACTTGTTGGGAGTTATTTTTTGGAGGGTACTTTGTAATTGATTGGAAACTAACGCCTTGGAAAATATAAAGCTAGAAACTAATGCCTTAGGAATTATTTTTTGGAGGCTACTTTGTAATTGATGTGTTGTAACAAACGATGTAGGCTATTTTGTAATTGATCAATGGTTTTGAGATATTTGTACGAATGCTTTCGTATCAATTAAATAACCTTTTGAACCTTAATTTTCAGTATGCATATGATGGTAGTTGATTACTTATAAAATGTCGATTCTATAATTAATATTTATTTGATTGAATAACTATATGAGAAATGAAAAAAATTATGAGTTCTAAATTAATAATTTTTTGACAATAAAATTCATTTCATGACAAAAATACTTTGTCCTCGAAGTGACAAAAATTAGGAGTTCTAATACCAATTTTATGGGTCGATACCAATTTGAATAGAAATTATATATTATTATTAATTGATAAAACTTACACTAGTAGGTAGTTACAATAAAGGGGGGGGGGGGAGAAAGGTATAGTATAATAGTAGTAGATGAGGATGGACCATTAAGGGTGAAAGAAAAGGAATGAGATGAGGAAAACGTGAAATAATGATAATAATGGAGTAACAAAGTAAATAACACGTGAATGTTAATAATAGAAGTGACAAAATGTGATTCAAATAATAAAACAATACATATTAGTCCAGTCATTTTAATATGTGATTTATAGTTAAAAGTTATGAGTCAAATACGATGCTTATATTTAAAAGCTACGAGCCAAATATGCTGCTCATGTTTGAAAACTATGAATCAAATATAAAGTCCAATTATAAAAGCTACGAGTTAAATATAAAACTCATTTTTAAAAGTTGCGAGTAAAATATGAATATTTTTACGTATTGTAATATTCACTTTGGTAGAAAAAAAAATGGACTGACTGATATTCGGTCCGTCCATTGTTGGTGAAATTGACATTTAACTGAACTCATTTCATTCAACCCACATTTAATCAATCCATATTAAATCCGTCCAAATTAAATTCAGCCCACAATTTTGACGCTAATAACTTATAACACCGCGCGCATGAGCATTTTTGGTCAGATTTGTTTACAGGTCCACGGACCTGAATTCTCTATCTATTTTTTGTTGGCGTGAGACTATGCATGGCTTTAAATCGTAAATGTGGGGACCCTGAATTTAGCACCATAGGCCTGGACGAGTAACCTCTCCCTAGCGGCCCAAAGCCCAGGCCCATCACCTTCGTATTAATCCAATTATCCCACGATCCCATGAAGGGAAGTTGTGGGGAAACATGATTCCATGTAGGGGAGATGGCTAATAAGAAGGAACCCATCACCCCAACTACTCCAACACATACATGTATAAATAAAACCCTAAGTCCGGGGCAGAGGACAAGTTGTATTCTCCGTACTTATTCTTCAGAATATAGAGAAATAACACTGACTAAACCACCGTGGACGTAGGCACTTCTTTGCTGAACCACGTACTCCCGTTGTTGTGTGATTAGCTTTTTATTTGTCTTTTCTTGGTTGCTACCTCTTTCATATTTATTTGTGTTGCATAATAATTGTCACCACAATTGGCGCCGTCTGTGGGAAACGTTTATCTTTCCTTGAGAAGAGCCCACGCCAAGAAAAAATCTAAGATGTCTGGTCACAGCAGCAATGCTCCTCAAGCAGGAGATATTCAGGAGCCACCCGCTCCTCGCAGGATTAGGTCTGAAGTCCGACGTTCAGATCAAGGGGCTAGCTTAGAAAGGCCAGCCTCAGAAGAAAGTCAAGGACCAGCAAGGTCCACTCAGATATCCAGATTGATCGATGCATACGAAGCAAGGCTCCACGAGCAGAGGGAGTCTTCTCGCAGGTATGAGGCTGAGAATGCTCGCCTGAAAAGAAGACTAGAAAAACTGGAAAAAGAACTACGTCCTGGTACCAGGAGACGCCCCTATCGCACTCCTAGCCCTCAGGCGAGCAAATCTCGCAGCCGAGGAAGGAGCCCTAGGCGGCAATATCAAGGGTTCGAAGGTGGCGACTCAGACGACGACCTCTGCGAGCAACTGAGAAAAGCTTGCCGCTATCAGAGCCCTGCTCGCAGCGACGACAACATACGGAACCTAGTCCGCAGAGAAATGGACCAACATCCAGCTCACCGTGGCACCAGGTCAACCAGAGAACTCGCCAGGAGAGCCCTCAAGACCCAGATGAAATCGCCCTTCACCAGGGAAATTGAAGGAAAAGAAGCTCCCAAAAAGTTTGCTATTCCAAGGTTCAAGATTTACGACGGGAAGACTGATCCCATTGATCATGTCAGGCAGTACCGGCAGCCTATGACCCTCTGGAATCACCGAGATGCACTGATGTGCCGTATTTTTCCCTCGAGCCTCCATGACGTGGCCCAAAAATGGTTCGAGAAACTCCCTCACCGATCCATCAGAAATTTCAAATCCCTGGCCGAGCTCTTTACGGCCCGGTTCATCACCAGCAGCTCCCATCCCAAAAGGATGGATGCTCTATTGACGATGAAGAAAACTCCTCAGGAGACACTTCGAGACTACGCGAAGAGGTACTGGGAGTTATTCAACGAAGTCGAAGACTGCGCGGAAGAGGTGGCAGTGGCTTCATTCAAAATTGGGCTACCTAGCTCTTCCCTCCTTTACCAGTCCTTGACGAAGAAGGAAGCAACCACCATTGATGACCTGATGGCCCGGATTGAGAAATACGCAAAGGTGGAAGATGTCACCCGCCTTAACGTAGGTGATAACGGTCGAGCCAAGCTTGCCACGAAGGGAAGTGAGAAAGTTGATAACCAGAAAAAAGGAGGAAAGAATGGGAGCAAGAATGGCCCCAAGAACAGAGGAAGCCCTGACGTTGCAAAGTCGTTCCAGGCGGTCAACACCGTCTTCAAAGAACCAATTTACAAAATTCTCGCTAAGATCAAGGATGATCCGTTCATCAAATGGCCCCGAAAAATGGGAGGAGACCCATCGAAAAGAAACAATGCGCTGAGATGCACCTTCCACAAAGAGGGAGGACATAAGACCGAGCACTGCAAGGCTCTTAAGTCCCACCTCGAGGAGCTGGCCCAATCCGGACATTTGAATGACTTTGTGGAAAGGAAGGTAGAGAGAGTGACTGTCCACAAGGAGGCAAAACCCGACAACGTATTAGAAGACGACACCGGACACGAATTCGCAGTAATCCATGGAGTATCCGATGTTAAGCAAATCCAGGGCAACTCAGCTCGGATGGAGGTAAAGAAGCTGACAGCAGTAATGCAAGCTTTTCAAATAGATCCAGCGAAATCACAGGCAGGAAAACGCCGGCGAGTAGAGGACATCAACTACAACAAGCATATTGTTTTCACGGATGAAGATCTTGTGGGAGTGAGGACCCCACATCACGATGCCTTAGTCATTACACTCAGGATAGACAACTTTGATATCGACAGGCTCCTCGTCGATCAAGGAAGCTCATCCGAAGTAATGTACATCGACCTGTTCAGAAAATTGAAGTTGAACATCACCGACCTGAAGGGAACCACTGTTCCTCTGGTTGGCTTCGCTGGAAAAATGACCATGCCTCTGGGCAAGATAGTACTACCAGTGCTCGCTGGAAATGTTTCGAAAATGATCGAATTCTTGGTGGTCGACATCGATTCACCGTATCAAGCCATCCTCGGTAGGGGATGGCTTCATGCAATGAAGGCAGTCTCCTCGACCTACCACCAGAAACTCAAATATGTCACCGAGCGAGGAGTGATGGTGTTGGCGACCAGGCGATGGTGAGAAAGTGCTTCATAGCGGCCATCCGACCAAAGCCAGAGAAAAAAGACGTTCAAACCAGCGAGAAAGTGGAGGAAGGTGCAATCCCTTCCAAATAGCAATTAAAATATGGAAGGCCCGGAGTGGAAGAGACCAGGCTCCTCCCCTCCGAGCGTGTTGTAGAGGACCTGGTAGAAGTAATTGCTAGAGAAGGCGACAACAGCAGAGTCTTCCTGATCGGGACCTCACTCACTGACCAAGAGCAAAAGGATTTGTTAACCTTACTCAGAAGCAACATAGATGTTTTCGCTTGGGAACCCTATGAGCTGCCAGGAATCGATCCCAATATGGTCTGCCATCGGTTGCACGTCAGTCCCACATTTAAGCCGATAGCACAGAAGGCACGAAAAACTGCTCCCGAGAAAGCCAAAGCAATAGAACAAAAAGTCGAAAAACTGCTGGATGCAGGATCCATACGGGAAGTGCAATTCCCCAAATGGTTATCCAACCCAGTGGTAGTTCCAAAAAGCAACGAGAAGTGGAGAGTTTGCATAGACTTCACTGACCTCAACAAAGCCTGTCCCAAGGATAGCTTCCCTCTTCCAAAAATAGACCAACTAGTAGACGCCACTGCAGCTCACGAGCGAATGAGTTTCCTGGACGCATACTCAGGCTATCACCAGATTCCCCTGTACGCACCAGATTAGGATAAAACGGCGTTTATCACGACGGTTGGTTTATACTGTTACAAGGTCATGCCTTTTGGGCTAAAAAATGCAGGGGCAACCTATCAGCGGCTGGTTACTAAAATGTTCAAGAATCAGATAGGAGACACGATGGAGGTCTACATCGACGACATGCTCGTCAAGAGCAAGGAGAAAGAAAACCACCTTTTGGACCTGGCAAGTACCTTCGAAATCCTCAGGAAATACCGAATGAAACTCAACGCAAGCAAGTGTTCCTTCGGTGTCCAATCTGGAAAATTCCTTGGGTATTTGGTCAGCAAGCGTGGCATAGAGGCAAATCCGGACCAGATTGATGCAATTAAACGGGTGCAACCTCCTCGCACAATCCGCGATGTAAAGAAGCTCACTGGAATGCTCGTTGCTCTAAATCGTTTCATTTCTAAATCCTCCGAGAGATGCAAGCCCTTCTTTCAACTCTTGAAAGGCAGCAAAACGGTAGAATGGACCCCAGGTTGCTCACAAGCATTAGGCGAGCTCAAGTCCTACCTAAGCTCCCCACCACTGCTTGTCATACCACAGCAAATGGACCCTTTGTACCTCTACCTCTTTGTATCCAGCCATACTATCAGCTCAGCGCTAATGTGTGAAGTCACAGGGATCCAACATCCAGTCTATTACGCGAGCAAAACCTTACTAGACACCGAGCAGCGCTACCTGCCATTGGAAAAGCTCGCATTCGCCCTAGTAATGTCCTCGAGGAAACAGAAGCATTACTTCGAAGCTCACACGATCATTGTCCTTACATCACACCCCCTCAAGGCTGTCCTAAGGAAGGCGGATTTATCGGGCAGACTGTCTAAGTGGTCAGTCGAGCTCGATCGGTTTGACATCCAATTTCAACCAAGGACATCTATCAAGGGTCAAATCCTCGCTGACTTCATAGCTGAATTCACAGGCGAGGAACCCTTCGACCAGCCTAAGCCAACAAAACAAAACAGCCAGGCTACAGGGGGAAGCTAGAAGCTATTCGTTGATGGAGCCTCCAACTCAAAGGGGGCAGGAGTAGGAATTGTTCTCATCACTCTAGAAAATTCAGTCCTCGAGCAAGGAATCAGGCTGGGATTTGCAGCCTCCAACAACGAAGCAGAATACGAAGCCTTAATTGCAGGTCTCCAAAGGGCGCAAACTCTAGGAGCAAAGCATTTACAGGTATTCGGAGACTCGCAACTAGTTTCCAATCAAATAAGTGGAGACTACAACGCGAAGGATGAGAGGATGTCAGCCTACCTCTCCTTGGTAAGAAAATTGATGACGAACTTTGAAGAAATCAACATCCAACAGTTTCCCAGGGGGCAAAACAGCCACGCTGATGCCTTGGCAGCCCTAAGCTCGGCAGTTGATTCCAACCTTAAAAGGATAATCCCTATCGATTTCCTTAGCTGCCCGAGCATTCACCCCAACTGCGAGCTGACAAAAGCGAAACAAATACTCCAATTAGAACCAACCCCTAGCTGGATGGATCCCTTAAGAGACTATTTGAAGAACGGAACGCTCCCAGAGGATAAGAGGACTGCCCACCAGATAAGAGTCAAAGATGCTCGCTTTCAATTTTCCACGGGAGGCGACTTGTATAAAAGATCTTTCTCCGGCCCCTACCTTAGATGCGTCCACCCAGGCGATATCAAGACAGTGCTTCACGAGCTTCATGAAGGAATCTGCGGGAGTCACGTCGGAGGAAGGTCTCTAGCCTTCCGAGAAATAAAGGAAGGTTACTGGTGGCCATATATGCAAAGGGACTCCGCAGTATATGTCCGCAGATGCCTAAAATGCCAGCTTCACGCCCCCATGGTCCACCAGCCTGCCAGCGAATTGAAATCCCTGACCAGCCCCTGGCCTTTCGCCCAGTGGGGAATAGACATCGTGGGACCACTGCCCACCGCTACCGGCAATCGCAAATACCTGTTGGTCGCCACTGATTACTTTACCAAGTGGATCGAGGCAGAACCACTGACGAACATCCGAGATGCTGACATGATGAAGTTCATATGGAGAAATATAATCACTCGATTCGGGATCCCCAGAACCATCATCACTGACAATGGGACACAGTTCGAGAGTGGCCCCTTTCAGGACTTCTGCGACCAACACGGGATTAGGCACCACTTCAGCTCGGTAGCTTATCCTCAAAGCAATGGACAAGCTGAGGCTTCCAACAAAACAGTGATCGCTGGATTAAAAAAGCGGTTAGAGCGAGCAAAAGGCGCGTGGACTACCGAGCTACCACATGTCCTATGGGCATACAAAACGACTCCTAGGCGAGCCACAGGTCAGACGCCATTCTCACTAGCATATGGTATGGAAGCGGTCATCCCATTAGAAGCAGGATTGCCTACAATGAGATCCGACCTTGTCGAGCAGAATCAGAACGATCAGGCTTTGCTCGCTGAACTCGACTTGGCCGACGAGCGCAGGGAACTTGTACTAGTAAAACTAGCGAGCTATCAGCAACAGCTCGCGAAGCACTACAGCACAAGGGTCAATCCGAGGAAATTCGAAGTTGGGGACTATGTTCTAAGAAAGGTCCTGGGCAACACAGTGAAGCCATCAGACGGTAAACTGGGCCCGAACTGGGAAGGACCTTATGAGATAATTAGAGACGATCTGCAAGGTGCCTATCATTTGAAAACGATGGAGGGCAGAGAGATACCACGAGCATGGAACGCAGCTAATCTCAAGAAATTCTACTTTTAGGAGTTCAATTGTTAGATCTTTTATTGTACTCATTATGAGAAAAGACAGTTTATTTCTCTATTTACCAATAAAAATCTCTCAGTTGATCACTCTCTAAAAAGTAACAATTATATCTTATTGCACATCCTTTTCAAATCACAGGTATAATTGTTGACATAGCAGGGGAACACCCCTCCTCAGGTCATCGTCATGAAGCACGACAGACCTCTTAGCATTGCCCATGGCAATATATGAAGCCCTACAGAGCATTCTTAGGCATTAAACCTACTTTGGTTAAACAAAATCCTGACCGGATGAAGACATCCAATAACAGGTGTGTCCTCGCCAATTGCCCCACTTAGACCTAAGGGAGTGTGACGACACGACCTAAAAGGTAAAGAAAGGGCACAATGGTATTCTTAATACTGGACTGGGCGGACACTCACATGACAAGATAAAAAAGATTGTGAAGATGCAAAAATATAAAAAAGATTGGATAAACACGTTTAGTCGGCAAAATCGCCCAAAACTCAAACTTTCCATTAAATCTTTTACATTTACAAACAATAATAGTACATGTTTAGTCGGCAAAGCTCGCCCAAAGCATTTACAATTATTAAAAAACAAAAAATCAAGGAGGTGGAAGCCTCCGAGCAAGGTAGTCAGCAACTTTAGCTCTCCTCCCATCATCAGGAGCAGGATCGAACTCCTCCACAACCTCATTTACGTCCAACTCCAGTAATCGCCGGGGAATAGCATCGATGGGAATCCATTGATCATCTCGCCTGAATGGATTGGGCATCAGAGTAGAGGGAGACATCTCATGCCGATACCACAATATCGAATTTCTCGGGACCTGCAACTCTTTGAGAGCACTCAACCACCCCCTGATGAAGGAAAGCTCCTCGAACTCTGATAATCTTGTGGGAGCATCCAGCCAGCCCTGATCATAGCCATCTGTCCACACTTGGCGAGGGCCCTTCTTGAATAGATGTCGCAGTCGGGTGACGTCCCTCTGAAGCCCAGCAGCAGTCACATAAGCTCGCCGGACATCGCCGCGCAGCTCCTCCATTTCCCTCTCACACTGCTCCTCAACTTCTCTACTCCTCCCCCGCGTACTCCTACCAGCACGCGGGAGGGGAGGCCGAGCATCTCGCGACGAGGAAGAGCCTTGTAGGACTGCCGAAGCGGTGCTCGGTGAATGCTCCTTAAGCTTCGAGACCTCCCGCCTCAGGTCGTCATTCTCCCGCTGAAGAAACTCCACGACTTGATTGATCTCGGTGGCCTCCAGTAACTTTTCTCTCAGCTCGCTAACTTCTTCTTGCACTGAAACTCCGATCTCTTCCATTTCCTGGAGCCTGTCCTTCAATTTGGCCACCAGCTCGGACTGATCCTTATATTTCTGGTTCCTTGACTTAGCAAACCTGCAAAACCTAGCAAAAGCCTGGAGAACTGCAGGGCTTGCATTAGGACCCAGAGTCCTACCTAATTGGGAGGTAACAGGAATATAGTCATCCACATCAACCAACTACAAATAAAAGAAAGAGAAGAGAAAGGGATCAGCATAAACAAAAATAAAGTCTTTTCATTGATAATGAGCGAGGTTACATCAGATCAAAAAAGGAAAAAGTTACAAAGAATCCCTATCACTTAGCAACCTCGGTGGATGGACCCTTGTCTTTATCAGCATCAGCAGGGGCATTACCCTCTCCAGGGGTATCCACTACCTCCTCAACTAAAGGAGCGTCAGAAGGAGTCGCCCGAGAAACAGGATTGGTGCCTTCAGCAGTTGGGGCTGGGTCCTCATCCACGACCGGCTTTGGCCCTGGATCATGCTCGTCAAAGAGTGGGGATGCAACATCCACCCCAGCGGCCACGAGGGCCTTGTTCCACCCTTTCTTGAAGTTCAGACGGCTAATATAGCCTATCTGAACCTCGGCGTCTTCATACGCAGCAGCCCAGCCAGAATTGTACGAATCTTCTTTAAGGGTGGCTGCCTGGGCTTTCTCCGCCTCCAGCTGCTCGGCAAGAACCCTGTTCTTCTCCACAAAGTCCAGCTTGCTCGAGCAGACCTAATCATACGACTTCCTCAGCTCGCCGAGCTCCCTGACAGCATTATCTCTCTCGCGAGCAGAATTAGCAAGGACCGAGGCAGATGAAGCTCGAGCCGCATTAGCAGCCTTCAGATCGGCCTCCAGCTGAGAACCCCTGGCCACCAGAGTGGACTTCTGCTGTTCCAGCTTGCTGTTCCTTCTCAACAGCTCGTCGCGAGAGCGATAGAGCACAACAAAGTCAGTCACAAACTGCAAACCAAACAAAGGAAGGATCAAAAAGAAGAAACCATCAAAACGGGTTAAAAAGAAGTTGAGAATTAGAAAAGGAACCTTACCAAGGCAAGCCTCTGGTTAGCTTGCAAAGCCAATTGATCAGACCCTGACGCCCTCTCACGATCTGCAGGGAGGACTGCCCTCTCAAGCAGCGCAGGGGCGAGCTGAGGAGAGGTGGCCACCGAAGCCCCCTCAGGCAAAGCAGATACTGGGACCAAGGCTTGACCAGTTTTGGTCATCAGTTCCATCTTCCTCCTCTCCTCCTCCTTTTCCTTTCTCCCTCCTCTTTCTCTCTTCCACCTTCTTCCTCTCTTCCTCCTTTTTCTTCTCCCTCTCCTTCGCCTGCTCCTCCTCTCTCTTCTTCTTCTCTTGCTCTTGAGAGAAAGGCCGAGAACCAGTAGCTATGGCCCCGGAGATAGTCTTCGATTTCTTGGACCTCTGTGCAAGAAGCACATCATCATCATCATCATCATCTCGGATTAAATTCTTCCTGGGCGGCATTTCTTCACCTGAACTGCTGGTAGTACTCGAAGAACTGCTACTATCAGCACTGCCTCCACCCAAATTACTCACAACACCTGCAGGCTCACTCTCCGAGCTGCTCTCTTCTTCGTCCAATTGGATGGGCTCAGCAGAAATCTCTTCGGAAGAGTCAAAGTCCGGAACAGTATCCACAGGTCGGGCTATGAAGCTGGAGCCTGTGTTTTTGTATTCAAGAAGAAAAGCAGCAGACCTAGGATGCTCGCCGTCACCCAAGGGTTCCCTGATGTTCCAAGCTTTCACCAGTTCCGAGATACGAACCTCGCTGAGAGCAGGCTCCAAGTTCTTTATCTTCGATGTAAAAGAAAAAGCAAGGAGAAGTTAGAAAAACCACAAAGTCAGCAAAGGTTGAAATAATAATCTGGCATCTACCTATATATTCTTCCCCATAAAAAGGAACAGTGAACCTCTCAGACCTCGACCCTTCAAATTGGGGGGAAAGTTGCCAATTCCTGACAAGAAAACCTTCTTGCCAGTAGTCCTTATGGGAATCAGGTAGATTTACTACCAATACCCTATCAGGGCTCCTAGCCTTAAGGTACAGAACACCTGAACTCGTTCGAGAAAAGGAGTAACAAAAACAGACCTCGGCAAGCCCTAACTTCGTGCCATACAATTGATTTATCCTATGCACGCCGTTCACTATTTTCCATACGTTAGGCGAACATTGTGCAGGCACAATACTGAAGTAGCTAAAGAAGTGCAGAAACAGATCATTGGGAGGGAAGGAAAGTCCCCCCTGGGAGAGCAACAGGACGTGAATCCAATGTGCATCCTCTATATCCCTAACGTTCCTAGGAGGCGAGGCACAGCACTCAATCTCTACCCACTCAGGAATACTATAGAATTTTCTAAACTCAGCCACTGACCTATTTCCAATCTTCGCCATTGGAAAAATTCAAGAAAAACTACAAACCAAAGAGAAAATGCAAAAAAGCACGAGAGACTTACAAGACGGAAGATCAGGTCAAATGGCGAAGAAGCAACGAAAGTTGAAATCGAAAACTGAGGGTACTAAGCGCAAGAGCTCTCAGAAGATGGAAGATTGCTGGAAAAGCCTGAAGCGACAAAAAGAAATGCGCCTTATTCCAACGAGCCTTCAAGTCTAATCATAGCGCACGGATAGTGAAGCGGGTGCCGCCAAAGTAACTTCACAGTTTTCAAATAAATCAACCATAATAGCTGATTATTTAAATTCATTGGACCTGAAAAGATGGCCCAACAAATTTAGGGGCAATTGTGGGGACCCTGAATTTAGCACCATAGGCCTGGACGAGTAGCCTCTCCCTAGCGGCCCAAAGCCCAGGCCCATCACCTTTGTATTAATCCAATTATCCCACGATCCCATGAAGGGAAGTTGTGGGGAAACACGATTCCATGTAGGGGAGATGGCTAATAAGAAGGAACCCATCACCCCCACTACTCCAACACATACATGTATAAATAAAACCCTAAGTCCGGGGCAGAGGACAAGTTGTATTCTCCGTACTTATTCTTCAGAATATAGAGAAATAACACTGACTAAACCACCGTGGACGTAGGCACTTCTTTGCTGAACCACGTACTTCCGTTGTTGTGTGATTGGCTTTTTATTTGTCTTTTCTTAGTTGCTACCTCTTTCATATTTATTTGTGTTGCATAATAATTGTCACCACAGTAACCCTTAGAAAAACTGCAAGAGTCTAGATGTTGTCACATCAACTTTATTTAAAGTTTATTTTTATTTTTATTTTTCTTACCATTTGATATTAATTCTAGATAAATTTAAGCTCGAGTAAAATCAAGCTTAGTTTAAGCTCAAGCTTGTTCCGCAAACGAATCGAGCTCCCGCTCGTAAATAATCATATGTTATTGAACTAAGCTCGAACCCTGCAAAAATATTGTAGCGGAACTTGAAAACGTTGATTTGTTATTCTATGTGACCATCATTTATAATTCATCATTTTTTTTTGTTTGTTTATTTATTTTTGAAAACCTGATAAACTATTGATGATTGGATTGGCATGGGGAGTGATTCCAGCTCATCACCAAGTAGCAAGCAAGCACGTGGGTAACGTGTGAAATTTGAATCCTATAAATAGCATAACTACGGGTATTCTCTCAACAAAAACAACAAGCTCTTAGAAACACATAATTAAATGGCGTCCTTGGTATTACCACAGTATTTTGCACTCCAAGGAAGGCATGGGCAAGGGCCTATGAAATATGTCCTCTTCGTAGATGAAAATGTGGCGACTCATGGGCATATCCATTCCACGGGAGAGAATGTTCTGAGCCCCTACGCAAAGTTCGAAGTGGTGCAGGCAAATATTGGGAGGGGACTAGTAGTGCATATACAACAACAAATACAGGGTAAGGTGGAACCAAAACAGCAATTTGATTGTTGCGGGGGCTAACGAACCCAAGGAAGACCAATCCCAATGGATTGGGCTTCGTTGTTGATATTGCCCAAACACATTGCGTTCAAAGGCGATAATGGCAACTACCTTAGCGTCCAAGAGCTGATTGTCAAAAACCTATATCTGCAGTTCATACCCACTGCCGAAGGGGATACAAAAATGTGGTTTGTGGCCTCCACGGATGGCCATGCAAGGGCTCAAATAATGTCCTATCACAATAAAAAAAATATGGCAGTGTGGCAAATGGGAATTTTGGATTCGGCCTAACGTTGACGTAGCCGACGCCACCCCGGACGACCCAGCGATGTGGTTTTTGCCAGTCAGGGTTGCCAACAATGTTGTCGCTCTCAAAAGCCTGCTTAACAACAAGTTTTGTACGAGATTCAACAGGGTGGATGCCGCAAACAGGCCAGACACTCTTAATGCCAGCTCCGTCACCATTATTCCAGAAGCGCGCCTGGAGTTGGAAGAGCTCGTTCTTGAAAGGAGGATCTATGATGTTAATTTCCGTCTCATGGATGCCAGGATCTACAGTGAGAGTATACTCACATTGGCCACCGGAGAAGCCACTAATGCAACCCAAGAACCCAACGTTGTAGAGCTTAGGTTCTCGTTTGTCGAGAGTACGAATAGCACTTGGAGTGCCTCCCTCTCAGTCACAGTGGGCGTGAGCACCACCTTCAGCAGCGGCATTCCATTCATCGCACAAGGCGAGATCACAGTTTCAACTGAGTTTACTGAATCATACGAGTGGGGAACAACCCGTACAGAGGAAAAAACAGTCGAGACTACGTACACAATTGTTGTTCCTCCCATGTCCGCTGTGTCGGTGAGGATGCTAGCGTCAAGGGCTTCATGTGACGTTCCCTTCTCCTACTATCAAAGCCACAAACTTTATGACGGGACTTTCGAGACCTTCTACAAGCTGGATGGCATTTACACCGGCGTCAATTCCTACGACTTCAGGTACGAGACCCATGAACGATCGCTGCTATCATCTGAGATTGAACAACTAAAGCTACAGGCAACCGAGACTTCTCAAGAGATTGAACAACTAAAGCTGCAGGCAACCGAGACTCCTCAAGAGCAAAAGTTAGCTCTAAAATCATCTTAGCTACATAGCTAACAAATCACATAAAATTAATGTTTGTGAGTATCATTTTTTTAAATCCTCACGAGACTTCACTCGTCTTATAAGAATTATTTATGGGTTTAAAAGACTTATTGTATACGCTAAATGCAATCGCGTTTCCTGCGAAAGTGCCATGTTTTGATATATTTAAGGTGTTGTAATGGAGTAACTTGTCTAATAAGGTGATGTAATAAAACAGCACATGTTTAATAATGATTTTATCTTTAAGACTTCTTGTTTTCTTTTCTTTTCTTTTATCAAAATATTTGACACTTCCTAAAAGTATGTTTTCCATGATCAATATTCTAAAATTTTAATTAAAAAACATCATCTTCCTTTTAATTAAGTCCGGAATTGCGCCTTCATCCTCCCAATTTGACATGGGCCAATCTAAAGAGGTAACTAATGGTAGCCAAGGGGGATTCTATTAGTACCCACTCAGATGCTAATTATACCTTATGCTTTTAAGAAAAGAAATGAAAGGACAAGTTTACGCCAACACTAAATAACCATGAAGGACAAATCTCTTAATTGTACCCGAAACTCTTCTATTGGAACACTACCTTTCAACCCTATTGAACACCCCAATATTGAAGCTTTCTAACCCCAAACTTCTAGGTTTGAAACCCAAGAGATTTAGGGTTAGAATGTCAGTCAGGATTTGATCTAAAGTGGTATTGGACATGTCGTGCAGGTCATTTCTATTAAAAAATAAATGGTTTAGATTAAAACTAAAACCGTTAAAAAGAAGTTAAGCGCAATGACGTTTTAAAAATCATCACGTTTAAACCATAGTCGCCACTCGGTTATAGGTTTAAAAACCAAAACAATGTAAACTAGAGATTTTAGTAGATAACTGAGAGACGGTAGAATCTAACTCATCTTCAGTCAAAGGGAATATACTAGGTTCACGTTATGTAGAGGAAGGGCGAGGATCCGGGTGAGGAGCAACATTAGGTGGTGTGGGCGTACGACTGTAGTCGTCAAGCTGAAAAATAGACCGATAATAGGATTGAATGGTCAACGCAAATTGTGACTTTTCCTTAACTTCATCTGGAAGAATGGATACCTCAACCTCCAAAAGCAAGCGCACTATCAAGCAACCGAAAGGCAAAGTGCAAGTTTTCTTGTTGTCCTTTATGTGAGAAAAGATTGAGTCCAAGATCAAGCCACATAAACACATATCCACACCATATCTAATGACATACAACAACTGTGCATGTTTGAGTGAAACATTGTGAGGGTGGTATATGGGCTATAAACATGAGGACACAACCATATTAGCCGACACAACTCTAATGCCTAAGTGAACCTTTCCATCCAAAGGTGCCGAATAAAATTTTCTCACGGTAACAGGGTCCAGTTTGAAAACAAACTCCAATTCAATTTTTTTCTCCAAAATTTCATATAAATGAGTGCTAGAAAAGAAAACCAAATCAATCGATCTCTTTCAATGAACATAATGTGTAGAGAAGAGCTCGTTAAATCTGGAACGGTTGTAGGAAGTTGAGGCACATGAGCGAGATTTCGGAGCCATAGAGTATAGCCTAAAAACACATACGTCAAGACACAATGAATAAAAAATTATATAGGAAATGGTATAAGTATAAACCAAGGATCCCATACTCGAGATACGAGAAAGAATCTCATAAATGACAAAAAACTGTAAATACTCATAAACTTTAACACATAAAAACACAAGAGTACAAAAAATCCACAAACTGCAAATAAAATCTATGCACACTAAAAGTTACTCAAGATAATCACTCTTAACTCAATATAAGTAAAAACTCATCAATCATAGAAAAGATTTCATCAAAATCCATCAAAACAACTATCACCAAGACTTAAAAAAGGGAGTAAATCTGAAAACCTATGATAGATAAACTTGCCAAGATGAAGATTAACACTTAAAATGAGGTAAAGAACGCCTAAAACAACTTCAAATATGTTAAGTTGGGAGGAAATCAAGAGGGTTTTAGAAGTAAAAGATGGTTTTGAGAGATAAAGTGGATAAAATATTTAAGATCCCCGAATTGGGCGATTTAAACAAGCCCATATGTTTTCACTGGAGCAATATATTTCTTCGTTGGTCACGAATGCTTCATTGCATAGCAGAACCAACGACAACTAGGTCGTAGTTTTTTTTTTAGCAAATGGAAATATACAAAACAAAGCATATTAAAAAAGAAAATGCACACACGTGATTTCTTAGATCTAGGTAGGCACGTTTTGATCCGAAAAATACCTTTTAGAATGATCAAACAAGCTTCAAAAGACCATACAATAGTTATTGGTTATGTCAAATACTCAACAAAACAACAGTTTTGCATTTAAAAGACTAAGGTTAAATTAAAATCATATGAAAGATATAGTGATTCAAAGACATAACCCGTGATAAAAACGTGAATTAAATGAGCATTAACCTGTAAAATCAAAGAATGAAGATTAATCTTTAAACTCACTTTCGAAAATTCTAACTATATGCAACAAAGAGAAAGCCTCATTTTTCCTTAAAGACAAATAAAAATTTTAACTACCACCTTTTTTTTCTCATATAGCGATTTATGATTAAAAACTTTTAAGTCTCATTTCCTTGATGTTACTCAATTTTTGGATAGATAAAAAACTTTGAGACATCATTTTTTTGATAAATTTTGCATGTTGCTACTTTCTCTCATTCATTACAAAGGATGAGGAACGATTTACAATTTTTCAAACATAGTTTTCACGATCCCACAGTTGCATCCCTTACCACGTCATCACTCATGATTTTGAAACATATATATTTTTTAAGTCCAATCAAGATGATAAAAAGTCTCATACACAAAAATTATAAATAACGACACCCTTTTAACCAAAATTCGCATAAAACTTTTAATTTCTGGTAGAAGTAGAAAAAAAATCCCTTCATTATATTTTATGTGGAAAATTCCCAAGTTATAGTGCGATGTAAAGTGCATGAGTTATGAAAAATACTCTAAAGTAACAAGCTCAATTTACCAAGGCATCTTAAGCTATAAAATTCTATGTATGGAGTATAAAATTCATAAATAAAATCGTTAGCACAATAACTAAGCGCATAGATTTTCATTTAAGCACATGGTATAAAATAATACCTAACAAGCATAAAAGACGAATATTGCATATGAGTAAAATTTAAAGGTATGAAGAAGACAAATAACATATCCTAAAGAGTAAACTGATCTAAAAAGTACAAGATGGTTATCAAAAAGATTAAACCAAACACTCTAAGTGTTGGCTTAATTCTGGACAAAATTATTTGGGTCGTAGGATAGAAGTTTGTGACCTTTAAGCCTATGACGTTTGAGTTAAAGACATAGCGGTCAAATATTAATTGAAGATATCATCATTGTCGATTTTCATGCCATGTCTAACGTCATTGTTGATGTAAAAAATTAGATCATATCTAATTATTCAATCACAGATAAATAAATGAGACAAAGAATTTTTAAAGTAGTTCAGCCTTATAAGAATGGCCTACGTCCACTGTTCTGTTATTGCTGATTGTTGGGAATTCTCGATTACAAGTTATCTCAAGAAATTTCGGTCCCCTTACAATGAGGATTGTACAATGTATTTATAGCCATGGGGCTATAATGTGAAAGGGTAATACATTAAATGATGTACATATGAAAAGGTAATGCATTCAATGCCCCTTATGCGCATGCGTCTGAATGATAAGCATTTAATGAACAGTCAAACTGTTGGTTATCCTGCTATTAATGCTTTGGTCGAGGTATAGCTCGGACCGACTGAGTTGCTCGGACCGCCTAAGCTTCTCGGTGCTCAAGAGTTCCTCAGAGAGTTCTCGCTCCTCGGAGCGTATGAGTTCCTCGGGGAAACAGTGTTCCTCGTTGTAGTATGGTTCCTCGGAGCGTGTGAGTTCCTCAGAAGCATTTGTTGTTGCCACGTAGAATGCCACGTGTCTTCACTTTATTGATCCATGTCAGCAGACTAAATTTGGTATCAACAGAAGCCCCCAATGTTTCATAGTTCGAAATTTGAGGAGTGTGGAACATTCTTTCTAGGAATATGATAGCTTTAAATAGTCCTCCTGATTTTTAGGAGTGTTTCCCTTGTATTTATTTCTCTTTCCAAATTCGTAGAATCAGGCTTTTTTGAATTTTCATAACCGCCTCGATCTCTGCATACTTTTTGTCCTTTTAGCCGCCGGTAGCGTAATCGTTTCTTCTCTCTTCGATTGTCGCGCCCTTTTTGTTCCTCTAGCCGCCGGTAGCGTAATTGTTTCTTTTTGTAATCATTACTTTACCATTTCCCAAGGCAGAGTATTTAAACTTCACAGACACTCCCATCGTCTTCTACCTTTTCAAATTTGTATCTTCGAGTTTTCCGTCGTCTCTTTCTCTCCTGTGTATTCATCTCTTCCATCGTCCATTGTCATCAGATCCACTCTTTTTCTGTAAGATTTTCTTCCTTCTTCTTCATTTCTTTTATTCATCATGGTTTACCCTATTGAATCTTTTGATAAGTTTCATTCTGATTTTTCTATTCCCTCCTGGGTTGTTCTGGAAGAGCTTTCTGAGCCTTCTGATTATTTTCGCTTGGCTAAGGGACATTGGTTCCCCAGTCTCTTTATTGATGAGTGTGGATTTTCTTTTCCACCCAATCCCTTATGTCTGGAATTTTGTCAATACTTTGACGTTGTTCCTGCAAGAATAGCCCCCAATACATGGAGAATAGTTAATGGGGTGCATAGGTTAAATCAAATCCATGGAACTCGCATAGGGATTCCAGAAATCATGTTTTGCTATAGATAGGCAGTTGGTGATAACACCTTTTATTTAAAACTAGATTTTTGAATAGGGCCTTAGTAGTCAATCTCCCGGATGCTAATAGGGATTATTTTGAGCACGGGGTTGTCATAAAAAATTGGCAACATGCTCCTTTATCTGGAGATGAAGTTTATCAGGTTCCCAGATGCCTTCCCTATGGCAATGGGATAGGTTATTTTTATTTCATTTTATTTATTTTGAAATCATGCTTCTTTTGTGTTTGATAAAATGTGCTACTGATATTTTATTTATTTGCAGTTGATAGCAAAAGAAAGTGTCCAAAGGAAGCAGACGTAAATATAAGGCACTTAAAACTTATCTGGAGTTTGCATCAGAGTGTTGTCGACGAGCACATTAGGTCAGCTTTGTATCTGCTGCAGTACAAGAGCTATACCACTTCTTTCACTGCTCGTCCGGTGATAAGTGACGCAGAGCCAGTACCAGCTCCTCGCCTGAATCACACATTCCTTTGAGTGAAAGGATGAAGAAGAGAAGACCTCCCACCCTTTTCGAGAAACCTGCCTCTGGTGCTGGAGAGGCAAAAAGAAGTAAGATTGATGTCACAGGGGAGGGGACAAAGAAAACTGATGCGCCTTCCTCGGCTGCTGCTGTTGTGAAGGTTGTAGAGAAGCCCGCAGTGGCTTCGAGCAGGGCTGTTGCTCCAGGCGAGGTGATTGTCATATCGCCGACCAAGGGCTCCTCCTTGGTTGAATCAACCCTTGCTCCCCCGAGGAAGCTGAAGAAGAGCTCCTCGGTCAATTTGGCTGACACCATCAATCAGCCCCCAGTTACTGGAACCGGTGTTCCAACTTTTGTTCCTCCGAGCTCTGTCATGAGATCGGTAAAGTCTTGGATCATTCCTGAGATCCAAGGTACTGAAGAAAACCTTACTCGGGACATGGTCACTTCATTGGCTGCTCGCCACCTTGCTTCTGTAAGTCCTCTTACTTTGAACTTTTCATATTTCCCTTGTCATTTCTATTTCTAACTTTCTTTCATTTTCTTTCCACAGTTGACGAGCTACTTCATGTAATACCCCGTACTTTTGGCTATATTTATTTTTGGGATTAATTAATTAAATTCGTATTAATTGGAAATTAATCCGGGTTATAAATACTAACGAGATGCGAGTTGGTATTTGATTATGTGCATATATGATTATATATGAATTTGGAATTATGAAATTTGTCGTGAGATTTAAATACGGCAATTTGGGAATTTTGTTGAGACGCGTGTGACCGCCGCGTCATGGTATATTATTTTAATTATAAAAGTGATTTTTGTTTCTATTATCTGTATGGTCGTTTTGAGTGTACCAACGCTTCCGGAAGGGTCGAGATAGTCAGAAAACACTAGCCGGGGGTATAGTTTGGGTCCCGGGGTATTTTTAGGCCATACCGGCATCATAAAGGGTATTTTGGTAATTTCGTATTTTGGGAAATTAAAAGTGACGAAAATTGGTTAATTACATCTGATGTGGATTTGACCCACTAAGCCCCTAACCAACCCATATTAACCTAGAAGGCTACGTAGGTTATTAGAAGAGTTTTCTAAGTTCCCCAAATCAAACCCTAGCCACCTTAAGCCACCATTGGAGAAGAAGCTTGGAGAGAATAAATTCTGCAGAAAAGCTTCATCAAACCTACTCCAAACTCAGAGACAACCAAGGCAAGTGACTTTATTCCATTTAATTACAGAGAATGTTCCTTCCATGTTAGATAATTCGAATTTATGGTTTGTTCTTGATGAAATATGAAAACCCATGTAGTTTAGAACATAGAATCTGGTAATCTTGAGGAGAATTGCATGTAGAATGATAGGTAGATGATTATTCTCATGATGATTGTGGTTGGAAGAAATTAAAACGGATTTATATTGGATTAATTCATGATTCATAAAGTTAGGGTTCATGTTCTTGAAATATTTGGAAAAAGTTTAGAGATTTGTAAATTTGGTTGATGTTAGGATGGATTAACCCTTCAAAACGTGTTAGGATGTGATTATAGTATGTTTAGGGTTGTATAGAGACCTTAAAACGATTGTTGGGACTTAGTTTAGAAGAGATTTGAGGAGTATAAATGGTGAAAAACGAAACTTAGAGAAATCTGGGACGAAACTGGCAGGTCGTTAGAAGCCCCTGCCCAGGTCGTTCGAACGAACTCGTTTGAACGAGCTTCTAACGAATTGACCAGTCGCTTCTAACGAAAGGGAACTTATTTCGATAATCTCGTTCGAACGAGATATCGTTAGAAGGTACATTTCGTTCGAACGAACTGGAATCTCGTTCGAACAGTCTCGTTCGAATGAGACTTCTAACGAGTTGACAGAGGAATCTCGTTCGAATAGTCTCGTTCGAACGAGACTTCTAACGAGTGGACAGTCTGGACCTTTTTAGACTGTTTTGACTTTCGGAGTCCCGTAAACTTGTTCGAGGATATAGATAACATTCCAATGATAATGTAATGATAGAATTGGGACTTTTGGGTATTTATGAGAAGGAAATTATATACGAGAGTTATATTAAATGGACGGTTTGGGTTGAGACGTGAGTGTCTACTACGACGTGAGAATAAATTATGGCGCGTATGATGATAAACCGGAATAGTATAAATTGCGATAATTATAAGTTAGTACGAGAATGCGATATGTACTACGATTAAACTACGGGATTACTAAGATGTGTGTTTACTTAGTATTGGTATATGAATTGTGTGTATGACATACCTACCATACTTGCTATCACGGGAGGTTTGCGTTCGCTTAGGGCCCTCTAATCCTTGTGTTGCCCGGATTTAGACTGGTTACCTTGATGAACATAGGTCATAGAAAGACTTATTGGGATATTAATAAGTCCGCTGATCGTGGGAGCGTAGGTATGTGCGTGACCCATGTGATGTGACTGTGTTCGCCTCCATTATTTGTGATGTTGTTATCTGTGAGCTATTCCTGAGAGATTCGGAATATGTAATCCTTATGTACGTGATGTACCGGGATGGATAGCAGAGTATGTGTGCACCACAGCTTAGTTCTCAGGGTGCTTATATTGTATATTTATGATGTGAATAATATACTCTTAATTAATGGGAACCTTCATGTTAATGTTGTGAATATAATTACGGTATTGTTTCGAGAAATATAAAGAGTTAACTGATAGTGATATATATTGCATATTGAGCATCTGAGTTTACGTTAAACCCCTACTTAATTACGAGCGTTATTATGTTAATAGAACCGAGTAATATGGGTAGGACCTATGATAGTCTAGCTAGATATGATGTCACTTAGCTAGTGGTTTGTGTCGTTATAGATGGGTACTTACGTTAGGAGTGCACAGTTAGACGAGAGGTGAGAATATCATGTGAGTGCACGTCCTAACATGTACTTTGCATTTAATGTTTTAAATGTTTTTAAAGCACTTGCAGGTTTTTAAAATATAACTCCACATTCGGGATCTGGCCCATTTGCTTTTCAAATCTACTTTTTCTTGTAAAACCATTTTAGGTGCCCAGCCACAAGGACACCATGCATAGGATACTCATTCAGGTGACGAGTTGTAGCTGTTTGTGGAAGCTACAGGGATTCGCTTGTAGACGCCTCTATCACTTGGATTCCAGACTCATTATCTATCAGTTGTAGGGCATGTTGCCCATTTCTATTAGAGTTACATTTCCATTACAGTTTTCAGACTTTGGCATGTATTGATTTAGTATTCAGTTTACTTATCAGTTGTGGGATTTGTAGTGAGGAGTTTTCCTCCAGACTTTATTTACGTTTTGTGATGGTTATTCTATTTACTTCATTATGGTGAATGGTGTTATTATCCTTATTACACTTGTTGCATGATAATCAGACTTAAATTAAAATTTGGCACTTACTTTTTAAATACTAGGTGGTTAGTAATAATAAAAATGTTTTCGACAGTGATGCTATTAACTGAGCCAACTTGGCATTTTGAATTAATTTAATAAAGGAGTAGCTACCCAGTATTTAATTAGTCGGGGTGTCACAGGTGGTATCAGAGCATCAGGTTCTAGTGTCCTTTAGGATCTGAACGGCTTATTATGTTTTCCGCTGAGCTTTCTTTGATATAGAGCCCTATATTTTAGGACTGTTGTACTCTTTTTGGGTGTATGTTTCGTTCTTCAGCTATTTTAAAGTTTATAAACGGTAAACTTATAAACTTTGTTCATATTTCAGATGCCTCCACGACGTGCACGACGAGTTCCCAGGGATGTAACGCCCGAACCCCAGCCCGCTCCAGTTTTAGGGCATGATGAACGCCGCTGAGGTTGCAGCTATAGTAGCCCAAGCGGTAAATGCCGCGATTGCCGTAGTTCAGCAGGCACCGCCTCATGCGCCAGTTGCCGCGCCGGTACAGGCTAATGCATTCCCGTCTGCTTGGGAACGTGTACGTGACGCTTTTCAGAAAGCGCATCCGCTAGAGTTTGCAGGTAGCTCAGATGTGGTAGTCTCGAGCCAATGGAGGAAAGATATGCAGAGGCACTTGAGGATGTATGAGTGCACGGACGTTCAGAAGCAGGTGCTAGCTACTTTCAAGCTAGTTGGATCTGCACTGCAGTGGTGGGAGTCTATTACCACCATGGAGGAGAGGGATACTCTCACTATTCAGGATTTCTGGGTGCGGTTTGACCGCAAGTACTTTCCGTCCGCAGTTCATACGGAAATGAGGAGGAAGCTGATGAATTTGAAGCAAGAGGGGAGAACAGTGGCCGAGTATGAGGATGAGTTCACGAACCTGTTGAATATCGTCCCAGATGAGATACCAACAGAGAAGAAGAAGATTGAGAAATTTACAGACGGGTTGACTTGGAGGATCCGTCAGCATCTGTTAGGGAACCTTTCGTTGGCCACGTATTCTGATGTGGTTAACGCTGCATTGTTACACTGCCAGGACCACCATTTTTATACGGCCGAGGGTAAGAGATCGGGGGAGTCTAGCCATCAGGACAGGACTGGAGGTCAGGGTGCCAGCGGGGCACAATCTGGTCAGGGGCAGAGACAGAATGAGCAGGGTTCGCAGCAGGGGGATAATAAGAGGTTCCATTCAGGGAACTACAGGCAGGGACAGGGAGGTTTCTGTCAGGGCTATCAGGGTCCAAACGGCCATCAGGGTCAACAGGGGCAGAACGGACATCAGGGCCAGCAGGGCCAAGCCAGGAACGGTAACGGCCACCAGGGCCGGGGGCAGCACGGGCAGAGAGGGGGGAACTTCCCAGGGAAGTGTTTTGTTTGTGGCAAGACTGGCCATAAACGTCAGGATTGTCCTGATAGGGGCAGGGCCCCACAGCAGCAGCAGCAGGGTGCTCGCCAGGAGTCGCAGAGGCCTATATTTCCCGCCGCTCTCCCCTCACCGCCACAGATGGCAGCATTGCCACCCATTCCAGCAGTTCGAGCTCAGCAGGGGCAGCTACAGTATGGACGTGTCTATAACGTCCACCAAGCTGCAGTTCCACAGGCACCGCCCGCGATTGAGGGTACGTTTCCTATCCATGGCACTATGGGTCGGGTATTATTTGATACGGGTGCTACGCATTGTTTTATAGCTACACACTTCACGAAGGATTTAGGATTGTTAGCTACGGCAGAGAGCACAGTGACGTGTGTCGACTCACCATTGGGGAGTGGGTCACTTATCTTCTTTATATGTCGGGGAGTGGGAGTAGGGATTGGTAGTCTGGTATTACCTGCAGATATATTGGTATTAGATATGCATGTTCACGATGTGATCATCGGTATGGATTGGCTCGTAGCATATAGGGCCATGATTGATTGCTTCAGCGGAAGCATTGTTTTTGCCATTCCGGGGTAAGAGATGTTCGTAGTGGCGATGCCTCGCCCAGAGGGAGGATCGATCGCTCATCTGTATTACATAGAGGAGGATACCTCTAAGGAGGTTGTGATCCCTTTAGATTCGATCCCGGTTGTCAGGGAGTATTCAGATGTGTTTCAGGAGATACCAGGCTTACCACCTAGTCGAGAGATAGACTTTTTTATAGACCTATTGCCAGATACGAGGCCTATAGCACGTGCACCGTACCGTATGGCTCCAGCTGAGATGCGAGAGCTACGAGACCAGATAGAGCAGCTGTTAGGTCAGGGCTTTATTCGCAGGAGTACCTCACCTTGGGGCGCTCCAGTTTTGTTTGTGAAGAAGAGAGACGGTTCACTGAGATTGTGTGTGGACTACCGAGAGTTGAATAAGGTCACGATACGGAATAAGTATCCGTTGCCTCGAATCGATGACCTATTTGACCAGTTGAGGGGAGCTTCTTTCTTCTCGAAGATTTATTTGAGATCGAGATACCATCAGTTGCGTATCAGGGAGGAGGATGTCTCGAAGACTGCGTTCTTGTTGAGATATGGTTCTTATGAGTTTCGGGTTATGCCTTTCGGTTTGACCAACGCTCCAGCAGTGTTTATGGACTTGATGAACAGAGTGTTCAGGGATTTCCTAGACCAGTTTGTCATTGTCTTCATCGATGATATTCTTGTTTACTCCCAGACAGAGGAGGAGCACGCCGAGCATTTGAGGCAGGTTTTGCAGACACTTCGTCAGAACGAGTTGTATGCAAAATATGAGAAGTGCGTGTTTTGGCTGAAGGAAGTCCAGTTTTTGGGACATATTATTTCCGACCAGGGAATATCTGTTGATCCGGGGAAAGTATCTGCGGTGAGGGAGTGGGGACAGCCCACGACACCAATGGAGAATCGTAGTTTCTTGGGTCTAGCAGGATACTACAGGAGGTTCATTCAGGGATTTTCGAAGATAGCAGGTCCTTTGACACATCTTACTCGTAAAGGTGTGCCGTTCATTTGGAGTGATGCCTGTCAGTTGGAATTTGATGAATTGAAGGACAAGTTAACCTCAGCACCTGTGTTAGCATTGCCGAGATCGAAAGTTGAGTATTTGGTGTACACCGATGCGTCTTTGCAAGGACTTGGAGGTGTATTGCAGCAGGAAAGACAGGCCATAGCTTATGCTTCCCATAAGCTTAAGCCTCATGAGAAGAATTACCCCACACATGATTTGGAGTTGGCGGTAGTGGTATTTGCCCTAAGGATTTGGAGACACTATCTTTTGGGGGAGAAATTCCAATTGTTCATGGACCACAAATCCCTACAGTACCTGTTCACACAGAAGGAGTTGAGTATGCGGCAGCGTAGGTGGCTTGAGTTTGTGAAAGACTACCAGTTCGACATCCAGTATCACCCGGGAAAGGCCAACGTGGTGGCAGACGCGTTGAGCCGCAGGTCAGCAGATGAGGTGGCAGAGGTGTGGAAGGCTAAATGGAAGGAGTTGGGACACCAGGATGCAGTGGCCCGATCTTTCATGTCTGTGATGACCGTTACACCGCAGATTGTCAAGAAGGTAGTACGGGCACAGGCTAATGACTCGTTCTGTCAGGAGCAAATAGTTCGATTACTAGCAGAGGGAGACGAGTCCTATACCGTTAGCTCAGACGGGGGATTGCGCTTCAATGGGAGATTGGTAGTTTCGGAAGGGGAGGAATTGCGATACGATGTGATGGCAGAGTCGCACGGCTCACGGTTCGCGGTACATCCCGGAGGGGACAAAATGTACCAAGACATGAGACGATAGTATTGGTGGAGCGGTATGAAGAGAGATATCGCTGAGTTTGTCTCGAAATGCGCCACTTGTCAGCTTGTAAAAGTGGATCATCAGATATCGGCAGGATTGCTACAGCCGTTGGAGGTCCCGGTGTGGATGTGGGAGAGCATATCCATGGACTTTATCACGGGGTTGCCTACGTCGCAGAGGGGTCACGACTCCGTTTGGGTAATTGTGGACAGGTTGTCCAAGGTCGCTCACTTTTTACCCGTAAGGACTGACTACACTATGGGACAGTATGCCCAGCCCTTCATTTCAGAGATTGTGAGACTTCACGGTGTGCCCCTAAATATCGTGTCTGACAGAGACAAGATATTTGTTTCGAGGTTTTGGGAGAGTTTCCAGGAGGCCATGGGCACAGAATTGCGGTTGAGTACGGCTTATCATCCGCAGACTGATGGGCAGACTGAGCGCACAAATCAGATGTTGGAGGACATGCTACGCATGTGCATTATCGAATTTGGGGGTGGATGGGAGCAGTACCTTCCACTGGTGGAGTTTGCTTACAACAACTCCTATCAGTTCACTATTGGCATGGCTCCGTTTGAGGCATTGTACGGTAGGCCTTGTCGTTCCCCAGCATGTTGGTTAGAGGTGGGGGACAACAAACTACTTGGGCCGGAAGTGATTCAAGATACTTCGACAAGAATTGAGTTGATTCGGAGTCGCATCCGGTTAGCTCAAGACAGGCAGAAGAGTTATGCTGATGCGAAGAGATTTTTCAGGGAGTTCCAAGTAGGGGACCAGGTTTTGCTCAGGGTATCTCCTATGAAGGGGATTATGCGTTTCGGGAAGAAGGGGAAGTTGGCGCCAAGGTATGTGGGGCCGTTTCCTATTATTGAGCGGATCGGACCGGTTGCGTATAGACTCGGGTTACCGGAGCATTTGCATCGGATTCACGATGTGTTCCATATTTCCTCACTGAGGAAATAACTTAGAGATAATTTGGCTCAATCTCACATTGCTGTGGAGGACATCGATCTCCAGCCGGATAGCTCCTACGAGGAGGGGCCAATTGCTATTTTGGACCGAAGCGAGAGGAAACTGCGGTCAAAGATAGTTCCGTTAGTGCGTGTTCAGTGGCGACATCACAATGTCGAGGAGTCCACATGGGAGCGCGAGGATGAAATGCGCGAACGTTATCCAGAGTTGTTTTTAGAAGGTACTTTCTAGTTTCGAATTTCGGGACGAAATTCAGTTATTAGGGGGGAAGTATGTAATACCCCGTACTTTTGGCTATATTTATTTTTGGGATTAATTAATTAAATGCGTATTAATTGGAAATTAATCCGGGTTATAAATACTAACGAGATGCGAGTTGGTATTTGATTATGTGCATATATGATTATATATGAATTTGGAATTATGAAATTTGTCGTGAGATTTAAATACGGCAATTTGGGAATTTTGTTGAGACGCGTGTGACCGTCGCGTCATGGTATATTATTTTAATTATAAAAGTGATTTTTATTTCTATTATCTGTATGGTCGTTTTGAGTGCGCCAACGCGTTCGGAAGGGTCGAGATAGTCAGAAAACACTAGCCGGGGGTATAGTTTGGGTCCCGGGGTATTTTTAGGCCATACCGGCATCATAAAGGGTATTTTGGTAATTTCGTATTTTGGGAAATTAAAAGTGACGACAATTGGTTAATTACATCTGATGTGGATTTGACCCACTAAGCCCCTAACCAAACCATATTAACCTAGAAGGCTACGTAGGTTATTAGAAGAGTTTTCTAAGTTCCCCAAATCAAACCCTAGCCACCTTAAGCCACCATTGGAGAAGAAGCTTGGAGAGAAGAAATTCTGCAGAAAAGCTTCATCAAACCTACACCAAACTCAGAGACAACCAAGGCAAGTGACTTTATTCCATTTAATTACAGAGAATGTTCCTTCCATGTTAGATAATTCGAATTTATGGTTTGTTCTTGATGAAATATGAAAACCCATGTAGTTTAGAACATAAAATCTGAAAATCTTGAGGAGAATTGCATGTAGAATGATTGGTAGGTGATTATTCTCATGATGATTGTGGTTGGAAGAAATTAAAACGGATTTATATTGGATTAATTCATGATTCATAAAGTTAGGGTTCATGTTCTTGAAATATTTGGAAAAAGTTTAGAGATTTGTAAATTTGGTTGATGTTAGGATGGATTAACCCTTCAAAACGTGTTAGGATGTGATTATAGTATGTTTAGGGTTGTATAGAGACCTTAAAACGATTGTTGGGACTTAGTTTAGAAGATATTTGAGGAGTATAAATGGTGAAAAACGAAACTTAGAGAAATCTGGGACGAAACTGGCAGGTCGTTAGAAGCCCCTGCCCAGGTCGTTCGAACGAATTCGTTCGAACGAGCTTCTAACGAATTGACCAGTCGCTTCTAACGAAAAGGAACTTCGTTCGATAATCTCGTTCGAACGAGATATCGTTAGAAGGTACAGTTCGTTCGAACGAACTGGAATCTCGTTCGAACAGTCTCGTTCGAACGAGACTTCTAACGAGTTGACAGAGGAATCTCGTTCGAACAGTCTCGTTCGAACGAGACTTCTAACGAGTTGACAGAGGAATCTCGTTCGAACAGTCTCGTTCGAACGAGACTTCTAACGAGTGGACAGTCTGGACCTTTTTAGACTGTTTTGACTTTTGGAGTCCTGTAAACTTGTTCGATGATATAGATAACATTCCAATGATTATGTAATGATAGAATTGGGACTTTTGGGTATTTATGAGAAGGAAATTATATACAAGAGTTATATTAAATGGACGGTTTGGGTTGAGACGTGAGTGTCTACTACGACGTGAGAATAAATTATGGCGCGTATGATGATAAACCGGAATAGTATAAATTGCGATAATTATAAGTTAGTACGAGAATGCGATATGTACTACGATTAAACTACGGGATTACTAAGATGTGTGTTTACTTAGTATTGGTATATGAATTGTGTGTATGACATACCTACCATACTTGCTATCACGGGAGGTTTGCGTTCGCTTAGGGCCCTCTAATCCTTGTGTTGTCCGGATTTAGACTGGTTACCTTGATGAACATAAGTCATAGAAAGACTTATTGGGATAATAATAAGTCCACTGATCGTGGGAGCATAGGTATGTGCGTGACCCATGTGATGTGACTGTGTTCGCCTCCATTATTTGTGATGTTGTTATCTGTGAGCTATTCCTGAGAGATTCGGAATATGTAATCCTTATGTACGTGATGTACCGGGATGGATAGCAGAGTATGTGTGCACCACAGCTTAGTTCTCGGGGTGCTTATATTGTATATTTATGATGTGAATAATATACTCTTAATTAATGGGAACCTTCATGTTAATGTTGTGAATATAATTACGGTATTATTTCGAGAAATATAAAGAGTTAACTGATAGTGATATATATTGCATATTGAGCATCTGAGTTTACGTTAAACCCCTACTTAATTACGAGAGTTATTATGTTAATAGAACCGAGTAATATGGGTAGGACCTATGGTAGTCTAGCTAGATATGATGTCACTTAGCTAGTGGTTTGTGTCGTTATAGATGGGTACTTACGTTAGGAGTGCACAGTTAGACGAGAGGTGAGAATATCATGTGAGTGCACGTCCTAACATGTACTTTGCATTTAATGTTTTAAATGTTTTTAAAGCACTTGCAGGTTTTTAAAATATAACTCCACATTCGGGCTCTGACCCGTTTGCTTTTCAAATCTACTTTTTCTTGTAAAACCATTTTAGGTGCCCAGCCACAAGGACACCATGCATAGGATACTCATTCAGGTGACGAGTTGTAGCTATTTGTGGAAGCTACAGGGATTCGCTTGTAGACGCCTATATCACTTGGATTCCAGACTCATTATCTATCAGTTGTAGGGCATGTTGCCCATTTCTATTAGAGTTACATTTCCATTACAGTTTTCAGACTTTGGCATGTATTGATTTAGTATTCAGTTTACTTATCAGTTGTGGGATTTGTAGTGAGGAGTTTTCCTCCAGACTTTATTTACGTTTTGTGATGGTTATTCTATTTACTTCATTATGGTGAATGGTGTTATTATCCTTATTACACTTGTTGCATGATAATCAGACTTAAATTAAAATTTGGCACTTACTTTTTAAATACTAGGTGGTTAGTAATAATAAAAATGTTTTCGACAGTGATGCTATTAACTGAGCCAACTTGGCATTTTGAATTAATTTAATAAAGGAGTAGCTACCCGGTATTTAATTAGTCGGGGTGTCACACTTCAATATAATTCTGAAGAAGGATGAAGCAATTAAAACTTCAAGCTCCTCATCTAGTGTGGAGGAAGCTCTGGCGGGCCTGACGAAGTCTTTAGAAGATTCTCGCTAGAAATATGCTACTGACAAGGCAATCTGGGAGAACAAGCTTGCCTCCACCGAGCAGGAAAAAGCTCAGGTTGTTGAGGTCTCCAAGGAGTTGGAGAAGAGAATAAAGGACTTGGAGGGGAAAAATAAAAAGCTCGACGAGAAGCTCAAGAATGCTGGAGAGCTAGAGAATAAGCTCAAGGTTGCTGAAGAGGAGTTGTCTCAACTTCGGGAGGTAAATCAGCAGAAGGAGGAGGCTGAGAGAAAACTGAAAGCTGCTGATGACCTGCTGTCCGAGAAGCTTTCCTCGGAAAAGTTGAAAAGGAAAATGGTTGTGAAGAAGTCCTTCAGCGCTGGCTGGGACAAGGGGTGGAACAAGGGATTGGCTGCCATGGTGTCGCAAGTGGACTATGGCAGTCTCAAATACTTTAGGGATGGATGGGTTGCTTCTCTTCAGGAGATGAACGTGGATGAAAATTCCGAACTCTTTCAACAATACATCCCTGGTCCCCCTCCAACTCCTGAAGACTTAGAAGAGGACGAAGCTGCCTCCGAAGAGTCTTCTATGGTGATGGGAGATCATCCCCTAGCCATCCAGCCTGCTGCCGAGGAACTTCAGCAAATCGTTACTTCTTTCGAGCAACTGCTGGAGCTCCCCGAGCAACTTTCTACTCCTTCCGAGCAACCTACTTCCTCGTCCCAGCCTCCCGAGAAGGTTTTGGGAGACAAGGAAAAGGTTTAGAGTTGTTAGGGTTTATCTTTATATTTTGCTTTTGTCAATTATAACCATGAATATGTAACTCTGAAATCTTGTACTTTTGACCTTTATGATATAATAAAACTCGAACTTGTGTTTATTCATACTGTTGTCTCTTCTTCATACTCTGTCTTGATTCTTATTGATTGTTGCTTTTTCTTTCTCTGCTAGTTTCTGGCCAGGATGGAATTACTATCTGCCCATGATACAAAGCTGCTGCGACAATGTAATGAATACTTTAAGGCTGGTCACACAGACCTGAGTGCAGCACAAGTCATCGACATCCTCGGCCAAGATGCTTCAGAACAGGCAGTTGAAGCAAATCAATATCTGAAGTGTCTACTTGATCGAGCAGTGGCCAATAATGTGGCCTATTATGATATGATCGAGGATCTCCAAGGCACCCTTGAAGATCTTCAGCAACAATACAAAGAGTCCACTGCCCTGTTGCATGAGGGATACGAGAAGAAGTACCAACAGATCATTGCCGATAAAGGCTACGAGAAGCTTTTTGCTGGATACGATGTGAGGGAGAGAACTCTGAGGGGTGAGGTCGAGGAGTGCAGACAAATTGCCGAATTATTAGAGCAAGAGAACAACAACTTGCAAAGGGAGTTATCACAGTTGAAGTCTGTAGCTTCCACTTCAAAAGCCTTGATCCCAGTGACTGATGAGGGATTCTCGTTCTTAGAGGTCGAGAACGCCAAGTTGAGGGACGAGTTGGAAACCTTAAAAAGGGTTGGCCCTTCTTCTTCTTCTCGGGGACGAGCAAGAGATCCTCGGGGACGAGCAAGAGCAGCTCGGATCCCTGTCGAGGAACAGAGGAATTAGTCTGCATTAGAAAACCAGGCCTTCCAGCTGATGGCGAAGAACCAGGTATTGGCTGAAATGTCAAAAAAGATCAGGGACTTGGAAGAGAAGCTTTCCATGCAGAAGTCTACCTTGGAAAATAAAGAGATCTTCATCAAAAATCTCCACGAGCAGCTAGAGAGACTAACATATCAATTCCACAAACAGCCCAGGGAGTTCTGGATGGCTGGATACAACGAAGCTCTCTATCACTTGGACGATCGTATCCAGAATGCCAATAATGAGGGCTACAATCAAGGCTGGTTGAATGCCTTAGGTGTGCTGCAACTCGAACAGGGTCATTACCTGTGGGACTATCATGATCCTGGGCTGCTCGACTTACCCGTGCCACCATTCAAACTGGATATGATTTGGATCCCTGCTCGGGCCATTCCTCGATGCTTAATTTCAAAGTATCTCGGTGACTACAATCTCCATTCAAATGTTGAAGTATCTCGTCCCAAGCACCTTCTAGATCGACCATCCGTGATGAATATCAGGATGTTAAAGGATCTCAACTTCATAAATTCTCCCCTGGCTTTAAATGATCCACCTGCTGGCGAGGAACTTGTATCAAAAGCAGAGGGGAAAAGACCAGTAGAGTAGGAATTTTGATGTAATAGTTAGTATACAATTCAATATCAATGTAACTTTCATTTCATTATCAATGTAATCTATTCTTTGATTTAATGAAAGACTTTCATTTTTGTTCGCAATTTTAACTGCTATTGTCTTGTAAAACACTTTATATTTGTGCATGTGTATCTGATAAAAAGATAACAATATTGTGTAGTTTGTCGATCAACTTATTGTCGAGTAGTTTGAACTTGTGGTAGTCATTTGACAAAAATAATATTTTGTTTCTCGACCAGCTTAGTAATAATTAAAAAGTTACGAGTATCAAAATTGTTGCTCGATCACTTTAAATTTTATTTGTCGACCAACTATAGTTAGTAGGTTTTTATCCCCGACCAGCCATAGTTGGTAGATTTTTCTCTTAAATGTTTCCGACCAACCAAGGTCAGTAAATTTTCCTTTTCGACCAACTACAGTTGGTGGGTTTTTATCCCTGACCAGCCATAATTAGTCTTTTTGAAATAATTTTACCTCCCGACCAACTCAAGTTGGCATTTTCGAGAATATATTTACTTCCTAACCGACATAAGTTGGAATTTTTAGGAATACTTTTATTTGCCGAGAAACATATAGTTTTATTTCCCTTAGGAATACAAATTTTACTTCCCGGAGGAATGCAAGTAGCTTTACTTCCCGGAGGAATACAGGTAGCTTTACTTCCCGGAGGAATATTGGTAGCTTTACTTCCCGGAGGAATATTGGTAGCTTTACTTCCCGGAGGAATATAGGTTTCTCGACCAACCTTAGTTAGCGTTTTTGAGAAAAAATTTGAGTAGCCTGAGCTTTGCCGAGTAGTGTGTAGCACTAGTATTCCCCAAAAAACTTTCAATAAAAAGAAAGAATTCGGCAGGTGCTCTGCGTTCCATGCATTCTTAAACTCCTCCCCTTCTAGAGTTGCTATTCGGTAAGTTCCTGGTCGAACAACTTCTGTAACTCGGTATGGTCCATGCCAGTTTGCCTCCAGCTTATTTTGCTTTTGAATTACTTTCTTCAGCACATAGTCTCCTTCTTTCAGATCGCACTTCTTCACCCTCTTATTGTAGAATAAAGTTGTTCGCTGCTGGTAAGCAGCATTTCTAATGGTTGTTTCTTCTCTAACTTCCTCGAGCATGTTTAAATCCAATCTTCTCATTAATTCGCTGACAGGGGAGTTGAAAGTTAGTACCCTGTGTGTTGGGAGGCCCAACTCGGCAGGTATAATAGCTTCACTTCCAAATGCCATCATATATGGTGATTCTCCAGTTGCTACTCGGGGAGTAGTTCGGTAAGCCCACAGTACTGATTGTAACTCGTTGATCCAGTTTGCTTTTTCACCATCCAGTCTTTTCTTCAAACCATTCAGCAGTGTTCTGTTTGTCACTTCAGTTTGTCCATTGCTTTGAGGATGGCCTGGTGCTGAGTGGACCTTCAAAATGTTTTACTGATGGCAATAGGCAGCGAACTCCTCGTTATCAAATTGTGTTCCATGGTCTGTGATGAAAGCATGAGGAAGACCATATCGACAAATGATGTTCTTCTAAATAAATTAATACACCTTCTCGTACGTCATATCAATGAGAGGCTCAGCTTCCACCCACTTAGTAAAATAATCCACTGCGACGACGAGGTATTTGAACTTTCCTTTAGTCATTGACAGTGGTCCAACTAAATCTATTCCCCACATGGCAAATGGCCAAGGGGAAGTGATGGGTGTCAACAATGCTTGTGGAGTTCTTCGGATGGAGGAAAACCGCTGGCACTTGTCACATTTCTTGGCATAGGCTCACAATCAGCCCTCATCGTCGGCCAGTAATATCCCTGCGTCATCATCCTTTGCAAAAGAGTCCGACCTGCTACATGGGCTCCACAGGACCCTTCATGGATCTCTTCAATCAATTCTTTCACCTCGGACGTATGTACACATCTTTGCAAACCTGCCATAATTCCTCATCTATATAAAATACTATTAGTTAATACATACCGAGTAGCTTTAAACTTCAATTTCTTGGCTGTGAGCTGGTCAATTGGTAATTCTTCGTCCTCAATATATGCCCTGATGGGATCCATCCAAGATGGTCCTAAATCAAGGGTGATAAAGTTCATCGCCAAATCTTCATCTATACTCCGACTAGCCAAAACTTTAATTGGGATTGTTCTTCGTAGCTCGGTACGAGTAGCTGATGCTAATCGAGCTAGGGCATCTGCTCTTTCATTCTCCATTCTTGGTATTCTGATCAGCTGAATAGCAGAAAATTCTGATACCAACTCCATCACCTTTGCATGGTATTTGATCATTAACTCTCCTTTGGCTGCATATATTCCCAACATTTGATTTACAATTAATTGAGAATCACTGAAGACAATAATTTATTGCGCCTCCATAATTTTGTCAAATTATGACCTGCAATCAGGGCCTCATACTCAGCTTTATTATTGGAAGCTTTTAATTGGAAACGTAGGGTGTACTCCATGTCGACCTCATCCGGAGTGATCAAAACTATCCTTGCCCCACTGCCTGTTGTGCAAGATATGCCATCTACATATAACCTCCATATAAGTAACTCGTCTTCAAACTTCTGATCTGACAGATTTCCTCGACGAAATATATGTTTCTTCCTTTCATCTTCCCCTGATATTTCTCGCTCTTCGTCGATCATCTTTTCTTGCCCCTTTACCAACCGGAGTTGGTCTGAGCTTGAATTTGATGATCCTGTAACATCCACTTGCTCTTTTACCAACCGGAGTTGGTCTGAGTTTGTGTTTGTTGATCCTGTAACATCCACAGGTTGATCAGCGAGCAACTTTTGCTCCTCGGGGGTATCAGGATAAGTGAACTCTGCTATAAAATCTGCTACAGCTTGCCCTTTTAGCGATGATCTGGGTTCATAGACTAAATCGTATTCACCGAGCTCTATTGCCCAGTACATCAATCTCCCTAATTTTTTTGGTTTATGAAGGACTTGCCTCAACGGCATATTAGTATATATGACTATAGTATGAGCCTGGAAATATGTCCTCATTCTTCTACTCGCCTCAATTAGCGCCAGTGCTAACTTTTCCAGCCTTGGATATCTGATCTCTGCTCCTCGGAAGGCCTTACTTGTGTAATAGATTGGTTTTTGTACTCCATTATCCACTCTTATCAACGCCGAGCTAACTGCATTCTCTGATACTGCTAGGTACAAATACAATTTTTCTCCCATCACCGGCCTGAACAATAGTGGAGGTGCTCCCAAGTATTTCTTCAAGTCTTGAAAAGCATTCTCACATTCATCATTCCACTCAAAAGTCTTTCGGAGTGTCTTGAAGAATGGGAGACATCGATCAGTTGCTCGTGATACAAATCTGTTGAGTACTGCTACTCATCCTGTAAGACTTTGCACCTCTTTCTTCGTCGTTGGAGATCGCAGCCCTAATAGAGCTTTGATCTTTTCAGGATTTGCTTCAATGCCTCGTTGGTTGACAATGTATCCGAGAAACATGCCTTCTCGTACTCCAAATATGCACTTCGTCGGGTTCAGCTTCATTTGATATTTATCTAGTTGATCAAAAGTCTGACTTAAGTCAACTAGATGATCAGCAGCTCTTTTGCTCTTCGTCGGCATATCGTCAACATAGACTTCCATATTGCAACTGATTTGTTCAGCAAAGACTTTGTTCATCATCCTCTGATATGTCGCACCTGCATTTTTCAAACCAAAAGGCATAACATTATAACAATAAGTTCCCCTAGGGGTAATGAAAGAAGTACTCTCCCTGTTTTCAGGTTTTATTTTAATCTGATTGTAGCCATAATAAGCATCCATGAAGCTTAGCAGCTCGTGTCCCGAGGTAGCATCGACTAGTTGATCAATTCGGGGAAGTGGAAAGTGATCCTTTGGGCATGCTTTGTTCAGGTTGGTGAAGTCTACACACATCCTCCATTTGTTGTTCTTCTTCTTTACCATCACCACATTGGCTAACCAGTCAAGATATTTAACATCTTCAATAAAACAAGCCTTCTGTAGCTTCTCGACTTCCTCCTGTATAGCTTGATTCTTCTCGGGACTGAATACTCTTCTTCTCTGCTTCACAGGCTTAATCTCCTTATTCACATTGAGTTCGTAACATAAGAAATTTGGGTCTATCCCAGGCATATCCTCATGACTCCACGTAAAAGTTTGTTTTCTGCTTCTTAAGAAAGTTATCAATTCCTGTTTTAGTGAGGCTTCCAACGATGAACCTACTTGAGTAATTCGCTCAGGGTGCTCGTCGTCCAGAATGATGTTTTCAGTAGCTTCCACCACTTAACCCTTCACGAGTTGCGACTCATTTCTAGGATCCAATGTTTCAATTTCGGCACCTTTATACACTTAATAGGTAGTAGTCTTTTTCATTGATTCCTCCATTTCTTCTTGCTCGACAGATGAATAATAGCATTCCCGAGCTACTTTCTGATCACCTTTAACAACTCCTACTCCAAAATTTATTGGAAATTTCAGGCATTGATGCACCGTAGATGGTACAGCCTCGAACTTCTTCAATCCTACTCTTCCCATGATGATATTGTATGATGACTGAACATTCTTATCCATCACGAAGAAGCGTATTCTTTCTGTTCGACAAGCAGGCCACGTACCAATGAATATATCCAACTTGATCGTCCCAAGTGGAAATACTTTCTCGCCAGCAAAACCGAGGAGGGGTCTATGATAAGGCTCCAGTTGAGATAGCTTTAGATTTAAACTATCGAAGCACGAGTAGAACATGATGTCTGCCGAGATACCATTGTCTACCAGTACTCTTGAAATCATTACCTCCTTCATTCACATCTTGATCACCAATGGGTCATCATGAGGATATAGAACACCTGCAAGGTCATTCTTTGAGAAACCAATGACCGATTTCTCTTTATTCACCTTTCTCGAGCGATCCTCCTCAGCTAGATTTATTCGTTGAATGTACGAGCAAGCTTGAGCCTCACAGAGGTAAGCTTTTCTCTCGGCAGTAAGGTCTCCCCCTCCTGCATCTCCACCTGTTATAACATTACAATCAAATGACCCAAAGCGTATTGAAAATACCTCTCGTTCTGGCTGCCATGGTCTCTTGGGAAGATCAGGGTCATCCTCGGGATCAACTTCATGGTTTCTCTTCTTGTTTTCCTCTGCTCGATGAGGAGATCTAGACCTCTCTCTTGTTCGGTCATTGTTCCTTCTTTCGCTTCCACGATCAACATACTTTGACAGTTTCCTCGTCTGATGAGTGTTTCAATCTCGTTCTGAAGAGCTATGCAATTTTTGGTCATTTGGCCATGATCTTTATGAAACTTGCAATACTTCGCCTTATTCCTCTTGTCAAGGTCTGCCTTTATTTTCTCTGGCCAGTTTAGTTCCTCGTTGTTCTTGATTTCCTCTATAACATGTTTGATATCCTTCTTCAAAGGAGTATAATTATCATATTTCTTCATCATGTCCCATACCGACCTGTTTTTTGAATGTTTGTCATTACCATTGTTCTTATGCTCTTTCTTCTTAGCTTTATCGCCTTCCACCTTGGTTTCTTTGGCATCCATATTCTTCTTCGCAGCCATAGCCTCCTCGACATTCATAATCTTGGAAACTTTTCCCATCAGATCCGATATGGTTCTAGGTGGATCTTTGGCCAAAGTATAGTACAACTTGTTAGGCAGTAGTCCACTCATCAAGGCGGTAATCGCTGTCTTCTCCTCGTAATCAATAACTTCAAGTTTCTCGTTATTAAAACGAGTTATATAATCTCTGGTACTTTCACCAGGCTTTTTTCTAACACTTAACAAATATGCTACTCGTTTAACTGGCTTTGACCCAAAACAGAAATTCCCAATGAATAACTCGGCCAGTTGAAGAAAAGTTGAGATCTTACCCCGAGGAAGATTATTATACCATATTTGAGCAGATCCGGTAAGAGTTCCCGAGAATGCTCTGCATCTCATCTCATCTGGAACAGTATAGATGTCGGCTGCAGGTTGGTATTGTTCTATATGAAGGGCATGGTCTGTCTTTCCATCATATTTAGGTGTCATAACAGGTGCTTTGAACTTTGATGGTGTTGGAAAATCTACAATAGCCTAGACAAAAGGTGTTCCTCGAACAAATGTTCATTGCAGAGGGTTCTTAACTTTAACCATTTCCCCCAATCTATCCTCCAGCCTTTGAATAGAGCCTTTCCATGCATCATTTCCTTCCTCTGGCCTGTTGGTTCGAGCAACTGATCGCGTTGATGTGGCTTCCTGGGATCTCTCTTGACGAGCAGCTGGTCGCGACTGGGCAGATCCTTCCCTTAAGTCTGATGGTCGTCAAAAACTCCTCGATGGGGCTCTAGGAGGACTTTTGCTCCTCCTAGGATCTAATCGATCGAAAGGTGATACTCTGCTTAATCTTTCTAGCGCACTGGTCCTTTCTGGGGAGAGAGTGATACGTTGTTCAGTATCTGTGGCTCGCACTGACGAAGTTCGTCCAGGTTGATAAAAAAAATCTTCAGACTCCTCATTGCGATATGAATTGGTACGCTTAGTACGCGAAGAAGGTGCACGGGTATTTCTTTGAATACTTCGTGGTCTTGAATGGGTTGGTGCACCGCCATGGAGGGTTTGTATGAGTTGACGCATAGTTTTTTGCATGACGGTCTGGCCCTAAGCCAGATTTGTCATTATTCCAACCAGATCTGGAATACTTGGCGGAGCAGATGGATTTGGAGGGCTTCCAGCCTTTCGATTGTTAGATTCTGGAATATCAGCCATTTGTGATGAATTATTTTTTATGGAAAACGATATTACCAGTCGTTTCCCACAGACGGCGCCAATCTGTTGATGTAAAAAATTAGATCATATCTAATTATTCAATCACAGATAAATAAATGAGACAAAGAATTTTTAAAGTGGTTCAGCCTTATAAGAATGGCCTACGTCCACTGTTCTGTTATTGCTGATTGTTGGGAATTCTCGATAACAAGTTATCTCAAGAAATTTTGGTCCCCTTACAATGAGGATTGTACAATGTATTTATAGCCATGGGGCTGTAATGTGAAAGGGTAATACATTAAATGATGCACATATGAAAAGGTAATGCATTCAATGCCCCTTATGCATATGCGTTTGAATGATAAGCATTTAATGAACAGTCAAACTGTTGGTTATCCTGCTATTAATGCTTTGGTCGAGGTGTAGCTCGGACCGACTGAGTTGCTCGGACCGCCTAAGCTTCTCTGTGCTCAAGAGTTCCTCGGAGAGTTCTCGTTCCTCGGAGCGTATGAGTTCCTCGGGGAAACAGTGTTCCTCGTTGTAGTATGGTTCCTCGGAGCGTGTGAGTTCCTCGGAAGCGTTTGTTGTTGCCACGTAGACTGCCACATGTCTTCACTTTATTGATCCATGTCAGCAGACTAAATTTGGTATCAACAGTCATCAAGCTTTCAATTTTTCCATGGTATCTAAAGGTATGAATGCATATGATATATATTGAGCCTTGGATATATTTTTATTAGGTGTCACTTTTTCACTAAACAAAGTTTAAAATAATTTTTTATTTTTTAAGGAAAAATAATTTATTTTCTGAAAAGTCGTTTGAACGAAATTTGAATCTCGTTCGAACAAGATCCCCATGTCATTCGAATGAGATATCAAACGAGGTTTTCTTTGCAATCTCGCTCGTTAAAGTCGTTCAAACGACATTCAAATCTCGTTCAAACGAGATAACAGAGTCATTCGAACGATTGACAGTTTTCGACAGTTTTTACAACCTTCCCACTACTTTTTTTACCACCCTTTTAAGTAGTGCGGGAATGGACTTTTTCTACAGACTTTTGGATACCTTGAGAGAGTTTTAAAAAGTTTTTTTAGAGCGCAAATCCAAATATGAATGTCCTTTAGTTTTTGTGATTCCTAAATGAATTCATCTTCAAACAAAAACTAGTTTACACCCAATAGTTAATTTTGATCGAAGTAACAATATATATATATATATATATATTTTAAACTGTTGAACATGATTCTTATCCCCCATGGGGTTAATTTCCAATAAAGAGAACCCAATACGCTTCTTCTTAACTGGCCCGAAAATTTAAGGAGCGTTGGGCGTGTCTGTTGAATTAGTGGCAGTACCTTGCCTCCCGCAACTCGGAGTAGGGTAATGAACAATTTGTGGAGTAGGGGAATGAACAGAATTTGGAGTAGGGGTGAACAGTTTGTGGAGTTAAGTATTGCTCACCAATTGGTAATGAGAATTCTCCTTATGATTGTATCACGTTGTTGGTTGGAGAGTAGCTTCCATTACCACCCGACATTATCTACAAAAAATAATAAAAGTTAATTGTGTATCTATAATAATAGATGCATAATTTCAAAGTTCAATATGAAAATATAACTAACAAAATAATTTTTTTCCATATATTATAATCTACATGTTCATGGTAAGACTTTAACAAAAGTTACATGTGTCTGATCTCCATCCATTCTGGATTTGTTTTTAAAAACCTATGGATTTTACACGTGGCCAATTAGGAGGAAGCGTATCTATAATGGATGCATAGATGTTAGCGACATGAACTCGAAATCTCATCCTCTTCAGCCTATTAGCAAGATTGAGTTTGACGTTCATATGTCGTGAGACATCACAGTCTTCGTCAATGCTCTTTGTACGTAATTCTATCCATAATGGGTGATTTTTTTTTCCTGTCTTCTCTAATAGCGTAAGCAAGGTCAGTGGTCCATCGTGATTATATAAACGATATATATATATATATATATATATATATATATATATATATATATATATATATATATATATATATATATATATATATATATATATATATATATATATATATATTGATATTGTACAACTTCATCCCAACATTGTGGCAAGGAAAACAGAATATGATCGAATAAGTACTCTTGCTGGAGATGAACTCCACGGTTTACAAGGTAGTTAAATTGTTCGATCTTCCTATTCCCATACCAATAAATCGGAGTACCCACTTTATGAGTCTTATTAATGAAAGATGTACGCGTGCGTTCCAATTGCAATCTTTTCCACTCTTGTTGCCATTTATTAGCACCGTGACTCATTTTTGTTAAGAAAAATGAATGAGGGCGTGATTATAATTCTTATAAATAATGGCTTTAATGAATCATTAACGAGTTATAATGTACGAGGGCGTGAATATGATTCCTATAAATTATGGCTCTAATGAATCATCAACCTTTAATTTATTAGGTTTTGAATACTTACTTTTGTTATTTAAGCCAACAATCCCTAAAATCAACCATAAAATTAATCCTCACAAACATTACCCCTACAATTAATAGATTATGCATTTTCGGGACTTAATTTTACAAACCCCTAAAATTAATCCCGAATTTAGCCTCAATATTAATGGAGATGTATATTTTTATATTTCAACCCCAAACTTAAACGAACAATATCCATTAAATTAAAATTTGCCTTAGTTTGAAACTTAAACCAACAATATCCATTAAATTAAAATTTGCCCTAGTTTGAAACTTAAACCAACTATATCCATTAAATTAAAATTTGCCCTAGTTTGAAACTTAAACCAACTATATCCATTAAATTAAAATTTTCCCTAGTTTGAAACTTAAACCAACAATATCCATAAAATTAAAATTTGCCCTAGTTTGAAACATAAACCAACAATATCAATTAAATTAAAATTTGCCCTAGTTTGAAACTTAAACACAATACACACACGTATATACATACAGACACACACATATACCCAGACGTATACATACACACACACACACATATATATATACACATACACACACACACACACAGACACATGTATTTAAGTATACACACACAAAGAAATTTGCACACACACGAATTTACCTTTGAGATTGAGATTGAGAGAGATCCAGAGATTGAGAGAAGGAGAGAGCGTAAATCGCCGGAGAGATTGAGAGAAAATAAGGGCTTAGAAGTTTTCTAGAGAAATGAAAGACTTTTCTGCATTTTTTAAGTATAAAGACAATGGTCGCGTCTTAGGGTCTTAACCCCTTTATTTTTTACATGTCAGCGTGGAAATAAGGCCATGGTCACGGCCCAAAGCCATGAATCAGATAACTTACTGGTCACGGACTTAAGCCATGACCATATCCCTGTGTAATGAGGTTTGTGGTCACAGCTAACGACCGTAACTCCTTCCCTGACCAAAATTGGAGGGAAACTTGGCTCCATAATGGTCACGGATGGGTTAGGATCTAAAGCCATGACCCGAAGGAGTCAAGGTTTAGATTCGTGACCACACACAAGACGACCCATAACCACACAAAGTCATGGATTTTATCATGCCCATTTTGACTGTGGTCACGATTTAAGGCCGTGACCAACTAGTCACGGCTTTCAACCGTGACCAACTAGTCACGGCTTTCAACCGTGACCCCTTTCTCCGTAACCATTTTTGGTATTTGGTGAAGTGAAATTAGGATTCATCGATGCATGTGTTTGCCCATAATTGAAATCGAGATGGTTCCTCCATGAAGGGTTTTAGAAATTCCCTTGAGGGGCATTAAAATTACCCTTAAAATCTCCCACCCCTTCCACTTTCTCTTAAAGCATCACTTTGTAGGCAGGTATTGTATGGCATTCCTTCATTGGATATCCTGCCTCATAAATTGCACACACCTCTTTTATCGATGCTCGAATGGACCTGGATATTTATTTTCCTCTCAATTCGACTACGTCTTCCAACCTCTTGGAAAATTGGTTGATTTAAAGCTTTAACTCGGCTTCGTCGTCCAAATGATAGAGTCCAAATGCAAAAAGAGTTGTTGACGTTTTTTGAGCCTGGGTTTAGGTGTTTGGATTGGATGTATTCCACGCTTGAGTATTCTTGATAACATACTAAAGGGTAGCCTCGGCATTGTCCGCGTACAACCCTAAAAACTCCCTGGAGCACATGATTTCAACAAGTTATTTGGAAATTAAGCTTAGCCCGTGATGGAAAAAGGACACGAGTATTAATTTCTCGAAACTGCGGTGTATATCATATATTAAGTAACTCGTTAAAATACTCCCAACATTTGGTCAAAGGTCTCTTGTTGTTTAAATGTTAAAATTTGAGCTTTTATGGAATAGGTTCGATGTTGGGGAAAGAATTTTAGGAGAAAATTAGGTTGCATATCTCTCCACGCTCCAATCGGGTTCGCTGACAAAGACCATAGCCAAGTCTTAGCCTTATCCTTTAAAGAGAAGGGAAATAGTTTTAGGCGAATGATATTTTGAGTGCACGCTTGATCACTAAAAGTTTTGCATGCCTCTTCGAACTCGCAGATGTAGAGGTATGGTTTTTTCGACTCCATACCATGAAATGTGGGAAGAATCTGAATCATCCCATTGCAAAAGTGGAATTGCCCCACATTATATAGGAATATAATGAATCCCAGAGTGACGGTTTGCTCGGGATATAAGAGGTCTCTTATAGGGTGATACGATATCTCACCCTCACATGTACCATAACTAGCGTTGTCAGACATCGTGCTCTTTCTTAATGACTCGATATCCTCACTAGAAGTGTGACTCGAAGTGTGACTTGTGATGGAGTTGGGCGGTGTAGGAAGTGGAATCCAAAAATAAGGAACGCGAGGAGTGTGTGGACTATCGGGGTTGTACTCTACTATAGGATTCTCGTGATTTCTTATAGGAGTGGATTGAGGAGTTGGTCGAGGATTTTGCTTGTAAAGGTTTGGGAGATTCTATATTTTTTCGTCTTTTTATTTTTTTTAATTTTATTTTTTATGATTTTTTGGCTTTTTTAGAATTAGAGACAAATTTTGGATTAACTCGACCTAACCTAAATGTCTACCTACTTCCCGGCAAATATGCCAAAAACATGACGTGACTTTAAAAGTATCTCTAGTGTGTGCTTATATCGGCTCAAGTGTAAGCCAGTCGCGTAAGTAATAATCCGAGCAAGTCAATCATCAAGCATAGGGAATAAGATGTAAGACGTGATGATGAATATGAAAGACGATTAACCGTTCGGTTGACTCAGAAAAAAAGGAAAAGATGATTGTTTGTGAAACCTTTTTATCAACTAACGCAGATTAGTTAAACTAGTGAATTAACTACGCGTGCGAGAATAACTAAGTGGTTGAAAATCAATGTGAGAAAATGCAGTTGGGATACAATCCCCCAAACCGTCGGTAATTACTTAGACCATAAAAACTTCAGAAACCCAATTCTCAATTTAAAGATACATCAAATACTTTATAAGCATTTGACATATGCGAATTTTTCTCCTCACAATATCAAATCAAAAATTGTATTTAACAAGAATGATTAATTACGAAAACTCACATTGCATCCTTAAACATTCCGGTTACCTAGGGAAAACCGAATTAAAAGACTACACTATTTATTTTGATAATGTAATCAAGCCTTTGAGATGTTAATTAAATTTTATTCGCTTTTAAATCCATTCGTAACACCTAGGTTGGGTTCATGTACCCCAACCCTCTAATGGCTTAGTCGGACATGGTGATGTGGTTAACAAACGAACTTCTATCGTTACATGTAATCGAAATCATGATAAAATTATATCTAAACATACCTGAAGTTCTTAAAATCCCAGAAAATAAATAAAAACATGCAAAGAGGAAGAGGATTCAAGAATAAGGTATAGAAGACAAACTTTATGTATTCAATCTTGAGAATCAATCCACAAAAATGTAATCTTTATGCAAGAATTGAAAGCTATGGTTCTTGCCTCTCTTTTTCTCTAATACTAGGTTAAAAACTGATAAAAACTATCTCTAATATCTAACTATAAACCTACTTGGTCGTTTTAGCAAGAGTCAAATTCTCATACAACTCTAAGAAAACTTAGCATTTAAATGAAATTTACGCATCAGGTAAGCCGAACCGGTTCAAGTACATAGGCGAACGAGTTCGCTGTCGAACCGATTTGGAGTTTGGGTTGGCAAAACTTGCAGTCTTAGCTTGTTTTCTCTTCTTTTTTTTGGATTTCTTTATCAATTTTAAAGTCGCATAACTTCCTCTCCGTAGCTTGGATTAAGGCACCATTTCTTCCAGCATTCTTGTGATTTCATATTCTTCAGCTTTCTAGTTGGCTCCGCCTCCAAACTACAACTACAAAATTACCAAAATGCCTTTTGATTTCCTTTTTTTTTGTTTCTTTCACTATTTCAGTTTTTCTCCCATATTTACTTGCATGAAATACCTATAAAACACAAGAGAAATACACAAAATAAAAAGTACTCACCAAAAAGGGTTAGTATCATGAATACGAAATAAATCAAATATATTTACACCACGCGGGACCATAAAAGAATCGAAATTAAAGGGATAAATATGAAATATTTATGCCTTATCAAATCACATAAGGTATGAGTGAAATATGCTCGTTTCCACTTGGCGACAGATCGAAAACTTTATCGGTGCTTTTTTTCAGGTCCTTACCTCTAATGAGTGCACCCGAATGATGTTGAGCAGGCCCTCTAAGAGCTTCATGAGGGGATACGTAGGATCCATATAGGGGAAAGTTGCTAGCATTTAGGGTAATGAAAGAGGGATACTGATGGTCGTACATTCAGAAGGACGCAGTTGTCTGCGTTCAAAAATATAAGAACTCTCAACTCTTCTCATTATTGGTACGCCAACCAACCAATGACCTCAAGTCTCTTACAAGTCCTTAGCTATTTGCCCAATGAGGACTTCACATCGTCGGTCTATTGTCCACGCATCTGGTTATAAGAATTATATATTGGTCGACACTAAATACTTATCTAAATGAGTTAAAGGGGAATCCGTGGTGAATATTCGAGATGTCGATATGACTAAGTTCATATGGAAGAAAATCAAAATAAAATTTGTCATCCCTCGAATTATCGTTATAAATAATGGAACTTAGTTCGAAATCAGCCTTTTTTAAAGCTACTGTAACGAGCACAATATTAAGCGCTACTACAATTCAATGGCATAACCTCAATGCAACGGGAAGGCAAAAGATTCCAACAAGACAGTCATGCAGTTGGAAAAAATAAAGGGCGCTTGGCTTGACCAATCTCCCACATTCTCTGGGCATTTTGAATAACACCCAGGCGATCAATGGGGGAAACACCCTTTGCCTTGGCTTATGAAATGGAGGTGGTAATCCCACTGGAAGCAGGTTTACCAATAGTCGATCAAGATTTCAACAACGAAGCAATCAAATCAGAGCTCAACTTAGCTGATGAAAAAAAAGAACTCGCTCTTGTAAAATTGGCCTCCTACAAGCAATAGTTGCCCAAGTAATACAACAAGGGCCAAAGTGAGAGGATTAAAGGTCGAAGACTACGTGCTAGAAAGATTGCGAGTAATACAAAAAGGCCCTCAAATAGTAAATTGGAACCCAACTGGGAAGGCCCATTCAAAGTCAACCGTGATGACTTAATAGGAGCCTATAACTTAGATATAATAGAGGGTAGAGAGGTTCCTTAAGCTTGGAATGCAGCCAATTTAAAGAAATTTTACTTTTATATTTTTAGCTTATGACTAAGCTTGTTTCGTTTATTTAAGTTTGAAAGTTTCTTTAAGAAGTTCTTTCAAACTTCTCATAATTATCTCTCTGTTTTGTTCTAAGTGGTAGACAAATGAGTACTTAATAAAGAAAACTAAGGATACTTGAGACCTCTCTAGCGCCCACTAAATCGGCATGCAAAATAAAATATTCCCTCAAATGAGTGGATTCAATGGCGTCTAGTCTTTCATCAAATCCACTCTTTTCGGTCAGATCGACAGGCTTTCGCTTGAAGTCGGCCTTAAAATAGGATAATGACTCCTTATGAATGAGTTGATCAATAAAAATCATGTCATAAAAAGTGGTATTATTCACGGCTGCCTGATGAAATAGGCGTCAATGATTCAAGTGTACTTTTTTCGCTTGAGCTGACACATCAGGACCTAGATATTAGTCAAGCTCATTGTTGTTACGAAAAATTATCCACCTATGTGGAATAATCAAAAATTGACACTTGTCTTCTTATGTAGAAGAAATCCTAATCAACATACGCTTAACCAAATCTAAAGGTAGTTGCTTGGCAAGCATGCCGACCAACTTGAAGAATGCAGATCCTCAAATTAAATAAAAGGTCACCACGTGGAGGAATAACCAAGGGTCTTTTCGCACGTGGTATAGACCATTAACCATCACATTAATTATGTACGGGTGTAAATGCTTGAATATATAAAGGAATTCCAATCCTTGATCTCCGGGTCACTATAAATACAATGTATCCCTTTCATCAAAGGCATGATAGAATAGATTCTAGGATATTCTCCTTAATAAGAGTGCCTAGTTCTCTATAATCAATGAAATCAATATAATAATAGTGGACGTAGGCTTTCTTACATATCCGAACCACTTTAAAAACTCCTTGTATTTTATTTGATTATTCCATTACAATCATATATTTTATCTGTTATTAGAAAATTGGATCTAGTCCATTTTTTCACATCAACAGATTGACGCCATCCGTGGGAACGAGTGTCTAATTACCGTTCTCTCTTTCGTACATCTTTATTCAAGGGAAAATGAATGATCCTGATACCAGTGCCATAAATGAAGGTAACCCAATCATCCCATCTGCTCCACCTACAACAGCTGACCTAAATTGAATACTTGCTAATATTATCAAGGGTCAAGATGCCATGTAGTAAATAATAAGGCAATTAGCTCAATCATTACAAGCCGAATCTCCAACTCTTTTCAGATAACAAACGGTCCCTTCATCAATGAGAGATATGCCACCCCCACCTCCTAGTCATAGCCTATATATCTATTCCATATCTACACGTGATAGGTCTTATTGTTCAGGAGATAGTTCATCAATTAGACCAATAGAGTTCTATGATGGCCATTCATTTTCTCTTAAAAGGCTAAACGTTTTGGAAAGATTGAGCAGAGCCTCGCCTTTTGATCGTTTGGGACCCTGAGCAAAGAGAAATTCTCCCAAAGAGCTATCCAGAACTAATCAACACCCAATTGACCAGCGTGAAGCTTCAATTTAGGTCAAGATCAAGCGTCCGACGATCTATGCATGTTGATTAGACTTCTCAGGAAGAGTGCTCAACATAAATATATGGTTAGGATAGCCTAGCTGCTTCACACAAATCTAACGCAGACAACCCTTCATGGAAGGGCTCAATCCAACGATTATATGATCGATTGGGAGAAATGGCAGAGGCAAAAAATTCATTGCAGAGGAACTTCGTCAAAGGGTCTCCTTTCATTCAGGCAATTGTTGATTTCCCAACTCCGTCCAAGTTTAAAACCCCTGTGGTCACCCCTAAATATGATAGTAAAACTGATCCGGTTTAACACATCGAGCAATATTAAGTTGCAACCGAATCTATTAAGTTCCTGATGAAATGAGATGTAGATCATTTTCATGTACCATTACGGGTTCTGCCCAAATATGGTACAATAACTTGCCCCGAGGATAAATTACCAACTTCACTTAGCTTGCCGAGCTATTCATCAATAACTTATGTTTCGAAGCCAAGCCAGTAAAACTAGTAGCGTATCTCTTGAGTGTTAGGAAGAGAGCAGGGGAAACTATGAGGGAATACATCACTCATTTTGATAATGAGAAATAAAAAGTGCTTAACTATGTGGAGAAAATAACCATCACTGCTCTAATGAGTGGATTGCTTCCAGAAAAATAATATTATGCTCTGACCAAAGATCCTCCTAAAACCATGACTGAGCTCATGGTTAAGGCAGGAAAAATCATGAATGCCTAGGAAGTAATGGCTACAAAGCAGAATCCAGCCATTAAGTTTGAGAAGAAGGATCGAAAGGAGCAAAAACCTAAGAAGGATGAGAAGCTCAAAAAGTATGGAACATATAATCCATTAAATGTCATCATTCACCATATCCTAGAGGAGATCAAACAGAAAAAGATTTGCGATGGCCTAGGAGGTTGAAGGCACCCCCTAACAGGAGGGGCAAATTTAAATATTGTGAGTTCCATAAGGATCATGGACACACGACTGATAATTGTATCGTTTTGAAGAATGAAGTGGAATACCTCATTCGTTGAGAAAAGCTTAACAAATTTATTAATCGGTGAGAAAGCTGAGAAATAAGGGGAAGGTCAAATTCTCCTTGCAAACCCTGAGATGACAGTAAGCGAAACCATGAATATGGTTATAAAGATAATCCTAACCTGCCGAAGAAGCCTAAGCATCTAGAGCGTGAGGTAGCCATGATAAACTTTGGCTCTTTTGATTGTCATGTAATTACAGGTAGCGATGTATGAGGAGGAGGAGATCACACTACAAAGATAAAGGCCTACCTGAATAAAGCACATGCTTATTCTTCTATTCGGAAAATTAATCTGAATAAAGAAAATCAACCCAGAAAAGTCAATAAAGATAAATTGGTAATCAAATTTTCCAGAATAGGGTACTGTATGCCCATGATGATTCGTTGGTCGTAAAGTTTAGAATCCAGGATGTCGTCATCGCCAGGGTTTTGATTGATAATGGGAGCTTGACTGATATCATGTTTTACCCCTTCTTTTAGAGTTTAGATTTGAAATTCAGTCAGCTGGAACCATACCATAGGCCATTGATATGTTTTTTAGCAAAAAAAGTCTACCCACTAGGGACAGTTAAGCTAGAAGTGTTGTTTAACACTTGGCCTGCAAGCTGTACTAAAAAGATACGCTTCTTTGTTATGGACATAAATGTCCAATCTGCATATAATATGATCCTCGACAGGGTAGGGCTAAAGAAGTTTTAAGCTGTACCGTCCACTATCCATTAGTGTTTGAAGTTCCCAACTCACTTTGGGGTTGGCATCGTGGAGGGCAATCAAAAGGTGTCTAGGGGTGCTATTACTCCTTAGCCGAGCAAGAAGACTTGGCTGATTTGAAGAAGAAGACCACCACTTACCATATAGATAATACGGAGCCCAATAGTGAATCATAAGTTGAAACTCTAGATCCCCGAGATGAAATTGAGTTAGTTAAAGGGCAGATTGTTGAAACAACTGAAAATATAATCTCGGATGAAGACAAACTGGAAAAACTACCCAGATCGGCTCCACACTAGATCCACTCCTTAAACAAGAATTGATTGCATTCTAGAGACAATGAATAAATGTGTTTTCTTGAAGTCATGAGGCTATGCTTGGGATTGACCTCAATTTCCTCTGTCATGAGCTCAATATTAATAAGGATGCCAAGCCACTCATGCAAAGGCATAAGGTGTTCAGTCCGGAGAAAAATCAATCTATACAGGAAGAGGTGGAGAATAGGGATGAAAATTTAACTCGACCAGTAGGAGCTCCGCCCCACCCCGACCCTAATGGGGCGGGTTTTAAAACCCGATTAATGAATTTGGAGCGGGTATGGGTTTTTAAAAAAAAATCGTTTATTAAATGGGGCGGGTTAGGAGTCAAGTTAAATAAAACCACCCCAACCCGACCCTTTTAACTTATGCCTACGTAATTACCCTTTATATGTATGTTAATTATAATTAAACCACATACACACACACACTAAAAAAATCTTTATTTGTATGTTAATTTTGTAAAAGATCTATGTGAAAATATGGATTGACAATTGAGGGATTGTCTCACATATTGAAATATGAACCATTATAAGCCTCTAAGACTATAATGTAATAATTTTAATTTTGCTATTTTTAAAATTAACCCAACTCGTAGGAGCCCGACCCGCCCCATTTATTAAATAAGTTGGTTAGGAGTTAATTTAAACAAAAACCAACCCGCCCGCCTCTCCCCGTTTATTAAATTAGGCGAGTTAGGGTTTTGCCAAAACCGTCCTAAATCCGCCCCGTTGCCATCCCTAGTGGAGAAAGTACAAAGGTCCTAATTCATCGAGGATCTCAAATATCCATCCTGATTGGCCAACGTTGTTTGGTCAAAAAGAAAAATGATAAGTGGAGGATGTGTGTAAATTTTACTGATATTAATAAAGCCTGCCCTAAGGACCACTTTCTCCTGCCTAGAATTGATCAGTTGGTGGATGCTACATCAGGACATGAGCTATTAAGCTTCATGGATGCTTATTATGGGTATAACCAGATAAGAATGAAATCAAAAGATAGGTAAATCACTTCTTTCATCACCATCTGAGGTACATATTGCTACAATGTAATGCCCTTCCGGCTAAAAACTGCTAGAGCAACATACCAGAGGCTGGTCAATAAGGTGTTTGAAGAGCAAATAGGAAAGAATATCACTACACCAAAAAGGCTAAATTGTCACCTTTCGACCCGTCGGCCAGCCTTATGATGGTCATTGACCGCGATAAAAAATCACGTGTTTTTGTCACGGTCAATGACCATGATAAGTTCGCGATAACGGTTTGTCACGATCAAAGACCTTGATAGGTCGGTGACAACTTTCTTAGTAAAAAAACCCTACCGCCTCTTTTTTTCCCACCGTTTTCATTTCCCCCCTTTTCTCTCTCTCTCTTTCTATCTCCCTCTCTACATTTTCAGGTGAGTTTTTTTCTCTCCCTCTTTCCTTTGTATATATGTACATATGTGTGTGTGTGTGTGTATAGAACTGCGTGTGTGTGTGCAGGTGCATGTCTGCGTGTGTGGGGGGGTTTACTATGGAGGTTTATGTGGAAAATGTATTGACTAAAAGCAAGAAGGCTTCAGATCATATCCAGGATCTCAGTTAGACTTTTAATCAGTTGGAAAAGCATCAGATGAAGCTTAACTCGACCAATTGTGTGTTCGATGTGCATAAATAAATGTTCCTCGACTTTATAGTAAACCAAATAGGAATTGAAGTCAATCCAACCAATATAAAAGATCTGATAGAAATGCAATCGCTGACTTGCAAGAAGGATGTACAAAAGCTTAACTTTAAGCAGGTTTGTTTCCCAGGCAACAGATAGGTTTTTGCCATTCTTCAAGGTGCTGAGAAAGATCTTTGAGTGGAATGCAGAATGTGAAGAAGCGTTCCAAGAATTGAATAATTATCTGGGATCACCACCTTTATTGTCCCGCCCTGTTTTGGAGGGAAAATAGTACTTGTATTTAGCTGTTTCTGAATCTGCAGTTAGCTCGGCACTAGTTCAGTTCGATAATGGAATCCAGAAATCAGTTTACTACACTAGAAAAGAATTTAGGGGAGCCGAAATCAGGTACCCACGCTTGGAAAAACTAGCCTTAGCATTTATTGAAGCTTCCAGGCGTATGAAGCCTTATTTCCAAGAACATACCATTATTGTATATACTGATTCACCTCTTCGACAAGAGCTCCACAAACCTGAAAAGTCAAGAAGATTGATGTAGTAAGCAGTAGAACTGGGAGAGTATGACATCGTCTATGAACCAAGGTCATCCTTAAAAGGACAAGCTTTGGCGGATTTTATTATAGAGTTCAACTATCTAGAGGTTACCATTTAAAAATACTTGCCTATTGAGCAGACTTCTTCAGAAGAGAGCTCAGCTCAAAAGCAAGACAAAATCATAGCCGACCAACCTAAAACATCCAGAACTCAAGAAAAGGCTCAAAAATATACCGAGGGGAGTAAAAAGGTATTCCACCATGTAATTCTGTCTATGGAAAGTTTCCGCAGTGATCTCCCATTATGAAATTTATATGTAGACGGATACTCATGTGCAACTGGAAGTGGAGAAGGTATTATACTTAATACTACTAATGATATTGATATTGAATATGCTTTTAGGCTTCAATTCAAGGCATCAAACAATGAAGCTAAGTATGAAGCTTTAATAGTCGGACTGGAATTTTCCCATTCGTTAGGTGCTGAGTAGGTAATAGCGTATAAATATTCACAGCTGGTTGTCAACCAAGTGCTTCATCTATATAGATTCAAGGGAGAATTGATGACTAGATACTTGGCCAAAGCCATCGGAGTTATTTCCAAGATTCTAGGCGTGCAAATGAGAAGGATACCAAGAATAGCTAACGCCCGAACTAATTCACTTGCTCGTCTAGCTTCAGCAGTGAAAATTGAACTCCAGAGGAATATTTCAATTGAAATCTTGGCCAACAGGAGAATATACGAAGATCTAATGGCCAGTTTCATTACTGTAGAGTTAGGACCTTCCCGGATGGATCCGACCAAGTCTTACATTGAAGATGGAACCTTGCCAACCGATCCCAAAGAAGTAAAAAAGATCTGGTACAAATAAGACATATATGTGTTGGACAAAGGAGTTTTATACAAAAGGGGATTAACTATCTCCCTACTACATTGCGTTCATCCCTTGGAGGTCGAAGATCTGATTAAGGACATGCATGAAGGTTTTTGTAGAGCTCATCCAGCTGGTCGATTGTTGCTCCAAAGAATTAACACACGGGGATACCATTGGCCTACTATGAGGTCAGATTATAAGGCCTTCGTAAGAAAGTGTGATAAGTGCCAGAGGTTCTCTGTGATTCACAAAACACCCAACGCTGCTCTAGCGCCCATTACCTCACCTTAGCCATTCGCTATTTGGGGAATTGACTTGGTCGGCCACTTCTAACCACCAAAGGCAGGTTCAAGTACTTGGTAGTTTTTATTAATTACTTCACTAAATGGGTAGAGGCAAAGCCATTGAAAGAAATACCTTATGAGAAGGTGTACCAATTCATCTAGAAAAGCATCATATGTAGGTATGGCATGCCCTATGCCTTCATTATAGACCATGGGATCCAGTTTGACAACGATGAATTTGAAGAATATAGTGTCCAGTCCAAGATCTAGAAACTTTATTTAGCACCAGGCCACCCTCAAAGCAATGGCCAGACGAAAGTGATAAATAAAAATTTACTCAATGGACTGAATAAGAGGCTTCATGTTGCCAAGAGAAATTGGATTAATGAATTACATTCTGTTCTCTGAGCTTACAGAATAACGTCGAGAACAACAACTGTAGAAATACCTTATATGCTTGCATTTGGAATAGAAGACATGGTACCAGTCGAGATAGTCCTACCAACCCACAGGGTGTTGAATTTTAATTCTCTGACAAGTGAATTGATGCGACAATTGGACTTAGATATGTCAGAGGAAGTTCGGGAAGATGCTAATATTAGAAATGCTACGTACCAATGCAGGACTGCTCGCTTTTACAACAAAAGGGTCAGACCAACCAACTTAAAAGAAGGCGACTATGCCCTAAAAAAGGTTATCCAGAAGAGCAACAAGCTTGAAGCCAGTTGGCATGTACCATATTGCATAGCAATAGTCATCCGACCAGGGACCTATCGAATTGAGACATTTAAAGGAGTAGAATTCAAAAACCCTTAGAACACTGAGCACCATCGAAAATATTATCAAAAATTCAAGGCATTGATATATTGTAATTCCTTATGTTTCGCACAACTATTTGTCAAGTTCAATAACAATTTTGATTTTCGTTCCTTCCATTTTGTCATTTTTTTCGGAGTACGACAATATATCCCCCCCTAAAAAAAACTATCTCACGGTCTTCAGCTATTGCCGATCAATAACACATACCATACTTAATTGGGTTGAAATTATTTGCCAATTAGTAGAACATACTTAATTATGATGAATTCATCAAATCCAAGATGCACCAACAGCTTATGGCACAGTCGTATCTTGCCCAATTTATTATTTCATGTATGACTTCATATGTACAAGTCACGAACAAGAAGTTGTTACTTTATGTATAACTTCGTATTAACAAGTCACGAACACAACGCATTACCTGATAAAGTTAAATACATGAATACACTCGTAATACACTTAGTCAACACTAATCATTTACTTCATGTATGACTTCATCTTTGACAAGTCAATAACAATGTTGACGCCACTAAAATGGCCTGGACCATTTCAGATAAATGATGAGGATGAGATTGAAGATGAAGATAAACATTCACATCAAACATATAAGAAACAGAGATTTTTAAAGTGGTTCGGCTATAAGGAAAAGCCTACGTCCACTGTTATTTTATTCCCAGGGGTTTACAATAGCACAATGTGGTGTAGAGAGATAAAAAGGGTATGGATCTTGTGTATAGTGTCTCTCGGTTCTTGGATCTCTTGGATCTCTCTTTTCCTTCTCCCCTTTGGCTAAGGGAATACATGTATTTATAGTGATGGGGGATAAAGAGATTCATTGTATGTAGACATTTATACATTATGTCTACATTCAACGAATCTAATTGTTGAATTGCTTGGTATGCTATGTGTTGTCATGTACAATATAAATGTACATTAATGATCATTAAATGCGTAGTTATCCTTTGATATTCCTGGTTGGTATGCCGACCAACTCTCCTCGGGTGCCAACTAACTCTCCTCGGGTACCGACCAACTCTCCTCGGGTGCCGACTAACACTCCTCGGGTGCCGACCAACTCTCCTCGGGTGCCGACTAACTCTCCTCGGGTGTTGAATATTGCCACGTAGGATGACATGTGTCCTTTTCTGATTGGTCCTCGTACATGGAGAATTTTTGCATTAACAGAAGCCCCCAATGCTCCATGCTTGATGGTTTACTTGAAAGGATGGAGTATTTATTCTGCAGTGTTGCTCGGTGCTTGTGAAATTCTTGATCTACCTTCTTGATTTGTTCAACATAAAGTGCATTATCTCCTGGACGACATATGATGCAGGCTGATTGATGGTTGCTAATCTTTCTTTTGAGGAACTCCGTGTACTATGTATCACCCCTGGGAATTTGGATGCAGCCATGCCATAGTATGAAACTTGTAGCTTGTCATAATCTTCAAATATGTTGATTGGTTTGCCAGCCGACCAACTGCTTCCTGTGTCGAGCAACTGAGTGCTAACTTCACGTGCTTGATTTTTCTGATTTATGATCCTCTGAATAATTTTTCGAGTAACATACTAGCTTTTGAACCCAACTCTTCAATATGATTAGTACCAAGCTAGTGGTGGACTTTGAAACATTTTCACATAACTTCTTCTTCATTATTCGTCGAGACAGTAGTGGCAAAAGATCTCAGTGCTGCAGATGCTGATTTTGACTTCTACCTCTGCTCGGGGATGAGCAAGAGCTGCTCGGACAGACCATCTGTGATGAACATCAGAATGCTAAAAGATCTTAACTTCATAAACTCCCCTTATGCTTTGGATGATCCTCCTGCTGGCGAGGAACCTATTTCAAAAGAAGAGGGAAAGAAACCAATAGAGTAGGAATCTCAATGTAATAGTTAGTATACATTTTCATTCTCAATGTATTTTGTTTTTTGGATTTAATGAAAGACTTTCATTTTTGTTCGCAATCTTAATTGCTACTGTCTTGTAAAATACTTTACATCTGTGCATATGTATAAGTTAAAAAGATAACAATATTGTGTTGTTCATCGACCAACTTAGTAAAAAGTTTACAAGTACTAGAAATGTTGTTCGTTCACTTAATAATAAAGTAATGAGTATAAAAATGTTTAAAATTTTGCCAACCAACCAAGGTTGTTAAATTGTGCTCGTCGACCAATTATAGTTAGTGAGAGTTTATCCCCGACTAACCATACTTGGTAAATTTTTGTCTTTATAAAATGTATCCGACCAACCAAGGTCAATAAATTCTTCTTGTCGACCAATTACAGTTAGTGGGTTTTTATTCCCGACCAACCATACTTGGTGTATTTTGGAATATTTTGTTCTTCAAAGAACTTTTTGTGATAATCTTACCTCCCGACCAACATAAGTTGTAATGTGAGAGTATATTTTTATCTTACCAACCGTAATTGATCATGCTGGTGTACACCTCTTAACCAAAGGAGTAGTAGTGGTTCTTTCGAACTATATGTCCACTAGATATCTTACCAACCGTAGTTGGTCACACTAGTGTACGCCTCCTAACCAAAGGAGTATTTTTTTTGGTTCTTTCGAACTGTTCACTAGATATCTTACCAACCGTAGTTGGTCACACTAGTGTCACCTCCTAACCAAAGGAGTATTTTTTTGGTTCTTTCGAACTGTCCACTAGATATCTTACCAACCGTAGTTGGTCACACTAGTGTCACCTCCTAATCAAAGGAGTATTTTTTTGGTTCTTTCGAATTGTCCACTAGATATCTTACCAACCGTAGTTGGTCACACTAGTGTCACCTCCTAACCAAAGGAGTATTTTTTTTTTGGTTCTTTCGAACTGTCCACTAGATATCTTACCAACCGTAGTTGGTCACACTAGTGTCACCTCCTAACCAAAGGAGTATTTTTTTTCTTTCGAACTATCTGGTCCATTAGCTCTGAGGATATCCTGGCGCTGAATGAACCTTCAAAATGTTTGACTGATGATAATAGGCAGCAAACTCCTCGTTATCAAATTGTGTTCCATGGTCTGTGATGAAGGCATGAGGGAGACCATATCGGCAGATGATGTTCTTCCAAACAAACTGGTACATTTTCCTTCTCGTATGTCATGTCAATAAGTGGCTCAGCTTCTATCTACTTAATAATCTACTGCGATGACGAGGTATTTGAATCTTCCTCGAGTCGTCGACAATGGTTCAACCAAATCAATCCCCCACATGGCAAATGGCCAAGGGGAAGTTATGGGTGTCAACAATGCTTGTGGAGTTCTTCGGATGGAGGAAAAGCGTTGGCACTTGTCACATTTCTTGGCATAGGCTTATATAGTTAGCTTTCATCGTTGACCAGTAGTATCCCTGCGTCATCACCTTTTGCAAAAGTGTCCAACCTGCTACATGGGCTCCACAGGACCCTTCATGGATCTCTTTAATCAATTCTTTCACCTCGGAAGGATGTACACATCTTTGCAAACCTGCCATAATTCCTCGTCTATACAAAATACCATTAATTAGTACATACCGAGCAGCTTTAAACTTCCATTTCTTGGCAGCGAGCTTATCCTCCGGTAATTGTTTCTCCTCAATATATGCTCTGATGGGATCCATCCAAGATGGTCCTAAATCAAGGGTAATAATATTCATCGTCAGGTCTTCATCTACGCTCCGACTTTCTAATACTTCAATTGGTATCGTTCTTCGCAGCTCGGTACGAGTAGCTGATGCTAATCGGGCCAAGGCGTATGCTCTCACATTCTCCATTCTTAATATTCTTACCAGTTGAACAGCAACAAACTCTGATACCAACTCCATCACCTTTGCTTAATACTTGATCATCAATTCTCCTTTGGCTGCATATATTCCCAACATTTGGTTTACGATCAATTGAGAATCACTGAAGACAATAACCTGCTGTGCCTCCATAGTATTTGACAAATTAAGACCTACAATCATGGCCTCATACTCAACCTCATTATTAGAAGCTTTGAATTAGAAACGTAGGGCGTATTCCATGTTGACATTGTCTGGGCTGTTCAAAACGATCCCTGCCCCACAGCCTGTAGTGCAAGATGAGCCATCTACATAGAGCCTCCATATAGGCAACTTGTCTTCTAATTTCTGGTCTGACAGAGTTCCTCGGTGGAATACTTGTCGCTTTCTTTCATCATGTCCTGATACTTCTGAATACACCTCTTGAATTTCAATATACCTCCTGAACTTCAATATTCCTCCTGAACTTCAATATACCTCCTGAACTTCAATATCAAAAGTAATTCCTGAACTTCAATATACCTCCTGAACTTCAATATCAAAAGTAATTCCTGAGCAAGAAAAAACAACTCCTGAATGATGATTAGTCGGGGCCCCGACCGTGTGAGTTTGTGGAGTTGAATTTGATGCTCGACTGCATGATGTTATAAGAATGTGCCACCAAATGAACAAATATATCTGTAATAGAAGCCCCCAACTGTGGAATGTGAACTTTGAATGAGATTTATCGACCAATACCAACCGGAGTTGAATTCTATCTACCAATTGGAGTTGGATTTTGTCTACCAACCGGAGTTGGATTTTATCTACCAATCGGAGTTGGTGGTAATTGATAATAAATGATGAAGACTTCCTCGGAGCTGACCAACGGATTGTTGGGAATAAGATAATATAAATGCTGGAGACCTCCTCGGCGCTCCTCGGCGATGACCAATAGATTGTTGGGAATAAGATATAATAAATACTAGAGACCTCCTCGGCGCTGACCAACAGATTTGTTGGGAATAAGATAATATAAATGCAGGATACCTCCTCGGCGATGACCAACAGATTGTTGGGAATAAGATATAATAAATGCTGGAGACATCCTTGGAGCTGAATAAGATATAATAAATGTTGGAGACATCCTTGGAGCTGAATAAGATATAATAAATGCTGGAGACATCCTTGGAGCTGAATAAGATATAATAAATGTTGAAGACCTCCTCAACAGATTGTTGGGAATAAGATAATATAAATGTTGGAGATATCCTTGGAGCTGAATAAGATATAATAAATATTTGTCGAGCTGCATGCTGAAATGAGAATAGAATATGCATCCAAATAGAGATAAAGAATAATTAAAAATAATAAAGTGCCTCGCCGATCAGTCGAGGTAGAATCATATAATGCCGAACAAGAATAAGATCTTTCAGAACATAAGAATATGGCCGAGAACGTTGTCAGGCCTGAATATAAATAAGAATTATCCGAACGAATGTTATAATTCTCCTTAAAGCTGAATAAGTATCTTGTCGAGGCATAATTGCAGAATGCCGAATAAGAATAATATTTTCCAGAACATAAGAATATGGCCGAGAACTTTGCTGGGCCTGCATATAAATAAGAATTACCCCGACCAACTATCCGTTGGGGGTGAAATATAATAAATGTTATAGTTCTCCTCAGAGCTGAATATGATAATAAGTATCTCGCCGTGCTCCATTTTGAGATGAATATAGAATATGAATCCCAATGGATATATAGAATCATTTGTGCTGGAGCAGATACCATAGCAATAATAAAATCAATAGTTCCTCGCTGAGGTGAAATTTCATACTGCCGAGCTATGATAATATTTTTCAGAAGAGTAAGATTATTTCCGAGCATTCGTCGGAGTTGGATCTTGTACCTGTAAAAATTAATATCTTGCTCTACCATTTGTGTAGGCTGAATTGATTAGTCATGAGAATAATTTACTCATCCAATCAATATATGATATGTATATACTTGAGAAATAAAAATATTAATTTCAAAATATAAAATAATATGTTTTATGCCAAATGTGTGTGAGATGGACAAATTATTATCAAATATGCATCATAAATAAGACGTAAAGTTTTTTGTAAATTTATTTAATCTCCAACAACTAATCAGGTATAAGTTGCTGTTTGAAAATTATTTATCACTTGGTTTTAAAAATATTTTTGGGGTGATCATAAGTTAAAAAAGACTTAAGACCCTTGCTTGTCCCCAAGCCGAACTCGTGTTTAAAGAAATATCAGGGGTGCTTAGCATTTTTTAATACCCCAAGATTCTACTGCTGCCGACAAACAACATGGATGTTGCCGACCAACATTTAAGGATATCTCAAATTATAGAATATATGGTTGGATAACCAGAATATATCGAATCTTTAGATCAAAAAATAACATTCAATGTAAAATTTAAGCCTTAAGAATGTTAATTAAATGAATAAATATATAACCCACTAGATCGTGTGATTTCGACAAAGAAACCTTGTGATGTGATCAACGAGGGGCCAACATATCAAATTTGTGCCCAGACTCTTTTACAAGAGGTGGGTAATGATTTTTCAGGTGAGAGAAAATTATTTTTTATATTGATCCCTTCCTATTCCCAATTTGGAGAGATAAAAATATGGTGAATGATTAAAGTTATTACCAAATTTATATAAAAAATCAATCAATTTGACTTTATTGACATAGATGGAAGATGAAACAAATTAAGTATATAATTCATAAAAGTGAATGCAAAGAGACTCAAACTTGAAGAAAGAGAAAATAGATCTGGGTCATGATTTCCATGAGAAGACTTTTTATTGTCTTTAACCTTTTCCCATTCTTTTATTAAAAATATGATGGGAATTTTAATAGACATCAAAGATCTTACAAAATTTATTTCAAAATCAACAATGAAAATGATTAAATCTTATCATCGTCGTATATATTGGTATATGTAATCATTTAAAATATTTATTCCATGATATAAAATTGAAACTTGAGAATCAAGCAAAAATTTATGATTTATGAAATCCACTATTTTTCAGATTTCTAAATAAGGATGAATCTAACAGTTATGATTTAAAAATCATGATATGCAACATTTTGCAGATAAAAAATGGACAATTAATTTATGTATATAAACATAAAAATCATGATTGAATCAAAAGATGTATGTATAATTGACTATACGTAGAGAAAATAAAAACTTAGCTTTTGATGGAGAACAATGGTTGTAACACGTTCCCACAGACGGCGCCAATCTGTTGAAGACAGAAAATGGTCCAGGCCATTTTAGTGGCGTCAACAGCAGATAAATGATGAGGATGAGATTGAAGATGAAGATAAACATTCACATCAAACATATAAGAAACAGAGATTTTTAAAGTGGTTCGGCTATAAGGAAAAGCCTACGTCCACTGTTATTTTATTCCCAGGGGTTTACAATAGCACAATGTGGTGTAGAGAGATAAAAAGGTATGGATCTTGTGTATGGTGTCTCTCGGTTCTTGGATCTCTCTTTTCCTTCTCCCCTTTGGCTAAGGGAATACATGTATTTATAGTGATGGGGGATAAAGAGATTCATTGTATGTAGACATTTATACATTATGTCTACATTCAACGAATCTAATTGTTGAATTGCTTGGTATGCTATGTGTTGTCATGTACAATATAAATGTACATTAATGATCATTAAATGCGTAGTTATCCTTTGATATTCCTGGTTGGTATGCCGACCAACTCTCCTCGGGTGCCAACTAACTCTCCTCGGGTGCCGACTAACACTCCTCGGGTGACGACCAACTCTCCTCGGGTGCCGACTAACTCTCCTCGGGTGTTGAATATTGCCACGTAGGATAACATGTGTCCTTTTCTGATTGGTCCTCGTAGATGGAGAATTTTTGCGTTAACAAACAAGAAGTCTGTATTCGTATACAACTCAAACAAGTTTTACTTGTCTAAGTTAAATACAGGACGGCATGTAAACATTCCTAACCATTGGAATACACACACATATTCCTCATACAAACTTGGATCAATAACACTATTTATAGTTTTATCTAAGTGCATTAGTAGAATATATGGACTTACAATTACAGTTTAATAATTCCATTTTAAACAATAACTCATTTAACCAGATGATTAAATAATCATAAGTTGACAATGCAAATGCACGAATTTTTATTCAAAATAATAATTGTATTACATTCAGTAGTAAAGGAATAAAAAATACAAAAAAACTATTCCACTAGACGTTTTTCTTGAGCTTTGGAAGTTGGTTTCACTCTTTCCATACCAAGGGGAGGATCATCCAAGGTATAAGGGGAGTTGATAAAGCTAAAATCCCTCAGTATTCGTCTATCACTGCTTCTCGATGCATCAATCAGATGAGGAGGATGAACTATTTCATGAATATCATACAAATCGTAGTCTCCCAAGTATTTGGTGATCAAGCACTGGGGAATAACATTAGTAGGAATCCACGATATATCCAATTTGAATGGAAGATTGTCCCAATATAGCAGACCAGGCTCATTCCAGTACCACAACTTGGTATTACAATCATATTTTAACAAGGTTAAATAGTTGGTCTATCCCCATTTATAATCTTCACGATGGCTTTGAGCAAGATGATTGTCAATATGGCTAAGAGCTTCATTTTAGCCTTCTATCCACACCTCTCTGGGTTGTTTATGAAATTAAAAGTTAACCTTTCAATTTGATGTTGAAGTTTCTTCAAAACATCATTCGTCACCTTCAACTGAACAGATTGGTCGGCAATGGCTTTCCCCTTAGCTTCTCGTGTTACAGACAAATCAATAATAGCTTGACTCTTTGCTTTTAATTATGCGATTTGGTCGACGAGTGTTTTATTGGTCCTTGCCTTATCTATAATTGGTTGGCAAGACCTCTGCTGCCTAGAAGTTTGCCTGAGTTTAATTTTCTTCAGAGCTTCAAGTTCCTCTGCTAGCCTATCATTCACATCCTCTAAGAAAGAAGCACCTTCATCAGCACCACTAGCAGACGACTTCTTCAAAATATCCAACTCATTTTTGAGATTATTATTTTCCTCCTCAAGAAGTTTGGCTATCTCCCTGGTTTCATCTACTTCTTAGCTCAAAGGGAACTATTTTCTTCTATATATAGAGGCATACTGTTCAAGCTTCTTCTCAAAGCCCTAACCTCCACTTAAGGCTTTGTACTTTGCTTCGTAGTTAGCATGGAGCGAAATCAAAGTAGACTTGTGATCTTCTTTTAGATATTCAATCATCTCGTAGTAGGCAGCATTATTGGCCATTGTCATGCCCAATAAATAATGAATGTGGGTGTATAACTCCTTAACTTGGTCGGAAGCATCTGGGCTAAGCAGGCTGACCAGGTCTTCTTCAGACAAAGGAACATGGATAACTTTCAGTAAATTTTTACTCCGCCTGAGAAGGTCGAATTCAACAGAAACAATAGTTTATTCCTAGCATCAAACTGAAAATTGCAAAGGTAAGAATACAAGTGTAATTACTGGGCAAACATAATATAGATAATAGGATTTCATGAAAATAACTCAGCATTAAGGCATAAGTAAGAAAAAATGCAACACATTTGGCCAAAAGAAAGTATTTTCATTCGTAATAATAAGGTGTTACATAACGGTCCCATTACAAGGCAAATGAAAAAAAGAAAAACAAAGGAGTTAAAACTTCTCCTTATCTTGAACATTGCTTCTAGAGGGAAGGTCGGCAGAAGGGACGACTTTCTTAATGGGCTTTAAGGTTGACCCAGAAGGCTAAACGGGGGATTCCCCAGATCACTTCTCATCATCAAAATCTTTCTCTAAGTTTAAAAGAGAGCCTGGATCATGCCTCAAGAACAATTCAAAGTCTTCTGCAGTGCCGACCTCCTTGAAGGCCTCTCACCAGCCATCCTTAAAGGACTTCTTCCTAACAAACTCAATCCAAGCAGAGGATGCCAGAAAAGCCTTATCCCAGCTATTATTAAATGAATCTTCTTTTATCTTCTTATTTTTGGCCTTCTCTGTAACCAACTCAGAGATCAGACCAACAACCTTATCTTCGGTAGACTTCGAGAGAGCTTGATTGTCCATTAATTTATCTTCAACCATCTTGGCCTTATTTTCAACAGTCACCAGTTTCCCTTCAGCAGTGGTGGCTCTCTCATTGGCCTATTTTAACCCAGCATCCTAAGTCTTCTGTTTGGACTCCAACAGATACCTTGAAGCCTTAACAGATTACCTTAAAACCTCAAGGGCCTCCTCAACATCTCCTTCCACAGAACGAATTTGATCATCCTTCTCCAGCATTTGATTAAAATTCACTAAAAACTGCATAAAGGATAATACCATATTATAAGGAGTATTATGAGGACAATAAGACATCAAGGGCGAGTAATAGAGAATAAAGAATTATCATTGCCAAACTTTGGCAAGAATTTATTGCCAACTTTAATCTTGACAGTGGGACAAGAGTTGCTCTATCAACAGAGCGGGTACCAGTATTGATTAACTTCCTGGAAACACCAGGATAAATGAAAACTGAGGATGACCCTTCAATAGTCAAGTTCTCCCGAGCCTTATCGGCATCTCTCTTAGCAATGGAAGAAAAAGCTTCAGTCATCAAATCGGGGATTTTTCTCTTTCCCATGCTAGCAAGTGGAGAAGAGAGAATAGTTTAAATATCTAACGAGTCAAAAGAGGAGGAAGTCCCAAAATCCTTCTCAGCACCAATAAATTCGTCAGTTGAAGAGGTTGGAACTGGCTCTTCTTCAAGATTGATGGGGGCTTGAGCAACATCAGTAGTGGGTCTAGCAACAAAGGAGGTAATTGAACTCCTATACTTTAAAAAATATGAGGTAGCTCTTAGGTGTTCCTCGCAAATCCTCTGATGAAGACTCCATAGGAATTTCAATTCACGCATATTAATATCCTCTTATTTGGGACACTTCTTCTTGTTCTCAACTGTGCAAAATAAGAAACAAGACAAGAAAATCTTAAGTTAGCATATCATCAAACAATTTGTTAGCAAAAAATAGAGGAATACAGTAATAAATTCAACAACCTATGCCACGTCCCACTTAGGGGAATCTGGGCCCATTATACACTTCTCCTATTTGAAGAGGATCATGTTACTAATTTTTTGCAATAACTCCATTGTCAAAGTAATCCTTATGGAAAATTCACAACCAAGGCCCTATTGGCAAACCTAGTCTTCATGTAGTAAGTATTATCATTGATAACCCACTTGTAACAAAACATTAATTCAAGAATGCCTATGTGGGTTCTATGTGTTTGATTGAGCCTAAGTATCCCATTTACCACTCTCCAAGTATTCGGGGCTACCCTAGAAGGAATGAGGTCAAAATATTGACAAAACTCTAGACAAAAGCGATTTAGGGGAAAAATAAAATCACACTTAGCTATGAACAAAGAGGGAATCTAGTGACCCTCTAGAAATGACAACACCTCAACAGGGGGTATAGGCATTTCTAACTCTACCCAATCGGGAATATTCATTTCTCGCCTAAATTCGTGAACCATGTAAACCATGACTACAGTATAGAAAGAAAGAAAGAGAAATAAAAGTGGAGAAGAAAACTTACAAAGAAAATTGTGACTAAAGTGAAGGTAAAACGTAAAGAAAAGCTAAAAATATAGAAGAAGGAGAAGAAGGAGAGTACGAAAGCTTCAAAAGTTGTGGTGTGAAAATCCGACAAAATCTCATCTCTAATAGCTTACCTGGGAAATCGTGCAAGGAATGATTACTTGTTTCGACGATTGACGTTCTGACGACTTCACATATCTTAAAGCGCCAAAAATACCAATATATCCTTTGACGGTTTGCTAACTTTCAAAATATTCACAAAAATACCATTATAAAATCAAAACATGAAATTTTTTCACAAGTCCTACACATCAGCATGCGCCGACCAACTTTGAAGAAAATATACTCCATAATTTCAGCAAAATCATCAAGCATGAAGTGTTGGGGGCTTCTATTGATACCAAAAATTATCCACCACGTGGACTAATCAGAAAGGGACACTTCTCTTCTTACGTGATAGAAATCCTAGTCAGCATACGCTTAATCCTAGCAGAAATCCTAGTCAGCATACGCTTACTCCTAGGTAGAATGTAAAGGAAAGCTTCAAGAGACTTACAGAACTAGGAGACTATTTTATCGACCTTCTCTTTCTCGGTAACCTGCTCAACAGTCATTTGGTTTTGATCGACAACCTTCTCCTTATCTTCAACAGACTCATCATCGTCATCATCAATTTCTTCCTCAAATTGAGGGGAGGAACCTAGATGATATTCTTTAAAGAAGTCTGACCCTCACCCATGCCAACCTTAATTAGAGCCTCATCCCAGCCATTTTTAAAAAATATGTTTTTACGGTAAGCAATATGTGTTTCAGCATTTGCTAAGAATTTGTCCAAGACACGGGTAAAGACGACATTCTTGGTCTTTGCCACACTAGCTAAGGCCTCCTCAATTTTGACCTTAACTTCTGTTACCCGTGTCTTGGTAAGGTCAGCCTTAACCTTCGCATCTCTGGAATCTTTTTTGCTTGCTCGACGGTAATCACGAGAGTAACAAAATCATCATTTTTCTTCTAAAGAATGACATTCTTAGCCTCCAGGCTCTTAACCTTCCCGTTGAGCTTCTTCTTCTCAATTGTCTGAATATCGTTCAACTACCAAGCAACCAATAGAGATTTATGCAACTCTTCAAATGCAACTTCCGCATCAACAGAATAAACATTTATTAAGTCATTTCTCTCCAATAATTAATCGTAATCAATCAAGAGCTGTAGAACAAGATGATGGATAAAAATAAAAGAGACGAACATAAAAGGACAATATGAAGGTGATTAACTTACAAGGGAAAATTTATGGTTGGCACGCTCCAAATACCTCGAATGGGGTAAGGAAAAGGCAAATGCTCTATCTGTAGGTAAAACCCCAGACTTAATCAAGTCCCTAGCCAGATTGGGACAAGCAACAATCGATTTGGAAGCACCCTTTTCCTTATCGACAGTATTTTTCTCCATAATGTCTAGTTGGGGGAAATGATCCTTCTTTAACTCTTTGAAAGAGGCTTGTAATCCTTAGAAGGGGAGTCATCAAGGTCCATAGGATTAGTGGAACCCTTAACATCACTTTTCTTGTTTGCCAACTGAGAAAAATCTTTCTCTTTGCTCGATGGGTGAGCAAGGGGAGGAGATCTGGTGCTAGCATGTGCAACACCAACATTTGCAACAATTAATTTAGTAACCTTCCTTTTCACCATAGAACTGGGCGAAATGGTAGACGGATCCAAAGAGACGTCAATAGTCTCAAAGGATGACTATGTGATTTCCTCAGATGATTCTTCCTTCTCTGAGTCCTGGGAAGACATGATTTCCTCATATGATTCGTCCCTCTATAATTTTAGGAAGTGGAGGCCTCTGGGCCGTCCAAAGTAATGGAAATGACCGACCTTATCTCTATCGGCCTTGTAATAAAAGAAATGGTGATACTCTTATAGCCAAGCAGAAACGTCTCCGACCTTGGGTTCTCAACAACTCCAACTCTCTGTTGAATGGACCAAATTGTCCGAAGGTCAACCAAGTTAACATCGCTATTACAAGGAATGTTCTTCTTATTGTTCACTGCAAAAAGAACACAGAGAAAAGAACAAAACAATAGCCTCAACCAAGAGAGAATCACAAAGCTAACAAAATGACTTTTTAACTAATTCCTTACCCTTCCCAAGGGTATCTTGGCCCTTCATATGCCACACCCTCAGGAAGTGGAGAGTATTGCCAATTTTTCACAATCAGACCATGATCCCCAAAATATTTATTGGAATCAGGGAGGTTCACAATCAGGGATTGGTTAGACACCCTCGTCTTTATATAGTTAATATTCTCAGTGGTCGTCACTTATTGGAAAAATACATGATCTCAGTAATGATGCCGAGATGGGTCTCATACAACTCATTAATACGATTCATCCCATTAATGATCCTCTATGTATTTGGACAAACTTGGGCTAGGACTACATCAAAGTATTGGCAGAACTCGAAAAATAAACGATTTGTGGGGGGGGGGGGGGTAAGTGACCACGCGCTCAGTAATAAAGATTGAAGGCAACCAATGGCCTTCAGAAAGGTCGCAAAGGTCACAAGGATCATCAACTAACTTCTTGATACCCACAAGGGGATTTGATGATCAAGTTTCAATTCTTCCATGGTGTTTGCATCAACAACGTACACTATGGTTAAAGATGACAAACTCAATGAAATAATTAAAAAGATAAAGCAAAGAAAAGTGAAATGGAGAAAGAGTCTCGAAGAAGTTCTTACAGGTGGAGTGACGATAATGAAAAGCTCTCATTTGAAAAATTGCAGGTTTTTTAAATCAACTGGAAAGTGAGCGAAAGAGTTGGAATGGTCGTCTTGTAGCAAGAAGTGCCCTCACAATTCCCCCAAAACATGATGATTACACGCACATATGATGGTTGTCAAAACGACAGTTCACTGCAAAGAAAAAGGGTAATATTTACTAACATGCCCTTGGGCACTCAACAATCAAAAGACCCTTTAATTTTAAGGATATTTATAAAATCACCGCTCTATCAATCAATAAATACTCCATCACGAAGACTTGTCAAAGTCAACAGCTGACCTAGGCATAGAAAAATCCAGCGACCTCAAAGAGACACCAAGCTTTGGGGGCAATTGTAGGGACCAAAGTTACGATGGCACATAACCTACATATTTTCGACATGGGCCCACAAGCTTCTTTGCATTAAGTTAATTAAGAATCCAAGTCACAAAGAACTCTCGCATATCTATCTCGAATGGCTTAAACTGATGAGAGATAGGTCCAAACTTCTAGGGATAGCTATGAACGAAGCTTATAATTCTGTCGACTTCTTCTCCGAGTTAATAAAAGAGCAAGCCCCAAAACTCGTGTATGTAGGCACGCTTTCGAACCACGTATATTCTTGTATCGTGTGTTTTTAACCCTCACACTTGAATATTTTTCTTAATTTACCTTGTATGCATTGAATATAAACACTGTAGGAAAATACCACCTACATTATCTTATTTACTTAAATTGATAGGTATTAATGGATCTTAACGAGTGTAAGGGTTAATACTAACCCGACCCGCTACCTATCGTGTCTTATCGGGTTGACACATATATTATCCGAAACCATTAAGGGTCTACCCATTAACTTATAATTTTGTATTGGTTTGTATTGTATTATTGTGTCATGTGTCATTTTGCGAGTTCTGTTTAGGGATCATAAGTATTTTGTCCCACTTTTAAAGATTTATTTGTATTCACTTTTATTTTTTTATTTTTTTAATTGTTGTTCTTATTGTAACAACTATATGATAACCGCCATTCTCCGCGGAAAGAAATATAGATGATTACAAGGTGGTTGCAGGTAGTTATGAGACTTAATATAATTTAAAAAAGGAGCATACACCAAATCGTGCTTCAAACATTTTTTAATACATGTTTAGTCCAAATCGTTTTTATTTTATTCCAAAAAGTCCTAAGAACACAAAAACACTCAAAACAAGGATCTCCGATAGTGATGGGGTGGGGTTGGGGTGGGCGGGAGTGTCGCTAGCTCGACCTTTAAAAATAAGAGAATATTAGTTAAATAGATGGTTGATGAACTTTTTGAAACAAAATAAAAAAAATTAATTAAAAAAATATTTGATAATTAATTTTTTAAAAAATACATAAAAGGAGAATATTATAAAAATTTAGACATGAGATTAAATTCAAAAAAACTATCTAATGAGTTGTAATGAATCCAACTTTAACATATGAGTTGTTTTAAACCAGAGCGGTGCAAGTGACATTAAAAATAAATAAAAAACTCATTTCACACGCTAAATTAAATTCCATGAGTTTTGTCTTCGTATTCACATAGTACGCGTACATAGATAACTCTCTTCGGATTCGATACAACCGACAGTTAGTGCCATCTCTGTTCCGATCTGTATTAACTTTCCTACTGTCTCTCCCTTTTCTCTCTCTCTCTCTGTCTCCGCTTCTCCTTCAATATTACACCCATCATGTTCTGATCTCATTGGCCGTCCCATTTTTTTCTCTCTTGACGAACCGTAAGATTTCTTATTGTTCATGCAGATCTGATTCCCCAATTATCCATTCATTTTCTTTACTTTTTTCCCTCTCTTTTCCTACTTGTTTTTTTTCCCTTTATTTTAATTGATACATTTCGATACTTGGAGTGAATCGGTTAATATGTCATTCATTTATTTATATTTCAACCTGGACATTATTGTTCAATTTGATGTCCTTTTTATGGGCCATTTGGTTGTTGGTTTTAAGACATTAGTCCCACTTGGGAAGTTTAATTAGACATAAATCTCACGTCTTTTTCAACTCTTAGATCTTAATGGTGGTGTCTATTAAATGAAAGATCTATTATTTGTTCGATGGTTCATTTTACACGGTCCACACATTCGTACCATTGAGCTTCCTTTATATTAATGTGAATAAAAGTTTCTATTATAACTTGATCACATCATGGTGTAGTAATGTGATCATAGGCAGATAATTTAATTTAACTCCATGCCCGTGCATAAATATTTGGTAAATGACGAAATGGAGAGCAAAAGCTGTTACTTTCTTATATGATTGAAAATGATTAATACAGAGATTGTAAAACATGACTTGGATATGTTATATATAAGTTCCTTCTATAATATTTGATATTCTAATATTCCTATGTTACATGGTCTCAGGTGTGTTGAGTTTGCGAATGTATGTCTAATCATAGGATTCATCTGATCTTTAAATCCAAAGGCTTGGAGACACCGAAAAGTATTTATGTGTTTTATGTCACAGTGAGTACATTAGGAGATAAAAATGAACAAAGAAAAAAAATTTGGGAGATAGAGTGCCTATGAAACACAATGGTCAATTCACTCAAATGAAAGCAATTATTTCAATTGCTTTCAACTACTTGACCTTACATTTTTATCCGAGGAAAAAAAAATTATATGACAGTAATTAATTTTGGCCAAACCCCGTGCGTACTACGCATTTATTTTGCCTCAGTTGTGATCCAACTCTCTAAATTTTTTTACACACATTGCAGGTGAATCATGGCGACAAAAGGGAATCCAGGAGACAACAAAAGTAGGAGCTCTTTGTCTATCTTTATTGCAGCTGGGTTGTGTTGTTTCTTCTATCTTGTCGGTACATGGCAAAGAAGTGGTTTTGGTAAGGGAGACAGCATAGCTCTGGAAATAACAAAGAAAGCAGACTGCGGCATCCTTTCCAATCTGAACGTCGAGACCCATCATGGCGATGAAACCAACACAGCGAACGGTATCAATTCTAAAGTGAAGGTTTTCAAGCCATGTGGTGATAAGTACATTGACTACACACCATGTCATGATCAAATGCGTGCAATGACAATGCCCCGAGAAAATATGAACTATAGGGAGAGACATTGTCCTCCAGAGGAAGAGAAGCTTCATTGCCTTATTCCAGCCCCTAAAGGATATGTGACCCCATTCCCGTGGCCCAAGAGTCGTGACTATGTACCGTTTGCTAACGCACCCTACAAGAGTTTGACGATTGAAAAGGCAATTCAGAACTGGGTTCAATATGAAGGCAATGTTTTCAGGTTCCCAGGTGGCGGTACACAGTTCCCTCACGGGGCAGATGCCTATATTGATCAGCTTGCTTCTGTGATTCCAATAGCCAATGGAATGGTTAGAACTGCCTTGGATACTGGGTGTGGGGTAAGTATGAGTTTATTATAACATTATATTGAATTTTAAGGGGTTGGCCAGGCTATTATTTATTTATTTGTGTTTTTGATTGATTTATTGCACATGGTTTGGTGTTTGTGCTTTAGGTTGCAAGTTGGGGTGCGTACCTTTTCAAAAAAAATGTTATAGCCATGTCTTTTGCACCGAGAGACTCGCATGAGGCACAAGTTCAATTTGCTTTGGAAAGAGGGGTGCCGGCAATCATTGGTGTCCTGGGGACTATAAAGCTGCCATATCCATCTAGAGCCTTTGACATGGCGCATTGTTCTCGCTGCCTGATCCCATGGGGTGCAAATGGTGAGGATAGTGATGTCTGTAGATTTTGTTGTGGTATACTATGTATATTATCAGTATCTAAGTGAGTCGTAGACAATACCAAGCCATTTTTTTGCATTAAAGCTTGTAATCTGGGTTCTCAGCATTGATAATAACAAGCATAATATGCTTAGCTTCAGCATCAATCACGATTTATTGTTACTGCTCAGATAGGCTTGCTTTAGATCTACTTCAATTTCCAATATCTTATTTCAGCTATATGGTAACTATTTATGCCTTCCCCTTACCCCCCCAAACAAACAGAAGTAAAAATAAAATATGGGATGACGAAATGTTAATTCTTGTATTAAATTATTCGTAAGTTTCATAAACTTATATGTCAGTTAGTCAAATTACGAGCGTCTCATGCCCTGTTTGACTTGACATAAGAAGCTCAAATTCTGGTTTAACTTTTATTCAGAAAGTAGTTCTCTGGACATGACTGGCTTGAAAGGGAAAAGTTTTTTTTTTTAATTTTAAATTTAGAATACTTGTAGGTGTCACTGTGTACAGTAATGGGAATATTTGACTTTCTTATATGACTTGCTTTCTAAATAAGTAATACTTGTATTATCTTCTCTTTCTTTTCTATGTTCTTTCATTACCTTATAAATACACCTCTGGAAATGAAAATTTGTGTGTAATGGCTTGGCATATATATATGCAGATGGAATGTACATGATGGAGGTTGATCGAGTTCTTAGACCCGGTGGCTACTGGGTGCTTTCAGGCCCTCCCATCAACTGGAGGAATAGTTTTAAAGCATGGCAACGTCCTAAAGAGGAACTTGAGGAGGAACAGAGGAAGATTGAAGAGATTGCTAAACTTCTTTGCTGGGAGAAGAAGTACGAGAAAGGCGAAACTGCCATCTGGAGGAAAAGAGTAAATAAAGATTACTGTCGTGAACGAGATTCTCGTGCTACCATGTGTGAATCCACAACCGCAGATGATGTCTGGTATACTGTTGTATTTAATAATTTATTAACATGACCTTTCTTGAATGTTAAGTGGCTAGGGAAATGAACTTTTGTTTTTTTGGTGAAATGCTCCCACGTTTTTATATGTTAAATCGAGCATTCCTGAAAATTTTCGAGAAAATGGTGGTCTCTAATTTTTGTTACTATTCTTCCACTTCAATTTTTTTCTGGCCAGACTTATACGTCTTGCAGTGAGAGAAAGATGTTAACAGTTTAGAGATAAATTTTTATAAAGAGAAAAACTTTCTTAGAGAGAGGAGATTGGCATTTAGAGTGACTTTTTTTTTAGAGAGAATGAGATCAGAATGTTTCAATGCTTTTAATTTTAACTTTTTGAAGGGACTTTCTTAAAGAGAAACTTCTTATAGAAACTTCGTTAGAAGAGAAATTAAATTTGGTGGCATACGGCTGAGTGAATAGGTGGTGGTTGAGAATAGAGTCTACAGTGAAGGATCTCATTACGGTTTGAAGAAACCATAGTGAAATCCTTAATAATACAAAACATTTCATCTTCTGCAAGTTCTTGTGTAGCTTTTAATTTGTTATGAAATATGTTTGGTGGCATATAGGTACAAGCAGATGGAGGCATGTGTAACTCCTTATCCAGAGACTAGCAGTCCAGATGAAGTTGCGGGAGGGGAATTGAAGCCATTTCCAGAGAGGCTCAATGATGTTCCTCCAAAAATAGCTAGTGAATCCGTTTCTGGTGTCTCTGTTGAGTCATACCAGGAGGACATTAAATTATGGCAGAAGCATTTGAAAGCTTATAAGAGGGTCAACAAGATCATTGACTCTGGTAGGTATCGCAATATTATGGATATGAATGCTGGTCTAGGAAGTTTCGCTGCAGCGCTCGAGTCTCCCAAGTCGTGGGTCATGAATGTGATGCCAACTATAGCTGAGAAAGATACTTTGGGTGTTATCTACGAGAGAGGCTTGATAGGCATATATCATGATTGGTAACTTTCTTTAACATTCGTAGTATGCATGGTCATTGTTCTACTTGGATCGTCTTTTATCTGTGTCTGGAGCATCACTTGGTCATAATGTATTTAATTTTATTTCACACACACACACACATATATATATATATATATATATATATATATATATATGTTTTTTGTTTTGGGGATTGGAGATCAGGGATAGGAATTACATTATAACTACTGTTCTTTATTATTTTGGGATATCAGTCTTCTAATCAGGGGCGGAGTTACCCTTAGAGAAGGTGGTGATGCCCCCTTATTCTTTTGACCCTTAACTACAGAAACAGGATTCAATGAGTAACCTTGTACATATATTTATCTGGTTTATACTTCTTAATACGGCAGTGCGTTACTGGAAGTTAGAGTTGTAAATTATAGGATGACAGTATATTTCACTAAATTATGTTTGCCCCCCCCAACACACACACACACACGCACACAACAACAACACACACACACAACAACAACAACAACACGTGAAGGGTGCCAAACTGGATAAAGTACCAATAGATTGATGAAGGTTTCCAATCATCTCTTAGCATACTTGGTTTTGTTTGAAATTTTCCTTCTCTGCATTTAAAAATAATAGTTTTTTTTGGGTTTAGTCCCATTTCCAAAGTTTTGTTATTCTCCCATCCCATGTATTTTTTAAAATTGTATTAAGTTCCATAACCACCCAAAACTGTCTTGTAACCGCTCATTTTCCTTTCTGCAGAGAACGACACTTGTCTCATAGTTGTTACAACATGACCAACAACCAAAAGATAAAAACATGGGAGTGGCTACAAATGAATCCTTAAAATTAGAACTAAATACTTGTGAGCCCTAATAATAAATAGGGTATAGCTATTGTTTCTTAGAATTCTTACAGAAATAACTCAATCAAACGGGACAGCCCGTATATTATTTATTTTTGGGTGGTAGCGTTTCTTTTTTCTTCTGGAATTTGCAGTTTCTCTGACGTATATGGGTTCATTGGTGGGGGTTAAGGATGTCCAGATTTTGTTTTGGGAATGATGTGTACTCTTTCAACTTAATTTTAATTATTTAGTAGCTATTAATCAGGTAATATATATTAGGAAATATTTATGAGGCTTTAAATTAAGTAATTGGCTATTATCATAGTAGGTAAGTAATTTAGTATCCTTATTATAAGTTTCCTTGTTTGTTATTAGGAGTCTTTGGCTCCTTGTTTTGTATATGCCTATGTAAAGAGGCCCTCACTCTCTTGTAATTTAAACAACTAATATTGAGATACTTTGGTTCAAGCTTTGGCTTGAGAGCTTGACTTTGCTTTTGTTCTTGTTACTGGTGCGTGCGTGTACATGGCTACATCTCTCTCTTGGGACGAGTGGTACAAATAAGGATATGAATGTATAGCCCTTGGTTCATTCTTTCTTTCTTTTCCTTTTCTTTTTTCAGTAATTGCCAGCTTAGCAAAGCAATAACATTCCAACATAAATAAAAACGAAGCATGGAGGTAAAAAGTATGTTCTTTAGGCTTAAAAATGGGACGAACTTCATGTAATGGGTTGGGGATGGTTTAACTGGGGAGATTACCCTCCCCAGTTGTATAGTATCTTTTTTCTTTAATAATAATAATAAGGGATCTTAAGTATTTAGTCCCTTTTTAAAAGATTTATTTGTAGCCACTCCCATGTTTTTATTTTTTTAGTTATTGCTCCTATTTTAACCGCTATGGGACAAGTGTCATTCTCCGTGGAAAAGAAGGGTGGTGGTTATAGAGTAGGTATTGACGGTTTTGGGTGGTAAAGGGACTTACAATAATTTTAAAAACACATGGGATGGGAGCCTAACTAATCTTAGGAGATGGGACTAAAGCCAAAAAAACTATAAATTATAATAGTAGTAATAAATTCTAGATGGTAATATTTTCTCAACTAGAGCTAAAGAATAAGTAAAAAGTAAAGAATGAGCTAACTGTTGTGGTACATTCAAGCTTAAAAGTTGAATTTCTTTGCACTTCGATATTTTTCCATTCTAACATGTTTCATTTGTTCTCTCTTTGTATTTGTTTTGTGGTCCTGTTCAGGTGTGAAGCCTTCTCCACATACCCTAGGACGTATGACCTTATTCATGCCAATGGTCTTTTCAGTTTGTATAAAGACAAGTAAGTTCTTCACTTTGAACTTAATTGAAGGGCGGGACTTTATAATTTACCCTTTTTTGATGGGAATTGAATTCAATTCACTTGTAGCTAATAGAATAAAATACACCATTCTGAAGATGTATTGTGCAACAAAAATGTTATAGTTATCATGGCCTTGGGGATTAGTTAGGTTCTATTTTATCCTTGACAGGCCCAAAACTGCATTTTGAATTTATTTGCCTATATATATGTATATTCATGCAGGTGTAATGTGGAAGATATTCTTTTGGAGATGGATCGGATTTTACGACCTGAAGGCGCAGTTATAATTCGCGATGAATTGGATGTGTTAGCCAAGGTGAAAAGAATCGTGGAAGGTATGAGGTGGAAGACAAAAGTGGTGGATCATGAGGATGGCCCTCTTGTCACTGAGAAAATATTGTTCGCTGTTAAACAGTACTGGGTTGCAGGTGAGAACAACTCCACGTTTTCCCAATAATGAACAAACGATGGAGAAAATGGGGTTTTTGTATTCGAGTTGAAATATATTATTTATTTCTACAGTAACTGAGAAATCAGCAACAGGAGGGAGGTGAATTTTGCAGTGTCTGTTCATGATTAATGGACCACTGTTAGCAGTAGTTATAGATTAAGCTCATTAATGGTCTCATATCTTCTCTGTGTTATTCACTGTTTATTTTTCTTCTTTTTGGGCTTCTACCACGCGTGACAAGAGCTCAGCAAACAATTTTGATGTTCTTTTGTATAACAATAATTTCTTGGGCTTTTTTGACTTATCCCTCCGTCATAATGTTGTATTTTGACATAACCCCTTGAAAGATGAAAAGTTAAAAGACAACTCCCCCAAAATGGACGGACTCCGTTAAAAAAAATTCCATTAATATGTAATTTGACTTGATCCCCTGTTATATTTTTGGACAAAAATGTCATTTTCTTCTTCACTTCATCTACTTTCCCACTTCATTTTCTTCCCCAAAATTCAAATTAAAAAGCCTAATTAAAAAGGCAGAAAATATTCAATAATAACCCATTTAAAGATTAAAATTGAAAGATAGTTTATATTTGCACTTAGTAATTGCTGTTGAAGAAATATTTTCAGGCAAGAAAGAGTCGGGCTTGCCTCAGTGAACTTGGTTTCAACTAGGGCCGGCAATATGGGCTCTTGAGGATGAAACCGTCCATAACCCACCCAAAATAATGTGTTTGGGGCCCATTAATTGTATTTGTGGGTCAAAATGGTTTGAGCGATCCAATAAGACGGTTTGTTGGCGGGTCATTAGCGGGTCAAAATGGTTTTGGAACCTCTCAAAAATAAAACTCAAATTACAAAAGAGTTTAAAGATTTTATTTATTTATTTTGGTACTTGTATATCTTTTTTCAAAATTATTATACTATATTTATCCGTATATGGTATAATAATTATTTTTTCAAAAAAAAAAAAGTGGGTCAACCCGACTCGATTCGGGTTTGATTTGACCCGACTCGACCCGAATTTGATCCGATCCTATCCGTCCAAATTATTCTGTTCAACCCGCTTTTGATTCGTCCAAATTTATCCGTATTCATTTTTAATCCGTCCATTTGCCATTATTAGTTTTAACTAAGGTTCCTTATGACAACCTTATTGTATGAGGGCTTTTTAAAGTAACCTATAATTGTGGCGTCTTCAAATCATTCAAAAACTATAGAAGTTCATGACCTATAGAAGAGCCATAAGATCGATGCTGAAAAAGTTGTTTTTTCATAAAGAAGAAAATACAGAAACAATAAACAAAAATTGGAAATATGTGGCCTAAAAGATATTCCATGTTCAAGAAATTTGGCTCATATCATACTGAGCAGGAGATGGATGCGATAGCTCATGCAAACGCTATTGAAAGCGAAGTTCAACAGCCTGAGGAGTGTCTTCGAATCTTTTTTAGCCAAGAGCTTGACTGGGTCCTCCAAATATGTGTTTCCACGCATCAAACCAATATACAACCAACAACAATTACCTTATAATAAAAAATCGTTAAATGAGAATTCATAGAGAACCAAAATAAAGTTTTGCCAAGTATTATACAGATCAGCTAATAGCCGTTGCTAGAGGTGGCAAGGATGATGTAGTAAGCAATGATGTGACCAATGGAACCCCAAGCAAAGACATCAAAGATGTTGAACTTAACTGGGTCATTCGACTTTAGCAGGCTAACAAACTCCTTGGCCCTGCGATCACCAACTTCAAGGTGAGTGAGACTGCTCAAGCAAATCTTGTTCTTATGAAACACAACCAAGAGGAAAACAATCACCTAACAAAATGGAAGGTTTTAAAATTAGGATTTTTTTTTATTGAAATTTGGAGAAGAAGATGAAGTGGGGAAGTAGATGAAATCCAATTACATATTTATGTTTTTTTTTTAACGAATAGTAATGTTTGTCCACCATTTTTTTTGGTGTGTTGGGGGTGAGTGGGCGGGTGCGTGTGTGTGTGCGCGCGCGTGTCGGGGGGGGTAATGTTTAATTTTTCATTTTTTTGGGGGTTATGTCAAAATACGACATTATTACAGGGTGTTAAGTTATTTTTTCATCTTCTGAGACAATCAAATTGAAGTGCAATTATAATTATTTAGTGGAATTAATTATAATTAAACGAAGAAAAAAATACTATGGGATTTTCATATTTTCGTTTGGAAACCAATTTAATTATTAGTCTTGGGTCCATAGTCCATTTACCCAAGTAATAAACCCAAACTCTATGAAACTCTAATTAACCTAAACCCACTTCAAGTATCTATATATATGGGTCTAGGGAAGGGATTTAAGCTGTATGAACACACCTAAGGGTGAGAGAGAGAGAGAGATGAAAACACTATTCATATTTTAGTGAAGGGATAATGAGTAGGTCTGTTAATGGATTGAATTTTATCCAAATCCGAATTAGAATCTGATCCATTTAAGCGGATATGAATCATGCCTAAAATTCGATTACCTGATTATTAAATGAAGCGTATTTGGATTCATATACCCCGATCCATTAATAACCCGATCCAATTAATATTTTTAATATATATAAATTATATATAATATATTTTTAATTAATATATATTGTATTGAATAATATTTTAAATATATATTTTAATATTTTTTTATTTCATTGTCTGTTTATTGAAACATTTGCAAAATAAATTTATGAAATAAGAGTTGAAAATAAATATGTTGCAAATCAAGTTTAACATAAACGGATAATCGGATCGGATCCGAATTCGTTTAGCATAAATGGATATGGATTTGGATTTGCCTGATTCGATCCGATTAATAAACGGATCGGATTCGAATCCGTTTAATATAAATGGATACGGATTTGAATTTTCCTAATCCGGTTCGAATCCGATCCGTTTACAGGCCTAATAATGAAAGAATAAATAATTTCTCTTATATTTTATCAAATTTTCATCTCTAGGAGTGCCCACACACAAGGCATAATTTGGGGGATCATATACTAAAAGATCTAATGCTTATAAAACATTCTATGAAGGATTTGGAGGTGGAAGAAAATCATTTACATTTTCTTTTCCATCAAACAATTCTCCCACTTCGAATCACTAATAAGATCTGCAAAGATATTTTTTATCCGAATCCTATAGACCTAGTTATTTCCTTCTTCTTTCGATTGAATAATCAACAAAGATCACATGGGAGCAAAGTTTTATATAATATCAATCCCTAACAACATGCACATGCGGCCAAATCGTTTTCGTAAACCCTTCATCACAAACTATTATTTTATCAAACCTGTAAGTATCATCGTCCATTGGTTCATCCGTTAATTGTAATTGTAAGGTCATCTCCATGTGATCCTTTTGTCATACCGAAGGGCACTTGTAAGAGTTTTGCTTTAAGTTGAAGAAGATTCAACGTAAAAACTTTGAATTTCTCATATATCCTAAGCCTTTTTGATGTACCCATTTCCATAGTGAGGGCAATCTTATAGTGTTTTGTTTTTTACTTTGATCGTCCTTACCTTTTGAGAGAACTAGGATTTGTGGAAAAAGGTTCCTAAGGTAAACACAACTCCGGTTGTCCCACCCAAAGATTTGTTCAAAACTGCAACTCTTCATTTAAATCGTAGTTGAGTTACACTACACCAAAAAGGTCAATCTGACACTATCTAAAATAGTGTCAAACCCAATCTGGCACTAAATTACAACTGTGACATATTGATATTTTTTGGGCATGGTTTTAAATTGTGCCAACTTTGACAATCTGACACGATTTTAAACCGTGTCAAATTTGAATTTGGAATGCTTTTGGCACGTTTAAAATCTGGGGCCAAGGATACACAAGTTTTGGGTAAAAAAATGAACCTAAAACTTGTGTATCCTTGTCATTTTGATAAACCGGGAGTTTGATAAGGTCGCGATCAGTTCAAACACGTTACAATGGTCCATATCAACGATCTTGTGCTTCTTGGGCCATTTGATTGTTGTTTTGATATTTCACCCCAATGCCCATTTAACATAAAACTTGTGTAAACTTGTCATTTTCTTAAACCTGGAGTTTGATAAGGATATCGCCAGTTCACACACATTGTAAGGGTCCATATCGAAGTGCTCGTTCCATTTTTCGGGTCATTTGGCTGTTTTGTTTTTTCACCACACAACGCCCTATTTTTTAATCCTAAATTTGCGTATAGTTGTCATTTTGTGAAATCGGGAGTCCGATAAGGACACAGGTAGTCCAGACACCTTACAATCATCCACTTCGAGGTGCTCATGCCTCTTTGCGGGCCATTTGGTCATTGTTTTGACATTTCACCCCAAACGCCCTATTTTAATCTAAAACTTGCGTAAACTTATCATTTTAATAAATTGAGAGTCCGATAAGGACATGTTCAGTATACACATGTTGTAATGGTCCACATCGAGGTGCTCGTGCTTCTTTTTAGGCCATTTGATTGGTGTTTTGTTATTTAACCACCTAATGTCCCATTTATTAACCTAAACTTATGTATACTTGTTATTTTGTTAAACCGAGAGTCCGATAAGGACATGGTTAGTTCACACACCGTAAAATTTTCCATCTCGAGGTGCTCGTGCTTCTTTTCGAACCATTTGGTTATTGTTTTGATATTTCACCCCCAACGCCCTATTTTTTAACCTAAAACTTGCATATACTTGTCATTTTGTTAAAATGGGAGTCTAATAAGTACACAGGTAGTTTAAGCACCTTACAATCGTCAATCTCGAGGTGCTCGTGCCCCTTTCTGGGCCATTTAATTGTTGTTTTGATATTTCACTCCAAACGCCTGATTTTAACCTAAAACTTGCATATACATGTTATTTTATTAATCTCGGAGTCCGATAAGGAAACAACGAGTTAAAAGACGTTCAAATCGTCCATCCCGAGGTGTTCGTGACTTTTTTCGGGTCAATTGATTGTTGTTTTGATATTTCACCCCCAACGCCCCATTTAAACCTAAAACTTGCGTATAATTATCATTTTGTTAAAATGAGAGTCTGATAAGGATATGATCACTTCACACACGTTGTAGTGGTCCATATCGAGGTGCTCGTGCCTTTTTTGGGCCATTTGGTTGCCATTTTGATATTTTACCCACTAACATCCCATTTTAACCTAAAACTTACTTATAATTGTCATTTTGTTAAATCGATAGTCCAATAATATCACGGTTAGTTAACACACGTTGAAATGGTCCATATCGAGGTGTTCGTGCCTCTTTCGGGCTATTTCGCTGTTGTTTTAATATTTCACCCCAACGCCCCATTTTAACCTAAACTTGTGTATACTTGTCATTTTGTTAAACCAGGAGTCCGATAATGACACGACTAGTTCTCGTGACTCTTTCCGGGGCACTCGCGCAAAGAAGAGGAACGGTTTATCCGTCCTTAATAGTTCTCAAATTCAAAAAAAAAAATTAGGACGATTTATAACCGTTCCAATTGATAAACCAATTTGGATGGAAAAACCGTCCCAAAAGGTATTCCCAATTGATAAAAAAAAGAAGAGGGATGGTTTATAACATTCCCAATTGATAAAAAAAATTGGCATAAAAAATTATATTATTGTATGTTGTATGTTGCAATGATAAATGACATTAATTTGTATTATAAGTCAAGTCATCCAACCACAAATGCAATATCATTGAAACACGTACCCCGCAATAAATTCTTCCATTAAACTACATCCAACAACCTAAAATAAACCTTGAAATCAATAAGTACAAGCAATTATAGCATCCAAGTTGAAATACTTAAATGATTACAAAGCCATACTAATTAATAAGAAATCAAATCATCAAAACAAAAGTCGTCCCCAAATTAAGAAGATAAATATAGTAGCCAGGCTAAAAAACTTCTTTCAATGTCATATATATAGTAGCCAGGCTAAAAAACTTCTTTCAATGTCATATATATAGTAGGCACGCCCAAAAACTTGTCTCTTGAATTGTTTTGTACATAACTTGTAATCAATAAATAATTATTTATCAAAATAAAATTATAGTAGAATAAAATTTGTATAGTAAAATAAAACATCTACATACATAATTATCGTATCGACAACTCTTTACAATTTAAAAAAAAAATTCGACAGGGTCTCCTTTGTTTATACATGATAACCGTCTTGTTTAATTATCACAAAAGTCCGCATGACCATAAGACATCAAAAACAACAATTTCGAATATCAACAACAATAATTATAAATAAACAATCTACCTGGTGTAAACAGTTGACTTGTTATTGTGTTCCACGTGGATAAAAGCTAACGTCAAAATGTTACCCTGCAAAAAAGATAAGAAACAAAACAGAAAAGATATCAATAATCAAATACTATTTAAAAGTTCTATTCAAGAAGAAAAATTGCGTATACTTATAGTTATAATAAAGTCAAGGTCTAAATATTTTTAAATTATCGTCATATTCTCAAACCGCCAGTCCCGTAAATATGCGGTCAATTTTTACGAGTTACATCAGTCCCGTGCGAAGTGTCCGTGTCTCTTACGGGGCCATTTGGGGGTTGTTTTGGATTTTCACCCTTTAACTGCATGTTTTTAAGCCTAAGGCTATATATTTTAAAATTATTGTCATATTATCAAGTCGAGAGTTCCATGACTATGCGATTAGTTCCTACGAGTTAGGTTGGTCCTATGCGAGGAGTTCGTGTCTTTTATTGGACCGTTTGGGGGCTATTTTGGGTTTTAAACCTATAGCGGCATGTTTTTAAGATTAAGTTCAGATATTTGTAAATTTTATCACATTCTCAAACAAGGAATCTCATGACTACGTTGTCAGTTTCTATGAGTTACATTGGTCCCGTGTGAGGTGTTCGTACCTCTTATGGGGTAGTTTGGTCTCTGTTTTGCATTTTTGCCCTAAAACGATATGTTTTAAGACCAACTCTAAATATTTGTAAATTCTCATCATATTCCCAAACAGTGAGTCCTGTGACTACACGATTCGTTCATACTAGTTACATTGGTCCTATGCGAGGTGTTCGTGTCTCTTATAGCGTCGTTTGGTGTCTATTTCGATTATTCACCCTTTAAAGCATATTTTTAAGCTTAAGTCTAGATATTTACAAATTATAATCATATTCTCAATCCGGGAGTCATGTGATTATGCGGTCAGTTCCTAATAGTTACATTTATCCCATGCAAGGTGTTCGTGCCTCTAACGGGGCCATTTTGTGGCTATTTTATGTTTTCGTCCTTTAGTCCAAATATTTTCAAATTATCATCGTGTTCTAAAATCGGGAGTTTTGTGAGTATACGGTCAGGTCCTATAAGTTACATTGGTCTCGTGAGAGGTGTACGTGCCTCTTATGGGGTCATTTGGGGGTTGTTTTTGATTTCCTCCCTTAACATTATATTTTTTAGCCTAAGTCTAGATATTAATAAATTATTGTCTATTCTTAAACCGGGAGTTTTGTGACTATGCGATCAGTTCCTATTAGTTTGGTTGGTCCGTGCGCGGTGTTCGTGTCTCTTACGTGGCCGTTTGAGGGCTATTTTGGTTTTAAAACTTCTAACAACATGTTTGCAAGCCTAAATCTAAATATTTATAAAATTTTATCATATTTTCAAGTCGAGAGTTCCGTGACTACGCCATTAGTTTCTATGAGTTACGTTATCCCCTGAGAGGCGCACGCCTCTCATGGGGCTATTTGGTGTCTGCTTTGTGTTTTCGTCCTTAACGACATATTTTTAAGCATAATTCTATATATTTATAAATACTTGTCATATTCTCAAACCGAGAGTCTCGTGACTATACGGTTAGTTCCTACAAGTTAGGTTGTCCCGTGCAAGGTGTTCGTGACTCTCACGAGGCGTTTTCTCATTGTATTGCAATTTTTCTCTACGACATATTGTAATACCCCGCATTTTTATAGCTTTTAATTATGAGATTTATTAAATAAAATTGCTTTTAATTATTGGATTAATTAAATTAATTTGGGATAATTAATTGGAAATTAATTCGGATTTAAATAACTAGCGAGAGGAGAGTTAGTATTAATTATGATGATAATGTTGAATATTACTGAGTGATTATGGTAATATGTGATGATTGAATTTATTAATATTGTCGTGAGTTATAAATACGATAATTCGGAAATTAAGTTGGGACGCGTGTGTCAGTCGCGTCAGGAATTAATTTAATGGATTTAAAAGTAAATTATATTTTTATCATACGTATGGTCATTTTGAGTGCGCCAACGCATCCGGAAGGGTCAAAATAGTCAGAAAACACTAGCCGGGGGTTTAGTTTGGGTCCTAGGGAATTTTTAGGCCTAACCGACAATCCGGGAGGATATTTTAGTCATTTTAATTTTGAATGAATAGTGACCTACGAAAAATAGGTGTTATTTATCAGCCAACCTTGGGACCACTAGGGCCATTATCTCTCAAAACCAAAGAGTGGTCAACATGAATAGAGAGGAAAAGTTTCAAGGGTTTCCATGGCCATAACCACCATACACCACCACTATCGTCGGATTTGTGACCGAAAAGAGAAAGAGAACCAACTTTTATCGTCTTCAAAGGATCATAATCTTCATTCCCAGGCAAGTGATTTAACTTGTTATGATTCAGCAAATATATATTATCCATGTGGTCTAGAATTAGAGACTAGACTTGGAAAATTGAGAATTTTATAAATTGGGAGAATTAAACATTGAATATGGGTAGGTTTTGCATATATATGAACTTCTGGTATGTAGAGACAACGAAATTATAATCCATGTGTACAAATTCACGAATTAATGTTCAGAAATTCGATATTCTTGAAGAAATTTTGAAGAACTAGGTTTAGAGGAATATTTATGACTTTTGATCCAAGAAATAATTAATTCATGATGGTTTAATGATTCTAAAACGTTAGAGATTGTGGAAACATGTTGGTGTAATGTGTAGTATACTTAGTTGGGAGTTTGGGACGTTGTAATGGAAGATTTGGGGTTTAAATTTGGAGAACCCGTAGTCGTGTATAGAATTTTTGGGCAAAAATCTGCTTGATCGATCGATCGACTCAAGAATGTCGATTGATCGACCTTTTGCCTTTGATCGATCGACCCCTCCTGATTTTTGAAAGTTTTTCCCTTTAAAGTTTAAAATAAATCCCAAACCTATAATGATTCTTAGGGTGATTAATATAGTATTGTGGGACTTAGTTAAGGTCAGTAGTGTCTTAGTTGATGCCCGAAAAAATGGTTTACCTTATGGAATTGAATATTATCACTTACGAGGGTCTACTGCGTGAGGTACGGTTAGAAATCGTTCGAATTGAGACTATATTGGGAATAAATGATGAGGTAAGGATAGGAACAGTAACGGAGGGACTTCAAGTCATTAAGATTACATTAGAAACTAATAGGAGACCTAGTAACCTTTTAATATAGGTCTAGGTACTCAAATTGATACGACGAGAGACTTATCGAGTTAAATATATATTACGTAGGATGTTCGGGATAAACTTACTATGTATGAGACTTATAAAATGGAATGTGTGAATACCTATATTGATATATGATTACTTAGGTTGTGTGAATGCCTAGTGTATGAATTTCTTATGTGTATGGCATACCTACAATACGTGATATCACGGGAGGTTGGCTTTCGAAAAAGGACCATCTGATCTTTGTGTGCCTATGGGGAGGATTTGGATTGGTACCTTAAGGACATAGGGTTGTGAATGACTTATTTGGGAGTTGATAAGTCAACTGACCATGGGAGCGTAGGTATGCACGTGACCCATGGGTATGTGAACTATGTTCACCTCCAATATGTGTGATCTTATTTATTTAAACGGTTCCTGAGTGATTCAGAACGCGTAGTCCTTATGTACGTGATGTACCGGGATTCGATAGCAGAGTGTGCGTGCACCGCAGCTTAGCCTATGGGTGCCATATATGTATATATGTATTGATAGTGATTTATATATATACTTGTGACTATTGCTTAGTAGATGTGAATAACTAAGATATTTGAATGGGCTATGAAAATGAGAATTTAAATAACACTTGTGATGAGAAATTTAACGAATGTGAATGTGAGACATAAATATAACTTGTTTGTGTAATACAAGTAGACACCTTATATTAGGATTTGAAAGCAGGGGTTTGTACAGACTAGTTAGATAGTGGCATAACTAGGATGGGTTAATGGTATACGTTAAGTGTGCAAGTTAGTTGAGAGGTGAGAAACTCATGTGAGAGTATGTAACTAACATATATAAATATTTACTGTTTAATGCAATTAAACACTTACTATATTTTTAAACTATTTTCACCCCGGGCTCTGACCCGTTTTCTTCCAAATCTAGTTTTTTGTAAAAACATTTTAGGTGCCCAGCCACAGGGACGCCAAGCATAGGAGTTCCATTACATTGACGTACTGTAGCTGCTGTGAAAGTTACAGGATCTCGATATTAGACGCCTCCACATTCTGCACTTGATTCTATTCAGGGTTACTCATCTGTTAGGGCATGTCGCCCATTTCATTTAGTGATAGCATTCTCAGACTTTCAGATGTTGGTTTATTTATTCAGACTCTTATATCGAGATATTATTTTACTCTGGTATTATTATTATTGGAGTGTTTACTCCGGACTCAGTTTATTTCATTTCGTTGGTTATTCATATGAGATTGTTTATGCGATTGTTGGATGATGATTTAATTACTTGGTTAATTGTTAACTTAATTAGTAAAATTTGACATATCTCTTTTTAAATATTAGGTGGCTAGTAATAAATTAAATATTTTCGACAGTGATGCTAAGACTGAACCAACTTGATATTCTGTATTAATTTCATAAAGGAGTAGCTACGCGGTATCTAATTAGTCGGGGTGTCATAGGTAGTATCAGAGCATTAGGTTCTAGTGTCCTTTAGGATCTGTAGGGCTTATTATGCTTCCTGCATAGCTTTCTTTGATATAGAGCCCTATGTTTAAGATTGTTGATTTCTTTTGTGAGATTTTGTTCTCCTGCTATAATGTATATAATAGTGAATCTTATTTACATTCGGGTGTGTTCATGTGCCGAACAATGCAGTATATATGGCGAGGACAGTTGGGCGGACAACAGGAGGCAAAGCTCAGTTGAGGCTATTGGGTATATTCAAGAATGACGACCGTAGTTAAGGTCACCCCTATTATGGAAAGAAAAGCCAGGACGGTAAAGACGGTTAAGGCACAACATATGACTTCCAAATACCACTATAGTAGAAAGTGGGGTCAAATTAGACTCACCCACCCAGCAAGGTTGGAATGGGAGAGAGTCCGACGAAACATTGAAGAGAACCAGCAGTGGAAATTCTAAAAATGAGGAAATGGCGTGTGTTAGTCAACTAAGGTAAAATATCCGAAGGCTTGGGCATGTGTCGGAGTGTGGCTAACCGAAAGTGAAGATTTGGGGTAAGAATTTTTCTTGGCTCATCGGAGCAAAGTATTAAAGATAGGAGTCAAGCGCCACATTTATAAGTGGAATGTTGTGTAACTGGAAGGATCTCAGGTACAGTATAACCACTAGTTCCTTCATCAGATGTTTAGGATAAGGTGCGAACATTATTCTGAACTCACACCAGAGGGCCAAATAGAGGTCCTTTTGTGAAAGGGAATTTAATTAATTAGCGAATCTTGCACCGAATGAAGTAGGTACAATTTTGCTAGCACTTATGGGAAGTTCTGCTTGGGTGATCAATGCAGATGACAATAATATCGCATTTTCTTAATATGAATGTTAACACTTCATTGTGCGGGAAGCTTCATGAATCGAAGAATTTAGTAGAGAGTAAGACTGGGGAAAATTGGTGTTGGTGAAGCACCACAAGGGGGAGACCCATCAGGGGACCCAACTAGATGATTTGGATAGCTAAATTTTTATCGAGAAATGGTGAATTCAGTAAGGGCCATTGAAGCCAGTAGCATGTTCCTTAGGGTCATCAAAGCTAAGGGAATAACGAGGTAGCCATCAGAGTCGAGACTACAAAATTTCGAGAGAAGGATAACCCTAACATGGTCAGTATGACCGGAGATAAGTGGAGTATGTGTAGAGGTATTTTATGGGGAGTGAAACTCGTGCGTTAAAATATTTCCGAAGCAGGTAAAGGGATAAGGGTATGGTGCCTAGCAAGGGAAATAGTTATTGAAATTTTCGGTTTGGTACGGACAAGCGTGTTAAGTCTAGGAACCATTTGAGCAGCCAGGGCGATTGGCAAGGTAGAAGTATTAGTTATATCCTTAGATGATGATGTGTGTTGTATGTGACAGGAACGAGTTACTAAATTTTTATTATTTCTATATTCGCATGAGAGACGAGTTTAGTGCGTATATCGACAACGTTATTATTTACGTGGATATTTTCCCTGGTATAGTGGGGTTACCTTTAGTGTTATCCGCGGAGGATGAATGGGTGTATCGATAGTGGTATATACTTTATTGAAATTACTCGTTTTAGTGCTGTGTTATACGAGTAGGATATTATCCTAATTATGGTTTTATAATAATGATTAAACCGATAGTGTGCGAATATTGCAAGTCTATCGGGGTTACTACCTTGGTGTCGAATGTTTTGTTCTGGTGAGACCCTCTATGTGAGAGGGTTGGGCTCGCATTTATATATTTTTATATATGTATATATATATATTTTCGAGACTTAGAAAGGTATAATGGTCTCGAATATTTGATCCCGGTATGTGTAGGGACTTTATTGATATGATTCGGAGTGTATTTGGTTTACTGTTCAGCGAAAAGATTTAGCTAGTTATTATAATTAACGCTCAGGACTTGGTAATAGGAAGAGAGCATTGTTATATTACCCTTTAGAGACGTGGAAGTTAATACTCATAGTTGTATGTCTGGGGATGGGATTTTGAGAGCCCCAATTATATTTATATGATGTTTATGGAATGTGATTACCATCAATGTTAAGAGAAAGTGTCTTTCGAAAGAAGTTCCTTGTTTAAGTGTAATTGCGGAAGGAGATGTAACTTTGTTGTCAAGAGACGGGAATATAGGTATACATGTTATGAACTAAGGGCCTAACGGATCCCGATGACCGACAATGCTAGGTAGTAGTGTATCGGGGGGATTCTTTATTTGGATTTCTCTTTGTGAGACATCACACGCATGAAACTTAGCGTAAGGTTGGTAGTAGGGAGATGTCTGTCCATTTTTCCATGAGTTGGGTACCTCGGTCGTTATGGAAGTATGTAGTTATAACTGAAAGTTAAAGGGTAAATTACGATATAAGGCCAGTAGAGCCAGTTATGTGGTGAGGAAGTACTGAAAATTCTATTTTATTCTGGCGGGTTGAAGGATGGAATGATGTTTAGGAGTTTTAGAATTTCAAATTCGGGGGTGATTGAGAACGCCCAAGGGGTATAGCCACGTTGCGAATGCAGGGGGAAATAAAAATTTTGGAGTACGTATGAAGCGTATATGATGTTTAAAACCGTATGCATGGTTTATAGGGGTTGTAGACACCCTGGTTTGTTGAGGTAAGAATCGCAGAAAGAAGAGACATAGAGATGGGTGAAATTTATGCTTGTGGGACTAATATGACAAAATGGAAGTGGTAGAGTGGAGTAAGCGCCATGAGAAGAATGACAATCTATATATTCATGTGCAATCAGAGTAGCACGTCCGAATTTGGTTGAAAGGTAGTAGGAAGCCATTTAAAAAGGGGGTACCCCTTGAGAAGGCAAATAATTAACTATTATGGAGAAATTGGAGAAGAGTTCTACCCAGTAGAATTTTGAGAGTGAATTGCGTGTAAATAGAATGCTGATGTCAATAAGGTATAAAGAGTCCAGAAGTGCACATTGTGGTGAAAAATTTTGGTATGCGCCGAAGGAAAAAGAGGGTTATTAAGTATCACTTAACAGGAAGAATTATAAGTGAAAGTCGGTGTTGAAAGGGGTATAGTAAGTAGTAGATCGGTTGGAGTAAGAGGATCAACCAAAAAATTTTGTATCAAGCAAACGATTCCAGTGATGGAAGAGTAAAGTTGGTATATTTCTTTAATGGGTTGCCAACTTATAGATAAGTAACGAGTTCCTTCGAATATGTGGAACAGGTTACCCAGAAGGAAAGTAATTGTTATATTCTTGGGTGATTTACACTATTAGATAGTGAATGCGCCGATACGTGGTCCTACCCAGTATTATTCTAAACTAGGATGAGATCCCCGAAATCCACCTTCAACATGGGGTATCAGGAAGTAGTGGGGATAACGTTTCATTTTGAGAAGGGTGTCTCACCTATAGCTTGAGGAGTAGGCGCAAGGTGATTGATGTCTGGTGGAACGGTATGGAAGTAATTTTGGACTCATTGTGATCATTTCATTTCCACAACGGGAATATCCAGTAAGTGAAGTATAATATGGTAATGGGGAGAGGAAATTACCTAATGGTAGAATTATGTGAAAGCACCTGTACCTATTGATAGTGGACAAGGTGCCTACAGAGGTTTTGTGTAGATAAACCTTACTATCCTTCCTCTGAATGTTTAAAAGTGAGCGGATTATCAGAGTTTTGGATGAAGTTAGAGTCCGATGACTAAAATGGGATAACCACAAATAGTATTAGGTGGCTTTTTCCTTTTGTAAAAGTTACATCGCCAGGAACAGAGATTCGAAGAACGGACAAGAGTAGTCAGATGTTATATGATTTCTCCCAGGATGGGAGTTTTATTTTTAGATAAACGCGGGAGTTAATACGAGGGAGGTGCGAACTCCATATAATATTGAGATAATACGACCAATAATGCGTAGGCTATTATTATTCGAATGTTGTTTCGTAAGAGCACAACGTGAGGTGCATTTATTGAGGTGTGAACCTATAATTGATAAAGTGTCGAGAGTGTTCAACAAACTTGTTGTGAAGTGGGGGTTGTAGTGATTGAGCCTTACTTTGAATTTTGTTTTGAGTACTGGAGGATACCTAATTTTTCCAGGTATGCCTTACTTTTCTGAATTTCGGGACGAAATTCCGTTATTAGAGGGGAAGTATGTAATACCCCGTATTTTTATGGATTTTAATTATGAGATTTATTAAATAAAATTGCTTTTAATTATGGGATTAATCAAATTAATTTGGGATAATTAATTGGAAATTAATTCGGATTTAAATAACTAGGGAGACGAGAGTTAGTATTGATTATGATGATAATGTTGAATATTACTGAGTGATTATGTTAATATGTGATGATTGAATTTATTAATATTATCGTGAGTTATAAATACGACAATTCAGAAATTAAGTTGGGACACGCGTGTTAGTCGCGTCAGGAATCAATTTAATGAATTTAAAAGTAAATTATATTTGTGTCATCTGTATGGTCATTTTGAGTGTGCCAACATGTCCGGAAAGGTTGAAATAGTCAGAAAACACTACCCGGGGGTTTAGTTTGGGTCCGAGGCATTTTTAGGTCTAACCGACAACCCGGGAGGGTATTTTAGTCATTTTAATTTAAAGTGAAGACGAGAGTTAGTATTGATTATGATAATAATGTTGAATATTACTGAGTGATTATGGTAATATGTGATGATTTAATTTATTAATATTGTCGTGAGTTATAAATACGTCAATTCAGAAATTAAGTTGGGACGCGCGTGTCAGTCGCGTTAGGAATCAATTTAATGGATGTAAATGTAAATTACATTTGTATCATTCGTATGGTCATTTTCAGGGTGCCAACGCATCCGAAAGGGTCGAAATAGTCAGAAAACACTAGCCGGGATTTAGTTTGGGTCCCGGGGCATTTTTAGGCCTAACCGGCAACCCGGGAGGGTATTTTAATCATTTTAATTTTGAATGAATAGTGACCTACAAAAATTAGGTGTTATTTATCATCCAACCTTGGGACCACTAGGGCCATTATCTGTCAAAACCAAAGAATGGGCAACGTGAATATAGAGGAGAAGTTCCAAGGGTTTCCATGGCCATAACCACCACACACCACCACTATCGTCGGATTAGTGACGGGAAAGAGAAAGAGAACCAACCTTTATCGTCTTCAAAGGATCGAAATCTTCATTCCCAGGCAAGTGATTTAACTTGTTATGATTCAATAAATATATATTATCCATGTGGTTTAGAATTGGAGACTAGACTTGGAAAATTGAGAATTTTATAAATTGGGAGAATTAAACATTGAATATGGGTAGGTTTTGCATGTATATGAACTTCTGGTATGTAGAGACAACGAAATTATAATCCATGTGTACAAGTTCACGAATTAATGTCAATAAATTCGATGTTCTTGAAGAAATTTTGAAGAACTAGGTTTAGAGGAATATTTATGACTTTTGATCCAAGGAACTATTAATTCATGTTGGTTTAATGATTCTAAAACGTTAGAGATTGTGGAAACATGATGGTGTAATGAGTAGTATACTTAGTTGGGAGTTTGGGACGTTGTAATGGAAGACTTGGGTTGTAAATTTGGATAACCCATACCTGTGTATAGAATTTCGGGGAAAACACCTGCTTGATCGATCGATTCAAGAATGTCGATCGATCGACCCTTTGCCTCCGATCGATCGACCCCTCCTGATTTTTGAAAGTTTTCCCCTTTAAAGTTTAAAATAAATCCCAACACTATAATGATTCTTAGGGTGATTAATATAGTATTATGGGACTTAGTTTAGGTCAGTAGTGTCTTAGTTGATGCCCGAAAAAATGGCTTACCTTATGGAATTGAATATTATGACTTACGAGGGTCTACCGAGTGAGTTACGGTTAGAAATCATTCGAATTGAGACTATATTGGGAATGAATGATGAGGTAAGGATAGGAACAGTAACGGAGGGACTTCAAGTCACTGAGATTACATTAAAGACCTCGTAACCTTTTAGGATAGGTCTAGGTGCTCAAATTGATATGACGAGAGACTTATCGAGCTAAATATATATTACTTAGGATGTTAGGGATAAACTTACTACGTAGAGATTGTGGAAACATGTTGGTGTAATGAGTAGTATACTTAGTTGGGATTTTGGGACGTTGTAATGGAAGATTTGGGGTGTAAATTTGGAGAACCCGTAGTCGTGTATAGAATTTTTGGGCAAACATCTGCTTGATCGATCGATCGACTCAAGAATGTTGATTGATCGACCTTTTGCCTTCGATCGATCGACCCCTCCTGATTTTTGAAAGTTTTTCCCTTTAAAGTTTAAAATAAATCCCAAACCTATAATGATTCTTAGGGTGATTAATATAGTATTGTGGGACTTAGTTAAGGTCAGTAGTGTCTTAGTTGATGCCCGAAAAAATGGTTTACCTTATGGAATTGAATATTATCACTTACGAGGGTCTACTGCGTGAGGTATGGTTAGAAATCGTTCGAATTGAGACTATATTGGGAATGAATGATGAGGTAAGGATAGGAACAGTAACAGAGGGACTTCAAGTCATTAAGATTACATTAGAAACTAATAGGAGACCTAGTAACCTTTTAATATAGGTCTAGGTACTCAAATTGATACGACGAGAGACTTATCGAGTTAAATATATATTACGTAGGATGTTCGGGATAAACTTACTACGTATGAGACTTATAAGATGGAATGTGTGAATACCTATATTGATATATGATTACTTAGGTTGTGTGAATGCCTATTGTATGAATTTCTTATGTGTATGACATACCTATAATACTTGCTATCACAGGAGGTTGGCTTTCGAAAAAGGACCATCTGATCTTTGTGTGCCTATGGGGGGGATTTGGATTGGTACCTTAAGGACATAGGGCTGTGAATGACTTATTTGGGAGTTGATAAGTCAACTGACCATGGGAGAGTAGGTATGTACGTGACCCATGGGTATGTGAACTATGTTCGCCTCCAATATGTGTGATCTTATTTATTGAAATGATTCCTAAGTGATTCAGAACGCATAGTCCTTATGTACGTGATGTACCAGGATTCGATAGTAGAGTATGCGTGCATCGCAGCTTAGCCTATGGGTGCCATATATGTATACATTTATTGAGAGTGATTTATATATATACTTGTGACTATTGCTTAGTAGATGTGAATAACTAAGATATTTGAATGGGCTACGAAAATGAGAATTTAAATAACACTTGTGATGAGAAATTTAACGAATGTGAATGTGAGACATAAATATAACTTGTTTGTGTAATATGAGTAGACACCTTATATTAGGATGTGAAAGCAGGGGTTTGTACGGACTAGTTAAATAGTGTCATAACTAGGATGGGTTAATGGTATACGTTTAGCATGCACGTTAGTTGAGAGGTGAGAAACTCGTGTAAGAGTACGCAGCTAACATGTATATAATATTTACTGTTTAATGCAATTAAACACTTGCTATATTTTTAAACTATTTTCACCTCGGGCTCTGACCCATTTGCTTTCAAATCTATGTTTTTGTAAAAACCTTTTAGGTGCCCAGCCACAGGGACGCCAAGCATAGGAGTTCCATTACATTGACGTACTGTAGATGCTGTGGAAGTTACAGGATCTCAGTATTAGACGCCTCCACATTATGAACTTGATTCTATTCAGGGTTACTCATCTGTTAGGGCATGTCGCCCATTTCCATTTAGTGATAGTATTCTCAGACTTTCAGATATTAGTTTATTTATTCAGACTCTTGTATCGAGATTTTATTTTACTCTGGTATTATTATTGGAGTGTTTACTTTGGACTCAGTTTATTTCATTTCGTTGGTTATTCATATGAGATTGTTTATGCGATTATTGGATGATGATTTAATTACTTGGTTAATTGTTAACTTAATTAGTAAAATTTGACATCTCTCTTTTTAAATATTAAGTGGCTAGTTATAAATTAAATATTTTTGACAGTGATGCTAAGACTGAACCAACTTGATATTCTATATTAATTTCATAAAGGAGTAGCTACCCGGTATTTAATTAGTCGAGGTGTCACAGGTGGTATCAGAGCATCAGGTTCTAGTGTCCTTTAGGATCTGTGCGACTTATTATGCTTCCTGCGTAGCTTTCTTTTACATAGAGCCCTATGTTTAGGATTGTTGATTTCTTTACTGAGATTTTGTTCTCCTGCTATAATGTATTGTAACACCCCGTATTTTTGTGCATTTAATATTTAATTAATTCGGGGATTTTAAATTACTTGTGTGTTGTAATTTTAATTGAATTAATTATGACAATATATTTATTTAAATATTAATCGGGGAGTGAATGGTTAATGTTTAGGAAAATTTATTTACTAAGTGAATAGTAATAATTTAATTACGTCATTTCGGGTATTAATGATGGGGTATGCACTTATCCCAGCCGGGAGTCGGTATAGACTTAATGGGGTGTGAGATAAGGATTTTTATAAATTAATTCGGATGTCAAATCTGACTGCGCGGTTGAGTCCGGATGGGTCGAGATAGTCAGAAAAGAGTACCCGGGGGTAGTAATTGGGTCTCGGGGTATTTTTGGGCATAGTCGGGCCCACACGGGGTGAGTTGGGCCACTTTAATTAAGCCCATTAGGTGAAAAACGGGATTAAGGGTTTTTAACCTAATGGGGAGATTAGAAAATTAGCAGCCATCAAATTCTAAGCCTAGGGCTTGAGAAGGAAATTGGGGGAAAACAAATCAAGAGCAATTGGAGCTTTTTGGAGCCAAATTGAGGGTCAACAACAACGGATCAGACACTACAAACACTTTGAGGCAAGTGGCTAACTGTTTTGATTCTTAAAGCATGATAATCAATTCATATCATAGTGATGTGTGTATGAAAATTCGTTTTTGGGTGTAAATGGGTACAAAATGGGGTTTTTGTTTTTGAAACACTTGAATAAGATTCAAAGTAAGATTTAGATGGGTGATTGATATCTGAATATGTATATATGATTTGAACGAAAATTTCAGAACATAAAAGAGTGGAAATCGAATCTGGAATTTGGGATTTAAAACAGATAATTGAATTTTATGGAGAAAGACCCATTTTGAAAATTTGTGAGATAATTAGAGAAGTTGATTATCTTAATGATTTCTATGATGAATAGGATGTGGATTAACCATGTGTAGATGATGGGATGATGTAAACAGAGGTTTAAATTATGGTTTAAAAAGCTTTAAATTCGTTAATGGTGGAAAACAGGGAGAAGAGGAGCTGTAACGAAGGGGTCGATCGATCGATCGGGGGCATCGATCGATCGACGATGGAAAATTCTGGGCAGTTCGGCCTTGGGTGAAGTATAAGGGGAAAGTAATTAAATTTAACTCCCAAGCATTTATTTAGTGATAAATAAATATGAAACAATTATTCTTAGCAATTATGGGGGAAAGTAATTGGGACTAGGATGAATTTATGTGGGGCATTTAACGGATGAATTTGAGAGATTTTATTCCAAAATAGTGAGGTACGGATCAAGTGAGTGAATCCGGGTATATTGGTAAAGTAACCCATGGTAGTGAATTAAGTTTGGAGATAAACTAAGTAATTTAGAGTCGGGGTATAGACTCGGGAAATATTTAATTTCGGGCCAAGTGAATCGAGTCCGGGTATGTTATTAATTATAAGCAAATATAATTGGGAAAAATTCTAGAAATAAAAGGTGTGACACATTGTAGGCAAAAATGTGGGTATTATATTATGAGATGTAAATTGGACCAAGTGAGTAAGTCCGGGTATATTGGTTAAGTGATATCAAGGTGTTAAATTAATTATAGAGAGGAAGTAATTAGTTTGGAGTCGGAACATTGACTCGGAAATGTGGAGGTAAGGGCCGGGTGAGAGAGTCCGGGGATAATGGTTGGGTGACACCAAGTTATTAAATTAATATGGGTATTAATTAATTTAATTAGAGTCGGTTGGTAGACTCGGGTAGGATTAAATTAATATGTGGGTTAATTAATTTAATTAGAGTCGGTTTGTAGACTTGGGTAGGATTAAATTAATATTAGTGTTAATTAATTTAATTAGAGTCGGTTTGTAGACTCGGGTAGAATTAAATTAATATGTGTGTTAATTAATTTAAGGAGAGTCGGACCATAGACTCGGAGAAAGTATTATATTTATTAAGGTGTGAATTAATTATATTAGAGTCGGACCATAGATTCGGGAAGAGGAAAAGTTATTAAGTGAGAAAATTAATTACATTGAGTCGGGCCACAGACTCAGGAAATTACAGGCAGTGTACGGGATTTTGAGTACACGGTAAAGCCGGGTTTATATTATATATATATACGGTGTCGTGATAGTATATATATATATGTGTATTTATTTTGCGTGATACTAAATATCAGTGATTAGATATTTATTAAATTTATATACTCTAATACTATCAAGGGAGGTTGCGCGATGTGGGTGAATCCCCTAGCTCGAGGAGTAGGGCGAGTATATCCCCAGGTCATAGCGTCCGGTATATATGGGTGAGGGATTTATCTCACTTTCAGGGAAGGAATATGACCGCCTCCAATTCGTTTATATTTTGGTCCAAGTTGGTGAGCGATTCTAACTTGGGGAAAACTAGGTTTTGTGAGCACACCTAGTGAGATAGCATTCTAGAGGGAATCATCCGGTGAGGGTATACTCGGAAGGATGGATACGCGTATGATATATGTGTGGATGTTAGTAAAGGTACGTATAATATGGTAGTGAATATTATATGTAGGTGATAATACAGTGCGTGATGTATTTACCTTATATAACTCGGGTTACAGTTATATGTTGTTAATTAATGAGAAATTAATTAAGTTAATCATTTGTGGGAATAATACAGTGTTTGACGTATGTACTTTATATAACTTGTGTCACGGTTATATGTTATTATTTAAGAGGAATTAATTAAGTTAATGGTGAAATAACTTAAAATTCAAGAATCATTATACTCGGGTTAGAGTAGTATGGCAAGGGAAGGTTATACCAAGACTAGTTGGACGGGGTGGCACAACTAGGTGGGGTTAAGGTAACCGATAGGTGTGCACAATAGTGGAGGGGTGAGAATGTCCACAAGGGAGTACGACACTAACTTAAATATGAAGCGCATTCATGCATTTTATATTACTGCAGTTAATTCACTTGCTAAATATTTTCAAAATGTTTTGGGTTCTAACCCTTGCTATAAAACTATTTTCAAAACCTTTTAGGTGTCCAGCCAGAGGGACGCCAGGATTGATATTCTATTCCAGGGACACGGAGCTGCGGCATATGTGGATGCTAGCAGGAGTTTGGATTAGACGCATCATTCATTCATTCCTAGAGTAGGAAATCTTGTATCAGTTTCAGTTTTATTTGGGGCTTGTAGCCCAGACTTCTCGGTACAGTTTTCAGGTGTAATTTATTCAGATGTTAAATAATTGTATTTGGATTATTTATTTGGTGGCCGGTGATTTATTCGGCAAGTTGTGTTATTATTATTCTATTTACTTTCATTCAGTTGTCTGAATGGTTTATACTTTAATTCCGCATGTACTGTTTTGTTAAATCAAAAAGTTAAAATTGGCACCAGTTTTTGGAATACTAGGTGGTTAGTAAGTTTTAAAAAGTTTTCGACAGTGATGCTAAGGATGATCCAACTGGGATTCCTGTTTTAATTTGGTATAGGACTGATCAGCCGGTATTTTATTAGGCGGGGTGTCACAAATGGTATCAGAGCATCAGGTTCTAGTGTCCTTAGGATCTGTGCGGCTTTTCACGTTTCAGCTTAGCAATCTTTGATATAGAGCCCTATCATAGGATTGTTGTATTCTCATACGTATGCGCATATACGTTCTTCTGTGAAATTTATATTTGAGAGTGAACTCATACCAATTCAGTTCTCATTCCAGATGACACCCAGGAGAGAGAAGCTAGGGCAACAGGGGGAGATGAGGCGAGGGAGGCTCGTCAGGAGCAAGAGCTACCACAACAACGGCCATAGATGATTGGGGCAGCATAGGTCACTGAAATAGTGGCACAGGCAGTTGGAGCAACGGTGGTCACAACGGCAAGGTACTTGACACGGGATCAGCCACAAGTGTTAGTGGCGTCGAACGTTCAGACTCACGCGGAGTCGTCAGGGTGGAAGCAAGAAAGAGAGGATATTTTAGTGGGAGCCCATCAGAATTGTGGGGGGTTCAGATGTAGTTCTAGCGTGTCAAGGAAGAGAGATATCCAGCGTTACCTACACATAGGAGATTGCGATGAGGTACGGAAGCAAATGCTAACCACTTTTAGTTTAGTGGGAGAAGAACTACAGTGGTGGGAGTCGATCACCACAGTTGAGGAAAGGGACACACTAATTACTGCAGAGTTTTGGGTGCGGTTCGACCGCAAGTATTTTCCTCAGCGGTCGAGACCGAAATGAGGAGAAAATTTTGGGAGGAAACTCAAAGGGAGACCGTTAAGTGGCCGATTGCGAGGAAGAATTCACTCGTTGGAAAAATTTTGTACCCGATGAGGTAGGCAAGGATAAGGGAAAGAAAGCAAAGTTTATGGACGGGTTAGTCTGGAGAATCAGACAACATTTAACTGATAATTATGCATTAGTAGATTATATTGATGTCATTAACGCAACACTCCGGCACTGTTGGGAATATCGCTTCCACGCGAAAGGAAGTGGGAGGGGAGTGGAGATTAGCCAGTCGGATGAGGCAGAAGGGAACACTACCAGTGGGGTATCCCAGCAGCAGACTGGGGGGAGATCAGGGGCCGGATTTCCGGTAGGGAAATCATGCCAAACGATCTACAACTGGAGGCTATCGGCGGGATGGCTAGGAATTCCAACAAGGTTAGCATGGAAGGGATCAGTGACAGCGTGAACATGTTAGAAAGTGTTTTGTTTGTGGGAAAAGCGAGACACATGAAGAGATATTGCCTTAAGCGAGGCAGGGGTCAACTACAGGACGAGGTCCTGGATGTACAGCCACTAAAGCAAGACACGGGTGCATTCGGGCAGGGAGAAACTCCTCCGGAACCCGAGAACCAGCCGTTGTAGCTGGAGAATAGAAGTAATTATTTTACCCTAGGGGCATGGGGTATATTGTTGAGTGACAAAGAGGATGTCACAGTATAAGTCTTATTTTTTCACTAGAGTTCGTAGGCGAGTCGAACTTAGTGGGTGCGTTGGCGGTAGCAGCAATAGCTTGTGGGTAAACTTTCCGTAGGGTAGCGGAGTTCCTTAGTGTTCTTCATGGGAGAGTGGAGGCGTACACTGAGTGATTTGTTGGATTATGCGAGGAATGACTACTTTCGTGAATTATGGGAGTAGGGTTGATTATACTCTTTAAACATCGGCTGGATAGCGATGGAATATAATTATTGTGAATAGTGGAGTTAAATTTTGGTGTTCACGACACCAGGGTAGGGTTGGTACTAGGTATCACCGGAGAGGGCGTATAGCCTATATATATGTGGATGTATATATGTTGTATTACGTGGTGTTATAGCACATAGTGAGGTTTTGTGTTCTCACATTTTATCCCGGTAAGTGGGGATGTTTAATGAAGTGAATCAGGGTGGTTAATTTGATTTTCGAGCAAAGAGGGATAGCTCGGGGCTTATTTTGCGCAAGGACTAGTGGTAGTATGGGCGCGGTAACATGTTGTCTTTGGTAGCATAAGGGTAAGCGTATATTCTTTTGTGTTGAGAGATAAGTATTTATGGGGAGATAGTTGGACGTGGCATGGGTTGAGTACCCGACCAGTAATTATATATGTATATATATATATATATATGTAATATGACTACAGGTTCGAAGTTATATTACGGGTTACGACTAGCATAGTCGGGTAACTTTCGTGCGATTGAGTGCGGGGATAGGGTGTATGGGCACCCGAGGTGATTAAGGCAAAATTTTGTGCGGTTAAGCACGGGTATAGGGTGTATGGGTGCCCTGGTAAAGTTAAATGCATACTTGTGTAATGTATGGTTAGAAGCGGATGGGATAGATATAGCGGGCTTGGAGGCACTTGACTAGTGAGTAGTATGTGAATACTGTAACACTAGGTTAATCTGAATTTCGAGGACGAAATTCCTTTGTAAGGGGGGAAGTATGTAACACCCCGTATTTTTGTGCATTTAATATTTAATTAATTCGGGGATTTTAAATTACTTGTGTGTTGTAATTTTAATTGAATTAATTATGACAATATATTTATTTAAATATTAATCGGGGAGTGAATGGTTAATGTTTAGGAAAATTTATTTACTAAGTGAATAGTAATAATTTAATTACGTCATTTCGGGTATTAATGATGGGGTATGCACTTATCCCAGCCGGGAGTCGGTATAGACTTAATGGGGTGTGAGATAAGGATTTTTATAAATTAATTCGGATGTCAATTCTGACTGCGCGGTTGAGTCCGGATGGGTCGAGATAGTCAGAAAAGAGTACTCGGGGGTAGTAATTGGGTCTCGGGGTATTTTTGGGCATAGTCGGGCCCACACGGGGTGAGTTGGGCCACTTTAATTAAGCCCATTAGGTGAAAAACGGGATTAAGGGTTTTTAACCTAATGGGGAGATTAGAAAATCAGCAACCATCAAATTCTAAGCCTAGGGCTTGAGAAGGAAATTGGGGGAAAACAAATCAAGAGCAATTGGAGCTTTTTGGAGCCAAATTGAGGGTCAACAACAACGGATCAGACACTACAAACACTTTGAGGCAAGTGGCTAACTGTTTTGATTCTTAAAGCATGATAATCAATTCATATCATAGTGATGTGTGTATGAAAATTCGTTTTTGGGTGTAAATGGGTACAAAATGGGGTTTTTGTTTTTGAAACACTTGAATGAGATTCAAAGTAAGATTTAGATGGGTGATTGATATCTGAATATGTATATATGATTTGAACGAAAATTTCAGAACATAAAAGAGTGGAAATCGAATCTGGAATTTGGGATTTAAAACAGATAATTGAATTTTATGGAGAAAGACCCATTTTGAAAATTTGTGAGATAATTAGAGAAGTTGATTATCTTAATGATTTCTATGATGAATAGGATGTGGATTAACCATGTGTAGATGATGGGATGATGTAAACAGAGGTTTAAATTATGGTTTAAAAAGCTTTAAATTCGTTAATGGTGGAAAACAGGGAGAAGAGGAGCTGTAACGAAGGGGTCGATCGATCGATCGGGGGCATCGATCGATCGACGATGGAAAATTCTGGGCAGTTCGGCCTTGGGTGAAGTATAAGGGGAAGGTAATTAATTTAACTCCCAAGCATTTATTTAGTGATAAATAAATATGAAACAATTATTCCTAGCAATTATGGGGGAAAGTAATTGGGACTAGGATGAATTTATGTGGGGCATTTAACGGATGAATTTGAGAGATTTTATTCCAAAATAGTGAGGTACGGATCAAGTGAGTGAATCCGGGTATATTGGTAAAGTAACCCATGGTAGTGAATTAAGTTTGGAGATAAACTAAGTAATTTAGAGTCGGGGTATAGACTCGGGAAATATTTAATTTCGGGCCAAGTGAATCGAGTCCGGGTATGTTATTAATTATAAGCAAATATAATTGGGAAAAATTCTAGAAATAAAAGGTGTGACACATTGTAGGCAAAAATGTGGGTATTATATTATGAGATGTAAATTGGACCAAGTGAGTAAGTCCGGGTATATTGGTTAAGTGATATCAAGGTGTTAAATTAATTATAGAGAGGAAGTAATTAGTTTGGAGTCGGAACATTGACTCGGAAATGTGGAGGTAAGGGCCGGGTGAGAGAGTCCGGGGATAATGGTTGGGTGACACCAAGTTATTAAATTAATATGGGTATTAATTAATTTAATTAGAGTCGGTTGGTAGACTCGGGTAGGATTAAATTAATATGTGAGTTAATTAATTTAATTAGAGTCGGTTTGTAGACTCGGGTAGGATTAAATTAATATGGGTGTTAATTAATTTAATTAGAGTCGGTATGTAGACTCGGGTAGAATTAAATTAATATGTGTGTTAATTAATTTAAGGAGAGTCGGACCATAGACTCGGGAAAAGTATTATATTAATTAAGGTGTGAATTAATTATATTAGAGTCGGACCATAGACTCGGGAAGAGGAAAAGTTATTAAGTGAGAAAATTAATTACATTGAGTCGGGCCACAGACTCAGGAAATTACAGGCAGTGTACGGGATTTTGAGTACACGGTAAAGCTGGGTTTATATTATATATATATACGGTGTCGTGATAGTATATATATATATGTGTATTTATTTTGCGTGATACTAAATATCAGTGATTAGATATTTATTAAATTTATATACTCTAATGCTATCAAGGGAGGTTGCGCGATGTGGGTGAATCCCCTAGCTTGAGGAGTAGGGCGAGTATATCCCCAGGTCATAGCGTCCGGTATATATGGGTGAGGGATTTATCTCACTTTCAGGAAAGGAATATGACCCCCTCCATTTCGTTTATATTTTGGTGCAAGTTGGTGAGCGATTCTAACTTGGGGAAAACTAGGTTTTGTGAGCACACCTAGTGAGATAGCATTCTAGAGGGAATCATCCGGTGAGGGTATACTCGGAAGGATGGATACGCGTATGATATATGTGTGGATGTTAGTAAATGTACGTATAACATGGTAGTAAATATTATATGTAGGTGATAATACAGTGCGTGATGTATTTACCTTATATAACTCGGGTTACAGTTATATGTTGTTAATTAATGAGAAATTAATTAAGTTAATCATTTGTGGGAATAATACAGTGTTTGATGTATGTACTTTATATAACTTGTGTCACGGTTATATGTTATTATTTAAGAGGAATTAATTAAGTTAATGGTGAAATAACTTAAAATTCAAGAATCATTATACTCGGGTTAGAGTAGTATGGCAAGGGAAGGTTATACCAAGACTAGTTGGACGGGGTAGCACAACTAGGTGGGGTTAAGGTAACCGGTAGGTGTGCACAATAGTGGAGGGGTGAGAATGTCCACAAGGGAGTACGACACTAACTTAAATATGAAGCGCATTCATGCATTTTATATTACTGCAGTTAATTCACTTGCTAAATATTTTCAAAATGTTTTGGGTTCTAACCCTTGCTATAAAACTATTTTCAAAACCTTTTAGGTGTCCAGCCACAGGGACGCCAGGATTGATATTCTATTCCAGGGACACGGAGCTGCGGCATATGTGGATGCTAGCAGGAGTTTGGATTAGACGCATCATTCATTCATTCCTAGAGTAGGAAATCTTGTATCAGTTTCAGTTTTATTTGGGGCTTGTAGCCCAGACTTCTCGGTACAGTTTTCAGGTGTAATTTATTCAGGTGTTAAATAATTGTATTTGGATTATTTATTTGGTGGCCGATGATTTATTCGGCAAGTTGTGTTATTATTATTCTATTTACTTTCATTCAGTTGTGTGAATGGTTTATACTTTAATTCCGCATGTACTGTTTTGTTAAATCAAAAAGTTAAAATTGGCACCAGTTTTTGGAATACTAGGTGGTTAGTAAGTTTTAAAAAGTTTTCGACAGTGATGCTAAGGATGATCCAACTGGGATTCCTGTTTTAATTTGGTATAGGACTGATCACCCGGTATTTTATTAGGCGGGGTGTCACATGTATATGATAGTGAATCTTATTTACATTCGAGATGTGTCCGTGTGCCGAACAATGAATCATATCTGGCGAGGATAGTTGGGCGGACAGTAGGAGGCAAAGCTCAGTTGAGGCTATTGGGTATATTCAATAATGATGGCCGTAATTGAGGTCACCCCTATTATGGCACGAAAAGCCAGGATGGTAAAGACGGTTAAGGCACAACATATGACTTCCATATACCACTATAGTAGAAAGTACGGTCAAATTAGAATCACCCACCCCATGCGAGGTATCGTGCCTCTTACGGAGCCGTTTGGTGGTTGTTTTACATTTTTGTCCTTTAACGACATGTTTTTAAGCCTACATCTAGAGATTTGTAAATTTTTATCATATTCTCAAACTGTGAGTTCCATGACTACGTGGTCAATTTCTACGAGTGACATTGGTCCCTTATGAGGTGTTTGTTCCTCTTACTGGGTCGTTTGGAGGCTATTTTGGGTTTTTGCCCTTTAACGACATATTTTTTAGCCTAATTCTAGATATTTTCAAATTATCATCATATTCTCAAACTGGGAGTGCCGTGATTATGTGGTCCATTCTTACGAATTAGGTTGGTCCTTTGGGAGGTGTTCGTGTTTCTTACGAGGCCGTTTGGGGGCTATTTTGGGTTTGTAACAACCCGCGTAATTTTGGGCTATTTTAATTAATTTTTGGAAAATGGAGGAAAATAAAGTTTTAGATAAAATTATTTATTTTGCTCAAATATGTTGGCTGTTATTTTTAAAGGAGAGAATTTCAAACGGTTTCGAAAACGGAGTTAAAACGGATTTTTAAATGTTTTTAACTCTTGGAGTTGTTTTGACTTCCAACTCTTCATTTCTTTGCCTTATTTAAAGGAGTCTTTTGGTTTCCAACTCTTCATTTCTTTGCATTATAAAAGGAAGTCATGGGCAAGCCTTTTACCCTACTTTTGGCACAAATTTTGGTAGCAAATATATTTTATATTCCTCTTCTTTTTACATACACATTGGCCCTTGAGATTTGTGAGTTCCAACCTTAGATTAGAGGTGTTCTTGGTGCTATTTTGTTGGAGGTTCTTGGAGGAGCTTTTGTAGATCTTTTGTGTTGATAGGTGAGGAATTATTTTTGGAAACGAGATTATTTTTGGAGTTAGTGTAGTGGCCTGCTTTTGAGAGTTAGGCATTCGGCGAATTTCGAGGGCGAAATTCCATTGTTAGTGGGGAAGTGTAACAACCCGCGTAATTTTGGGCTATTTTAATTAATTTTTGGAAAATGGAGGAAAATAAAGTTTTAGATAAAATTATTTTTTTTGCTCAAATATGTTGGCTGTTATTTTTAAAGGAGGGAATTTCAAACGGTTTCGAAAACGGAGTTAAAACGGATTTTTAAATGTTTTTAACTCTTGGAGTTGTTTTGACTTCCAACTCTTCATTTCTTTGCCTTATTTAAAGGAGACTTTTGGTTTCCAACTCTTCATTTCTTTGCATTATAAAAGGAAGTCGTGGGCAAGCCTTTTACCCTACTTTTGGCACAAATTTTGGTAGCAAATATATTTTATATTCCTCTTCTTTTTATATACACATTGGCCCTTGAGATTTATGAGTTCCAACCTTAGATTAGAGGTGTTCTTGGGGCTATTTTGTTGGAGGTTCTTGGAGGAGCTTTTGTAGATCTTTTGTGTTGATCTTGAGGATGTGATCATTGGTTTCTCATCATGGTTTGAGGTATGGGGTTTTACACAATATGCTCCTTAAATCTCGCGAGTGTCATTCTCTTTGAATTCTTGTTAATTGAACTCATATTTGAATTGATAAATTCATTGAAATCTGGAAAATAATTGTTGAAATTATTTTGATTCATGTGGTATCATTATATTGTTGTTGAGCACGTTGTCATGAGATTTTAATATGGCACGGATGTTGGGCACCCGCCAAAATTCCTGTTTCCCGGGATATGGCTTGATAAAGCATATACGGATGTGGTGAGGCCTGGTGACCCAGTTAAAGTGTTGTTGAGAAATTATATTGATAAATGCTTTGAGATTTGCATTTTGATTTGAATATTCGTACTCGTGTTGTTACGTTTTATTCGTTGCTAATCCGTATTTGTTGAGCATAATTCCTGTCGTATTGTGTACTTCCCCATATTATCTTTTAGTGGCAGGTTAGCGCGGATTTTGGGGTACTATGGAGATTGATTTTAGCGAGGATTGTTTGGGAAAGATTTGTATTATTTTGATGTATAGAGCTTTGGAGATTTGTATTTTTATTCGAGTTAGATAGTTGTAATTTTAATTCGAGAGATTTGTTGTAATTGAAGAGATTGAGATTAGTGGATTTATATTATTGTGGGTTTATTTAGATGCTCTATACCTTGTCACTTGTGGATTTGGATTTATTTTATCGCATTAGCTCTCCGTTCGCTCTCCCCGGGCGGGCGGGGTGTTACAGGGTTCTAAACCTCTAACGACGTATTTTTAATCCCAAGTCTAGATATTTATAAATTATCATATTCTCAAACCGAGAGTCCCATGACAACACGATTAGTCTCTACTAGTTACATTGATCCCATAAGAGGTGCTCGTGCCAGTTACGAGGCAGTTTAGTGACCGTTTTATATTTTCCCTTTTAACAACATGTTTTTAAGCCCAAGCCCCCATGTGAGGTGTTCGTGTCTCTTATGGGGACGTCTGATGGCTGTTTTGGGTTTTTGCCCTCATTTTTAAACTAAATTCTCAATATTTAGTAATTATCATCATATTTTTAAATCAAGAGTCCCATGACTATGCGGTGAGTTCCTACGAGTTAAGTAGGTCTCGTGCGAGGTGTTCGTGTCTCATAGGGGTAATTTTGAGGGCTGTTTTGGCTTTTAAACTTCCAGCGGCTTATTTTTAAAATAAAGTCTAGATATTTTCAAATTTTTGTCATATTCTCAAATTAGGAGTCTCATGACTGCGAAGTCAGTTCCTTCGAGTTACATTAGTCTCGTGCGAGGTGTTAGTGCATCTTACGGGCCATTTGGTGGGGGCTTTATTGGGTTTTCTCCCTTTAACGACACGTTTTAAGCCTAATTCTAGATATTTATAAATTATTGACATATTATTAAACCTAGAGTGCTGTGACTATATGGGTTGTTCCTACACGTTAGGTTGGTCCCATGCGAAGTGTTCTTGTTTCTTACAGGGATGTTTGGTGGCTATTTTGTGTTTTAAACCTCTAGCGACATGTTTTTAATCCTAAGTCTAGATATTTGCAAATTTTTATCACATTATCAAACCGAGAGTCTCGTGGTAATGCGGCCAGTTCCCACAAGTTACATTGATAGGTACCGTTCCAGGTGTTCGTGCCTCCTATGAGGCCGTTTGGTGGATGTTTTATATTTTTTCCCTTTACGGAATGTTTTTAAGCCTAAGTCTCCAGATTTAGAATTTTTCATCATATTCTCAAACTATGAGTCCCGTGACTATGCGGTTAGTTCTTATGCGTTACATTGGTCCGTGCGAGGTGTTTATGACTCTTATGGGGCCGTTTGGGGGTTGTTTTAGGTTTTTGCACTTTAACAATATATTGTTAAGCCTAATTCAAGATATTTATAAATTATCGTCATATTCTCAAACCGAGAGTGCTATAACTATGCGGTCTGTTCTTACGAGTTAGATTGGTCCGGTGCGAGGTGTTTGTGTCTCCTACCCATGTGGGGGTTATTTTTTGTTTTAGACCTTTAACGCCATGTTTTTAATCCTAGATTTTTTTTCATATTCTCAAACTGGGAGTCTTGTGACAATTCGACCAATTCCTACGAGTTTCATTGATCATGTGTAAGGTGTTCGTGCTTCTTACGGAGCCGTTTGGTGGCTATTTTATGTTTTAGCCCTTTACCGGCATATTTTTAAGCCTAAGTTTAGAGATTTATTAAATTATATCATATTCTAAAACTATGAGTTACGTGACTACACGGTCAGTTCCTACATGCTACATTGCTCCATTGCGAGGTGTTCGTGCCTCTTATGGGACCGTTTAGGGGATATTTTGGGTTTTTACTACTTATAGACATATTTTTAAGCCTAGTTCTAGATATTAACAAATTATCATCATATTCTCAAACCAGGAGTGCCATGACTACGGGGTCTATTCCTATGAGTTAGGGTGGTACCGTTGGAGGTCTTTGTGTCTCTTATGGGGCCGTTTGGGGGATGTTTTGGATTTAAACCTCGAACGACATGTTTTTATTCCTAAGTCTAGAGATTTCAAATTAGTGTCATATTCTCAAATCGGGAGTCTCGTGAAAATGCTGTCAGTTCCTACCTGTTACATTAATCCTGTACGAGATGTTCGTGCCACTTACGAGGTTTTTTACTTTCTCGCAGTTTAGTTGCATGTTTTTAATCCTAAGTTCCCATGTGAGGTGTTCGTGTCTCTTACGGGGACGTTTGATGGTTGTTTTGTTTTTTCACCCTTTAACGGTTTGTTTTTAAGCCTAATTTTAGAAATTTAAAAATTATCATCATATTCTGAAATGGGGAGTCCTGTGAGTATGCGATGAGTTCCTATGAGTTAGGTTGGTCTCATGCGTGGTGTTCGTATCTCATATGGGGTCATTTTGGGGTTTAAATCTCCAACGACATGTTATTAAATCGAAGTCAAGATATTTTCAAATTTTATCATATTCTCTAATTGGGAGTCTCGTAATGCGAGAAAGTAAAATGGTGCCATGCGAGGTGTTCGTGTACGAGGTGTTCATGCGAGGTGTTCGTGCCACTTACGAGGTATAAACCATGTTTTTAAGCCTATTCTAGATATTTAAAAATTATCATCATATTTTCAAATCGGGAGGCTCGTGACTATGCGGTGTGTTCCTGCGAGTTAGGTAGGTCCCATATGAGGTGTTCATGTCTCATACGAGGTAATTTTCGGGGTTGTTTTGGGTTTTAAATCTCCAACGACATGTTTTTAAATCGAAGTTAAGATATTTTTAATTTTTTTCCTTATTGTCAATCCGAGAGTCTTGTTACTACGAGGTCAGTTGCTCCGAGTTACATTGGTCCCCTGCGAGGTGTTCGTGCCTTTTACGGGGCCATTTTTGGGCGTTTTTGGGTTTTCGCCCTTTAACGACATGTTTTAAGCCTAATTCTAGACATTTATAAATTACCGTCATATTTTTAAACTAAGAGTTCCGTGACTATGTGGTCTGTTCCTACGAGTTAGGTTGGTCCCGTGCGAGGTATCCGTGTCTCTTATGTGGCTGTTTAGGGGCTGTTTTGGGTTTTACACTTTAACGAATTTAAATCTAACTCTATATATTTGAAAATTTTCATCATATTATCAAACCGAGAGTCTCGTGACAACGGGTCAATTCATAGGAGTTACATTGATCCCATGCGAGGTGTTCGTATCTCATATGGGGAGGCTGTTTTATATTTTTGCCATTTAACGACATGTTTTTAAGCTTAAGTCTCGAGATTTGTAAATTTTCATCACATTCTCAAACTTTGAGTTACGTGCCTATGCGGTCATTTCCTATGAATTACATTGGTCTTGCGTGAGGTGTTCGTGCCTTTTATGGGGCCATTTAGGGTCTGTTTTGGGTTTTTGAACTTTAATGACATGGTTTTAAGCCTAATTCGAGATATTTACAAATTATCATCATATTCTCAAATTGGGTGTGCCGTAACTATGCGGTTTGTTCCTATGGGTTAGGTTGGTCCCTTGCGAGATGTTTGTGTCTCTTACCTGTTTGGGGGCTATTTTGGGTTTTAAACCTCTAACGACATGTTTTAATCCTAAATCTATAGATTTGTAAATTTTTGTCGTATTCTCAAACCAGGTGTCCTGTGACAATGAGGCCATTTCTACAACTTTTCTTGATCTCCTGTGAGGTGTTCATGCCTCTTATGGGGCCGTTTGGTGGCTGTTTTACGTTTTCGTTCTTTAACGACATATTTTTAAGCCTAAGTCTAGATATTTTCAAAATTTCATCATATTCTCAAACTGTGAGTTCCGTGACTATGCAGTCAGTTCCTACGAGTTACACTGGTCCCTAGCGAGGTGTTCGTGCCTCTTATGGGGCTGTTTAGGGGCTGTTTTGGGATTTTGCCTTTAAACGACATGTTTTTAAGCCCAATTCTAGATATTTACAAATTATCGTCATATTCTTAAACAAGGAGTGCCATGAATATGCGGGTTGTTCTTACGAGTTAGGTTGGTCTTGTGAGAGGTGTTCGTGTCTCTTACTGGGCCGTTTGGGAGCTGTTTTGGGTTTAAATCTCTAACGACATGTTTTTAATACTAAGTTTAGAGATTTGTAAATTATCATTATATTCTCAAATTGGGAGTCCCGTGACAACGCGATCAGTTCATACAAGTTACATTGAACCCGTGTGAGGTGTTTGAGCCACTCACTGGTCATTTGGTGGTTATTTTCTTTCCTTTAACGACATATGTTTAAGCTTAAATCCCCATGCGAGGTGTTCGTGTCTCTTATGGGGTAGTTTGGGGACTGTTTTTGGGTTTTCGGCCTTTAATGGATTTATTTTAAGCCTAATTCTAGATATTTACAAATCATCATCATATTCTCAAACTAGGAGTCTCGTGACTATGAGATAATCCTACAAGTTAGGTTTGTCTTGTGCGAGGTGTTCGTGTCTCTTATGGGACCGTTTTGGGGTTATTTTAGGTTTTAAACCTCCAACGACATGTTTTTAAGCCGAAGTATAGGTATTTTTCTAATTTTTATACATATTCTCAAATCTGGAGTCCCATGACTATGAGGTCAATTCCTCCGTGTTACATTCATCCCGTGTGATGTGTTCGTATCTCTTACATAGCCGTTTGGGGGCACTTTTGGGTGTTTGACCTTTAACGACATACTTTTAAGCATAAGTCTAGATATTTATAAATTGTCATCATTTTCTCAAATCGGGAATGCTGTGACTATGAGATCTATTCCTACGAGTTAGGTTTGTTCCGTGCGGGGCGTTTGTGTCTCTTACGAGGCTGTTTAGGGGGATATTTTAGGTTTTAAACCTCTAACGAAATGTTTTTAATCCTTAGTCTAGAGATTTGTAAATTATCATCATATTATCAAACTGGGAGTCTAGTGACAACGCAGTCAGGTCCTACGAGTTATATTGATTCGAGCGAGGTGTTCGTGCCTCTTACTAGGCCGTTTGGTAGCTATTTTATGTTTTCGTCCTTTAACGACATGTTTTTAAGCCTAACTATAGAGATTTGTAAATTTTCATCATATTCTCAAACTGTGAGCACCGTGACTATGCGATCCGTTCCTACAAGTTACAATGGCCCCGTGCGAGGTGTTCATGTCTCTTACAGAGATGTTTGGGGGATAGATTGAGTTTTCGCCCTTCAGCGACTTGTTTTTAAGCCTAATTTTAGATATTTACAATTTATTGTAATAGTCTCAAATTGGGAATCCCGTGACTATTAGGTCAGTTCCTACGAGTTAGGTTCGTCCCGTGCGAGGTGTTCATGCCTCTTACGGGGTCCTTTGGAGGCTCTTTTGGGTTTTTTCCCTTTAACGACATGTTTTAAGGCCTAATTCTAAAATTTTAAAAATAATCATCCTATTCTCAAAACGGGAGTGTCGTGAGTTTATGGTCTATTCCCACGATTTAAGTTGGTCCCGCACAAGTTGTTCGTGTCTTTTTCGGGGCCGTTTGGGGTTGTTTTGGGTTTTATCCCTTAATGACTTATTTTTATGACTAATTCTAGATATTAATAAATTATCATCATATTCTCAAACCAAAAGTTCCATGACTATGGGGTCTATTCCTACGAGTTTGGTTGGTACCGTGGGAGGTGTTCGTGTCTCTTACGAGGCTGTTTGGGTGATGTTTTAGGTTTAATCCTCGAACTACTTGTTTTTAATCTTAAGTCTAGAGATTTGCAAATTATCATCATATTCTCAAACCGAGAGTCCCGTGAAAGCACGACCAGTTCCTACCAGTTACATTGATCCCACATGAGGTGTTCATGCCAGTTACAAGGCTGTTTTACTTTCTCTCCCTTTAGTTTCACATTTTTAAGCCTAAGTCCCCGTGCGAGGTGTTCGTGTCTCATACGGGGACGTTTGATGGTTGTTTTGGGTTTTCACCCTTTAACGACTTATTTTTAAGCCTAATTATAGACATTTAAAAATTATCGTCATATTCTCAAATCAAGAGTCTCATGAGTATGTGGTGAGTTCATACGAGTTAGGTGGGTCCTGTGCGAGGCGTTCGTGTCTCATACGGGGTCATTTTGGGGTTTAAATCTCAAAGAACATGTTTTTAAGTCAAAGTCTATATATTTTTAAATTTCATTATATTCTCAAACCGGGAGTCTCGTGACTACGAGGTCAGTTCCTTCGAGTTACATTGGTCTTGTGCAAGGTAGGCCTCTCAATGGATCGGATTTTATCGAAATCCGAATCAGAATTTGATCCATTTAAGCGGATATGGATCATGCCTGAAATTCGATTACCCGATTATTCAATGGAGCAGATTTGGATTCATATACTCCGATCCGTTAATAACTCGATCTAATTAAGATTTTTAATATATATAAATTATATAAAATATATTTTTAATTAATATGTATTGTATTTGATATTATTTTAAATATATATTATAATAGTTCTTTATTTCATTATCTATTTTTTTGGAACATTTGCAAAATAAATTTATTAAATAAGAGTTGAAAATAAATATGTTGCAAATCAAGTTTAACATAAACGGTTAATCAGATAATCGGATTGGATCCGAATTCGTTTAACATAAATGGATATGGATTTGGATTTGCCTGATCCGATCCGATTAATAAACGGATCGGATCTGAATCCATTTAACATAAATGGATATGGATTTGGATTTGCTTGATCCGGTCCGAATCCGATTCGTTTACAGGCCTAGTGCGAGGTGTTTGTGCCTTTTACGGGACCGTTTGGGGGCTCTTTTGGGGTTTCACCCTTTAACAACACATTATAAATCCTATTTCTAGATTTTTATAAATTATTGTCATATTCTCAAACCGTATGCTGTCTATTCTGATGAGTTAGGTTGGTCCCATGCGAGGTGTTTGTGTCTCTTAGAGGGCTATTTTGGGGCTATTTTGTGTTTCAATTATCTTACGACATGTTTTTAATCCCAAGTCTTGATATTTGTAAATTTTCATCATATTATCAAAACGAGAGTCCCGTGATAATGCGGTCAGTTCGCACGAGTTACATTGATCTTGTGCGAAGTGTTCGTGCCTCTTACGAAGCCGTTTGGAGGTTGTTTAATATTTTTTCCCTTTAACGACATGTTTTTAAGCTTAAGTCTCGAGATTTGTAAGTTTTCGTCATATTCTCAAACTATGAGTCTTGTGCTTACACGGTATGTTTCCATGAGTTACATTGGTCCCGTGCGAGGTATTCGTGCCTCTTATAGGACTGTTTTGGGTTTTATCATTTAATAACATGTTTTTAAGTCTAATTCACTATATTTACCAATTATCTTCATATTCTCAAACTGGGAGTGTCGTGACTATGTAGTCTGTTCCTACGAGTTAGGTTGGTCCCTTACGAGGTGTTCATGTCTCTAACCTATTTGGGGACTGTTTTGGATCTTAAACATCTAACGACGTGTTATTAATCCTATGTCTAGAGATTTGCAAATTTTTATCATATTCTCAAATCGGGAGTCCTGTGACAACACGACCAATTCCTAAGAGTTTCATTAATCCCGTGTGAGGTGTTCGTGACTCTTACGGGGCCGTTTGGTGGCTATTTTATATTTTTTCCCTATGACGACATATTTTTATGCCTAAGTATAATGATTTGTGAATTTTTATCATATTATGGAACTGTGAGTTCCATGACTATGAGGTCAGTTCCTATGGGTTACATTGGTTCCTTGCGAGGTGTTTGTACCTCTTATAGGGACGTTTAGGGGTTGTTTTGGGTTTTTCAATTTAACGACATGTTTTAAGCCTAATTCTAGATATGTATAAATTATCGTCATATTCTCAAACCAGAAGTGCCATGATTATGCGGTCTATTCCTACGAGTTAGTTTAGTACCGTGGGAGGTGTTCATATGTCTAACTGGCCATTTGGGCACTATTTTGGGTTTAAACCTCTAACGATATGTTTTTAATCATAAGTCTATAAATTTATAAATTATCATCGTATTCTCAAACTAGGAGTCCCGTGATAAAACGGTATGTTCCTATCAGTTACAGTGATCATATACGAGGTGTTCGTGCCACTTACGAGGCTTTTTAGTGGATGTTTAATGTTTTTACCCTTCAACAGCCTGTTTTTAAGCCTAAGTTCCCGTGCGAGGTGTTCGTGTCTCTTACAGGGACGTTTAATGGTTGTTTTGGGGCTTGGCCCTTTAACAACTTATTTTTAAGTCTAATTCTGGATATTTAAAAATCATTATCATATTCTAAAATCGGGAGTCTCGTGACTGTGCGATGAGTTCCTGAGAGTTAGGTAGGTCCCATGCGAGGTGTTCGTGTCTCATACGAGGTCATTTTGGGGGTTATTTTGGGTTTTAAATCTCTAACGACATATTTTTAAGTCGAAGTGTTTCAGTTTCTTTTTATATTCTCAAATTAAAAGTCTTGTGACTATGAGGTTAGTTCCTCCGAGTTACATTAGTCCCGTGCGAGGTGTTCATGCCTCTTAGGGGACCATTTTGGGGATCTTTTTGGTTTTTGCCCTTTAACAACATGTTTTTAGGCATAATTCTAGATATTTATAAAATAACATCATTTTTTAAAATTGAGAGTGTCGTGACTATGCGATCTGTTCTTACGAGTTGGGTTTGTCCCATGCGAGGTGTTCGTGTCCCGTACAAGGTTATTTTGGGACTTTTTTGGGTTTTAAACCTCTTAGGACATGTTTTTAAACCTAACTCTAGAGATTTACAAATTTTCATTATATTATCAAATCGAGAGTCCCGTTACAACGCAGTTAGTTCCTATGAGTTACATTGATCCTCTGTGAGCTGTTCGTGTCTCCGTTTGGTGGTTGTTTGGCATTTTTGCCCTTTAACGGCATTTTTTTATAAGACTAAGTGTCGAGATTTGCAAATTTTCATCATATTATCAGACTATGAGTCGCGTGCCTACGCGGTCATTTCCTATGAGTTACATTGATCCCGAGCGAGGTGTTCGTGCCTCTTACGGGGCCGTTTGAGTGGATCTTTTGGTTTTTCGCCCTTTAACAACATGATTTTAAGCCTAATTGTAGATATTTATAAACTATCGTTATATTCTCAAATCAGGAGTTCTGTGACTATGTGATCTGTACCTATGAGTTAAGTTGGTCCCGTGCGAGGTGTTTGTATCTCTTACGAGATTGTTTGGGGGGTTATTTTGGGTTTTAAACCTCCAACGACATGTTTTTAACCCCAAGTTTAGAGATTTGAATTTTTTTATCACATTACAAAATCAGGAGTGCCGTGACAACGCAGTCAGTTCCTACAAGTTACATTGATCCCGTGCGAGGTGTTCGTGCCTCTTACGAGGGGAGTTTGGTGGTTATTTTATATTTTCCCCCTTTAACGATATATTTTAAAGCCTAACTCTAGAGTTTTAGAAATTTTAATCACATTATCAAACTGTGAGTCTCGTGACTACGCGGTCAGTTCCTAGGAGTTACATTAGTCCCGAGCGAGGTGTTCGTACTTCTTATAGGGTCGTTTGGGGGGCGCTTTTGGGTTTTCTCCATTTAACGACACTATTTTAAGCTTAATTCTAGATATTTACAAATTATCACTATGTTCTTAAATTATGATTGTTGTGACTATGTAGTCTGTTCCTACGCGTTAGGTTGGTCCATTGCTAGGAGTTTGTCTCTCTTATGGGGCCGTTTGGGGCATGTTTTGGGTTTTAAACCTCTAACGACATGTTTTTAATCGCAATTCTAGATATATGTAAATTTTTATCATATTCTCAAACTGTGAGCTCCATGACTATGTGGTAAATTTCTATAATTTACATTGATCCCGTACGAGGTGTTTGTGTCTCTTACGGGGCCATATGGTGGTTATTTGTAACACCCCGTATTTTTTTGGATAAATAATTTAATTAATTTGGAGAATTATAATTTAAACTAAATTAATGATTTAGAGAAACTATTTAATTTGAAGAATTTATTTAAATTGGAAGATTCAATTTATTTGGAGAATTGAGATTTAAATTGATTCGGGTTATTTCTTTTAAAAATACATGTGTCCTAATTTGAGGTTGAAATTAGAGATTTTAGTTAAGCAACTCGGATGATGATTATGAGTGTACGGTTGAGTCCGGAAGGGTCGAAATAGTCAAAATAGAGTACCCGAGGTAGTAATTGGGTCTCGGGGCGTTTTTAGGCACAATCGAACCCACACGGGAGTGTTTGGGCCATTTTAATTAAGCCCGTTAGTCTAAAAACGGGATTAGCCCAATAAAATCCAATTAAGGGAGTTGGGGGTAGCCATAACTCAATGGGAGAATACCTAAATATGCAGAGGAAGTTTGGGAGAGAAAATTGGGCATATTTTGGGAGCCAAATCAAGAAGAGGAGATTAATGTGTTCTTCGTCAAAATCTCCATCTACATCAAAGGATCATACCCTACAAAATTATCCAGGCAAGTAGTTGAACTTGCTTTCATTTAAATTGTGGTATTGCGAATCATATCATGGTGGGTGTAAACCATATTCATTTTGGGATGAGTTATTATAGCAAAATTCATTTTTGGAGGGTATCACATGTTAAATCTGGATTTTGGGGATTTAAGCATTAAGGTTGAAATTAATGTTTAATTGATGTGATAATAATATCATATGAGAGTATAATATGATTTAGAATCGAAAACCTATAGAAATTGTTGTTTAATTTGGATTATTGAATCGAATTGAGAATTATGATTTAAGGGGTATTGAGAAAAACCCAATTTATGAACCCTAGAATTTTAATGAAAATCAACGAGGATTAATGTCTTATATTAGTGTTTGAACATGTCTATAGATGAAATAAATAAGGGAGATAAAGTAATCGAGGTCTGGATTGAAGTTGGAAAGCTTTGGAGTTTAAAAATGGTGGAAATAGAATCGGGGAAGAAGATGGATATCTGGTCGATCGATCAACCCCTTCAGTAATTGTAAAACATGAGATTGTAGATCTTTTCTCCACGGTCGTGTGGGCGCCGACCTCGTATTTTTTTGTTTTTTTGGATTTGATATGATTTTTCTACGGTAGGATGTTCCTGATATATATATATATATACTACGTATGAGACACATACTATAGGTTGCGTGAATACATATACATCTTATAGTAATTTATATATTTGGGTTGTGTGAACACCTAATGATTATTATAGGTTGTGTGAATACCTATTGGTTGATTTGTTATGTGTATGACATACCTACGCTGCTTGCTATCCGGGTGGAGGTAGCGCGTTGGGATGGTCTTATCTCGAGGAGCCATCGGGGGGATTTAGACTCATACCCTAGAACATAGAACCTTGGAAATGTGCTATCCGAGATATGATAGTTTGATGGTCAAATAGAAACGTAGGTATGTGCGTGACCCATGAGGCTAGGGACTATGTTCGCCTCCAATATATGTGATTTGTATTGGTGGTTCGAGAGAGATTGAACCAATAGTCCTTTAAGCAGTGAGTAATGCACCAGGACATGATAGCAGAGTATGCATTGTACCAAGTGGTTCTAACCAAGGGGTGCATAATTAATATATATATATATATATATATAGTGATAAATATATGTATGCTTGTGATTAATTCTAATGTGTGTATTTAGTAGATACGAAAACACTGGTATTTGAAGTAAACTTACTGGGAAAAAGATTAACTATAAGAATGATGAATACATAGTTGACTGCCCCGAATAAATTATTTGATAATGAATTAGTATATATATATTAGTGTGATAAAATATATACATGGGATGTGTCCAACTATGGGTACTTAGTTGAAAAGTAAGATAGTGACATCTAAAATAACTTTAATGTGTGAAGAATTAAATATAAAATGAGAAAGTCATAAGTGGTTATTTGATATAAAATATTTAGTAATGTATTGCGTGGGCGGTATGGGTGAACACATCGAGTTAGTGTGAAGAAGGAAACTTGATATGGTTAGTTAAGGGGGTATCTTAACTAGAGAGGGTTAACATGCAACGTTAGGTGTGCACGTTAGATGAGGGGTGAGATTTATCTCAAGAGAGTACGACATTAATTTAAATATGAAAAGGGTGCATGCGTATTTAACTATTTCAATTTAACTGCTTGCTAAATATTTTCAAAATGTTTTACTTGGGCTCTGACCCGTGTCAAAATCTTTTCCTAAACATTTTAGGTGTCCAGCCACAGGGACGCCCAGTTTGAGGATTCTATATAGGGATGTATACATGTAACTCATGTGGAAGTTGCAGGACTTTGTTATAGAGGCTTAGTTCATTTGTTTCTAGTATAGGGACTTTACTTCAGTATTCATTTGCGCATGTCACCCCCAGATTTTGCATTCATTTTATTTATTGGAATTTGTGTATCCAGGTTATTGTTCTCGATACTGTTGTATTTTATTGTTTAACTGATAGTGGATTCGGTTATCTTCATTTATAGTATTCATCTGTGTTTTCTTTAATTATCATGGTGTGTTGATGGCTTAATTTATTATTTATTTATGCATGTTGTTAATTAATGAAAGATAAAAATTATCACTGATCTAATTAAATTACTAGGTGGTTAGTAACTTTAAAAATATTTTCGACAGTGATGCTAAGAATGAGCCATATGAGACCAATGTTTTATTTTAATTATGGGCTGGCCACCCGGTATTTTAATAGGCGGGGTGTCACAGATGGTATGAGAGAATGAGGTTCTAGAGTCCTTAGGATCTTTGCGTCTTATTACGTTTCAACGTAGCGTTCTTTGATATGGAGCCTTATTATAGGATTTCTGTCTTCCTTCACGTATGCAACTTACGTTCTCCGGCTATTAAGTATAGTGGCTGCGATTCATATATGAGTTCGGATGGGCTTCATACACTAAACAACTTTGGAACGACCATAGAGGGTCGTTAGAAGGACTGCCGGAGGGGAGGCTCAGAAAAAGGCATGGAATATTTTGCAAACGGTGATCGCGATAAAAGTCACCATAATTATTGTTTACTATAGATGGAGTTAGGATAAACACCAGGGTGCATTAGTTTTCCTAAACACCTTTGTAGAAAGCGGTGGTACATATTCATACTCACCCAGTGTAGTCGTTAAAGGGGTGGAGTTGGGGGAACTCCTTTGAAGATCTATCCGTGAGGATTCAGGAAAGAGGGGGAGTGTAACGGGTTAATGGAAAGATAAAACCCAAAGTCAATTGAGTAGGGTGGAGTGGAGTGCAGTGACACCCAGAATTAAATTTCGGGCGCAAAATTTTAACTTATAGGAGTGACGTTGTAGTAGTGGAAGTCGGTCACCATAACCATGGAGGGATACCATGAATAACAAGGAATTTGGGAGTGCGATTTGACCGCAAATCCTCTCATCAACTGTTTAATTAAGAGAGGCAAATGAGATTTTAAGACTTGTTTCAAAAGGGTCGTACAGTGGTCGGTCATGAAGGGAGTTAATAATTTTAGCGAACTTCATACCTAATGAGGTGGATACGTCCGTAAGTTGATATTGGACTTGTGGGTAAAATGCACAAGCTAGGATGGGAAAATCCGACTAGGATGACTGGTGTTGTTGTCATTAAGGTCGTATGTTTACAAATTGATATCAGTACTTCCTTGATAAAGGAACTAAGAGTGTTGGTGAACCTAGCAAAAAAAAACCACAACTAAATTTAACGGTGCTAGTGAGGCACCATAGGAGGGTGTACCGATAGAGAACCCATTTTAATGATTAATACCAAAGGAATCCTTACCAGGTGACGGTGAATTCAGTGAGGTTTGTCAAGGCCAATAATGAGTTCCATAGGGTTAGCGAAGCCAAAGGGGTAGCGAGGGTAGCAATCAGGGTCAAGTCTATTAAGTCAGTGAGAAAGAAAACCCCAACATGGCCAGTAGGGCCAGAAAAGGGAGATGACACAAAGAGGTGTCTTAGATGTAAAGAGTAGGAACACATGTGTGGATCTTGTCTGAAGAGAATTGGGGAACAAGGAAGGGATGTCCAGTAGGGGAAACAATTATAAGAAGTTTTGGTTGGGACGAGGGTGTTATGTCCAGGAACCATTTGAACCGCAAGTAGTATTGGCAATTTAAGGCATGAGTTTTATCTTGAAGTGATTGGGATCTCTTTTGTGTGACACGAGCGAGTCACTATAGGTTATTAGTACTAGATTGATATGTGAAACGGTTTTAGTAGAGGTATCGTTAATACTACCATAATGTGTGTTTATTCACCATTGATCGGAGAGTTTTTAGCTCATTGTTGTTTACGTGCTGAGAACTTAGTGATAGTGAGAGCATCGTATCGTGTGACGCCTTAAGAAACATGGGCATAGATGATTTGATTTATTGTTGGGAGACAAAATTTGTGATATCTTGGTTATGTGCTTGGGATGAACGGATTTAGATGACCGACAATGCTAGGGGATAGTGCATTGGGGAAAGTTCTTTTGAACCTCGTTACAGGAGGTTACACACATGAATCATAATAAATGTTGGGAATAGCGAGACGTTGTTGGATGCTGGTGCATAGATTTAAATTTAAATTATTAAACGAGTAGAGGAAACACTTTAAGCTAAGAGTTAGTACGATATATGGCTAGTGGAGCCAGGTAGTGCTACGAAGGATGCACTGAGAAAATTTTTGCACCACAAGTTAATAGGTGGGGTAGGGTCGAGAAGGACTTAATTTACAAATTAGGGTAATAGAGAATACCCGTATGACATAGCCACGCCGAGAGTGGGGAGATGAGCTTGAGATAAATATATTACGTACGAGACATTACTAATAATTATACTGAAATGTTTGGGCTATAGCGCATAGAATGGTGGGACTTTGTGTTTGTTGTTCCGAGATATGATTTATTTGTGCTAGTTATGACCTAAAAAAGGGTCTAGTCTATATATATTCGTGTGTATATGTTATCATGTGTTGTATAATATACTTATGAGAAAGTGTTTGTATTATTATATTCGATCCTGGTGAGTAGGGATATTTACTGATGAGATTCAGAGTGGATATGTTATGTGACGAGCGAGGATATATAGCTTGTGATTGACTAGCGCTAAGGTAATAGTGATAGTATGGGGTGATTTATTTTATGATATATTTGGTAACATGAAAATGGTCGAGTATACTTTTATGTCAGGAGACGGGATTTGGAGGTACGTGCTATGGACTGAAGGCCAAATGAATCTCATCGACCTGCGATGATAGGTAGTAGTGTATCGGGAGGGTTCCTTGTTTTGATTTCGCTTTGCGAGACATCCCACGAATGAAACTTAGCGCAACGTGGGAAGTGGGGAGATGTTTGGTCACTATCACATAGTTTTGGTACCTTGGCTATTATGCATTCAGGTAGTTATGACTGTAAGTTGAAAGTTATATTACAATTTAACGCTAGTGGAATGGGGTAACCTTTACGCAATTATGCATGGGTATAGGGTCTATGGGTGCCCTGGACAATTAATTCAATTTTAATAAAATTCGCGATTAGAACGGTAGAAATATGTGTAGCGATCTTAGAGACATATAAGTAAGAAAGTATTCGAGGCTTGGAGTACTTGACTCATCTTAATTTCGAGAACAAAATTCCTTTGTAAGGGGGGAAGTATGTAACACCCTGTATTTTTTAGGATAAATAATTTAATTAATTTGGAGAATTAGAATTTAAACTAAATTAATGAATTGGAGAAACTATTTAATTTGAAGAATTTATTTAAATTGGAAGATTCAATTTATTTGGAGAATTGAGATTTAAATTGATTCAGGTTATTTCTTTTAAAAATACATGTGTCCTAATTTGAGGTTGAAATTAGAGATTTTAGTTAAGTAACTCGAGTGACGATTCCGAGTGTACGGTTGAGTCCAGAAGGGTCGAGATAGTCAAAATAGAGTATCCGGGGGTAGTAATTAGGTCTCGGGGCATTTTCAGACACAATCGGATCCACACGGGAGTGTTTGAGCCATTTTAATTAAGCCCATTAGTCTAAAAACGGGATTAGCCTAATAAAATCCAATTAAGGGAGTTGGTGGCAACCATAACTCAATGAGAGAAAATCTAAATATGCAGAGGAAGTTTGGGAGAGAAAATTGGGCATATTTTTGGAGCTAAATGAAGAAGAGGAGATTAATGTGTTCTTCGTCAAAATCTCCGTCTACATCAAAAGATCAGACCCAACAAAATTATCCAGTCAAGTAGTTACACTTGCTTTCATTTAAATTACGGTATTGTGATTCATATCATGGTGGGTGTAAACCATATTCATTTTATGGATGAGCTATTATAGCAAAATTCATTTTTGGAGGGTATCACATGTTAAATATGGATTTTGGGGATTTAAGCATTAAGGTTGAAATTAATGTTTAATTGATGTGATAATAATATCATATGAGAGTATAATATGATTTAGAATTAAAATCCTATAGAAATTGTTGTTTAATTCGGATTATTGAATCGAATTGAGAATTATGATTTAAGGGGTATTGAGAAAAACACAATTTATGAACCCTAGAATTTTAATGAAAATCATTGAGGATTAATGTCTTATATTAGTGTTTGAACATGTTTATAGATGAAATAAATAAGGGAGATAAAGTAATCGAGGTCTGTATTGAATTTAGAAAGCTTTGGAGTTTAAAAATGGTGGAAATAGAATCGGGGAAGAAGATGGATATCTGGTCGATCGATCGATTGACCTAAGGAGTCGATGAATCGACCCCTTCAGTTATTGTAAAACATGAGATTGTAAATCTTTTCGCCACGGTCGTGTGGGCGCCGACCTTATATTTTTCTAATTTTTTTTATTTGATATGATTTTTCTACGATGGGGTGCGCGAGACCGACATCTTTAGGAATAAATAAATTCGGGTTATTTTGAGATGTCTGTAGATGAGTGAAGAACTTTGGAAAATATTGAGGAACATTATTTTATCCTTGGATTAAATAGGGATGAATACAGAGTATGGATTTAGGAGTGTTTAGGATGTAAAACACTCAAAAATATATGTAAAAAATATATGAGCGTATTCGAATGGGAATTTCGGATGAATTTAACGTACGGGCTGGTATCTTAAGGTGGATTTAATTGATAGAAATTAAATGGAACCAAATACTTAGAGTCTTATGGTATGAGTGTTAATGGATTTTAGAGTTAAAGACGGGGGAACTTTAAGAAGTAAATTTGAGTATTAAACTCATAAGTATGTAATTACGGGCTAAGTGAATGTGTTCGGGCATTGTAGTTGAATGACACTACTTTAATAAATTATTTTTTGTGAAATTGATTAGATTAATCGATGTAATTCATAATGTAATGAATTCGGGGATTAAGAATGAGTCACGGTGAAGGTGAGTGAACTTATGACTGAGACCAGTAAAATATGAGTGAATTACCTACTTAAATATTTAAAGGTTAATTGGCACACTTCGAGTAGTGAGGGATACTCGGGAATATACGATGAGATGTATAATTGAAATTTAATAATACGTAGGATGTTCGTGAGATATATATATACTATGTATGAGACACATATTATTGGTCGCGTGAATAGATATACGTCTCATAGTAATTTATATATTTGGGATGTGTGAATACCTAATGATTATTCTAGGTTGTGTGAATACCTATTGGTTGATTCATTACGTGTATGACATACCTACGCTGCTTGCTATCCGGGTGGAGGTTGCGCGTTGGGACGGTCTTATCTCGAGGAGCCTTCGGGGTGATTTTAGACTCGTGTCCTAGAACATAGAACCTTGGAAATGTGCTATCCGAGATATGATAGTTCAACGGTCAAATGGGAGCGTAGGTATGTGCGTGACCCATGAGGCTAGGGACTATGTTCGCCTCCAATATATGTGATTTGTATTGATGGTTCGAGAGATATTTAACCAATAGTCCTTTAAGCGGTGGGTGATGCACCAGGACATGATAGCTGAGTATGCATTGCACTAAGTGATTCTAACCTAGGGGTGCAGGATTAATATGTATATATATATATATATATATATATATATATAGTGATAAATATATGTATGCTTGTGATTAATTCTAATGTGTGTATTTAGTAGATACGAAAACACTGATATTTGAAGTAATCTTAATGGGAAAAAGATTAACTATATGAATGATGAATACATAGTTGACTGCCCTGTATAAGTTATTTGATAATGAATTAGTATATATATATTAGTGTGATAAAATTATATACCGGGGATGAGTCCAACTGTGGGTACTTAATTGAAAAGTAAGACAATGACATCTAAAAGAACTTTAATGTGTGAAGAATTAAATATAAAATGAGAAAGTCATAAGTGGTTATTCGATATAAAATAATTAGTAATGTATTGCGTGGCGGATGATGAGTTTACTTTGACCCAATTGGGGAGGGAGAAACAACGGCCAGGGGAAGATGTAGTGGCATATGTTCGCAGAATTAGGGAAAGGTCCCTCGACATAAGAGAGGAGGCCAAATAATCCAAACTGCTGCAGATCTCTGCGGAAGGACTGCTTCCTGAGTACATCTATCATCTTATTAACGAGACACATGAGGGGACTTTTGTCGCGTTCCTAAAAAAAGCAAGGAATATCTCATTGGTTGTGGGACCAAATCTAGTGGTGGTGCCCATGATGTTCAGGCATCCGATACAACTCATGGGGGGGAGGAGTTCTTAGCCCCCACAGGTGGGATACACCGAAGGAACATATGGGGGCAAGGTGGCGAAGAGGGACAACAAGAGGAAGTTAGGGAGAGACAGGGAAGACCCACCACCATTGCCTTGTACATTAGAAGAGGCTGTCAGCTGTTACAATGCAATGGTCCAAGGAGGAACGGTGTAGGAACCAAAGGGCATCCCGTTGGGGAACCCGACGCTGCAATAAGGGCGGATCCCAAATATTGCAGATTCATCGAAAGATCTAACATCCAACGGAGAGATGTTTCACGCTAATAAGAATCATGGACAAGTATGTGAAGGCAGGAATGTTGAAAATCCCTCCGCAGAATGTTAACAACAACCCACTCCCAGCACATGGGGCCAATTTGGTGGTGGCCTACGACGAGGAGGCAAAGAAATAAGAAAGGAAACTAATGACGGAGCAGGAGGAGTTTGAAGAATCTTTGGAAGATTGCACTAGGTGAATGGCTAACGTAGTATTAACTTATGATGAAGAAAGTGCTAAGGATATGGATGACGTATATAGCGTTGAAGGAGAGGAAACATACCAAGTTATAGAATACTATGCAGTTTAGAAATCCCCAAAGTTCACCTCGTTCTTCGACGAGGTGGGGATACCAAACGAGAGTCGGTTGGAAATAACCCAGGCAATCCTTGACATTGCAAGGAAGAACGCAGTCCATTCGCTGAGATGGAAGCGACCCATGGCCAGATTATTAAAGAGGTTTCTATTAGAAATAATTTTCAGTGATGCAGATAGGGCCGTAAGGTTCCATAATAATAGACCATTGTATGTGACTGCCAGCATCAACGGGGTTAGCTTTGCAAGGGCTGTTATTGATGGAGGAGCCTCCATCAATATCATGCCAATCAACTCTTTCCACGCAACTAATATTCCGGAGGAAAGGTTAGTCCCCATGCCGTTGGTGATTTCAAGTTATGACAACCAGTCTTCCATGTCCATTGGTCATGTGAACGTTGGGATTGTGATGGGAAATCTGAGTTCCCACATCAAATTCCGTGTGATAGAGAGTGTAACTTCCTACCATCTATTGATAGGAAGGGTGTGGATGCACAACCAAGGGCTAGTTACTTCGACATATCACCAATGCGCCAAGGCGAATATCAAGGGAATTAAGGTGACCATTAAGGCTACGAAGAGGCCCTTCGCTGTTGAGGAAGCTCACCTGGTAGATGCAGTGTTTTACACAGAATTAGAGGAGGATGTACGAGTCCTAATGAGAATAATGGAGGGAGCATGGGTTCCCTCGATCAGAGAAAGAATGGAGCCTTTGAATGAGCAGAATAAAGAGGTCGCGAGTGGCAAAGGAATGATGGCCGAAGAAGCCCATCAGGTGGTCCCTCAGCCCCAAAATATTTCAAAATGTCTTAAAGACAGGATGAGCCCTAGAGTGGATCCAATGCAACATGAGGTCCAACGACAAAGCGTACTGAGCATATTTTCAGGAGGAAGAGTTGCTGAGGCTTATAGAGAAAAGAAGAGGAAGGCAGTTGCGGCTACCAGTAGGCAGTGCAAGAAAATTGTTACCGAAGAGGGAAAGGTGGTGTATCTTTATAATGGTATGAACGGGCGGCCGAAGAAGCTGATGATGAGGCTAACCCAATATATGAGTGTTTTTTTATGGATTAACAGGGGTGATATATGGTGATAGATAACTCCAATATAGAAGAGTTCGTGGAATATGTTGTCGAAGAACTATATTAAATGGGAGATCAACCGAAGCCACAGGCACAAGAATTGGAGCAGTTGAACCTAGCGAAAGAAGGGGAGGATCCAAGGCCTATTTTTATCTCGAAATATCTCAATAAGGATAAACGAGAGGCTTTGGTTGAGTTGGTTCGAGAGTTTATAGACATTTTTGTGTGGAAGTACACAAAGATGGAAGGACTGGATGAGGGAGTCAACTGCCATAAGTTAAACGTGATGCCTTCAGCCATTTCGGTGAAACAAGCAATGAGAACGTACAAGCCTGAGCTAAACTTTAAGATCAAGGAAGAGGTCCAATGCTTATTGATGGCAGAGTTCATTAAACTGATACAACACCCATTTTGGCTGTCTAGTATTGTCACAGTGGGAAAGAAAGACAAAAATAAAATAAGGATCTGTGTGGATTTCAAAGACTTGAATAGGTCTTTCCCTAAGGATGAGTTCCCTTTACCCTCCATCGACAGCTTGATAGATACAATGGCTGGTCATGAGATGTACAGCTTCATGGATGGGTATGTAGGGTACAACCATATCAAGATAGACCCCATGGATGCAGAAAAAATGACATTTAGAACCCCATTGGGCAACTTCATGTACAAAGTAATGCCGTTTGGACTCAAGAACGCTGGGGCTACTTATCAAAGAACAATGATAGCCATTGTCCATGACTTCTTTCCCAAGTTTGTGGAATTCTATATGGATGACTTGGTCATCAAATTGAGGAAGGAGGAGTCCCATCTAAGCGATTTGAGGAAAGTGTTTGCCCGATGTAGGTAGTATAAGTTGATGATGAAGCCACTAAAGTGCATCTTTAGAGTAACAAGTGGAAAGTTTCTAGGCTTTGTGGTTGATCGACAAGGGGTGAAGATGGACCAGGACAAACAACGAGCGATCTTGGAGATGCCAAGTCCAAGAACGGAGAAGGAGCTGAAGAGTTTCCTCGGTAAAGTTTCCTACCTTATGAGATTTGTGCCTCGATTGGCCTAAATGACGCACCTGTTGATGCAGCTTTTGCGAAAGAACAAAAAATTCAAATGGGAGGAGGTTCACTAGGAGTCCCTCACTGAGCTGAAGAAACTGGTCGTTTCACCACAGACCATGGTTCCACCAAAGGCATGAATACTGCTGCAGCTATACCTCACATCCACCATAAGGTTCGTTGGAGCTCTGTTGTCATAAGAGATTGACGGGGAAGAACGACCAGTCTACTACATCAGTAGAATCATACATGGGCCAGAGGTCACGTATAGTAGCTTAGAAAGGCATTGTTTAGCCTTAATCTTTGTAGCACAAAAACTTAAACATTATATGCTATCTTTTACAATTAATATTGTAACCAGATGTGATCATATTAAGTATTTTCTGGAAAGAACTATATTAATTGATAGGACAACTAGGTGGTTCCTCATCCTCTCATAATAAGACTTGAAGTGCGTGGTTCCTCGCGCAATCAAGAGCCAGGCATACGCTGACCTATTGGTAATCTCCCCCTCTGGAACATTTGAGCCACCTAAAGAAAGTATTCCAGGAGACGACTTGCAGGACAATTACCTAGATGCAAGTGATGAAGAATGGACAATGCAGTTTGATGGATCTTCGACGAAAAAGAAAGGAGGAGCAGGGGTTATTCTTTCAAAAGGAATGGAGGATATTTGTCTTTCCTACAAGTTGGATTTCCCTTGCTCCAACCACTACACCAATCTGCCTAATTATCACGGTCATTGACCTTGACAAGTTCAACTTGCCAAGGTCAATGACCGTGACAATTCGGGGCGAGACAACTTTTTTTATCACGGATGTGTTACGGTAATTGACCGTGACAAGTTCGTTAGAATTATCACGGTCGTGTCACGCTCATGCCCGTGAAAAGTTTAGTCACGGTTAATAACCGTGGCAAAGTCTTGACCCTTTTAAAAAAATTGTCACGGTCATTGACCGTGACAAGTCCGTGACAACCTAATTTGTCAAGGACTTGTCACGATCAATGACCGTGACAATTCTGGGCAGAATTTTAAAAAAATCTGCTGGGCAGTATGGCCACTGCCACTGTCCAACAATATATTTGTACCTGTTATTGTAACGTTGTGCCTGTTCAAACATCATATATCCAAACAAACTAAAGATAATGCAAATATATATTCAAAATAAAAACAATATACATAACGATATAATCCAAATATAATTCAAATGTACCAACTTAAAAATAATGTCACTACATGTCTGGGGTAAATGTGAGGAGGTGAGTAGGCCACACGATATACGAATTGACACACCCACTAATATACATCGTGCCACATTGTTCACACAACCACAATAGGGAGTTCTCCTTCCCGGGTATCACATGCGTGACGAGCACTTTAGACTCGATCTCTTGAAGCGCATGTCCATGAACTATTCCACCCTGGATGATATTCGGGTCCCTCAACCCCCGCCCTATTCGTTGGCCATCAAATACATCCAATATGAACACGCTCGGCTAACCAATTTTTGACATCGGTCTGGGGAAGGGAGCCAAATAAGAAAGTGGATCATCGAAGTACGCACGTGTCGGTGATGAAGCAGCGAGGTCCACATCCTCGTCATCCTGCGCCTCATTCTCCCGTACCTCCTCCTCCTCCACCACCTTTTCCTTCCCTTTCCCCTTATGGTCTCCGCCCAACGTATGCTTCATGAATGAGTACATATCTTGGACCGTCGCCTCCAAACAGGACAAATTCGCGTCATGTGAATCCACCGTTCGAGCCAACCCGGTGTCGCTCGTCTCCAATTTGATGATCCTAGATTTGGCCACCCGAGAGCTCACCCCCTTGTCCTCCCCTTGCGATCAGAGCCAAGCACTTGGCTGGGTGCGTCTATGGACAAAGACACCTTGTCGGCATCAGACTGCGACTCATGCACTTCCTTAAGCTTTGCCTGAAACGACAAAAAGCACATGATTAGTAAAATAAGTAAACTAAAAAAATTATAACGTAATTAACAAAAATTAAACTGTCGGATTACTTATAATCGTGTCCGCGACGCTCGGGAACACCTCCTTGTCCTTCCCCTTCTTCGTCCGAAGAGCCACATAAGTATCGAGCCTATGTGGCTTACCCCCTGGGCCACTCCCTACCCCCTGAAATAAAATAAAGTAAAATTAGTATCGGCCCCGCAAAGTAAAATAATGAATAATAATATATTTCTTTAGTTATAGAAAAATTAAATCTTACCTTCATCCTATGCTCCACCTTGGCGTAAGACGTCCGGCCGGAGTAGTGCACGTCCGTCTTTTTTGCCCGATTTTCCCTCCCCGATTGGCGAGATGCCAATTGTCGATCCTTGATCTCATTGTCAATGAACTTTTGCCATTGTGCCAATGAGATAGGCTCCTTGGGCGGGACGGATCCACGCCATTAGATAAATGGACTCTCGTGTTTTTCCAAAGTACCGTGTCCGCATATCTTTCTTCCACGTCTTGTGTTGCTCCCTCAACTGCTCCAAGGCGGAATCGCGTAGCTTTGTATCCAAGTTGAATTGTTCCTGTCCAAAAAATACAATGTTAGTTGCGAATAAATATAAAATGAATTTGAAATCGAAATTGAAATTGAAATATTCATATTCATATAAATATATTACCTGTAGTGCCGCCCAAACACCTAACTTGAGCTCATATGGCACCTCCTTCCAACTCATAAACCCCGGGCCGATGACCGTCTTTAGAAGCTCAAGGGATCTCGCTAATAGCTCCGACTTGTTCTCGATGGTAATCCCAAATTTGCCATATTTGGGGAGCCTAGGGGCCGAGGAGCCCTCGTCGCCTCCGCTACCACCGATCCCAAACGACATCATCATAACCAGCATCATCATCCTCGCCTTAATACCTGAAGGAGACATTTGCTGTAAAAAAAATGTTATTAGTACAGATAAAAAAAATGTTATTAGTACACATAGACACACACACGCAGCCCCCCATCCCTGCCCCCACCCCCACCCCGTCCCCCCTCACCCCACCCCCACCTTACCCTACCCCACCCCCTCCCCCCTCCCCCCACCACACACATGCACACGTACACGTACACACCACCCACCCCCATCCCTGCTACCACCCCCACCCCCACCCCCTCCCCCCTCACCCCACCCCCACCACACACACGCACACGTACACACACCACCCCCCGCCCCCACCACACACACAATAATCCAATAATGATTAATAATTATATATACTATGTTTCATTTTATTATGTCTTATTTATATTCAAATTCAATTATTAATAATTATATATAGTATGTTTCATTTAATTATGTCTTATTTATATTCAAATTTAATTATTCAAAAGTTGAAAAATCCCACCCCCATATGGACAATAATCCAGTGGTCATGACACTTTTAAAACTAACCAACCCAACATTTACTAAACAAAATAATCCAACAGAAATGTCTACAACAAATGTGTATATTCAAATTCAATTATTAATAATTATGTGTAGTATGTCTTATTTAATTATGTCTTATTTATATTCAAATTCAATTATTAATAATTATATATAGTATGTTTCATTTAATTATGTCTTATTTATATTCAAATTTAATTATTCAAAAGTTGAAAAATCTCACCCCCATATGGACAATAATCCAGTGGTCATACCACTTTTAAAACTAACCAACCCAACATTTACTACACAAAATAATCCAACAGCAATGTCTACAACAAATGTGTATATTCAAATTCAATTGTTAATAATTATATGTAGTATGTCTTATTTAAGTATGTCTTATTTATATTCAAATTCAATCATTAATAATTATATATAGTATGTTTCATTTAATTATGTCTTATTTATATTCAAATTTAATTATTCAAAAGTTGAAAAATTCCACCCCCATATGGACAATAATCCAAAGGTCATGCCACTTTTAAAACTAACCAACCCAACATTTACTAAACAAAATAATCCAACAACAATGTCTACAACAAATGTGTATATTCAAATTCAATTATTAATAATTATGTGTAGTATGTCTTATTTAATTATGTCTTATTTATATTCAAATTCAATTATCAATAATTATATATAGTATGTTTCATTTAATTATGTCTTATTTATATTCAAATTTAATTATTCAAAAGTTGAAAAATCTCACCCCCATATGGACAATAATCCAGTGGCCATGCCACTTTTAAAACTAACTAACCCAACATTTACTACACTAAATAATCCAACAGCAATGTCTACAACAAATGTGTATATTCAAATTCAATTGTTAATAATTATATGTAGTATGTCTTATTTAAGTATGTCTTATTTATATTCAAATTCAATTATTAATAATTATATATAGTATGTTTCATTTAAATATGTCTTATTTATATTCAAATTTAATTATTCAAAAATTGAAAAATTCCACCCCCATATGGACAATAATCTAGTGGTCATGCCACTTTTAAAACTAACCAACCCAACATTTACTAAACAAAATAATCCAACAGCAATGTCTACAATAAATGTGTATATTCAAATTCAATTATTAATAATTATATGTAGTATGTCTTATTTAATTATGTCTTATTTATATTCAAATTCAATTATTAATAATTATATATAGTATATATTAATTTACTAATTTACAATAAGGGGCAATCATATATTAATTTACTAAAAAAATTAATAATCAATCAATTTTTTACAAGGGACACTACGCGCACACACACATAGACACACACGCAGCCCCCCACCCCTACCCCACCACCCACCCCACCCCCACCACACATGCACACGTACACCCCCCACCACCCCACCTCCTCCCCCCACCACACCCCCTGCCCCCTCCCCCACCACACACCACCACACACATATATACACACACACATATACACATACACACACATATATACACACATATATATACACACATATACACATACATATACACACATATATACACACACATACATATAGACACATATATATACACACATATAGAAATGAAAGAGAAAGAGAGAAATTTTTTTTACCTTAGAGAGAGGGAGAGAGCGCTGAAATTGTTTGTAGAGAGAGAGAGAAAGAGGGAAACCAAAACGGTGGGAAAAAAGAGTATAGGGCTTTTTTACTGAAGATATTGTCAGGGTCGTGTCAAGGTCCTTGATCGTGATAAGTCCATGACAAATATATTTATCACGGACTTGTCACGGTCATTGACCATGACAACACTTTGTCACGGTCTTGTCATGGTCAATGACCGTGACACAAAATGCTAGATTCTTGTCACGGTCAATGACCGTGACAAGAGTGACCGACTGAAAGGTGACATTTTGGCCATTTTGGTGTAGTGAACAACGAAGCGAATATGAAGAGCTGGTATTGGGGTTGCTAGAGGCTCTTCGAAGGAGAATTCGTTCACTTTGCATCAAGGGTGATTCGAACTTGGTGATTCAGCAAGTGAATGGAGAATACGCATTGAAACACCTAAGTCTGGCACCATACAGAACAATCATTCAGAGGCTTCTCAGCCAGTTCCATCGGACCAAGATCAAGAGGCATCCCCGAATAATGAACCGACATCCAGACGCCTATGCCACCATTGCTCAGAAGATGGTCATGAGAGACGATACAACTACAGTTGTGATCCAACGAAGAATAGATCCCTCGACGGTACAAACAACTCTGCCAATGGAGGAGGATGCTGACCGGAGAGGAGAGATTAGAAAACAACTGGAATCCGGGGAAGGAGCAATGGGGCTGAGGGAATTAGCCTAATATTTTACAAACCAGAGAAATCTTTACTTTATAAATGCAAGAGGATGGTTGTCAAGATGCATTGGCCCATAAGAAGCAGAGAAAAGGTTGAAGAAAATACACGAAGAGCACTGCAAAACAACTGAGACACCTCTTTATAGGAGAATTCAAAGGGAGGGATATTTCTGGCCTAGAATGAAGCACGACGCAACAGAGCTACAATAGAAATGCGATAAGTGCCAGTTATTCTTCGAGGAGGTTGAATGTCATTTCGTGGAAGCTTAACCTGACTGGAGGCAGCCCTATATTGACTTCATTAAAGATGGAGTTATCCCAATAGATAAAATTAAAGCAAAGGGCCCTGAGGTTCTACATTCAGGAGGGGAAGCTTTACCGAAGGGGTTACTTCAACAGGCCATTGCGTTGCATCACGAAGGAGGAGGCAATCGAGGCCCTCAAACAAGCGCATGATCCAACTCACATAGGAGGGGACAAGTTGTATAACCGGTTGATGACGTTGGGGTATTACTGGCTAATGATGGAAAAGGACTCTGCTGAGTTCGTTCAAAAATACAAGGCTTTCCAACTTCATGGAAATATGATTCATGCCCCATCGGTGGACCTACACTCCCTGGCAACGCCCTATACTTTTCACACTTGGGTGTTCGACCTGGTAAGGGCAATACATCCTTATTCGAGGGGGAATATATGAATACTAGTAGCAACGGAATGCTTTACAAAGTGGGCTGAAGCGATACCACTAAGAAGGGCAACAACTGAGGTGGTGAGAAATTTCATCAGAGAATACATTATTTGCCGTTTTGGGATCCTAAAGGTTATTCTCTCTGATAACGGAACCCCATTCATCAATTCAGAGGTAACGATGCTCACGGAGAAGTACTCCATTGTTCATCATACTTCAACGGTGGCATACCCAAAGGGAAACGGTCAAGCCGAAGCAACTAACAAAACCTTGATTAATATTTTGGCTAAAATAATGGAAGATTTCCCAAGATCATGGGATGATAAGATACCAGCTGTGTTGTGGGCCTATCGAACAACCAAGAGGAATCCTGCAGGGTATACTCCGTTCTCCCTTATTTACGAGGCTGAGGCAATCCTTCCAATGGAGTTAGAAGTTCTCTCTGCTCGATATGCCTTGCGAAGTAGCATGCTACCTTAGAATAGACATGTGCAGTTGGAAGCGTTGGTTGAACACAGAGATAACGCGATTCAACACTTTCAAATGTATACAAAATAGCTCTCCAAGGCATATGATAACTTGGTGGGACCAAGGAAGTTCGTGGAGGGAGACCTCATTTTGAAAGCAGCAGTAAAATACATCAGGGGGCTTCCCCTAACTAAATTTGCAGTGAATTGGGAGGGACCTTTCATTGTAAAAGAAGCTTATGATTCAGGTTATTTCTTAATTTTTAAGATGGGAGAAGACAAGCCATTCAAAATTAATAATAAATGGTTGAAAGTCTATCATGTGTAAGCACTTAAGTTTAGACCACTGATGTATCTAGCTGTTATTATAAATATATAAGTTTTTTTTATTTATAACTCGAGTAGAGATGAAGGAATTGTAGAACTTCATAAATGCAAACAGTTATAGCACAAAGAAAGGATATAGAGAAAAATATACATCTTTTTCATTCATAAGTTTCGGGGCATTACAAAATTGGGAGCTACTACCCAAGAATTACATAAAAAGGAAGAAAAAGAAAATGTATACAAAAGTTTATTGGCCTAAGAGGAACCACAAGTCTGGAGCAGAGAAAAAAATCTTCAGGAAGGCCCAAAGAAGCTGCTTGGCAAGATTGTTGGGCATTTATAAAAACCTCCAATCTCGTTTGCTCTTATGTATGCTCGATGAGGAGTTTCTCTCATTTTAGCTTCACCAGACGCAGAACTTCTTCGACATCCTCTACCTCCTTAATAACAGTTTCAAGCAGAGGTGCTAGCTCATCCAACTTAGCTTCCTCAGCCCGTTGATCCTCCTGATGTTTTCGAAGCAGTTCTCTCTGGATGTCCAGTCACTGGCTCTTCAAAGTTTTTAATTGTGTAATAAGCCAGTCAAAACAGAAGCCATCGCGACCCAACTCCCTTAGATAGCCCAGGAATTGATTAAGGAGGGCTGTGGTAACATTTGAAGTAGTATTGTTGACGATATCAGAAACAACAACCGCTATGCCCTGAAGCCTATAACTCATCACGGGGATGTTGGAATGTAGGAAATCCATAGTAAAAGTCTCAGGATGGTGGCTTGCAAGCTGCTCAACCACCAAACGATGGATGTCAGGCATTTGAGGGGAACGCTGAAGGACTATGAGGCAAAAGGCTAAATCGGGTAGAGGGAACTCACAACCAGATTCGCTATTGGCAGCAGCGCCAGTCGTGGAACCTTGATCGTTGTGGTTAGAATATTCTGAGATAACGAGTTCCTGATGGGGTGAAGCGATGAGTGAAAGAACTGATGGAGAGTTCTCTCGGGCAACCTGAGAATAGGTAGAAGAAATAATGAGTTACATATGTGAAAAATCTTAACAAGTGTTTTCGTTGTTAAATCACCGATATAGGTGGAGTTTATGAAAAATCTTAACAAGTGTTTTCGTTGTTAAGTCACCAATATAGGTGGAGTTTATAAAAAAATCTTAACAAGTGTTTTCGTTGTTAAGTCACCGATATAGGTGGAGTTTATGAAAAATCTTAACACGTGTTTTCATTGTTAATTCACCGATATAGGTGGGGTTTATGGAAAATCTTAAAAAATGTTTTCGTTGTTAAGTCACCGATATAGGTGGAGTTTATGGAAAAATCTTAACAAGTGTTTTCGTTGTTAAGTCACCGATATAGGTGGAGTTTATGAAAAAATCTTAACAAGTGTTTTCGTTGTTAAGTCACCGATATAGGTGGAGTTTATGAAAAATCTTAACAAGTGTTTTCGTTGTTAAGTCACCGATATAGGTGGAGTTTATGAAAAAATCTTAACAACTGTTTTCGTTGTTAAGTCACCGATATATGTGGAGTTTATGAAAAATCTTAACAAGTGTTTTTATTGTTAAGTCATTATTATAGGTGAAGTTTGAAAGGTTAAGAAATGAGACTCTTCCATATTGAACATTACCAAGAATAAAAGATAACAAGGAGAAACGAAGAGAAACTAGTGAAGTACCTCAGCAGTAGCGGGAGAGAGAATGGGAGTCACCACGGAGGCCATAACGGCGGAAACTATTGGGGAAAGGCTTATTTCCTCAGAAGCCTCAACGGCACTCCCAACTGAAAAAGCGTCAACGGTCGGTAAAGTTCCCTCACCAACAAAAGGTACCAAGGCCAACATAGGAGGTTCACTGGGATAAGACGTTGGACCTCCAAATGATGCCCCACCATGGGTGGGTATAGAAGAACCACCACGCTGGGTAGAAGCATCAACCTTGGCCTTAGAAACATGTAGACCACCAAGAGTTAAACGGATGCATATTGCCTTACAAAATAATGCACCAAAGTGGTTAAGAGTTAAAGAAATGCATCTTGCCTTAGAAAAATGCAAATAAGATCAACAACACATATACATACCTTGTATTCAAAGGGAGAATGTGAGGATGTAACCACTGGTGAAGGAGGAGAGGAAGTAACAAAAGAGGGAGTTGGGGAGAGATATACATCTGGAGTTCGTTTCCTCTGAGACCTGGTACCCAGAGTCTTCTTCCTCGCACCCACAATGCTAGTACTTCGAGGAACCTTTGAACTTTTCTTCCTTTTTGACCCTGGTTTCATTGGATTAACCAGGATGGTAGGGAAGGCAACAGAAGGAGGAACGACAGGAGCACATCTTTGAAACTCAGCATTTATCCGTTCCACCTCAGCCTGAACCCTCCTTCTCATCTCTTCACTTACCTCTACAGACATGGGAGGGGGAACAAAGGCGATGGGGAATGCCTTCAAAGGGGTTTGAGGCTGAGTTCAAGACATCGATTTTGAGGAAGTTCGTGAGTTGGCGGAAATGGCTGGAAAATAGGTATAAAGGAAACTGTTAAGATAACAGTGTTGGCAAAGTTGGCCAAGTTGTAACGACCCAGTGGCCATGCCATGTCAATATGGGTTCGGTCCAGCCAAGTGTAGAGGGACCCCAAAGATAGGAAGGTTGAAACCCTTGGCCAAATAGATGGAAATGTTTATAAGGTCCCTCCTAGGTTGGTCGTTGGGTTTCCCAGTAAAAAATAAACGCAAAAGAAGCACAAGAATGTAGGCTGGTAGTTCCAAAGATGTACCTTTACCTTAGCCAGTAATAGCAGTGACATCCTTTGCGGTGGGAGCTTCAAAAAAATAGATGATAAGGGGAGTAAAAGTTGCCTTGTTTGAAGACCCAGTGCAACGACGACAGATTCCATCAAGCTCAGCGTGGTTATCAATCTCTTCGGCATCCAAGGCCTCATCATAATATGTAAACTCACCCATGGAATCAAACCCAAGTAGCGCACAAACGTCCTCCAATGAAATCGTAAACTCCCCCCATGCAGCAAAGAACGTGTGAGTTGTAACATTCCATCTAGAAAAAATACTTGTAGCGCAGTGTTGTGCTTGGAAATATTTAACTCCTCAAACCAGCTGGCTCGATGAAGACTAACTTTTTTAAGAGATGCAGTGTGAGAGTTATGCATGTGTGCATGCCAGGAAGTAAAATGAACTGGCGATCCCCCAGGTTCCTCGAAATCGATCTGAGAGTAGGGGAAGTCGCCACGGTCCAACTGAAAGCGTAGAGTCTCCTCTGGAGGAATAAAGCCCCACTTCGATGAATCCTCATCTTCATCGCCCAGCAGTAAAGGATCGTACTTGGCCAAAAAATGACAGGTCTTGCATGCATCAGAGAACTCATCATCTTTGCTAAAGATGAAAGACCGGTGGTAAAAACTTAGTTGCTCTTGATGAGAAGCATCCAGGGTAGTAGTGCTAAGGGTAGTAGCGGCGCCAGAGGTGGCAGAAGGGGAGCTTGGCTGAGCAGCGATGGTGGTAGCCTTTGAAACACTTGGAGAAGCCATAGTAAGTTTCGATGAGAGAAACAACTTGGTAAAGAAGGGCTAGGAAAGAAAAATGGAGGAGCGCAACCACAAGTGGTGGTGTAAAATACGAGAGGAAGAAGAAAACTTGGTGAAAGTTTAGTAACAATGGAGTTCTGTCAAAGTTTCTCTCTCTAGAGTAGATGGAATTTTAAAAAAGATGAAGGAAAGAGAAGAGTTTTGAAATATAAACGTTTAAGATCTTTTAAACACGTCTGTTGAGTTTCCCACCACCACATGTGAAAAGTCGCCTATAATAATTTCAAATGGACACGTGGCACTTCGGGAAGTGCCCTGACAGTAAAAAAGAAAGCGCCACGTCAGTTGAGAAGTGACGCATGGGGAATAGAAGGGGTTTCCTTCCTAGGCAAGTTTGAGTTTTGGCGCCAGAATTTTTATCAGACATATCCAATAAACTCCCAACGAAGAAACTGTCCCAACGGTTAAAAAAAGCTACGATGTCTCCTCGCCATAAGTCCAAACATTGTTTAATTGTGACTCAGCTACATCGGGGGGAATTTTTACTTTTCGAACATGGTGAAACGTTACAAGGGAGAAATTTACAAAGTCACAAAAATAGGGGCAGTCCTAACAAAAAAAAAACTCACTGCCTACAACTATACTTCACAAACAGCTTCACTTCCACAAAGCCAAAACGAGTATTTGGGCAGGTTAGCAGGTCTATCGGGAGAATTTGAAATAGTCAAGCTAGAACGGTGGAAACTCAGTGTGATGGAAAAATGGCGGTACCTTATCCAAAGCCCCAATAGGCCGTGGCGCTTCGACTCAGGTACATTGGTGGGGAATTTTACTTTTTCCTATAAGATCTAACGTAGTGGTTATATCGAAGGAAAATATGCCAGAATTTTTTCACACAGAGAAGGTTCATCGGATTGAGAAGTTTTTCGTGCAGACATTTCTTATTCCCACAATAAATCTCTCCACGAAGGGGCAAATATAGAGGGGCCTTGAAGGTAATCCTGAAATTAGAGATAATTCCCCCATTAACAACAGTGTTTGGGATTAAGGCAGCTCAGCGTGGTAGCCCAGAGAGATCTTCCAGTGAAGAAACTGACCGAAAGAGCTCGTCCTTTAGTCCTGTTAATTAACTTTGTCTTGTTGTATCTTTTATTTATATTAACTATGAACTATAACGATTGTAAATATGTAATGAGTATAATGATTGTGTGTGAGGTCGAACAATACTCGCGAGAGATCAGGCTCAGCAAGGCCTGGGAGAGATTTAATGCTCTATCGAACGACCTCGCCGTGGGAACTTTGAAGGGACTTGGTTTGGAGGATTGAAAAGTGAGGCACCGTTGGGGCTTGTCCTGACCATCTTAGATACTCCTGGTAAAATACCGAAGGACCCTTAACATGGAATCTCGGGCGGAGCCGCTTTGAGTTCTATCGGGCGTTGAGTCGTGAACCAAATAACCCTCTACTTAAATGTCATATCTACTGTAGGTGATGTCACTAGCCAGCTAGACAATTTCAAATCTTCACTTAAGTAAACCACCGTGGTATTTGGGGCTGTCAGACAGTTGGTGAGCCACCTCTGTGACGACAGCCACCTGACATACAGTGGTTAGGCAAAAGGCATGCCTTGGCATTTAATGTCTATGACGTGGAGCTAACTAGTGCATAAGGCATTTAATGTTGTTACATAAATTATGAGGAATGTCTTTCATAGTCTTTAATGACTGAGTTACCTCAGGAGTGGTGTGGGGGGCTATTTAATGACCCCAACCACCCCTGAGGAGATGATCTTCTTATTAAGAATTCAAAAGTTATTACTAGAGAGGTTTATTACGAGACAGAGAGGTTACTCACCCACCATTGTCATTTATCACGAAGCTTTAATATTTGACAGAGATTCTTGAGGATGGTTGGTGTGTTTGGCTTCCTGCCAAGGTGTATCTAGGGTGCTTAATTTTCTCTCCCTCCAAATGACTTACTTCTGAGTTCGTTATTATCTTATTGAGTTATACACGAGAGATTTTTGAGTTTTAATTGAGTTCATCTTCACTAAATTATTCTTGCGTGTCCTGAAGTTAATCAATAGTGTTGTTGTTTAACGTGTCATTACTGTACTCAAAAGGGGTTACTCCTCCATCTAATCTAAACTACCCTCCTACATACTTGAATGACGATTTTTCTTCCAATATTTTTGATGATGAAGAATGTTTTCAACCAAATAAGGAATCCGAGGTTCTGAAGACAAAGAAGCCTACTTTGGAATAACTCTTGCTTGTTAGAAAAAAATAATTGGATGACGCTATTGCTGTGGGTTTAAAAATTAGAGCAACTAGCAATGAGATTGATTCTTATTTGAAAAATAAAGAGGCGATTGAGACTTGCGTTTCACCAAAATTTTTGGACGAACAACTCATTGAAAGTGAGCCTTTCTCCTTTGAAATTCAATCTCCAAGTGATAGCAAATCACTTGAGATTGAATTTATTTTGTTACCATCTTCATTCTCTGTTATTAAACCATTACAAGTACCGCTAGATTCCTATGAGTCGGTTGAAATTTTAGAAACTTTTAAACCTTTTACTGACGAGGACTCTTTGCTTAAATTTTTTCCAAGATGGATTCTTCCTTTTTGTGTCCCCCACTTCTCATACTACTTGAAAAATCTTTAGGAGGTGATTCAATTTTTCTTGGATCCCAATTGTACTTGTCTACCGTAACATCTAAATCCCCGATCATCCCTTTAAAAAATTTAATTGGTGATGGTTCATTTCTTCTGCCTTACCCATGCCTTTTGTTTTTTTAACGGAATTCTTATTTTTTGGGAGGCATACATGAAAATGAGGGTACACCAATTATCCCTTAAAGTCATATAGTATTTTGGGTGGACCCTAAATTTTTTTGACTTTTAGTGTATAACTTATTAGAAGTTCAAATCGTAGATTGTACATAGTTAGCTTATTTCTTCCTTTTCTTTTTTTAATTATATTTTAGAGTAATTAGTTACAGTTTTTGTTATTGTTTTTGTTACGCTTGGTTCTAACATGCTTTGTAGATTCAATGGACTCGTACTTAACGGGGATCGCTCCATTTGGGCAATATCTTTCTTTTCCTCTCTTTATGTTGTGTTCTTGATTTGCATTAAGGACAATGCAACATTTAAGTTAGGGGGTGTCGGTTATTCTTCTCATTTATTTTTTAATTTCATTGACTTGATCATATGTTCGTTCTAAGTATGCTTTCTTAGAAAAATTAAAAAAAAAATCTATTTTTTTTAATAAAAAAGCCAAAAATATTTTTCTTCAAAATAAATAAAAATTGGAATTTAAATGCTTTAAAAATGTCAGGAAATTTTGTTTAAAGTCTCAATTTGTAAAAAAATCAAATGCATAAAGCTAAAATTGATTAAAGATGGAAATTGAGCAGAAATTGACGACTTAACGAATAAGTGTAGAGATTAATCAACCCGGTGAGATTTTGACCCTATTGATTTTTATGAGTAATTAGATCAATCCGAGTTATTGGTTAATTCAAAGTTCAATTTATCTTAAAAAAGGTCGTTGAAGATCTCAATTCCTTTATTTTGATCAGTTACAGGAAACGAGTGAGATGTTGTCTCGAAAATCATGCTAAAATATCTCTAATTAAGTGATTCTAGACACACATGTGGTAAAATTAATAAGTGATTCGAACAATGAAGTAGGCCCTCGTTTGTTACCTAAAAATATTAGCCATAAAAACTTATGAAAAATTATCCCTTTACAACCCAATTTGAGCCTAATAAAATATTTTCTTTTCGTTTGATAACCCGAAAAACCCAATTGGCCCCGAAATTGTGAAAATTGAACATTCATCAATTATGTCCGAAAAGTGCACAAAAAGGGGCAAAAAATAAGATGTTCTTGTTTGTTTTACATTTCGTCCTTTAACGACATTTTTTAAGCCTAAGTCTAGAGATTTGTTAATTTTCATCATATTATGAAATTGTGAGTCGCGTGACTATGCAGTCAGTTCTTACAAGTTACATTAGTCCCGAGCGAGATGTTCGTACCTCTTATAGGTCGTTTGGAGGCTCTTTTGAGTTTTTACCCTTAACAACATGATTTTGAGCATAATTATAGATATTTACAAATTATCGTTATACTCTTAAACTAGAAGTGCCGTGACTATACGGTCTGATCTTATGAGTTTGGTAAGTCCTTTGTCAAGTGTTAATGTCTCTTATGGGGCTATTTGGGGGCTTATTTTGGGTTTTAAACCTCTAACAACATGTTTTTAATCATAAGTCTAAATATTTGTAAATTTTCATCCTATTCTCATACTATGAGCTCCATGACTATGCAGTAAATTCCTACGAGTTACATTGATCCCATGCGAGGTGTTCGCGACTCTTATATGACCATTTGATGGTTGTTTTACGTTTCTTCCCTTAACGACATATTTTAAGCCTAAGTCTAGAGATTTGAAAATTTCATCATATTCTCAAACTGATAGTTCCATGACTACGCGATCAGCTCCTACGAGTTACATTGATCTCGTGCAAGGTGTTCGTGCCTCTTATAGGGCCGTTTGAGGGATATTTTTTTATTTTTGCCCTTTAATGACCTGATTTTATGCCTAATTCTAGATATTTAAAATTATCATCATATTTTCAAATCGTGAGTGCCGTGACTATGCGGTATATTCCTACAATTTAGGTTGGTCCCATAGGTGGTATTTGTGTCTCTTACGGGGCCGTTTTGGTGTTGTTTTTTATTTTAACCCTCTAGCGACATATTGCTAATTTTAAGTCTAGATATTTGCAAATTATCATCATATTCTCAAATCGGGAGTCCCGTGATAATGCGATATGTTCTTATGAGTTACATTGATCCCCTGCAACGTGTTCGTGCCACTAATAGGGCTATTTGGTAGTGGTTTTATGTTTTTACCCTTTAAGGGCATTTTTTTAGCATAAATCTAGATATTTGTACATTTTCATCATATTCTTAAACTGTGAGCTCCGTGACTACGCAATTAGTTCCTATGAGTTACATTAGCCCCGTGCGATGTATTCGTGTCTCTTACGGGGATGTTTGGTGGTTGTTTTGTGTTTTTTCCCTTTAACCATTTGTTTTTAATCCTAATTCTAGATATTTATATATTATCGTCATATTCTCAAACCGGGAGTCTAGTGACTATGCACTGAGTTCTTACGAGTTAGGATAGTCCCGTACAAGATGTCCGTGTCTCTTATAAGAAAATTTGGGTGTTAGTTTGGGTTTTAAACCTTTAAGGCATGTTTTTAAGTCGAAGTCTATAGATTTGTAATTTTTCATCATATTCTTTAATCGGAAGTCTCATGACTAGGCGGTGAGTTCCTACTTGTTTCATTAGCCCCATGCGAGGTGTTTGTGCCTCTTACGGGGCTGTTTGGTGGCTGTTTTGTATTTTTCGCACTTTAATGACTTATTTTTAAGACTAAATCTAGAGATTCATAAATTTTCATCATATTCTCAAATCTAGAGTTCCATGACTTAGCGGTCAGTTCCTACGAGTTACATTGGTCCCGTAGAAGGTTTTCGTGCCTCTTACGGGACCATTTGGTGGCTATTTTGTTTTTTACCCCTTAATGGCATATTTTTAACCCTATGTCTACGTATTTGCAAATTTTTTTCATATTTTAAAACTAGGAGTCCCGTGACTTTACGATTAGTTCCTACGAGTTACATTAGTCCTGTGCGAGTTGTTCGTGTCTCTTACGGGGCCTTTTGGTGGGTGTTTTGGGTCTTCAAATTTTTACGGTTTGTTTTTTAAGCCTATGTCTATATATTTATAAATTCTTGTCATTTTTCTCAAATTGGGAGTCTCATGATTAGCAGTCAATTTCTACTAATTACATTGGTCCCGTGCAAGTTGTTCGTGTCTTTTATGTGTCTGTTTGGGGGATATTTTGGATTTTTTTCCCTTTAACGACATGTTTTTAAAACTAATTATAGATATTTACAAATTATCATCATATTCTCAAATCGATAGTTCTGTGACTATGCAGTCAATTGTAATGAGTTAAGTTGGTATCGTGCGAGGTGTTCGTGTCTCTTACGAGCCCATTTGGGGGCTATTTTGGGTTTTAAACCTCTAACATCATGTTTTTAAGCCTAAGTTTAGAAATTTGCATATTTTTATCGTATTCTCAAACTGGGAGTCCTGTGACAATGCAGTCATTTCCTACGAGTTACATAGGTCCCGTGCGAGGTGTTCATTTGTCTTACAGGGCCATTTGGGGGTTGTTTTAGGTTTTTTCCGTTTAAGAACATGTTTTCAATCTTAAGTCAAGATATTTAAAAATTATCTTGATTTTCTCAAACCACTAGTCTCATGATTCACTAGTCTTGTGACTATAAGGTCAGTTCCTACGAGTTAGGTTGATCTCCTATTAGGTGTTCGTGTATCTTACGGAGTCGTTTGGGGGACGTTTTAGGGTTTAAACCTCTAACGACATATTTTTAAGCCCACATCTAGAGATTTGTAAATTTTCATCATATTCTCAAACTAGGATTCTTATGACTACGTGGTCACTTCCCACGAGTTAAGTTAGTCCCGTTCAAGGTGTTTGTACCTCTTATGGAGCCGTTTAATGGTTGATTTACGCTTTTTCCTTTTAACGACATGTTTTTAATCCTGTTTAAATATTTGCAAATTATTGTCATATTTTCAAATCGGGAGTCCTGTGACTTGCGATCAGTTCTCATGACTTACATTGGTCCCGTGAGAGCTATTTATGTTTATTCCGGGGCCGTTTGGGGGCAATTTTGAGTTTTCGACCTTTAGTGGCATATTTTTTACCCTAATTCTATATATTTATGAATTATCATTATATTCTCAAATCGAGAGTCCCGTGGCTATGCGGTTAGTTCCTACGTGTTAGGTTGGTCCCGTGCGAGGTGTTCATGTCTCTTACAGGGACGTATAGGAGTTGTTTTGGGTTTTAAACCTCTAACAACATGTTTTTAAACTTAAGTCTAGAGGTTTGCAAAATTTCATCATATTCTCAAACCGAGAGTCTCGTGACTACGCGATCAGTTCCTATGAGTTACACTGGTCCTATGCGAGGTGTTCGTGCTTCATAAATATATGAAAATTATAGTCATATTCTCAAATCGAGAGTCCCATGACTATGCAACCAGTTCCTATGAGTTACATTGGTCCCGTGTGGGGTGTCCATGCCTCTTATGGGGTTGTTTGGAAGCTATTTTGTGTTTTCTCTTTGTTTTTAAGACTAAGTCGAAATATTTGACAATTATCATCATATTGTTAAACCGAGAGTCCCATGAATATGTGGTCAGTTTGTACGAGTTATATTGGTCCCCGTGCGAGGTGTTCTTGTCTTTTATGGGGCCGTTTAGGGGTTATTTTGGATTTTTGACCTCAACGACAAGTTTTTATTCCTAAGTTTAGATATTTATGAATTATCTTTATATTCTCAAATTTCGCATCCCGTGACTAAGCGGTCAGTTCCTATAAGTTAGGTTAATCCTGTATGATTTGTTTGTGTCTCTTACAGGGCCATATGGGGGTTGTTTTTGGTTTTGAGCATCTAACCACATATTTTTAAGGTTAAGTCTAAATATTGGCATTTATTGGCATATTCTCAAACATGGGGTCTCGTGACTACCCATTCAGTTCCTACGAGTTACATTGCTTCTATGCGAGTTGTTCGTGTCTCTTATAGGTCAGTTTAGTAGCTATTTAGGGCTTTCATCCTTTAATGACTTGTTTTTATGTCTAAGTCTAGATATTTACAAATTCATATCGTATTCTCAAATGGGGAGTCCCTTGACTATGTGGTCCAACTAATTACATTGGTCCAGTGCAAGCTGTCTGTGTCTATTACATAAAAATTTGGGGCCTATTTTGGGTTTTCGCCCTTTAACGGTATGCTTTCAAGGCTAAGTCTCTTATGGGTCCGTTTGGGGTCTATTTTGGATTTTAAACCTCCAAGGACATGTTTTTAAGCTTAAGTCTAGGGATATGCAAATTTTCGTTATATTCTTAAACCGAGAATCCTGTGACTATGTGGTCAGTTCCTACGAGTTACATTGGTCTCGTGCGAGGTGTCTGTGCCTCTTACGGGGTCGTTTGGTGACCGTTTTATGTTTTTACTGCTTTAAGTCTAAATATTTACAAATTGTCATCATAATCTCAAACTGGGAGTTCTATGACAATGTGATCAGTTCCTACGAATTATAGTGGTGACATGCGATGTCTTCATGTCTCTTATAAGGTCGTTTAGGGTCTGTTTTGGGTTTTGTCCTTTAATGATATGTTTTTAATCCTAAGTCTTGATATTTACAAATTATCATCATATTCTCATACTGGTAGTCATGTGACTATACAGTCATTTCCTATGAGTTAGGTTGGTCCCGTGCGAGGTGTTCGTGTCTCACATGGGATCATTTAGGGGATGTTTTGGGCTTTTAACCTGTAACGACATATTTTGAAGCCTAAGTCTAGAGGTTTATAAATATTTATCATATTCTAAAATTGGGAGTCCTGTGACTACGCGGTCAGTTCCTACAAGTTACGTTGGTCCCATGTGAGGTGTTCGTGCCTCTTTCGGGGTCGCTTGGTGGCTGTTTTGCATTTTCATCGCTTAAGTCTAAATATTTTCAAATTATCATAAGATTCTGAAACCAGGAGTTTGTTACCATTCAGTCAGTTCCTACGCGTTACATTGGCCCCGTGCGAGATGTTCGTGTCTCTTACGTGGCCGTTTGGGGGATGTTTTGAGTTTTCACCATCTAACGATATGTTTTTAAGGCTAAATCTAGACATTCATAAATTATCATCATATTATCAAATCGATAGTCCTGTGACTCTGCGATCCATTTCTGCGAGTTAGGTTGGTCCCATGAGAGTTGTTCGTGTCACTTACGAGGTTGTTTAGGGAATGTTTTGGGGTTTGAATCTCTAACGACATGTTTTCAAGCCTAAGTTCAGAGATTTTCAATTTTTTATCATATTATCAAATCGAGAGTCCGTTGATGATGTGATGAGTTTCCTCGAGTTAGGTTAGTCACATGCGAGGTTTTCATGCCTCTTCTCAAGCTGTTTGGTGGTTGTTTTTCATTTTTGCCCTTTATTGATATGTTTTTAATCTTAAGTCTAGATATTTATAAATTATCTTTATATTCTCAAACCACTAGTCTCGTGACTGTAAGGTCAATTTCTACGAGTTAGGTTGTCCTGCATGAGGTGTTCGTGTCTCTTACGGGGTCGTTTGGAGGATGTTTTAGGGTTTAAACCTCTAATGACATGATTTTAAGCGCAAGTTCAGAGATTTGCAAATTTTCATTATATTCTTAAACTAGGATTCCTATGACTATGTGATCACTTCCCATGAGTTAAGTTGGTCCTATGCAAGGTGTCCGTGCCTCTTACGGAGCCGTTCGTGGTTGTTTTGCGTTATTGCCCGTTAACGACATATTTTTAATCCTATCTAAATATTTGTAAATTATCATCATATTTTCAAATCGAAGTCCCGTGACTATGCGGTAGTTTCTATGAGTTGCATTGGTCTCGTGTGAGGTGTTCGTGCTAATTACGGGGTTGTTTGGGGACTGTTTTGAGTTTTTGACCTTTAGTGGCATATTTTTTTTAACCTAATTCAAGATATTTATAAATTGCCATCATATTATCATACCGGGAGTTCCCTGACAATGCGGTCACTTCCTACTAGTTAGGTTGGTCTTGTGCGAGGTGTTCGTGTCTATTACGGGGCCGTTTGGGGGTTGTTTTGCGTTATAAACCTCTAACAATATGTTTTTTAGCCTAAATTTAGAGGTTTGCAAAATTTCATCATATTCTTAAATCGGGAGTCCCGTGACTACGCGGTCAGTTGCTACAAGTTTCATAGGTCCCCTTGAGGTATTCGTTCCTCTAACGGGTCCGTTTGCTAGTTGTTTTGAGTTTTCGCCCATTAACGACGTGTTTTTAATCCTAAGCATAGATATTTGTAAATTTTCATCATATTCTTAAGCCGGGAGTCCTGTGAGTACACGATCAGTTTCTACGAGTTAGGTTGGTCCCGTCCGAGGTATTCATGTCTCTTACGAGGCCGTTTGTTGGTTGTTTTGGGTTTTTACCCTTTAACGACATGTTTTTAAGCCTAATTCTAAATAATTACAAATTTTCATTATAATATTAAATTGGGAGTTCCGTGACTATGTAGTCGATTCCTACAAGTTTGGTTGATCCCATGTGAGGTGTGCATGTCTCCTTCGGGGCCGTTTGCAGGAATATTTTGGATTTTAAACCTCTAACAATATTTTTTAAGCCTAACTTCAGGGGCTTGCCAATTTTCATCATATTCTTAAGTCAACAATTCCGTGACTACGCGATTACTTCCCATTAGTTACATAGGACAAATGTGAGGTATCCGTGCCTCTCACGGTGCCGTTTGGTGGCCGTTTTGCATTTTTGCCCTTTAACAGGATATTTTAAGACTAAGTTTAAATATTTGTAAATTATGGTCATATTCACAAACCGAGAGTCTCGTGACTACGCGAATAGTTCCCATGAGTTACATTGGTTTCGTGCGAGGTGTTTGTATCTCTTAAGGGGTCCTTTGGGGTCAATTTTGGGTTTTCTCCCTTTAACGGCATGTTTCTTAGCCTAACTCTTGATATTTACAAATTATCATCATATTCTCAGACCAGAAGTCTTGTAACTATACGACCAATTCATACGAGTTAGGTTGGTCCTTTGCGAGGTTTTCGTGTCTCTTATGGGGCCATTTGGGTTTTAAACTTTCAACGGCATGCTTTTAAGTTTAGGTCTAGGTCTAAGAATTTACAAATTTGCATCATATTCTCAAGCCGAGAGTCCTGTGAATACGCAATCTACTCCTACGAGTTGCATTGGTCTCATGCGAGGTGTTCAAGCCTCTTATAGGGTCGTTTGATGGTTATTTTGTATTTTTGTTGCCTAAGTCTAAATATTTGCAAATTATCATCATATTCTCAAACTGGGAGTCATGCGACTATGCGATCAGTTCGTACGCATTACAGTGGTCACGTGCGAGGTGTTTGTGTCTCTTATAGGGTCATTTGCAGGTTGTTTAGTCTTTTTTTTCCCTTTAAGGACATGTTTTTAAGCCTAATTATAGATATTTATAAATTATCATCATATTCTCACACCAAGAGTTTTGTGATTATACGATCAATTCTTATGAGTTAGGTTGGTCCTGTGCTAGGTGTTCGTGTCTTATACGAGATCATTTGGGTTTTAAACATCTAACGACATGTTTTTAAGCCTAAGTTTAGTGATTTGCAAATTTTCATCATATTCTCAAACCGAGAGTTCCGTGACTACGCAATCAATTCCTACGAGTTACATTGGTCCGTGTGAGGTGTCCCTTCTTCTTATGGAGTCGTTTGGTGGCTTTTTGTATTTTTTCTGCCAGAGTCTAAATATTTATAACTTATCATCATATTCTCAAACCAGGAGTCCTTTACTCAGCAATAAGTTCTATGTGGTACATTCATCCGGTGCGAGGTGTTCATGTCTCTTAGGGGGACGTTTTGGGGATGTTTGGGGTTTTCGCCCTCTAATGGTATGTCTTTAGGTTTAGGTCTTAATATTTACACTATATCATCATATTCTCTAATTGGGAGTCCTGTGACTATGCGGTCCATTTTGATGAGTCGGGTTGGTCCCGTGCGAGGTGTTCGTGTCTCTTACGAGACCGTTTAGGGTTTTAAACCTCTAACATCTTATTTTTAAGTCTAATTCTAGAGATTTGTAAATTTTCATCTTATTTTCAAATCCGAAGTCCCCTGACTACATGGTCTCTTCCTACGAGCTAGTTTGGTCCAATGCAAGGTGTTCATGCCACTTACGGTCCATTTGGTGACTGTTTTGAATTTTTCCCTTTAAGGACATGTTTTTAAGCCTAAGTCTTAATATTTGCAAATTATCATCATATTCTCAAATCGAGAGTCTTGTGACTACGCAGTCACTTCCTACGAGTTCCATTGGTTATGTGCGAGGTGTTTATGTTTCTTACGGGGTTGTTTGGGGGTTATTTTGGGAATTTAATCATCATAAAAATATTCAACTACGCAATAATAATCCACTAATTTCAATCCCTTCCACCAACTCAATACAATAGTATTTTTAAATGTAAGTTTCAATAATAAAGCACCAAACTCATGTCCATGTTTCAAAACTACGCATGAGAATTTGATAGTGATGAGAAATAAGCATACATGTTCCCTACATCGGCATACGCTTTTGTGGTCCTATCTCCACCGATCCAACTCTTATCCATATTTATGTTATTGAACCCCTACTACATATCGAAAAAGGGAGGTAGATATAATAAGAACATTAAAAAAAGAATCAACCAGCTAATAGGGTGAATTTAAACCATGAGCTAAATTTGTCCGTACACTGCCAATCACATATGTTAACAATATATACTAAACAAGGCGTAATTCAAACCCAAAACAATTCAAACCCATACTAAACAAGGTTTTACATACATCTGACTCAATTATATTCAGTTTTAAAATGAGATTGATTAATTAACGTAAGGGTAATTTCACTGAACCTCCTACTTTATTTCAGTTTTAAAGGTCACCCAATCATTTAAAAAACCCAACAAAGTACACCATATATTTTTTTAACCCATTACAACTAACCCTAAAAGTCGATTTTTTCATTATTTTTTTACATGTATGCCTCGAAAACACTTAAACGACACATTAATTTAAACATATGAAGCACAAACACGGGGGTCGTGTTCGACATGACACAGACATGCTGACATGCCAAATCTAAAAAAAATAGGACATGACACGCCGAGGATACAAATACAAATAAATGTTTTTTTTTTATAAATTCCATATATAGTTCAATCTCTTTCCACTAAAAATTTAGTTATCAAACTAATTATCTAATTACCTAAACTAATACGGTCAAATATTTCATAAAAAACATTTAAACCATACGCCAAGAGTTATATATGCACATAGATTTAAACTAATCTACACAACAAAATAAACAAACTAATCTGCACAACAAACAAACAAACTAATCTGTAAAAAAATGAATAAACTAATCTACGTAACAAACAAACTAATATGTTAAATTAACATCAGTTAAAAAAACTAATCTGTATTTTATAAAAAAAAACTAACTTGTTCTTAAATCTGTGTCAAAAAATAAATAAATCTATGTAAAAAGTAGCAACAAACAAATTACACAAGCTAATCTTACAAAAACTAACATTAATTAAAAAAGTAATTTGTAAACTATCAAATCAACACAAGCTAATCTATAAACTAATGGAGAATAGGGTGAAAAGATAACGGCAACATGGAGAAGTGTTACCGGTGGAGGTGACGAGCAGGGATGGAGGAGAGGGAGGTAGGGTAGGGGTGGGGACGCAGTAGGGCAAGGTTGGGGGCGAGGCAACACATGGGTGTGGGAAAGTCTGGGAAGGGGCGAGGCAGGGCACGGAAGCGACAATAGTGGAGTCGTCGAAGAGGGAGGGCGAGGGGGAGGGAGATTGAGAAGAGAAAGGGGACCAGAGAGAGGTCAGAAAATAATTCTCTCAGACTAGGGAAATAAGTAAAAAAAGGGGGAAAAGGAAAGAAAACAAAACATAGTTTATCATAAGGGATGGTTTCACTTCCGTCCTTTTTATAATTTATCAAATGGGATGATTTTTCGTGGTATAAGCTAGACAAATTGTGCGGTTTTTAAAGTCTATCCCTTTTGTAGTTTATTAAATGAGAAGGTTTTGTAAATTCGTGGTATAAAGTGACTCAAATGGAACAGTTATTAAAATTCGTGGTTATTTGTCCGCAAAAAACAGCACTAAAAATTTTACTCACATAAAGCACGATAAATAAAAACCATCCTAAATAAAAAATAATATATTGACTTTATGGGGCGGTAATTAAAATTTGTCCCAAATGGTCCTTTTAAGGGACAAAATGACACGGCCCTACCAAATACTCTCGTCGCTAATAACCATTTGTCTTGTAGTGTGTCATTTTTTAAATCGTAAGTCCGATAAGGACACGGTCAGTTCACACACATTGCAATGGTCTATATCAAGGTGCTCGTGCCTCATTCCGATCCATTTGGTTGTTGTTTTGATATTTCACCCCCTAATGCCCAATTTTTAACCTAAAACTTGTGTATAATTATCATTTTGTTAAACCGAGAGTGTGATAAGGACACGTTCAGTTTGCACACATTGTAATGGTCCCTCCCGTGGCGTGCGTGCGTGCCTCTTTTTGAGACATTTAGTTGCTATTTTGATATTTCACACCCCAACGCCTCATTTTTAACCTAAAACTTGTGTATAAGTATCATTTTGTTAAAATGGGAGTCCGGATAAGGACATGATTATCTTCTCATGCTCATGTGTGATTATTATAGAGCTGTTTATGCCATTTTCCCCCAAAACTTGCACTTTCTTGTCATTTTTAATGTCAATAAGCATAGTATAAAGAGGGATCTAAAATATATATTAGGCATCAAATAAAGAGGTAACTAAAATGGATATTACCTTTGAAATAAGATCAACATTATTGTTTCTCTTCAGCCCTCCTACCCATTGTTATGTACCTCACATGAAATAAAATAATTTGTTAGCAACACAACGTAAATTAAAAAAAATATACGGGTTTACCATGGTAAAATAAAATAAACTAACCTTATTTAAACCATTCCCAATCGAGTCCTTAAGTACTCCTTTCCCTAAAACTATTACCAAGCTCAGTGACAGATAAGTTGGTGTAAGAGAACATAGAATGATAATAATACTTTATCTCAACACTACAAAAGCAATTATAATATAAAACACGCGAAACAAATAACAATTACAATCATCACGAGAAATAGTGTACCTTAACACATATAACTAAAAAATGTCATTCAGTTCATATGAGCAAAATATAAATCATAACTCACCCTAATACTTAATAATTATTTTAAACACATCACCTTTAATAAAGCTCCATGGTTCTCACTCCTTTAGATATAAAATCCAACTGAATATAAGTTTCATGTTTTTGGTTCTTAAGAAAATGCAAAAATATTGATACCCTTACAATTTACAGCCTCGTTTGCTAACTTGTTAAGTTTATGCTATAGTTACACAATACTATATGTCATAACAAAAATTAGTCCCAGAGAGGAGGCCAACCTTTATGATGCCTTCCCAATATTCAAGCCAAGAATAGTGAGGTTGATTGTTGCAATGAACTACTAACCTATTGTGAGAGAAAACGACAAGACCAATATAAACACAAAGCAATTAAAATTGCAAGAATAACTTATCTTTCTGCGATGACAGTGAAAGGTACATCTATTCAATGGAGAATGAAGGATCAAATTCCCTTTTCGCCATAAGCCTCTACCAAAAATGAATTCAATGCTACCTTAATATTAAGGTTAGTCAATTCATGATTCTATTTGGTCATTCTTTGTTATTTGATGCCCTGAAAAATTATAAGTATTATCTAAATGATGTATTGTTTTTAGGACAACAACTATAGGTTATAATCATCAAACAAATTCATTGTTCATTTTTGTTATATATAAACATAATATATGTGCGTTTATAGATGAATTATATGTTTGCCTCTTTTTTTATTCACTTTGACATTTGAATTTTTGAGGATCTTTTTACGCAAGATGTCGTTTTTAATACTGGCATATTGTTAGTCTCCAAAGACTAACCTTGAATTGCACAAACAAGGACAATCAACAGTTATAAAAAGGTTGTATACTGACAAAAAGAACAAGGATAGATCAGAGGGTAGTGCCATGATGAGTCTAGAGAAGAACATCATGGACCAGATGAGTCATTGCATCTTTAGAGTTGGGATTAAAATTTAGAAAATGAGACGGTTGAGAACGCCACAGAGAGTCACTTTATTGGATATATGGGACTCGTCGTCCACATCCTTAAACTGTGAGTTGAAGGTAAACATGTGGGGTTTATAGTATCTAGTGGGTTAGATAGCGAATAAATGTTCAATTTAACGAAAACACACACACACACACACACACACACACATATATATATATATATATATATATATATATAATAATGCTCCTGTGCGGACTAGTCCGCATTTTAAGAATGCGGACCGGACATGTGTCACCTAACGGTGCCCCTAGAAACTATCGCCTAAATTATAGGCACACTTTCTCTCTTTTCTGGGCTCACCGCCAAATGACACATGTCCGGTCCGCATTTTTAAAATGCGGACTAGTCCGCACAAGAGCAGGACTGTATATATATATACTAGCGGATGCCCGTCCCCGAGGGCACGGCGATAAATTTGCTCCCGTGATAAAATTCAGGCCATAATAACCAGCCTTTTTTAAAAAAAAAAAACTTTTAAAAATAATATTTTTAAAAAAATATATTTAAAAAAAATATTTTTTATAAAAAAAATATTTAATTTTTTTAAAAAAAATATATTATTAAAACAATAAAAAAATAATATTGTATATATGTATGCATGCATACATGCATGTGTATGCATGCAAGCATGCAACACATAAAATGCCATGAATGTTTATTATGCATGTTTATCATACATAAGTTACTATTCATAACACCATTGTCCATATTATATAGATATATATATAGGATACCGCTACTCCCACTCCTAAAAACTATTCTCACCCTCCATTTTTATCTCAAATATAAGTAAAAGACTATTATACCCTTGTTGTCAATCCTTATCCTTCTCTCACTTGTATAAAACATAATAAATATTTTTCTTACCCCAAAATTATACACATAAATAAAAAGTACTATTAACTTGACGCACATAAAGAAGGTAACTATTTACTATTTTTAATAAAAAGAAACTGTTTTGTAAAAATGAAAACGTTTTTTATTAAAAATAAAAATAAAAAAGGGTTCTGTTAAAAAAAACTGTTTTAATATTTTAAAAAGTGTTAAAATTTTCATTTTAAAAAACAGTTCAAGCATATATTTTATTCGAAAACAATATTAACTTTTCATTAAACATTTAAAATTTTTACGTTTATATAAATATTTATTTTAAATATAAAATATATTTTGTGTCGTATAGCTCTCCTGTTAAAATTACGAGTCGTGTTAAAATCACGACTCGCGTCGTTTCGTGCTCATGCTATAATTAAGACTCGTGTTATGTCGTACACTTATTAAAATTATGACTTTTGTTGTGTCGTATTTGTGTTAATTACGACACAACAAAAGTCATAATTTTAACAAGTGCACGACACAACACGAGTCTTAATATTAAAACAGTTTTTTTTAACAAAACCCTTTTTTAGTTTTAGTTTTAACAAAAACCTTTTTTTTACAAAACACTACCTAATTAAAACGCGATATGAAATACAATTTTATTTTCTATTTAATACGAGCAAAAGGTTTTTTTACCAAACAAAACGCCGACACTAAAGCTCTTTTTTTTTACCAAACAAAAATACGACACGAAATATATTTGGGTCGTATCATATTTTAATTGTATCGTTTTTGTGCTTTGTAAAAAAAAATTAATTCAGTGTCGTGTTACTTTTATTTGGGTCGTGTTTGTACTAGGTAAAAACATAAGATTGCATGTCATATTTTATTTGGGCCGTGTAATTTTAATTGTATCGTGTTTTTGTTTGGTAAAAAATAGCTTTCGTGTCGTGTTGCTTTTATTTGGGTTGTGTTCATATTAAATAAAAAAAAATTGTTATGTTGCTTTTAATTGGATCACGTTTTTGTTTGGTAAAAAAAAAGTTTTCGTGTCGGGTTGCTTTTAGGGTTTAGAATGTAAGGTTTTGTTTTTTCTTTCGGTCTAGGGTTCATGGTTTAGTTTTTTTTTTCCTTTTTTTTATTTAAGCTTTAGGGTTTACAATTTAAAGTATTTGTGGGTGTTTTCATATGGTGATGGGATTTTTGTAATTAAAAAAAGGCCTAAATATATATTAGTGTATACACTAAAGACTATGAAACTTTAGTGCTAAAATGTATATTATTGGATTAGAGCTCAAAATAGCTTATTGGTCTAGGATTATATTGAGAAACCCTCTTATTTTTTATGCATCAAAAAAATATTTAATATAAAAATTAAATACAATCCAATATATTTAATAGGAGCCCAAACGACATGCCGATTGGCAGACCCCTGCCAATGCCGATCGGAACCTTCCTTTTCCTCTGCCCAAGGAAGCCCAGGAGATCGTGCCACTTTCCAAATATAAACCCTTACCACATGTCGATCGGGATAACCCCTAAAATTTTGTACAAAAATGCCAGAAGATGCTAGAAAAATCCAAAAATTCTCTGAAAAATTCCTAAAAATGCTATACAAGCATTAAAACATTTCTTCACCCAAAAACCATTTAATGTTCCTACAATACCCAACCAGATTAATATCACATTCTTACCCATAACCCAATCCTTAAAATGCATGCCAAAAAATGGTGCATCCCAAAAAGGTCCACTACAATTCCCCAACGGAAACCAAAATCAAATGCTTCCTCAACATGATTACATAATATCCTCCCAATTCCCCAGTGGATTTTCAAACTTCCTCCATAAAAGACATGATCTCTAGTCAATTTCATTCGCCAGTAGAGTCTCATAACGATAAAACCATAAGACTCCCCGAAGAACAAACCTCCCCGTGTTATAATTTTAGGTCCTCGGAATTGACCTCGGCCCTCAGAATTGGTCATCCCAACTTTAATTCCTCAGAATCGACCTCGGACCGAAGAATCGATCGTCATAACTTTGGATCCTCAGAATTGGCCTTGGCCTATAGAATTGATCGCCTAAACTTTAGGTCCTCAGCCCTCAGAATGGTCATCCTAACTTCAGGTACTCAGAATCGACCTCGGCTTGCAGAATCAGTCGTCACAACTTTCGGTCCTTAGAATTGACCTTGGCCCACATAATCGGTCATCCCATATTTAGGTCCTCAGAATCGACCTCGGCCCTTAGAATAAGTCATCTTGACTTTAAGTCCTCAGAATCGACCATGGCCCTCAGAATCGATCGTCATAATTTTATGTCCTTATAATTGACCTCGGCCCGTAGAATCAGTCGTACATACTTTAGGTTCTCAGAATTTACCTCGACCAATAATATCCGTTGTTACAACTTTATATCTTCAGAATCAACTCGACTCGTAGAATCGGTCGCCTCACCTTTAGGTCCTGAGAATTGATCTCGTCTTGCAGAATCGATCGTCCCCTCTTTAGGTCCTCAGAATTGAACTCGAATTGTAGAATTGGTCACCCCCAGCATAACTTTTTGTCCTCAGAATTGACCTCGACCCTCTGAATTGATCATCCTTATCCCTTTAGCCTACATAAACGACCTCTTTACCAAATATCCATATGGTGTCTATTCGACGACCTTTACTTTTTACAAAGATCACCCGTCGATGGGCTCTGTAGACACCATATTCTATTAGCCTCCCAAGACTCTCTGTAGGTCCCTATCACTTCCCCCTACCATAAAAACCTAGATCATATCCCGAGTACCGATCTAGAAGCCAAATGGGCCCTCCTAGGTCCATTTGACTTCGATCACGTTTCTTATCAAAGCAAAAGCTCAATGAATATTTGAAGGGCTCTAAATACCCTTTTTAACGATCCACCCCATGCATGAATTAGCCTTATGGTTCAGACGAATGATCTGTTTTACTTGAAAAAATCGATCTAGAGGCCACTAGGCGCTCCGGAGCCCCATTTTAACCCCAATCTACTTTCTCGCCTAAGTGAAAGCTCTATGAATATTCAAAGGGATCTGAATTTATTTTTTAATGGTCCACCCTGTGCATAAATTGGATTTATCATTCAGATAAACGATCCATTTCCCTTAGAAAACTGATCTGGAGGCCACCGGGCGCTCCTAGTCTCCGTTTGACTCCCGTTAACTCTTCATCTCGAATGAGACTAAATGAATCCTTAAAGGGCACTGAATATCCTCTCCAACAGTTTTCCCCGTTCACAAATAAGCCTTACGATATGGATGAATGACCCATCATCTAATGCTTTCAAGCCCCATGTGACCAAGATCAACTCTTCGAACCGAATGAGACTAAATGAATCTTCAAAGGGATATGAATACCCTTTCCAACTATCCACTATGTGTGTGAATCATCCTTGTGGTTAGGACGAACGATCCAGTTTCCTCCAGGAATCTCCTGCCCAATACACCGTAGGGTGCTTTTGAGCCTCGTTTGACCAAAATTAACTCCCGAAATAGGGATCAGCCCAATGGATTCTTGAAGGGCTCTGAATACCCTTTCCAATGGTATGCTCTGTGCACAATTTGGACTTACGGATTGCATTTTATGACCATTTTTTTGAGAAATATGCATGAGGTTACCGAATGACAAACCCATTTCCCTGCCTATCAGCAGTCTGTCTAGGGATGCCTAATGATAGGCAGTTCAAGTACAATGCCGATCGGCACCCCCTTGACCCAATATAAGGAGATAATGAGCTCACTTTGAAAGGCACCCCAAAAATAACCCTCTTAGTGATCTCAGCAATATCCTCTCAAAGTCAACATAGTTTCTCTATTGAAATCTGTAAGAACATATATCTTATCATGCTCATTTATTGTAATTGGCTTAATTCTGGACAAAATAAATTAAGTCTAGGCTAGTTTTATTATGGAGTTTAATTGAAGCCTATGATAAAGTTGAAGTCCAAGAATGTGCAAATTAAAGCTTTGAAGAAGATTTCAAGTCAAGAGGTGTTACATATGTTTAAGATCACTCAGGTATGAATACTTGTGAGCAATTGAGTAATTTTGAATGTTGATTAAATGCTGGGTGATTTAAATATTTGGGAATTAAATATTTTTATGTTTTAAAAATATTTCTGAGCTATAAATAATTTAATCAAAATTCGAGGATTTATTTAAAAGAAAAAATACTATCACTTTCGCTCGAACGAGACTGGGAGTCATTCAAACGACATCCCTATGTCGTGCGAACGAGATCCCCATCTCGCTTGAACGAGATTGTCGCCTCGATTTTTGTGTCTCAGTTTTCTTGGACTCTGTGTTGCTCACTTATATAATAAAATTTTTTTGCGAAAGTTTAACAGGCAAAACAGTTTCAAAAAATTATTCCCATACAGTTTTTCTCTTCATCTGGTGTTTATTCAAGATCAAATTATTCAATTCCGAAGTTAGTGATCTTAAACGCAGTTATCGGAAGATAATTCATTCACTACACCGTTTTGCACTTTGTGGGGAGAACTCTACAACCAGAAAGCTGCGTACTATTGTGAAGGGAGACCTTATGAAGGAACTTGTGGATAAGCCGTCTTCTTTTCTACTACTGCCCACCTAGAGTTCTTGCAGGATATTCCATCCGAGATATCGAAACCGACACCTGTGGGTATTTCGTATGTCACCGTATTTCATTGTAATCCGTGTAAGTTGTGTCTTAAAAATTATAGTGAAATAGAAAGGTTTTGCCCTTCGGGTATTTTTCCTGAAATTATTTCTTTTACCGCTTGCTTTATTCATGGAATGGATTTAATCACTTAGATGCATGTTTAGGGTTTAAGAAGTTAAAATTGGATATAACTAAAAATTGGAACAAAGTTGGTCTTACCTAAAGTACACACCAAAGGGCCATTTCAAATTGGTATTAGAGCTTATTGCACTATCTTATTGTGTTTGTGATTCCGTGTCTTTAGGTATGCTTTTCGGTGGTTTTGATGATTTTAGAATTCACCTGTTTGAATCATCTAATTGGAAATTACACATGAAAATTGCTCTTAAAATATTGGTTAATAAGAGTGATTGTGAAAAGTGTCTTTGGTACAAAGGGTTTGGTCACAGGATAGATGAGTGTCCCACTAAACTTAGGGAGAATTTTAATAAATCGATGAATCGTGTTTCTACCCTTAGTGATAGTGATCCAGAAGAAGAAAACTTTTATGCTAGTAAGCGTGAACTTCCCACCTTTGTGGCTAGTCATGTAAGTGATAAAGACTTACCTTTGCATGATTCTTCCGCAGCCACATAAGTTGATACACCTGAGAGTGAGGGTGACGTGATTGAGGATGAGAGTGAAGATGAGAGAGATTCGCAAACTGCTTTCAAAGAATTGTATGAAGAAACTTTAAAAGCAAAGCAAGCAAACTTGAAATTAGGAGCTATGTTGAAAGAACGTGCCATAGAAAAAATTAATTCCAATGCTCTAATTGAGGATCTTATGGCACGTGAAAAGAAAATTCGAGAGAAGCTAGAATATGTCAAGGGTGAGAGAGATAGACTTCGAGGATTGATGGAAACTATGAAAAAGGAAATTCTGGAGTTTGAAAACTCTACCCATTTACTTGACAAGGATAGGTGAGCTTGAGGAAAAACTGAGATATTCGAGTAAAGTTAAGTTTGATTTGGAGGCTAGGTTTGAAAATTTAGTCAAAATCCTAGGCACCGTCAAAATCAAAGATAATCGGCGTGGTATTGGCTTCGATAATCATGTCGCACCTGCTCCCAAAGCCAAAATTGTGTAAACAAGAGAGCTGCCTAGGAACTTTAGGAGAGAGCCACCTAGGAAGGTGAGGTATAATCGGCCTATAGGACACGCTCCTCACCGTATCTACACTTTCACTCATTGCGGTAGGAGAGGCAATCTTTAGACGGTTTTGCTACAATCTAAAAAATTCTCGTAGAAAGTCTAAAGCCATTTCGGTTCCCAATGCCCCTTCTCGTCTATTCACACCTACTAGGGTTAAGAAGCGTTAGGTATTAGGCTTGGTGATTCTCGAATCATTGCTTGTGGTTCTCCTCATGTTTCATCCTTCGATTGAGGTTGTTCGTTGGTTTGTCATACACTAGTATTTACATCTTGCATTATATTTTGCTAGTGTTATGGCACGTTTCTAGTTTTTGGTATGTATTTAAGTCTTATCAAAAATACAAAAAGATTTTGCTTTTTATAAAAACTTTTGAAAATATAAAAATATTTTTGGTTTTTGAATCGTGAGGTTACATGGTTGATATGGGATATTAGTGTGCTTGACCCCCCCTTTCTTTTCATTATTCATGTGGCTAGGACATTTGGTCATTGTTATTGATTCTTAGAATGATCGTATCCATTGAATTACGGGAATGTTTCGAAGTTGATATGCTTTTTTATTCAAGTTTTCTTATATGACATCCTTGCACACATGCACGAGTTTATATAAACGTTTGACTTATCTTGCATAGTTGAGTTTGGTGAGATGTTCTTATCTCAATTTTGTCATCTATGCGTAAGTAAACTTAAGGAGGAGGTGTGCTTGTAAGAACCGTTTTCAGTGAGAATTGATATTTAAAAATATGATGAGTGTTCACGGGAAAGGGTTGCGAGAGTATAAAATTGACTCGTCATGAAAGCTATCGTTTAAAAGCGCCCCAAAGAAAACAAGGTAATAAAAATCATATGCCAATAATTGGGGCCAATAGGACTTTCTCTTAGTTGAGATTGATAGATTTTTCTAAAGATCTTGATAAATTCATATATATGAGGGAGTTTGGTTGGAAATAAATTTAAACGGGTTTGCACCACGAATCCTATGTTGAAACATCGTATCATGACGCTATTATTTGTAGAATCGTAAAAATCCAAACTTGTATGCATGTTGATTAAGTTTAGTCCATTAAACTCACTCTTATATTGTCTCAAATGGCTTTGATAAAGTTTGATGATTTCTCTCTATCAATTAGAACTCTTTGATCGATTCGACGTATTGAAATGATGAGTTATTATAATTGAGCATATTAGTACCATGTTAACATGTAATTCCCGTTGGTCACTTTTTACAATGTTTTCTGTTTTGATGTCTATATCTTCCAGGTACTGTTTTGAGTTAATTTTTTCACTGGGCAAATACTGAATGTTTTTGGGGTGTTTCTGGAAATTTTAATTTCTCGTTCGAACAACATCTTATGTCACGCGAAGCTGTCGTTCAAGCAACTTATCAAAGTCATTCGAGCGACATCAAGCGAGATCAAGGTTTTCACTTTACACAACTCGTTCGCGTTTTAACCTTTTTCGTTCACTCATACCCTTTCCCTACTCAAGAGACAACATCTCTATTTGGGAAAATACTGCCATTGTTTGAATTCGAAGCTTCGTATTTCTGGACTCTCATCTCGAAGTTCTCTTGTGTACCTCCCTGTGTTGGTTCGGTATTCTACAGTGACTGACCCTGTTCACAAACCGTCTTTTGTGGTTCTCCGTTGTGTAGACCCCTTCTTGCCGGGGATTTCACCTTCGCGGTGGTTCTGTGTGTTTTTCTGACGTGGGTTTTACTAGAGGTTTATTCTCCTGAGAGTTTGTTCCTCCGGACTGTTACTCTGTGTACCTCTGGTGACGGTTTCCCTTTTTTTGGTGATTTCGAGGTAATTCAGTTTATGTCTTTATCTTGAGTTTTTATCAAAAATCTTTTGAGTAAATATTTGGTTTCTATTTTTAGAATTGTATTTCTGATTTTGGCTGTTGGTTGTGATTGGTGTTTACGGTGGCTAGATTGGACTGTTGTACGGAGATAGGTTCTTAGGTGTGTGTATGTTCCTTGGCGACTGTACCTTTTCACTCATCACACATTACTCGTCCATCATGCCCCCTCAATGTTGTGGTTCTTCGATAGGACGACTCGACACTCCACCACCCTTTGCTCTAGCTCAGAGAGCTCAGGCCAGTAGGCCTCCGTACTCCCCAGTGAGATGGGCCACTCATGCTGGGTATGATCAATCTGTTTATTGGGTATCCAGATTCGATCAATTGTTCAGGAGAGGGTGTTTCGCTATTCTGAGTTTCACGAGTTCGGTGTCCAGCACTGGCTATCTAATAGGGGTTGGGAGTCTATGTTTGAGGCTCGTGGGGTTGTCTATTCGGACATTATCTGAGAGTTTTTCTTTTTCACTCTTCCCCACGTTGATGGGATCTTTTCTACTGTATGTGGCGTTCTTGTTCTCATCACAACAGATCTCATAGCTGCCTTTTTGTAACTTCCCCCGCATCCCTGACACTATGTTTCCTCATTATACCGATGATGGACCTACATATGATGATATTCCGCATCATTGCTTCTAGGAGATTCCCTAGGCTGGTACTACAATGTTCCATCGCCAACTTTTTCCTGCCTTCCATGTACTTAGTAGGTTTGTGTCAGCATCCATTTATCCTAGGATAAATCATACTCAGATTAGATCTGACATTGTATATTTCATTTATCACATCTCTCAGAGGTGGGATATCGATCTACCGACGGTTATGCTTCGTGTTATATCATCTATCACCATTAGTGGTACCATCACAGTCCGCCCTGCTCTTCCATATGGGACTCTCATTTCCATTATTTTCACTGCTTCTAGGGTTCCTGTTTTAGAGGGTGATCAGCACCTCCATTCGCCTACTATTATTGATCGTTCTACTTTCACTCCTTTCGAGAGTCATTTTCCACAGGCAGCGAGAACTAGAGCTCCACCCACTAAGGGAGCTTCCACCGATGTTGATCCTTGCCAGCCTGCTGATCCCTCTATTCTGTGCACCTTCGATTTTTCTTATCCACCACCCTCCACTCCTGCACCCACACGTCCTATTGAGGAGGAGGTTTCTACGTTACAAGCACAGGTAGCTACTCAGTCTAGGATGTATGACTCTATCATGGACAGATTTGATGCTGAGGCCAAAGTACGTGTTTATGCTGAATCCAAGATGACATCATTTTTTGATGATATGTGGCAGAGAGTGCAGCTGAGAGGCGCATGATCTTTTGGACTAGGTCATATTTCATTTACATATTCTGATGATACTGCTACTGCTGCTGATGATGCTCCTGTCGATGCTTAGTTGTATTTGTTTTATTGTAATTGAGACATTATCATTCCAGATGTATTTTTTATTCTTAGATATGATGTACTCTTCTGGACCGTTGTATCACTCTTGGTTTATTTTATGACATGGATGTACTGTTTATTTTGCAGTTTTGTGATTCTCTTGTTATGATTCAGTTACTATTATTTTTCACTATCCATTATCATACTGATATTGTTTTTCTAGCCATGCCATTCATTCTCATATATTCATGTTAGACTTGGTGTGTTTGTCCCACCTTTTGTCTATTCCAGGCAAAAAGGGGGAGAGATATATGATGTAGGGGGAGTTTATTTTTCGTTATGATATTATTTTTGTTTTTATTCCTCCATACTTCACTTGGGTATTTGTTTGTGTCTCTTGTGTGTAGGTATATTGTTCAGAGATTCAGATATTTATTAATACATCACATTCAGAGACATAATCAGATTCAGATGATTGCCATTCAGAGATAGAATCGGATTCAAATGCTTGCTGTTTATTCAGTTTCATTATGTCCCATGTCATTTTGATTTTTGGGATAGGACATATACTTTTTACGGCATATAGCATTTCTGTTTAGTTTTGTCCCGAAATAGCCAAAGAGGGAGATTTGTAAGAACATATTTCTTATCATGCTCATTTATTGTAATTGGCTTATTTTCGGACAGAATAAATTAAGTCTAGGTTAGTTTTATTATGGAGTTTAATTGAAGCCTATGACAAAGTTCAAGTCCAAGAATGTGCAAATTCAAGCTTTGAAGAAGATTTCAAGTCAAGAGGTGTTACATATGTTTAAGATCACTCAGGTATGAATACTTGTGAGCAATTGAGTAATTTTGAATGTTGATTAAATGCTGGGTGATTTAAATATTTGGGAATTAAATCTTTTTATGTTTTAAAAATATTTCTGAGCTACAAATAGTTTAATGAGAATTTGAGAATTTATTTAAAAGAAAAAATATTAGCACTGTCGCTAGAACGAGACTGGAAGTCGTTCAAATGACATCCCTATGTCGTGCGAACGAGATCCCCATCTCGCTCGAACGAGTTTGCCGCCACGATTTTTGTATCTCAGTTTTCTTGGACTCTGTGTTGCTAAGTTATATAATAAAATGTTTCTGCGAAAGTTTAACAGGCAGAACAGTTTCAAAAACTTATTCCCATATAATTTTTCTATTCATCCGTTGTTTATTTAAGATCAAATTATTCAATTCCAAAGTTAGTGATCTTGAACGCGTTTACCAGAAGATAATTCATTCAATATGCCGTTTTTCACTTTGTGGGGAAAACTCTACAACCGGAAAACTGCGTGCTATTGTGGAGGGAGACCTTATGAAGGAACTTATGGATAAGCCGTCTTCTTCTCTACTGCTTCCCACCTGGAGTTCTTACGGGAGATTCCAGTCGAGACATCGAAACCGACACCTGCGGGTATTTCGTATGTCACCATATTTCATTGTAATCCGCATAAGTTGTGTCTTACAAATTATAGTGAAATAAAAAGGTTCTGCCCTTCGGGAATTTTTCCTAAAATTATTTCTTTTACCGCATTATTTATTCATGGAATGGATTTAATCACTTAAATGCATGTTTAGGGTTTAAGAAGTTAAAATTGGGTATAACTAAAAATTGGAACAAAGTTGGTATTAACTAAAGTACACACTAAAGGGCTTTTTCAAAATCTTTCCTCTATATTCCATTTCCATCCGTTTCACATCCAATTTAGAAAAAATTCTTTCCCTCTCCTCTTACAACCACCATCCACTTGTGAGGGCCGCCTTTTTAGCAACCAAGATCAATCGACTAGTCTCCAAGGAAGGTCTAGACATTCTTCTCTCTCTTTTAATTTCCTTATTTTTGCATTAGTTATATAATCCTTACTTTAGCATTTCATCTTTGTTAGTCCATACATACTAATAATCTCACTTATTAGTAGTATTCCTCATAACATATTTTCTATAAAAAATTAAAAAAAAAGTGTGGGTACCCAGAATTTAGTACTATAAGCCTGGACGAGTAGCCCAGCCCAAGCAGCCCAAAGTCCAGGCCCCTCATCTTTTGTATGGATCCGATTTCCCCACGATCCCATGAAGGGAAGTTATGGGGGAGCACGATCCCATGAAGGGAAGTTATAGGGAAGATGGCTAAAATGGAGGAATCCATCATCTCCATTAACTAACCTACACATATATAAATTAAACCCTAGGTCCGAGGCAAAGGAGAAGTTGTATTCTCTGTATTTATTCTCCAGAATATAGAGAAATAATACTGACTGCACCACCGTGGACGTAGGCACATCTTTACTGAACCACGTACACCTGTTGTTGTGTGATTGGCATTTTATTTGTTCTTTCTTGGTCATTACTTCTCTCATATTTATTTGTGTTGCACAACAATTGTCACCAACAGTAATTGCCACCACAATTGGCGCCGTCTGTGGGAAGCGTTCATCTTTCCCTGAGAAGGGCCCACGCCAAGGAAAGAATCTAAGATGTCTGGTCACAGCAGCAACGCTCCTCAAGCAGGAGATATTCAAGAGCCACCTGCTCCTCGCAGGATTAGGTCTGAGGTCCGACGCTCAGATCATGGGGCTCGCTTGGAGAGGCCAGCCTCAGAAGAAAGTCAAGAACCAGCAAGGTCCACGCAGATATCCAGATTGATTGATGCATACGAGGCAAGGCTCCACGACCAGAGGGAGTCTTCTCGCAGATACGAGACTGAGAATGCTCGTTTGAAAAGAAGACTGGAAAGACTGGAGAAGGAACTACATTCCAATACCAGGAGACACCCCTATCGCACTCCTAGCCCTCAGGTGAGCAAATCTCGCAGCCGAGGAAGGAGCCCTAGGTGGGAATATCAAAGGGTCGAAGGTGGAAACTCAGACGACGACCTCCGCGAGCAACTCAGAAAAGCTCGCCGCTACCAGAGCCCTGCTCGCAGCGACGAAAACATACGGAACCTAGTCCGCAGAGAAATGGACCAACATCCAGCTCACCGCGGCACCAGGTCGACCAGAGAACTCGCCAGGAGGGCCCTCAAGACCCAGATGAAGTCACCCTTCACGAAGGAAATTGAAGAGGAAGAGGCCCACAAGAAATTTGCCATTCCAAGGTTCAAGATTTACGACGGGAAGACTGATCCCATTGATCATGTCAGGCAGTACCGGCAAGCCATGACCCTCTGGAATCATCGGGATGCACTGATGTGCCATATTTTCCCCTCAAGCCTCCATGACGTGGCCCAGAAATGGTATGAAAAACTCCCTCACCGATCCATCAGAAATTTCAAATCCCTGGCCGAGCTCTTTACGGCCCGGTTTATCACCAGCAGCTCCCATCCCAAAAGGATGGATGCCCTATTAACCATGAAGAAAATGCCTCAAGAAACACTCCGAGACTATGCGAAGAGATACTGGGAGTTATTCAACGAGATCGAGGACTGCGCGGAAGAGGTGGCAGTGGCTTCCTTCAAAATTAGATTACCTAGCTCTTCCCTCCTTTACCAGTCCTTAACGAAGAAGGAAGCTATGACCATTGACGACCTGATGGCCCGGATTGAGAAATACGCAAAGGTGGAAGATGTCACCCGCCTTAATGTAGGAGAAAACGGTCGAGCCAAGCTCACTACCAAGGGAAGTGAGAAAGTTGAAAACCAGAAGAAAGGAGGAAAGAGTGGGGGCAAGAATGGCTCCAAAAGCGGAGGGAACCCTGACGTAACAAAATTGTTCCAGGCGGTCAACACCGTCTTCAAAGAGCCGATTTACAAAATTCTCGCGAAGATCAAGGATGAGCCGTTCATCAAATGGCCCCGGAAAATGGGAGGAGACCCCTCGAAAAGAAACAATGCATTAAGATGCACTTTCCACAAAGAGGGAGGGCATAAGACCGAGCACTGCAAGGCTCTTAAGTCCCACCTCGAGGAGTTGGCCCAGTCCGGACATTTGAATGACTTTGTGGAAAAGAAGGTAGAGAAAGTGGCTGCCCACAAAGAGGTGAAACCCGACAATGTGTTGGAAGATGATGCCGGACACGAATTCACAGTAATCCACGGAGTATCTGACGTCAAGCAAATCCAAGGGAACTCAGCTCGAATGGAGGTAAACAAACTGACAGCGGTAATGCAAGCTTTTCAGATTGACCCAGCAAAATCACAGTCAGGAAAACGTCGGCGAGCAGAGGACATCAATTACAACAAGCAGATTGTCTTCATGGATGAAGATCTTGTGGGAGTAAGGACCCCACATCATGATGCCTTAGTCATTACACTCTGGATAGCCAACTTTGACATCGACAGGCTGCTCGTCGATCAAGTAAGCTCATCCGAAGTAATGTACATCGACCTGTTCCGGAAATTGAAGTTGAGCGTCGCCGACCTAAAGGGAACTACTGTCCCTCTGGTCGGCTTCGCTGGAAAAATGACCATGCCTCTGGGCAAAATAGTACTGCTAGTGCGCGCTGGAAATGTTTCCAAGGTGATCGAATTCTTGTGGTCGACATTGATTCACCGTATCAGGCCATCCTCGACAGGGGATGGCTTCATGCAATGAAGGCATTCTCCTCGACCTACCACCAGAAGCTCAAATATGTCACCGAGCGAGGAGTAATGGAGATACATGGCGACCAGGCGATGGCAAGGAAGTGCTTCAAAGCGGCCATCCTACCAAAGCCATAGAAAAAAGCCGTTCAACCCAGCGAGAAAGTGGAGGAAGGTGCAATTCCTTCCAAATAGCAATTAAAATATGGAAGGCCTGGAGTGGAAGAGACCAGGCTCCTCCCCTCCGAGCGTGTCGTCGAGGACCTGGTAGAAGTGACGGCTAGAGAAGGCGACAACAGCAGAGTCTTCCTGATCGGAGCATCACTCACTGACCAAGAGCAAAAGGATTTGTCAACCTTACTCAGAAGCAACATAGATGTTTTCGCTTGGGAACCTTATGAGCTGCCAGGAATCGATCCCAATATGGTCTGCCATCAGTTGCACGTCGATCCCACATTCAAGCCGATAACGCAGAAGGCACGGCGAACTGCTCCCGAGAAGTCCAAAGCAATAGAAAAAGAAGTCAAAAAACTGCTGGATGCAGGATCCATACGGGAAGTGCAATTCCCCAAATAGTTATCCAACCCAGTGGTAGTTCCGAAAAGCAACGGGAAGTGGAGAGTTTGCATAGACTTCACTGACCTCAACAAAGCCTGCCCCAAGGATAGCTTCCCTCTTCCGAAAATAGACCAACTAGTAGACGCCACCGCAGCTCACGAACGAATGAGTTTCCTGGACGCGTACTCAGGATATCACCAGATTCCCCTGTATGCCCCCAGATCAGGACAAAACGGCGTTTATCACGACGGTTGGTTTATATTGTTACAAGGTCATGCCTTTTGGGCTAAAAAATATAGGGGCAACCTATCAGCGACTAGTTACTAAAATGTTCAAGAATCAAATGGGAGACACAATGGAGGTCTACATCGACGACATGCTCGTCAAGAGCAAGGAGAAGAAGAATCACCTCTCGGACCTGTCAAGTACATTCGAAATCCTCAGAAAGTACCGAATGAAACTCAATGCGAGAAAGTGTTCCTTCGCTGTCCAGTCAGGAAATTTTCTTGGGTATTTGGTCAGCAAGCGAGGCATAGAGGCTAATCCGGACCAGATTGATGCAATCAACAGAGTGCAACCTCCTCGCACAGTCCGAGATGTACAGAAGCTCACTGGAATGCTCGCTGCTCTAAATCGTTTCATTTCTAAATCCTCCGAGAGATGCAAGCCTTTTTTCCAACTCTTAAAAGGCAGCAAAACAGTAGAGTGGAGCCCAGATTGCTCGCGAGCATTGGACGAGCTCAAGTCCTATCTAAGCACTCCACCACTACTTGTCATACCACAGCAAATGGACTCTTTGTACCTCTACCTCTCTGTATCCAGTCATACTGTCAGCTCAGCGCTAATGTGTGAAGTTACAGGAATCCAACATCCAGTCTATTATGCGAGAAAAACCTTGTTAGATGCCGAGCAGCGCTACCTACCATTGGAAAAGTTCGCATTCGCCCTAGTAATAGCCTCGAGGAAACTGAAGCATTACTTCGAAGCTCATACGATCATCGTCCTTACATCACACCCCCTCAAGGCTGTCCTAAGGAAGGCGGATTTGTCGGGCAGACTGTCTAAATGGTCAATCGAGCTCGGCCATTTTGACATCCAATTTCAACCAAGGACAACTATCAAGGGTAAAATCCTTGATGATTTCATAGCTCAATTCACAGGCGAAGAACCCTTCGACCAGCCTAAGCCAACAGAGCAAAACAACCAAGATATAGTGGAAAGCTGGAAACTATTCGTTAATGGAGCCTCCAACTCAAAGGGGGCAGGGGTAGGAATTGTTCTCATCACTCCAGAAAACACAGTCCTTGAGCAAGGAATCAGGCTGGGATTTGCAGCCTCCAATAATGAAGCAGAATACGAAGCCCTAATAGCAGGTCTCTAAAAAGCGCAAACTCGGGGAGCAAAGCATTTGCAGGTATTCGGTGATTCGCAACTAGTTTCCAACCAGATAAGTGGAGACTATAACGCGAAGGATGAGAGAATGGCAGCCTACCTCTCCTTAGTAAAAAACTTAATGACGAGCTTTGAAGAGATCAACATCCAACAGTTTCCCAGGGGGCAAAACAGCCACGTTGATGCGTTAGAAGCCCTGAGCTCGGCAGTTGATTCTAGTCTTAAAAGGGTTATCCCTATCGATTTCCTCAGTTTCCCAAGAATTTACCCCAACTGCGAGCTGACAAAAGCAAAACCAATACTCCAATTGGAATCAGCCCCCAGCTGGATGGATCCCTTGAAGGACTATTTAAAGAACGGAACGCTTCCAGAAGACAAGAGAACTGCCCACCAGATAAGAGTCAAAGCCGCTCGCTTTCACTTATCCACAGGAGGTGACTTGTATAAAAGATCTTTCTCCGGCCCCTACCTTAGATGCATCCACCCAGGCGATGTCAAGGCAGTGCTTCACGAGCTTCACGAAGGAATCTGTGGAAGTCATGCCGGAGGAAGATCTCTGGCCTTCCGAGCAATGAAGGAAGGTTATTGGTGGCCATACCTGCAAAAGGACTCCGCAATATATGTCCGTAAATGCCTAAAATTCCAACTTCACGCTCCTATGGTCCACCAGCCTGCCAGCGAATTAAAATCCCTGACCAGTCCCTGGCCCTTCGCCCAGTGGGGAATGGACATCGTGGGACCACTGCCCACTGCTGTCGGTAATCACAAATACCTGTTGGTTGCAATGGACTACTTTACCAAATGGATCGAGGCAAAACCACTGGCGAACATCCGAGATACTGACATGATAAGGTTCGTATGGAGGAATATAATCACTCGATTCGGAATCCCCAGGACCATCATCACTGACAATGGAACACAGTTCGAGAGTGGCCCTTTTCAGGACTTCTGCAACGAACACGGGATCAGGCACCACTTCATCTCGGTGGCCTACCCTCAAAGCAACGGACAAGCTGAAGCCTCCAACAAAACAGTGATCGCTGGATTGAAGAAGCGGTTAGAACGAGCCAAAGGCGCATGGGAAATCGAGCTACCGCATATCCTATGGGCATACAGAACGACTCCTAGGCGAGCAACAGGAGAAACGCCATTCTCACTAGCATATGGTATGGAGGCGATCATCCCACTAGAAGCGGGATTGCCAACAATGAGATTCGACCTTGTCGAACAAGGCCAGAATGATCGGGCTTTGCTCGTTGAACTCGACCTGGCCGACGAGCGTAGGGAACTTGCCCTAGTGAAACTAACGAGCTATCAGCAACATCTCGCGAAGCACTACAGCAAAAGGGTCAATCCGAGGAAATTCAAAGTTGGGGACCATGTTCTAAGAAAGGTCCTGGGCAACACAGTGAAGCCATCAGACGGGAAACTGGGCCCAAACTGGGAAGGACCTTATAAGATAATTAGAGACGACCTGCAAGGTGCCTATCATTTGGAAATGATGGAGGGAAGGGAGATACCACGAGCAAGGAACGCGGCTAATCTCAAGAAATTCTATTTTTAGGAACTTTATTATTAAATCTTTTATTGTATTCGTTATGTGACAGTTCATTTCTCATTTTCACTAATGAAAATCTCTCAGTTAATCACTCTCTAATTAGTAACGGTCATATTTTATTACACATCCCTTCCAAATCACAGGCATAATGGTCGACATAGCAGGGGAACACCCCTCCTCAGGTCATCATCATGAAGCACGACTCAGGTCATCGTCATGAAGCACGACAGACCTCTTAGCATTGCCCCTGGCAATATATGAATCCCTACAGAGTATTCTTAGGCATTAAACCTACTTTGGTTGAACAAAATCCTGATCGGATGAAGACATCCAATACCAGGTGTGTCCTCGCCAATTGCCCTACTTAGGCCTAAGGGAGTGTGATGACACAACCTAAAAGGTAAAGTGAGGGCACAATGGTATTCTTATACTGGACTGGGCGGACACTGACATGACAAAATAAAAAGGATTGTGAAGCAGCAAAAATATAAAAGGATTGGATGAACACGTTTAGTCGGCAAAATTGCCCAAAACTCGAACTTTTCATTAATCTTTTATATCTACAAACAATGATAATACATGTTTAGTCGGCGAAGGTCGCCTAAAGCATTTACAATTATCAAAAAGAAAAAGAGTAACAAAATCTCAAGGAGGTGGAAGCCTCCGAGCAAGATAATCAGCAACTTTAGCTCTCCTTCCATCATCAGGAGCAGGGGCTAGCTCCTCCACGACCTCATTTGCGTCCAATTCCAATAGTTACCGGGGAATAGCATCAATGGGGATCCATCGATCATCCCTCCTGAATGGATTAGGCATCAGAGTGGAGGAGGACATCTCGTGTCGATACCACAACATCGAGTTCCTCGGGACCTGCAGCTCTTTGAGGGCACTCAACCACCCTCTGATGAAGGAGAGCTCCTCGAACTCTGATAGTCTCGTCGGAGCATCCAGCCAGCCTTGATCGTAGCCATCGGACCACACTTGTCGAGGACCGTTCTTGAACAAATGCCGTAGTCGGGCGACGTCCCTCTGGAGCCCAGCAGCAGTTACATAAGCTCGCCGAACATCGCCGTGCAACTCCTCCATCTCCCTCTCACGCTGTTCCTCGACTTCCCTTTTCCTACCCCTGGCACTCCTACCAGCACGCGGGAGGGGAGGCCGAGCATCTCGCGATGAAGAAGAGCCTTGTAGGACTGCCGAAACGGTGCTCGGCGAATGCTCCTTAAGCCTTAGGACCTCCCTCCTCAAGTCTTCATTCTCCTGCTGCAGGAACTCCCCGACCTGGTTAATCTCGGTGGCCTCCAGCAACCTTGCTTTCAGTGCACTGACTTCTTCTTGTACTGAAGCACCGATTTCTTCCATCTCCTGGAGCCTGTCCTTCAGCTTGGCCACTAGCTCAGACTGATCCTTATATTTTTGGTTCCTTAACTTAGCAAACCTGCAAAGTCTAGCAAAGGCCTGGAGAAATACAGGGCTTGCATTAGGACCAAGAGTCCTACCCAGTTGGGAGGTAACAGGAATATAGTCATCCACATCAACCAACTACAGGTAAAAGAAAGATAGAAGAGAGAAAGGGATCAGCATAAACAAAAGGAGAATCTTCTCATTTCATTAATAAAGACCAAGTACATCGAGCAGAAAAAACTTGGGAGATTACAAGCAAAAAGTACAAAAGAAAACCCTAAGAATAGATTAACTAGCAACCTCAGGCTGCCCAGCGGTATCTGGCTGCTTCCCCTTATCAGCTGTAGCAGAGCTATCCCCCTCAGCAGGAACACTTTCAGTTGCCTGAGAAGGGCGAACACCAGCAGGAACTGTATCCGAGGGAAGATCAGTACCCTCGATGGTTGGAGCAGGAGCTGCTTCGTCCACAATTGGCTTGGGACCCGGGTCGTGCTCGTCAAACAGGGAAGACTCAGCATCCACACCAGCAGCCAAAAGAGCTTTGTTCCAGCCCTTCTTGAAGTTCAGACGGCTGATGTAGCCAATCTGAACCTCAGCATCATCATAAGCAGCAGCCCACCCAGAGTTGTATGAGTCCTCCTTAATGGTGGATGCCTAGGCCTTTTCCGCCTCCAGCTGCTCGGCCAGAACCCTATTCTTCTCTGCGAGGTCCAACTTGCTCGAGCATACTAGGTCATAAGCCTTCCTCAGCTCGCCCATCTCCTTAACCGCGTTATCCCTATCGCGGGCAGAATTGACGAGGGCCAGATCAGACGAAACTCGAGCTGTATCAGCGGCTTTCAAATCAGTCTCCAGCTGAGAACCCCTGGCCTCCAGAGCAGACTTTTGCTGCTCCAACTCACCGTTCCTCGTTATCAGCTCGTCGCGAGAACGGTAGAGCACAGCGAAGTCGGTCACAAAATGCAAAGAATAAAGAAGAGATCAGGAAGAGAAAACAATCAAGACTTGTTAAAAAATTGAGAATTGAAAGGAAATTTTACCAAGGCCAGCCTCTGGCTAGCTTGCAGGGCCAGCTGATCGGACCCCAGCGCCCTCTGGCGATCCGCAGGAAGAACTGCTCTCTCAAGCAGCGCAGGAGCTAGCTGAGGAGAAATGGCCACCGAAGCCCCCTCGGGCAAGGCAGATACTGGGACAAAAGCTTGACCTGCCTTGGTCCTTGATTCCAATTTCCTCCTCTCCTCCTCCTTCTCTTTTTCCCTTCTCCTCCTCTCCTCAAATATCTTCTTCTCCTCCACCTTTTTTCTCTCTTCCTCCTTTTTCCTCTTCCTCTCTTTCGCCTGCTCCTCCTCTCTCCTCTTCCTCTCTTGCTCCTAAGAGGAAGGCCGAGAACTTGTAGCCACAACCCCAGATGCAGTCTTCTGTTTCTTTTACCGTTGTGCAAGGAGTACATGGTCATCATCATCATCATCATCCCTGATCAGGTTCTTCCTTGGAGGCATATCTTCACCAGAACTGCTGGAAGTACTCGACGATCCTCGAGCCTTAGAAGCCTCTTCAGAATCAGAAGAGCTGCTACTATCAGAGCTCCCTTCACCGAGAGTACCTGCAGGCTCACTTTCAGAGCTGCTTTCTTCCTCGTCCAACTGTATTGGCTCAGCAGTGGTCTCTTCCAAAGAATCGAACTCTGGTACACTGTCCACAGGCCGAGCTATGAAGCTAGAGCCCACGTTCTTGTATTCTAACAAAAAAGCGGCAGATCTGGGATGCTCGTCGTCACCCAAAGGCTCTCTGATGTTCCAAGCTTTAACCAATTCAGAAATTCGGACTTCGCCAAGAGCAGGCTCCAAGTTTCGTGACCTCGCTATAAAAGAAAAGCGCAGAAAGGAGTTAGAAAAATCATAAATCAGCAGAGATTGAAACAATAATATAATATCTACCTATATATTCTTCCCCATAAAAGGGAACAGTGAACCTCTCAGACCTCGACCCTTCAGATTGGGGGGAGAACTGCCAATTCCTAACAAGAAAACCTTCTTGCCAGTAGTCCTTATGGGAATCAGGTAAATTTACTACCAATACCCTATCAGGGATCCTAGCTTTAAGGTACAGGACACCTGAACTAGTTCAAGAGAAGGAGTAACAAAAGCAGACCTCGGCAAGCCCTAACCTTGTGCTGTACAATTGATTTATCCTATGCACGCCGTTCACTATTTTCCATACGTTGGGCGAACATTGTGCAGGTACAATACTAAAATAGCTAAAGAAATGCAGAAATAGATCATTAGGGGGAAAGGTAAGTCCCTCCTGGGAGAGCAACAAAACATGAATCCAGTGTGCATCCTCTATATCCCTAACGTTCCTAGGAGGCGAGGCATAACACTCAATCTCTACCCACTCAGGAATGTTGTAGAATTTTCTAAACTCCGAGATTGACCTATTTCCAATCTTCGCCATTGGAAAATACAAGAAAAACTACAAACCAAAGAGAAAATGCAAAGAGCCCGAGAAACTTACAAGACAGAAGATCAGGTCAAATGATGAAGAAGCAACGAGAGTGGAGATCGAAAGCAGAAGGTACAAAGCGTAAGAGTTCTCAGAAGATAGAAGATTGCTGGAAAAGCTGAAACGACGAAAAGAAATGTGCTTTATTCCAAAAAACCTTCAAAATCTAATCATATTGCACAGTAAGCGAAGCGGCTGCCGCCAGAATTCGACTCTATAGCTCCCGAGGAATGGCAACGCAATAATCATTTAAATCTGTTGGGCCCACATGCATGGCACAACAAATTTAGGCGCAATTGTGGGTACCCGCAATTTAGTACTATAAGCCTGGACGAGTAGCCCAGCCCAAGCGGCCCAAAGTCCAGGCCCCTCATCTTTTGTATGGATCCGATTTCCCCACGATCCCATGAAGGGAAGTTATGGGGGAGCACGATCCCATGAAGGGAAGTTATAGGGAAGATGGCTAAAATGGAGGAATCCATCATCTCCATTAACTAACCTACACATATATAAATTAAACCCTAGGTCTGGGGCAAAGGAGAAGTTGTATTCTCTGTATTTATTCTCCAGAATATAGAGAAATAATACTGACTGCACCACCGTGGACGTAGGCACATCTTTGTTGAACCACGTACACCTGTTGTTGTGTGATTGGCATTTTATTTGTTCTTTCTTGGTCATTACTTCTCTCATATTTATTTGTATTGCACAATAATTGTCACCAACAGTAATTGCCACCACAACAAGAAAAGAGGGTTTTACTTATAAATTCCAAACGGGTTTCCTCACCACATTTTCTAAAACCAAAATATCATTTTTCTACACTTACACATCTAAAAAAAATCGCCAATTGGATTAATGGGATAAACCCCACCCTCATATTGCATGTGAACTACGTGGACTTTGATGCCTTTTTAGGCTACGTAGTCATCTCAAGTTCAACTCGAGACTCGAGTCCTCCTTGCATATATTTTATTCATATATTATTTCTATATATTGTATTTGTGATTCTATTTGCGCTTTATCTGACATATTTTGTCATTTCACCATAACGATCGATATCCCAATGAGCGCACACATTATGTTTTTAATTATTATTTTGGGAACACTCTTACGGATGATCTCACTCCGCCTTTCTCCATTTATATATATATACGCACACACTTCACAGAGTTTTTAAGAAAAACAATAACACAAGCCCATGAGATACCAAAAGGGATGGATGGGTGCCTAACACCTTCCCATTCCGCAACTTAGCTGTCGAATCTTTGAACTAGTTGGTTTCGCAAGCATTAGTATGTGACAACCCGAATATAATTATGATAAATTATTTTTAAATCATGATTAGATTATGTGATATGGATAATAAATTATTAGGATATATAATGTTAAGTCATTATATTTAGTCTAATCCTAGCGTCATAAAGCATGAAATATTGAATTAGTTACAAATGTGAAATTTTGAAGTTTTCGGTAGGAATGTTCATGTTTAAGACTACTTTTGACCTTTATGACCTAACAATTGACTTGAGGTGAAAAATAGATATTCGTAGATATATGAGTTAGGTTTGTAACACAACAAACGGTTCATCGAACGTACATCCGAGTAGGAAGATATTGTCTTTTTATGAACAGGGGTAAAGTAGTCATTTAGCCTTAAATGATATTTTGTTTTATATAATGCCACATGTTATATTTTGATTGGACCAAGGGGGGTGACCTTATGCCGACTTATAACCCTTTAATTAATCTCCTCCTTTAGCATATTTCAGCCATGGAAGAGTTTTAACCTAAGTAAAGAGAGTTTTGAAGTTTAGGAAGAAAGTGTGAGGAGAAATTGGAGAAAAATTTATAGAAAATTACATAAAAGCCCCTAAGGTAATTCCATCCATAAATTTTGTTTGATTTTTTTGTATTTCTGATTTAAATGATATAAATAATCATTTGTTTACTGAAATTCCATGTCTTGATGTGTACTCATGGATAGATGCATGCTTAAGAAAACTTGAATGTGTAAACCCTTGAAATTGCTTTGTTTAGAAACCTTGTATATTCAAACTATATTATCTTTTTGTATACTTATAAAAATTGATTGATTCCAATTGGAGATTAAAATAGATCATATATGTATATCATATCCGAAAATCAAGTAAAAATTCAAAGAAATGAAACTTGGGTGATGGTTTGAATTTCGGATATGAAAGCTGCCCCAAAAGAGTAAATATGCATACCATGTGTTTGATGTTTTTCTTGACATAGCAAATGAAGTCTAAAAATTATGAAATTTTAACCTTGTATTATTCAATATATTTTCCGAAATCAAGTGAAATATCATAGAAAGTTATGATGTATAAAAATTATGAAAATTCTTGGAAGATGAGTGAATGATAGAGGAGCATATAGAGCAGATTTGCTATGTAGTAAAAAAATTGACATATCTTGCCCTAGGAAACTTGGAATGATGTGTTGTATTTTGTGTTGGAAACCTAATATGATAAGGATTGGATTACCAAGAAGAATTAAAGTAGTTTTGGGCTGTAATTTGAATATGTTAGATATCAAATCTTGAGTCTAGACGGGACTTCATTTATAATGAATTATTTGAATTGAATCATATGATGCTTATGAATTGAGTTATGTTGAAGTTATTCTTTGGATTATTAATATTATTAGGATGATACTAATATTGTAAGAATGATAGGAAGGGAAGAAGAGCTGATTGAACAAGTACCGGATATAGGCAAGGGAAAATCCCGTTAAACTGTCAAGGTGAGTGTACTTAAGATTGTCTCATATATGCAGATATATGAATATAGCTCTAAGAGAAGGATTTGTTTGGGTCTTATGATCCAGGATTGGTTTGAATACTTCGGTATTCAAGATTTGTTTGGATATTCAAATATTCAGGATTTGTTTGGGTCTTATGATCCAGGATTGGAATTGGACAAAGATCCAATGATTTAATTTGTCTTATGACAAGGATTTGTTAGAACTTATGTTCCAGGATTTGTTATTGCCAATGGGAAGAATAATTTGGATCTTATGATCCAGGATTTGTTGGAACTTATGTTCCAGGATTTGTTCTTGCCAATGGGCAGAATTATTTGGATCTTATGATCCAGGATTTGTTATTGCCAATGGGCAGAATTGTTCGGATTTTATATCCACATATTTGATATAGAATTGTTATTTCATTGTAGGGAAGGAGTAACTCACTAAGCTTAATGCTTACGGTTTATATTTTAATAATTTCAGGTTTGTATGCTGCCAGCTAGGATACCATATGACCGATAAATTTGAGAGTTGCACCGTTGGAAAGAGCTGGGGATTAAATATGGTGATTTTATCATTGTCACACTGAAGATTTTAATATACTCACACATTGTATATATTGCGTTGGTATGGATTAAGTTGATGATTGTGAAAATTTATCATAGTTACTCATAGTATTGTATGTCCTCTTAATTATGACTCTGATATTGATTTCATTATGTCATAATAATAATATTATGTTCATTATGCACAGTACGTAGAAAAATATTGATAAATGAAGTATATTTTCCAATGGGCTCAAGATTATGATCCAATTATTCTAATAACAAATGATTAGTATGGATATTGGGCATGGGGTGTGACAATTAGTGGTATCAGAGCGTGGTTATTAATTCTGGATGCATGTGACGATTAGATGGCAGTATTGAGTTAATTTGAGATTTATGATTAGTTTATGTACTAACCAATAGTTTAGTATTGTAAACTGTTTATATTGGCTGTTAGAACTTTGTTGTAATACAGATAATTCCAGATGGAACTTGGGAATGGGCAACATAGAGAAGAGGGTGTGGCTTCTCGTACAGACAATACTGAAAAAGAGCAGAGTGTTGGTGGAAGGGCCAGAGAGAATAAAAACCTACAGAGATTCAGATAATGGCACAGGCAATAATGAGGATGGCAGAGCACAGGCAATAATGAGGATGGCAGAGAAACAAGAAAGAAATATGGCGCAAATGGCAGAACAACAAGCTAGATATCTAGAATCAAAGACTGTGGCCAGGATGGAGAAAGAGGCAAGGAAAGAGATGAAAGATTACATGCATGAGAAGTTTTTAAAGTTAAATCCTCCAGAATATTGAGGGTCAGTTGAACCTACAGAAGCTGAGATATGGGTCAGGGATATAGAAACTATCTTTGCAGTTATGAAGATTCCAGATAACCAGAAAGTAAATCTAGCTGTGTTTTAAGCTGAAAGGACATGCCAAATATTGGTGGGAAGTTAACAACCATTTGGTGCCCAGGATGGAAGGTACTGATGTTATTACTTGGGTTGAATTTATTAAAGCTTTGTATGTTAAGTATTTCCCTAAAGTTTATAGGAGGGAGAAGCTGAGGGAATTTATAAATTTGATCCAAGGGAAAACGTATGTGAGGGAGTATGAGGCTAAATTTACTTCTTTATCTAGATTCGCTACTAAATATGTGGAGAACGAAGAAGATAAATGTAGTAAGTTTCAAGATGGATTGATTTGGCCTATTCAAAATAGAGTGTCCACTTATGAGTTAGAAGATTATGCTTCTCTGGTAAACAAAGCCACGATAGCAGAAAGGCAAATACACCAAGAGGTGGCGAGTAGAGAGAGTTTTAAGAAAAGTTGATTTGATGCATTTCAGTCTAAGGGAGGTGAGGGTGGAAGTGTTAAGATAGAACCTCATAATTTTCATACAGGTGGTGGAGATAGTGGTAGAGGTCTGGGGAGATTTGGCAGAGATACTAGGGGTAGAGGATCTTCTAGTCTGGTTAGGAGGTCTGGAAAGGGTGAGACACCAATGAGAGTTGTTACATGTTTCTTTTGTAAAGAGGAGGGGCATTATAAATCTGGGTGTCCTAAGATTAAAGGAGTGGAATGCTACCATTGTCATCAAGTGGGGCATGTTAACAAGAATTGTCCACAGTTGGCAGAGACTCTAGCAGCACATAGTGAAATAGCAAGCATAATGTTATCTCCAGGCAGTGTAGTGAAAAGTATGGGCGGAGGACAAGCTAGTAGTTCCAGGCCAGGTGGACGAGTTTTTACAATGATAGAATCTCAGATTACTCCAGATGTGGTGACAGGTACACTTTCTGTTACTGATAGAAGTGCTTATGTTTTGATTGATCCTGGTTCCACACATTCTTTTGTGTCCTATGCTTTTGCTATATACCTGATTAGACCATGTACTCGTTTAGATGTGGGGTTGGGTATTTATATGCCTATGGGGGATGTGGTTGTAGCTGAATATGCTTTTCGTGATTGTGTTTTGACTGTGGGGTCTAGAGATACAGTTATAGATATACTTCCATTGGATATTTCTGATTTTGATATAATTCTGGGAATGGATTGGTTATCTAAATATCATTCATATATGGATTGTTTATGTAAGGAAGTTATTTTTAATATGCCCGGTGAGCCTGAATTTAATTTTATGGGGGAAAGGAAAATTGTTCCCAGTTGTATTATTTCTGCTATTCAGACGAGGAAATTATTGAGTAAGGGTTGTGAGGGTTTTATTGCATATTCTCTTGACACTAGGAAGGGGGCTTTACAATTAGTCGATGTTACTATTGTACGGGATTTTCCTGAAGTGTTTCCTAGTGAGTTGCCAGGGTTACCTCCAGAACAAGAAGTTGAATTTAGTATTGAATTAGCACTTGGGACAACACCTATTTCTATGGCACCGTATAGAATGGCACCCGCTGAGTTGAAAGAACTCAAGATTCAATTGCAGGATTTACTTGATAGGGGGTTCATACAACCTAGTGTATCTCCATGGGGTGCACCAGTTTTATTTGTGAAGAAGAAAGATGGTACCATGCGTTTGTGTATTGATTACATGCAACTGAATAAAGATATAATTAAGAACAAATACCCTTTACCTCGTATAGATGATTTGTTTGATCAGTTACAGGGTGCTAAAGTATTTTCAAAAATAGTATTGCGATCGGGTTATCATCAGTTGAGGGTCAAGAAAAGTGATATTTCTAAAACTGCTTTTTGTACTCGGTATGGTCATTTTGAATTTTTGGTGATGCCTTTTGGGCTGACTAATGCTCCAGCTGTTTTTATGGATCTTATGAACTGGGTACTACATCCTTTTGTTGATTCATTTGTGATAGTTTTTATTGATGATATTCTGATTTATTCACGTCATATGGTTGAACATGAAAAGCATATCACAACTGTTTTGAATCTACTGAAAGATAAGAAGTTGTATGCCAAGTTTAGCAAGTGTGAATTTTGGCTCTCACAAGTTGTATTTTTAGGCCATGTTATTTCTGGAGATGGTATATGTGTTGATCCTAAAAAGGTAGAGGCTATTGTAAAATGGGAGAGGCCCAATAACGTAACTGAGGTGAGGAGTTTTCTGGGTTTAGCTGGGTATTATAGAAAGTTTATTAAGGGATTTTATTCAATTGCCTTACCAATGAATAAACTAACCCGAAAAGATGTTAAGTTTGAATGGAATTCTGACTGAGAGAATATTTTTGATGAATTGAAAAAGAGGTTGGTAACTGCACCTATTCTTACTATTTCGCATGGTGGAGATGATTTTGTTATTTATACTGATGCTTCACACCAGGGGTTGGGTTGTGTTTTTATGCAGCATGGTAAGGTTATTGCTAATGCTTCTAGGCATTTGCATACACATGAACATAATTATCCTACATATGATTTGGAACTTGCTGCTATTGTGTTTGCTTGGAAATTATGGCGTCATTATCTATATGGTGAGGTATGTGAAATTTTTACTGACCATCAAAGCCTTAAGTATTTATTTACTCAAAAGGAGTTGAATTTGAGGCAGAGGCGATGGATGGAGTTAATTAAAGATTATGATTTCACAATTCACTACCACCCAGGGAAGGGAAATATAGTTGCAGATGCTCTGAGTAGAAAGGCTTCGGGAAGATTATCTTATATTCGGTGTGCTAGAGTTTACTACATCATGGAGTTGAGATTGATGGGAGTATAATTGAAGCTAGAATATGGGGATATTTTCTTTGCTCATGTAAGCGTGAGGCCTTTGTTAGCTACCCATATTCGTGATTTGCAAAGTCAAGATCCTTTTCTTGAGAAGAAACGTCAAGATGTCCGAGATGGTAAGTCTAAAGAGTTTTGTATTGTGAATGATGGCACTTTATTGTATAAGCAACAGTTATGTATGCCTAATGTGGGTGGATTAAAAGAGTAAATTTTAGATGAGGCTCATAATTCCATTTATACTATGCATCCCGGTAGCACTAAAATGTATAGAGATTTAAAGGAGCATTATTCGTGGAATAATATGAAGAAGGAAATAACTGATTTTGTTGCTAGGTGCCTTATATGTCAGCAAGTGAAAGTGGAGCATCAGAAACCTACTGGTCTGCTTCATCCATTGCCAATACCGGAATGGAAATGGGATCATGTAATGATGGATTTTGTAGTTGGACTTCCTTGATCTCAGAAGGGGTCAGATTCGATTTGGGTAGTGGTGGATAGATTGACTAAGTCCGCTCATTTTCTAGTAGTCAAGACTACGTACACAGTTGATAGGTATGCTAGATTATATGTTAATGAAATTATTCGATTGCATGGAGCACCGGTATCTATTATTTCAGATAGGGACCCTACTTTTACATCCAGATTTTAGGATAGCTTGCAGTATGCTATGGGTACTAACTTAAAGTTTAGTACGACCTTTCATCCTCAGACAGATGGGCAGTCAGAAAGGACAATACAGATTTTAGTACCTATGCTTAGAACTTGTGTGCTTGATTTTAAAGGAAATTGGGATGAATATTTTCCTTTGATAGAATTTGCATATAACAACAGTTTTTAATCTACTATTGGTATGGAACCATATGAAGCGGTGTATGGTAGACGGTGTCATACACCCGTATGCTGGGGTGAAGTTGGTGAAAGGAAGATAGAGGGTCCAGAGTTGATTGAAGTCACCACTGAAAAAGTGAAGATTATTCAAGATAGAATGAGAATGGCTCAAAGCAAACAGAAGAGTTATGTGGATAAGCGACGGAAAGATTTAGAATTTCAAACGGGGGAGTACTTATTTCTTCGGATATCACCATGGAAAGGAGTTATGAGGTCTGAAAAGAAAGGTAAATTAAGTCCACGTTACATTGGACCTTATGAAATTCTTGAGAAAATCAGGATGGTTGCCTACAAGCTAACGTTACCACAGGAGTTAGCTAGATTAAATGATGTTTTCCATGTTTCTATGTTGAGAAAGTATGTATCGGATCCTTCACATGTATTGGTGGAACAACCTATTGCATTGAAAGAAGATTTGAGCTATGTGGAAGAACCACTTGCAATCGTCGATAGGAAAGAACAAATATTGTGATCAAAAGTGATCCCACTCGTGAAGGTTATGTGGAGAAGGAATTCCATGGAAGAAGTTACGTGGGAGAGTGAGGATATCATGAAGATGCATTATCCGTATTTATTTGATTTCGACAACCAAGGTATGTCAATTTCGGGGACGAAATTTCCTAACAGGGGGAGAATTGTGACAACCCGAATATAATTATGATAAATTATGTTTAAATCAGGATTAGATTATGTGATATGGATAATATGTTATTAGTATATATAATGTTAAGTCATTATATTTAGTCTCATCCTAGCGTCATAAAGCATGAAATATTGAATTAGTTACAAATGTAAAATTTTGAAGTTTTCGGCAGGAATGTTCATGTTTAAGACTAGTTTTGACCTTTATGACCTAATAATTGACTTGAGGTGAAAAATAGACATTCGTAGATATATGAGTTAGGTTTGTAACACAACAAACGGTTCATCGAACGTACATCCGAGTAGGAAGATATTGTCTTTTTACGAACAGGGGTAAAGTAGTCATTTAGCCTTAAATGATATTTTGTTTTATATAATGCCACATGTTATATTTTGATTGGACCAAGGGGGGTGACCTTATGCCGACTTATAACCCTTTAATTAATCTCTTCCTTCAGCATATTTCGTCCATGGAAGAGTTTTAACCTAAGTAAAGAGAGTTTTGAAGTTTAGGAAGAAAGTGTGAGGAGAAATTGGAGAAAAATTCATAGAAAATTACATAAAAGCCCCTAAGGTAATTCCATCCATAAATCTTGTTTGATTTTTTTTTGTATTTCTGATTTAAATGATATAAATAATCATTTGTTTACTGAAATTCCATGTCTTGATGTGTACTCATGGATAGATGCATGTTTAAGCAAACCTGAATGTGTAAACCCTTGAAATTGCTTTGTTTAGAAACCTTGTATATTCAAACTATCATATCCTTTTGTATACTTACTAATAGATCATATATGTATATCATATAAGAAAATCAAGTAAAAATACCAAGAAATGAATCTTGGGTGATGGTTTGAATTTCAGATATGAAATCTGCCCCAAAAGAGTAAATATGCATACCATGTGTTTGATGTTTTGCTTGACATAGCAAATGAACTCTGAAAATTATGAAATTTTAACCTTGTATTATTCAATATGTTTTCCGAAATTGAGTGAAATATCATAGAAAGTTATAATGTATAAAAATTATGAAAATTCTTGGAAGATGACTGAATGATAGAGGAACATATAAGGCAGATTTGCTATGTAGTAAAGAAATGGGCATACCTTGCCCTAGGAAACTTGGAATGATGTGTCGTCTTTTATGTTGGAAACCTAATATGATAAGGATTGGATTACCAAGAATAATTAAAGTAGTTTTGGGCTGTAATTTGAATGTGTTAGATATCAGAACCTGAGTCTAGATGGGACTTCATTTATAATGAATTATTTGAATTAAATCATATGATGCTTATGAATTGAGTTATGTTGAAGTTATTATTTGGATTATTAATATTATTATGATGATATTAATATTGTAAGAATGATAGGAAGGGAGGAAGAGCTGATTGAACAAGTACCGGATAAAGGCAGGGGAAAAGCCAGTTAAACTGTTAAGGTGAGTGTACCTATGAATGTCTCATATATGCAGATATATGAATATAGCTCTAAGAGCATGATTTGTTTGGGTCTTATGATCCAGGATTGGTTTGAATACTTCGGTATTTAGGATTTGTTTGGATATTCAAATATCCAGAATTTGTTTGGGTCTTATGATCTAGGATTGGAATTGGACAAAGATCCAATGATTTGATTTGTCTTATGACAAGGATTTGTTGGAACTTATGTTCCAGGATTTGTTATTGCCAATGGGCAGAATTATTTGGATATTATCATCCAGGATTTGCTATTGCCATTGGACAAAATTATTCGGATTTTATATCCACATATTTGATATAGAATTGTTATTTCATTGTAGGGAAGGAGTACCTCACTATGCTTAATGCTTACGGTTTATATTTTAACAATTTCAGGTTTGTATGCTGCCAGCTAGGATACCATATGATCGATAACTTTGAGAGTTGCAGCATTGGAAAGAGCTGGGGATTAAATATGAGTATTTTATCATTGTCACATTGAAGATTTTAATATACTCACACATTGTATATATTGCGTTGGTATGGATTGAGTTGATGATTGTGAAATTTTATCATAGATTCATAGTTAATCATAGTATTGTATATCCGGTTAATTATGACTTTGATATTCATTTCATTATGTCATAATAATAATATTATGTTCATTATGCACAGTACACAAAAAAATATTGATAAATGAAGTAAATTTTCCAATGGGCTCAAGATTATGATCCAGTTATTCTAATAACAAATGATTAGTATGGATATTGGGCATGGGGTGTGACATAGTATGTCTTTGATGTCGTTATCTCTAGGAGACAATATTTCTTTGTCTTGTTTTCTGCAAAATAGGTTGGCGACTCTATCTCTTTACATCGCCCCACATCGAAGATGGGCGAAGAAGTCCTTTTAAAAAGAGAGCAAGACCTTCTTCTTATCTCCTTCCAACCACACGCGTGAGCGCCAAAGCCCCTGAGGAAGGTACTGTGAGGAAACAGAGGGATGGCCACACCTTGATTTTATCTTCTTGTCAGCAGGTTCATACCACAGTTTGGGGACCCACGAAAGGGGAAATCCCCGCCCTCTCATTCATCATTTGAGATCTCAAAATCATCACCCCAACCAGTGGTGATGATATCATCCTGCCGAGAGTAGTCGACACACTAAAAAATATCCACATCTTCATCATACAAGTCTTCCCACTCAGCGAGGAAGTGATTAATGAAGGGAATGAACACCCCTGGAGCTTTAGGACTGTATGCAATTTGGAGAGATTGTATATTTTCCTTTTTAAAAGGATCATATATGACATGGCTCGCATGTTATCACCCGAGCTAAATTCTTTTACAGGAATAACCCATTCATTTTACTCTCGAGCCCACTTTCGAGCCTCTATGAACAAACTGCTGAACCTCTCACAATAAAGAGTCATTTTTGGGGCAATTTCAGGCCAAACTTCTTAAGTTAGTCTAGAATTTAAAGTAATTCCATGCCTCCCCTTTCTAAGCAGGTACGAATGATAATGCATGCTCGAGTGAGTAGTGACAGAGCTTGATCGGTGAGGCTCGTGGGTTTCAGGAGAAAGAATGGGAAAATTGAGTGGTTTTGGTGAGATTGTAGGTATATTGGATATTTTGACAGGCTTAATTTGGGTAGAGGAGTCAAATTATGGGTTTCCATTTGGGAAGTTATCAATCTTAGTCTTGAGCTGGGCTAGGATGGTCATTTGATCTAGTTGAGCATTGACAGCCTGGTCTATGTTCTCCATGAATAACTTATGGAGGGGGATCTCAAACTCAGTGGAAGCGGCAGAGGAAGAAATAAGGCTTTAGGGTGGTTTGATGGAAGATCGGAGCCAATAGGGAGCCAGACCAAAAATCAGGGTACGCGATCACACCTGAGGGGGAAAATAATTTTGGTTTATTTTGGGAGGGTGAGGAATATTTTTGGCATTTTTGTTTTCTTTTTAAAAAAAGGGAAAAATATTTGGGGTATTTTTTTTTAAAATAGGAAAAGGGAAATCCTCAGCATGGTTATTATTATTAGGTTCCACCCACTTGTATTATGTTTGCCTAAAATGCAAGGAAAATTCATGACCGGTACCGAGCCTTGGGAAGAGATAGGGTATATGATGTAAGACATGATTTGACTTGTTTTTAGACTCATGGATAGGGTCCTATTTTTAAAATGTGAAAAATAGCGCAAAAATTCGTGCAGTACGCCAACCCAAAATTTCGAATGAATTTCTCATTGTAATCGGCAAACTAGTAATGAGAGTGATAGGGTAGATGCCCATATGAGGTTGATGCATTTGGTGGGTTAGTGGAAGGGCTCCCCCTTTTCGAATGACTTCTACGACATATCTTTTCCCTATAAGGTAAATCATCTATCGGTACATGTGGAGAAGCCATTTCATATACCTAGGTGTATGTGAATTGCCTCACGATATACCTCGTGGGGACGGTATGTGCGAAAGATAATTTGATTGAGCCGATGCACGTGAACGAGTTCCCTACTATATAGCTCATATCATGTGTTCGACCAAGAGATATGATGCGGGGGGGGGGGGGGGGGGGGTACCATTTGATATACATCAAAAGTTATAGGCTAATGGAAGGTGGGAATCATATTGCTTAGGTTAACCGCACCCATCACGAAGTGACCCACGAATACAGGATAACATTTTGGTCAATATTGCCATGCTCAGGTGATGTAGTGAGAAAAAATGCATGAGTCTGAATTAGTATTTTATCGAGAGTTTTATGTATGCTAAATAAAGGGAAAACTATCATTATGAGGGAGAGTATATAAGTAACATGAGATAAAGGGGAATAATCATGGAAATCAAAACTAACAAGTATATACATGGAGCATGGAGACTATAAAAGGCATGGTGATGGATACAACGTGTGAAGCATGTGAATATACAAGTGAGTGAGAAATATGTGCAAGTTTATAAGTGAAATGGGAATAGTGTGAGTGAAAAAATCATGTGAATATATGCAAGTGATAGAAATGTGGTTGTGTGTGCTTGTGAGACTAAGCATGGTTAATCTACAAGTGGTGTGTGAGGTGTGTGTAAGTGAGCATGAAGATATATACAATTAAGAAGAATGTGAGAGTGTGTACTAGTTAAGGTAAGCATGAATATATAAAAGGGGTGTGTGAAATAAGTGAGTAAGAGAAAGACTATATACGAGTTTGAGTGTTTGAAGTGAACATGCTAGATATATACAAGTTAGCATAGGGCAAAACATAGTGAATATATACAAGTGAGTGAAGGGTGAAGCATTTGATAAGAAGGTGATATATATATGTGGTAAGAAAAGAGCATGGTAAAGATGAACATCACGATAAGAATGACACACACACACACACACACACACACACACACACATATATATATACATATAAATATATATATATATATATATATATATATATATATATATATATACAAGATGTAAGCATAGAAGTATGGAGAACATAATGTACACATGTAGAAAAGTAGGAGAACAAGAAATAACACCCATGTGAAAATAGAGTTTAGTCCTCTAAAAAGTCTACAACGGAGTTGCCACTGTGCCCATCCAAGTCGAATTCCTTCGGCATGAGTTGGACCCAAAAATGGAGATGGGAGGGAAAACCGAAGAAGTATCCCTCTCTCCTCATGTGTGTGAGAATGATTCGAGGATATAAGAGTCCTTTTTCTGCCACTCGCATTGGTATCTTCGCGGGCTGGCTCGAAAATAAATCGGTCGTAATTAAAAGGGGATAAATACGTAGAAATGGAGTCACCAGCCTATTTTGCTCAAAACAGGCAAAAGAAATGCAGACTTTTCGACAGAACGAGATCAAGATCATACTGATGCATATGAAACGAAATGAGTTGAGTGTTCGGGGACAAAGTTACAAAATAAAAAGGTGTTAGGCACCCAATCGTCCCTTTCAATCTCTCACGGGATACGTTAATATTCTCATTTTTCTCCAAAGTGTAATGTGTTTGTACATATGTGTAATATGGAAAACGAGAGAAAGAATCATCCAAATTATGTCATGGTAAAGACGGAGCGGAATCATCCTAGGAGTGTATCGAAAATGGCATAAAAATAAATATAATATGGTGTCCATTGAATCACAAATCACTATGAAGGAGTGAATGTGTATGTCGAGCGAGACACAAATATGTAGGAGTCTATTACTCACCAAAATAAATACAAGAGGGCATAAAAGCATAAAATAGGAAAATAGGACTCGAATCCTAGGATTGGATCGGGATGCCTACGTAGCCCAAGGAGCATCAAACTACATAGTTCGATATATCATAGGGGTGGGGTTTAATCCATAAACCCAACTTTAATACTCCTCTCTAGTTGTTTTTAAAGAAATCATGCTCAAGTGTAAAAGTGTGAAAAAGTGAGGAAATCTTACTTTTGGAGTTTACAAGTAAACCATCTTTTTTGTATTTTGGATTTTTTGAAAATAGATTATGTGATTACTAATAATAAAAAGGATGTTAGTTGATATGAGACAAGGAAGCGAGACTAAAGGATATTAAAATGGAAATGAAGTGAGTAAATGATATTGTTGATGTCTAAAATTGGTGTCGACAATTTTATAATCATAGATAAATATAAATAAAGAGAAAATGAGACAACCAAGGTTTTTAACATGGTTCAACTGAGGAAAAATCTTACATCCATGGTTATTGCATTACAGTTGAGGGGTGATAACAATAAACCCAGAGCATTATTGATCACTTTTTCCCCTTGAGCAAAGGGAGGCAGTGTATTTATAATGGTTAAGAAATAAATAGATGAAATGAATTTACATATTCATGAATTTACATCCATGTACAATAATATTACCGTTGATCATAAAAATCACGTGTGGAACAGATGTTGGTAACCCCATGTGAGTGAACTTTCCCATTCTTGATTATTTACCTTCCTGTTTGTGGTTGGCAGGTTGGCCGATCAAGTGTCTCTGGATCTGACCAAGTATATGTGAAGAACTGAGGTTGATATGTATAAAGACATGTGTCCATATATCAATGGTCCAGATGGATGAATAATTTAACTACAATAAAATCCCCCAATGCTCTATGCTTGATAATTTAGTGAAAGGATGGAGTATTTACTCTGAACAACTTCTCGACACCTAAATATGGTATAAGTCGGCAGCCAATCTTCAGGACTTGTAATTTTTCTACAGTGTAGCAGTATAGTGGCAATTTTGTAAGTAGTTTGAAAAAAAAAGAACTTCCAAAGAGTACTATTGTCTTTCTGCCCCTTTAGGATAGATGCATCCATCAAGAGTTCAATTGTTAGTTTAGTGAATCTTTTTTATTTCCAATCTTCGAGGTGAATCTGTTAGATCTATAAAAGGATTGAGTTCCCCCCATTTCCCTTTACCTCAAACCTTCAAACTCAAGCTTTTTCTTTTGCCTTTAGGCTTTCTTTGTTGATCCTTGCAATCTTTCTGCCGTTTTCAGAGAACTCTGTAAGACTTCCTTCTTATTTACCCCTTTCTTTTGCTTTGTTAATTTTTTAAAATGGTTTATATTATTAATGAGGATTCTTTAGAAGAGTTTAGATAAATATGGAAGATTTCTAGCTGGATATCCCTAGAGTTAGTAGATGGGCCTGAAGATATACCGTGTTTAGATAATGGTTACTGGATTCCCACCCTATTTATAGTGGAATGTGAAATAACTTTGCCCCCAAGCTAGTTATTTTTTGAATTTTGCAGTATTTTGACGTGGTCCCTTCCAGAGTAGCTGCCAATATGTGGAGAGTTATGAATGAGGTCCGTTATTTGAATGAAATCAATGGAACCCACATAGGGATCAATGAATTAATGTACTATTATAAATGGGGAACCACAGGAGACAACACAACATATTACCTGAAGGACACACAAGAAAATAAGGTTTTAGGAGTCAATCTGGGTGATTCCAACAAAGAATATTGGGATCATGGAATTGTGGCCAATAATTGGCAATATGCCCCCTTCCTGAAGGGGTTGTTAGGAAGGGCGTGGTATAGGTTGTCTATCATTTTGACCTACTTTTCTTGTATGCTTGCTAACTATTTAATAATATGTCGACAAATAATTTTTACTTTGTTTTCTCTGTAGAGGAAAGGAAAAAGAACTGTCCCCGTGATTCAGAAGTTAATTTTGTCGAGTTAAAATTTCTTTGGTACATTAAAGAATAGGAGAAGAACACCCCAGGTCGACGTCATTACTGTTAAAATATAGAAGCTCAATCACCTCTTTCATTGTTCGACCAACAAAATATATACCCTAGGCCCCCATTAATTTGGAAGAAGAACCAGTTTCTACTCTTCGGTTGTATAATCTTTTGGGACAGAGAGAGAGTTAGCTCTTGGAGGAACTTACTCTTATTTGAAATCCTTTGACACTACCATAATCCAAACTTCACCCACTGCCAACATGGGAAAGAAGGAGAATTCACAACCTGATGGCTGGTCTGCCTTCTCCACCTCCTAATAAGTCCAACATTGTCAAAATAAGCCAATGGCCATTAATGTTGAAGAGGCCAAAACCACGGAGCCTCAATTTAAGAGTTTATAGAGGGGAGAAACTACTCAATAAGATTTGGTCTAGAAAAGCTCAACTGAACAAACTACTATAGATTTTGCCTCAGTGACATTGAACCCCGGGCTGCCCAATGGATTAATTCAAGATGGGGTTCTTCTCGCTAACAGGTCGGCAATAACACCTTTATCCATAGCCCATTTATTAGAAATGGGAAATAAAAATTTATCATTGGTAAGATTTTTAACCCTTTACCTTATGTTGGTACCAAATTTAGTCTGCTGACATGGATCAATAAAGTGAAGACACGTGGCAACAACAAACACTTCCGTGGAACTCACACACTCCGAGGAACCATACTACAACGAGGAAAATTTTCCCCGAGGAACTCATACGCTCCGAGAAACAAGAACTCTCCGAGGAACTCTTGAGCACCGAGAAGCTTAGGCGGTCCGAGCAACTCAGGCGGTCCGAGCTGCACCTCGAACAAAGCATTAATAGTGGGATAACTAACAGTTTGACTATTCATTAAATGCTTATCATTCAGACGCATACGCTTAAGGAGCATTGAATGTATCACCCTTTCATATGTACATCATTTAATGTATTACCCTTTCACATTACAGTCCCATGGCTATAAATACATTGTACAATCCTCATTGTAAGGGGATCGGAATTTCTTGATAGAATTTGTAATCGAGAATTCCCAAACACTCAGCAATAACATAACAGTGGACGTAGGCCATTCTTATAAGGCTGAACCACTTTAAAAATTCTTTGTCTCATTTATTTATCTGTGATTGAATAATTAGATATGATCGAATTTTTTACATCAACAGATTGGCGCCGTCTGTGGGAAACGACTGGTAATATCATTTTTCCATAAAAAATAATCCATCACAAATGGCTGATATTCCAGAATCTAGCAATCGAAACGCTGGAAGCCCTCCAAATCCATCCGCTCTGCCAAGTATTCCAGATCTGGCTGGAATAATGACAAATCTGGCTCAGGGCCAGACCGTCATGCAAGAAACTATGCATCAACTCATACAAACCCTCCATGGCGGTGCACCAAACCATTCAAGACCATGAAATATTCAAAAAATGCCCGTGAATCTTCTTCGCATACTAGGCGTACCAATTCATATCGCAATGAGGAGTCTGAAGATTTTTCTTATCAACCTGGACGAACTTCGTCAGTGCAAGCCACAGATACTGAACAACGTATCACTCTCTCCCCAGAAAGGACCAGTGCGCTAGAAAGATTAAGCAGAGTATCTCCTTTCAATCGATTAGGTCCTAGGAGGAGCAAAAGTCCTCCTAGAGCCCCATCGAGGAGTTTTCGACAACCATCAGACTTAAGGGAAGGATCTGCCCAGTCGCGACCAGCTGCTCGTCAAGAGAGATCCCAGGAAGCCACATCAACGCGATCAGTTGCTCGAACCAACAGGCCCGAGGAAGGAAATGATGCATGGAAAGGCTCTATTCAAATGCTGGAGGATAGATTGGGGGAAATGGTTAAAGCTAAGAACCCTCTACAATGAACCTTTGTTCGAGGAACACCTTTTGTCCAGGCTATTGTATATTTTCCAACACCATCAAAGTTCAAAGCACCTGTTGTGACACCTAAATATGATGGAAAGACAGACCCTGTCCTTCATATAGAACAATACCAGGCTGCAGCTGATATCTATGCTGTTCCAGATGAGATGAGATGCAGAGCATTCTCGGGAACTCTTACCGAATCTGCTCAAATATGGTATAATAATCTTCCTCGTGGTAAGATTTCAACTTTTCTTCAACTGGCCGAGTTATTTATTGGGAATTTCTGTTTTGGGGCAAAGCCAGTTAAACGAGTAGCACATTTGTTAAATGTTAGACAAAAAGTTGGTGAGAGTACCAGAGATTATATAACTCGTTTTAATAACGAGAAATTTGAAGTCATTGATTATGAGGAGAAGACAGTGATTACCGCTTTGATGAGTGGACTATTGCCCAACAAGTTGTGCTACACTTTGGCCAAAGATCCACCTAGAACCATGTCAGACCTGATGGGAAAAGTGTCCAAGATTATGAATACCGAGGAGGCTATGGATGCGAAGAAGAACATGGATGCTAAAGAAACCAAGGTGGAAGGTGCTAAAGCTAAGAAGAAAGAGCATAAGAACAATGGTAATGACAAACATTCAAAAAATAGGTCGGTATGGGACGTAATGAAGAAATATGATAATTATACTCCTTTGAAGAAGGATATCAAGCACGTTCTAGAGGAAATCAAGAATAGCGAGGAACTAAACTGGCCAGAAAAAATGAAGGCAGACCTTGACAAGAGGAATAAGGCGAAGTATTGCGAGTTTCATAAAGATCATGGCCATATAACCAAAAATTGCATAGCTCTTCAGAATAAGATTGAAACACTCATCAGACGAGGAAAGCTATCAAAGTATGTTGATCGTGGAAACGAAAGAAGGAACAATGACCGAGCAAGAGATAGGTCTAGATCTCCTCGTCGAGTAGAGGAGAACAAGAAAAGAAACCATGAAGTTGATCCCAAGGATGACCCCGATCTTCCCAAGAGACCAAGGCAGCCAGAACGAGAGGTATTTTAAATACGCTTTGGGTCATTTGACTATAATGTTATAACAGGTGGAGATGCAGGAGGAGGAGACCTTACTGCTGAGAGAAAAGATTACCTCTATGAGGCTCAAGCTTGCTCGTACATTCAACGAATAAATCTAGCTGAGGAAGATCGCCCGAGAAAGGTGAACAAAGAGAAATTGGTTATTGGATTCTCAAAGAATGACCTTGCAGGTTTTATGTATCCTCATGATGACCCATTGGTGATCAAGATGAAAATGAAGGAGGTAATAATTTCAAGAGTATTGGTCGACAATGGCAGCTTGGCAGACATCATGTTCTACTCGTGCTTCGATAGTTTAAATCTAAAGCTATCTCAACTGGAGCCTTATCATAGACCCCTCATCGGTTTTGCTGGCGAGAAAGTATTTCCACTTGGGACGATTAAGTTGGATATATTCATTGGTACGTGGCCTGCTTGTCGAACAGAAAGAACACGCTTCTTCGTGATGGATAAGAATGTTCAATCATCATACAATTTCATCATAGGAAGAGTAGAATTGAAGAAGTTCGAAGCTGTACCATCTATAGTGCATCAGTGCCTAAAATTTCCAACAAATTTTGGAGTAGGAGTTGTGAAAGGTGATTAGAAAGTAGCTCGGGAATGCTATTATTCATCCGCTGAGAAAGAAGAACTGGAAGAATCAAGGAAAAAGACTACTACCTATCAAGTGGATGAAGGTGCCGAAATTGAAACATTGGATCCTAAAGATGAGTCGCAACTCGTGAAGGGTCAAGTAGTGGAAGATACTGAAAACATCATTCTGGACGACGAGCACCCTGAACGAACTACTCAAATAGGTTCGTCGTTGGAAACCTCATTAAAACAGGAATTGATAACTTTCCTTAGAAGCAAAAAGCAAACTTTTCCGTGGAGTCATGAGGATATGCCAGGAATAGATCCAAATTTCTTATGTCACGAACTCAATGTGAATAAGGAGATTAAGCCTGTGAAGCAGAGAAGAAGAGTATTCAGTCCCGAGAAGAATCAAGCTATACAGGAGGAAGTCGAAAAGATCCAGAAAGCTTGCTTCATTGAAGATGTTAAATATCCAGACTGGTTATCCAATGTGGTGATGGTAAAGAAGAAGAACAAGAAATGAAGGATGTGTATAGACTTCACCGACCTCAACAAAGCATGCCCAAAGGATCACTTTCCACTCCCCCGAATTGATCAACTAGTCGATGCTACCTCGGGACATGAGCTGCTAAGCTTCATGGATGCTTATTCTGGCTACAATCAGATTAAAATGAAACCTGAAGACAGGGAGATTACTTCTTTCATTACCCCTAGGGGAACTTATTGTTATAATGTTATGCCTTTTGGTTTGAAAAATACAGGTGCGACATATCAGAGGCTGATGAACAAAGTCTTTGCTGAAAAAATTAGTTGAAATATGGAAGTCTATGTTGACGATATGCTGACGAAGAGCAAAAAAGCTGTTGATCATCTAGTTGACTTAAGTCAGACTTTTGATCAACTAGATAAATACCAAATGAAGCTGAACCCGATGAAGTGCATATTTGGAGTACGAGAAGGCATGTTTCTCGGATACATTGTCAACCAACGAGGCATTGAGGCGAATCCTGAAAAGATCAAAGCTCTATTAGGGCTGCGATCTCCAACGACGAAGAAAGAGGTGCAAAGTCTTACAGGAAGAGTAACAGCACTCAACAGATTTGTATCACGAGCAACTGATGGATGTCTCCCATTCTTCAAGACACCCCGAAAGACTTTTGAGTGGAATGATGAATGTGAGAATGCTTTTCAAGACTTGAAGAAATACTTGGGAGCACCTCCACTGTTGTTCAGGCCGGTGATGGGAGAAAAATTATACTTATACCTAGCAGTATCGGAGAATGCAGTTAGCTCGGCGTTGATCAGAGTGGAGAATGGAGTGCAAAAACCAATCTATTACACAAGTAAGGCCTTTCGAGGAGCAGATATCAGATATCCAAGGCTGGAAAAGTTAGCACTGGCGCTGATTGAGGCGAGTAGGAGAATGAGGCCATACTTCCAAGATCATACTATAGTCGTATATACTGATATGCCGTTGAGACAAGTCCTTCATAAACTAGAAAAATCAGGGAGATTGATGTACTGGGTAATAGATCTCGGTGAGTATGATATAGTTTATGAACCCAGATCATCGCTAAAAGGGCAAGCTGTAGCGGATTTTATAGCAGAGTTCACCTATCCTGATACCCCTGAGGAGCAAAAGTTACTCGCTGATCAACCTGTGGGTGTTACAGGATCAACAAACACAAGCTCAGACCAACTCCGGTTGGTAAAAGGGCAAGTGGATGTTACAGGATCATCAAATTCGAGCTCAGACCAACTCCAATTGGTAAAAGGGCAAAAAAATATGGTCGACGAAGAGCGAGAAATATCAGGAGAAGATGAAAGGAAGCAACAAATATTTCGCCGAGGAACTCTGTCAGATCAGAAGTTTGAAGACGAGTTACTTATATGGAGGCTATATGTAGATGGCTCATCTTGCACAACAGGTAGTGGGGCAGGGATAGTTTTGAGCACTCCGAACGAGGTCTACATGGAGTACGCCCTATGTTTCCAATTCAAAGCTTTCAATAATGAAGCTGAGTATGAGGCCATGATTGCAAGTCTTAATTTGGCAAAAATTATGGAGGCACAACAAATTATTGTCTTCAGTGATTCTCAATTAATCATAAATCAAATGTTGGGAATATATGCAGCCAAAGGAGAATTAATGATCAAATACCAGGCAAAGGTGATGGAGTTGGTATCAAAATTTGTTGCTATTCAGCTGGTCAGAATACCGAGAATGGAGAATGCAAGAGCAGATGCCTTAGCTCGATTAGCATCAGCTACTCGTACCGAGCTACGAAGAACAATCCCAATTGAAGTTTTGGCTGGTTGGAGTATAGATGAAGATTTGGCGATGAACTTTATCACCCTTGACTTAGGAACATCTTGGATGGATACTATCAGGGCATATATTGAGGAGGGAGAATTACCAATTGATAAGCTCGCAGCCAAGAAATTGAAGTTTAAAGCTGCTCGGTACGTATTAACTAACGGTATTTTATATAGACGAGGAATTATGGCCGGTTTGCAAAGATGTGTACATCCCTCCGAGGTGAAAGAATTGATTGAAGAGATCCATGAAGGGTCCTGTGGAGCCCATGTAGCAGGTCGGACGCTTTTGCAAAGGATGATGACGCAGGGATATTACTGGCCAACGATGAGGGATGATTGTGTAGCCTATGCCAAGAAATGTGATAAGTGCCAGCGCTTTTCCTCCATTCGAAGAACTCCACAAGCATTATTGACACCCATCACTTCCCCTTGGCCATTTGCCATATGGGGAATAGATTTGGTTGGACCACTGCCACGACTAGAGGAAGGTTCAAATACCTCGTCGTCGCAGTGGATTATTTTACTAAGTGGGTGGAAGCTGAGCCTCTCATTGATATGACGTACGAGAAGGTGTACCAATTTATTTGGAAGAACATCATTTGCCGATATGGTCTTCCTCATGCTTTCATCACAAACCATGGAACACAATTTGATAACGAGGAATTCGCTGCCTATTGCCATCACTCAAACATTTTGAAGGTCCACTAGAACCAGGCCATCCTCAAAGCAATGGGCAAACTAAAGTGACAAACAGAACACTGATGAATGGTTTGAAGAAAAGACTGGATGATGCGAAAGAAAATTGGATCCACGAGTTACAGTCAGTACTGTGGGCTTACCGAACTACTCCCCGACTAGCGACTGGAGAATCTCCCTATATGCTAGCGTTTGGAAGTGAAGCTGTTATACCTGTCGAGTTGGGCCTCCCAACACACAGGGTACTAAATTTCAACTCCCCTGTCAGCGAATTAATGAGAAGATTGGATTTAAACATGCTCGAGGAAGTTAGAGAAGAAGCAGCCATTAGAAATGCTGCTTACCAGCAGCGAACAGCTTTGTTCTACAACAAGAGGGTGGAGAAGTGCGACCTGAAAGAAGGAGACTATGTGCTGAAGAAAGTAATTCAAAAGCACAATAAGCTGGAGGCAAACTGGCATGGACCATACCGAGTTACAGAAGTTGCTCGACCAGGAACTTACCGAATATCAACTCTAGAAGGGGAGGAGTTTAAGAATGCATGGAACGCAGAGCACCCGCGAAAATATTATCAGTGATGAATAAAATGAAGATATTCTGCCAAATTCTTTCTTTTTATTAAAAGTTTTTCGGGGAATACTAGTGCTACACACTACTCGACAAAGCTCAGGCTATACTCGGCAAAGCTCAGGCTACTCAAATTTTTTCTCGAAAATTCCAACTAAGGTTGGTCGAGAAACCTATATTCCTCCGGAAAGTAAAGCTACCAATATTCCTCCGGGAAGTAAAGCTACCTATATTCCTCCGGGAAGTAAAGGTACCAATATTCCTCCGGGAAGTAAAGCTACCTATATTCCTTCGAGAAGTAAAGATACCAATATTCCTCTAGGAAGTAAAGCTACCAATATTCCTCCGGGAAGTAAAGCTACCTGTATTCCTCCGGGAAGTAAAGCTACTTGTATTCCTCCGGGAAGTAAAATTTGTATTCCTAAGGGAAATAAAACTATATGTTTCTCGTGAAATAAAAGTATTCCTAAAAATGCCAACTTATGTCGGTTAGGAAGTAAATATATTCTCGAAAATGCCAACTTGAGTTGGTCTGGAGGTAAAATTATTTAAAAAAGACTAACTATGGCTGGTCGGGGATAAAAACCCACCAACTGTAGTTGGTCGACAACGAAAATTTAATGACCTTGGTTGGTCAGAAACATTTAAGAGAACTCATCCCACCTGTAGTTTTCTAAGGCAGACTGAGTCCTCTGTTCCTCGAAAGGAATTCGAGCTGCTCTTGCTCATCCCCGAGAAGCTCTTGCTCGACCACGAGAAGATGTAGATGGGCCAAACCTCTTCAAGGTTTCCAACTCGTCCCTCAAGTTGGCGTTCTCGACTTCCAAGAACGAAAATACCTCATCATTCACTAGGATTAAGGCGTTTGAAGTAGAAGCTGCAGACTTCAACTGTGACAACTCTCTTTGCAGGTTGTTGTTTTCTTGCTCCAGCAACTCGGTTATTTGTTTGCATTCCTCGACCTCGCCCCTCAGAGTTCTCTCCCTCACCTCGTAGCCAGCAAAGCGCTTCTCGTACCCCTTGTCAGCATTGAGTTGCTGATACTTCTTCTCGTACCGCTCATGCAACAGGGCAGTGGATTCTTTGTATTGTAGCTGAAGGTCTTCGAGGGTGCCTTGGAGATCCTCGATCATATCATAATAGGCCACATTATTGGCCACTGCTCGATCAAGGAGACACTTTAGATATTGATATGCTTCAACTGCCTGTTCTGAAGCATCTTGGCCGAGGATCTCGACGACTTGTGCTGCACTCAGGTCTGTGTGACCAGCCTTAAAGTATTCATTACATTGTCACAGCAGCTTTGTATCATGGGCAAATAGTAATTCCATCATGGCCAGAAACTAGCAGAGAAAGAAAAACCAATAATCAATAAGAAGTACAAGCAGAGTATGAATAGAAAATAGACAACAGTATGCAAAAAAGTCCAAGTTTTATTAGATCATAAAGCTCAGAGTTACATGTGCTGGGTTACAATTAATAAAAGAAAAATATAAAGATAAACCCGAACAACTCTACACCTTTTTCTTATCTCCCAAAACATTCTCGGGAGGCTGGGATGAGGAAGTAGGTTTCTCGGAGGGAGTAGAGAGTTGCTCGGGGAGCTCCAGCAGTTGCTTGGAAGAAGTAACGATTTGCTGAAGTTCCTCGGCAGCAGGCTGGATGGCTGGGGGATGATCTACCATCACCATGGAAGACTCTTCGGAGGCAGTTTCTTCCTCTTCTAAGTCTTCAGGAGTTGGAGGGGGACCAGGTATGTGTTGCTGAAAGAGTTCGGAATTTTCATCCACTTTCATCTCCTGAAGGGCAGCAACCCATCCATCCCTAAAGTATTTGAGGCTGCCATAGTCCACTTGCGACGCCATGGCAGCCAATCCCTTATTCCACCCCTTATTCCAGCCATCGCTGAAGGAGTTCTTCACAGCCATCTTTCTCTTCAGCTTCTCCTAGGAAAGTTTCTCGGACAAAAGGTTCTCAGCAGTCTTCAGTTTGTTTTCAACCTCCTCCTTCTGCCGAATTACTTCCTGAAGTTGGCCCAACGTTTCCTCAGCAACCTTAAGCTTCCCCTCAAGCTCTCCAGTAGTTTTGAGCTTCTCTTCAAGCTCTCTATTTTCCCCCTCTATGTCCTTTATTCTCTTCTCCAACTCCTTGGAGATCTCAATAACCTGAGATTTTTCCTACTTATTGGAGGCAAGCTTATTCTCCCAGATTGCCTTGTCAGTAGCATATTTCTAGCGAGAATCTTCCAAAGACCTCGTTAGGCCCACAAGAGCCTCCTTCACACCAGATGAGGAGCTCGAAGCTTTAATTGCTTCATCCTTCTTCAAAATTATATTGAAGCAGCTCGTCAACTGTGAAAATAAAAAGAAAGCAAGTCAGAAACAAAAATGACAAGGGAAATATGAAAAGTTTAAAGTAAGAAGACTTACAGAAGCAAGGTGGCGAGCAGCTAACGAAGTGACCATGTCCCGAGTAAGGTTTTATTCAGTACCTTGGACCTCGGTAATGATCCAGGACTTTACCAAGCTCATGGCAGAGCTCGGGGGACAAAAAGTAGGAACCCCAATTCCAATGGTTGGGGGCTGAGTGATGGTGTCAGCCAAATTGACCGAGGAGCTCTTCTTCATCCTCCTCGAGGGAACAGGAACAGATTCAACTAAGGAAGAACCCTTGGTCGGTGATATTACAATCACCTCTCCAGGAGCAGCAAACCTGCTCGGAGCCACTGCAACCTTACTTCTTTTTGCCTCTCCAGCACCAGAGGAAGGTTTCTCAAAAAGGGTGGGAGGTCTTATCTTCTTCATCCTTTCGTTTAAAGGGACGTGAGATTCAGGCGAAGAACTGGTGGAAGCTGGTACTGGCTCTAATTCACTTATTACTGGACGAGCAGTAAAATAGGTGGTGTAGCTCTTGTATTGCAGTAGATATGAAGCCGACCTAATATGCTCGTCGGCAACAGAGTGATGCAGACTCCAGATAAGTTTCAAGTGTCTTATGTTAACGTCTGCTTCCTTTGGACACTTTCTTTTACTGTCAACTGCAAATAAATAAATAAACAATAAAATATCAGTAGCACATTTTATCAAACACAAAAGATGCATGATTTCAAAATAAGTAAAATAAAATAAAAATAACCTATCCCATTGCCATAGGGAGGGCATCTGGGACCCTGATAAACTTCATCTCCAGATAAAGGAGCATGTTGCCAATTTTTTATGACAATCCCGTGCTCAAAATAATCCCTATTAGCATCCGGGAGATTGACTACTAAGGCCCTATTCAAAAATCAAGTTTTTAAATAAAAGGTGTTATCACCAACTACCCATCTATAGCAAAACATGATTTCACGAATCCCTATGCGAGTTCCATGGATTTGATTTAACCTATGCACCCCATTAACTATTCTCCATGTATTGGGGGCTATTCTTGCAGGAACAACGTTAAAGTACTGACAAAATTCCAGACAGAAGGAATTGGGTGGAAAAGAAAATCCACACTCAGCAATAAAGAGACTGGGGAACCAATGTCCCTAAGCCAAGCAAAAATAATCAGAAGGCTCATAAAGCTCTTTCAGAACAACCCATGAGGGAATAGAAAAATCAGAACGAAACTTATCAAGAGATTCAACAGGGTAAACCATGATGAATAAAAGAAATGAAGAAGAAGGAAGAAAATCTTACAGAAAAAGAGTGGATCTGATGACAACGGACGATGGAAGAGATGAATACACAGGAGAGAAAGAGACGATGGAAAACTCGAAAATACAAATTTGAAAAGGTAGAAGACGATGGGAGTGTCTGTGAAGTTTAAATACCTTGCCTCGGGAAATGGTAAAGTAATGATTATAAAAAGAAACAATTACGCTACCGGGGGCTACGGAAACAAAAAGGGCGCGGCAATCGAAGCGAGAAGAAATGATTACGCTACCGGTGGCTAAAAGGACAAAAAGTACGCAGAGATCGAGGTGGTTGTGAAAATTCAAAAAGCCTGATTCTACGAATTTGGAAAGAGAAATAAATACAAGGGAAACACTCCTAAAAATCAGGAGGACTATTTAAAGCTATCATATTCCGAGAAAGAATGTTCCATACTCCTCAAAATTCGAACTATGAAACATTGGAGGCTTCTGTTGATACCAAATTTAGTCTGCTGACATGGATCAATAAAGTGAAGACACGTGGCAGTCTACGTGGAAACAACAAACACTTCCAAGGAACTCACACGCTCCGAGGAACCATACTACAATGAGGAACATTATTTCCCCGAGGAACTCATATGCTCCGAGGAACGAGAACTCTCCGAGGAACTCTTGAGCACCGAGAAGCTTAGGCGGTCCGAACAACTCAGGCGGTCCGATCTGCACCTCGAACAAAAGCATTAATAGCGGGATAACCAACAGTTTGACTGTTCATTAAATGCTTATCATTCAGACGCATACGCTTAAGGAGCATTGAATGTATCACCCTTTCATATGTACATCATTTAATGTATTACCCTTTCACATTACAGCCCCATGGCTATAAATACATTGTACAATCCTCATTGTAAGGAGACCGAAATTTCTTGATAGAATTTGTAATCGAGAATTCCCAAACACTCAGCAATAACATAACAGTGGACGTAGGCCATTCTTATAAGGCTGAACCACTTTAAAAATTCTTTGTCTCATTTATTTATATGTGATTGAATAATTAGATATGATCTAATTTTTTACATCAACACCTGCTTTCGATAATTTCCACTTTCTTTACTTATATTTGATAATGATCTCATTGTTGCACTGATCTATAGTTTTTGGTCGACTATGACCAATTATTGATAAGGGATGATACATTGAGATCATCCTCGATTGATGTTGAAAAAGCCTTCAAAGGAATAACTGAGTCTCTTACTTCTAGTAAGGAGGATTATGAAAGAGATAAGAAGAACGGGAAGGACCAATTGAACTAAACTGATGAGAAGTTGAATAAAATTAATGATAAGTTAAAGACAATTGAATAGATGGTTGTTAACTCATCGGTGGAGGCTGCTGCCGAGAAGAAAATGTTATTGGAGTTAAAAGCTTAAAGTAATAAGGAAAAGGAAGATGCCTTCAATAGAGGCTCGGACAAAGCCTTTACTGTGACTGCCATTCAAAGAGAATATATGAAGAAGGTGTCCTACATGACGATTGGACTTTCGCTCTAAAGGAGGTTAGCACTACTACCGACTTAGATTTTTTTTTGAGACATGATCCTGGTACCCCTCCTAACTTGGAAGAGGAGGTTGATTATGAGGGGGAATAAATGAATCATCATTGGTACTCGTGGTTGAAATTGAGGCCATCCCTCGAGAGGCAACAATAAAGGACACCAAGAAGGTATAGATCTCTTTTAAGTTTAATGGAATGGACAACTCTTTTTTGTATATTTTCTTGTTTGAGATTGTTTTTCTCCTTTTTTGGTTATAGTGGAACAAATAAGTGTAACCCCCTTTCCTCTACAATGAATGGAAGTTTTTATTTGGTAAACTTGTTAGTTTATATCTTTAATTGTGCTTGATCAATCTTTTCGTCGAATTATTGTTCTTATACTATTGCTTTCCAGTTTAATTCCAAGGAAAAAATGCCATTATCTCCGCTCAGACTGACCTATTAAGGCATAACACTAGTCTTTTTGGTGCTGGACATGTAGGTCAGACTGAGGCTGAGATAGAAGGGTTGCTTTGCGAGGATACTTCAGACTAAGTTAAAAAAGCTTATGTTCGTCTACATTGTCTTTTTGATGTGGTTCTGGAAAATAATGTATCCTATTTGGAAATGTGTAAGGACAAATTTCCAATTGAGTCAATTTGTAAGTGTTGGATTAATTTCGGACAAAACTATTTGAGTTATAGGATATAAGTTTGTGACCTTTTAAGCCAATGAAGTTTGAGTTCAAGACATAATGGCCTAGGCTAACAAAGATCACATCATAGCCGTGTTTCGTGCCTTATTTAGTGTCATCAACTTTTTAACTTTCCAAGGTCTCTCAGGTATAAATACACATGTTATATAGAGACTTGTATATTTTTATTGGGTGTCTTTTGTTAAAAATTACTTTTCAATTTTTAAGGAAAAATTAAGTATTTGGAAATTCGTTAGATTATTTTGTTTAAACGATCTTGTTCAAACGAGATTCATGGGTACGAGGTATCTAACGACGTTCCTCTCTGGACTTAATGAATTCTCATTTATATTGTCATTCGAAGGAACCTTCATTTTTGGAGCTATTACTTTCTCGTTCGATATGTCGTTCGAACGACCATTATTTCTGGTTCAAACGACATAAGTTTCTCTTTCGAATGAACGAGCAGTTCAACAATTTTTCAACAATTTTTTTAATAAACCTCCCACTACATTTTTCCCCACCTACTTTAGTAGTGCGTGAGAAACAATTTTTTGGGGACTTTTAATCAAACCATCTTCATATTTTGAGAGAGAAATTTCTATCCAATTTTTTTTTTTATGAATCAAAATGATATAATTTCAACATAAAAAAAAGTTTTCACCCATATAGTTTACTCGATCTAAGTTTTAACATAACATTTTCTTTGAGATCGTTTGTTTGGCACTGGGTTTAATTCTCTAGCCAAAAGATATAGTATCTTGTGGAGTATTTCAAGTTTGCTATTTTACATGTGGTGGACTTCGTGTGGTTGACTGTTGATTTGCCCCATCGGTAGATTTCGAGACGTAGGTGGACTCCTTCATTGTTGACCAGGCAAAGGTGTAAGGAAAGAAAATTGTCAAGGCTTACAAGGGCGTCGGGTTGTTCAGTAAGTCTTCTTGTTGTGTCCTCGTATTAAATCCGTAGTTACTGGACTTATGGCTGGGACGTCCGAGGTTTTTCCTATTGTAGGTTTTCCTCGTACATCGCAGTGTTGTGGTTGTGTTTATATTTATCCATATTGCAAAATATCACTTAGAAGCATGCTTAGGCTAAACAGGATAAAAATTGATTTAACCACAAAATTAAACTGGGTAATTTTTAGTTTACTTCAATTCAAGTAATTTGCATAATTTCATGTTTGTGTAAATTTGAATTGAATTGAAGTTGTGTTTGTTTTTGTTATAGAAGTGAAAATTTAAATTGAAGAAATTTAATTTTTGAAAGAGAATTAAAATTTGGAATATTTTGTGAACCATCCCTTTTGAGATTTAAAATTTGAATTTTCGTAGTTACAAGTTGTATCAGAGCATATAATTTAAGAAATCACATTCTCAAATTGGTATCAAAGAGGGAACACTAATTTACAGTGTTAGGTCCTTTGGGTTTGAATATGGAAAATTTATCATTTGCGAGGTTTCCTATTTTTAATAGTTCTAACTATGCGTATTGGAAAGCACATATGAGGTCAGCACTGAAGTCATTAGATGAGCGAGTTTGGAAATCGGTCGTTAAAGGGTGGTTCCCACTAACGTGTCTAGTAGGAGAAGCTCGTGTTCTTAAAATCATAGGAAAATGGAGTGAGGATGATCTTATGTTAGATAACTTCAATTCTTGAGGTTTAAATGATCTTTTTAGTGCGGTGACACTAGAGAAGTTTCGCCGAATTATGACATGTGAAACGTCTAAGGAGGCATGGGACATACTCCAACTCACCCATGAAGGAACTAGTTATATTAAGGCTTCTAAACTCCGAAACCTCACCACTAAATTTAAAAACATTAAGATGTTAGAAAGTGAGACTTTTGATGAGTTCCATGCTAAATTGTCCAATATTGTGAATTCATGTTTTAATTTTGGGAGAAAAGATACCTGACAATCGTTTCATAAAGAAAAGTTTGAGATCCTTACCTGACATATTTAATCCAAAGGTGACGGTTTTAAATTCTTTAGGTATTTTAAACTCTACAAAACTTGAAGAGCTTGTAGGTGACTTACAAACCTACGAACTTGACATGTTTATCTCCAAGGATGTTAAGAAGAAAGATAAGGGCATAGCTTTGAAAACCTGGAAGGTGGAAACATCGGATTTCGAATGATGAGTTTGAGATTGATTCGAATGATATGGCCTTATTTCCTAAGAAGTTTAAAACATTTCTTAAGATAATATAAACTTAAAAATGATTATAAGAAGTTTGAGAGGTCTAAGTATAATAAATCCAAGAAATTCCCTAAAAATTATAATGACGATCTTAATAAGGACGAGTATAATAGATGTTTTGGTTGTGAGATTTATGGCCATAGGGAAGTCGAGTGTCCCACTAAACTAAGGAATGAGGGGAAAAAACCACTTTCATATAATGCCACCCTTAGTGACAGTGAACCAGAAGAGGGACCTGATTCCCCTATTAAGTGCAATTTTATCGTATTCATGGCTAGTCATGTGGGTAATAGTGAAAAATATATCTATGAAGATAACTTTATACATGACACTTCTGAGGCCATTATTTATGAATACCAAGTGTTTGATGGTAGAGAGAGTGGATAAGAGTGTGAAAATTAAGAGGAGGAAGAGGAAAGTGAAGTCCAAGTTACCTTTCATGAGTTCTATGTGGAATCCTTGAAATTGAAAAAGGAAAACTTAAAGTTCGAAGCTAGAATGGGAGAACATGCCTTAGGTAGTGATGAAAGTGTTTTAATTGAAGATCTTAGGGAATGTGAGAGAACTCTTCGAGAGAAGCTAGAGTATGTTGAAGGTGAAAGAGATAGCCTTAGAGGTCTAATGGAGGTTCTCAAGAAAGAGCTTCTTGAGTTTAAAGAGAGTAGGAGTTTGCTTGATTCTAGGACAATGGAACTTAAAGAGAGACTAAGAGACTCGAGTCGTGTGAAATTTGATTTGGAGTGTAGGTAGGAGAAGTTGGAAAAAATTCTGGGCACCCTCCAAATCATAGATGACACGTATGTGTAAGGGCAAGTTTCTAATCAGGTCAATTTATAGTATTGGCTTAATTCTGATCAAAACATTTTCAGTCATAGGATAGAGTGTCAAGTTGTATCGATCCAACCCTATGACGGGTGTGAGTTGAATACGTTGCAGTCAAGATTTTAAAGACTATGCATTATCGATTTCCGTACAACATTTGACGTCATCAACATTTGAATTCCAAAGGTATGAATGCATTTTTATGTATATAGGAGCTTGGAATATTTTAGTTGGGTGTTTTTATAATTAAAATAAATTTGAAAATGAATTTTTTAATTTTTAAAGAAATATTTTTTTCTAAATTTTCGTTCGAACAGAAATTCTCATTCAAACGAGAGTCGTTCGAATGACATTTCAGACGATGTTCTAACAAGTTCAATACAATTTTCTCTGAATTCTCATTAAAAGCTCTTTCAAACGAGGTCGTTCAGACGAAGTTATTCAAACGAGATTTTAGACGACCTAAACTCTAAATTTTCATTAGAAGCTCCGTTCGAACGAGTCGTTCAAACAACATTTCAGCGGGAACAGTTTTTTGACAGTTTGTCCATTTTCCCACTACTTTTTCCCCACTATTTTTTTCCAGATTTAACTAGTGCGGGAACCAAAATTTTCAAGTGACTTTTCTTTTCTCTTAGAGAGTTTTTTAGACCTAAATTCTCCCAACAGAAGTCCCTTGGTGTTTATTATTCAAATGGATTTATTCAAAGAACAAAATCAAGTTTACACACAATATTTATTTGTTTAACTCCAAGTTCCCATATATATCTTTGCTTGGAGTTGTTTGCCACCGGTTTTACTTCTCTACGAATAAAGATGATAGTTTGGGTTCCTCTCCACCCCAAAAAGGAGTTCGTGTGTTTGCTGCGGTGTTCCCACTCGAAGAAAGGCTTCGCGTGAGGGTGACAGTGACCAAGAGCCCCATCGGTGGATTCCGAGATTGCGAAAGAGTCCGTGGTTATCGACTAGGCGAAGGTTTTTAAAAGAAGGAGCGTCAAGGCTTGGATCGAGTCAAGTTGTTGGTGTAAGTCTATTGTCTTATAATTGTAATTCCATACTTAGTGAATTTGTTAGGCCAGGGCCGTCCGAGGTTTTTCCCATTTGGGTTTTCCTCGTACATCTGAGTGTAGTGTGATTGGTTTAATTTTATCTTGCAAAAATCACGTAGAACACTTGCTTAGGTTAATTCAAGATAAAATTAGTTTAAATCTCACACTAGTATAATTTGGTGCTAAAATTAGTTTTGGCAAATTTTAGGTTAATTTAATTCAAGTCAAGTTTATTTAATGTGATAAAATTTTGTTTGGCCTAAATAGAAATATGATTTATTCTTGTTAGGAAAAATTAAGGACTTGGGTTGAGTTAATTTGTTTAAGTGAATATTTATGTTGGATTAATTTAATTTCACTAGTTTGTTTAGTTTAATTTTAATTTGAAATAAATTAAAATTTGAAGGTTGTTTTTGAATTTGAACCATCCTATTTCGCACTTAAAGGAAATTCATAATTAATTTGAAAAGAAAATTTAAAATTTGGGGCTTCCAACTCTTTTCAAGTGGTATCAGGGCCAGAGCGCTAATTTATAGCGTTAAAGATCCTTTTTCAGTTTTTAAAATTTTGTGTGCTCTTTTCAAAGGTGGTTCGTATATCTCTCTTTAAATTTTTTTTTTGTTTCTCTTGATGGAGCATCTTAATGATAAGTTGTCCAATGTTATTAGTGATAACGAAGATTTTGATTTGGCATATCATCTGTTTGTATCCTATATCACTTTTTTCTTACATGTGGCTAGAACTTTTGGTTATGAACTTCACTTCTTAAATTGTTCTTTATCGTGCTTCATAGAGAAGTTTGACTTTGATTTGCTTAATGGATTCTCTTTGTATATGCCTCCTCACAAACATACATGAGCTCTTTTGAACGCTAACTTCACATGTACATTTGAGATTTATGAGTTGTTCTCCCTTCAATTTTTTCATATACATGTTTTGTGACTAAGGGAGATTTTTGCATGCAAGAACTATTGCCCAGATTAAGAAAAATAGATAATCATTTATCTAGTAAAGTTTTGTTTGGCAATGGAATCGATCTTCGAAAGTCAAGTTGACTTTGCGCGAAAAGCCATCATTGAAAAATGGCCTAAAAAGTGCGGCATTGAAAAAAGTAGCCGAGGCCAACATAGTTTAGCTTGATATGATCATTCAAAAGAAAAGAAAAGAATTATTATTTATGAGGGAGTTTGGATGAATATATCAACGAGTTTGCACAATGAAAATGAAGCCTAGTTATGCTATTTTGTCGTAACGCTATTGATTTGTAGAATCATCAAAGTTTTAGGCTTGTGTGCATTGTCCTTTTTTATTCTTTGAGTCCTCTTTATCTTGTCACTTGCAGCTAAAACTAAGTTTGATAAAGTTTTGTAATCAAATGTAACTCCTTGAATACGTTTAAGTGATTGGGTCATAATTCTTTTATCTCTAATTCATACCCCTTCACCCCGTTTACAATATGTTTATTTATACACATTTATGCCATATGAATGTGGATAGCTTATTGTGTTTAGTGTCTTGTGTGGTGTTTATACCTATGTATATGTGTTCTTATATATATATATATATATATATATATATATATATATATATATATATAGTATCATTTGTTTTGAGTCTTTTCTTTTACATCTAATCATTATATGCTATGTGTTCATATCAATATCTATCTTGTTGCGACTTTTCGTTGATATCCGTAGCATATTTTAGTTCATTGTAGTTGATATCATTTTTCTATCGCATCATTGTTGGTATATATTGTTCTTCGTATGGATTAGATGTTATTGTGTTGCCATGATTTTCTTTGTGTCTCTTGTATTACTATACAACACTACATGATATACTTGTTTTTCCATTATGCTTATCCCTTGTTTCATTTGGGAGAGAATTGAATTAATCTGGGAGAAATGGGTTATTTTATGCACCTTAATCATTGTATATTCCTGAACAAAAAGGTGGAGAAATGGTATCTAGACCTTTTAATTTGGGGAGATCTAACTTAGGGGGAGACGTCTTTCTTAGGTAAATATTGTTAGGCGAAGGGGTAGGATTTAATTATGCAATTCAATATTGTTATATTCGATATGCGTTTGATGGTGTTTTACGCAGGTTATCATCCATGCAACTAAGTTTAAAGCAAGAAAAGATACTCCACATATGTGTCAGTCAAGCGTCTGTATTTTTTATTTTTGGGTGGGATTGTATCTTTTAGATGAGCTTGACGACCCATAGGATATTTATTTTGGTTTTGTTCCGAAATAGTCAAAGGGGGAGATTAATAAGGACAAGTTTCCAAGTAAGTCAATTTGTAAATGTTGGCTTAATTCCGGAAAAAACTATTTGAGTCATAGGATAGAAGTTTGTGACCTTTCAAGCCTATGACGTTTGAGTTGAAGATGTAGCGACCAAGTATAATAAAGATCACATCATAGTCGTGTTTTCAAATTTCCAAGGTCTCTCAGGTATGAATTCACATGTTATATAGAGACTACGATATTTTTATGGGGTGTCTTTTGTCAAAAATGACATTTTAAAATTTTAAGAAAAAAATTAAGTTTTCTGAAAAGTCGTTAAATTATGTCATTTGAATGACCTTGTTCGAACGAGATTCCCATGTTGTTCGAATGGGGTATTTAATTACTTTCCTCTTTGGACTCACTAAATTCTCGTTCGCATTATCATTTGAACTGTCATTCGAATGAACCTTCATTTTTGGAACTATTGCTTTCTCGTTCGATACGTCGTTCGAACAACCCTGTTTTGTCCTTCGAACGACACATGTTTCTCATTCGAACGTTTGGGTTGTTCAACAATTTTTAGCAGTTTTTTAATTAACCTCCCACTAACTTTTCCCACCTATTTTAGTAGTGAGTGAGTAACCATTTTCAGGGGACTTTTGAGAAGACCATCTTCACATTTGAGAGAGAAATTTTTATCCAAAAAGTCCTTTTATTTATGTGAAACAAAATGATCTAGTTTACACACAAAAATAAGTTTATAGCCATATAGTTTACTAGATTTAAGTTTCAACATAATATTTTCTTTGAGCTCGTTGGTTTGGCAACATGTTTCATTCTCTACCCAAAAGAGAGAGTTTCTTGCGGAGGATTTGATAGTCGTGATTCTACATGCGGTGGACTCCGTGTGGTTGACGGTTTCTTTGTCCCATCAGTGGAATCCAAGACGTAGGTGAACTCCTACATTATCAACTAGGCAGAGCTAGAAGGAACGAAGAGCGTCAAGGCTTGCAAGGGCATCGGGTCGTTCAGTAAGTCTTCTTGTCGTGTCCTTGTATTAAATCCATACTTAGTGGACTTGTGACTGGACCATTCGAGCTTTTTTTCCATTGCGAGTTTTTCTCGTACAATGTGACATTGTGGTTGTGTTTATTTTTATCAATCTTGCAAAATATCACTTAGATGCCTGCTTAGGCTTAACAAGATAAAAAATAGCTTAACCACATAAAAAAATTATTTAAATTGGTGCTAAATTAAATTAGGTAATTTGTAGTTTACTTTAATTCAAGTAATTTGTCTAATTTCATGTTTATGTAAATTTGAACTTGAAATCATTAAAGTTGTGTTTGTTTGCGTTTTAGAAGTGAAAATTTAATTTGATGAAATTTAATTTTTGAAAGAAAATTAAAATTTGGAATATTTCGTGAACCATCCCTTTTGAGATTTAAAATTTGAATTTTCGCATTTACAAGTGGTATTAGAGCATATAATTTAAGAAATCATATTCTCAAAATGATCGAGAAAATTCAACATGACCAAAATCTCTCCCGAGCTTCACTTCATATTATAAGGCTAAGTACGAAGCCTTGAGTGTTGGTTAGTGCTTTGGAAAAAAGTTCCAAGATATTACCTCGACTTTCAGGAAAAAAGAGTTTTTGTTGAACAAGAAGGTGGTGAGTGCTCAGGGTGTTGCCAAACTCTTGGAAAAAGAAAATGACGATCTGAGGAATGATCTAGACAATATGAAGAAATTCACCGAAGTTATGTCGAGCAAAGGTGCCTCCTTTTTGTAAATGGAAAATGCAAGGCTGATGGAAATACTGGAAAACTTGAAGAAGAAACCCAAATCTGGCCAGTCTTCTAAGAAGATAGTCGTTGCTCGGCTAGTAGTTGAAGAAGAAAGGACTCAGAAAACTTTAGCCGACCAGGAATCATTACTGAAAGAAAGGATGCCCTCATTAAGTTGTCAGATAAAGTTGATTGGCTGATTTTCACTTTACGAAGTAGCCTAGAGAAGTTTGGATGCATGGGTATGGCTCGACTCTTTCTCACTTCGGAGAGGAATATAAAAAAGTTTGTCGCGAAGGGTATAAGAAGGGTTGGATGAATGTCTTAACACTCATAAATGTCCCCCAGTCCAACGAACTTTGGCATTGGCATGACTTGGCATTGGTATGACTCGGGAATTTTGGATTATCCCAATCCACCATTCAAACTTGATGCTAGATGGATCCCAACTGATGCCATTCCTCAGTATTTGGTGAGGAAATACTTGAGAGATTCTGTCATAAAATATAAGGATGATTATATTCGACCCCAACATTTACTCACCATACCAAGTATGAGCAATCAAGATAGACTTATAGATTTTTCATCTATACTTCTTCCTTCTTCTCTTGATATTCCTCCGACTGGGATGAGTAAGGTTGAAGGAAAGCATCATGCAAAATGATTTTTTCGTGTATTATCTACTTCGAAGTTCATCTTGTAAAATTTATTGGAATAAAAAAGTTTATATTTGCATATGTTTGTCTTTTTAATCGATTTGAACTTTAACATTAAACTTTCTGATTATTTGGTTGGCTAGATGGTCGACTAACTTACTTGATTATTGTTGTTGTGTTATCAAGTATGGACTTGACTTTTTGGGCCTTCGAATCTAATAATGCACTTAGAATTTCCAAAATCGACGGTTTGTGAATGTTAGTGATTGCATTAGTTACCATTGGCGACTAAAAGTTTTAGGAATATTGTAGGATTTTCCTAAATTTAATTGGTCCGGTAAAACTCCTTATTTTTTTTACTTTAGGTTATACATGAAGTTTTAGGTATTTCTTGTTCGTGACTTGTCAAAGACGAAGTCATATATGAATTTTTTTCTAAGAATTTCTTATTCTTGACTTGTCAAAGACGAAGTCATATAAGAAGGTTATTTGATGAGCATCATCACCACTCTTGAAAAAAACATAAAAATGAACTGCAAGGGATGGGAAATCACCATTTTATTAAAACAATTAAAATTATTACATCAAATTATCAGATGAACTACTGGTAATACTTTTGGATTTGCTCGGTGTATTAAGTATTCTTAAACTCTTCTCCTTCAAGTATCTTTAAGCGATATGTTCCTGGTTGGATAGCTACCCTGCTACGATAGGGGCTATGCCAGTTTGGCTCCAACTTCTTTCCATTTTGGATTAATTTTTTGAGGACATAATATCCTTCCTTTAAGTTGGGCGGCTTGACCCTTATGTTGTAGAATCGATCAGTCCATTACTGATAAGCAGCTACACGAAGTGTAGCTTCCTCCCTCACTTTTTTTATTAAATCTAGATCCATCCTTCTCATGAGATCACTTTTCGGGTTATCAAAGTTAAATACTATGTGAGAAGGTAGACCTACTTTATCAGGCATGATTGCTTCAGTTCCAAAAGGAAATAATATAATGTGTTTACCCAATAGCTATTATCGACGTAGTTCTATATGCCCAAAGAATATTGTGCACTTCATTTAGCCAGTTACCTTTGGCATCGTCCAATCTCCTCTTCAGGCCATTTAATAGATTTTTATTGGTCACCTTTGTTTGGCCATTGAACTGAGGATGTCCTGGAGTAGAATGAAGCATCTGGATCTTTGATTAAAAATCGTATTCCTAAAAATCTTGACTATTAAATTGTGTGCCATGTTCGTGATAAACACAAATGGCATCCCATATCTACAGATGATATGCTTGAAAATTAATTGGAAGACTATCTTATATGACATCTCCACCAATGGCTCAACTTCCACCCATTTAGTAAAATAGTTCACTCCAACTACTAAATACTTGAACCTCCCTTTGGTCATTGACAGTGGGCCGACCAAGTCAATTCCTAATATGGTAAATGGATAAGGAGAAGTGATGGAACTGAGGGTAGCCCTCGATCTTCAATGCACTGCAATAAACTTTTTACACTTGTCACGCTTCTTAGAAAATGACACGAAGTATTTCTTAATTGTTAAACAATAATACCCTTGCATTGCTATTCTTCTCATCAATGAGTGTCCAACTGAATGAGCTCCATAAGAACCTTTATGGACTTCTTTAGTCAAATCAATCCTTTAGATGGATGGACACATCAAAGTAGGAAGACTGCATACCCTCTTTTGTATAAGATGCCTTGCTCCAGCACAAAACTAGTGGCCTTGTATCTTAACTTCCTCGCTTCTTTCTGATCGATGGGTAATGAAGTTTTTTCGATGTAATCTCATATAGGATCCATCCACGAAGGTTCTATGTCTAAAGAGATAATATTGATAACTTTAACTTCAATGCTCACGTGTGCAAGTATTTTCGTTGGAATGGTTCTTTTGAGTTTTGTTCTGGTCGTTGAGGTTAGCCGATAAAGTTAATCTTCTTGGGCATTCTCTACCCTTGGTATCCCGATCTTCTTAATCATTGACTTCGATAAATTTGGAAAAATACTTCACCATAATATCTGCTTTGACCCCGTATATTTGAAGCATTTAGTTGACAATTAATTGGGAGTCACTATATGTTATAACTTGCTCGGCTCCTAACGATAGAGCTAACTCCAAAACTAAGATTAATGCTTCATATTCTGCTTCATTATTAGAGGCTTAAAATGAAACAAAATTCATACTCCACATCTATATCATCAGGGGTATTAATGATAAGTCTAACTCCACTACCAATAGCGCACGAAAAGCCATCTACATATAGTTTCCATACTAGGATGTTATCATCAAAATTTCCTTCACATAATACTCCTTGTTTAAAGATATTCTTGCTCTATTCATGATATCACCGAATTATCCCTTGCGTAGCTGGTGTCTCAGGTTGGTTGATGGCTATTTTAGTTTGCTTTAGAGTTGCACTATCTTCCACGGGAGTCTGGTCGGTAAGAAAACTAGGGTTATCAACAGTTTCTTGAATGTAAATTCAACATTAAAGTCTGATGCGGATTGTCCCTTCATCACGGTTCTGGGATCATAAGGAATTTCATATTCACCCAACTCCACCTCCCATGCCATCAACCTTCCTTATTTCTCTAGTTTGTGAAGTGCTTGGCATAGGGGTAAGTCAGTGTAAACCACTATGGTATGTGCCAAAAAATAAGGATTAATTCTTCTTGAAGCTTCAATAAGAGAAATGATTAATTTCTCCAAACGTGGATACCTAATCTATGCTCTCCTAAATGCCTTGTTGTTATAGTATACAGGTTTTTGAACTTCATTTTCTAGCCGAACTAATGTTAAGCTAATAGTAGACACTAAAACGACCAAATATAGGTACAATCTCATTCCCACGAGTGGCCGGGAAAGTAGTGGTGCTGACACTAGGTACTTTTTAATTCTTGAAAGGATTCTTCGCATTCTTCATTCACTCAAATATTTTCCCGAGCACTTTGAAGAAGGGTAAGCACTTATCTGTAGCTCGAAAAACAAATCAATTGACGGCAGACACCCTTCCTGTCAGTCTTTGTATGTCTTTCGTACACCAAGGGGAGCGCATATTAATTATGTTGGACCAACAGTCCAAGGGTCTATTGAATGCGCATATAGATTGAACTATGAAAAAAATATACACACGTGAAATCCTCCAAGACATAATTAGGATTTACCTTTCGATATCTTTTTGATTTGATGTCGTGTTAGCACAAATCGTATGTGATGACAATTGATAAAGAACGCAGGCCCGATGCACCTCACAATCTTCTATTATATTCCTCAAATGCACAGTCATGAGCAGAGTACGGGATCTATCTCCATAACCACTTACTCTTCTCACTTTTCCTCTTTACTGTCTCTCTTTCTCACAAATTCGAATTTGTGTATTTTGAGTATCAAAGAGTGATATTTGGCTTAATAAAAATGTTCTTTAGGTGCATATATATAGGCTACAGTAGGGACCCTCAGGAGAGATAAGGATATGACTCCTAATAGGCCTAAGAAGACCTAATCCTTCCCAGATCCTAATCTCAGTCCCTTAATTATAATTAATACCACTAAATAAATATAATAGCAACTCCACTCCTTAACTTAGAAATATATTTCGAGCTCCCCATTATTAGTTACTTAATTCTCCCCACGTTAAGGTCATAGATACCCGTTAATAAAATAAATTACTAATAATTTATTTGATTAACTTCTTTAAGTCCTTGTGCGGTCCAACTTAACTTATTTGTAGTATCGAAATTAATCTGTCTACTGGGTTTGTCACATACAAAACCTATAAGCATCTCAAGAGGGTATCACCCACCTCTATACCGAGACGTGGATTCCATCCATAACAAACTTTCACCATATATTAATCACCATCACCCCATATATCAAGATTACTGATCCAATAATGAATCTCACCCGATTGATCAAACCAATAAATAACTAGTTCATGTGTCCAACAATCATATTCAGATTAAGAGCCTTACGTAAACCTAATAATCACGAGGTTTACATTGTCTTATGAAGATAGTGACCTCAAGGTGGTCCCATTCAATACACATAAAGTGTACTGGCACTATAATTTGAAACTATAGAGTTTCCCGTAATCAAGATAGAACTAATAAAATATTGTTCTACAGTCCTACTGGTGGTGTGTCCAGTTTTATCTAAGATTGTGAATGATAAAACTTATATTCCACAAGAACTGGTGATCTGATCCTTTGTGTGTAAGCATTACTCTATGCACCACCTACTAAGAAGAATAAAATACATCGTGAATTTATAAAATAATGCAAACATTATGCCCACACATGATTCTCATTAAACATGAAAAACTGATTTTATTTTAACAAAAAATCCATAACTAAATCTATTACATGGTTGTAGTCTACTTTTCTAAAAAATTAGTGCCTTGATTTTTTTATAGATTGGATTCAATTCCTTTTTGATTCACAATGAAGCCAAGAAACAACCCCTCATTTACGCTGAACACACATTTGGTCAGGTTAAGCTTCATTTGATGATTTTTAAGTTGATCAAACGTTTGACTTAAATCTTTTATATGATTAGTGGATTTTTTGCTCTTGGTGAACATGCCATCCACATATACTTAAATCTTACCAATTTGTTCCTCAAAGACCTTGTTTAGGAGTCTTTGGCATGCTGTTCCAACATTTTTAAGCCCCAAAGGCATAACATTTTAGTAGTAAGTGCCTCGGCTGGTGATGAAAGATGTGCTTTCTTTATCCTCCAGTGTGACACCCCGCCTAATTAAATACCGGGCGATCACTCCTTTATTAAATTAAATCAAGGTAACCAGTTGGTTCATTCTCAGCATCACTGTCGATAAAAATAAATTTTCCAATTTAACACCCTAAATAATTAAGCTAAGTGTCAAAACCATTTTTCATACATACTTTCCAAATTTTATTTAAAGAAAAACATTTATTTTATTAACAACATTCAATAAGTAGGAATCACACCACATTAAATGTCTGCAACATAGTCCAATTAATCTAAAACATTCGTCAACCGAATGTCAACATGCGAAATATAAAGTAACACAATCAACTGAATAAAACATAGTAACAATACTGGAAATAACTGAAATACAAATGTCCCAACAATAATGGAATAATGGAAAGAGCAATACATGCTCAATTAAATGAAAATACTAAGAGTGGATCCGAATGAACGAAGTCGTCTAATCAAGAGACCTGCAACTTCCACCTAAGCTGCAACGCGTTCCTTCCAAGAGATCCTAAGCAAGACGCCCCTGTGGCTGGGCACCTGTAATACATATAAATATATACAAGAGAGAGAGAGAGAGAAAAGCGGGTCAGAGCCCGAAAGTGTGTTTGATTTAAAATACGTTTAGCAAGTATTTAAATTGATACAGGCCAATGCAACAACATATTAGTGCGACACTCTCTTGAGAAAATCTCACCTCTGTTCTAATGTGCACACCTATCGCACTAACCTTCCCAACGGTTTGTCTTATCATTTATCGCACTAGTCTTACTAAATGATTTAACTTATCTTATATCACTCGTAAGATTTACCATTTAACGATTCCATTTTAAAAAGGATGTTCCAATTAGTAACCAAAGTTCTCCATTTTAACTTTATAAAAATCAATAAAGTTTACAGTGACATATTATACTTTCTCAAAACAAGTATTCATAATTGATAGTCCAGAATTATTTCTCACTTACTACGTTATAGCAACATTTTAAGTTCCCCAATTCAGATATATATATTAAGCACTCGTATAATATATATATATATATATATATATATATATATATATATATATATATATATATATATATATATATATATATATATATATAATCCTAACAGCGCCAACATACAAACTATGGTGCATGCATACTCTGCTATCCAATCCCCGTATCGCTCACACAAAGGGGTATACAAGTTCGGAATCAATCTCGAACTGTAATAACATATATACACAAAACAAGATTGAGGCGAAGCATAGATTCCAAGTCTCTAAGAGGTCAGTACATACCCTCACGTCTCTTCGGACCATCTGAACTATCGGTCCGATAGCCTGTACCAAGGATATCTATCTTCTAGGGTACAAGTCAATATCCCCCATAAAGGTCCCATCGAGATAAGACTGTCCCAGCGCGGTAACCTCAGGGATAGCAAGTAGCGCGGGTACATTTTTCACACGTATATAATATATTCATACACAACCATATAAATATACCACTTATCATTATATCAATATAGGTTTCTCTCATCACCCATAATTACGACATTTATCCTTAATTTTCACATTATTAGTATTACGTATAAGGTTTCATCTCTAACCTTAACTCGAAGGGTTTTCTCACTTATTACATGACACTCGTGGACTTTATTCTTCTAAGTAGAAAATTCAGTAGGTGTCGTTATTACGTTTCAAAGTAACTCTCTTATGTGCCTCACCCTTTAATATAACAATTCACTAACCCTAAAGTAAATATCCCATAATTACCATCCTCGTCGAATATTAACGATCCCAACATTTATTTATACGCCCTACTGGTCCTCTATGTCTCCCAAATCATTATACTAAGAATGCCCAAGAATTATATCACGACAATTCAATTTTTAAAACATTTACAGAGGGAAATAGTAGTCTGCCAGAAGGGGTCGATCGATCGAGGTTTGGGTCTCGATCGATCGAACCTTCGATTAACTAAAGATATAGGCTCGATCGATCGATGAAGCAGGTCTGCGACAATCTGCAGAATTTCAGTTACGGGTTCTACCAATTTTCTTCATCCAAAACCATGTTTTTCCATTCTAAAAGTCCCAAAAATCCTACTACTAACATAATATCAATATACCAGATGTTTTCAACGTAAAGCATGTGTATATCTAACATTAAACATGGATAATTAACCCAAAATCTCATCTAATCATCAAGAACCCTAGAGTTTTTCTTAATCATGTTTCTAATCTATTTTTACCAAAATTTCCTTCTAATATATCATCAAAATTTCGTGGGTTATATTCCTCTACATGGCAAGGATTCCAGAATTTTCATATAATCAATCTACATGCATTTTCCTATCACAAATGGGGTTTTCTTCTACATAATTCATCCCTAATCATTCCTAAACTAATATGAAGATTGCACCAACGAAAATATCAAGTTAAACACTTACCTGGAATTTCTGGTATTCTGATTTACGGCTGATTTTGGTATGGTTGCGTTCCTCGCCTCGCGATCTACGCGTTGGCGGCGACGGCGGTGCAAACGGGTGACTTTTGGGGCCTTGAATTGCCTTGGAGCTCTCTCCTCTCTTCTCTAATGGCCGTCACTTGTTTTCTGAATATTCTAACCCTAAAAGACTAACCTAAATGGCTGATATAGGTTGCTGAATTTCGTGGGTTTAATTACCCAAAAAGGTGAAATGACTAAATTGACCTCCCGGGGTACCAATTAGGCCAAAAAATGCCCCGAGACCCAAACTAAACCCCCGGGTACACTTTTCTGACTATCTCTACCCTTACGGACGCGTTGGTGCACTCAAAACGACCATACGAACAACTTATAAAATATTCACTTTTTATTTAACAAAATTAGTCCCGACGTGACACGAGCACGTCCCGACATTAAATTTCCGAAATTTTCAATTAATTCACTCATGACATTCAATATAACCAATATCATATATATTACTTTTCTCATTAGTAATATTCAACAAATTTCCCATAATTACTAACTCTCGTCACGTTAATAATTATAACATAATTAATTTCCAAATTTTTATTAAATAAATGACTCACATTAAATTTAATAAATCCCCAAATTAATATAGCATAAAAATATGGGGTATTACATCCAGTTTCATTTTGATCTCCTTGTATCCATAATATTCATCCATGAAGCTTTACAATTCGGAACTTGCTGTTGCATATATCAATTGATCAATCCTTGTCAGAGAGAAATGATCTTTTGGGTATGCTTTATTGAGGTTGGTGAAGTCTACACTTATTTGCCATTTATTCTTCTTCTTTTTTACCATCACCATATTAGCCAATCTGTATGGGTACTTGACTTCCTTTATGAATTTGTCTTTCTACAGTTTAGCCACCTTTTCTTTAATGGCTAATTTTTTCTCCGGACTGAACCCTTTTCTTCTACTTGATCGGCTTGGCATCTTTGGCTGTATTAAGCTTATGGCATATCAAGTTGGGATATATTCCAGGCATGTCTTCATGCCTCCAGGCAAAAACACACTTTTTTGCTCTCTAAGGAATGTGATTAATTCCTATATGAGAAAATGGTGCTAAGTTCGAACCAATCTAAGTAGTCCTTTCTGGCTTTTCATCATCCAGTATTATAGCCTCTATAGATTCCACAACTTATTCTTTGACCAAATTAGCTTCCTCCCATGCATCAAATGTATTAATCTGGTAAGTAGTGGTGAGCTTTTTAATCTCATCTTGGTTGATCGAAGTATAGTACCACTCTCTGGACACTACTTGATTGCCTTTGACTATGTCGACCCCATAGTGAGTGGACTGTGGAGGGTATTGCTTCAAACTTCTTCAACACAACTCTATAAAAAATCATGTTATAAGGTGACTAAATGTTCTTATCTAAGATGAATAAATGGATTTTTTATGTTTTGCTCGTCGGCCAAGTGCCAATTAAAACCTCTAACTTAATAGTGCCCAAAGGATAAATTTTTTCTCCAGAGAAGCCAATTAAAGGCTTGTAATAGGGTTTTAGCTTGCTGTCTGGTAACTCCGGGTTGTGAAAATAGTTGTAGAATATAACATAAGTTAAACTACCATTATCCAGTAGAATTATTGCAATTCTTGCTTCATGTATCCTAAATATGATGACCAACGGGTCATCATGAGGGTAAAATACTCCTGATAAGTCATTTTTGGAGAAGTCAATAACCAGATTGTCTTTGTTGACCTTCCTGGACTGACCATTTACTTCATCTGACAGGTTGATCCACCGAATATAGGAATAGGCTTTGGCCTCGTTTAAATAGGCCTTCCTTTCAACAGCTTTGTCTCCGCCTCCGACATCCCCACATGTAATAAAATTACAACCAAAGATATCATGTTCTAGTTCTCGAGTTTTTTTTCGATAGATCCAGATCATCTTCAGAATCATTTTCTTGACTTCTCTTTTTTTCCTCTCTATCCTTGCAAGGTATTTTAACCTCCTTCTAAAGTCCCAACCTTCTATTCGATCAATAAACTTGGTCAGCTTTCCTCGGCGAATGAGAGATTCAATTTCATTTTTTAAGGCAATACAGTTGTCAGTGGTATGCCCATAATATTTGTGAATGTCATGATATTTGGAGTTGTCCCTCCGCTTGGGTGGTGATATCTACTTTCTAGGACATTTCAAGTCTCTATTACCCTAGATCTCCTATAGGATGTGATAAACACAATGTTAGTGGGGTATACTACTCATACTTCTTAGGCTTCTCATCTTTTTTATCCTTCTATTTATTTGAGATTTTATGGCCATTGTGTTTCATTTTAGGATTCTGTATAGCAGCCATAGCTTCCTCAGCATTCTGATCTTACCATCCATTTCCATTAGCTCTGTCATGGTTTTAGGAGGATTTTTTTCTAGCGCATAATAAAGATTTTCGGGGAGTAATCCACTCATTAGGGTCGTGAAAGAAATTTTCTCCTCATAATCTACCACCTACAACTTCTTATTATTAAAGCGAGTAATATATTCCTGAGGGTTTACCCTATCGCCGGATAACACTCAGTAAATGGGCTAATCTCTTAAATGATTTTTCCCTAAAGTAGAATTGCTAATGAAAAGTTCAGCGAGTTACTAAAAGATGGAAATTTTTCCTCGGGGTAGGTTGTTATACCATATCTGGGTTGATTCAGTGATGGTACTTGAGAAATCTCGGCAATGCATCTCATCTAGAACTGAGTAGATATCAACTAAAGCTTGATATTGTTCAACACGGTGGACATGATCAGTCTTACCATCATACTTTGGAGTAACCATGGGGGACTTGAATTTGGAAGGTGTAGAAAAATCTACAATGGTTAGAATGAAGGGATATCCCTTCACAAAACTTCTTTGCAGAGGATTCTTAGTCTTGTCCGTATCTTCCAAATGATCCTCTAGTCTATGCATTGATCCCTTCCAAGACTAATCTTTTGGCTAGGATTTGGCTAATACGGCTTTGGTAGCTTTATTAGGTGTTTGTGCTAACCTCTCTTCCGGAAAAGTCTGCTCGGCATACGTAGATCCTCGAATACTTGCACCAGACCTAACTGATCCTTCCGAATATTCATATGATCTCACTGGGTCTTAGTACTGACTTCTAATTACTTGGGGGATAAGATGATATAAGGCTGAGGTCTTTCTCTCCAAGTCACCCGATCATTCAAAAGTGAAAGACCGAGCATCATAGTAATCAGTGGATTTGATTGAAGAAGTTGTTGCTGGACGATAAGACCTATCACATGAAGATTGGGAATAACTACCTCTTTCACTTTTGGGAAGAAGTGTAGACATCTCTCTTCTAAGATATGGAGAGACAGTAGGCTTGGCTTGCAATCATTGGGATAATTTTCTCACTGTTTATTGCATTGGATCCTACCCTTTCTCAAGATGCATTATGATTCCCTATAGATCTATTGCGCAAGGTGGAGCAGATGGGGTGAAATTGTTGCCTCCACTCGTGAGGCTAATTTATGGAATATCATCCATCTTTCAGGACGAATCAAAAGATGAAATAAGTGATAAAGAACGACGACGGACAAATGTTCCTAGAAACAGTGCCAATATTTTGATGCCTAAAATTAGTGTGGATAATTTTATAATCATATATAAATATAAATAAAGATAAAATAAGACAACTAAGGATTTTAACGTGGTTCAGCTGAGGAAAAACCTACATCCACGGTTACAGCATTATAGTTGCAAGGTGATTACAATAAGCCCAGAGTAATATTGATCACTTTTTTCCCTTGAGCTAAGGGAGGCAGTGGTGATTGATAAACCACGAGATGGAATGCCTTTTCATATTCAGTCATTTACATCAATGTACAATAAACGTGACTATTCAACTTCAAAAGGACCTATAGAATAGATGTTGGTAGCCCCATGTGAGTGACCTTTCCCATTCTAGATGATTCTCCTTCCTGGATGTGGTCGCTTGGTTGAATAATCAAGTGTCTCTGGAGCTGACCAAGTATATGTGAAGCAGTGAGGTGGATATGTATGAGGAAAGGTGTCCGTATCTCAACAACCCACATGGATAAATAATTTAACCTATAATAGATACTAAATAAATATGCTAGAAATGAACAGGAGTAGACCTCATTGAAGACTTTGTTATCGAATTTTGAAGGAGAGGATGTTGATTTTATGGTGGTGTAATGGTGGTGGTGTAAGGTGAGGTAAGTTTCCTATGGTGGTATGAAAGTGAGTTAAGAGAAATGTAAGGAATGATGGAAAAATGGATTTTTTGTGAATGATGGCATTCTGATTTCGAGAGAATGTTTTTGATTTCTCAAAAAGTTTTTTCAGGGTGAGTTTGTAGACTCCTCAAATAGTGCCAAATTAGGGTTTAAGGGTGGTTTCAACATGGCCTTCCTATCAGCATAGCCTCTGCTATGCTAGCCAATGAAATTACATCTTGTCGATAGGCAGGGGGCTGGGGTGCCCATAGGCAGTTTGAAATAAACTTTTTCAGAAGCATAGACATAAAATGCAAATTGTAAATCCAGATTGTACACGACCAAGACTATTGGAAAGGGGATTCATAGCTCTACAAGAATCCATTGAGCCATTCTTAGGTCTGAGAGTTGAATAGGGTCAAACGGAGCTCGAAAGCACCTGATGGTCTCTGGACAGGGGGATTTTGGAGTAAAAAGGATTGTTCGTGCAAACAGTGAGGCCGATTTGCGCATGGTATGGATATTTAGGATTGAAATTCAAATCTCTAAGAGGTTCCATTAAGCTTATCCCAAATTGGAGAGTTGACCAAAGTAAGACAGGGCTCAAAAGCACCGGTGGCCTCTAGATCAGTTCTTGGAGTAAAAAGGATCATTCGTGCAAATTATGAGGCCAATTCGTGCACGGTATGGACCGTTGGAAAGAGGATTTAGATCCCTAAGAGGTTTTATTGATCTTCTCTCGAGTTGTAGAGTTAAAATAAGTAAACAGGGCTCGAAAGCGCCTGTGGTCACTAGATTTGTTCTCACAGTAAAAAGGCTCGTTCATGCAAACTATGTGGACAATTTGCACACAGTATGGTGTAATGACTCGACTTTTATATGCTCATATATATAATTTGTTTTTACACTCATGTGTTACTTATTATCTTATAAATGTTGTATTATTAAATATGTGGTATTATTGGCTATCAATATAACAAACCCCATTTTTAAATATGAAGAATCAACTGTAAATTGGATCAAATCGAAGTCTTATGACATATCTTATGGTAAATAATAAGTTTTGGGGTAGAAAATATAATTTTATGAAACTTTAGGGACTAAAATAAAAATATAAAAAGGACCATTTTGTAAATAAAAATATTTTCAAGGACCTCTAAGAAATAATGAAAATATATAGTGTGAAATTACCAAAATACCCTTCATGTGCAAAATGAGCCTTATACCCATACCCTTATCACCTTTCTACCACATGCTGGTCACCTCCACCTTACACGTGTCGTCTCCAGAGATAAAGTCAAAACACTTGTCATCATTTGGTGATATTAACACTGCAAGACCACTTCAGAATGTGACATCTCGGCGTTGAATCACCATTGTAAAAAAGGCCAGTCATTAGACACGTCTCAACGCCGTAATACTTTTGGAAACCTATAAATAGGGCCTTAGGGTTCATTTGAAACTCACACCAATTCCTTGAGAATTATAGTAAGAAAGAATGATAGAAAGCTTGGGAAATTTCTTAAGAAGGAGTTCTATAATTTCGAAGAAAGAATATATTTTGTAGGTATGATTTTATTTAAATGTTATAATGCATTTTTATAGTTTTAATTTCGTATTTTATAGATTTACTTAGTAGTTATGCTAGTAAAATACACTAAAGACTTCACTAATCAAAAACTGAAAATTTGGAAACAATCTAAATTGATTTTATTTTCAAAATATGTCAACTTGTTTGAAAATATATATATGCTTTTTGTAAGTAATTTCTTGTTATTATGGAATCTCATTTAAGTAATTCAAAGTCAGCCCCGGTGAAATTCTGTCTAGTTGAGTTGGTATTTAAGTGGTGCCCCTCCATCTCTACCGTGAATAAATCCGAAAATATTATGTCTAGATGAGATGGTATTTAAGTGGTGCCTCTGTGACCCTCCATCTCTACTAGGAACCAATTGATTAGGAAGAAATATGAATTGAATTCTTGAATTTCGATTAATGAATATAAAAAAAATTGAGAAAATGTTTTTTACTAACCTTTTATAGCAAGTATTGTAGAATTTAAACACAATATTTATAATTGGTGTTTGTTTAGGATACGAAATTAAACCTTTATTGTATTTATTAGATTAACGTGTGATCCCAGACTCAAAATATGTATTTTTGAACTCCTATTTTAGGTGAGTACACTATGTCATTTCTTGCACATTTCAATTATATGATATTGTACAAACTATGTATTTTGTGAACTGCTTTTATTCTCAAAATGCATATAATACCGATGATTTATTCACCGTGATATGTTTATATTTTTCCATATAGACATACCGATTAAAATGAGTATTGAAAATTATATTGAATATTGGAAATAAGATTCGGCATAAGGGACCTCTCTTACTGACTGACCTTCCCAACTGGATTATCGTTGGTGTGCCCTAAATAAGGCGTTGTGGCGAACTAGTTCGATTGACCCTCAACTACCGGGGTATAATACGGTAGAAGAACACGGTATTAGAGTGTACTTGGCCATTAAAATGATATTATTGTAAGGAAAAAGTTATCACATTTGATTTGTTGAATTCTTCTTATTCTGAGCTATCCAACTGTGATATATATACTATCATTTGAAAATATATACCTATTTACTGCAAGTTCCTATCCATATATGTATATGCTTTCTCTTTTGACTTGAATAGGTATCTATTTTCTGAAAACCTTGGAATGTCGGGAGATTAAATCTTATTCAGCTTTTAGCTGACGTTGTATAAATAATGATTTTTGAGGAAACAATTAGACTGAAGGATGGAGTGTATAAGGACTATGTTGAAGATTTATCTTAAGGATATCTTTTGTTATACTTTTAAATATAACGTTTGTTTTTATGAGATAAAACATGTTTGGCTCTTCAATAATAGGTTTTTAATTTTGGCATAAGTTGTAATTCGTTCATACTTTTAATATATATGAAGTTTCCTTTTGGAAAGCTCTGATGACGTAATTCCATTTTTTCAATAGTTTACGATTCCTGGCCATGTGAATGTATTTCCGTTGCATTTATTTTAAGAAATATTTTAAGGCCAGAAGATTGAATTCCTTGGTGACATGTTAAGACACTCATTCCCTACTACTATTGGGTTGGGGTCATGACATATGGACCATTGTAAAGGGGATTAAGAGACCTACAAGATTTCATTGATCTTTTCTTAGGTTGGAGTTTTGACCAAAGTTAAACGGGGATCGAAAGCCCATGATGGTTTCCGGATCAGTACTTAGAGTACGCCTTAGGGTCCATGGAGGGGGGAAAAGTGTTAGGGACCTAACAAGGTGCTTTGGGGTTGCTAGGAGGGGATGTCTATAGTTATCTCTTTGAATTAATATATTTTAAAAAGGCTTTAACCGCGTTCGTACCCTCATGTGTCAATTGGAGGATATCCCATGCCTCTTTAGACGTGGTGCAAGTCATAATTCGGCGGAACTCGTCGGGGGTGATGGATCCAGAAATATCACTCAAACCACGAGAATTAAAATTAGAAATTTTAAAATCATAATTAGTCCAATCTGACATTGGTTTCAAAGAGGTGATGTTATTAGCGGTGATAGTGGGAGGAGTCCACCCTCTTTCACAAAGAAGCTAAACACATTTGTCAATGGCTTTCAACTGGGATTTCATATGAGCTTTCCAATAGGTATAATTGGACACATTTAAAATAGACATTCGATTATATAAGTGCTCGTTTGGAAACATTGCGACGGACTTTTAAAAATCAGATTTTAAAAAAAAAATCAATATATCACAAGTTTGTGGAAAATATGAATAAGCGATAAATTAGCGTAACTTGCTCTGACAGCGATTTGAAGGATCGTGTGCAATATTGATTCAAATAGATTTGAAATTTCCAATCCAGTCTTCTTTAGCTGGATGTCTAAATTTGCTCAAACCAAATACCAGTTAAATCAACCCCCAAACATGCAACTACGTGATAATTCAAATCTCAAATTAAATCGTGCGATGACAAATGCTAACAAAAGCAGATCTGAAGAAAAATCCCCGCAGGGAAACAACTTTTTATTTCCACTATAATTTGTAAAAGAACGGTTTATAATAGGATTCCAGCGAAGATACAATTGACTTAAGAAATACTCACAGTTGTCGGTTCGTAGTCGTCAACCCAGGAACACTGTAACACTCCCTATGACAGGCAGTCGATCAGTCCAATACCTCCCGCAAGTAGAACCTAAGGTCATCCTAGTACCTTTCCAAGGCACATATGATTCAGCAGCAAAAACTCCCAGAAAAAATAAGCTTCAGGTTCCACAAAACAACTCACACAAATAGTCTAGGATTTGTGAATTGTAAAACACAGTTTGTACCCTTAAAAATGTGTTGGAGAATAAAAAAAACACTCAAAACGTATTCTGTTAAAACCAATGTTTTCTCCCCACGAAACTCAGAAGCCTGACACCCTTTAAATCGTAAAATTTAAGGCGGTCATGTGTCAAGGCAAAACACCTGTCATTCGAACTAAAGACGACGTCGTTCAAGCGACACTCCATCTCGTTCGAACGAGATGTGACGTCATTTGAACGACAGTCACTGATCCTAAAAACTTTTAAATATTTTAAATAACTTGGAATTATCAAATCTTAAAACTTTTCACGGGATCAAGAGATATTTATCCAAACCTTTTATGATTTTGAAAAATTAAAAATCATTTAAAAATAATTTAAACTTTTAAAAACATATCCCAACACTTTTAATGTAAAATGTAAATGGAACTTAAACATATTTTACCAAATTCATCCTTGTTGGGCTTGAATGATTAAGTCTTCTTAAAGTTCGGATTCGCCTTTGTGGATGTAATCTTCTCAATTCTCCGACGACTTGTAACAACTTGTAGCGTTATACGACATATTAAATTGTAACGAACAATGTCCTTACAAATCGCCCCCTATTTCTATGCCGGTACACGCTAAAAATATATGAATTATCAACCAAAATATGACCTATACAAATCTACCCTGCCAAAAACTCAAATGTGTAAAGATAAACTGTCATGTCTTCAAAGTTTGCGAACGATGCTTCAACAATCAACTTTTCAAAACTGCAAGATTTTCTCATCAGGGTGTGCAACATAATGATCTTGAATTGTACCTACACACATGAGACAAAGCAAAAACCTCGTGAGGTATGGAGTTTCAAATGATATAAACATAAACAATGTAAGCATAATCAAATCTCCCCCATACTTAAACCCCCCCATAATATCATAATTCATCCCCCCCTTTTATTTTGTCCAAAATAGACGAGGAAAATAATAAATCACATAAAGCAAATTGGGGTGTCACGATAAAACAAAGCAAACCTAATATTTTTTATTTTTTCAATTTTTATACAAAAAAAAAATGCAAAACTGATGTTATAAAAATCACACACCATGAATTCATACTAAGATAACCAAATCGTGGAATTAGTATTAATGGGTGTGAACATATTCGATAGGAAAATCAACTTAATCATATCATATGTGGAGATGCATAAGTGTACTCCTAATTAATGAACATAGAAAATAGTCCTTTTGTGTAAAATTGTTGAATTTATATGACATCGTCTTAATCATATCAACAAATCAAAGTATAAATGATTTCCACACTAATAACGTCTAAAACTATGTAATGCTTTTTCATGATTTTCAAGGACGTGCAAACCGTTGAAAATTCCATCAAAACTCCCTCATTAAAAGATAATGCTTTTTATTTATGAGGTGATGAAACAAAAAAAATTGACCCATTTTTGGCATAATTTTCTTTTTATTGCCTTTCAAATTTTTTCGGGCTCTTTTAAACCTCATTGGACCCCGGATAATTTTCAATTCCTCACTTTTTTAGGTCCATTTAAATTGTGGCTTAATTGCAAAGTATAAATGAGTACCTTTCGTAGCCCTTCACCATATTTCAAAATACGTAACCTCACAAACAGTTTATAACATGCACTACTTTTTATCAAGATTTATCGCATTTGGTCCATTGTATAGACAGAATTATGATGTAAACACTCAAACAACATGTGATAGATAGGCACAAAAGTCAAACAAATCCGTGCATGTGTAAAATAAAAGACAAATAGAGTCAATCTTGTCAGAAGTAACACTATAGCATCTCAAAGACTCCAAACTTTGTAAAGTCCATGAATGACACAATATATTGTCTCAAAACACTATAAAACAGTCACATGGATATGGCATGAAGTTGTGACTTGGTCATCCTAAATGTCAATTCGTACAAGGTGCAAACAAAATACAAAAATCTTTTTGGATTTTTCAAATTTTTCTAAAAAAGAAAATCATTTTGAATTTTTTGAACACTATTCAGAAATAACCCAGCAGTACCAATATCATATAACAGGAAAAACATAACGGACTGCAAATAGAATTCCAAGGGTCATTCGAGCGAGATGCCATGTCGTTCGAATGACAAGAAATCTCGTGAGAAGATTTCGCGCAAGATGCAATCTCGTTAGTATGAGAAAACACAAATTTCCTATATTACACAGAATGTCATGCAATTTTGTCTAGTTGGCAAAAAAATCGTGAAAATTGTTCCTGGAATGGGCAACCAGATCCAAAATAGTGCTAAAAAAGTACCAAAAATAAGAAAATATAACTAAGTATAAAACAAATGCTACATACTAGCAATAGGCATAAGATGATATCATACAAAACAACCTATGCTAGCAAACATGTCTAGACCTCAATCGGTAGGTGCGGTGGAGTTTCCCAAAGATGGTGACATCTTTTGAAACAACTCCATCAAGTCATGAGAAGTCTTGACCAACAACTTTACTTGCTCTCGACTATGTGCAAACTCTATCATTATGTTCAAGCAAAGTATCATGGGTGGGTTTATGTGTGAGAGCATGTGTAGGAGTAAGGCGTGACACATAACCCCATTTAGAACAAAATTCCCTAAGGTGTCCTCTCTTTTTGCAATGAGATCAAACATAAGTCGGCCTAGGTACACCTCTCTCAAAAACTCTAGGATGTGCTCTCCTAATAGGTACGGGATGCCTAGGTGGGTTGGGTCGAGTCACCAAAGTGGGAACGGGCTTGGGTGCAAAAAAAGAAGTGGATTCACCGTCATGCCCTTTTCCTACATTCTCACCACCACACAAAACGGTATTGAGAACCATATTTTCAAATTTCTTAGATGTGTTCTCTAAAGGGACTTTGACCTCCCGAGCACGATCGAGATCACTCTCAAGTTGGGACACACATGTTATCAGACTAGACACCGTATCGATCAAGTCACATTTTTCCCTCCTTAAAACTTCTTTCTCTCTCTCCAAATCCAAAACCCAATGATCGAAATCCCCATTATATTTCTTTGTTCTCAAGGTCTCGGTGTATAAATACCTAAAAGATTTTTGAATCTCACTTTCATCTCCACACTGAAACTCGCTCTCATTTCCACTAGAAACACTCAACTCATCGTCGTTGCTCTCGTAGACACTATCTGAAGCACCTTATACTCTTGACTCACTTGAGTCTATATTGTATAAGTGTTCATCTAGTTTGGAAATTATGACAAAATTATGTCCATCTTGGAATCCAAAGAACCCAAGAGTTTGGTTTGCTATTTCTCCTTCTTGATTGATTGATCTAGACCATATTACCAACACTCACAGACAGTAAAATTGATCTCATACATTTCATATTGCATATAATTGTGTGTACATATGTTGAGTATGTTTATATCCTTAAAATTGTTTTTTAAATATTTTTTTGGGATTTTATAAATATTTTAAATAAGTTTTTATTAATTAAAACTTGTTTTTTAAAGTTTTTGGGGTCAACCTGCAATTAAGGTTTAATGGTTATATTGGCTTAAAGTTGCCTTGGGTAGAATCCGAAAGCGGCAGAGACTTCAGGGTGTGTTTTTAATTAATTTTGTCACGCGTTTGATATCTTATTATTGGCCAAAATTTGTTGTCTTCTGATTGGTGGAGAGTGTGTTTCTTTATAGAGAGGGAACCAGCGCCTGTTTTCAACCCTTGGATCATTTTTATCAACGATCTGCATGCGCCCTTTCATAATCCCTGTGAACCCCATATGAACCAATCAAGAGAGATTTAATCACCGCATATCGTGAACCCTTGGATCAAAGTCAATTATCCTTGACTCAATATGAACCCTTGATTTTGAACGTTATTCTCGAATCTTCTCAGCCTCCTATAAAAGGACCCCTTCACTCAGCCTTCTGAGACTTTTGCCATTTCATCCTTTTGAGAGAAAAAATAGAGTAGAGAGAGAAGAGAGAAACCAGAAGAGAGAGAAAGAGTTAGAAACCCTAACCCTAAATCGTCCAAATGATTTTTTCAAACCTAAAATTCTTTTCAAGATCCTGTATATCCCAAACACAACCTTGAGTGTTTGAGAGTTGGTTTGTAGTTGTAACCTCTTCATTCTTGAGATCTTGTGTCCAACTTAAACATTGTGTCTTAGATCTATTTTCTGCTTTATAGAAATTTCAAATCTAAGTACTTCATGTTACATTACACTTAGATTTACATATTTTGTTTCTCAGCTTGAGAAATATATTGTTAATTCTTTTCTGTAAATGATTTTTAAACTTTGAAATCAACAATAATATTTTCTGTTTCTAGTTCTCTTGAAACAAGACCTTTGACCTAGTTTGGAATCGCACTTGGTGATTTTCAATCCCAAAAATCTTTTCAAAACTGAGATTGATTAAGCTCTTGATACGTCTTCTGGGCAAGATAGCCGTGGATTCTGGGATTGTTATAAAGGTCAAATAAGGTTAAGTTTTGTGAAAAGTGAGAAAAAGAAAAATCACAGCATATAGTCTTATATGTAATTTGTTAGGACTGGTTGTACATAATAAGTGTGTGTGTGTGTGTGCATGCATGTGTTAGAGAGAACCCCCACAAACACTATCACCCTACCACACTAAAAGTGTTTGTAATAAGATCTTGAGAACAAGAGTCGACGTAAAGAACTTAAACAAATTGGAAGTTAGCAAACTGGGAGGACAACATCAACAATCAGAACTGCAGAGAAGTTATAAGGACACTAGAGGGTACATTCCTAAACTTATATAGGTTTGAGTTGTATGCATGTTTGTTATATAGTTTGTAACTGTTAAAATTTGTTTATAGTGTAATTTTTGGTTCACTCCGTAGAGGGAGTCTTTGATGTTTCCTCAGTTGGGTGAGGTTTTACCACGTAAAAAATCTTGTTCTTAATATTTCTACATCTCCTCATCTCATTCTTAGTTGTGCTGGGTTTAAAGTTTTTAAACTATTTTATTAAACCTTTTAATCAAATCTTGAACAGATCTCGTACATACTTTTGTTAAACACATCTTATGTTCAATTAGTTTTGATTTTTAAGAAGAGAGTTTCTTCAAAAAACTGTTCGGAGTTACTTAAATAGTTTAATTTTATTAAACGGCTTTAGTAACATATTTTCACTATCATCGTGGGACAAAGTGGGTGCTCTCACATGACTCAAAAAATCTACACACATCCCATGAGCTAAACATTTTTCGTATTCGTCTTCCTCATCATCTCCGTCACTATCACTAAGAGTGGCGGGAATGGCTACTTTCTTCCCTGTCTCCTTAGCCTAATAGCACATTCAAAATACCCATGACCTTTGCCTTGACATTCGAAACAAATCATCTCATCCTCCCCACTCTCTTCCTCTTTTTCTTTCTCACTCTCTTTTTCATTTCCCTCCGTGGCCTTTTCTTTCCTTTTATTTTTCTCAAAAGATTTTTTATTCGATTTTTTTTGCAAATAAGGCCACATCGTCAATGCTAAACTCTTCCTCAGAATCAGACTCATACGCTTTTTTTTTCTTTCTAACTTGAGTCTTTAAAGAAGTGCCTCTATCCTTAGCCTTAATGGTTTAGGGTAACATGTCAATCTTATAAGTTTGCAGGTCTCCTACGAGATCTTCTAACTTAAGTGAATTTAACTTTCCCAATGAATTCAAAACAGTGACTTTAGGAATGAAACTCTTTGGAATAGATCTCAAAATCTTTTTAACAAAATGCATGTTATCAATCGGCTCACATAAATTGAAACTTGAGTTACCAATTTTTTACACACGTGCGTAACACTCATCAAAACATTCAGACTCGGACATAGTAATGATCTCAAAGTGGTGGCCAAATTTTGTAACTTTGATTCTTTAACAGCGTTCATACCCTCATGTGCCAACTGAAGGACATCCCATACCTCTTTAGATGTGGTGCACGTCAGAATTCAACGGAACTCGTCGGCGGTGATGACTCCAGAAATATCACTAAAACCACAGGAATTAAAATTAGACATTTTAAAATCATCTTTAGTCCAATCCGGCACACATTTTAAAGAGGTGATGTTAATAACAGTGATAGTGGGAGGAGTCCACCCTCTTTCACATAGAAGCCAAAGACGAATGGCGTTCAACTGAGATTTCATACGAGCTTTTCAATAGGTATAATTGAACCCATAAAAAATCGGCATTCGATTATATAAGTGCTCGTTTGGAAACATTGCGACAAACTTTTGAAAATCAGATTTAAAAAAAATCAATAACTCATAAGTTTGCGAAAAAGAGGAATACACGATAAATTAGCGTAACCATCTCTGATACCAATTTGAAGGACCGTATGCGATATTGATTCAAATATATTCGCAATTTCCAATTTAGTCTTATTTAACTGGATGTCTAAATTTTCTCAAACCAAATACAAATTAAATCACCCCCTAAACATGCAACTACGTGACAATTCAAATCTCAAATTAAATTGTGCGATGACAAATGCTGACAAAAGAAGATCTCAGGAAAAAATCCCCGCAGGGAAAAAACCTTTTCTCTCCACTATAATTTGTAAAATAATGGTTTATAATGGGATTAGAGAGAAAATACAATTGACTTACGAAATACCAGCAGGTGTCTGTTCGTAGCCGTCAGCCCAGGAACACCACAACACTCCCTATGACAGGCAGTCGATCAACCCAGTACCTCCCGCAAGTAGCACCTAAGGTCAGCCCAGTACCTTTCTAAGGCACCTATGATTCAGGAGAAAAAAATCCCAGCAAAAATATGCTTCAGGTTCCACAAAATAACTCACACAAAAATTCTGGCATTTGTGAATTGTAAAACACAGTTTGAACCCTTAAAAATGTGCTGGAGAATAAAAAAAAACTCAAAACGTATTCTGTTAAAACAAGTGTTTTCTCCCCATGAAACTCAGAAGCCTGACACCCTTTAAATACTAAAATTCAAGGCGGTGATGTGTCAAGACAAAACACTTGTTGTTCAAACGAAAGATGACGTCATTCAAGCGATACTCCATCTTGTTCGAACGAGATGTGACATCATTTGAACGATAGTCACTGACCCTCTTAAAAACTTTTAAATATTTTAAATAACTTGGAATTCTCAAATCTTAAAACTGTTCACGGGATCAGGAGATATTTATCCAAACCTTTTATGATTTTGAAAAATAAAAATCATTTAAACTTTTATAAAAATATCCCAACACTTTTAATGTAAAATGTAAATGAAACTTAAACATATTTTACAAAATTCGTCCTTGTTGGGCTTGAATGGTTAAGTCTTCTTGAAATTCGGATTCGTCTTTGTAGATATAATCTTCTCAATTCTTCGATGACTTATAACAACTTGTAGTGGTATACGACATACTAAATTGTAACAAACAATGTCCTTACAAATCTCCCCCTATGTCTATGACAATACGGCTAAAAATATCCGAATTATCAACCAAAATATGACCTATACAGATCTACCCTACCAACAACTCAAATGTGGAAAGATAAACTGTCAAGTCTTCAAAGTTTGCAAATGATGCTTCAACAATCAACTTTCAAAACTCCAAGCTTTTCTCATTAGGGTGTGCAACATAATGATCTTCAATTATACCTACACACATAAGACAAAGAAAAAACCTTGTGACATATCGAGTTTGAAATGATATAAACATAAAACATTTAAGGGAAAATACAATTGATTTACGAAATACCTGCAGGTGTCGGTTCATAGTCGTCATCCCAGGAACACCGCAACACTCCCTATGACATGCCGTCGATCAGCCCAATACCTCCTATAAGTGGCACCTAAGGTCATCCGAGTATCTTTCCAAGGCACCTATGATTCATCAGAAAAAACTCCCAACAAAAATATGCTTTAGGTTCCACAAAACAACTAACACAAATAGTCTGGGATTTGTGAATTGTAAAACAACAGTTTGAACCCTTAAAAATGTGTTGGAGAATAAATAAAAACACTCAAAACATATTATGTTAAAACCAATCTTTTCTCCCCATGAAACTCGGAAGCCTGACACCCTTTAATTAGTAAAATTCAAGGCGGTGACGTGTCAAGGCAAAACACCTGTCGTTCGAATGACATACGACGTCGTTTGAGTGACACTTCATCTCGTTCGAACGAGATGTGACGTCGTTTGAACAACAGTCACTGATCCTCTTAAAATTTTTAAATATTTTAAATAACATGGAATTCTCAAATCTTAAAACTTTTCACGGGATCAGGAGAAATCTATCCAAACCTTTTATTATTTTGAAAATTTTAAAATCATTTAAACTTTAATAAAAATATCCCAATACTTTTAATGTAAAATGTAAATGGAACTTAAACATATTTTACCAAATTTGTCCTTGTTGGGCTTGAATGTTGAAGTCTTCTTGAAATTCGGATTCGCCTTTGTAGATGTAATCTTCTCAATTCTTCGACGACTTGAAACAACTTGTATTGGTATACGACATACTAAATTGTGATGGACAATGTCCTTACAGTGATCTTTAAAATGATAACGAATATCATATGTATCAAATTTATAGATAAATTAAGTTGTTAAATACATCTTTGAACAACATTAGTGTTGGAATGATGGAGTCATTGCCTTAGACGAATGTTTCTAAACAAAGAAGTTGAAATTTTTTATTGGGATATGTCGTATTACTTTAAAACAATTTGGACACTGGGTGCTAAGAAAGTTGATCTCACAAGTATGTTTCTGATCGGTGATGCAAAATTATGGAGGCAAAAATGGACAAAGAACAAGTCTCATCCTCATATTACAACACAGAAATCATTGGTTTATGAAAATAGGGAGAAATTTCTCCAGCTAGGAAGGTTCATGACAACCTGCACTCTTTAAAGAAAACTGATTTTGTAAGGGGGTATGTAAATTAATTTTCTTAATTACTATTTGATATCAGGAGCTTGTCAAATGAAGACAAGATTTATAACTTCATGAAGGGCCTTTAGAATTAGGCACATGCTGAACTGGATTGGTAAGGTGTTAAAGATTTTCCTGCAGTGATAGACGCTACTGATGTTTAGGTGGATTATAAAATACAGACTGGCTTAATAGAGAATGAGGGTGGTAATCATAAGGTTAAGGTGTAGAGACCCCATTCTGTTACCCCTAACTCTCTTTAGGTCCCTAGTACCTCCCTTCCTCACTACAAACCCAGGTCATACCCCGACTACTGACCTAAAAGCCATCGGGCACTCCCAGGCTCTGTTTGACCTAAGTCACCTCTTAAGCTCGACTGAGACTGAATGAATCTTTGAAGGGAACTAAAATCCCTTTCCAACGGTCCATCCCGTGCGTGATTCTAACTTACCATGCGGACGAACGATCCGTTTGCATCCGAAACTTGATCTAGAGGCCACCGGGCGCTCCTGGGCTCTGTTTGAATTAAGTCAACTCTTCAGCTCGAATGAGACTGAATGAATCTTCAAAGGTCACTGAAATCCCTTTCCAATGGTCCATCCCGTGATCGATTCTGAATTACCATGCGGACTAACGATCCGTTTGACTCTAAGTGGTCACCGAATACTTCCAGGGCCCGTTTGACCAAAGTAAGCTCCCCAAACTGGGTCAAACTCTTTGGAATGTCAAATTAAATCTCCTAACCTTTCTAACGGTCCGCCCCATGTGCGATTCGAACTTACCATGCGGACGAATGATCCATTTGCATCCGAATAATTCCCCATCCAATGGACCGATAAATGATTTTGAGCCATATTTGAACCAAAGTCAACTCCTAAACTAGGGAGCGGTCCAAAGTACTTTCAAAGGTATCTGAATTACCTTTCCAATAGTCTACCCCGTGCGCGATTCTGACCAACAGTTTGCCCTCAGCAGCCAATTTTCTGAAAAGGCCTGAAGCACACTGCCAAATGGTATGTTCCAGACTCTAGTGCCGATAGGCAGGACCAGGTCTATGCTGATCGGCAGTGACTTGGGCCTATAAAAGGAGGCCTTCACCTCATTTGCAAGGCGAGCCCAGATCTGATAATAATCTCTCTCAGCGAATCCAAAAAACCTCTCTCGAAGACAACGCGATTTCAACATCCAAATCCCTTTCTAACTTCCACTTTTCATCATCCTTGGTGAATTAACCACTCTCCATCATCATCCAAGTGCAAGGGCTTCTCTCCAACATTCAAGATCAAGCTCAAGATCTTCAATAAGGTCCAACTTTCTTAAGTTTCTCTTCAAATTCTCTTAAATTCTCAATAACTTGTTTTATTACCTAGCACTTTTATTATTTCATCTCACACATCCTAATATACTTTTTATTCAGTATTATTGCACATCTCTTATTTTGCATATAAATAAAACCCAAAAAATAAGAAAAAGAGGGCTTGCCCATAAATTCCAAATAGGGATTATCATATTTTTCTCACAATTTTCTCACAACTAAAACACTTTTTCTACACACACACACACACACACACACACACACACACACACACACACACACACACACACACACTCACAAATAAGAGATCTCCCATTTGGATTTATGGAATAAACCCTATCCCTCTTTTCGTATGCGAACTACATGGACTTTGATGCCTTTATAGGCTACGTAGGCATCTTGGGGTAAAACCCAAGACTCGAGTCCTATCCTCACTTTCTCTCTCATTTACTATCTTCTCTAAATCCAATTTTCTTATATTATATATACTTATTCTTAGTGACGTATCACTCCATATGCGTTATCGTTCCATTATAATGATCAACGTAAGAGTAATTGCATAAATCTTATTTTCTAATATTATTTTTATACCTTCTTTCGGATGACTCGCTTTATCTCTCCCATGATACAAGTCGAGGATTCCTATCTCCACTATATATATACACATGCACACATATCATGGGGAAAATAAAAAAGGAAAACAACAAACATCCACGAGAGACCGAAAGGGAGGAATGTGTGCCTAACACCTTCCCATTTCGTAACTTATCCTCCGAACCTTTCTCGAATCATTTTGGTTTTGTATGCACCAGTATGTCTTTGAATGTCGTCCTTCGGGATGGGTTCCCCTTTTTCTTTTGTCTGTTTTGAGTAAAATAGACTGGTGACTCTAAATCTCTCTACATTTTTGCACCTCATCTCAAACGATGCCGGCCGAAGCGCTCCCGATAAGGATGCGCGGGACTCGAGGATCCTCCTTCACGCGCCCGCCCGCAGCGAGGATCGGAGATGGCCATAGCGGCAACTCTGCTGGGGAATATGTATGTTTTGAGGGCTTGACTCTAGTTACATGGATGTTATATTTGTTTATATTTCCCTTATAACTGCATGTTCCCCTTTTCCATGTGTATTCCATGCTTATGCTTATGTTCACACACTTGTAGAAAATTCTCCATGTACACTTCACACCACGTGCACCTAGGATCAAATATATCCACATGTTGCACGCATCACCCATTAATAGTTGGTATACCTTTGGTACTTGTACTTTGCTCCCTATTTGGCATACTCAAGAAAAGCATTCTCATCGTAAGATACTAATAAGAGAATCATTCATGATTCACACGATATCACCAAAGGGCATTGTTATTGACCAAATTTACCCCGTAACTGGAAGGTCACTTCGTGATGGGCACTGGTCCGATAGGGCGCAGTTAGCCTAAGCGATATGACTCTCACCTTCTATTGGCCAAGTACCTTCGACGTATATCGAACGGTTCCCCCGCATCGTACTGCTTAACCGAAGTCATGACGGGAGGTATATCACAGGGAATTTGTTCACGTACGCCGAGTATATTGAATTTTCTCTCACACATACCGTCCCCACGAGGTATATAGTGAGGCAATTCACGTACACTCAGGTATATTAAATGGCTTGTCCACATGTACCGATTGCCCATAAGTGTAAGACGTATATCGTGGAAGTCACGCCAAAGGGGGGAACCCATTCCGATTCACCCAACGAACTTCATACCCGCATATATGTGTCAAACCTAGGACACGCACTTTAAATTGTCAATTTCAACCCAAAACTCTGCCAAAATTTGGAGTCGGTCTAACGCCCAAATTTTTGCGCACTTTTAAAATGGGACCCTGTCCGTGAGCCTAGTTACAAGTCCAGCCGTAGCTTCGCATATATTAAAAACCCCACTTTTCCAGGCTCGGGTCCCGTCCGACATTAAATTTAGGAGAATTAAATACAAGTGAGAACATAATAATCGTAATAATCATGATGAGTTCCATCTCCAAAAACATTTCTCCCTTCTTTATAAAAAATCCAAAAATAGTTTCTTCTCTTTTTCTAAAAAATAAATCCCATTCTACGCCTTCTCAGGTCAATTGCAAGCCCTTGGCCTAGCTCCCTATTGTCTTCGATCTTCATTCAAATCACCCCAAAGTTTCATCCGTTACTCTACTACTTCTTCCGAGTCCAGAATCCACCCACTTTCCATGGAGAATACAGATCAAGTACCAGTCATACAGCTGGATCTGACGACAGTCCTAGCTAAGCTCGTGTCCAAGATTGACATCCTCCACACTGAGGTTCGAGAGATGCAACGAAACCAGGTTCCTATTCTTAAAGAGCCGAAGTCCCTATTCCCTCGTGCTATGGGTCAGCCCGAGCCTATCTAGGTTCTTGAAGAATATCATCATGCTCCATATGCCCCTCCTGTTAATGGGCCGCCGCCTGTCCAGCTTCCGATGCCAAAAATTGCCCAGCCTGTGGCTAACCTGCCTATGGTCGTTGATCTAAAAGAGGAGGAGTTGAATAAAGTCAAAGAGGATCTCAAGATGCTCACCAAGAAGTTCGACCAACTCATAATCTCTGGGAATTACATAGACTATACCCACATGTCTTCTTATCCTAAAGCGAGGTTACCCGAGAAGTTCAAGATGACAAATAACAAGAAGTTCGGAGGGAGTGGAGCCCCGATTATTCATCTTCGTAGTTATCATCGTTCCATGACTCTACTAGGGGCTTCTGAAGAAGTGATGGCCCAATTATTTCAGCAAACTTTGAAGGACAGTGCCCTCCGATGGTTTTTGTCTCTCGAGGAATCCAGAATCCGTGGATGGGAGGATGTAGTCCGAGAATTCATATCGCAGTACAAATACAACGAAGAGCTTGAGGTCACCCATCATGATTTAGAGCTGCTCAAACAGAACCCTGGGGAATCAGTCAGTAACTTCATAACTCGGTGGAGGGAGCAAGCAGTTACCATGACCAATCGTCCATTGGAGGAAGAACATGTCAACATAGTGAAGTAGAACTTCTTACCCCATGTTCGAGCGACGATGGGAGGACAATACTATCCCCAATTACGAGCTCTCAGAGAAGAGGGAGTAGAAATCGAGGAAAGCCTTGTTAAAACAGAGTTTGAACCGAAGAAGGTGTCCGAACAGTTCACCCCTAGAAAGTATGACAAGACTTCTAGTTCTACAGTCTCAACCATTAACAACATCTCTCAACCAACCACATCATGGTCACCGAAAAGTCGCCCTACCCCCATCCGAAGGGAATACACTGAGCTCCATTCCCCCTATCCAAAGTTTACCAAGCCCTATTAAGCCGAAACCCCATCAAACCCTTGGATCCCCGTCCATTGCCAAATCCACTCCCAAGAAACTTCAAGGCCGATGCTCATTGCGCCTTTCACCAAACTGCTGGACATACCACCGACCAATGCTTTCACCTTCGAAACATAATCCATGATCTCATTGACCGGGGTACCATCTCCCCACCATCCAATCCTAAGCCAAACACTACTCACAATCCACTCCCAAATCATGCTAATGCCTTCTTCTTAGAAGAAAACCTAGATTTCGATCCTTCAACTCAAACCACACCCATATACTCTCCTAAATCTCTTCAAATTTGCCCATATTTTCTCCTACACCCTACTAGCCTCGTTGATCAAGCACTGTCACTCCTTACCAGAGCATGTATCACTGTTCGTTCCTGTTCTGAAAATGGAAATATGGAATTGTCAGAGGTGTTAAACCAACTCCAAAGGTTCAATACACTGTTCTTGGAAGTACGGAAATGGGACCGAGGTTCAGACAAGTGGGTGGTACCAACCGATGAAGTCAGCCCAGATGATGTTTTCTAGATTATGGCAGAATTATTCGGGCAAACCAATAACATTTGTAGTATCACCGAGTTACTTGACGATTTGAAGCTATAAGGGCACTTAGTCCCTTCAACCATACATATCCCCACAGAACGGGAAGACTTGTATGAAGAAGCCGTTGAAGTTGTGGAATGCATTGACTTTACATGGAAAGACATAACTGTTGCCACCAGGTGGGGGGAAGAATTCGAAGATTCAAGTAAAGAACAAGCTTCAGGAAGAACTGGTCTAGTAACCAACATATGTGAGATGATATCATTTGAAGAACTCCTCGGAGAAATAAACAGGGTGACAGAACAACCTGAGGTTGACGAGGAAATGGGATTCATGTTCTTCCATTCTTCAGTAAATCACTTGACCAGATCCGGGAAACATTACCAGGTTCCAAGCTCACTACCAGCAAATTACAAAGGGAAGGGCGTTGAAAACCTTCCTATGCCAGAGATGACCATCGAGGAGACGATCACTCTATGGTAAATCTGTCATCGAGGAGAAAACTCAAGCTAACATCACTCTATGGTGGCTTTTCATGTCTTCCCAGCTGCACATAAATGCCTTAATTAAGCTACTCACTGAACCCATAGTTCCTCCTTCTACCACACCAGAAGAAGCGGTAAATCTGGTTGGATCCTTGACTACTACCCGAATGCTATCATTTTCTGAAGAAGAAATCCCAAGAATTGGGATAAATCACAATCATGCACTCAACATCTCTGTCGAAGTTACGGGGAAGGCCGTGCCACTCTCTCTTGTCAAAAATGGATCCGCCTTGAATATCTGCCCATTGAGAACCTTCAAGTGTTTAGGCCTAAAATAAAGTGACCTCGCTCCAACCTCCGCCACTGTACGTGCTTACGATAATACCCACTGGGAGGTGATGGAATCCATAAAACTTGTAATAGGGGTTGGCCCTATAAACCCTGTCATTGAATTCCAAGTCATAGACATCCCAGCTTGTTTCAACCTGTTGCTTGGACGACCCTGGCTCCACAGTATCAAGGGCGTGTCTTCCTCACTCCATCAGAAATTAAAGTTCTTCGACGACAGGCGAGTCATCACCATTTTGGGCGACAACAAAAATGTCGAGGGTGCAAGCACCCTCAATCCAATCCTTGAGATACAACATGGGTCAAATGATATGCTCTTATCAGGATTCCGAGTTGAGCCACTCCTACTCCCGAAAGGGGTCGATTTCAAAGAAAGAGTTTGTCCAGAATATGTCCCTCATGGAAATGTCAATGTGATTCAGATGTTCAGAAATATGCACTTCATGCCCGGACTGGGGCTAGGGCAAAGGTAGCAAGGGATACTTGAGCCCATCGAACTAAATAAAGCTTTCCCTCCTTATGGATTCGGGTATCAACCATCAGACCAAAAGCTCAGAATAATCCACCAGTCTCGACCAAAGATAAGATTAGACTGCATCCGAACTATACCAGGAGACTCCTTGAATGGACAATTCATCAAAGAAGGCAAAGACTTTGCCTTTTGCGGTTTTCCAGAACCATGGTATGACCACACAGATAAGAAGATGAAGCCTGAAATGGAGATCTTTTTCAAAGATAGCTACCCATGGGCCGAAAGTTCCCAACACCATGTACAACCGCTCATCAAATATATCGAAGAGACTAAGGAAAGTGATTCATAAGATTCCTTCAACTTACAGACACTGGGGCTGGCACTCTACATGGTTCATTCAGGCACTACATCAATGGATCCATCCCATCTAATTAAAGCTGCTGATACACCCCACCTCAACTGGAATACTGCACCAGTTCTACCTCATAAAATCTCCCTTAACCCCAATGTTTACCCTATTTCTTCTTCTGTTGTCTATCCTTATTCCAATGTAATCGAGACCTCTTTTGATAAGGTTCTCAGTGCTGTTTTTCCTATCAATGAAATAAACGAAGATTTTGAGTATCTTGTTGTGCCTTACATTAATTGTTTGGATTCTAATCAAACTTTTTATGATGATGATTTTGCAAATAAATAATTCTTAGCTGATCTAAATAAGGTTAATAATAAATAACATAACCGCGTTCAAGTTAATGAAGAGGAGACTATTGTTATTAATCTCGATTCTAGTAGCCAACTTCGCGAGATTAGGATAGGGGCCACTCTTGACGAGCATGAGCGCACACAACTCGAAAAATTTCTAAAGGAATTCATGGATGCCTTCACATGGTCCTATGATGATATGCCCCGGCATTGATCCTGAAATAGCTCAGCACGATATCTCCATGTAAAACCCCGCCCGCCCGGGGAGAGCGAACGAAGCGCTACTGTCGATAAACTAAATCAAATCCACAATATAACAAGGTATAGAGCATCTAAATCCCACAATAAAACAAGAAACCACTATTCTCATCTTCAAATTAATACAACAAATCTCTCGAAATAATTACAACAATCTAACTATCTCGAAAATAAAATAAATCTCCAAATGCTCTATACATCAAAATAAATACAAGTCTTCTCATCTCTTGCATTAAAATTCTTCCCAAAATAATTCATGCTAAAATCATCCCAATTGGTCCATATCACTCAAATCCGTGCTCACCTGCCAAGTAAGAAAAAGATGGGGAAGTACACAATACGACAGGAAAGATGCTCAACAAATATTAGCGGTGAATAAAACGTAACAATGCGAATACGAATATTCAAATCAAAGTGAATCTCATAAGCAATTATATCACTATAATTTCTCAACAACACATTAACCGGGTCACCAGGCCTCACCACCGTACCGCGCCTATGCATTTTTCTAGCATATCCGGAAAAAGGAATATTGGCGGGTGCCCAACTTCAGTGCCATATTAAAATCTCATGACAACATGCTCAACACCAAATATAATACCACATGAATCGAAATCAGATTCCAACAAATATTTCCAGATTTCCAAATGAATTTATCTATTCAAATATGAGTCAATAATCACAAGAAAACAAAGGGAATAACACTCGCGAGATTAAGGAGCATATTGTGTAAAACCTCATACCTTAAACCACCAAAAAGAACCAACATGAATCATCACATAATTCAGCCTCAAAAACTAATCACACCATCACGTTCCTCTCGCGAAAATAATCAAATCTCGTTCTAGCCCAAACTCGAGAAAACATCAAATAAGTCTTCTAATCTAAGATTGAAATCTTGAATAGGTTTGGGGCTATGGTTTGTATATGAAAGGAAGTAATTTTGGAGAGGTCTTCTGGTTAAAAAGCTTGAGAAAAAGTGATTTGAAAAGTCCATCCACGAATTACTTGATATATAAATGATTAAGTGTTTGATTAAGAAAAGAGTTCTAATAAGATACGAACACTAAAAATTTTATTCCTGACGATCGGACCGTTGGAATCGCTTGAAATTTTAGTGTGTTGTAGCGAACGACGAGACAGGACTGCTGACAAAAATTCAGCTCGATCGAACGGTCGGATTTCTAAAAATATTATTTTTACTAGAGAGTTTTATGTTTTGAGGACTCTTAGAGAGTTTTATATTTTAAGGACTCTTCTAAGTAATAAAAATTCAATTAAAAGTCCATTTTAATTCCGATTTCGAAATCGTTTGAAATTGTCACGTTTAAAAATAATAACCAACATATTTGAGCAATACAAATAATTTTATCTCAAAATTTATTTTTCCTCTTTATTTCAAAAATATCCCAAAAATTACGCGGGTTGTTACACTTCCCCACTAACAATGGAATTTTGCCCTCGAAATTCGTCGAATACCTAACTCTCAAAAATCAGTCCACAATCTCCAAAAATAATCTCGGCACCAAAAAAACAATTCCTCACATCTAATCTAGATGCCTAACGCAAAACGAATAAAATGGAGATAGAAAATTTTAGGTGATATTCGTGATAGGCATCTAGATTAGACGTGAGGAATTATTTTTGGAGACGAGATTATTTTTGGATTTAGTGTAGTGGCCTGATTTTGAGAGTTAGGCATTCGGCGAATTTCGAGGGCCAAATTCCATTGTTAGTGGGGAAGTGTAACAACCCGCATAATTTTTGGGCTATTTTCAAAATAAAGAGGAAAAATAAAGTTTTTGATAAAATTATTTTTATTGCTCAAATATGTTGATTATTATTTTTAAAGGCGAGAATTTCAAACGGTTTCGAAAACGGAGTTAAAACGGATTTTAAAATGATTTTTAAATGTTTTTAACTCTTTGAGTTGTTTTGGCTTCTAACTCTTCATTTCTTTGCCTTATTTAATGGAGTCTTTTGGATTCCAACTCTTCATTTCTTTGCATTATAAAAGGAAGTCATGGGCAACCCTTTTAACATACTTTTGGCACAAATTTTGGAAGCAAATATATTTTATATTCCTATTCTTTTTATATACACATTAACCCTTGAGATTTGTGAGTTCCAACCTTAGAATAGAGGTGTTCTTGGGGCTATTTTGTTAGAGGTTCTTGGAGGAGCTTTTGTAGATCTTTTGTGTTGATCTTGAGGATGTGATCGTTGGTTTCTCATCATGGTTTGAGGTATGGGGTTTTACACAATATGCTCCTTAAATCTCGCGAGTGTCATTCTCTTTGAATTCTTGTTTAATTGAACTCATATTTGAATTGATAAATTTATTGAAATCAAGAAAATAATTGTTGAAATTATTTTGATTCATGTGGTATCATTATATTGTTGATGAGCACGTTGTCATGAGATTTTAATATGGCACGAATGTTGGGAACCCGCCAAAATTCCTGTTTCCCCGGCTATGGCTTGATAAAGCATATACGGATGTGGTGAGGCCTGGTGACCCGGTTAAAGTGTTGTTGAGAAATTATATTGATAAATGCTTTGAGATTTTCATTTTGATTTGAATATTCGTACTCGTGTTGTTACGTTTTATTCATCGCTAACATATATTTGTTGAGCATCTTTCTTGTCGTATTGTGTACTTCCCCATATTTTCTTTTAGTGGTAGGTTAGCGCGGATTTTGGGGCGCTATGGAGATTGATTTTAGCGAAGATTATTTGGGAAAGATTTGTATTATTTTGTCGTATAGAGCATTTGATATTTGTATTTTATTTTCGAGTTAGTTGTTGTATGTAATTCGAGAGACTTGGTATTTATTTGAAGAATTGAGATTTGTGGATTTATAAGATTGTGGGTTTATTTAGATGCTCTATACCTTTTGTATTGCGGATTTAGATTTATTTTATCGTATTAGCGCTCCGTTCGCTCTCCTCGGGCCATTTGTAACACCCCGCCCACCCGGGGAGAGCGAACGGAGCGCTAAAGCGATAAAATAAATCCAAATCCACAAGTGACAAGGTATAAAGCATCTAAATAAACCCACAATAATATACATCCACTAATCTCAATCTCTTTAAATTGAATACCAAATCTCTCTAATTACATACAACAACTAACTCAAAAATAAAATACAAATCTCCAAAGCTCTATACATCAAAATAATACAAATCTTTTCCAAACAATCCTTGCTAAAATCAATCTCCATAGCGCCCCAAAATCCGCGCTAACCTTCCACTAAAACAAAATATGGGGAAGTACACAATACGACAGGAAAGATGCTCAACAAATATATGTTAGCGATGAATAAAACGTAACAACACGAGTACGAATATTCAAATCAAAATGCAAATCTCAATAGCATTTCATCATTATAATTTTTTTAACAACACATCAATAGGTCACCAGGCCTCACCACATCCGTATATGCTTTATCAAGCCATAGCCCGGGAAACAGGAATTTTGGCAGGTGCCCAACTTCCGTGCTATATTAAAATCTCATGAAAACGTGCTCACCAACAATATAATGATACAACATGAATCAAAATAATTTTAACAATTATTTTCCAGATTTCAATGAATTTATAAATTCAAATACGAGTTCCATTAGCAAGAATTCAAAGAGAATGACACTCGCGAGATTTAAGGAGCATATTGTGTAAAACCCCATACCTCAAACCATGATGAGAAACCAATGATCACATCCTCAAAATCAACACAAAATATCTACAAAAGCTCCTCCAAGAACCTCCAATAAAATAGCCCCAAGAGCACCTCTAATCTAAGGTTGGAACTCACAAATCTCAAGGGCCAATGTATATATAAAAAGAAGAGTAATATAAAATATATTTGCTGCGAAAAAAAGTTATGCCAAAAGTATGTTAAAAGGGTTGTCCACAACTTCTTTTTATAATGCAAAGAAATGAAGAGTTGGAATCCAAAAGACTCCTTTAAATAAGGCAAAGAAATGAAGAGTTGGAAGTCAAAACAACTCCAAGAGTTAAAAACATTTAAAAATCTGTTTTAACTCCGATTTCGAAACCGTTTCAAATTCTCGCCTTTAAAATAATAACCAACATATTTTTGCAATAAAAATAATTTTATCTAAAATTTTATTTTCCTCCATTTTCCAGAAATTAATTAAAATAGCCGAAAATTTTTGCTGGTTGTTACACTTCCCCGCTAACAATGGAATTTCGCCCTCAAAATTCGCCGAATGCCTAACTCTCAAAAAATCAGGCCACTACACTAACTCCAAAAATAAATCACGTCTCCCAAAAATAAAATTCTTACCTCTAATCTCGAAACTTAATACGAATATCACCTAAAATTTAATTGTGAAGAATTTTTGGAGATAGAAAATTTTAGGTGATATTCATGTTAGGCATCTAGATTAGATGTGAGGAAATTATTTTTGGAGACGAAATTATTTTTGGAGATTGTTGGCCTGATTTTTGAGAGTTAGGCATTTGGCGAATTTCGAGGGCGAAATTCAATTGTTAGTGGGGAAGTGTAACAACCCGCGTAATTTTGGGCTATTTTAATTAATTTCTAGAAAATGGAGGAAAATAAAGTTTTTGATAAAATTATTTTTATTGCTCAAATATGTTGGTTATTATTTTTAAAGGCGAGAATTTCAAACGGTTTTGAAAACGGAGTTAAAACGGATTTTAAAATGATTTTTAAATGTTTTTAACTCTTGGAGTTGTTTTGACTTCCAACTCTTCATTTCTTTGCCTTATTTAAAGGAGTCTTTTGGATTCCAACTCTTCATTTCTTTGCATTATAAAAGGAAGTCACGGAAAACCCTTTTAACATACTTTTGGCACAAATTTTGGCAGCAAATATATTTTATATTCCTCTTCTTTTTAAATATATTTTGGCCCTTGAGATTTGTGAGTTCCAACCTTAGATTAGAGGTGTTCTTGGGGCTATTTTGTTGGAGGTTCTTGGAGGAGATTTTGTAGATCTTTTGAGTTGATCTTGAGGATGTGATCATTGATTTCTCATCATGGTTTGAGGTATGGAGTTTTACACAATATGCTCCTTAAATCTCGCGAGTGTCATTCTCTTTGAATTCTTGTTTATTGAACTCATATTTGAATTGATAAATTCATTGAAATCTGGAAAATAATTGTTGAAATTATTTTGATGCATGTGGTATCATTATATTGTTGATGAGCACGTTGTCATGAGATTTTAATATGGCACGGAAGTTGGGCACTCGCCAAAATTCCTGTTTCGCGGGCTATGGCTTGATAAAGCATATACGGATGTGGTGAGGCCTGGTGACCCGGTTAAAGTATTTTTGAGAAATTATATTGATAAATGATTTTCATTTTCATTTTGATTTGAATATTCATACTCGTGTTGTTACGCTTTGTTCACCGTTAATATATTTGTTGAGCATCTTTCTTGTCGTATTGTGTACTTCCCCATATTTTCTTTTAGTTGGCAGGTTAGCATGGATTTGGGATGCTATGGACCAATTGGGATGATTTTTAGCGTGGATTATATTGGGGATACTTTTTAATACAAGTTGAAAGATTTATATTATTTTGATTTATAGAGCTTTGGAGATTTGTATTTTTTATTCGAGTTAGATAGTTGTAATTTTAATTCGAGAGACTTGTTGTAATTGAAGAGATTGAGATTAGTGAATTTATATTATTTTGGGTTTATTTAGATGATCTATACCTTGTCACTTGTGGATTTGGATTTATTTTATCGCATTAGCGCTCAGCGTCTAAATAAACCCACCATAATATAAATCCACTAATCTCAATCTCTTAAATTACAACAAGTCTCTCGAATTAAAATTGCAACTATCTAACTCGAATGAAAATACAAATCTCCAAATCTCTATACATCAAAATAATACAAATCTTTTCCAAACAATCCTCGCTAAAATCAATCTCCATAGCGCCCCAATAATCCGCGCTAACCTGCCACTAAAAGAAAATATGGGGAAGTACACAATACGACAGGAATTATGCTCAAAAAATACGGATTAGCAATGAATAAAACGTAACAACACGAGTACGAATATTCAAATCAAAATGCAAATCTTAAAGCATTTATCAATATAATTTCTCAACAACACTTTAATTGGGTCACCAGGCCTCACCACATCCGTATATGCTTTATCAAGCCATATCCCGGGAAACAGGAATTTTGGCGGGTGCCCAACATCCGTGCCATATTAAAATCTCATGACAACGTGCTCATCAACAATATAATGATACCACATGAATCAAAATAATTTCAACAATTATTTTCCAGATTTCAATGAATTTATCAATTCAAATATGAGTTCAATTAACAAGAATTCAAAGAGAATGACACTCGCGAGATTTAAGGAGCATATTGTGTAAAACCCCATACCTCAAACCATGATGAGAAACTAGGGGTGGAAGTGGTACGGGTTTTTATCGTACCGTACCGTTTTGGTCCGAAAAAAAATGGTTTTGGTTTCATATATTAAAATACCAGAAACCAGACTTACCGAAACCGAATTTACCGCAAAAAAGTTGGTTGGTTTTGGTTTTAATATTTACAAAACCGATTTACCGAAAGTACCGTACCGAATTTTATGAAACCAGAAAAAACCGTACCGAAATTACCATACCGTACCGAATTTACCGAAATCAGAAAAAACCGTACCAAAATTACCGTGCCATACCAAATTTACCAAAATTACCGTACCGAATTTACCAAAACCAGAAAAAAGTTGGTTTTGGTTTTGGTTTTAATATTTAAAAAAGTTGGTTGGTTTTGTTTTTGGTTTTGGTGACGTTTAGTGTTGTTTACCGAAACATAAAAAACCGAAACTAGAAGCCAGAAAAAACCAAAATTTACCGAAACCAAAAGAAACCAGAATTTACGAAAACCAGAAAAAAACCGAAATTACCGAAAAAACCAAAATACCAGCCGGTTTGGTTTTGGTATTGATTTTGGTGTACCGGGTGGTAAACTGGTACGGTTTAGTTTTACCATCTAGAGTTTGGTTTTGGTATTGGTATCTACTATTTACCGACCAAACCGTACCGCTTACACCCCTATGAGAAACCGACGATCACATCCTCAAGATCAACACAAAAGATCTACAAAATCTCCTCCAAGAACCTCCAACAAAATAGCCCCAAGAACACCTCTAATCTAAGGTTGGAACTCATAAATCTCAAGGGCCAATGTGTATATAAAAAGAAGAGGAATATAAAATATATTTGCTGCCAAAACTTGTGCCAAAAGTATGTTAAAAGGGTTGCCCACGACTTCCTTTTATAATGCAAAGAAATGAATAGTTGGAATCCAAAAGACTCCTTTAAATACGGCAAAGAAATGAAGAGTTGGAAGCCAAAACAACTCCAAGAGTTAAAAACATTTAAAAATTATTTTAAAATCCGTTTTAACTACGATTTCGAAACCATTCGAAATTCTCGCCTTTAAAAATAATAACCAACATATTTGAGCAATAAAAATAATTTTATCAAAAACTTTATTTCCCTCCATTTTTCAAAAGTTAATTAAAATAGCGCAAAATTACGCGGGTTGTTACACTTCCCCACTAATAATGGAATTTCGCCCACGAAATTCGCCGAATGCCTAACTCTAAAAAATCAGGCTACTACACTAACTCCAAAAATAATTTCCTCACATCTAATCTAGAAACTTATCACGAATATGGAGATTTGTATTTTTATTCGAGTTAGATAGTTGTAATTTTAATTCGAGAGACTTGTTGTATTTGAAGAATTGAGATTAGTGGATTTATATTATTGTGGGTTTATTTAGATGCTCTATACCTTGTCACTTGTGGATTTGGATTTATTTTATCGCATTAGCGCTCCGTTCGCTCTCCCTGGGCGGGCGGGGTGTTGCAAATGGTATAAGAGCTTAGGTATACGGTAACCCTCGGGGATTGAGTTTTGGGTTCATTGCGTGGTTAGCAATTTTTGGAGATAGAAAATTTTAGGTGATATTCGTGATAGGTTTCGAGATTAGATGTGAGGAATTATTTTTGGAGACGAGATTATTTTTGGAGTTAGTATAGTGGCCTAATTTTGAGAGTTAGGCATTCGGCGAATTTCGAGGGCGAAATTCCATTATTAGTGGGGAAGTGTAACAACCCGCGTAATTTTGGGCTATTTTAATTAGTTTTTGGAAAATGGAGGAAAATAAAGTTTTTGATAAAATTATTTTTATTGCTCAAATATGTTGGTTATTATTTTTAAAGGCGAGAATTTCAAACGCTTTCGAAAACGGAGTTAAAACGGATTTTAAAATTATTTTTAAATGTTTTTAACTCTTGGAGTTGTTTTGACTTCCAACTCTTCATTTATTTGCCTTACTTAAAGGAGTATTTTGGATTCCAACTCTTCATTTCTTTGCATTATAAAAGGAAGTCCTGGGCAACCCTTTTAACCTACTTTTGGCACAAGTTTTGGCAGCAAATATATTTTATATTCCTCTTCTTTTTATATACACATTGGGCCTTGAGATTTGTGAGTTCCAACCTTAGATTAGAGGTGTTGGGCTATTTTGTTGGAGGTTCTTGGAGGAACTTTTGTAGATCTTTTGTGTTGATCTTGAGGATGTGATTATGATTTCTGGGCAAATCAATAGTTGGTTTCTCATCATGGTTTGAGGTATGGGGTTTTTCACAATATGCTCCTTAAATCTCGCGAGTGTCATTCTCTTTGAATTCTTGTTTACTTGAACTCATATTTGAATTATTAAATTCATTGAAATCTAGAAAATAATTGTTGAAATTATTTTGATTCATGTGGTATCATTATATTGTGGATGAGCACGTTGTCATGAGATTTTAATATGGCACATATGTTGGGCACCCGCCAAAATTCCTGTTTCCCGGGCTATGGCTTGATAAATCATATACGGATGTGGTGAGGCCTGGTGACCCATTGATGTGTTGTTGAGAAATTTATTGATAAATCCTATTGAGATTTGCATTTGATTTAAATATTCGTACTCGTGTTGTTACACTTTATTCATCGCTAACATATATTTGTTGAGCATCTTTCTTGTCGTATTGTGTACTTCCCCATATTTTCTTTTAGTGGCAGGTTAGCGCGGATTTTGGGGCGCTATGGAAATTGATTTTAGCGAGGATTGTTTGGCAAAGATTTTTATTATTTTGATGTATAGAGCTTTGGAGATTTGTATTTTTATTCGAGTTAGATAGTTGTAATTTTAATTCGAGAGACTTGTTGTATTTGAAGAATTGAGATTAGTGGATTTATATTATTGTGGGTTTATTTGTAACACCCCGCCCGCCCGGGGAGAGCGAACGGACTGCTAATGCGATAAAATAAATTCAAATCCACAAGTGACCAGGTATAGAGCATCTAAGTCCCACAATACAATAATAGGAATCCACTAATCTCAAATCTATTCAATTACAACAAGTCTCTCGAATTATAATTGCAACAACTAACTCAAAAATAAAATACAAATCTCCAAAGCTCTATACATAAAAATAATACAAATCTTTCCCAAACAATTCTCGCTAAAATCAATCTCCATAGAGCCCCAAAATTCGCGCTAACCTGCCACTAATAGAAAATATGGGGAAGTACACAATACGACAGGAAAGATGCTCAACAAATATATTAACGATGAATAAAGCGTAACAACACGAGTACGAATATTCAAATCAAAATGAAAATCTCAAAGCATTTATCAATATAATTTCTCAACAACACTTTAACCGGGTCACCAGGTCTCACCACATCCGTATATGCTTTATCAAGCCATAGCCCGAGAAACAGGAATTTTGGCGGGTGCTCAACCTCCGTGCCATATTAAAATCTCATGACAACGTGCTCATCGACAATATAATGAGACCACATTAATCGAAATAATTTTAACAATTATTTTCCAGATTTCAATGAATTTATCAATTCAAATATGAGTTCAATTAACAAGAATTCAAAGAGAATGACACTCGCGAGATTTAAGGAGCATATTGTGTAAACCCCATACCTCAAACCGTAATGAGAAACCAATGATCACATCCTCAAGATCAACACAAACGATCTACAAAATCTTCTCCAAGAACCTCCAACAAAATAGCCCCAAGAACACCTCTAATCTAAGGTTGGAACTCATAAATCTCAAGGACCAATGTGTATATAAAAAGAAGAGGAATATAAAATATATTTGCTGCCAAAATTTGTGCCAAAAGTATGTTAAAAGGGTTGCCCACGACTTCCTTTTATAATGCAAATTAAAAGTTGGAATCCAAAAGACTCCTCTAAATAAGGTAAAGAAATGAAAAGTTGGAAGCCAAAACAACTCCAAGAGTTAAAAACATTTTAAAATCCGTTTTAACTCCGATTTCGAAACATTTTGAAATTCTCGTCTTTAAAAATAATAGCCAATATATTTGAGCAATAAAAATAATTTTATCAAAAACTTTATTTTCCTCCATTTTTTAGAAATTAATTAAAATAGCCCAAAATTGAGTGTTACAAATGGTATCAGAGCTTACGTATACGACAAACCTCGGGGCTTTAGTTTTGGGTTCATTGCGTGGATAACAATTTTTGGAGATAGAAAATTTTAGCTGATATTCGTGATAAGTTTCGAGATTAGAGGTGAGGAATTATTTTTGGAGATGAGATTATTTTTGGAGATTGTTAGCCAGATTTTGAGAGTTAGGCATTCGGCGAATTTTGAGGGATAAATTCCATTGTTAGTGGGGAAGTGTAACAACCTGCGTAATTTTGGGCTATTTTAATTAATTTCTAAAAAATGGAGGAAAATAAAGTTTTTGATAAAATTATTTTTATTGCTCAAATATATTGGTTATTATTTTTAAAGACGAGAATTTCAAAATGTTTCAAAATCGGAGTTAAAACGGATTTTAAAATGATTTTAAAATGTTTTTTACTCTTGGAGTTGTTTTGGCTTCCAACTTTTCATTTCTTTGCCTTATTTAAAGGAGTTTTTTGGATTCCAACTTTTAATTTGCATTATAAAAGGAAGTCGTGGGCAAGCCTTTTAACATACTTTTGGCACAAATTTTGGCAGCAAATATATTTTATATTCCTCTTCTTTTTATATACACATTGGTCCTTGAGATTTATGAGTTCCAACCTTAGATTAGAGGTGTTCTTGGGGCTATTTTGTTGGAGGTTCTTGGAGGAGATTTTGTAGATCTTTTATGTTGATCTTGAGGATGTGATCATTGGTTTCTCATCATGGTTTGAGGTATGGGGTTTTACACAATATGCTCCTTAAATCTCGCGAGTGTCATTCTCTTTGAATTCTTGTTAATTGAACTCATATTTGAATTGATAAATTCATTGAAATCTGGAAAATAATTGTTGAAATTATTTCGATTAATGTGGTCTCATTATATTGTTGATGAGCACGTTGTCATGAGATTTTAATATGGCACGGAGGTTGGGCACCCGCCAAAATTCCTGTTTCCCGGGCTATGGCTTGATAAAGCATATACGGATGTGGTGAGGCCTGGTGACCCGGTTAAAGTATTGTTGAGAAATTATATTGATAAATGCTTTGAGATTTTCATTTTGATTTGAATATTCGTACTCATGTTGTTACACTTTATTCATTGTTAATATATTTGTTGAGCATCTTTCCTGTCGTATTGTGTACTTCCCCATCTTTTCTTTTAGTGGCAGGTTAGCGCGAATTTTGGGGCGCTATGGAGATTGATTTTAGCGAGGATTGTTTGGGAAATATTTGTATTATTTTTATGTATAGATCTTTGGAGATTTGTATTTTTATTCGAGTTAGATGTTGTATTTATTCGAGAGACTTGTTGTAATTGAAGAGATTGAGATTAGTGGATTTATTTAGATGCTCTATACCTTGTGATTTTGGATTTGGATCTATTTTATCGCATTAGTGCTCCGTTCGCTCTCCCCGGGCGGGCGGGGTGTTACAAATGGTATCAGAGCTTAGGTATACGGCAAACCTCGGGGCTTGAGTTTTGGGTTCATTGCGTGGTTATCAATTTTTGGAGATAGCAAATTTTAGGTGATATTCGTGTTAGGCATCTAGATTAGATGTGAGGAAATTATTTTTTGAGACGAGGTTATTTTGGAGATCGTTAGCCATATTTTTTTAGAGTTAGGCATTCGGCGAATTTCGAGGGCGAAATTCCATTATTAGTGGGGAAGTGTAACAACCCACGTAATTTTGGGCTATTTTAATTCATTTTTGGAAAATGGAGGAATATAAAGTTTTTGATAAAATTATTTTTATTTCCCAATATGTTGGTTATTATTTTTAAAGGCGATAATTTCAAACGGTTTCGAAAACGGAGTTAAAACAGATTTTAAAATGATTTTTAAATGTTTTTAACTCTTGGAGTTGTTTTGACTTCCAACTCTTCATTTACTTGCCTTATTTAAAGGAGTCTTTTGGATTCCAACTCTTCATTTCTTTGCATTATAAAAGGAAGTCTTGGGCAACCGTTTTAACCTACTTTTGGCACGATTTTTGGCAACAAATATATTTTATATTCCTCTTCTTTTTATATACACATTGACCCTTGAGATTTGTGAGTTCCAACCTTAGATTAGAGGTGTTCTTGGGGCTATTTTGTTGGAGGTTCTTGGAGGAGCTTTTGTAGATCTTTTGAGTTCATCTTGAGGAAGTGATCATTGGTTTCTCATCATGGTTTGAGCTATGGGGTTTTACACAATATGCTCCTTAAATCTCGCGAGTGTCATTCTCTTTGAATTCTTGTTAATTGAACTCATATTTGAATTGATAAATTCATTGAAATCTGGAAAATAATTGTTGAAATTATTTTGATTCATGTGGTATAATTCATGTAGTTGAGCACGTTGTCATGATATTTTAATATGGCACGGATGTTGGGCACCCGCCAAAATTCCTGTTTCCCGGGCTATGGCTTGATAAAGCATATACGGATGTGGTGAGGCCTGGTGACCCGGTTAAAGTGTTGTTGAGAAATTATAATGATGAAATGCTATTGAGATTTGCATTTTGATTTGAATATTCCTACTCTTGTTGTTACGCTTTATTCATCGCTGACATATATTTGTTGAGCATCTTTCCTGTCGTATTGTGTACTTCCCCATATTTTCTTTTAGTGCCTGGTAGGCGCGGATTTTGGGGTGCTATGGAGATTGATTTTAGCGAGTATTGTTTGGGAAAGATTGGTATTATTTATTTTGTTGTATATAGCATTGGAGATTTGTATTTTATTTTTCTAGTGAGATGTTTTATTTATTCGAGAGACTTGTTGTATTTGAAGAATTGAGATTAGTGGATTTATATGATTGTGCGTTTATTTAGATGCTCTATACCTTGTTATTGTAGATTTAGATTTATTTTATCGCATTAGCGCTCCGTTCTCTCTCCCCGGGCGGGCGGGGTGTTACAAAAACGGAGCGCTAATGCGATAAAATAAATCCAAATCCACAAGTAACAAGGTATAGAGCATCTAAATAAACCCACAATAATATAAATCCACTAATCTCAATCTCTTCAATTTAAATATCAAATCTCTCGAATAAAAAATACAACGACTAACTCGAATAAAAATACAAATCTCCAAAGCTCTATACATCAAAATAATACAAATCTTCCCAAAATAATCCTCGCTAAAATCAATCTCCATAGCGCCCCAAAATCCGCGCTAACCTGCCACTAAAAGAAATTTGGGGAAGTACACAATACGGCAGGAATGATGCTCAACAAATACGGATTAGCAACGAATATAACGTAACAACACGAGTACGAATATTCAAATCAAAATGCAAATCTCAAAGCATTTTATCAATAAATTTCTCAACAACACTTTAACCGGGTCACCAGGCCTCACCACATCTGTATATGCTTTATCAAGCCATAGCTCGGAAAACAAGAATATTGGCAGGTGCCCAACATCCATGCCATATTAAAATCTCATGACAACGTGCTCATCAACAATATAATGATACCACATGAATCAAAATAATTTCAACAATTATTTTCCAAATTTCAATGAATTTAACAATTCAAATATGAGTTCAATTAAACAAGAATTCAAAGAGAATGACACTCGCGAGATTCAAGGAGCATATTGTGTAAAACCCCATACCTCAAACCATGATGAGAAACCAACGATCACATCCTCAAGATTTACAAAAGATCTACAAAATCTCCTCCAAGAACCTCCAACAAAATAGCCCCAAGAACACCTCTAATCTAAGGTTGGAACTCACAAATCTCAAGGGCCAATGTGTATATAAAAAGAAGAGGAATATAAAATATATTTGCTGCCAAAATTTGTGCCAAAAGTAGGTTAAATGGGTTGCCCACGACTTCCTTTTATAATGCAAAGAAATGAAGAGTTGGAATCCAAAAGACTCCTTTAAATAAGGCAAAGTAATGAAGAGTTGGAAGTCAAAACAACTCCAAGAGTTAAAAACCTTTAAAAATTATTTTAAAATCCGTTTTAACTCCGATTTCGAAACCATTTGAAATTCTCGCCTTTAAAAATAATATTCAACATATTATTCACAGTTAAATCAATTAAATTTAACATTGTGGGAAGGTGGTTAATTAAAATCATATTGGTGTGGCTTTTATGAAAACCTTGCGGGTAATTGTGAATTTATTTATAGTGATTATTAATCTTGTAATTAAAAGATTCTATTGTTATAGTCGATATATATAGCACTATTGTGTGGGTTCAAGGACCCTATTTGAGGAGAGTAGCCGGTTTTCATGCTCGGGGTTTTGGCTCTGACACATGCATTGACTAATCTTTTTCAGGATTTTTGGGGAGTTGCTGCATAGGATTCATTGGAGATCTTTTGAAGGTGCAACTGGATTTATGTTACTGCTTTAGTAGTTGGATTTTCTCTTTCCATTCAGTCATTTTATTTATATGACTATTTTGGAGTTTTTGGGCCATTCGGTTCCAAAGTTGTTTAGAGGATTTCTGTTGAGATTATTCAGATTTTATTTAATCATTATTGGAGATTGGATTTTTGGAGTTAGCATGGGATGGATCTTTTATCGCTTAGTTATTTATGATCATTTGAGATTGACTCAATTGTTTATCTTATGGACTGATTTATTTATGTCTCATATCTGTCTCATGCTAAGAATGGTATTTTATTTACTCACGCCCGGCTTAGTTTTGGTGGCGACCGACGCCAGAATTAGGCGGGGTGTGACACCGCCCGCTCGGGGAGAGCAAACGGAGCGCTAGTGCGATAAAATAAATCCAAATCCATAAATCACAAGGTATAGAGCATCTAAGTCCCACAACAACAAAAGAGAAACTACAAATCTCAATCTCTTCAAATTAAATACCAAATCTCTCGAATTACATACAACAACTAACTCGAAAATAAAATACAAATCTCCAAAGCTCTATACATCAAAATAATACAAATATTTCCCAAACAATCCTCGCTAAAATCAATCAATCTCCATAGCTCCCCAAAATCCGTGCTAACCTTCCACTAAAAGAAAATATGGGGAAGTACACAATACGACAGGAAACATGCTCAACAAATATATGTTAGCGATGAATAAAACGTAACAACACGAGTACGAATATTCAAATCAAAATGCAAATCTCAATAGAATTTCATCATTATAATTTCTCAACAAAACTTTAACTGGGTCACCAGGCCTCACCACATCCGTATACGCTTTATCAAGCCATAGCCCGGGAAACAGGAATTTTGGCGGGTGCCCAACATCCGTGCCATATTAAAATCTCATGACAACGTGCTCATCAACAATATAATGATACCACATGAATCAAAATAATTTCAACAATTATTTTCCAGATTTCAATGAATTTATCAATTCAAATTTTAGTTCAATTAACAAGAATTCAAAGAGAATGACACTCGCGAGATTTAAGGAGCATATTGTGTAAAACCCCATACCTCAAACCATGATGAGAAACCAATGATCACATCCTCAAGATCAACACAAAAGATCTACAAAAGCTCCTCCAAGAATCTCCAACAAAATAGCACCAAGAACACCTCTAATCTGAGGTTGGAACTCACAAATCTCAAGGGCCAATGTGTATATAAAAAGAAGTGGAATATAAATATATTTGCTGCCAAAATTTGTGCCAAAAGTAGGTTAAAAAGGTTGCCCACAACTTCCTTTTATAATGCAAAGAAATGAAGAGTTGGAATCCAAAAGACTCCTTTAAATAAGGCAAAGAAATGAAGAGTTGGAAGTTAAAACAACTCTTGAGAATTACTTAATGTTCGCCGACTTAGAATTCCAAGAGTTAAAAACATTTAAAAATCATTTTAAAATCCGTTTTAACTCCGTTTTTGAAACCTTTTGAAATTCTCGCCTTTAAAAATAATAACCAACATATTGGAGCAATACAAAATAATTTTATCAAAAACTTTATTTTCCTCCATTTTCCAAAAATTAATTAAAATAGCCCAAAAATTACGCGGGTTGTTACACTTCCCCACTAACAATGGAATTTCGCCCTCGAAATTCACCGAATGCCTAACTCTAAAAAAATCAGGCCAACAATCTCCAAAAATAATATCGTCTCCAAAAATAATTCCACACCTGAAATGAATAAAATAGTGTAACCTGAATAAATACAAACCAAAGTCTGAATAACTGAAATATAAAATGTCTCTAATAGAAATGGGCGACATGCCCTACAACTGATAAATGCTGAATATAGAGTCAAGATAGATGAAGCGCCTACAAGCAAACTCCTGTAACTTCCACAAACAGCTACATCTCATCACCTGAATGAGGATCCTAAGCATGGTGTCCTTATGGCTGGGCACCTAAAATGGTTTTTACAAAAATAGATTTGAAAGAAAACGGGCCAGAGCTCGAAAGTGGAGAGTATTTTGAAAACAGCAAGTGCTTTAATAACATTTAAAACAATAAATGCAAAATACATGTTAGGACGTGCTCTCACATGAAATACTCACCTCTCGTCTAACTGTGCACTCCTAACGTTCCTGTACCCATTCATGTGTTTTCTCATAACTATCTAGTTCAAAAGAGTTTCTAACACTTCTACTCGGTTCACGTTTTAATTCCAACCTTAACAATTAAATAGAGAGTTCTACTTTAATACTCGGATTACCAATTATTAACAAAACCATTTATTGATATCTGTCCCCTTTTATCTTTTCATAACGTTACAATAACTATACTCACAATTTAACATAGCCAATTCCTTTTCATTTAACCGTATATTATTCACATCATAAATATACAATACAAGCACCCCGAGACTAAGCTGCGGTGCACACATACTCTGCTATCCATCCCGGTACATCACGTACATAAGGATCACGCATTCCGAATCTCTCAGGAATCGTTCTCAGATAACAACATCACAAACAATGGAGGCGAACACAGTCACATCACATGGGTCACGCACATACCTACGCTCCCACGATCAGCAGACTTATTAACATCCCAATAAGTCCTTCTCTGACCTATGTTCATCGAGGTACCAATCTAAATCCGGGCAACACAAGGATAAGAAGGCCCTAAGCGAACGTAAACCTCCCGTGATAGCAAGTATGGTAGGTATGTCATACACATAAAAATCATATACTAAGCATTCACACATCTTAGATATCTCAATATTAATAAAGGTATACTCTACATCCTTATACCATTATTCCAATTTTATATATTTTACGTTTCCCGATAATATAAAATTTAAACTGTCGACACGTCACACCTCCTAGTTTCTTATACTTAAAACCTATCTTAAATAGATTATTAAGTTCCTATTATTCCCTCATATAACATCATTATTCCTAAGGTCCTTACTTCTGCCCCGAACCTCATTTCATCAAATTATTCAAATTTACACTTTTAACCCAAATGTTATCTCACTTATCGAATTTCATTAGCTATAGAATAATTCCTCAAATTGGATTCTAATTAAGGTCCAAATTTCATGACCATGCCTACTGGTCTTCCTTAAGTTTAAGGGTATTCATAAGGTCTCCAATAATATTTTCCAAGGGTTAACATCATTAAAATTTAAATATGGAAAAACTTTACTCATTCTGGGAAGGTCGATCGATCGACCTTTTCCTTCGATCGATCGATGGTGGTCGATCGATCGACTGATGAACATCGATCGATCGAACGCACCAGGTATGGCTACGGACTGCTTCATTTTTCAGTTTTCAAATCATCCCAAAACACCATTAACATGCATGAAATTCTATTCTAACGTTATAATATCATCATACAACCATCCTACAACAATGTTAACGTTCTAAAACCAATAATTCATCAACCAAGGGCTATGTTTGGATCAAATCTTCATCAAGAACCCTAGTTTCCTATTTCTTTCAAGAACATTAATAAATCTCTTCCTAAATCCGTTTTTAGATCATCAAGGGTCATAATTTTGAATTCATAATTCGTCCAGAATGTTACTACATGCAGTCCCTAACATAATTCATAGTTTTAACCTTCCAATTCATGGGTCTATATCAATCTTCCAAGATAAATTCGATAATTCCTAAACATTGAAAAGTATAGCATTGAATCAATTGTAATTAAACCACTTGCCTTAATCTTTCTCTGAATTTGAGGTTGAATCTGTCCTCTCTCTCTCTCTGCAGAATTCTCCTCTCTCTCTCTCTCTCTACAAGTTCTTCTCAAGGTGATAATGGAAATGGGGTTGGTTTTTGCCAAGTTTTAAAGTTTCTAACTTCTCCCGTAGCCTACTGCCTAAATTGGGGTTGGAAATGGCTTAGTGGGTTAAGAATAAGTCAGATTTTTAACTCTAATTTTCGTGGGTTTTAATTACCTAATTTCTGAAATTACCAAAATGCCCTTATAAGTTACCGGTATGGCCCAATAATGCCCCGGGACCCAAACTTAACCCCCGGATAGTGTTTTCTGACTATTTCGACCCTTCCGAACACGTTGGCGCACTCAAAATGACCATACGGGTGATAAAAATAAAATTCACTTTTTAATTCAAATAATTATATTCCTGACGCGACTGTCACGCGCGTCCCAACAAAATCTCCCAAATTGCCGTATTTCAATCTCGCGACAATTTCAATATTCAATATTCATATATTACCCTATATACACATTATAATCAAATACTAACTCACATCTCGTTAATATTTTATCTGGATTAATTCTCAATTAATTGACATTTAATTCAATTAATCCCATAAATAGATATCCATAAAAATACGGGGTATTACATACTTCCCCCCTAATAACAGAATTTCGTCCCGAAATTCGGAAAAGTAAGGCACACCTGGAAAAATTAGGTATCCTCCAGTATTAAAAATAATTATTAAGAAAAGCCCAAATCAGTAAAACTCTCGCTTCACAATAAGCTTGTTTAACATACTTGATGCCTTATCAGAATAATCTTCGATAAATGCACCTCACGTTGTGCTGTTATTAAATAACATTTGAATAAAAAAAATACCTTATACTTCATTGGTTATATTATCTCAATATCATTATGAGTCCGCACCTCACTACGCATTAACTCCCGCATTTATCAAAACATGAAACACCCATTCTGGAAGGAATCAATAACACATCTGACTACTCTTGCTCACTCTTGAATCTCTATTCCCGACGTTGTGACCATTACATAAGGAAAAACTACTACAGCCGGTTGGTGTTGGACAAAATAATTGTAAGCACCTTGTTCACTATAAAATAGATATGGGTGCTTTTCCCCCAACTCTACCATTAGGTAATATCTGCTCCTCATGACTACAATATACTCCACTAGTTATACTCGATTTGGAATTGAAAATATCGCAATGAATCCAAAAATTCTTTCATACAATCCATCAGTCGTTAGTCACCTTGCGCCTGTACCTCGGGTTATAGGTGATACAACCCTCAGTTTGGATCGTTATTTACCACTACTTATTGTCACCCCACCAAAATTTGGATTTCGGGAATTTCATCCCAGTTCTAAATAATATGTAACAACCCTCGATTTTTGGAGACTGAGAAATTTAATTTTGGGAAAATAAAATTTAATTAAATTGGAGAATTTCAAAATTTGGGAACTTAGGCCCAAAAATAGAGAATATTTCAAAGTATTCCGGATGATATTTTTGAGGGTACCAACGATCCCGGGAGGGTCGAGATAGTCAAAATGACTGTCATTGGGTCTTATTTCGGCTCCGGAATGTTTTTAAGTTATTTTGGCTCGAATTGGAGTAAACGAGTCATTTAAAGTGTGTATTAACTTTTAAAACTGGGATTTTGTTTTAAAGGTTTATGTGGCTTACGGATTAAGCCATTCTCATTTGAGAGAAAGAGAGAAAAAGCCCTAGAGAGAGAGGAAGAAAGGAAAGAAGAAGAAAGGAAGAGAGAGAGGAAGGAAAGCTTGGGGTTTTCCGGCCCAACTGCGGCATCGAGGACGATCCAACCTCTACAAATCTGAGGCAAGTGTTTAATCTTGCTAAATAGCTATTTGTGTATTTCATTTCATAATTTGTGGGGTAAAGAAATGGATTTTTGGGTATTATACCAAAACCTAGATTTTTGGGTTTAAATCTTGAAATCAATGTTATTCTATGGTTTAATCACATATAAATGGTTGGGATGAGATGTAGGACGGGTTTTCTTGTTAATAACATTATTGGGTTAAAGATTTGGGGACTTAGTGATGAATTTTAGGGTTTAAATTCGTGGGGTTTGCTGAAATGGAAAATCGGCCAGCTTAACTGGTATGGCCGGTCGACCGCGCCTTAAGGGAAAAGCCTACTGCATTTCTCCGTAGGCAAAGTTTGGACCCGCGGTCGACCGGGGGTATGGGACCGGTCGACCGGTCCCCTATTTTTAGCCTACAACTTGGATTTCTTCTCCCCCTTTTCTTTTGGAGTTTATTCTTAGGGGCTTCCTTAATGGGCTGTTTTATGGGTTTCCTAAGATGACTTCTAGCCCTTTTTGGTTGGGTTTGTTGATTTGGGGTTCTCTCTTATAAAGTAAGAGATATCTTTTGGTGATTTATAGGGGGTCTCTCACTTAGTATCCGATAGTGGGAACTTCTTGGAATCATTGGATAAGAAATATCCATGTATGTTGTGAAATTTCTAGGCCGACATTTATTTCAAATCCTTATAAGGATAGGATATTGTTAAGTTACAGATTGGGGCCATTTGAAAGAGAGTGGTCGCATACTCTTTAAAGAGTGAGGGGTCTTATATCCTTAGAAAAGTTTAGTCTAAGGGAAATTGATAACTCTATAGGAGTAAGGGTTACCGAGATTTATTCGAGCCATAGGTGACATTGAGAACGCTTTGGGATCGTACTATCGACTAGAATAAGCGGTGGCATAAATTCTAGTTAGGATAGTTTTCACGTATTATGGGGATATGATCATTGAGATTCCAATACTTGAAATGAGGATGGAATAAATTGAGGTTTTAGACTATTAAGTCATGTGTGTGCCTATGGTTAAATAGTACTAAAGATAATTATGTACTTTGGTTATGGATGAAATGTGTAGTGATGGATTCCTACACATACACTTGGGTGATAACCCTAATGTTGAATATATATGTATAGATATATACATATGGTTTTGGGAGACTATTCATCATAGGAAAATGATTGAATATGTTTCAAGTGAGGGATTGTATTCACATATCGAGGTACATTTAATGGAAATTGTGGTGACGGATTGTATATTGAGGATTATGTATACTTATAGCCGGGTTTATATATCTTATACATATGAACGAGAATTAGTTTGTATATATATTGATATAGCGATGTGTGAATATATGTACATATATCTATGTATGAATATGAATATATGGATATATGTATGTTGTGGTCATACGTGGTATGGATATTTAAACCGTATATGATGGTTTATTATATTGGATCATATGATGGGATCATATGTGAAGAGTGTGTGTGCTCGCGTTCAAATGATCAAGTTATATATAAAACCCTTTTAATACAAACAAACCCTAAACATGCAGCAGTATGTGATTGAATAAATTGATAATCTACGCAGGAACATTCAAACACATGCAATTAAGGAAAAATCCCCCTCAAGGGCAAAACCATTTATTTTCACTATAATTTGTAAGAAAACGGCTTACAATCGGATTACAATGAAAATACAAGTTGACTAAGAATTACCCTCGAGTATCGGATTCTGTAGTCGCGGCTGGAATTATCCCTTTCCAGTAGGGCTGCAATGAAGAAGAAGAACGGTCTCCTCCACAAGGGTTGAACAAACCAAAGTTGTGTTCCTGGGTTGCTTAAAGGATTCACAAAGGTTTGGCAATGATATGTGAATCAAAACATGAGTCTTGGCACTCAAGAATATGAAGACTAGATGTATTTGGACTCTCAAATTCGTCTCCTAAAGTCTTACAAAACAACTCTCCCGAAGTTGGTATTTATAGGGAAAACCAAGAAGAGACCCACGATTTTAAACTGCTGAAATTTTATCCAGCGTATAGGTACCCTGAACCGGTTCGGGTACCCCTGTGAAACGGTTCGCCCCTCCGAACCGGTTTGGGTCTGGGTTCGGGAAAGTGTGCTGGAAAAGGTGCTTCAACACTTAGAAAAATTTCCAGACTTTTCAATGAACATATCTCCATTTTCAACGGGCCATAACTTGTTCACCGTAGCTCGGATTGAGGTGACGTTTCTTCCAGTATCTTTGTTGCGGCAAGCTCTTCAACTTTCCAGTTGACCGGTCCTCCGGACGGTGGCTGTAAAATTACCAATTTACCCTTGAACATCCCTATCATGCCTTGTTTCACTGATTTGACTTCTCTTGCGTTCCACTTGCATTACGAGCCTACAATCAGGGAATGTGAAGTAGTTGATGCAGTTGAGGGACATATTAGTGGATATAATGCATGCTTGATTCCCTGAATTCGGATAGAGGCCGTCATGTGAGATCGTGAGGTGACGTGCCAAATGTAGCGGCGTACGACATAAATAAATGAAACATTTCGGACATGAAAAAAATGTCCTTACAAATCTCCCCCTATGTCTATGCCGGTCCATACATAAAAAATCCGAATTATCAAATATGAAATTGCCTATACAAATCTACCCTCCCATGAACCCAAAACTGGAAAAGGTAGAAATGAATAGTCTTCATCGTTTGTTCTTCAATTCATCAGGAATCTCAAAACTTTTCTCATCAGGGTGTGCAACATATAGATCTGCAATCTTCATACCTACACACATGAGACAAAGCAAATACCACGTGACATATCGAGTTTGAAATGAGATAAGCAACATATATGATATAAGCAACATCTAAAAAGCTCCCCCAAAATTCAAACTCCCCCATAATATGACAATTCTTTCTCCCCCTTTTTTATGATGTCCCCAAATGGACAAATTAGAGAAATAAATCAAATAAGCAAGTGCGGGGTGTCACTAGGATAAAAGCACACCATGAATAAACAGAAAGCAACCAAGTCGATGAAAGCGTAAATGAAGTGGTGTGATCAAATTCGATAGGAAAATCAATGCATACAAACATGACATATGTGCACGATGAATATTGGATATTCCTAGCGAATGAACTCAAATGCTTCCTTTGGTGTAAAAGAGTGACAGTATAAGATATTGACTCAATCAAATCAACAAATCAAAGCTCACAATGATTTTCACACCAATAACATCCAAAATGATTTTATGCTTTTTCAGGACTTTCAAGGAAGTGCAAACCCGTTTAAAGATTCTCCAACCAAACTCCCTCAGATATAATTTTGAATAGAGGCATTCTAAATTCTCAAACTTTGGAGAATTGATGGTGAAACCTAAGTGGCCCATATTTGGCATGAATTGCTTTTTATTGCCTGTAATTTTTTTCGGGCTCTTTTAACCTCTTTGGACCTCAGATATTAAAATTCCTCCATTTTTTAGGTCCTTTTTAACGGTGGCTTTTGCGCAAAGGATAGATGATTACCTTTCGTAGCCCCTCCCCGTTATACAAAAACACACAGTCTCACCAAAACGGTTTTTACATGCATTCCAATCTTGTCAAGTTTTATCGCATATAGTATATTGTATAGACGGGATTGAGATAAAAACACGCAAGCCAACATGAGATAGACAAGTGCAATAATCAAATATAGCCGTGCATGTGTGCAATAAAGGATATAGGAGTCAAACATGTAGGAAGATATCACTAATTACATCTCAAAGACTCCAATCAATGTAAAGCACATGGATGAAATGATGTAGCCTCTCAAATCTCTATCAAACAGTCACATGGATATATGGAATGAAGTTGTGACTTGGCTAACTTACATGCTCATCCATAAAAGAAGCAAATGTAGAAATATTTTTGGATTTTTCAAAAAAATTTATCAAAATAAAATCTTTTTGTGCTTTTCTTAAACAAAATAAAGAAAATCTTTTTGTATTTTTTCAAAAGAAATATAAAAAGCAAAAAGAATAAAACAAAGTTGTACAACTAAGCAATGGTACATATAAAACAGACTAGCAATAGGAAGCATATGATATGAACATGAAGAAGCATCCTATTCTAGACATAGACCAACCCCTCAGTCAACTGTGCAAATCCCTAAAGATTTCCTAAGACTCTCAAATCTAAGGGCATATAAAGGTTTCGTGAAAATATCGGCTAACTGACGGTCGGTAGGAACAAAACTCAGGGATACGACTTTCTCTTCAACTAACTGACGAATAAAGTGCTCACGTATCCTGATGTGTTTTGTGCGCGAATGCTGAACTGGATTGCGGGATATGTGTATCGCGCTCGTGTTATCACAGGAAATGGTCATGGTGTCCTGTGATATCCCATAATCCTCCAGCATTTGCTTCATCCACAAGAGTTGTGTGCAACAACTCCCGGCGGCTATGTACTCAGCCTCCGCAGTGGACAAAGAGATGGAATTTTGCTTCTTGCTCAGCCAGGAGACAAGAGCAGAACCAAAATAGAAACATCCACCAGAAGTGCTCCTACATCCATCTACATCCCCAGCCCAATCGACATCCGAATAGGCGGACAGACGGTCATCAGTATCAAAGGAATACCAAATCCCGTATGAGAGAGTCCCACTTACGTATTTAATAATACATTTTAGAGAAAGTAAATGTGACTCTTTTGGGGATGCCTGATATCACGCATAGACTCCAACACTAAAAGCGATGTGGGGACGAATGGCAGTCAAGTAGAGAAGACTACCTATCATACTCCGATATAAGGTTTGCTCTACGTCCTTGCCTGAAGTGTCCTTACTAAGCTTGGTAGTGGTACTCATAGGTGTACGGGCATGCTTAGTGGAGTCTAAACCAAATTTCTTCACTAGGTCTCTAGCATACTTGGATTGGGAGATGAACATCCCATCCTCTAGCTGACGAACCTGGAGACCAAGGAAGAATGTAAGCTCACCAACCATGCTCATTTCAATCTCACTTTTAATCTCCTCCTCAAAGTGATGAGCATGCTGGGAGCATGTGGATCCAAAGACTATGTCGTCCACATAGACCTGGGCAACCAAAATAGCACCGTCATCTCTCCTGACGAACAACGTCATATCTACTCCCCCTCTCTTGAAGCCACGAGCTAAGAGATAGGAAGTAAGCCTCTCGTACCAAGCACGGGGTGCTTGCTTCAAACCATACAAGGCTTTCCTCAGATAGTAGACGTGCTCAGGGTGCTGAGGATCTTCAAACCCTTTTGGTTGTTCCACATAAACCTCCTCCTGTAGAATTCCATTCAAAAAGGCACTCTTGACATCCATCTGATACACCTTGAAGCGCAGATGACATGCGATGGTGAGCAGAAAACGGACGGACTCAAGCCTCGCAACAGGAGCAAATGTCTCCCCAAAGTCTACACCCTCTATCTGTGTGTAGCCTTGAGCGACCAACCTAGCCTTATTTCTGATTATGGTACCATATTCATCCATTTTGTTCTTGAAAATCCACCGGGTACCTATCACATTAGTCTCACTAGGTCGGGGGACTAATTCCTAGACATTATTCTTTTTAAACTGAAGCAACTCATCCTGCATAACAGATATCCAGTGTTCATCCTTGAGTGCTTCTTTATGGTTCTTGGGCTCGACTTTGAACGTGTAGCAAAGATGGCTAACAACGTTCTCTAGCTGAGCACGAGTCTTGACCCCTAGAGTGGGATCACCAACAATGGCAGAAGGGTCATGACTCTTGCGAACCCAAGCAGGTGTGTCCCCTAACACAGGAGTAGGATCCACAGAGTGTGAGAGAGGAACATGTAAATCACTGTCAGACAATCCTCATCCTCACACTTAAGGTTAGTATCAATAACCGTCGAAGGTTCGTCATCTTGCACGGTAACGTTTATTGATTCCATAACCCTAGAGCTCTTCTGGTTAAATACTCGGTATGCTCTACTATTCGATGAATATCCTAGAAATATTCCCTCGTCGCTCCGGGAGTCGAACTTTCCTAATTGCTCTCTATCCCGTAGGATGTAGCATTTACTCCCCAAAACAAGAAAATACGCCAGGTGGGGCTTCTTTCCGGTACACAACTCATAAGGTGTCTGTAGTGTGTGTGGATGCAAATAAACCCTATTCACCGTGTGGCATGCAGTAGACACTGCCTCTGCCCAAAATCTCCTAGAAACTTTACGACCTAGAATCATAGATCTAGCCATCTCTTGGATCGTTCTATTCTTTCTCTCAACAATCCCATTTTGCTGAGGAGTTCTCACAGCAGAAAACTCACGTTTGATCCCAAGGCTATCACAGTACAAATCCACCTTTGCTTCCTTAAATTCAGTGCCGTTGTCACTATGTATTCTGTTAATAGTGACACCGTGTTGATTTTGCAGGACACGGCACTTAGTCTTTAAGAAATCTACAGCATCGGATTTTTCTGTCAGAAAACCTACAATGGAGTATCTGGAGAAATCATCTACCATCACGAGGATGTACCTCTTACTACCTAGACTCTCTGTACGAGTGGGACCCATAAGATCCATGTGAATCAACTTCAGAACACGAGAGGTGGTAATGGAATGCAACTTCCTATGAGGACTACGAATTTGTTTTCCCAACTGACAGGGTCCACAAACGGTTGAAGTTGACTTGCCAAGAGATGGTAAGCCACGTACTAGGTCCTTTTTAGATAAACGATTAAGATCTCTAACGTTCACGTGACCTAGACATTGGTGCCACAGATCCATAGGAGTGATCGTGGCGCTGTTGCAGACAAGTGAGGATGTGGGCTCAGTCCCATAGCAATTATCCTCGATCCTCACCCCTTGCATCAATAGTTTACCGATTTGATTGTAGACTTTACACGCGTCCCGATCAAACTTTACTACAAGGTCAGTGTCGCACAGCTGGCTAATGCTGAGAAGGTTTTCTTTCAAACCTTTGACGTACAAAACATTTTCTAGCTTAGGAAAACCAGGTAACTCGATAGTACCTCGTCCTATAATGATAGACTTACTCCCATCTCCAAAGGTGACTCTGCCATCTTGATAGTCCTCAAGAGTAGTAAAAAATGAGGCATCACCTGTCATGTGTCTGGAGCACCCACTATCAAAATACCACTGAGAGGTATTATGTGCTTTGAGAGCAACATGAACAACAAAAGCCTTTTTATCTTTCTTAGGTACCCAAGTCGAGATGACCTTTTGTTTGCCTTTGTTGTTGTTGATTTTAGCTGGAATGTGAGAAGCATTCACTAACGGCAAAGAGATCCGTCGAAATTCTTCCATTAAACTCTGAGTCGTGGCAGCTAAGAACTCAACTCGCTCTCTCAGACTAGAAAACTCATCAGTATGACGTGGTGAAGAAGTAGTACGTCGTGTCCGACCCATGCTATAGCAAGTTTCCCTAAGGTGGCCTTTTCTTTTGCAATAAGTACAAAAGAGCACTGTCAAAGGCGGACCTCGGTTTGCTTTTCTAGGTCGAACTCTCCTTCGAGGTTTTTTACGGTGACCATAAGGAGTTGTAGTAAACTCAGTAACTGGTCCAGGTGTAATTTGGGATGAGGAGGCACCATCATATCCAATTCCTTGATGATCACCAAAACCTAAAGCGGGGCCGAGGAGCATATTTCTCATCTTCCCAGATCTGTCCTCGATTTGTACCTTGGCTTCCCGTGCTTTCTCAAGATCATGAGTCAGCTGGGCAATAAGGGCTTCAAGTTTCTTCCGAGTCTCCACGGAGGAATGGAGCTGACTCGTAAGACTAGCCACTTGCTTGATCAAGTCCCCTCTCTCTTTATCTAGAGTACTCTCTCTCTCTCTCTAAACAAATTCTCATTCTCGACACATGTAGACTCTCTCTCTCTCAGGGCGGTGCAAGTGGAGAACTCTCTTTCTCTTGCTTTCTTTAAATCTTCCTCTAAGCAGGTGATCTTAAGAACTAACGCTTTGTTACGCTTTTTAGTTTTAAATGACTCAGAATATAACTCAGCGTAGGCGCGTTGTATATCACACTCTCTCTCTCACTTGTGTCATCCTCCCCCTTACTCACATCGCTCTCACTGTCGAGGTGTCCCTGTGAAGCATTATCCTCAACGTCGTGAGGAGAACTAGGAGTGCTCACTTGGCTGGCCATGAATGCGGTGAAGTTACACTCATGCGGTGACTCATCTCCAGAATCCACCGTCTCGACCTCACTGTCGTCACTAAGGGTAGTATTAAGAACAACTTTCCCTTTCTCTCTATTCAGACGATTGGCACACTCAAAAGCTCTATGACCCCTACCATCACACTCAAAACATCTCTCACTTTCTTTTAGAGGAGAATTTTTGGAAACTTTTTCATTTTTCTTTTCAAACTTATTTTTCTCAAATTTCTTTTTATCTTTAAAATTGCCATATTTCTTAAATTTGAGAATCCTCTTGAAATTTTTTGCGAAAAGAGCCAAATCATCTAAGTCAAAATCGCACTCAGAATCTGACATGTCAGTCTCTCTCTTTCTAGATGACTCTACCCTCTTTCTAGCTGACCCCTCACTCCTTCTCTCTTGGGCTTTAAGAGCAATTCCCTTATCTTTAGATTTAGCATTTTTAGGGAACACATCAATTTCATAAGTTTGCAAATCTCCTACAAGTTCTTCCAATTTCAGCGTATTTAAATTACCCATAGAATTTAGCATAGTGACTTTAGGGATAAAACGCTTAGGCAAAGAACGAAGAATCTTTTTAACAACTCTAGCATTCGGAATATGTTCACCAAGATTAAAACTAGTATTCACAATGTCAGAAAGTCTAGCATAAAATTCATCAAAGCATTCAGAATCATGCATGGTGATTGTTTCAAATTGTGTTGTCAAGTTTTGCAACTTAGACTCTTTCACATCATTAGTTCCTTCATGGGTGAGTTGTAAAACATCCCATGCCTCTTTTGACGTGGTACACGTCATTATGCGTTTGAACTCATCAGGTGTGACAAACCCAGAAATAGCACTTAGACCCTTAGAATTAAAAGATGACCATTTAATTTCTTCATCAGTCCAAGAAATGTTAGGTTTCAAGTTGGTCACATTATCAACAGTCACGGTGGGAGAAGTCCACCCTCGTTCAACCAAAATCCAGACACGTTCATCAATGGCTTTTAAAGCCGACCTCATACGGGCTTTCCAATAAGCATAATTTGTCCCGTCAAAAACAGGCATTTTATAATATGACTTCTCCATTTGAACACGCACTTTTTCAAAAATCAATTTTTTCAAAAAATTGATATCTTAGAAAAATTTTGCGGAAAATAGGAATACACTATAGATTAGCGTAACCTTCTCTGATACCAATTTGAAGAGTGTGTGTGCTCGCGTTCAAATGATGAAGTTATATATAAAACCCTTTTAACACAAACAAACCCTAAACATGCAGCAGTATGTGATTGAATAAATTGATAATCTACGCAGGAACATTCAAACACATGCAATTAAGGAAAAATCCCCCTCAGGGGCAAAACCATTTATTTTCACTATAATTTGTAAGAAAACGGCTTACAATCGGATTACAATGAAAATACAAGTTGACTAAGAATTACCCTCGGGTATAGGATTCTGTAGTCGCGGCTGGAATTATCCTTTTCCAGTAGGGCTGCAATGAAGAAGAAGAACGGTCTCCTCCACAAGGGTTGAACAAACCAAAGTTGTGTTCTTGGGTTGCTTAAAGGATTCACAAAGGTTTGGCAATGATATGTGAATCAAAACATGAGTCTTGGGACTTAAGAATATGAAGACTAGATGTATTTGGACTCTCAAATTCGTCTCTTAAAGTCTTGCAAAACAACTCTCCCGAAGTTGGTATTTATAGGGAAAACCAAGAAGAGACCCACGATTTTAAACTGCTGAAATTCTATCCAGCGTACAGGTACCCCGAATCGGTTCGGGTACCCCTGGGAACCAGTTCGCCCCTCCGAACCGGTTTTGGTCTGGGTTCGGGAAAGTGTGCTGGAAAAGGTGCTTCAACACTTAGAAAAATTTCCAGACTTTTCAATGAACATATCTCCATTTTCAACGGGCCATAACTTGTTCACCGTAGCTCGGATTGAGGTGCCGTTTCTTCCAGTATCTTTGTTGCGGTAAGCTCTTCAACTTTCCAGTTGACCGGTCCTCCGGACGGTGGCTGTAAAATTACCAATTTTCCCTTGAACATCCCTATCATGCCTTGTTTCACTGATTTGACTTCTCTTGCGTTCCACTTGCATTACGAGCCTACAATCAGGGAACACGAAGTAGTTAATGCAGATGAGGGGCATATTAGTGGAGATAATGCATGCTTGATTCCCAGAATTCGGATAGAGGCCGTCATGTGAGATCGTGAGGTGACGTGTCAAATGTAGCGGCGTACGACATAAATAAATGAAACATTTCGGACATGAGAAAAATGTCCTTACAATATGGATGTATGTATATTGCGTATATGAGCGATATATATACTTATATAATGGTTTATTATATTGGATCATATGATGGGATCATATGGATGTATGTATATTGCGTATATGAGCGATATATATACTTATGTGGTTAGGCATACCCCGCTCATGCTATCATTGGGATGTTTTCGCGCAGAGGGTGAGCATCCTGGCATATAGAGCAGGGTGTGGATATTCCCCAGGTCATAGTCGTCCCTTGTGTTATTGTACGATATAGATATATATTTTTGGGATGAGACCTGGTGGGTATGTTTCGTCTCATTGCCGGTTGGAACTATGATCGCTTCCCGGGACGTCATGTGTGTGTGTTACCACGAGGTGGGTGTCGTTGATCCCCACCAGGTGGTCCCCAGTTGTTACGTGAGCCGGACTCTGGGAAGATGATAGCATTGATGCAGTTTTATCGGCGCTATATATAGCCGGGTATTATATTTGCATGGCCATTGTACATCATATATGGTATGTACACTTGGTCATGGGTATATGGATGATTGGTATATGTATATATATGGTGATCATAAAATACCTATATATATGTATTTATATATCCTATATAGGAAAGGATATAGAATTTTGGTAAGTACATCTTGGATGATTATGGTGTACTAGATTGATGGGGGTTGATGTATCGCATATAAGGAATATTTCGGTTACATCATCCCAAGGATATTATTGGAGATGTTAGTTGTAGCAATAGTATATTATATTGTATTTATGGATTATGGATCTCTAGGATCAACATTGCCCAGGAGTAGTGTAACGAGGTGGTTCCTTGTTTGGATTTCGCTTTGCGAGACACCTCACGCACGAAACGCAGTGCCATGTCGAGATTTGAGACAAGTAATTCTATCTGTGGCATTTCGAATCTCTGGTCTTGACCTTGTCAGGAGTAGTGTAACAGGGCGGTTCCTTGTTTGGATTTCGATTTGCGAGACTCCCCACGCACGAAACGTAGCACAATTTTGAGATTAGAGAGAGGTTTTGCCAATATTCCATGTGCATGATATTAAGAAAATAAATTCTTATATTTTAGCTTATATTTTAGCTTATATATATATATATATATATATATATATATATATATATGTAAGGGTAACGTATTAAGAATTATAATTCATTATAATTATAAATCGAAATCCCTTAAGCCTATTATGGCATAATGGTTGTAATCATAATCGAGTAGGATTAGAGAGGGTGGATCCTTAGATTTTGTCGGGAAAGTAGCTCTCGTGGGTATAGGCTAGGCCTATGATAAGTTAGGTTGTCCTAATAACTTTGGGGGTAATTTAACTAAAACTTGAGGACGCGAATAGGTGCGCGCCTTTAGATGAGAGGTGAGTTGGGGTTCCACGAGAGAGCGGTCTCACTTTAATTATGAGATAAGTGCACCGATAATTATTATGCACGGTTAACACACTTGTTAAATATTTTCACATTCGGGGCTCTGACCCGTTTACTTTTCTCTCCTCCATGTATATATATATATTATCACAGGTATCCTAACGCATGGATGCCGGATGATTTTCTATCCAGAGTCTTGGGAGCCGTGACAGGTGCGGACTGTTGCGGGATGTTTCATGTAGTCGCTTCCTACTTCTTTAAAATTCTAGGTAGGATTCATGTTGTATATCGAGTTTGTACCCAAGGGATATTTATATACATGTTTATATTTATTCCATTTCAGTCATTGTATTGGCTGTGACCCGACAGCTTATTCGGGTCTACTTTGTGTAGTACATTTGGTTGTATTTATTTAGTTCATTTTTTTAGCATTTCATTTATCTTAGTCCTATCATGCACCTTTCTTTTCTTTCGTGGTAGTGTTAGTGCTGGTTTGTTGTCTGTTGCACGTTTTTCTTTGAATTTTCATATCCCGCTTGTGTGATTGCGGGTAGTTAGTCCTATATTATTTAGTGCTGGCAGTTGATGTTGAGACTGGACCACCTGAAACTCCTGATTTATTATAGTATAGGGTTGGCCACCCGTTATTATTTTAGGTGGGTTGTGACATAATACTACGTCGAACCACGTACCGGCGTTTTCACTATCTAATAGTGTAAATCACCCCAGAAATAACACCGTATACCCAAAACTCGGGGTTTGGGTTTGGGTTTTGGGTTCATTGTGTGGTTAGCAATTTTTGGAGATAGCAAATTTTAGGTGATATTCGTGTTAGGTTTCGACATTAGGGGTGAGGAATTTATTTTTGGAGACGAGATTATTTTGGAGAATGTTAGACTGATTTTGAGAGTTAGGCATTCGACGAATTTCGAGGGCGAAATTCCATTGTTAGTGGGGAAGTGTAAAAACCCGCGTAATTTTGGGCTATTTTAATTAATTTTTGGAAAATGGAGGAAATAAAGTTTTTGCTAAAATTATTTTTATTGCTCAAATATGTTGAATATTATTTTTAAAGGCAAGAATTTGAAACGGTTTCGAAAACGGAGTTAAAACGGATTTTAAAATGATTTTAAAATGTTTTAACTCTTGGAGTTGTTTTGACTTCCAACTCTTCATTTCTTTGCCTTATTTAAAGGAGTCTTTTGGATTCCAACTCGTCATTTCTTTGTATTATAAAAGAAAGTCGTGGGCAACCCTTTTAACCTACTTTTGGCACAAATTTTGGCAGCAAATATATTTTATATTCCTCTTCTTTTTATATACACATTGACCCTTGAGATTTGTGAGTTCCAACCTTAGATTAGAGGAGTTCTTGGGGTTATTTTGTTGGAGGTTCTTGGAGGAGTTTTTGTAGATATTTTGAGTTGATCTTGAGGATATGATCATTGGTTTCTCATCATGGTTTGAGGTATGGGGTTTTACACAATATGCTCCTTAAATCTCGCGAGTGTCATTCTCTTTGATTTCATGTTTAATTGAACTCATATTTGAATTGATAAAATCATTGAAATCTGGAAAATAATTGTTGAAATTATTATGATTCATGTGGTATCATTATATTGTTGATAAGCACGTTGTCATGAGTTTTTAATATGACACGGATGTTGGGCACCCGCCAAAATTCCTGTTTCTTGGGCTATGGCTTGATAAAGCATATACGGATGTGGTGAGGCCTGGTGACCCGGTTAAAGTGTTGTTGAGAAATTATATTGATAAATGCTTTGAGATTTGCATTTTGATTTGAATATTCGTACTCATGTTGTTACGTTTTATTCATCGCTAACATATATTTGTTGAGCATCTTTCTTGTCGCATTGTGTACTTCCCCATATTTTCTTTTAGTGGCAGGTTAGCATGGATTTGGGATGCTATGGACCAATTGGGGTGATTTTTAGCGTGGATTATATTGGGGAGAATTTTCAATACAAGTTGGAAGATTTGTATTATTTTAATGTATAGAGCTTTGGAGATTTGTATTTTATTTTCAAGTTAGTATGTAATTCGAGAGACTTGTTGTAATTGAAGAGATTTGAGATTTGTAACACCCCGCCCGCCCGGGGAGAGCGAAAAGAGCGCTAATGCGATAAAATAAATCCAAGTCCACAAGTGACAAGGTATAGAGCATCTAAATAAACCCACAATAATATAAATCCACTAATCTCAATCTCTTCAATTACAACAAGTCTCTCGAATTAAAATACAACTATCTAACTCGAAAATAAAATACAAATCTCCAAATCTCTATACATCAAAATAATAAAAATCTTCCAAAAATATTCTTCCCAAAATAATCCACGCTAAAATAATCCCAATTGGTCCTTAGCGTCCCAAATCCACGCTAACCTGTCAACTAAAAGAAAATATGGGGAAGTACACAATACGACAGGAAAGATGCTCAACAATAATGTTAGCGAAGAACAAAGCGCAATAATATGAATACAAATATTCAAAATCAAATGCAAATCTCAATATCATTTATCAATAAGTCTTTCAACAACACATCAATGGGTCACCAGGCCTCACCACATCCGTATATGCTTTATCAAGCCATATTCCGGGAAACAGGAATTTTGGCGGGTGCCCAACATCCGTGCCATATTAAAATCTCATGACAACGTGCTCATCAACAATATAATGATACCACATGAATCAAAATAATTTCAACAATTATTTTTCAAATTTCAATGAATTTATCAATTCAAATATGAGTTCAATTAAACAAGAATTCAAAGAAAATGACACTCGCGAGATTTAAGGAGCATATTGTGTAAAACCCCATACCTCAAAACATGATGAGAAACGAAACGATCACATCCTCAAGATCAACACAAAAGATCTACAAAAGCTCCTGCAAGATCCTCCAACAAAATAGCCCCAAGAACACATCTAATCTAAGGTTGGAACTCACAAATCTCAAGGGACAAAGTATAATTAAAAAGGAGAGGAATATAAAATATATTTGCTGCCAAAATTTGTGCCAAAAGTATGTTAAAAGGGTTGCCCACGACTTCCTTTTATAATGCAAATTAAAAGTTGGAACCCAAAAGACTCCTTTAAAAGGAAGTCGTGGGCAACCCTTTTAACATACTTTTGGTACAAATTTTGGCGGCATATATATTTTATATTCCTCTTCTTTTTATATACACATTAGCCCTTGAGATTTGTGAGTTCCAACCTTAGATTAGAGGTGTTCTTGGGGCTATTTTGTTGGAGGTTCTTAGAGGATCATTTGTAGATCTTTTGAGTTTATCTTGAGGATGTGAGCGTTGGTTTCTCATCATGGTTTGAGGTATGGGGTTTTACACAATATGCTCCTTAAATCTCGCGAGTGTCATTCTCTTTGAATTCTTGTTTAATTGAACTCATATTTGAATTGATAAATTCATTGAAATGTGGAAAATAATTGTTGAAATTATTTTGATTCATGTGGTATCATTATATTGTATTGAGCACGTTGTCATGAGATTTTAATATGGCACGGATGTTGGGCACCCGCCAAAATTCCTGTTTTCCGGGCTATGGCTTGATAAAGCATATACGGATGTGGTGAGGCCTGGTGACCCGGTTAAAGTGTTATTGAGAAATTAAAATGATGAAATGCTATTGAGATTTCCATTTTGATTTGAATATTCGTACTCGTGTTGTTACGATTTATTCATCGTTAATATATTTATTGAGCATCTTTCTTGTCGTATTGTGTACTTCTCCATATTTTCTTTTAGTTGGCAGGTTAGCGCGGATTTTGGGGCGCTATGGAGATTGATTTTAGCGAGGATTGTTTGGAAAATATTTGTATTATTTTGATGTATAGAGCTTTGGATATTTGTATTTTATTCGAGTTAGATAGTTATAATTTTAATTCGAGAGACTTGTTGTAATTGAAGGAATTGAGATTAGTGGATTTATATTATTATGGATTTTTAGATGCTCTATCCCTTGTGATTTGTGGATTAACACCCCGCCCGCCCAGAGATAGCGAATGGAGCGCTAATGCGATAAAACTAAACTAAATCCACAATATAACAAGGTATAGAGCATCTAAATAAACCCACAATAAAATAAATCGACTAATCTCAATCTCTTCAATTGCAATAAGTCTCTCGAATTAAAATTACAACTAACTCGAAAATAAAATACAAATCTCCAAAGCTCTATACATCAAAATAATACAAATCTTTCCCAAACAATCCTCGCTAAAATCAATCTCCATACCACCCCAAAATTCGCGCTAACCTGCCACTAAAAGAAAATATGGGGAAGTACACAATACGACAAGAAAGATGCTCAACAAATACAGATTAGAAACGAATAAAACGTAACAAAACGGGTACGAATATTCAAATCAAAATTAAAATCTCAAAGCATTTATCAATATAATTTCTCAACAACACTTTAACCGGGTCACCAGGCCTCACCACATCCGTATATGCTTTATCAAGCCATAGCCCGGGAAACAGGAATTTTGGCGGGTACTCAACATCCGTGCCATATTAAAATCTCATGACTACGTGCTCATCAACAATATAGTGATACCACATGAATCAAAATAATTTCAACAATTATTTTCCAGATTTCAATGAATTTATGAATTCAAATATGAGTTCAATTAAACAAGAATTCAAAGAGAATGACACTCGCGAGATTTAAGGAGCATATTGTGTATAACCCCATACCTCAAACCATGATGAGAAACCAACGATCACATCCTCAAGATAAACTAAAAATATGTACAAAATCTCATCCAAGAACCTCCAACAAAATAGCCCCAAGAACACCTCTAATCTAAGGTTGGAACTCACAAATCTCTAGGGCCAAAGTGTATATAAAAAGAAGAGTAATATAAAATATATTTGATGCCAAAATTTGTGCCAAAAGTATATTAAAAAGGTTACCCACGACTTCCTTTTATAATGCAAAGAAATGAAGAGTTGGAATCCAAAAGACTCCTTTAAATAAGGCAAAGAAATGAAGAGTTGGAAGTCAAAACAACTCCAAGAGTTAAAAACATTTAAAAATTATTTTAAAATCCGTTTTAACTCCGATTTCGAAACCGTTTGAAATCCTCACGTTTAAAAATAATAACCAACATATTTGAGCAATAAAAATAATTTTATCAAAAACTTTATTTTCCTCCATTTTCCAGAAATTAATTAAAATAGTCCAAAATTACGCGGGTTATTACACTTCCCCACTAACAATGGAATTTCGCCCTTGAAATTCGCCGAATGCCTAACTCTCAAAAAAATTAGGCTAACAATCTCCAAAAATAATTTCGTCTCCAAAAATAAATTCCTCACATCTAATCTAGAAAACCAATCACGAATATCACCTAAAAAAATTTTATCTCCAAAAATTTCTAACCACGCAATGAACCCAAAACTCGGGGCTTGAGTTTTGGGTTCATTGCGTGGTTAGCAATTTTTGGAGATAGAAAATTTTAGGTGATATTCGTGATAAGTTTCGAGATTAGAGGTGAGAATTTTATTTTTGGGAGACGTGATTTATTTTTGGAGATTGTTGGCCTGATTTTGAGAGTTAGGCATTCGGCAAATTTCGAGGGCGAAATTCCATTGTTAGTGGGGAAGTGTAATAACCCGCGTAATTTTTGGGGTATTTTCAAAATAAAGAGGAAAAATAAAGTTTTTGATAAAATTATTTTTATTGCTCAAATATGTTGGTTATTATTTTTAAAGGCGAGAATTTGAAACGGTTTCGAAAACGGAGTTAAAACGGATTTTAAAATGGTTTTTAAATGTTTTTAACTCTTGGAGTTGTTTTAACTTCCAACTCTTCATTTCTTTGCCTTATTTAAAGGAGTCTTTTGGATTCCAACTTTTCATTTCTTTGCATTATAATAGGAAGTCATGGGAAACCTTTTAACCTACTTCTGGCACAAATTTTGGCAGCAAATATATTTTATATTCCTATTCTTTTTATATACACATTGGCCCTTGAGATTTGTGAGTTCCAACCTTAGATTAGAGGTGTTCTTGGGGCTATTTTGTTAGAGTTTCTTGGAAGAGCTTTTGTAGATATTTTGTGTTGATCATGAGGATGTGATCATTGGTTTCTCATCATGGTTTGAGGTATGGGGTTTTACACAATATGCTCCTTAAATCTCGCGAGTGTCATTCTCTTTCAATTCTTGTTAATTGAACTCATATTTGAATTGATAAATTCATTGAAATCTGGAAAATAATTGTTGAAATTATTTTGATTCATGTGGTATCATTATATTATTGATGAGCACGTTGTCATGAGATTTTAATATGGCACGGATGTTGGGCACCCGTCAAAATTCCTGTTTCCCGGGCTATGGCTTGATAAAGCATATACGGATGTGGTGAGGCCTGGTGACCCGATTAAAGTGTTGTGGAGAAATTATATTGATAAATGCTTTGAGATTTTTATTTTGATTTGAATTTTCGTACTCGTGTTGTTACGTTTTATTCATCGCTAACATATATTTGTTGAGCATCTTTCTTGTCGTATTGTGTACTTAACCACATTTTCTTTTAGTGGTAGGTTAGCGCGGATTTTGGGGCGCTATGGAGATTGATTTTAGCGAGGATTATTTGGGAAAGATTTGTATTATTTTGTTGTATAGAGCATTGGAGATTTGTATTTTATTTTCGAGTTAGTTGTTGTATGTAATTCGAGGGACTTGGTATTTATTTGAAGAATTGAGATTTGTGGATTTATATGATTGTGGGTTTATTTAGATGCTCTATACCTTGTGTATTGTGGATTTAGATTTATTTTATCGTATTAGCGCTCCGTTCGCTTTCCCCGAGCGGGCGGGGTGTTACAAATGGTATCAGAGCTTAGGTATACGGCAACACTCGGGGCTTGGGTTTTGGGTTCATTGCGTGGTTTGTAATTTTTGGAGATAGAAAATTTTATGTGATATTCGTGATAGGCATCTAGATTAGATGTGAGGAATTATTTTTGGAGACGAGATTATTTTTGGAGTTAGTGTAGTGGCCTGATTTTGAGAGTTAGTCATTCGGCGAATTTCGAGGGCAAAATTCCATTGTTAGTGGGGAAGTGTAACAACCCATGTAATTTTGGGCTATTTTAATTAATTTTTGGAAAATGGAGGAAAATAAAATTTTTGATAAAATTATTTTTCTTGCTCAAATATTTTGGTTATTATTTTTAAAGGCGAGAATTTCAAACGGTTTCGAAATCGGAGTTAAGACGGATTTTAAAATGATTTTAAAATGTTTTTAACTCTTGGAGTTGTTTTGACTTCCAACTCTTCATTTCTTTGCCTTATTTAAAGGAGTCTTTTGGATTCCAACTTTTCATTTCTTTTCATTATAAAAGGGAGTCATGGGCAACCTTTTAACCTACTTCTGACACAAATTTTGGCAGCAAATATATTTTATATTCCTCTTCTTTTTATATACACATTGGCCCTTGAGATTTGTGAGTTCCAACTTTAGAATAGAGGTGTTCTTGGGACTGTTTTGTTAGAGGTTCATGGAGGAGATTTTGTAGATCTTTTGTTTTGATCTTGAGGATGTGATCGTTGGTTTCTCATTGTGTTTTGAGGTATGGGGTTTTACACAATATGCTCCTTAAATCTCGCGAGTGTCATTCTCTTTGAATTCTTGTTAATTGAACTCATATTTGAATTGTTAAATTCATTGAAATCTGGAAAATAATTGTTGAAATTATTTTGATTCATGTGGTATCATTATATTGTTGATGAGCATGTTGTCATGAGATTTTAATATGGCACGGATGTTGGGCACCCGCCAAAATTCCTGTTTCCCGGGCTATGGCTTGATAAAGCATATACGGATGTGGTGAGGCCTGGTGACCCAGTTAAAGTGTTGTTGAGAAATTATATTGATAAATGCTTTGAGATTTGCATTTTGATTTGAATATTCGTACTCGTGTTGTTACGTTTTATTCGTTGCTAATCCGTATTTGTTGATCATAATTCCTGTCGTATTGTGTACTTCCCTATATTTTCTTTTAGTGGCAGGTTAGCACAGATTTTGAGGCGCTATGGAGATTGATTTTAGCGAGGATTGTTTGGGAAAGATTTGTATTATTTTGATGTATAAAGCTTTGGAGATTTGTATTTTTATTCAAGTTAGATAGCTATATTATTTAGAGAGATTATTATTGTATTTAATTTGGAGAAATTTGAGATTAGTGGATATATATTATTGTGGATTTATTTAGATGCTCTATACCTTGTCACTTGTGGATTTGGATTTATTTTATCGCATTAGCGCTCCGTTCGCTCTCCCCGGGCGGGCGGGGTCCGGGGAGAGCGAACGGAGCGCTAATGCGATAAAATAAATCCAAATCCACAATAACAAGGTATAGAGCATCTAAATAAACCCACAATAATATAAATCCACTAATATCAATCTCTTCAATTACAACAAGTCTCTCGAATTAAAATTACAATAACTAACTCGAGAATAGAATACAAATCTCCAAAGCACTATACATCCAAATAATACAAATCTTCCAAAAATATTCTTCTCAAAATAATCCACGCTAAAATCATCCCAATTGGTACATAGTGCTCAAATCCATGCTAACCTTCCAACTAAAAGAAAATATGGGGAAGTACACAATACGACAGGAAAGATGCTCAACAAATATATGTTAGCGATGAATAAAACGTAACAACACGAGTACGAATATTCAAATCAAAATGCAAATCTCAAAGCATTTATCAATATAATTTCTCAACAACACTTTAACCGGGTCACCAGGCCTCACCACATCCGTATATGCTTTATCAAGTCATAGCCCGGGAAACAGGAATTTTGGCAGGTGCCCAACATCCGTGCCATATTAAAATCTCATGACAACGTGCTCAATAACAATATAATGATACCACATGAATCAAAATAATTTCAACAATTATTTTCCAGATTGCAATGAATTTAACAATTTAAATATGAGTTAAATTAAACAAGAATTCAAAGAGAATGACACTCGCGAGATTTAAGGAGCATATTGTGTAAAACCCCGTACCTCAAATCATGATGAGAAACCAATAATCACATCCTCAAGATCAATAAAAAAGATCTACAAAAGCTCTTCCAAGAACCTCCTCAAACATAGCCCCAAGAACACCTCTAATCTAAGGTTGGAACTCACAAATCTCAAGGGTCAATGTGTATATAAAAAAAAGAGGAATATAAAATATATTTGCTGCCAAAAGTTGGGCCAAAAGTATGTTAAAAGGTTTGCCCACGACTTTCTTTTATAATGCAAAGAAATGAAGAGTTGGAATCCAAAAGACTCCTTTAAATAAGGCAAATAAATGAAGAGTTGGAAGTCAAAACAACTCTTGAAAATTAATTAATGTTTGCCGACTTAGAATTCCGAGAGTTAAAAACATTTAAAAAATCATTTTAAAATCCGTTTTAACTTCGTTTTCGAAACCGTTTGAAATTCTCGCCTTTAAAAATAATAATCAACATATTTGAGCAATAAAAATAATTTTATCAAAAACTTTATTTTCCTCCATTTTCCTGAAATTAATTAAGATAGCCCAAAAATTACCCGGGTTGTTACACTTCCCCACTAATAATGGAATTTCGCCCTCGAAATTCGCCGAATGCCTAACTCTAAAAAATCAGGCCAACAATCTCCAAAAATAATTTCGTCTCCAAAAATAATTTCCTCACATCTAATCTTGATGCCTAACACGAATATCACCTAAAATTTTCTATCTCCAAAAATTGCTAACCACGCAATGAACCCAAAACCCAAGCCCCGAGGGTCTCCAGGCCTCACCACATCTGTATATGCTTTATCAAGCCATAGCCCGGGAAACAGGAATTTTGGCGGGTGCCCAAAATCCGTGCCATATTAAAATCTCATGACAATGTGCTCAACAACAATATAGTGATACCACATGAATCAAAATAATTTCAACAATTATTTTCCAGATTTCAATGAATTTAACAATTCAAATATGAGTTCAAATAAACAAGAATTCAAAGAGAATGACACTCGCGAGATTTAAGGTGCATATTGTGTAAAACCCCATACCTCAAACTATGATGAGAAACCAATGATCACATCCTCAAGATCAACTCAAAAGATCTACAAAATCTCCTCCAAGAACCTCTAACAAAATAGCCCCAAGAACACCTCTGATCTAAGGTTGGAACTCACAAATCTCAAGGGCCAATGTGTATATAAAAAGAAGAGGAATATAAAATATATTTGCTGCCCAAATTTGTGCCAAAAGTATGTTAAAAAGGTTGCCCATGACTTCCTTTTATAATGCAAAGAAATGAAAAGGTCTAATCCAAAAGACTCCTTTAAATAAGGCAAAGAAATGAAAAGTTGGAAGTCAAAACAACTCCAAGAGTTAAAAACATTTAAAAATAATTTTAAAATCCGTTTTAACTCTGTTTTCGAAACCATTTGAAATTCTCGCCTTTAAAAATAATAACCAACATATTTGAGCAATAAAAATAATTTTATCAAAAACTTTATTTTCCTCCATTTTCCAAAAATTAATTAAAATAGATAAAAAATTACGCGGGTTGTTACACTTCCCCACTAACAATGGAATTTCGCCCTCGAAATTCGCCGAATGCCTAACTCTAAAAAATCAGGCCACTACACTAACTCCAAAAATAAATCACGTCTCCCGAAAAAAATTCCTCACATCTAATCTCGAAACCTATCACGAATATCACCTATAATTTGCTATCTCCAAAAATTGCTAACCACGCAATGAACTCAAAACCCAAGCCCCGAGGGTTGCATGGTATGAGCTTAGGTATACGGCAACCCTCAGGGCTTGAGTTTTGGGTTCATTGTGTGGTTAGCATATTTTTGGTGATAGAAAATTTTAGGTGATATTCGTGATAAGTTTCGAGATTAGAGGTGAGGAATTTATTTTTGGGAGACGTGATTTATTTTTGGAGTTACTGTAGTGGCCTGATTTTGAGAGTTAGTCATTCGGCGAATTTCGAGGGCGAAATTCCATTGTTAGTGAGGAAGTGTAACAACTCGCATAATTTTGAGCTATTTTAATTAATTTTTGGAAAATGGAGGAAAATAAAGTTTTTGATAAAATTATTTTTATTGCTCAAATATGTTGGTTATTATTTTTAAAGGCGATAATTTCAAACGGTTTCGAAATCGGAGTTATAACGGATTTTAAAATGATTTTAAAATGTTTTTAAGTCTTGGAGTTGTTTTGACTTCCACCTCTTCATTTCTTTGCCTTATTTAAAGGAGTATTTTGGATTCCAACTCTTCATTTCTTTGCATTATAAAAGGAAGTAATGGGCAACCTTTTTAACATACTTTTGGCACAAATTTTGGCAGCAAATATATTTTATATTCCTCTTCTTTTTAATTATACTTTGGCCCTTGAGATTTGTGAGTTCCAACCTTAGATTCGAGGTGTTCTTGGGGCTATTTTGTTGGAAGTTCTTGGAGGAGCTTTTGTAGATCTTTTGAGTTGATCTTGAGGATGTGATCGTTGGTTTCTCATCATGGTTTGAGGAATGGGGTTTTTCACAATATACTCCTTAAATCTCGCGAGTGTCATTCCCTTTAAATTCTTGTTAATTGAACTCATATTTGAATTGATAAATTCATTGAAATCTGGAAAATAATTGTTGAATTTATTTTGATTCATGTGGTATCATTATAATGTTGATAAGCACGTTGTCATGAGATTTTAATATGGCACGGATGTTGGTCACCCTCCAAGATTCCTGTTTCCCAGGCTATGGCTTGATAAAGCATATACGGATGTGGTGAGGGCTGGTGACCCAGTTAATGTGTTGTTGAGAAATTGTATTGATAAATGCTTTGAGATTTGCATTTTGATTTGAATATTCGTACCCGTGTTGTTACGTTTTATTCATCGCTAACATATATTTGTTGAGCATCTTTCTTGTCGCATTGTGTACTTCCCCATATTTTCTTTTAGTGGCAGGTTAGCATGGATTTGGGATTCTATGGACCAATTGGGGTGATTTTTAGCGTGGATTATATTGGGGAGAATTTTTAATACAAGTTAGAAGATTTGTATTATTTTAATGTATAGAGCTTTGGAGATTTGTATTTTATTTTCAAGTTATTATGTAATTCGAGAGACTTGTTGTAATTGAAGAGATTTGAGATTTGAAACACCCCGCCCGCCCGGGCAGAGCGAAAAGAGCGCTAATGCGATAAAATAAATCCAAGTCCACAAGTGACAAGGTATAGAGCATCTAAATAAACCCACAATAATATAAATCCACTAATCTCAATCTCTTCAATTACAACAAGTCTCTCGAATTAAAATACAACTATCTAACTCGAAAATAAAATACAAATCTCCAAATCTCTATACATCAAAATAATAAAAATCTTCCAAAAATATTCTTCCCAAAATAATCCTCGCTAAAATAATCCCAATTGGTCCTTAGCGTCCCAAATCCACGCTAACCTGCCAACTAAAAGAAAATATGGGGAAGTACACAATACGACAGGAAAGATGCTCAACAATAATGTTAGCGAAGAACAAAGCGCAATAATATGAATACAAATATTCAAAATCAAATGCAAATCTCAATATCATTTATCAATAAGTCTTTCAACAACACATCAATGGGTCACCAGGCCTCACCACATCCGTATATGCTTTATCAAGCCATATTCCGGGAAACAGGAATTTTGGCGGGTGCCCAACATCCGTGCCATATTAAAATCTCATGACAACGTGCTCATCAACAATATAATGATACCACATGAATCAAAATAATTTCAACAATTATTTTCCAGATTTCAATGAATTTATCAATTCAAATATGAGTTCAATTAAACAAGAATTCAAAGAAAATGACACTCGCGAGATTTAAGGAGCATATTGTGTAAAACCCCATACCTCAAAACATGATGAGAAATGAAACGATCACATCCTCAAGATCAACACAAAAGATCTACAAAAGCTCCTGCAAGATCCTCCAACAAAATAGCCCCAAGAACACATCTAATCTAAGGTTGGAACTCACAAATCTCAAGGGACAAAGTATAATTAAAAAGGAGAGGAATATAAAATATATTTGCTGCCAAAATTTGTGCCAAAAGTATGTTAAAAGGGTTGCCCACGACTTCCTTTTATAATGCAAATTAAAAGTTGGAACCCAAAAGACTCCTTTAAAAGGAAGTCGTGGGCAACCCTTTTAACATACTTTTGGTACAAATTTTGGCGGAAAATATATTTTATATTCCTCTTCTTTTTATATACACATTAGCCCTTGAGATTTGTGAGTTCCAACCTTAGATTAGAGGTGTTCTTGGGGCTATTTTGTTGGAGGTTCTTAGAGGATCTTTTGTAGATCTTTTGAGTTTATCTTGAGGATGTGAGCGTTGGTTTCTCATCATGGTTTGAGGTATGGGGTTTTACACAATATGCTCCTTAAATCTCGCGAGTGTCATTCTCTTTGAATTCTTGTTTAATTGAACTCATATTTGAATTGATAAATTCATTGAAATGTGGAAAATAATTGTTGAAATTATTTTGATTCATGTGGTATCATTATATTGTATTGAGCACGTTGTCATGAGATTTTAATATGGCACGGATGTTGGGCACCCGCCAAAATTCCTGTTTCCCGGGCTATGGCTTGATAAAGCATATACGGATGTGGTGAGGCCTGGTGACCCGGTTAAAGTGTTATTGAGAAATTAAAATGATGAAATGCTATTGAGATTTTCATTTTGATTTGAATATTCGTACTCGTGTTGTTACGATTTATTCATCGTGAATATATTTATTGAGCATTTTTCTTGTCGTATTGTGTACTTCTCCATATTTTCTTTTAGTTGGCAGGTTAGCGCGGATTTTGGGGCGCTATGGAGATTGATTTTAGAGAGGATTGTTTGGGAAATATTTGTATTATTTTGATGTATAGAGCTTTGGATATTTGTATTTTATTCGAGTTAGATAGTTATAATTTTAATTCGAGAGACTTGTTGTAATTGAAGGAATTGAGATTAGTGGATTTATATTATTATGGATTTTTAGATGCTCTATCCCTTGTGATTTGTGGATTAACACCCCGCCCGCCCAGAGAGAGCGAATGGAGCGCTAATGCGATAAAACTAAACTAAATCCACAATATAACAAGGTATAGAGCATCTAAATAAACCCACAATAAAATAAATCGACTAATCTCAATCTCTTCAATTACAATAAGTCTCTCGAATTAAAATTACAACTAACTCGAAAATAAAATACAAATCTCCAAAGCTCTATACATCAAAATAATACAAATCTTTCCCAAACAATCCTCGCTAAAATCAATCTCCATACCACCCCAAAATTCGCGCTAACCTGCCACTAAAAGAAAATATGGGGAAGTACACAATACGACAAGAAAGATGCTCAACAAATACAGATTAGAAACGAATAAAACGTAACAAAACGGGTACGAATATTCAAATCAAAATTAAAATCTCAAAGCATTAATCAATATAATTTCTCAACAACACTTTAACCGGGTCACCAGGCCTCACCACATCCGTATATGCTTTATCAAGCCATAGCCCGGGAAACATGAATTTTGGCGGGTACTCAACATCCGTGCCATATTAAAATCTCATGACTACGTGCTCATCAACAATATAGTGATACCACATGAATCAAAATAATTTCAACAATTATTTTCCAGATTTCAATGAATTTATGAATTCAAATATGAGTTCAATTAAACAAGAATTCAAAGAGAATGACATTCGCGAGATTTAAGGAGCATATTGTGTATAACCCCATACCTCAAACCATGATGAGAAACCAACGATCACATCCTCAAGATAAACTAAAAATATGTACAAAATCTCATCCAAGAACCTCCAACAAAATAGCCCCAAGAACACCTCTAATCTAAGGTTGGAACTCACAAATCTCTGGGGCCAAAGTGTATATAAAAAGAAGAGTAATATAAAATATATTTGATGCCAAAATTTGTGCCAAAAGTATATTAAAAAGGTTACCCACGACTTCCTTTTATAATGCAAAGAAATGAAGAGTTGGAATCCAAAAGACTCCTTTAAATAAGGCAAAGAAATGAAGAGTTGGAAGTCAAAACAACTCCAAGAGTTAAAAACATTTAAAAATTATTTTAAAATCCGTTTTAACTCCGATTTTGAAACCGTTTGAAATCCTCACGTTTAAAAATAATAACCAACATATTTGAGCAATAAAAATAATTTTATCAAAAACTTTATTTTCCTCCATTTTCCAGAAATTAATTAAAATAGTCCAAAATTACGCGGGTTATTACACTTCCCCACTAACAATGGAATTTCGCCCTCGAAATTCACCGAATGCCTAACTCTCAAAAAATTAGGCTAACAATCTCCAAAAATAATTTCGTCTCCAAAAATAAATTCCTCACATCTAATCTAGAAAACCAATCACGAATATCACCTAAAAAAATTTTATCTCCAAAAATTGCTAACCACGCAATGAACCCAAAACTCGGGGCTTGAGTTTTGGGTTCATTGCGTGGTTAGCAATTTTTGGAGATAGAAAATTTTAGGTGATATTCGTGATAAGTTTCGAGATTAGAGGTGAGAAATTTATTTTTGGGAGACGTGATTTATTTTTGGAGATTGTTGGCCTGATTTTGAGAGTTAGGCATTCGCCGAATTTCGAGGGTGAAATTCCATTGTTAGTGGGGAAGTGTAATAACCCGCGTAATTTTTGGGGTATTTTCAAAATAAAGAGGAAAAATAAAATTTTTGATAAAATTATTTTTATAGCTCAAATATGTTGGTTATTATTTTTAAAGGCGAGAATTTGAAATGGTTTCGAAAACGTAGTTAAAACGGATTTTAAAATGGTTTTTAAATGTTTTTAACTCTTGGAGTTGTTTTAACTTCCAACTCTTCATTTCTTTGCCTTATTTAAAGGAGTCTTTTGGATTCCAACTTTTCATTTCTTTGCATTATAAAAGGGAGTCATGGGAAACCTTTTAACCTACTTCTGGCACAAATTTTGGCAGCAAATATATTTTACATTCCTATTCTTTTTATATACACATTGGCCCTTGAGATTTGTGAGTTCCAACCTTAGATTAGAGGTGTTCTTGGGGCTATTTTGTTAGAGATTCTTGGAAGAGCTTTTGTAGATATTTTGTGTTGATCATGAGGATGTGATCATTGGTTTCTCATCATGGTTTGAGGTATGGGGTTTTACACAATATGCTCCTTAAATCTCGCGAGTGTCATTCTCTTTCAATTCTTGTTAATTGAACTCATATTTTAATTGATAAATTCATTGAAATCTGGAAAATAATTGTTGAAATTATTTTGATTCATGTGGTATCATTATATTATTGATGAGCACGTTGTCATGAGATTTTAATATGGCACGGATGTTGGGCACCCGTCAAAATTCCTGTTTCCCGGGCTATGACTTGATAAAGCATATACGGATGTGGTGAGGCCTGGTGACCCGATTAAAGTGTTGTGGAGAAATTATATTGATAAATGCTTTGAGATTTTTATTTTGATTTGAATATTCGTACTCGTGTTGTTACGTTTTATTCATCGCTAACATATATTTGTTGAGCATCTTTCTTGTCGTATTGTGTACTTAACCATATTTTCTTTTAGTGGTAGGTTAGCGCGGATTTTGGGGCGCTATGGAGATTGATTTTAGCGAGGATTATTTGGGAAAGATTTGTATTATTTTGTTGTATAGAGCATTGGAGATTTGTAATTTATTTTCGAGTTAGTTGTTGTATGTAATTCGAGGGACTTGGTATTTATTTGAAGAATTGAGATTTGTGGATTTATATGATTGTGGGTTTATTTAGATGCTCTATACCTTGTGTATTGTGGATTTAGATTTATTTTATCGTATTAGCGCTCCGTTCGCTCTCCCCGAGCGGGCGGGGTGTTACAAATGGTATCAGAGCTTAGGTATACGGCAACACTCGGGGCTTGGGTTTTGGGTTCATTGCGTGGTTTGTAATTTTTGGAGATAGAAAATTTTATGTGATATTCGTGATAGGCATCTAGATTAGATGTGAGGAATTATTTTTGGAGACGAGATTATTTTTGGAGTTAGTGTAGTGGCCTGATTTTGAGAGTTAGTCATTCGGCGAATTTCGAGGGCAAAATTCCATTGTTAGTGGGGAAGTGTAACAACCCATGTAATTTTGGGCTATTTTAATTAATTTTTGGAAAATGGAGGAAAATAAAATTTTTGATAAAATTATTTTTCTTGCTCAAATATGTTGGTTATTATTTTTAAAGGCGAGAATTTCAAACGGTTTCAAAATCGGAGTTAAGACGGATTTTAAAATGATTTTAAAATGTTTTTAACTCTTGGAGTTGTTTTGACTTCCAACTCTTCATTTCTTTGCCTTATTTAAAGGAGTCTTTTGGATTCCAACTTTTCATTTCTTTTCATTATAAAAGGGAGTCATGGGCAACCTTTTAACCTACTTCTGGCACAAATTTTGGCAGCAAATATATTTTATATTCCTCTTCTTTTTATATACACATTGGCCCTTGAGATTTGTGAGTTCCAACTTTAGATTAGAGGTGTTCTTGGGACTGTTTTGTTAGAGGTTCATGGAGGAGATTTTGTAGATCTTTTGTTTTGATCTTGAGGATGTGATCGTTGGTTTCTCATTGTGTTTTGAGGTATGGGGTTTTACACAATATGCTCCTTAAATCTCGCGAGTGTCATTCTCTTTGAATTCTTGTTAATTGAACTCATATTTGAATTGTTAAATTCATTGAAATCTGGAAAATAATTGTTGAAATTATTTTGATTCATGTGGTATCATTATATTGTTGATGAGCATGTTGTCATGAGATTTTAATATGGCACAGATGTTGGGCACCCGCCAAAATTCCTGTTTCCCGGGCTATGGCTTGATAAAGCATATACGGATGTGGTGAGGCCTGGTGACCCAGTTAAAGTGTTGTTGAGAAATTATATTGATAAATGCTTTGAGATTTGCATTTTGATTTGAATATTCGTACTCGTGTTGTTACGTTTTATTCGTTGCTAATCCGTATTTGTTGATCATAATTCCTGTCGTATTATGTACTTCCCTATATTTTCTTTTAGTGGCAGGTTAGCGCAGATTTTGAGGCGCTATGGAGATTGATTTTAGCGAGGATTGTTTGGGAAAGATTTGTATTTTTTTGATGTATAGAGCTTTGGAGATTTGTATTTTTATTCAAGTTAGATAGCTGTATTATTTAGAGAGATTATTATTGTATTTAATTTGGAGAAATTTGAGATTAGTGGATATATATTATTGTGGGTTTATTTAGATGCTCTATACCTTGTCACTTGTCACTTGTGGATTTGGATTTATTTTATCACATTAGCGCTCCGTTCGCTCTCCCCGGGCGGGCGGGGTCCGGGAAGAGCGAACGGAGCGCTAATGCGATAAAATAAATCCAAATCCACAATAACAAGGTATAGAGTATCTAAATAAACCCACAATAATATAAATCCACTAATCTCAATCTCTTCAATTACAACAAGTCTCTCGAATTAAAATTACAATAACTAACTCGAGAATAGAATACAAATCTCCAAAGCTCTATACATCCAAATAATACAAATCTTCCAAAAATATTATTCTCAAAATAATCCACGCTAAAATCATCCCAATTGGTCCATAGTGCTCAAATCCATGCTAACCTGCCAACTAAAAGAAAATATGGGGAAGTACACAATACGCCAGGAACGATGCTCAACAAATATATGTTAGCGATGAATAAAACGTAACAACACGAGTACGAATATTCAAATCAAAATGCAAATCTCAAAGCATTTATCAATATAATTTCTCAACAACACTTTAATCGGGTCACCAGGCCTCACCACATCCGTATATGCTTTATCAAGTCATAGCCCGGGAAACAGGAATTTTGGCAGGTGCCCAACATCCGTGCCATATTAAAATCTCATGACAACGTGCTCAATAACAATATAATGATACCACATGAATCAAAATAATTTCAACAATTATTTTCCAGATTGCAATGAATTTATCAATTTAAATATGAGTTAAATTAAACAAGAATTCAAAGAGAATGACACTCGCGAGATTTAAGGAGCATATTGTGTAAAACCCCATACCTCAAACCATGATGAGAAACCAATAATCACATCCTCAAGATCAATAAAAAAGATCTACAAAAGCTCCTCCAAGAACCTCCTCAAACATAGCCCCAAGAACACCTCTAATCTAAGGTTGGAACTCACAAATCTCAAGGGTCAATGTGTATATAAAAAGAAGAGGAATATAAAATATATTTGCAGCCAAAAGTTAGGCCAAAAGTATGTTAAAAGGTTTGCCCTCGACTTTCTTTTATAATGCAAAGAAATGAAGAGTTGGAATCCAAAAGACTCCTTTAAATAAGGCAAAGAAATGAAGAGTTGGAAGTCAAAACAACTCTTGAAAATTACTTAATGTTCGCCGACTTATAATTTCGAGAGTTAAAAACATTTAAAAAATCATTTTAAAATCCGTTTTAACTTCGTTTTCGAAACCGTTTGAAATTCTCGCCTTTAAAAATAATAATCAACATATTTGAGCAATAAAAATAATTTTATCAAAAACTTTATTTTCCTCCATTTTCCAGAAATTAATTAAGATATCCCAAAAATTACCCGGGTTGTTACACTTCCCCACTAATAATGGAATTTCGCCCTCGAAATTCGCCGAATGCCTAACTCTAAAAAATCAGGCCAACAATCTCCAAAAATAATTTCGTCTCCAAAAATAATTTCCTCACATCTAATCTTGATGCCTAACACGAATATCACCTAAAATTTTCTATCTCCAAAAATTGCTAACCACGCAATGAACCCAAAACCCAAGCCCCGAGGGTCTCCAGGCCTCACCACATCCATATATGCTTTATCAAGCCATAGCCCGGGAAACAGGAATTTTGGCGGGTGCCCAAAATCCGTGCCATATTAAAATCTCATGACAATGTGCTCAACAACAATATAGTGATACCACATGAATCAAAATAATTTCAACAATTATTTTCCAGATTTCAATGAATTTAACAATTCAAATATGAGTTCAAATAAACAAGAATTCAAAGAGAATGACACTCGCGAGATTTAAGGAGCATATTGTGTAAAACCCCACACCTCAAACTATGATGAGAAACCAATGATCACATCCTCAAGATCAACTCAAAAGATCTACAAAATCTCCTCCAAGAACCTCTAACAAAATAGCCCCAAGAACACCTCTGATCTAAGGTTGGAACTCACAAATCTCAAGGGCCAATGTGTATATAAAAAGAAGAGGAATATAAAATATATTTGCTGCCCAAATTTGTGCCAAAAGTATGTTAAAAAGGTTGCCCATGACTTCCTTTTATAATGCAAAGAAAATAAAAGGTCTAATCCAAAAGACTCCTTTAAATAAGGCAAAGAAATGAAAAGTTGGAAGTCAAGACAACTCCAAGAGTTAAAAACATTTAAAAATAATTTTAAAATCCGTTTTAACTCTGTTTTCGAAACCATTTGAAATTCTCGCCTTTAAAAATAATAACCAACATATTTGAGCAATAAAAATAATTTTATCAAAAACTTTATTTTCCTCCATTTTCCAAAAATTAATTAAAATAGATAAAAAATTACGCGGGTTGTTACACTTCCCCACTAACAATGGAATTTCGCCCTCGAAATTCGCCGAATGCCTAACTCTAAAAAACCAGGCCACTACACTAACTCCAAAAATAAATCACGTCTCCCAAAAATAAATTCCTCACATATAATCTCGAAACCTATCACGAATATCACCTATAATTTGCTATCTCCAAAAATTGCTAACCACGCAATGAACTCAAAACCCAAGCCCCGAGGGTTGCATGGTATGAGCTTAGGTATACGGCAACCCTCGGGGCTTGAGTTTTGGGTTCATTGTGTGGTTAGCATATTTTTGGTGATAGAAAATTTTAGGTGATATTCGTGATAAGTTTCGAGATTAGAGGTGAGGAATTTATTTTTGGGAGACGTGATTTATTTTTGGAGTTACTGTAGTGGCCTGATTTTGAGAATTAGGCATTCGGCGAATTTCGAGGGCGAAATTCCATTGTTAGTGAGGAAGTGTAACAACTCGCGTAATTTTGAGCTATTTTAATTAATTTTTGGAAAATGGAGGAAAATAAAGTTTTTGATAAAATTATTTTTATTGCTCAAATATGTTGGTTATTATTTTTAAAGGCGAGAATTTCAAACGGTTTCGACATCGGAGTTATAACGGATTTTAAAATGATTTTAAAATGTTTTTAACTCTTGGAGTTGTTTTGACTTCCACCTCTTCATTTCTTTGCCTTATTTAAAGGAGTCTTTTGGATTCCAACTCTTCATTTCTTTGCATTATAAAAGGAAGTCATGGTCAACCTTTTTAACATACTTTTGGCACAAATTTTGGCAGCAAATATATTTTATATTCCTCTTCTTTTTAATTATACTTTGGCCCTTGAGATTTGTGAGTTCCAACCTTAGATTCGAGGTGTTCTTGGGGCTATTTTGTTGGAAGTTCTTGGAGGAGCTTTTGTAGATCTTTTGAGTTGATCTTGATGATGTGATCGTTGGTTTCTCATCATGGTTTGAGGAATGGGGTTTTTCACAATATGCTCCTTAAATCTCGCGAGTGTCATTCTCTTTAAATTCTTGTTAATTGAACTCATATTTGAATTGATAAATTCATTGAAATCTGGAAAATAATTGTTGAATTTATTTTGATTCATGTGGTATCATTATAATGTTGATAAGCACGTTGTCATGAGATTTTAATATGGCACGGATGTTGGGCACCCGCCAAGATTCCTGTTTCTCGGGCTATGGCTTGATAAAGCATATACGGATGTGGTGAGGGCTGGTGACCCAGTTAATGTGTTGTTGAGAAATTGTATTGATAAATGCTTTGAGATTTGCATTTTGATTTGAATATTCGTACCCGTTTTGTTACGTTTTATTCATCGCTAATATATATTTGTTGAGAATCTTTCTTGTCGTATTGTGTACTTCCCCATATTTTCTTTTAGTGGCAGGTTAGTGCGGATTTTGGGGCGCTATGGAGATTAATTTTAGCGAGGATTGTTTGGGAAAGATTTATATTATTTTGATGTATAGAGCTTTGGAGATTTGTATTTTATTCGAGTTAGATAGTTGTAATTTTAATTCGAGAGACTTGTTATAATTGAAGAGATTGAGATTAGTAGATTTATATTATTGTGGGTTTATTTAGATGCTCTATACCTTGTCACTTGTGCATTTGGATTTATTTTATCGCATTAGCGCTTCGTTCGCTCTCCCCGGGCGGACGGGGTGTTACAAAATAGAGCATCTAAATAAACCTACAATAATATAAATCCACTAATCTCAATCTCTTTAGTTACAACAAGTCTCTCGAATTAAAATACAACAACTAACTCGAAAATAAAATACAAATCTCCAAAGCTCTATACATCAAAATAATACAAATCTTTCCTAAACAATCCTCGCTAAAATCAATCTCCATAACGCCCCAAAATCCGCGCTAACCTGCCACTAAAAGAAAATATGGGGAAGTACACAATACGACAGGAAAGATGCTCAACAAATATATGTTAGCGATGAATAAAACGTAACAACACGAGTATGAATATTCAAATCAAAATCCAAATCTCAAAGCATTTATCAATATAATTTCTCAACAACACTTTAACTGGGTCACCAGGCCTCACCACATCCGTATATGCTTTATCAAGCCATAGCCCGGGAAACAGGAATTTTGGCGGGTGCCCAACATCCGTGCCATATTAAAATCTCATGACAACGTGCTCATCAACAATATAATGATACCACATGAATCAAAATAATTTCAACAATTATTTTCCATATTTCAATGAATTTATCAATTCAAATATGAGTTCGATTAAACAAGAATTCAAAGAGAATGACACTCGCGAGATTTAAGGAGCATATTGTGTAAAACCCCATACCTCAAACCATGAGAATTGGAGAAGATGCATAAGTTTATTAGAGTTATCATTGGAGATGCAGCTGGAGTTATTTACTTTATGGCATAGTTTAGTTAGACTTTCTTTTCCAGTCGTATTATGAGACTTCATTGGAGTTTTATTGGGCCATTCGGTTCCAAAGTTGTTTAGAGGATTTCTGTTGGGATTATTCAGGTTTTAATTAATCATTATTGGAGATTGGATTTTTGGAGTTATCATGTGATGGATCTTTTATCGCTTAGTTATTTATGATTATTTGAGATTGATTCAATTATTTATCTTATGGATTGATTATTTATGTCTCATATCTGTCTCATGCTAAGAATGGTAATTTATTTAGTTCACGCCCGGCATAGTTTTGGTGGCGGACGACGCCAGAATTAGGCGGGGTGTGACACCCCACTCTCCCAAATTACAAGTTGGTTAAAGAAAAATTGAGAAAGCTTCGCACCGAATGGTCGCTCAAGGTCAAAGGAGAGGTGGTCAAACAGTTGAACGTGGGTTTCATTCGTGTGATCGAATATCCCACATGGCTAGCCAACATAGTACCTGTGCCGAAATCAGGAGGGAAGGTTCGAATGTGTGTAGACTACCGAGATTTAAATAAAGCTTCTCCAAAGGATAATTATTCGCTACCCAATATCGATATGATGGTGGACAACACAACCAGTCATGCTCTCAAGTCATTTGTCGACGGGTTTGCCGGATATAACCAAATCAAGATGCACCCAGACCACCAAGAAAAAATCGCATTCATCACCCTATGGGGAACCTTCTTCTACACCGTTATGCCATTTGGTCTGAAGAATGCTAGGGCCACCTACCAAAGGGCTGCTACAACCATCCTGCATGATCCGATTCATAAAGAAGTCGAGGTTTATGTGGATGATATGATTATCAAGTCCAAAACTAGAGAAGGTCGTGTTCTCGCTCTCCGGAAGTTCTTTGAACAACGGCGACGGTATCAGATGAGACTCAATCCACAGAAATGTGTCTTCAGCATTACAAAGGGAATACTCTTGGGATTCATGGTCAGTGAGAAGGGGATAGAAGAAGATCCTACAAAGATGAAGGCCATACTTGAGATTCCACCGCCCCGAACAAAGAAAGAAGTCTGGGGTTTTCTTGGGAAATTACAATATATCAGTCGGTTCATCAGTAAGCTAACCTTCATCTTTGAACCGATCTTCAAGATCCTCCGAAAGGATTCAATAGAGGTTTGGAATGAGGCCTGTCAAGAAGCTTTTGACCGAATAAAACAAAATCTGACCCAACCTCCAGTGCTCATGCCACAATAGCCTGGTCTCCCTTTGCTCCTATACCTAACCATAATCGACACTACATCCGGGGCTTTGCTAGCCCAATACCTTGAAGACTCCCGCAAAGAAAGAGCCATCTATTATGCTAGTGGCAAACTGATCGGGTACGAGGTCAACTACACTGCTTTGGAAAAGGCATGTGCCGTACTTATCTGGGTCACCCAAAAGTTACGACACTACATTCTCACTTTCCCCATCAAACTTGTATCCTGAATGGATCCCATTAAATACCTATTTGAGAAACCCGCCTTATCCAGTCGAATGGCTCAATGGTTGATTCTCCTAACCGAGTTCGATATCATGTACGTCACGCAGAAAGACATTAAAGGAAGAGCCATCTCTGGCTACCTCGCTAATTACCTCGTAGAAGAAATAGATGTCTGGATCTCTGAATTCCCAGATGAAAATATCCTCTACACCGCTCAAGACAACCTTCGATGGCAAATGTTCTATGATGGCGCTGCCAACAAAAAGGGATATGGTGTTGGGATACTTATGATCATCCCAGATGATTCCCACACTCCCATAGCCATCAAATTGGATTTCCCTTGCACCAACAACATGACTAAATACGAGGCATGCACAGTAGGCCTCAAAGTTGCTCTCAAGGAAGGTATTCAATACCTTGATGTCTATGGGGATTCTACCCTCATCATCGGTTAAGTGCTCAGAAAGTGGAAAGTCAAGGACGAAGAGCTCCAACCCTTCCATACCCACTTAGAAGAGTTAGCCTCCCGATTCCGAGATATCACCTTCCATTACCTACCTCGAGCAAAGAATAACCTAGTCGATGCTCTCGCTACCTTGTCCTCCATGGTCAACATGCCCGAAGGAATAATAATGACACCCTTCCTAGTTCAAAAGCAAGAAAAACAATCCACTGCTACCATATTGAGCTTGTCTCCATCGAAGATCCCGAACTAGCCGATTGCTGGTACTATAATATTTGGTGCCTCCTTAAACATGATAGGTATCCTGAGGGTTCCAACAAGAAAGACCGATTGACCCTCCGAAGACGGGTGCCAAAGCCGTCTCGACGAGCTGACTCTCCTAGATTAAAGGAGATCAAAAGATATTTACCACATACAGGGTTACCATCGCCGAATAGCGCGATCATTTAACAAGAGAGTCAAAGACCGCGGTGTCTGGGAAGGGGATTTAGCTCTCAAAGAGATAATAGAACCCATCTGGGACCCAGAGGGAAATTCAAGCCCAATTAGAGCGGCCCCTATATTTTGAAGAAAATTGTATCCGACGGTCCCGCCATGCTCAATGACCTAGATGGGGAGGAGATGGCTCGTCAAGTCAACTTGGACCGTCCCAAGAAATTCTACCCCTAGTCTGGATTCTCGGCGCGCTGCGAATCTTCCCATCTCCCTTCTATTCTAAAATAAACTCTATTCATTTCCCTCTACCCAGAACTACGTGGGTCTGATCCTATGAAAAAAACCATTTTTCAAGAAAAGTAAAAAAAAATCAAAATTCTCAGAGGTACGTAGGCAGCTCATACATCTTACAGGAGCACATCCGTTTCTTTTTCACAAAATACTATTATTTTCTTATCTTCGAGAATGGCAGTTCATTCTAACAAATACTTGAACAAAAGGATTATGCATGCCTTAGCGATCGATATAGATAATTCAAAATTACAAAATTCATCGAAAGGCACAGCTGGATGATCAGAAGCTTACTTATTTCATTAATAAGAAATTATAGCACATATTACATAAGAAAAGGAACGGATAACTCCCTTACCCCTACTGCCATAAAAATCCAAATAAAATCCCCACATCTATTCCCTATTACACAAATAAACTCTCCAAGAGTCCTACCCATAGCTACCAAAGGAGACTGCACCCTTATCATCTACATCCTAGGGTCCCCAAATTTCCCCTACCTGAACAGAGTGCCGTAAACAATCCATGGATCGATAATCCTGAACCAGCTTCAAAAAAACACAACACCTCCTTCCATGGCGTTAAATAAAACAAACCACCTTTGTCCAGTCTCCACTGCCAACATCTTGTTGACTACTCTCCTCCATAACCACTTCATATAATCCCCAGGGACATGCCAAACTCTCCCAACAGACTGAGAGGGACGGGTCGACGGACACCGATTTTCCCACAAGGAGCCAAGCCGTATGCACAAAGCTCAGTCAAATCTTCCACCAGAAAGAAATTTGCAGTCCAAGGTGGCACGACCTATGCCCAGCCAAATTGGCGCAGAAGCCGTCAAGGGAAATAAAAAGAGGTCTGTCTGAGACCAACTAGTCGCACATATGAGTACTCTCCTATCTCCAAAATAGGCAGCAACTTCCCCCATCAAGGCACTGACCAATACAAATTCTGAGCCCCATTCTCCACAAACCAAGCCAACACTAAAAAAGTAACGCGAAAAGAAGTTGGGTACAACCGACAAAGGATACTCTGGAAGGGCCACCAAGAGGAGTCTTTCAGACAACCACGTGAACAGCATCACAGGGCTACGCCTCAAATAGTCATAAAGACCTTCTCTCCAGGCATTCAGGCCATTTAGGGTCTCTTCGAGTATCACCGCTGTAGGATTGCGATGGTATGACATCCACAAAGTAATGGCTGCAAGTTGCGGGTCCACCAGCAGTTCCCCAGTCCCCAGTAGAAATTTTGAAACCAGGCCCAGAGCAACGGCTCCAGCATAGCCATCATCACCTACTTCTCACAAATGCACGGACTACAGCACCAGTAGGAGGAATATCATTCCTCTAGCAACTAGTGATCTGTCCGCTTAAGGAGAAATATGAAGAAGCTCGGCCAACAAATCCTTGTGAGAATAGGAAAATTTGGGCAAAGCCACAGTAACACTGGGATTTATACCCAGCATGGAAGAAAATTCCTCGTAGATAGGACAATATTCATCCAACCTAAAGAGGAATACATGGTCTTCGGGGTACCAAAATCGTACCGTCGCCATCAGCAGTTCCACTCAATAGACCGATTGCGCAACAAGGAGACTCGATGTATATTGAAAGCATCATAGTCGACATTATAAGAGCACATTGCTTCCAAGGCTTTGAAGTAGTTAGCTAACTCAATGCTACCAGGGAGAGCCATCTTGCAAGGCTAAGAGATAGTGGGCAAATAAGTAAGAATGCGAAGGTGTGATGAAAACACTCCACCCTTACCCCTTTTTATACTTGAGACCCCTCACAAGAGACATAATCCCTGTAGAAATCGAAAGGAATCCTACCCCCATAAAATACAAAAGGTTGAAGAGGGTACCAATCAAATCTTTGAATTGATGGGACTGGACTGAACCGTCGATAGGCAGGACAGGGTGCTTGCCGATCGGCAACCCCCCATTTTTAAAAATTTCCCCTTTTTCCTCTTTTGACAAATCAGAAAACTCAATAAAAATAAATTGATATTCTTAACAGAATTTCAAAATCCCTTTTCCTCCTTATATAATTTCACCTTTTAATTAAAACCTTTCCTTCAAAAATTCCAAAAATACTCCTTTTTACGGTTTCAGCAACAAAGTAAAAAAGCGCATTTGCATGCATTCATTCATCATTAATAAAAGATAATAAAAAACTCCATTGCATTGCATCTATTTATTTTCTGTTTTACATCAATTTTGCAGGAAATAAAAAGAAAAGGCAAAAACAACGGGACTCAGCCCGAACCCATATTCTCTCTCTCTCTCTCTCTCTCTAAGAGCTTCCACCCCTATGACGTGCTCTTTTTCCCCTATGGTGAGACGATGCACCACCACTACCCGAGCCAGAGTCTTCTTCGAACGAAGCAGATGGCACCAAGTAAGAAGGAACAAGAATCACATCCCGAATTTGGACAGTCGCCAAAGATATCCAGACTCTGTTGTCTCTTAGCCAAGTGGTCGACACTCGGACTTGCTGCAAGTAAAAGGCAAAATTAGTATCAAAGCAGAGATGACAAAAATAGAAAAGAAATAAAGAGAAGGACAAAAAGGTATACCGCAGGTTGGAGGACATCCTCTGTCAAACCCAACTCCTCTGGATCCATCGCACGAGGACGATGCAGCATAGGCACTATACCTCCATCGGCTCACCGGATGTTATATGAAGGAGTGTGTAATCGCACGGGAGGAACCTCTGAGGTCGTCTCCATCGCAGATGTCAACCGACCTCCGCCACTGTGAGAAGATCCCACCGCCCAACGTGAACCCACAGGAAGGAAAGGCAGGGCATTATATATGCTGGGTGCCATCAACCAGCTCGTCACAAAGTCCCTATAGTAATACGGTGCAGTCGTATCAATGTACAACAAGTAGGACTGACCGATCATCACCGCAATCCTCGCATCCTCTGACAGCAGTCGCTCCTGCCTCATAGACGTAGGAGGTTGTGTAGGTGGCACCACCACCTCCTCCTCAGCAATCGGGTGAACCACCCTCTCCCCGAGATACCAGGAATGGCTGAACTCATGCGCAAGCAAATGCCTCATCTTCATGTTCACCCTGGTCGTCCTCGTATCTTGAATGGCTATCCCCCACAGATAAAAGGTCACCTAAAAATCTCCAAGTAGGCATAAATCAATACAAGATCAGAAGTCGCAAAAACCAAGACTGAAAATGGAAAGAGTCTTACCCTACTACAGGTCAGGTCATTCAAGACCTGACGCACCGCCTCCAAAGAGAGATCCCTTCGACTGTCGATTGGCCTTATGCCATCGATACAATTGGCAGGAGTCCCTAATAGTGTTATCCTTCAGAGTGATCAGTGGGATATTGCACCCAATCACCTCATAAAACCATGTCTGTCAAAGATAAGAATTCACAAACGAAAAGAGACGCATAAGGAAAATGCGAATTCATGTAAGGAAAATTCTAATGCATGAAAAGAAATGCGCAAACTAAAGAATACCTCAAGAAGGTACGTGGCTCCAGTAAAGGTCTGCCGGCAGCACAGGCTGAATGCATCCAGAGAAGGGTAAAGGGTCGCCAAAGTCAAACTCCCCCAATCATAGAAAGGGATGTTTGAAAACATCCTCAAGTACGACAAGGACCACAAATGGACGATGTCACCGCTCGATGCCAACATAAAACCTTCCAACACCAGCAAAATAAATAATCGGGCCATCTGCCTCACTTGCAGCCCATCCTCTACATCAATCACCCTGCCCAACAAAACATACTTCAACATGGACAGTCGGATAGAATCCCCAGAAACTATCCTCCCTACATCACCAAAAGTCGCACGCACTGCCTTCGGTCTCACCCAAAAAGAGAGATGCACCTCTATCTGCTCTCCATTATAATCCAATCCAATAGCTGCTACACGTCTATGGGAGTCACAGTCATCTCCCCGAAGCCGAAATGGAAGGTGTGGGTAGTATCCCACCACCTTTCCCCCAAAGCGTGCATAATGCCAACCTCCCAAAACCCGCTGATGATATCACCCAATGCACCATAGGAGGGAGATGCTCCCAGACATCCCTGAACCCCGTCGTCCCGCAGGCGCGCATGTTCTTCAAAGAAATATTAGACTGACAAAACGAAAAAAATCTCATCAGAAGTTAAGAAAGAAAGAAAAATAACTAAAAAGAGAGGAATGCCAAAGGTCGGGTTACTTACATAATCGCCAGGATTCACTCTCGAAGAGCGATGGTGCGACGGCTCCCGCAGCAAAGTTCGCTCATCCACAACAGGCTCAAACGCATCAAAGGAGTTCTCACTTCCCAAAGAAAGAGTCACCCTAGCCCTCCACTCCACATTCACCCAGTCATCAATGGTCAACCAGTCCCTGTGGACTGCAGTGCTCACAAAAGCGGCCATTTCTTGAAGATCGGAATGCTAGAACGATTTGCAGAGAAATCGCAAAAATAGAGAAAGCAAAGAAGCTGTGAAAAAAAGAAGGGATTTTTCCCCTTTATATAGGATGCCAAATGCCATGCCGATCGGCACTGACCTCAACCATATCGATCGGCACTGACTCCTTACCTTCCTGAGGCAGTCCAAAAGTCTGTGCCACTGCCGAATGGAACCCCTCATACCATGCCGATCGACACCCCCTTTAAATTTCGTACAGAAATTCCCTGAAAATACCAGAAAGCCCCGAAAAATCCTCAAAAACTTCCTAAAAATCCCAGGAAGGATTTAGAACATTTTCACAAGGAAAATTTCTCATTCCCTCAAGAGGAACCCCTTTTTCCCAATGGAATCCTAAAAAACCAAGTGAATCTCCTCCCGAAAAAGCTCTGGAGGATCTCTAAGGATCGCCTGATCACTTCCCCAGCGGAGTTTTTATAGCACCAAAATTTGGTTGTTCCCCCCTGCGAGGCCTCCTAAAGAAACAAAAGCTTCCCCAGCCATCAGCTCCCTAGCTCATATCAAAATCACAAGGTACTTTCTCCAGCAGAATCAAAATCCAATCTTTATCCACTCTTAGGTTAGAATTGACCTCGGTCTTGGATCGTCACCTGAGTTAGGTCAGAAATGACCTCGGTCCTTGGTTGTCACCACTCTTAGGTCAGAATTGACCTCGGTCTTAGATCGTCACCTAAGTTAGGTCAAAATTGACATCGGTCCACGATTGTCACCCTTCTTAGGTCAGAATTGACCTCGATCTTGGATCGTCACCTGAGTTAGATCAGAATTGACCTCGATCCTCGATCGTCACCACTCTTAGGTCAGAATTGACCTCAGTCTTGGATCGTCACCTGAGTTAGGTCAGAATTGACCTCGGTCCTTGATAGTCACCACTCTTAGGTCAAAATTAACCCCAGTCTTGGATCGTCACCTGAGTTAGGTCAGAATTGACCTCGGTCCTCAGTCGTCACCACTCTTAGGTCAGAATTGACTTCGGTCATGGATCATCACCTGATTTAGGTCATAAATGACCTCAGTCCTCGGTCGTCACCACTCTTAGGTCAGAATTAACCTTGGTCTTGGATCGTCACCTGAGTTAGGTCAGAATTAACCTCAGTCCTCGGTCGTCACCACTCTTAGGTTAGAATTAACCTCGATCCTCTGTCATCATCACTCTTAGGTCAGAATTGACCTCGATCTTGGATCGTCACTTGAGTTAGGTCAGAATTGACCTCGATCCTCGGTCGTCACCACTCTTAGGTCAGAATTGATCTCAGTCTTGGATTATCAGCTGAGTTAGGTTAGAAATGACCTCGGTCCTCAGTCGTCACCACTCTTACGTCAGAATTTACCTCGGTCCTCGGTTCTCACCATTCTTAAGTTAGAATTGACCTCGGTTATTAGATCTTAACCCTAAGCTCGCAGAATTGGCTTTTACCCGCAGAATCGGTCACCCTCATCACTTAAGCTCGCAGATTTGGATTTGACCCACAAAATTGGTCATCCTACAGCATCACTTCAGGTCCTCAGAATAGACCTAAACCTTTAATCATCATTCAAACCATCCCAGCACACCCCTCAGGTCCTCAAAATCGGCCTCGACCCTCTGAATCGGTCATACTCCCTCAAAAGCATCATGTCGTGTCTATTCGATGGTTATCATTTGTTCCAAACTCACCCAACGAGGGGCTCTATAAACACCCCATTATGTTACCCCCTAACTCTCCTTAGGTCCCTAGTACCTACCTTTATCACTACAAATGCAGGTCATACCCCCGAGTACTAACCTAGAAGCCATCGAGCACTCCCAGGCTCTGTTTGACCTAAGTCAACTCTTCAGCTCAACCGAGACTGAATGAATCTTCTAAGGTCACTAAAATCCTTTTCCAACGGTCCATCCCGTGCGCGATTCTGACATACCATGCGGACGAATGATTCGTTTGTCTCTGAAACTTGATCCAGAGGCCACCGGGTGCTCCCGGGCTTTATTTGACCTAAGTAAACTATTTAGATCGATCGAGAATGAATGAATCTTTGAAGGGGACTGAAATCCCTTTCCAAAGATCCATCCCATGTGCGATTCTGACTTACCATGCAGATGAAAGATCCGTTTGAATCCAAGAGGTCACCGAATGCTTCTAGGACCCAGTTGACCAAAGTCAACTCCCCAAATTGGGTCAAACTTTTTGGAATGTCGAAGCACATCTCCTAATCTTTCCAACAGTCCACCCCGTTCACGATTCGGACTTACCATGCAGATGAAAGATCCGTTTGTGTCAGAACGATTCCCCGTCCAATGGACCGATAAAAGCTTCCGAGCCATATTTGATCCAAATTCAACTCCCTAACCCGGGAGCGGTCCAAAAGACTTTCAAAGTATCTTAATTACCTTTCCAATGGTCGACCCCGTGCACGATTCTGACCAACGGTTTGCCCTCGGCAGCAAATTTTCTGAAAAGGCCTGAAGTACACTACTAAATGGCAGGTTCCAGACCTTGCCTATCGGCAGGTGCCGATAGGTAGGACCAGGTCTATGCCGATCAATAGTGACCTGGGCCTATAAAAGGAGGCCTTCACCTCATTTGCAAGGGGATCCCAGATCTCATAAAAATCGTTCTTAGCAAACCCAAAAAACCTCTCTCGAAGACAACACGATTTCAACATCCAAATCCTTTTATATCTTCCACTTTTCATCATCCTTTTCATCAAACTTGGTGAATTAGCCACTCTCCATCATCACCCAAGTTCAAGGGATGCTCTCCAACATTAAAGATCAAGCTCAAGCGCAAGATCTTCAAGAAGGTCCAACTTTCTCAACTTTCTCTTAAATTCTCAATAACTTGTTTTATTACCTAGTACTTTTATTATCTCATCTCACACATCCTAATATACTTATTATTTAGTATTATTGCACATGTCTTATTTTCATATAAATAAAACCCAAAAAATAAGAAAAAAAGGGTTTGCTCATAAATTCCAAATAGGGATTCTCATATTTTTCTCACCACTAAAACACTTTTTCTACACACACACACTCACAAATAAGAGATCCCCCATTTGGATTTATGGAATAAACCCCACCCCTTATTTTTTATGCGAACTATGTGGACTTTGATGCCTTTATAGGCTACATAGGCGTCTAGGGGTAAAACCCGAGACTCGAATCCTATCCTCACTTTCTCTCTCATTTTCTATCTTCTCTAAATCTAATTTTCTTATATTCTATATACTTGTTCTGAGTGACGTATCACTCCATATGCGTTATCGTTCCATTATAACGATCAACATAAGAGTAATCGCGTAAATATTATTTTCTAATATTATTTTTATACCTTCCTTCGGATGACTCTCTTTATCTCTCCCATACTACAAGTCGATGATTCCTATCTCCACTATATATATACACATGCACACATATCATAGGGAAAATAAAAGAGGAAAATAGCAAACATCCACGAGAGATCGAAAGGGAGGAATGTGTGCCTAACACCTTCCCATTTCGTAACTTATCCTCCGAACCTTTCTCGAATCATTTTGGTTTCGTATGCACTAGTATGTCTTTGGATTTTGTCCTTCGGGATGGTTTCCCCTTTTTCTTTTGTCTGTTTTGAGTAAAATAGACTGGCGACTCTAAATCTCTCTACATTTTTACACCTCATCTCAAACGACGTCGGCCTAAGCGCTCCCGAGAGGGACGCACGGGACCCGAGGATCCTACTTCACATGCTCGCTCGCGGCGAGGATCGAGGATGGCCACAGAAGGAACATATGAAAAAAATGGAAGAATAAGAAGAAGGGTAATGAGAAACACATCAATATGTTCTATACGGGTATATTGATTATCAAACGCCAATTTCTAATTGATTTACTGAATGAGTACTAAATCCAATTTTAATTATGCACCAATTAAACAAACATTGTGAAAACTAAACCAATTTTATTCTGCTTAAAATATGCCTCAAGGTGATTTGCAAGAATAAAATAAATCAATCACACAATGTCGCGACGTACGAGGAAAACCCACAACGAAAAAAACCTCAAGTGATCTAACATGCAAATCCAATAAGATATTAGTATCATATAAGGACCAATTAGACTTACTCATAAACTCCACACCTTAAATAATTGGTGCACTATTCTCTCCTTGAACCTTCCTCAAATCCTCCATTGGATGCCTTCCAATGGCAATCACAATGTCATCACCTCTCGCATCTCGGTATCCACCGAGCTTTTCTCTTTGACTAGTTCATCCATCACCACAACAACTATAGAATACACCACATGAAACAAACTCAACAATGATGAAGAGTAAACTTGATCTTATTGATCATAGGTGAGATCTCAAAATATCATATTATGTAGAAACTTGGATCTTAAAACTAAGGTGTAAGAGGCATATGTTTTCTTCTTGGAAATTAATTTTTAAAACCATCAAATCTCCAAACTCTGTATTATGCCTGATATTTATAGATTTTTGTAAAAATATGATGGCACACAAATTAATGTGGGTTATTTGAATGAAAACATAAATGTCTTTGAACAAATTTGGGCACCTCATTCGAATGGAAACCAAGTCATTTGAACAAAACCCCAAATCTAGATTGAACGAACTTCCAACGAAAAATTTCTGCTAAGACAGAATGGCTTCATTTCATTCTTATTCAAAGCTCGTTTGAACAAAATCCCTCAACTCATTTTAATGAAATAAATAACTCATTCGAACGAATATAAAAATGGAAGATATTTATCTTTTAATAATATTTTTCAAAATTATCCTCAATAAAACTTTTAGAAAACCTAAACACCCAAAAGGAGATCCAAGGATCAAACATAATATACATTCATACTTCTTGAGATTCCACGGACGAAGATGAAACTCAACAAAAAATACGACTTGAATTTGATGTCTTTTTAACTTGGTCGCTACAGTATTCAAAATGCATCATAGGCTTGAAGGACAAGTTAAACAAAATCCTAACCTATGACACATATAGTTTTGTCGAAACATAATCAAACCAATATTAAAATTTTACAATAAGTGTTTTACAAATTCGACATTGTAAAAATTTCCTTTATAGGTAATGATACCGGTTCTACCACTTCTAATGATACCCAACCTAAGGATAAATCCCCTTCCAAGAATAAAGGGAGATTCATCTACGAAGATCCCAATTATGAAAGGAACTATCCAAATAAGGAGAAGTTAATCGCATTGGTTATGGAACATGGTGATGATTGTAATACCCTGTATTTCTGCATATTTGAGATTTAATTAATTCGGTAATTAAATCATTTTATTTTAAATTACACGAGAGAAGTAATTTAATTAAATTGAATAATAATGTGATTATTAAATATTAATCGAGAGTGAATAATGATTAATATTATGAGTTATATTTACTAAGTAAATAGTAAATGATTAATGATTAGAAATTACGTCATAGTGAGTAATATGGGCGTAATTGGAATTTATCTGTACCGGGGAGTCGCGTGTAGACTAAATTGGGGTCGAGATGGGATGTTTATTTAGAGTGACTCGAATGATGATTTCGAGTTCGCGGATGAGTACAGAAGGGTCAAATTAGTCAAAATAGTATACCTGAGGATGTCGATTGAGTCACGGGACAATTTTAGACTAAATCGGGACCTTAGGAGGGTATTTTGGTCATTTTGTATTAGGGAGTTAATAGACCTACGAATTTACAAACTGTATGTCAGCTTATAAGGATTGGAGTCTAGGGTTAGAGGTTAGAAAAATCATAGAATCCATTGGAGATAGAGAGAATATAATTTTGAAGCCTAAGAGAGAGATTTTGACGAATTTGGAATGTGATCTAGCACCATTAATGAGTTGGGAGTGAAGATTGGAAGAGAAGACACACCATTTAACATCACATCCATGAAATCAGAACATCTAAATCAAGGCAATTATTTATAGACAGATGGTTTGAAGTTAGTATACCCATGTGCATAGGGTTTGATTTACTAGTGAATAATTTGACGATCTTGAAAAGAATTAATGGATTAAACTCATGTTAAGGGTAGGATTTCCATGTGGTTTAATTTGATGTTGTAGAGGATTCGAAATCACTGACTTTATGATTATTTCTAAGAAATAAATATGGGTTTATGTTGAAACATAGAGGAAGAACATGAAAACCTATGGCTTTTAATGATTTGATGATTTATTCTATTTTTGATCATGAATCGTAATTTTTTGATGAAAAATTTATGTTAGAAATTATCTTAAGACATGTAGAAAAGGTTTGGTATAACTGGTTTTGATTTTGGCAAAAATCTTATAAGATACATATGTAAAAATGGTGAAAAACGCATGTAAACCAATGAAGAAGATGACCTGCAGAAAATCGAATTGATTCGGCCCAGAGGCGAATCGATTCAGCAAGGTGAATTGATTTTGCGTCCTGGAGAATTGATTCGGCTGCCTAGAAAAGATGAGATTTTTTGTTTTGAGCCTAGAATGACTAATTTTTTATCGGGGAAACGTTGGGGACTTGAATGAAATATAATGATGGATTATTTATAATACAGTAGGTCCATGATAGGGTGACGGGCTTTGACTTTTAAGGGAATTAAAGTGATGTTTAAATAGCCGTAATTGTGACGTAATTTAAATTGAGAAGATAAAATTACAATTATGGGAAAGCGTGAGTGAGCTTAATTGGATAGACCCGTAGGGTAAGGAAGAGTTAACTACTGAAATAAAGTAAGGGGTAACTAGGGCCCTTAGAGTATAGAATAATACTCGGATAATACGATAGTGGGTTAAATCGTAATGTAACAAGTATGGGGAGTATGGGTGTGAATTATTTTACGTACAAATGATGATAATTAGGTTGTGTGAATACCTACTGCATATATATATATAGGTTGGGTTTGTACCTATATTATTGATATTATGAGTTAGCATACCTACGCTGATTGCTATTACCACAGGTTCTCGCGTAGTGGGTGATCCCATCTTGACGATTCTAGTGAGGTCTGAATTGGTGCCCTAGAACATAGAACTTAGGGAGGCTTGCTATGTGACGTGTATTTGTGAGACCGACATGTAATTTGGGTACGTTAGGTATGTGCGTAGCCCAAAGTCTTAGAACTATGTTCACCTGCACCGTTGTTATTTAATTTTTGGGTTCGAGGAGATATGCCGAACCAATTGTTCCTATTTAATACGAGAGGCACTTGGACTGATAACAGAGTATGCCTATTATTTCACGATGGTACTATTTGAGAGACACCGTACTGTTATATATATAGATAGGGTATATATAAATAATGAATTAAGTATTGAAACTTAATTAATTTCAAATGAGAAGATAAATGAAATGTTAATTTCACCTTTTAACATACGAGAAATGTTAATTCGGTTAGCGTAGTGTATGGGCAATACGGGTACTTAGAGATGGGAATAGTCCAGATAGTTACTTATGTCTAGTTATCTTGGGTAGCGCAGCTAGGTGGGCTAAGTAGAGAATGTTAGGCGTGCACAATAGTGAGGGGTGGGGAAACTCAAGAGAGTGTACGTGAAGCTAACATGTGTAAAGTTTTGAACTATTATAAACTCTTGCTAAATATTTTCAAATTTTTTTAACACTAACTCTTCCTATAAAAATATTTTCAAAAACCTTTTAGGTGTCCATTCATAGGGATGCCAGACTTGACATTCTGTTCCAGGGTCACGTAGCTGCAGCACAAGTGGATGCTTGCAGAAGCTTTGTTTAGACTCCTCATTTCCTCTTTTCACAGTGTAGGATCTTATGGCACTATTGCAGTTTTCATTTCGGCATGTTGCCCCATTTAGATTTTATTCAGTTTAAATTTATGTTGGATTCCTTTGGTTTGGATCTAGATGATGGCTTATTCGGCAAGACTTTATTTACCTATATCTTGTTATGGGTTAAACTTTACATTGGTGTATGGTTTATTTTGGTTTTCCACATGTTGTTATCTGTTTACTGAAAGATAAAAATTGGCACCGGTTTAATTAACTAATAGGTGATTAGTAATTAATTTCTTTTTCAACGGTGATGCTAATAATGAACCAATTTGTAAATCCTTATTTAATTTGATAAATGACTGATCACTCGGCACTTAATTAGGTGGGGTGTCATAATGATAAGGGTGGTGAGACTTCTCGGGTTAATCCTCCTCATCTTCTTAATGACATTCATAGAAATGAAATTCTAGTGGATGGAAAAGGGTTGTTGCACGATCAAATTTAAATAAATAATGTGCTTGTTCAGATAATGGTTGATACCGGAACAACTCATAATTTCATTACTGATCGAGAAGTACAACGATTGATATTAACATTAATAATTGATAAGAGTAAAATCAATGCAGTAAATTCAGAGGCAAAACTAGTTGGTGGTGTGGGAAATGATATTCCTTTCAAAGTTGTAGAATGACATGGTAGTTGCAGTTTTATGGTCATTCCTTTGAACAATTTTCAAGTCATTTTGGGATTGGAATTCTTTATAAAGGCTAAGATTTTGATGATGCGTCATTTTTACGGATTGTTCATAACATACAAGCCCCAACCTTATTCCGTGCTTTGGACAAAGTCCTGTAATGGAGTCAAAATGTTCTTCGCATTGCAAGTGAAGGATGAACTTAGGACAGGTGATGAAATATTTTTATCGTTGCTATTTGAAGAGAAAGAGCATTTGCATGAGGTGTGATTTAATGGGTCAAATATATTTTGGAAGAGTTAAAGGATGTAATGTGAAATGAAATCCCCATCGTGTAGCCTCCTCATCGAGAAATTAATTTTACCATTGAGTTACTTCCAGGTGTGAAACCTCCTGCAATGGCTCCCTATAGAATGGCTCCAATTGAGGTAGGGGGTTTACAATAACAATTGACAAAAATGGTGAAGGTAGGGAAAATTAATCCTTTAAAGTCACCATATGGTGATCCAGTCCTATTTCAGCCAAAAAAGATGGATCAATGAGGAGTTATGGACTATCGTGTATTGAACAAAGTTATGGTGACGAATAACTATTCAGTTTATTTAATCATTTGGGCAAGGCCAAATATTTCATGAAGATTGATCTACATTCGGGTTATTATTTGATTCAGAGTGCAAAAAGGGATGAGCTAAAGACAAATTCTATAACGCGGTATGGTTCATTTGAGTTCTTAGTGATGACTTTTGTCTTAACAAATGATCTTGCAATGTTTTGTACTTTAATGTTATATATATATATATTATTTGGATAATTTCATCATGATTTACCTCCACAACATAGTGGTGTATAGTAACAATTTATAAGTACATATTGAACACTTTTGTACTTCCCTTTAAAATTTAAGGGATACAACTTCATACGTGAAGCCATAAAAGTGTGAGTTTGGTCAGAAAGAAATAATGTTCCTTAGACATTTGTGTTTTGAAGGGACGATAAGATGGACATGAAGAAACTTGATGCTACTGTTGATTGGCCAGCACCCCTGAAAAGTGACATAATTGAGGAGTTTTTGAGGTTTTGCCAACTATTACAAGAACTTCATCAAGGTTTTTTCAAACAAGGTGGTATGCCTTACTGATCTTTTATGAAAATATCAACCTTGGAACTAGTCCTTCGAATCCCAGGAAGCATTCTATAAATGAAAGGAGACAATAACTAGACATTTGATTATATGACTTCCAAACTTTGACAAGGCGTTTGAAGTTCATATCAATGCATCAGACTTTTCATCGTGAAGTGTTTTAGTGCAAGATGAGAATTCAGTTCTGTTTGAAAGAAAGAAGTCAAATGATAGTGAAAGGTGATATTCGATTCATGAGAAGCAAATGATAACATTTGTCCATTGCATTCATACTTGGAGGCATTACTTATTGGGGCATCCTTTCACAATTTAAACGAACAACGTTTCTACTAGTTGCTTAAATTCAATGAAGAAGTTGACCCTGAAGTCTGCTAGGTGGAAATATTTAATGTTCATGTTTGATTATACCTTGTTATTTGAATCTGAAAGTACAAATCAGGTGGATGATGTTTTGAGTAGGAAACATAATTTACAGGATGAAGCAAAATCTAATGCAATAAGTGTGCCTATACTTGTTGTGCTTTCATAGATTATAAATGACTTACTGCTACAAATCTAAGAAAAGACTAAGGAAGGTCATGTTACAAGTGTGTTATTGCATAAGGTTAAAGATGGTGCGATTCGTTGGTTTTGGGTCGTTTGAGGTGTTCTCCATGTAAAAGGGAACTTATCGCATGTTCTAAAAACTGGGGGAATCAGGTCGAGGTAACTAAAAAAGATACACGATGAATTATATGCCCCAAATGGAAGTCGTCATTGAATTTTATATAGAACGAGTTTGGTTTGCTAGTAGGACAAAACAAAAAAGAAGAAGATAATGGGGACTTTGGAAGCTCTCTCCATTCCAACAAGGCCTTGAGAGAGTGTTTTTATGGATTTTATCAACAGGTTACCAAAGGTGAGGGACTTTAATTATGGTGATAGTTGATTATTTTTCCTAGTATTCTACATTCATTCTGACTTTAAAGGTTTATTCATCAAAAGTGACAGGGGACTTGTTCTTTAAGAACATTATAAAGTTATGGGGTTACTTCTTAACATCGTTAGCGACCTAGATATGAGATTCATCGTGAGGTTTTGGACTACCTTCTTTAGTTATTCGGGTCACAATTGAAGTTCTCTATAACAAATCATCCTCAAACGGATGGGAAAACGAAGAGGATAAATACGTTGTTAGGGGAGTACTTGCGACATTATGTAAAAAACAACCAACTAAATTTGTTTGAGTTACTTGATGAGTCATAATTATTCTATAATCTTCATAAAAGTTGATCGACGGGTCAAAGTCCTTTCATGCTTACAACTGGGAAACAACCTCTCACTTCGTATCATGTGGCAAAATAGAAATCTAGAGGTCACTATTTGGCATCCTATCGCTATGCACATGGAAGGCATGAGAGGGATGAACAAGAAAAATATTTTTTGGCAAACTCAATAAGGAGAATGAAGAAGTGGGTGGACACAAATAAACAATAGATGAAATTTAATATTGGTGATATGGTCTTATTAAAGCTTACTACATAGGTTTGGAAGAAAGTAAACCAAAAAAAACACACACAAAGGGCTAATTCAGTGGTATGATAATCCTTTTAAAATTACAAGGTGAATAGAAAGTTTGGCATACTAGTTAGAGTTTTTGTCTTGAATCAAGATACACCTTATTTTTCATGTGAGATTTTTGACACGGTTCAATGAAGACAAATCAGAAACTATCCGTGCAAGTCGAGTTAGGGATCCTCTTACAGTTAGGGAAAAATATTCTTAGGTTGTCAAAATATTTCTAGACCACCAAACCGAAGGGGGAAATAAAAATCAATAAAAGAAATTTCTATCTTGGAAAGTGAAAAAGGAAACCGGGCGAGGAAGGAACATGGGATAAGGATACATAACTTTGGAAGTTTGAGATCTTGAGTCGCCGGTACTTGGACTCAGTTTTGATAAGGACGTCTTCAATTTGAGTAGGGTGGGTTTGCCACACCCTATCTTAATCTACGTTATCGGCATGAACAGATGCAAGTCTTAGTTTCACTTTGTCTAACGCATGCATTCAGAATAAAGTGGTTTATGCAATTCAAGGTTGTTGGGTGAATAGCCTTTTCACATATAGTAGTTGATGTCTAAGACTACCACTCATGAATTTTAGTCAAGATGTATTATATGGAGGGGGTATTCATAAGGAAAAATAGGGTTTTGGCGATGGGTGCTCCTAGGTTCTTAGGAACTTCGTGTACATATATCATATATCAAATAACTGAACGTGGGTTTGGTAGTGCATAGCTTTGGGGTGTGATCGGGAGAAATTTTTGAGTTACCCTAGTTTCGTAGCGCGAGTTTAATGTGTGGGCTGATGAGCTTATTTTTAAGGTGGCATTGACTGAAAAATGTGGGAATGGTTATTGGTTGTCTTCAAGAAGCGGTTTTTCTTGTGTTAAAATGGATTTGGGTAGTTTTCATGGGATTTGGTAGGCTGGACATGTGTGAAAATTCGAATACACTTGATGGGCACATGAAGGTCATGGGTAAATAACTACTCTGAGAAGATGGGTAATTGCCCTGATTACTTGTTGGGAAGCTAATGTAATAGTTATTAAAGACAATTTTGTGATAAAATCTACCAGCCTTGTTATTGAGACACATATCCTAGTAGTTGGGGTTGTTAACTGCATTCTAACCTTTGTATTAAAGATTTTGTTCCCTACATTGCTAGGTAGAGGATGCTTGGACATTTCTGTAGATTTCCTTTTATTTGTTTAAGTAATAAAATATAATGTTGGAGTTGTTTTCCTGTAAATTTTATCTGTACCTAGTTATAATTCGTGTATTTGTTGCTTTTTTGGAATTGTTGGTTTACTCAGTGTAAATGCATCACAAGTGTGGGGAATTCAGAATTTGAAAATCTTTCTTGTGACACTAATCATATTCATATATTTAAAGCTTTAGGTTTGATTTGGTATATCTACTTGTTAGATATTTGTATAAATCATTCTATATCTTAGAGTTTATTGGTTTAGTCTCATAGTTTGTTGGTTGAATTTATGTTAAAGATTAACGAGTTTACAAATGTTAAAATGAGATTAATATTTCGAGTAGTCTTTTGTGTTCACGTCTTAGTTTTTTATTTCTTTATCACACCCATTTGGTGTTTGTCCACTCTAGTGTTAAGTATGTGTTTTTGTTAAGGATTGTTTGGCATCTTATCTTAAATGAAATTATTTCATGTATTTTTAATATAGGATCCTATGGCGTATCTTATTTGATATGGATTTTTCTATATGATTCCTTTTCTTTTTCTCGTGTTGCATGCTTTCACGCTATTCTCATGGCTCTAAAATCTGGTGCTAGTACCTCGACCTCGACTAAGCCCCACATTTTGACTCATTGTCTAGGATGTCCATTCCTAATATTTTTAGCACCGTGGTTGGAGAGGTCTATATATTCAATCTATACCATGATATTATGATATTATTTGTGAGTTTTATGCTTTAGTTACGTGTGGTAAATACGACGATGGCCATGACATCATGATAACCAAGATCCGTTGATCAGTTATTATCCTTTCCTAAAAGATGATCGCTCAACACTACTCTCTTTTGACAATTACAGAAATTCAATGTCAGTAAAATGAAGTTGTTTTGGTCCCATCAATTGATGAACTGGTTATTTTTCTTAGTGACAACTTTAGTCATGTTTGAAATGGAACAAATCTTCCCTACCCGTACTTATTTAAAGATGTCAAAATTTGGAACATGATTATAGTATCTTATGTTTTTCTTACTTTTCACCCCATCGATATTTCTCATAATCATGTGGTGTTATTGTATGCGATTGGAAAAAGGGACTTATTATGGATTTGGCAAAATAGATTTTTATGTTCACAACGTCTACGCCAACACCGAGATGAATACTCACACATTGCCCTTTATTTTGTTATTATGTGCATTTTTCTTGAACTCGAGGTCTTTAAACTTTTGTACAAAGTTAAAAAGAAACATGATCTTGTGAATTTAACATTTTTGGGACCTATTTGTTAGTTTTGTATCTATTAATCTTAAAGGGAGAGAGTGTTTTTATGTTATATCATTTTTATTGAAAAAGAATTCATAGTGAGGGAAGTGTGATTTAGTAGTTTGATGAATGCGTACACCATATATATATATATATATATATATATGTATATATATGTTATTCATATTGTTACTCATAAGTTTTTACCATCTGTACTTTACGCATTGGTATCTTGATGAGTTTGCTAGGTTGTGACATTAAATGTAGGTGCAAAAGATATTTTCAGAAAGTTCTAATTATCTTATAGTTTGTTACACATAAATATGATTCCTATATTTTATGCCTTTGGTCAAGAAAGTCTTGTCGTAGGTGATAAATATGAAAGTCTTGTCGTAGGTGATAAATGCCTTTGGTCAAAATTCTACAAATGCGGAGATTACAAGAGTATAGTATACTCATTGAACTCCACAGTTAGGATTGTCCTTGACAAAAATACTCTTGGAGTCTTGACCTTAAAGTCACAATAAAACTACATCAATATGACCGGATCACTCATGACGTTGCCTTGAGCATACAATTTAGGACTACGATATAATTGGACTGGTGGACATTAATTCAACCATTCATTAAAATTATTTCTTAATTTGAAAAATCTTTTCATAAACTAACCTTGTGGATTATGAAATTCCAAACACGATGTATAGTATACTTTTATTATAAAACTTATGTTAAAATAAAAATTGTGTTTATAAGACTTGTTCATATGTTGAGGAACAAGTCTTCTTTAATTTGTCAAACTCTCACAAAACATGAAATCTATGGACTCTTTTAAGATCTAGATCATTGTCAATTTGATGTAGAGAAGGATCATTTTTCAATGGGTACATAAATAATCATTAGATGAAAATGGTTCTTGAAAAACTCTCTTATGATTTATGACCAAACTCACTAACAACTCACTCGAGGGAAGCCCTTTTTAGCATCAATGTATACCCACGAACTTGCCAACGAAAGGTACTAGAGTTGTTAAAAAGGGGCATATTTTTGTATATTTCAATGGAAGTTGTATGGGGTCAAATCATGCGATTTTGTAATCAAGATTCACCTTTTACCCACTTAAATGTATAGAACACAAGCTATAGACTTTAATGTTCCCTCTTAGATACTTCGCTTGTGCAACACATATCATTCCAATGTGGGAGGTGAAGAAGAAGATACAATTTTTGGATCTAAGTTTAACATGATATTTTTAAGAGAAAAATTATTTTTTTATCGTGTATTATTTAAATTCTTTGCTACATTGTTGGAAAACATTTTTGAACATATTTGTTTCTTCAACTATTCATAACTTAGATAAATCATATTTCACACACACACACACACACACACACACACACACACACACACACATATATATATATATATATATATATATATATATATATATTATTGAGTAAGAATTTCTTTCTTTTGAGTTTGTAAAACACTTTGTAAGGTTTTGAATGACTAAACACTGTCAACCTTTGTATATACTCACAATACAAGTGTAGTTTTTATGGTTTCTCTTTATTATTTTCTCATCGGAACAAGTTCAATTATGAAGAAATTTTGAGTCTGGGGTGATTTGAAGACATTGTTTGGAGATCCAAATTGGTTGTGGTTATGTAGTGTACTCCAACTATTGGTGCCTTTCTAAGTCGAAAGATAGGGTCAAAGAGTCTTAGAGGAAGTTATTACTAAGTGAGTGTAAACCCTAGTTATTATTTGTAAGTCTCTACCTCAGAACATTTTTCATTCTTAGCAGATCAATGTTTTTCGTAGTAGTTGGTTTTTTCTCATATATATGGTGTTATGTGTTTATTTTGCTTTTTCGCATCTTTAGAATCACTTGCCATAGTAAGAAGATAAATATGATTTGATTATAATCATGTAAAACATTTTTGTCATATAGACCTTTGGGATATAATTTATTTCACCATTTTAAATATGAAATGTTATATTATAACTTGGTAATAATTTTTTGTGTAGTTATTGTAAATAGAGCACACTCTCAATATGATCACCCATGCAAAAACAATATGGGTTCATAAGAATGCCTCAATGATTAAGACGTTTTGTAAATGACAAAACTAAATTAAAGAGACTATAAATTAGAAAGAATGTCAATGTTGAAATGTAAATAAACTTACATCAAACTAAAGTAAAGTACATCGCTCGAAATTAAAGAGATTGCATAAAGAATATGAATAATTATAAAGAAATGGGATTGTTTGCACTGAGATGCCATTCCTCATCCTCAAATGCCGAATTTATAGTTCTCTGCAATAACTAATTTCATTTGGTTCAAAGTAACTTCATATTTGAATTCAAATTAATTACTTGTAATAACCTCTTCTATTTTCCTCCAAATAATCTTCGATCTAAATTTAATAACCACGTTTAACCATCCATAATTACTGCTCTCCCATCCAATACTTAACCTAAATTATTGTACACCGCACTTATTGAATTGTATTATAAGCATAATATCTCAATCATATGTATATTAGTAATGAGGTGTATAGAAAAAAATGCGAGTTAAATAAAATTAGCCGTTATTTAACAAATGATACAAATTAGTTATATATTACAACAATATATTAACAAGAATAATTGGAAAAAAATTAATTGTTCTTCTTCTTTTCCAATAGTGGAGAAAATTAAAATAAAATTATCCCTTGTTTACAAAATATACAAATTAGCTATGTGTTAGTGGTAATGTCCGACCAATTATGATTCAACTCAATGTTAACCGAACATAAAATAAATCATGCACAATCACGCAAGAACAATATCTACGTGGTTTGACAATGTGCCTATGTCCACATGATGTTTTTCCTTTTCTATTAGTTTTGCTCAATTGCTTATGATTACCTCCATTTTACCCTTGGGGGCTAGGGTTTCATTTATATAAATAAGATATTTGAGCCATATAGGGTTGAATGACTCTAATATCTACCTTAATTTGATCGGTTGTAATTCTTTCCTTAATTCCCGTAGGTTAGTTAACTCCAACAATATTTATCTTCTTGGATGAGATCCTAAATGAGTCAGTGGGAATGTGTCCTCCTTGCACATAAGACCAAATATTTCCCTTATAATTACCCCTAATGCTCTATAGCTAGTTGAGGTCATATAGGTTTTGTTCGTTTCTTCAAATAAATCTGAGCCATGGTCATAACTAGTGATGGTTATCCAGTTATACTCTGGTTGAAGGTCTTGGTAGTAATAGTTCTTGAAAGTGAATAGTATTCTTCCCCTCCAATTTTAGAGGGTTCACTACTAATTTACCCTGGTCATTTTAGGGGTACACTAGTGATTTTGGCACCCTAAGCTGTAGAGATGGTTGCATGCTAACGGGCATTTGGGAGCATGTCAAATAATGATGGGATTTTTCCTTGTAATGTGTTCCAATCCACTAAAACCACTTCTTAAATTTTGTTGGGTCTATCATTCAAAACTTTTTTTCCTTTTAAGAGAACCAACGTTCCCATTGTCACTCCCCTATCTTGTAAGTATCTTCCTTCTGTTCTCTCTAAATCCATTTATTTTCTTCAAATAACTTATTTCTTATTGTTTGGCATAAAAATGGTGTACGTAATCAATGAGAACACTACTCAGGCTTTCAAAAATTATTATATCCCATCATGGTTGACCATTGAACAAGACTTAAGCCTCTTGGACTTCTATAATGTTGATGATAACCACTGTATTGTCTCCTAGTTTATGGTTGAGGCTGGGATCACATCTTACGCAAGTTTCTCTTTTTAGTTATGTGAATTCTTCAATATGGTCCCTTCTCAGTGTTCCCCCAATACTTAGAGCAACGTAAATGGTGAATGGGATCCAACTAAGGATGCCAGATATTTGTTATTTCTGTATGTGGGCGATGAACTTTAAAGAGGTCTATTACCTGAAGGAAAAGAAGGATGAAAGGGCCTTGGTCGTAAAAATTTGGGACTCCAATAAGGATTATTGGGCCAATAATTTGATTGTAAAAACTTGGGAACATTTGGCAGTAAGCCCTATAAGGGCCTTAAGTTCCCTAAGGGCGGGCATGAGATACGTTTAACTCCTTTTAAATTGATTTATTCTGTTCTTTTTTTTAGTTTTCACACATTTTTCAATATTATAATACATTGATATTTTTTTTGTGGAGTTCCTCGGGAGAAGAGAGAGCCTACTACATAAGATATAAATTTTGTTGCCTTCAAGAAAGCCTGGTCAATCAAACGAAGTTTGAGAGACACCGATCGCCCCAAATCGGCTACATTTCTTCTCTCCTATACTTTTTAATAGCATCATTTGTTTCTCGGCCTATAGACTGAGAACCAGAGGTCTTAAAGGGGTTTGATGTGCATAACCTTTTAGTTACTTGTACGTCGGACTTTTTTGAGTTTGTAGATGCTTCTGCCATTCCAATTATTATCCTACTTCTTCAAAGGATGATATGGAACCAAAAAGGAATATCCCATATTTTTCTTATCCTTTTTCTTATCTGGCTAAAAGGAAAGAGGTCGAAGGTCCATCTGACCTTGTTTCCATGGGGGATTCTCATGGGGCAAGGTGAACAACAACCTTATCATTTAAGTACCGACCAATAAATTTATGGACTTCGTCAACATGTTTGACAGGAGGTCCAATTAAAAAAAGAGGTAGATGACCTGGGGTCTATATTATTTGGGGAAAAGGACCTTAATGATGCTAATTCCAAGGTGAAGGGCCTAGAGAAGGAGACTAAGGAGTTCGCTCAAAACCTTGCTGTAGCACTAGAGGTAAATACTGTTACTTTTGAAAACATATGGGACAAATACTTTGCTAATTCTAAAAGAAAATTTAGCTTTGTCCAAAAAATCCTTTGTCAAAAAGGGTTGGACTCCGGCCTTGACCAAGGCTGAAGTGGCTACGGACTTTGAGATTTTCGCCCAGTATAACTTGGAGGAAGAGTAAGAAGAGAGGGACGCAACTACCAAATATCCAAAGGTTATTAAAGATATTAAAGAGAATCCTGTAGTTTAGTTTTACCTAAGGTAATCTATGTAACTTTGCATGTCATTCTCTTATTTTCCTATAATCCTTATAAGGGCTTTCCCCATTAGTTTGAATGAAATGAAAAATATTTCTTCTTTAATGATGTCCTCCTCAGATACTTTTTTTTTAATTCTTTTCATGGGTATGTTTTGTGTTTTATTGCTTTAGGTGTTATACTGATTTCACTTATTCACGCAGTCGAATGACTACCTGAACCTTGTGCCCGTGGTCCAAGAAAATGAGGACTTGGACTTTGTACTTAGTGTTGGGGCCTCAAATCGAGCTCTTATAGTCTTTATGTCTCTTAGACAGGAGTTGGATAAAGTTATAAGTTATTATGGAAACTAGCAAAGAAGGTCATCGACCTCTAAGTCGAGCTAAAGAATATTAGAAATATCATAAGCCTTTTATAAATGAGAATGTCATATTAAGGGAGGATCTCGACGAGGATAATACAACCTTTAATAAAAATGCGTCCATCAAAATGGGGTTGCACTAGAGGATCATAAACATGAGGTACCAATTTAGAAAACAACTCCATATAATATGGGTTGATGGCAATGATGAGGGTTGGATAAAGACCCCCGTTTATTTGTATGAATCTTAATAAGTAGCCTACAAATATAGTTGGCTGAATTCCCTTGAAATCCTTAAGGTTCCTAGGGACTCTCAATTGTGGTAGTGGTATAGGGTGGATTCTCTCTTTGTTAGCATACCTTTAATCATAAGCAAGTGGTATGGATATCAATAAATGCCATCCCTATTAAAATAATAAAGTATTAGTTAGTCAACCATGCCAGCGATGATTAGTTTTGCCCCAATTCAGAGACTAATCGACTATAATATATAGTTGTACATTAGCTAGTCGGTGAACATGATGCGATATCCCTTTGCTTATTTTATTCTTTTTCTAACCGACCAACTATGATAAACTTTGTAATTATTAAATGAAATGATTTTTTTTTGTTTTCAATTCATGCTTTCATTCTATCATTTTATTTATACCTAGCATATGTTTATTAGTCTTACCTTTTAGGATGTGTGATCACACTACCTTAAGACTACTACCAATTTTTTTCGAGAATGAACCTATTCACTCGGCTATCCACATGTTGAGGATTTATCTTACCAATATGATCATATTTTTTAGTGTCTAGGGATCCCCCCATAGGTCTTTGGCTTTCCATGGACAATTCATGAGGTTTTCATGTTAACGATGAAGAAACATGTAAGCTTAATATTGTGACTAAGTGTAATAAAATCAATAAGGCATCAAGACAATAATTTGGTTGGAACCAAACAACATAACTTTGGACTTTCTTTTAAAATAATCAATGCTAACTGTATTAAATAATCTTGATGAAAATTCACGTACCAAATGTAAAAAGCTAATGACAAACTAAGATTTGACTAAAATCTGAAATTCAAAGTTCGCTTAAAAATAATTTTTTAAGGTTGGATGCATTCCAATCCGATGTATCTCCCTGCCCTCCATTGTTTTTAAATGATACGCCCTTTGGAGGTCTTCTCTCGTGACTCTAAACATTCCTTCCCAGTTGGGTTCTATCTTTCCATTTGGTGGCTTCCTCATGCTACCGATAACCTTTCCTAAGACACAGTCTTCGATATAAAATATCCTTGGATGCACACCTTTGTTGTACCACCTGGCCAAGTATTGTGTGTAGTCTTCCAATCTTATCAAGGCTTTCTCCCTCCTTTCATCTGCTATATCAAATTATGTTATGATGATCTCATTATTATGGGTTTTATTAGTTACATTCGTTCTCATGTTCGGTATATCAAACTCTAGAGGAATTATGTCCTTTATTCCAAAAGCTAAAGTGAAAGGCATTTCCTTGTTCGACCTCCTTGGGGTTGTTAGGTACGCTCAAAGGACGTGGGAGAGTTCATCCACCCTTGCGCTTGTTTTCTTCTAGAGTCTTTTTTTATTTCTTTAAGGACTATTTTGTTGGAAGCCTTAAATTTTCCATTGTTTTGAGGATAAGCCATTGAGATATAGTAATGCATGATTGCATGGATGTTGTAAAACTCTTGGAAAGGGCTTCTCTTAAATTGTATTACATTATCAGTAATGAGCATTCATAGCTCACCAAAACGGGTTACGATTTTCCTATTTTAATCCATTTAGTAATCATGTCGACATCTGTTATGATTGCTAAAGATTCTATTTCATCCATTTGGTAAAATAATATGTGCCTACCAGAAGGTATTTCCAGGCGTCGTGTGCAGTGGACCCATAATATTTATCCCCCATTGTGTAAAAGGCCATTGGATGGTTAAGGAATTGAGGTCATTGGCTGATTGGTGATGTAGTGGTGAGAACAACTGACACCTTATAAATTTCTTCAGTTATGAGACGACATAATTTTGCATATAAGTCCACCAATATCCCTCCTGTATATCTCTGAATGCTAGACATCTTCCACCAGCATGGCTTCCATAAATTCCTTTATATAACTCACATAGGACTTGGTCAACATCGCTAGGACGCACACATTGCAAGTATGGCCCAATAAAAGACATCATATAGTTCTTTCCTTTAGGAGATAAGTAAAAATGGGAAACTTTTACCCTTATCTCATGGACCTCTTTCTTATCCAGGGTAATACATATTATAATAAGTACCCGATTATTGGGTTCATCCAGTTACAAGCTTTTTGGACGTCGAGAACTTAATTGGCATCCTATTTCCTATGGATTCTTACATGAGCTAGATACTCCATGTCTATCACCCTCTTGAGGTTGGACTTAACAGCTGAAAAAGAAGTGCAAAAAGCATCCATGTGGTTATTATTCCTCTATGGAATTTCTAAACTTGGATATATTTGAACTAGCAGACCAACTCCTAATCTATTTGAAGGTAGGATAGCATGGATTTATCTCTAGCATTGTAGTATCCCAATATTTGATTAGATGGTAGCCTTGAGTTACAAAATACTTCAAGGTAAATAGTGTAAAGAGATAGATCTTTTCTCACTCCTCTAATGAGAGCCTCGTATTCTGCTTTATTATTTAATGCCTCAAAGCGAAGTCATATTCCCTGCTCGAAGACAGTCTGATCTAAGGTTAATAGTATTTTACCGATTCTAGATCCTTTGGTATTAGATGCTCCATGAACATAGAGAGTCCATTTGTTATGTTAGATGGCCTATTCTATATTTTCTTGACAATCCAGATTAATTTCTTTCTCAGGTTGATGTTCCTCAATAAACTGAGTAATAAAATCTGCCAAAATCGATCTTTTCATTACAGTTCTAGGTCGATAGTGAATATTAAACCTCCTCAGTTCCACTAATAACTTGGACATCATTTAAGAGAGGCTGAACTTTATGAGGATTGCCTTTAATTAAAAGGAAGTTATAACTATGATGGACCAGTGGGAAATAACATATCTCAGCATTTAATGATTTCTTATTAGCGTAGTAAATTATGTCTTAATACCATTGTTTCTGGTAGACTATGACCGAACTGACTGCATGGTCGTACATGAAAAGATACAGGTAGACTGGACCCCCCATATTTGGAACTCTGAGTAGATGAGTTCGACTTAGATAACACTTAATTTTTTCAAGTTCCTTTGAGCACTCATCGTTCCAAATTCATTTCTTCTACTTTTGAAATAGTTGAAGGCTCGCTCAACATCTTTAAGAAGTTTGGAGATGAAAAGATTAAGTGTTTCAAGCATTCTAGTCTTCTTTTGGACGTCTTTAGCAGTCTTAGGTGGTTCGATGGTCCTTATTGTCTTGATCTGATTGAGATTCATATTAACACCTCTTTTGCTGATCGATTAACCTAAGAATTTGATGGAATGGACCCCAAACGAATATTTAGCTGTGTTGAGTTTCATTATGGAGTTCCAAAGTAGCTCAAAGGTCTTCACTAAATCCAAACGGTGTTCGCCTTTCTTTTTATGTTTCAGGAGCATATTATTTATGTACACTTCCATGGTATCTACCAGTTGATGTTTGAACATTTTAGTGACTAGATATTCACAGTTCTCCCAGGCGTTCTTGAGGAAAAATGACATGAACATATAATAGTAAAGGCCATGTTTAGTGATGAACGGTGTTTTCTTCTGGTCGGGCCGCCCAAATATAGGGATTTGATGATAGCCGAAATAAGCATTTGAAAATATCATATGCTTATGGATAGTTATGGTGTCAAAAAACTAGTCGATCTTTTATAGGGGAAGATATCTTCGTGGCACACCTTATTCAAGTTGGTAAAGTCTATGCAAACTCATGACTTCTCATTACTATTCTTGACCACAAATGGATTTAAGATACACTTAAGGAATTGAAATTATTTAATGGAACTCACCTCTAGAAGTTTTCCAATTTCTTCTTCCAGACCCTTTGCCTTATTTGGGGCAATTCGTCATGTCTTCTGTGTGATCGAAGGTAATGCCAGGTCCATATGAAGCTTGTGGAACATTATTTTGGGATCAATGGTAGGCATATCATATGGTTTCTAAGAGAACACAACCTGGTTCTCCTTGAGGAAGCACATCCGTTATTCTTTTATGTGATTAGCGATCGAGAAGTCGATAAAAAAATTATTGTCTGACTGTAAGTCATTGAACAAAACCTTTTTCTATGGTTGCATGAATCTATGAACGAGGGCCACCCTTGTGTCTCCTACACCCTAACTTCCATACAATAACTATAATTTAGAGGGGCACCTCCCTTCGTGTTTTCCACCTTTTCCTTTTCCTTCTCCTACTTAGGGATAATTATAGTGTCAAGCAGAAGTTTGATTCCCACGTATCTCTATTAACCCTAATCGGTAATGCATTTAAGCTTTTGATGATAGGTAGATGGAACTTCCTTCATTGTATGGATCCATCCTCGTCCAATGAGTGAATTATATAGAGATTAAATAACCATGAATAGAAACTCAATCATCTTTGATATACTATAACACCCGAACTTTTTAATTAAATTAAAAATGGGTATTTTGGTGATTTGTGAGGCTTGCGAGGAATCAGGATTACATATATGATTAGAAATATTTAAAGCGATTAAATTTGGAGTTTGAAAGTGAAACATATCAAAGTTAACGTCCTAAAGTACAATGGATTAAAATATTTGGAAAAAGGAAAGAAATTAAAAATTAGACCAATCGGATCGATCCGAGAAGGTTGGATCGATTTAGGGAGGATCGGATATTTTTGAAATGAATATCAAATCGATTCGATAGAGCCGAGACTACGAAATCCTGTCCGGATTTGTTCTGCCAACTCATGAACCCTCGGATCAATTAGGTGTTGATCTTAGAGATCATTTCCATAAACCACACTTATCTTTTAGCCATACTATGTTAAGGAAAAATTACCCCAAGTGTTAAATGGGTGCTTGGAGTAATTTTATATAAGTGAGAGAGAGAAGGGATAACTCATTTCTCTTTGCAGAAAATAATCATCTTTCACCCTAAAAATTTCTCCACCATCAAGCTTAAACCACCATGTTTATCTCCCACATAACAACCTTACCATCCAAAAGGTCTTCCTCTCCCATTATCATAATCTAGATGAAGTTGTAGGAGGCTTTTAATGGAGTTAAAATAGGGTGTCGAAGGAAATTTTTTTTAGAAGCTTTGAATCATTCATGGAGGTTAAAGTTATGAAGAAGGATAACACTTGGAACTCGAAGGAATACAAAGCTTAATGAATCTACATATCCCTCTTGAGGCCTGATATACCCGTATATACCCTCGGCAATGCTGAGGGCGCCCTGCGCCTCATCAGGCCCAGACTACCCCTCGGGGACCGACCCTTCATCAGGCTCAAGATGACCCCTCAGGGGGCCGATCCTTTATCAGGCTCCAGATGACCCCTCAGGGGGCCGACCCTTCATCAGGCTCCGGATGACCCCTCAGGGGCCGACCCTTCATCAGGCTCCATACGACCCCTCAGGGGGCCGACCCTTCATCAGGCTCCGGACGACCCCCCAAGGGTACGACAGTACGAGGCCCAAATTAGGCCAAACTCATTACCGGAAGGAAATTTTCTCTCGGCCTCATATCAAAGGCCGAGGGTGACATCATCACAGTGCGTGGCTTGTGAGACGCGTGGAACAGTGCGCGTGAGGCTCACCTGGCACATGGGAGACCGTTATAACAAAATCACACCCTCACGTGAGGGAATATTATGTCATCATTTGGCATCTGCAGGTGTCAACAGGGGATTGGCTAGATCATCATTCACATGCACCATGCATACTTGGGGGTATACTATGCCCCGCAAGACCTATATATACTTGTCACCTACAACCCTACAGGAGAGATTGATCGATAATTGTAACCCTAGCAAAAACTCTGCTTTTACACACAGTAGAGAGAGAAATTGAGCTTATGTGCATTGTATCCAAGGCCATTAGTGCCCATACTTAGTGGATCACACACTCACAGTGGATGTAGGCCTAATTGGTTGAACCACTATACATCATTGTCTTATTCCTCTTATACTCATCCCCTTCTACACACTCACACATATACATCTCCATGGCTACCATGGTTACTACTGTTTGAGCTCATCATCACTTATCCGGTGGTGCAAGATTTCAGCATCATCAGTTTGGCGCCATCTGTGGGAACGAGAAGACATCTCTTCCTTTGTACAGCTTGACCTCACTAGGCACTCTGGTGGTGAACCAGTTCTCCCCTTAAGAGGAGATGTTTCACCATTGAAAGAGACCCACTAAGGTTCTCAAGCTCACCAGTCTTTTTTCCAGATTAGATGTTCATAGCTTAAACACATGGAACCAGAAATGCCACCACCACTTCCCCCGTCGGATGATAGGGGAGGACCCAGTTCCAGTCAGCCGCCACCTCAGTCTGAGATGGATGACGTGGCGGCAGCCTTGAAGCTTCTGGCAGTAAGCCAGCGGATCATGCAGGAGCAGTTCATAACTCTAATCCAGAACATACTTAGACCACCAGGGGTCTCACTTGAGATGATTACTCCGACAGCAGCTCCAGGTCAGCATGAGGCCAGGGGACCACCCCAGGCACCACGTAAGGACCTTCCACACCCTTAGCGGCGGAGGGATGTTACTGACCCCAGGCATCTACACCTGGGGAGGCAAGGAAACCCTTGCCCTGAAGACAGGTATGATGATCTGGAAGGGGAAGAAGCCCCCATAGAATGCTGGGAGCCATATGAGGTCTCCAACAATACCGTACGGCCTCTCCAGGAGAGCAGAGGGAAGTGTGGAAGGCAAAACCCTGACGATCGCCCGAGAGGCTCTGCCTTCGATTGCCTAAGCAGGGGGTCGGCCTTTGAGAGTCTGGGCCCAGTGAATGACCTGCGAGAAAAATTGTCCAGGTCAAGGAGTACCGCGAGGTCCAGAAGGGAGGCAGCAGATGACCGACCCCACGGGGGCTGGCCCCTAGGACGGGACGAAGGCCAAGGGGAAGTAAACAGTCGACACAGGCCAGTCGCGAAAGGATCCTACGTCCATCTCAAAGAGGCGGCAGGGGATAACATCGGCCAGGCCGACCTTACGAGGCCCTGGAATGACTCGATACAGTGATTGAAGGATAAGATTGGTGATATAATGAAAAGTCGGGACCCTATTTAGAGGGGATACACCATATGCTCACCCTTTGTGGTGAATATAGTCAACTTCCCTACGCCATCAATGTTTAAGCCACCTGTGGTCACCCCAAGATAAGACAGGAGCACCAACCCTATCCACCATGTTGAGATGTATCAATTAGCAGTAGACATATACTCTACCTCAGATGAGATGAGGTGTCGTGCCTTCTCTGGTACCTTGACTGGGGCTGCACATGTCTGGTACACGTCTCTTCCAAAAAATTCCATTAAAAACTTTAAGCAGTAGGCAGACCGGTTCATCCAAAAATTTTGCTTTGGGATGAGGCCACAGAAGAGTACCACCCACCTGCTCTATGTTAAGCACGGGAAGAATGAGAGTCTGAGGGACTACATAGCCAGATTCAATAAAGAGAAGCTCGAGGTGGAAGACTATGAGGAGAGCATAGCTATGACAGCCCTGATTGGAGGACTCCAAAAGGGGAACCTGTTATGGAAGCTTGTTGAAGACCCTCCGAGGATGATGGCTGAATTGCTGTCAACAGCAGGAAAGGTGATGAACGCCGAAGAGGCGATGGCCGTAAAATATGAAGACGAAAAAGGAGGCGCTAGTGGGGGTAAATACCCTAAGAAGAACAAAGAGGGGAAGAAGAGGTCTACGGATGACAATTTCGCTGGTTACACCCCTCTAACGGTCAGCTGTGAACAGATTCTCAATGAGATAAAGAGTGACCGATCCATGAAGTGGCCTGAGAAGTTGAGGGCAGCCCCCAATAAGAGGAACAAGAACCTGTGGTGTCAATTTCACCAAGACCATGGCCACGTCACAGACAAATGTTTCGCTATGAAAGATGAGATTGAAAAGATGCTGAAAGAAGGGAAGCTCAAAAAGTACGTCGACAGATGTGCCTTTAAGAGGGGCCGAGGGGATGACCCCAGGAAAAAGCGAGGTGATGCATGTAGAGAAGGTTCTCAAAAAAGAAGGGGACGACCCTTCTGATGATGAGGACGACCCTAACCACCCTCCGAGAGATGACCAAGGCCCTGTCAAGAGGCTTAATATAATCTCACTTGGAGTGGGAATGATCTACGGGGGTCTAGAAGGAGGAGGGTTTGAGTTTGATGACAGGAAGGCCCATGTGGTTAAGGCCAAGGCAGTGACGAAGACGGTACACTCAACCTCTCTGTAGGTCAAGTCAGAAAAGAGGAAGAAGGTTGATATAAACACTCTGATAGTGGGGTTCTCGAGAATGGACTTTAAAGTCCTCCTAGCCCCACACGACGACTCACTCGTCATCACAACTAGGGTGCACGGGTGTGAGGTGCCGAGGATATTGGTCGACGGGGGCAGTTCTGCAGATGTAATGTTTTGGCCGTGCTTTAAAGCCTTAGGTCTCAGCCATGCTAGACTCATCCCATACCATCATCCATTGATTGGGTTCAGTGGGGAAAAGGTTCATCCCCTTGGAGTGTATGAGGCCGATGTCAGGATGGGGGACGAGTGGCCGAGATGGCTTACCAAGAAGGTCAGTTTCTTTGTGATGGATAAGCATGTGTTTTCGGCCTACAACATCATACTGGGGCGTGTGGCCCTCAAGGGGTTTGAAGCTGTGCCATCTACGGTCCATCAGATGGTTAAATTTCCTACCCCTTACGGGGTGGGGGAAGTTCAGGGAGACCAGACGACAGCGAGAGAATGTTACTCAACTCCGCTGAAGAAAGGGAGGCATACAAGAGGGCTACAACCACTTACAATATTGATACCCTAGACCCCAGGGATGAGACAAAGCTAAAGAAAGGAGAGGCCGCGGAAGAGGTAGAATCCATCATCCTCGATGAGGATGACCCAGAAAAAATCGTCCAAGTCGGCAAGTCTCTGAGGCCCAATATCAAGGAAGACCTCATTAAACTGTTGAGGAGAAGATGAAGCGTCTTTGCGTGGAGTCATGTCGATATGCCGGGGATCGACCCTGAAATCATGTGCCACAAGCTCAATGTGGTAGAGGGAGAAAAGACGATAAAACAGAAGAGGAGAATTTACTCTAGAGAAAAGTATGAGGTCATTAGGAATTAGGTCAAGAAGCTAGAAGATGCTGAGTTTATTAGAGCGGTCATCTACCCTGAATGGGTGTCCAATGCAGTCATTGTCCCAAAGGCCAAAGGGAAGTGGAGAATGTGTGTGGACTTCACCGACCTTAACAAGCACTGTCCCAAAGATAGTTTCCCTCTCACCCGCATTGACCAGATGGTAGACGCTACCGCAGGCCATGAGCTCATGAGCTTCATAAATGCCTATTCAGGGTACAACTAGATCTTCATGAACCTTGAAGACTCGGAGAAGACAGCCTTCATTACTGACAAGGGGACATACTGTTATAGGGTCATGCCCTTTGGCCTAAAAAATGCTGGGTCAATGTACCAGCGCCTCGTAAATAAAATGTTTGAATACCAAATTGGGAAGTCTATGGAGGTCTATGTAGATGACATGCTGACTAAGAGTTTAAAGGCAGAGGATCATATGGCAGACCTGGAACAGAACTTTAATACGATGGACAAATACCAGATGAAGGTTAACCCGGCCAAGTGTGTCTTCAGGGTCAGAGCAGGGAAGTTCGTGGGGTTCATTGTCAACCAAAGAGGCATCGAGGCCAATCCTGAAAAGATAAAGGCCTTTGTTGAGATGAAGACCCCCACGTCCATTAAAGACGTTCAGAGGCTCACAGGGAGAGTTGCTGCCTTGAACAGGTTCGTATCTAGGGCCACAGACAGGTGTCTACCATTCTTAGAAAAGCCTTCGAATGGAGTGAAGAGTGTGATGGGGCCTTCAAGGAGTTAAAATCATACCTGGGGTCTCCCTTGCTGTTGTTACGGCCCGTGCAGGGTGAACGACTTTATGTATACCTCACCGTCTCAGAGTCAGCCATCAGTGCAGCCATTGTGAGAGACGAAGACGGAATACAGAAGCCTGTGTATTTTAACAGCAAGGCACTCCAGGGGACAGATTAAAGATATCCAAGGATGGAAAAGTTGGCCTATTCCTTGATCCATGCATCGAGAAAGATGAAGCCATACTTCCAGTCCCATGCAATGGTCATCCTCACTGACTCTCCCCTTAGGCAGGTTTTGCACAAGCCTAAAAAATCAGGGAGGTTAATGGCGTGGGCTATAGAGCTGGGGGAGTTTGACATAGTGTATTAGCCTAGGACGACCATTAAGGGGCAAGCATTAGAAGACTTCTTGGCCGAGTCTACTTGGGATGATAATGAAGCCGAGGGTGAGAGCCTCGGGAAGATTACCCGACAAGGTGAGCTCACCGACACACCTGCAGATAAGGCTGAGATAAGCACATCTAAATGGAAAGTGGCTGAAAATGAAGAGGGAAGATATCTCTTTAGACAGGGGTCACTCACCGAGGGAAGTTTCTCGGAAGAACATACCATGTGGAGTCTCTTCGTCGTCGGGTCCTCTTGCGAAAGCGGGAGTGGAGCTGGGTTAATAGTATCAGCACCCGACGGCACAGACATTGAGTACGCCCTGAGGTTCAACTTTAAGGCCTCCAACAACGAGGCCGAATATGAGGCCTTGATATCAGGCCTCTCCTTGGCTAGATCTCTTATTGTTGGCCAGATTTTGGTTCATAGTGATTCGAGGCTAGTAATGAATCAGATACTAGGAGCCTACGAGGCCAAGGACGAGAGGATGGCTAGGTACCTTGAGAAGGTGAAGTCATTACTGAAGGGCTTTATAGAAGTGAAATTAAAGAGGATACCTAGGCTCGACAATGGCCGTGCTGATGCCCTTGCTAGGTTGGCCTCGGCAACTAGGACAGACATCAGGAGGACGGTCCCAGTGGAATTTTTGCTTCGGCCAACTATTGAAGACACTGATGGAACACTTGGCAATTGCCTAATTGTTTCTCAAGAAGCTTCGTGGATGGACCCTCTGATCAGATACATTAAAGAGGGGGAGATGCCAAAGGCAAGGCAAGAAAGGAAGAAGTTGAGATATAGTGCTGCAAAGTTCACTATCATTAGGGACACCTTGTACAAAAAGGGATTTTTACTCCCCTTAATTAGGTGTGTGCACCCATCTGAGGTCCCATCCGTTTTACAAGATGTGCACAAAGGATCGTGCTCAAGCCACATTGGGGGCAGATCCTTAGCGAAGAGGGTGATCACCCAAGGGTACTGGTGGCCGACCTTGGGGAAAAACGCCGTGGCATATGTAAAAAAGTGTGATAAATTCCAGAGATTTGCCACCATCCCTCACCAACCCCATCAGCCTCTTACCTCCATTACATCCCCATGTCCATTTACAGTCTGGGGGATCGACCTCGTAGGACCCTTACCAAGAGCAGTCAATAACTATCGGTTCCTCATCATAGCGATTGACTATTTCTTAAAATGGGTAGAGGCCGAACCAATGGTCACGATTACAGAGCAGAAGACCTTCCAGTTCATCTGGAAAAATGTTATATGCAGATATGGTCTTCCCAACACCCAAATCTCGGATAACGGGACTCAGTTCAAGAATGCCTCTGTACAGAAGTACTGTGAAAGGGTGAGTATCAAACAATTTTTCTCTACCCCGGGCCGACCTCAGGCCAATGGGAAAACATATGTTACAAACAGGACAATCCTAGATGGAATCAAGAAGAGGCTTAAGGAGGCAAAAGGAAGATGGGTCGAGGAGTTATATGCCATGTTGTGGGCATACTGGACGACAGTGAGGAGCTCTACCAGAGAGACCCCATTCATGCTAGCTTATGGCTCAGAAGCCATCATCCCCATCGAGATTGGGTTTCCTACTCATAGGTTCCAAATGTATGACCCCCAAAGAAATATAGAAGAGAGGAGACTCAACTTGGACCTGATTGAGGAAAGGAGGGAAGATGCCGAGATAAGGCAGGCCGCCTACCAGCAGAGGACCGCAAGGTTTTATAATCAGAGGGTGAAACAGAGACCAATAGCGGTAGGGGACTTGGTCCTCAAAAAGACTTGGCAAAAGCCCAACAAGCTCCATCCTAATTGGCATGGCCCATATAGGGTCATCGATGAAGTCATGCCTGGGATCTATAGACTAGAAAATCTAGAGGGGGAACCATTTTCCAACCCTTGGAATGCAGATCATTTGAAGAAATACTATCAGTAGTTTTGTAAACTCCTATCGAATGAGAGTTGTAAGAGGTGTTGCTCCGATAGAACACTTGAAAAATTAATGAGAAATATCAGTGTTTCTTCTCATCCTGTGTTTATCAGTTCTAGTACGCGTGGAAACATCTTTGGAGAACAACACTCGGCTATAATGAGGTCGCATGGAGGGGACGTCCCCACCATGGTCCTCAAGAAAGACGAGGAAAAACTTTGTTTAAAACCATTAAATTGGTTATTATATCCCTCGGCTATAATGAGGTCGCATGGAGGGAACGACCCCACCATGGTCCTCAAGAAAGACGAGGGCAAACTTTGTTTAAAACCATTAAATTGGTAATTATAAACCTCGGCTATAATGAGGTCGCATGGAGGGGACGACCCCACCATGGTCCTCAAGAAAGACAAGGGAAAACTTTGTTAAAATCATTAAATTGGTAATTATATCCCTTGGCTATAATGAGGTCGCATGGAGGGGACGACCCCACAATGGTCCTCAAGAAAGACGAGGAAAAACTTTGTTTAAAACCATTAAATTGGTTACTATAACCCTCGGCTATAATGAGGTCGCATGGAGGGGACGACCCCACCATGGTTCTCAAGAAAGACGAGGGAAGACTTTGTTTAAAACCATTAAATTGGTTATTATAACCCTCGGCTATAATGAGGTCGCATGGAGGGGACGACCCCACCATGGTCCTCAAGAAAGACGAGGGAAAACTTTGTTTAAAACCATTAAATTGGTAATTATATCCCTCGGCTATAATGAGGTCGCATGGAGGGGACGACCCCACCATGGTCCTCAAGAAAGACGAGGGAAAACTTTGTTTAAAACCATTAAATTAGTTATTATAAACCTCGGCTATAATGAGGTCGCATGGAGGGGACGACCCCACCATGGTCCTCAAGAAAGACGAGGGAAAACTTTGTTTAAAACCATTAAATTGGTTATTATAACCCTCGGCTATAATGAGGTCGCATGGAGGGGACGACCCCACCATGGTCCTCAAGAAAGACGAGAGAAAACTTTGTTTAAAACCATTAAATTGGTAATTGTATCCCTCGGCTATAATGAGGTCGCATGGAGGGGACGACCCCACCATGGTCCTAAAAAAATACGAGGGAAAACTTTGTTTAAAACCATTAAATTGGTTATTATAACCCTCGGCTATAATGAGGTCGCATGGAGGGGATGACCCCACCATGGTCCACAAGAAAGACGAGGGAAAACTTTGTTTAAAACCATTAAATTGGTTATTATAACCCTCGGCTATAATGAGGTCGCATGGAGGGGACGACCCCACCATGGTCCTCAAGAAAGATGAGGGAAAACTTTGTTTAAAACCATTAAATTAGTTATTATAACCCTCGGCTATAATGAGGTCACATGGAGGGGACGACCCCACCATGGTCCTCAAGAAAGACGAGGGAGGGGTTATTAATAATATAAAAAAAAATTCACAATGCAAATCATACAAAAGGAAAATATGGAAGACAACAAGAGAGATGATGATATAAATGAAATATTACAAAGTGTTCTTAAAAGTAGAGTACAAAAATAATGATTACATCAAGAGGGTATAGGCTACAGACATCCACCCTATGGAGCAACATCAGAGGGCAGGGCTTCAACATCAATAAGAGAGGTCTCCTCAACGACCACGACTGGATGGTCTTCAGACGTGCCAACACCCTCAACGTGCACCTGGGATTCCACCTAGGATAGAGCTTCGGCAATCAAGGGGTCATCCAGATGAACTGCCTCCAGAGAGGGACGGACTGAAGAGACGACATCGCCGAATTTGAGGACGACCCACCAACAGGCTGTCCTGATCCCTCTCTCTAAGTACTCAAAACCGAAGCCTTGGAACTCGTCTGAGAGTTTATAAGCCTCCAAAGCATCGGCCCCTGCCTTCCTCACTACCTCAGATAGCTCAGCCTTGAACTAAGTCCCTAGGTTGGTCAAGGCTTCATCCTTCTCCTTAATGAGCAAGTCTTTGGCCTTCAGGTCCTCGTCGTGCTGCCTCGTCAGCTCGTCCATAATCCTTGCATGTTCAGTTCTGGCACTCTCTAGCTCAGCCCTTGCAGTCTCTAAATCAGTCTGCAGATCGGCCTCATGTTGGATGGCCCTCTCGGCCTCATGAAATTTCTCCTGATTCTCCGCCATCCATTTGGTGGCCGAGGTAAAAGTGCAAGCAGACTGCATAAGAAAAAGAACTTGTTAAGAGGCCGAGGATATAGTTGGTGAAAGAATGCAGTTAAGGGAATGAATCAAGACAAGTACCTGAGCCAGGGCGTGCAGACCGTAGTCATACACCTTTGTCGGAGGCATCTTAGACAAGAATTCGTAGTCGGCAGCCGAGGGAGCAGAAAACATTGACGCCTTGGCCGCCCTCAAGTTCGCGATAAGTGATGATGGCTCGGCTTTCATAAGTGCCAAGTTCTGGGACCAGAAGGCCCCCATACTAGAAGAAGAGGCGGCTCCCTCAGACGCCTCAACCCTTGCCCTCGTCCGTTATCCTGGCCGAGGGTCTACGGGGAACTCGGGCTCTTTCCTCTTCTGTCTGTCAACGGTCGGCTCAGCAGGTGTCGGCCCTGTGGTCTGCGTCTTCCTCGAAGCTTGCTGAGGCTCCTTTCCTTTCTTCTTGGCCAAGCCTGACAACAAACTGGGAGCAGTCATTTCCCAGAGATAGTCCGATATACTAGTAGGGCGACCTGAAAAGAGGATGACACGTCAGAAAAGTGCAGAGATAAAGAGAAAACACTTGAAAAAGTAAAACAACTAAAAACAACAATAAATATAACTCACATAGTTCTGTCAGGGGGCCGACCCTCAGACCAGCTTCCTTGAGGAATCGAGGGGTAATCAGCTCTTCAAATTTTGCAAGTTCTTCCCCTCTCCCTCGTCCTCTCAGATAATCAACTATGTATTTCTCTTCCAGACTAAGTCCGGGGTCTTACCTAGCCTTCATTGAAGGGTTAGACCATCTTCTGGGGACCCTCGGACCGTCAGCTACAGGTTGTGCCTCGGCAGAGAACTCCCACTCTCCGGAGATAAAGAAGAATCTATTCTTCCAATCGTCGTTGGAGGTTTGTGCCACGTGGAGAAGTTTTTTATCAGACCTCCTCGCCCCCAGGTGATAATACCCAGGCTGTTTGGATGAGGAGGTGATATTGTAATAGGCCAAGAATACGTCGACCGAGGGCTCATCAGTGAAAGCATTTTTCCATAAGGAGATACAACCAAGGATCGTCCTCCAAGAGTTGGGAGGAATTTAAGAGGGGGCAACGCCGAGGGATGATAAAATATCTACGATAGCAGGATGTAAAGGGAGTCGGACACCTGCCTTGAACATTTGTTCATACACCGCTATCTTTCCATCTTCACCCTCAAAGACCCTCTCGTCCTCAGAGCGAACCCTCATAGATATGGTGGGAGGAACACCATATGCATGCCTCCACAAAAGAAGGTCATGATACCTGATTGAGGAAATATAAGACGAGGCGTGAGATGTGTCAACTGCATCATCTGAGTCCTCATCATCCTTATTCCCCTCACCCTCGGCCTCGGCCCCATCAGCTATCAGACGACCTTGGGGAAAGGCCATCTAGAAGGCATGTGGAGAGAGAGTTATGACAGGGACAGCCTCGGAAGTAACCATACCCTCGGCCTGTCGGCCTGGGCTTAGGTCAGACGCCTCTCCTCTTCCAGAAGGTCCAGCGCTAATTGGCGACGACGCTCTCTCATACATCTTGCTCGAATAACTCTCAGCTGGACGACAAGATGACCCGCAAGACTCAGAGGGTCTTATTGTGGCAAGAGGAATGGGAAAAATGGGTCGTACCCAATTAGGGTCGGCCCCTCGTCTCCTTTCCTCCTCTTCCTCTATTCTCCTAATCTCTACGAAGACCTTCTCTCTCAAGGATGGGAACTCCTCGGCCAAACTGTAAAGCCTCCTAAGCATTAATGGGGAGACCCTACACTTAGATGAATTTCTAAGCTAACTACAAACAAGTTTGCAATTGACCAAGCTGTACTTTTGGATTGAAACAAAAGAAACCAAGTGTTTTAATCAAGAACACTCAAGAACCAGTCACCGAAGAAGACGCCAGAAAAGTTATGAAACACCCTAAGGAAAATCCTACCCTACAAGCCTAAAACAAGCAAGCAAGAAATAAAGGAAAAGAGGACACTAGGGCAGAGGGATTACATGAGAAGGAAGAGCGAGACCGCCAAACTTGAAATGTTGAAATTTGGAGAAATGATGGTTTATCTGTTGGAAATCTAGAGAGAGAGAGCTTGGGCGCAAAGAAGAAGGAGAGAAGGAAAGGTTTCAAAAATTGCTTATATACCTTAGTGATGAGTGGTCCCATTACCCAAGGCAAAGCACAGACCACGAGGAGGACATCATTAGGGCATAAAGCCCCAAGCAGCATGCAGCCATCATGCCTTGAAAATTGGAATGACATTGGATAAAAACTTGATAGTTGTCACATCAGCTTGACAGGTGTCACTCATCAAACAGACCATATACTTGGTCTTAAAAGCAACATTATCCCTCAGCCATCTCAGCATCATCTATGGCTAAGGCTCGGGGGTGATTGATATACCCGTATATACCCTCGCCATGCTGAGGGCGCCCTGCGCCTCATCAGGCCCAGACGACCCCTCAAGGGGACGACCCTTCATCAGGCTCCGGACGACCCCTCAGGGGGTCGACCCTTCATTAGGCTCCGGACGACCCCCCAGGGGGCCGACCCTTCATTAGGCTCCGGACGACCCCCCTGAGGGTACGACAGTACGAGGCCCAAATTAGGCCAAACTCATTATCGGAAGGAACTTTTCCCTCAGCCTCATATCAGAGGCCGAGGGTGACATCATCACAGTGCGTGGTTTGGGAGACGTGTGGAACAGTGCACGTGAGGCTCACCTGGCACATGGGAGACCGTTATAACAAAATCACACCCTCACATGAGGGAATATTATGTCATTATTTGGCATCTACAGGTGTCAACAGGGGATTGGCTAGATCATCATTCACATGCACCATGCATACTTGGGGGGTTCACTACACCCCCCAAGACCTATATATACTTATCACTTATAACCCTACAGGAGAGATCGATCGATAATTGTAACCCTAGCAAAAACTTTGCTTGTACACACAGTAGAGAGAGAAAGTGAGCTTATGTGCATTGTATCCAAGGCCATTAGTGCCCATACTTAGTGGATCACACAGTCACAGTGGATGTAGGACTAATTGGCTAAACCACTATACATCATTGTCTTATTCCTCTTATACTCATCCCCTTCTACACACTCACACATATACATCTCCATGGATGCCATGGTTACTACTGTTTGAGCTCATCATCACTTATCCGGTGGTGCAAGATTTCAGCATCATCAAGGCCCTTTTGGATATGGGGATTACCCTCTCCAAAGCTATTTCCACCATTAATGTAGCTCTTATGAGGTGAGAAAACTTAACATCATACACTAGTTATTACATTCAAGTTTTATATCATGCATATATTTGATCATATTTACATGTACGGTTTAAGCATACTTCCATGATTGATTGAATGTGATAGGTTTCATGTGTTAGGATGAGTTGAAAATGCATTTAAGAAAGGTTTTTTTAAAAGGGATAAATTTTAGGATATATAATATAATTTTTTATTGAAAGTATATTTTTATGATGATAAACATGTATTTCAACCTTATACTTCATGTGAAAAAGCGGATGAGCCCTCTCTTCAAGAACCCTCCAAGAATCTAAGGAGAATTCTCTTTCTCCTCTTGCGTAACAATGGCAATGCCTGTTTCTGATCACTTGATTCCTCCTAAGCCACCTGATCCCACCTGGACCAAATCGTTCGCAAGTATCCTCATGAACCAACAACCTAAAGATCTGCCATTGAAGAGTCCATCAATGTTTAAGGGATAGCCAACTGTCATGTTCTCTCAAGAAGACATTGAAGCCCTAGCTGAACCTTTTAAACATTCAATTGTGGGGAAATTCTATCATGGAAGACCCCCAATTGATTATATTCAAAATAATTTCCAAACATTTTCCCTGAAATCTGCATTTTCGATTGGTCTTTTTGATTCAAAGCATATTCTGATTAGGTTAAATAGTGAGGAAGACTATGTGAGACTTTGGCTAAGAGATATCTGGTACATTGGGAAATACCCTATGCGAACTTTCAAGTGGACGACTGACTTCAAACCAGATGAAGAAATCCCTATAGTTCCAGTATGGATTAATCTCCCCAACCTTCCCCTACATTTCTATGCGAAATCTTCTCTGTACTCTATTGCCCAACTTGTGGGAAAACCTCTAAAGTTAGATGCATCTACAGCCTCTATATCCAGACCAAGTTTGGCTCGTATTTGTGTTGAAATTAACATTTTGAGAGAAAGAATTAGTAGAATTTGGATTGGCAGTGGCAGCTCTGGATTCTGGCAGAATATTGTGTATGAAAATTTTCCTTTGTTCTGCGAATTCTGTAAAAAACAAGGGCATTCAGAGAGCAAATGTATGATTAAGTTCCCTCAATTAAAGCCCAAGAAAGATATGCCAAAAAATCAATTCAAGCATGAGGAAATTCAAGAAGTGCCCAATGAAACTGTTTCTAAGATAGCAGTGGATAAAGAACCCCAGTTGGATACAACAGTAAATCATATAACTGTATACAGTCCTGGTAATGCAGACAAGGTGGATAAAAAAAGTTCTGATTATCGTTTTGAAGGTACTGAGCTTGCAAGATTATCTAATAAATTTGATGTCTTACAAGATGAAAATAATTCGAGCACAGAAGATGAGAACTTAGATTATCAAATCATCTATTTAAGAAAAGGTGCCAAGAGAGACCAGGAGGTGCTGCTGCGTTCTCAAAATTTGAATTCGGAAGAGACTTACCTTGTTAACAAATTAATCTATCTCCCAAAGCTTCTATATTACCTCCAGCAATGAAACATCCAGCATTAATAAAAGATAATGTATCTGACTCTGAAGTTTCCTTAAAAAAGTCTCCTAAGATTGAGGAGTTACTGAATTTTGCTAACTGGTTTGATGTCAAATGGAATGGAATTCAGAAAGACAAAGAAGAAAGGGAAAAAAATAAGAAAGGACTAGATATTACCAAAGCATATTCCAAGATAACAAAGCAAGGTAATTCTACTAAGCAAGCTCCTATTGATCCTCTATTCAGAAGAATAACCAGACAATCAGGTAAGTTCTCTTCCTCAAACTTTAAATCTTCTGTCTAAATGCTAAATTTTATGTGCTGGAATATTAGGGGTGTTGCCAATAAAGCAACTAATAGAAGATTGAAAAATCTTATTAGGAAATACAAACTCCCTGCTATTGCCCTATTAGAACCTAAAGTAGGCATCGATAAGATAACTAAATATAAATTTAAGTGGAAATTCCCCAATAGTGCATCTAATATATCTAATAAAATTTGGTTTTTTTGGCAAACTGAATTAAAAGTTAGCATAACCTATAATACAGATCAATTACTCTGTCTGAAAATTGACTTTGATTATCTGAATTCCTCTATTTTTTTGGTCTTAATATATGCCAAATGCACTGCGATGGAAAGAAAAATCTTATGGACTGATATTTGTCAGTTAACTTCTCAAAATCCTGATATGCCTTAGCTCATAATTGGCGATTTTAATGTTGTTTCGAAACAGGAAGAAAAACTAGGTGGTTCTGATATAGATTTTCATTCTATGGAGGATTTTAATAATATGATAACTTCGTGTTCTTTGTCTGATCTAGGGTACACGGGATCTCGATTTACATGGTCCAATAATCGTATCCATGGTACTATATTTTGTAGATTAGACAGAGGCTTGGTTAATATGCATTGGTTTAATAAGTTTCCATCTACGACAATATCTCATTTACATAAGGCTTGTTCTGATCATTGTCCTCTTCTTCTGTCTATAAAAAGTAAGCTTGATGATCTGCCTAAACCTTTCAAGTTCTTATCTATGTGGTGTATTCAATCTAATGTGAAAGATATTATTCAGAATTCTTGGAACTGTGATGTTAATGCCCCTCCGATGAAACTTTTCGCTATTAAAATGAAAATGCTTAAAGAGAAACTTAAAATTTGGAATAAAGAAGTTTTCAAAAATGTGTTTCAATCTGTCAGTGATCTAGAAGATGAAGTTTTGGTGAAAGAGCAGGCTTTTGAGCAAAATCCTTCTTCATCTTCTAGAACTGAGTTATTTAAAACTAGAGCTAATTTGAATATTGCTTTACAAAGGGAGGAAAGCTTTTGGTTCCAAAAAAGTAACAAAAAATGGCTTAAACAAGGGGATCTGAATACAAAACTTTTCCATGCTTCTGTTAAGATCAGTCACAGAAGATTGAACATTACTAAGATTAAAGACTCCCATAACAATTGGATTGATAAACAAGAGGACATTGATAAATTGTTTGTCTCCCACTTCCAAAACATTTGGAAATCCGATCTTATCACTATTAATAATAATTTCCTTAATGTTATTGATAAAGCTATTTCTGAAGAGGATAATAAAAATCTTTCGGCTTTCCCATCTGAAGAAGAAATTCTTAGAGCTATAAATAATATGAATTCTGCTAGTGCTCCTGGCCCTGATGGTTATGGGGGTGAATTTTATCAGAAATATTGGGACATCATAAAGCATGATCTTATAAAGGCAATTCATTCTTTTTTTGCTGGAGCTGAAATTCCTAAAAGCTGGTCAGCTACGAATATTGCTCTTATACCTAAAGTGGATATGCCTATAAATTGCTCTCAATTTAGGCCTATAAGTCTATGTAACTTTTCTAATAAAATTATTTCTAAGATTCTAAATGACAGAGTTGCCGTGATTCTTCCTAATATTATATCCCCTAATCAATCTGGTTTTGTTAAAGGGAGAAGTATTAATGACAACATTCTTCTTGCTCATGAGTTATCTCAAACGATAGGAAAAAAAGTTTGCGGTCATAATGTTATTATTAAATTAGACATGGAAAAGGCTTATGATAAAGTGTATTGGCCTTTCCTATGTCAAGTTTTGAGGAAATTTGGTTTTAATGAAATGTTTGTTGACATGATTTGGAGGTTAATTTCCAATAATTGGTTTTCTGTTTCCATTAATGGGCAAAGTAAAGGTTTTTTCCAATCTTCCAGAGGGCTTAGGCAAGGAGACCCTCTGTCTCCTAGCTTGTTTATTATAGCTGCTGAATGCTTAAGTAGGAATATAGATAATTTGTTCAAGAATGGTAAAGCCACTCCTTTTTCCCATCCTAGAAATTGTAATCTGATTTCCCACTTGGCTTATGCAGATGATATTATTATTTTTGCTAATGGGAGTAAGACAAGTTTGCTCGCTATTACTAAATTGCTTAAAACCTATGAAAATACCTCTGGTCAATCAGTAAACATATCTAAAAGCTCTATTTATATTGATAAAATTCTCTCTCCGTCTATTAGAACGAAGATGGGAACCATTTCTGGTTTATCTATCAAAACATTGCCCATGAAGTATTTAGGTTGCAACATTAATAAAGGTAGAATTAAGATATCTCAATTTTATGATCTAATGAATTCTATTAGAGAGAAGTTTAATTCTTGGTCGTCCAAGCTAATTTCCCAAGCCGGTAGGGATACTCTTATTAGAAGTGTTCTTTTATCTATCCCTATTCACATCATTTCTGTTATTTGCCCCCCTAAAACTATTATTAAAAGATTGCACAATATATTTTCTAAATTTTATTGGGGTGGTGTTAAAAAAGATAAACCTTACCAATGGTCTAAATGGTATGACATGTGCTTTCCGTTTGAAGAAGGTGGATTAAATTTTAGAAGAATGGAAGATATCATTAATGCTTCTAGCATGAAATTGTATTGGAAGTTTTTATTTGATAGAGGTATTTGGGCTTCTTTCATGAGAAATAAATATTAGGACATTATGGTGTTGAAGTCAGGATCTTCCACTATTAGAAGAATAAAATCTATTTCTAGCATAGCGGATGAACACATTGACTTTGAAAATCAAATATGGATTCCTTCATACTCTGGTGAGTTCTCTTTGAAAGAAGCTTTTCAAATATGCAGGCAAAATAATCCAATTTCTATCACTTGGAAAATAAATTGGTCTATAGAATGTCCCATAAAAATTTCTAATTTCATTTGGAAGTTATTGAATAATTCTGTGCCTTTTGAGACTGAAATACAAAAAATTGGTATAAGATTAGCTCCGGTTTGCAGGGAATGTTTAGCTAATGATGATAGCGATAATCATGTGTTGCTAGAGTGTAATTTAGCTACTAAAGTATGGAAGTATTTTTGTCACCTTTTTAATGTTACTCCTAATAAGAATTCTTGTAGGGCTATGATTTTATCTTGGTGGATGACTAAAAATAATAAAGACTTTCTTAAAATTCTTTATGCCATAATTCCTAAAATTATATTTTGGGAATTATGGAAAGCTAGGAATAGATTGGTTTTTGAAAACTCTAAGTCTTCTGATACTCTTATAATCAATCAAATAATTTATTTAGCTTCTTCCGTTCTACAAAATCTAAAAATCTATGATCTTCCCAACTCTTTAGATCATCATATCATTAACCAATTCCAAGTTCAAATAAGCCCTAAAGTTGTTCAACTTATAAAATGCGTTTGGTCTAATCCCCCTAGTGGTGTTTTTAAATTAAATATTGATGGCGCCTCTAAAGGTAATCCGGGTAATAGTGGTATTGGTGGAGTGATTAGAGACTCGGATGGGAACTTCATTGTTGGGTTTTAAAGGTCTATAGGAGTTTAAACTTCTTTCTTTGCTGAAAGTTTGGCTTTGGTTGAAGGTATGAAATTGGTTTCTCAATTAAAGATTCAAAAAGTGATAGTGGAATCGGATTGCAAGCTATTAATAGATGTGATATTGAAAAAAGCAAAACCTCCTTGGCAAGCTAGAAAGTTTCTTCAAGACTTACAATGCTCTGATAAAGTGACTTACAATCATATATGGAGACAATCAAACTCAGTCGCTGACCATTTAGCTTCAAGGGCTTCTCTTTTCAACACGAACTTTTTATATTGGGATCATTCCTCTCTCCCGAGGTTGGTTAAAGGTTTACTTAAGCTGGATAGTCTGCATACTCCTCAAATAAGGCATAGAATTTTAAAGTTGTAAATGGGGATAAGATAAATCTTCATATTTATTTCAAGTTCTCTCTATGTAATGGGGTTATGATAAAATCCCATATTTACTGCTTTATATCTAGAGTATTGGACCCAACCTCTAGATTTTAAATTTGCTTGGGTTTGTAAGCTTCGGAGAGGATTTTTCTCCTTATTATATTAATAAAATGTGTGGGGGTACCGTCCCTCTTTGTTAAAAAAAAAAAAATTAAAATAATTTGAGTGTAAAATATGTATTTTTACAGGAAGGAAGAGGGGTTTAAAAGATGCCTAATTTTTCAGAATGTTTGAAGAACATTTATATGAAATAAAAATGTTAGAAATGATATTATATCAAGTTCAATGGTGATTTTCAAATATAGAATGTATTTGACTTATGTTGAAGTTTATTTGAACATAAAACATGTGTTTTTACACATACAAAGAGGACTTTTTTTTAGTATTGAACAAGACTTCTTATGGAATAAGTGTAGAGTTTGGCAAAGTATATGTTAAATGGGTTTTTGAAATGAAAATGTAATGCCATAAATTTCACGATTTATGTAACATAAAATAATGTTATTTTATATGAAGAATGATTAAGGAAATAAGACTTAATGTTTTATAATAAAAGTTGACAAGAATGTGTAAAAGTTGGCATAACTACTATTGACATTTGAACATAAATTTGAGTAAACAACCTTGACAATGATTGAAACTAATAACATGTAAAGTTTGATTATATTGTAGGAAAACATAACGTTTTGTCCAAATAGTGTGAAAGTTGGCCTTTTTGAACAATATGTTATAAAATGCTGAAATTTCAAGTGGGTTGCAAAGTAAGATATTTTATGAAAATATAAAGTTGAATAATATTATTTCAAAAAATTGGTTTCGTTTCATGTGACTAATAAATTTTGGATTACATTTAAGAAAATATGGACACCAAACTATGATTTTTTTTTATTAAAGTGTCATTAAAGTCCCTAAGTTGTGACTTTGGATTAACTAGTAACATGGTAAAAGAGTTTAAGTAAAATTATTGTGTTAATAATTTCAAAGTAAAGTTAGCCCTATAAAAGTGACTTTAGATATGTGAAGACAAAATAAAGATGATATAAGAGCAAAAGGTGAAATATTCCAAAGTATGGGTGTAAATTGAAAAGTGAGAATACATATGGGTTATTTTGTTAATGTTTACTAAAGAATAATGGATTAAGTGTATAATGGATTATAAAGTGAATTAATGAAGGTTTCTCTAAAGTAATACATTTTATGACATAAAATGTAAAGAATTATGCACTAAGTGTTAACTGAACACAAAGTGATGAAAGTAGTCGTTGAACTTGGAAATTGAATAAAGTTGAAAGTAAAGATGTTAGTAACATATCAAGGAGAAATAATGAGGAATAAATGAAATGAAAATGTGACACGTGTTATAAAGGAAAATCAAGGTGGTATTTAGCTTGGGTGAAATGGTTAAAATAAGGTTAAAGAACTAAAAAGTACACTTACTTGCAAATAAAATATGGCGGTAAGCCGGGTGTTTTTAAGTGAAAGAGTTTTCACAAAGGAGTACCGAAAAATAATTAAGAAGGACATGGAGCCCTAGGGTGCAAGACTCAAAATAAATTACCAATAAATAATGTGTTGCAACATTTATGATGGACGTAAAAGCTCGTAAACATAAATGGGGATTATGGTTAACTCCTTAATAAACGAAAAGAAAGTTGGAAATGATAAATAAGGATACATGATGGGTAAATATATTTTATAAATCAAGTTTATACGATAATGTGATCTTAAAGATGTACATTAAGGTTAATAATTCCAAAATGTATGAATATTCACCTTAACACCGATTGCGTGTGTGTTGGTCGGTAACTAAGAAAAATGACGCTCTTATGAAATAAGAAAATATTTTCCAAAGAAGTGATAAAGGAAGTATTTTTCTCAAATTAACCATGTTGGGTCAATGAAATTAATAAATTCTTTTAAATAATAGGGGAAAGGTCATTTAATTGGGTCAAAGTAATTTAATCGGAATGAAGTAAGAGTTTTGATATAAAGTGAAGGTTTATGCCTATATGGATATCTACATCTCTCTCTCTCTCTCTCTCTCTATATATATATATATATATATATATATATATATATATATTGCAAATATGTATTAGTATCCTCATGTCATACCATCCGTTCTTTCTGCAGTTAGTTTACATATTATATTTTACTAAGAATCCCACTGAGCATTGGCTCACATCACTTCATTTGTTACGGCAGAATAAATATAGTTCTGTAATTGAGAGGATTTTTTAGGCAAGTGCTTCTTACTTTCTTACATTAGTAGTTCTGATTACTCGAACCCCTAATGAACTCTAATAGGTTCCTCATGTGCTAAGTTACTTAATATTACTTGAAAATAGAATTGCATGATAAATATTGAGAATGTAAATTAAATAAAAGGAACTAGAAACATGATTCAGGGTTGTTCACATTAATTCACATTAACGTTGTCATAGGTAACCCATAAATCTAGGTTAGGGCATTACAACTTGATATAGGATCTTTAGATTTCAATTTCCTTAGAGGAATAACATGAATTTGTGAGGTCAGTATTTGATATTTCAATCGCCACGGTTCTATTTGGGCTCGATCTCATATATCGAGCAGGAATTTTGGGTTGTCCGTCATGAAATTGCGGTATTGGACTCAAGGTGTGAAAGTAAGTGGTAAAGCCTCTTGATTGATAACAATAGGTTAAGTTTAGTCATCCATCTAGTTTCCAGCATCCTAAATTAGGATAGCAAGTAGTTGTACGTGTTCTCTTTAAAACGTGCGGTTGTGTTCTCGATAAATGGGCGACACCATGTGTCACTTAGTAAGGTGTGTAAATCACGTATAAGATTGAATAAGGTATAATAACGTACGAAAATAAGATGCCTCAAAAAAATAAATGGCAATCGTAGGTTGGGTGATCAGAGTAGCATATCGAGAGTGTAGTGATTATTATTAGGAATCATTAGATGCTCTATTTAGAATATTGTCATCGTGCGAGGATGATAATAATGATTAAGAGAAGTAGAACTTGAGTTTGTGCCTCGTCTAAGGTAGATTTTCTATGTAGTTAGGAAACTTGATATCCATTAAAAATAATGTAGAAATGACCACCAAGAGTTAGTATCGGTAGATTACAAATCGGATGAATGTTCTAAAAAACCAATTGCTAAGGAGACTTAGAGAAATGGGTCCTAAGTAAAACTTTAATATGTAGTGCATAAGTGTGGTTTAATATTAAGGATCAGTTGTGATAGTGTCATTTAGTGACTGTATAGTCATTAAAACAAATAATGTTAAGGTAAATACCGTATAAAGATATAAGAGCCCGCATGGTGCTAACAATTAAAATTAGGAGTTAGGTTATTGTTTAGATAAGAGACGTCAAATAAATTGAGTGTGTGCAAGAGTATTATGGAAAAATTACTTAATGATCAGAGTGAAATCATCAAGATAACACTATTGGTAGTTGTTAGACGTTGAGAAACCAATATATGGTGTGATCTTATAAATTTAAAGGCTTACATTAGGTAATTACTTAAGGTTCTTATGAATTTATCAAGGTGGTGATATTCAATTACACGTAATATTAGCAATATCTTGGGTCTAGTGTCATGCTTGACGACTAATGCCAAAGGAAAATTTTAAGAATTTTTTGACCCACTCTTTAGATTATTTAAAAATCGATGTTTGATAATGTCGCATTGGTGTCTTGGAGTAACACCTGTAAAATGGGTGATAGACATAAATTATGATCTCGTGCATGCATGTTAAAGCACTTTCGGTAAAATGTGATAAGGGAATGAATGGATTCTTAGTATGCCCCACATGATTCATAGTTATTGCAAATGTGAAAATAGAGAATACGTAATCTAGCATGGTCGCTTATGCTCAAAGGTATTTAGGGGACTAGGTATGTTTCATCGGTTATCTTTGGTGACAAGTATGATGCAGAAGCATGTGGCGCTATGTCGAACAAAGAGTGATTTTAGGTTTGACACTTGGGAAGGTTACCAACATTCATAGATTGGCTCATCATCCTTATCACCCATTAGGATTAGTGAAAGAGATAGGTTTGTTTCCAAGGAGGTAAGTCTAGTGTTGTGACTTCCTATAGGAAGCATACTCACATTCATCACATGAGGTTTTCAATTAGTAATTTAAGCCGTGATGGGTTAGCCATTCAATAAAGGGAATAGTGACTTTCAAGGATGAAGTTTTCAAAGGAGGGAATAATGTAACACCTACACTATTAATTAATTTAAAAGGGGTATTTCGGCGATTTGTGAACCCTGCGAGGAATAGAGATTAGACATGTGATTAGAAATATTGAAAACAATTAAATTTAGAGCTTGAAAGTGAAACACATCAAAGTTAAGGAACTAAAGTGTGAATGATTAAAATAATGGACAAAGGAAAGAAATTACAAATCAGCCCAATCAGATCGATCCGAGAAGGTTGGATCGATCCGGGGAGAAGCGAATTGATCCAAAATGAAAATCGGATCGATATGACAAAGCGAAGTTAGAAGAATTTATTCCTCTTTTGTGCTGTCAATTTGTGGACCCTTGAATCAAATTAAGTGTCGAGTTTAGAGCTTCTTTCTTCATAATACACTTATATTTAAATGGATGAGAGAGGGAGGGGATAACTCATTTATCTCATTTCCTTCCATAGAAAATATTCATCTTTATCCCTACAAAATCCTCCACCATGAAGCTTAAACTATCATGTTTACCCCCGCATGACAACCCTTTCATCCCCCAATTTTTCCTCTTCCATTATCAAAATCTAGATGAAGTTGTAGGAGGCTTTTAATGGAGTTAGAAGATGGTCTTAAAGGCAGGTTTATTATAATGCTTTGAAGCAGTCATGAAATTAGTTGGAAGGCAAAAATTGAGGAAGCTTGGTAGCCCCCATGAGGACACCTTAGGAGGTGGGCGGTTACTCTCTCCAAAGATATTTCCATCATTAATGGAAATAAAGAAGAAGGTTAACACTTGGAACTATTTGGAAGGCAAAACTTGAGGAATCCTGGAAGCCCCCATGAAGCCACCTTAGGAGGTGGGCGATTACCCTCTTCAAAGATATTTCCATCATTAATGGAGCTCTTATGAGGTGGGGAAACATATCATCCTACACTAGTTATTACATTTAAGTTTTATATCACGAATATTTTCATGTTTTAATATATTTACATAAAGGATTTGAGCATGCTTCTATGATTAGTTGAATTTGATAGGTTTCATGTGTTAGGATGAGTTATAAATATTTTTATGAAAGGTTGTTTTAAAAGGGAAATTTTTTTAAAAAGTTTGAAAGTATGTTTTTTATGATCTTAAACAAGGATTTTCAAGTGGGAATATTGTTGGGTTTTACTTGAAGTCAATTGAGTGTAAAATATGTGTGTTTTCATGAAATAAGAAGGGTTTGAAAGATGTCTAATTTTATAAATATTTGAAGAATATTTTTATGAAATTCAAATGTGTATGATGTTTTAATAAGTTAAATGGTGATTTTCAAACATGGAATGTATTGGAATTATGTTTAAGTTTAGTTTAACCTAAACATGTGTTTGTACACATATAAAGAGGATTTCTTGAGTATTGAATGAGACTTCTCATGGAAGACATGTAGAGTTTGTTCACATATATGTTAAATGGGTTTTTGACATGAAAATGTTATGTGGTAAATTTAAGAATTTATGTATCATAAAATAGTATTATTTTATATGAAGAATCATTAAGGAATCAAGACTTACTATTTCAAAATAAAAGTTGAGAGGAATGTGTAAAAGTTAGCACAACTAATGTTGAGATTGGGAAAAAAAATTAAGAAAATAACAATGATAATGGTTGAAATTAGTAACATGAAAACATTGATGATAATGTTGGAAAACATAAGGTTTTGTTCAAATAGTGTGAAAGCTGGCATTTTTAATAATGAAATTTCAAGTGGGTTACAAAGTAAGTTATTTTATGAAATTATAAAGTTGAATAATACCATTTCACAAAATTGGTGTAATTTTATTTGAATAACAAATGTTGGTTTACATTTAAGAGAATATGGACACCAAAACTATGATTTTGTGTATCGAAGTGTCATTAAAGTCACTAAGTTATGACTTTGGATTAAATAGTAACATGGTAAATGCGTTTAGGTGAAATTGTTATGTAAATAATTTCAAAGTAAAGTTAGGATTATAAAAGTGAATTTAGAGAAGTGAAGACAAAATAAAGATGATAAAAGGGATAAAGGTGAAATATGCCAAACTGTGGGTGTAAATGGCAAAGTTGGAATACAAAAGGGTTATTTTGTTAAAGTATACTAAAGAATAATTAATAAAGTGTATAATGGATTATAAAGTGAATTAATGAAGGTTTATATAAAGTAGTACATTTTATGACATAAAATTTAAAGAATTATGCACTAAGGCTTAAATGAACATAAAGTGATGAAAATAGTTCTTAAACCTGAAAATTGAATATAGTTAAAAGTAAAGATGTTGGTAGCACATCAAGGAGAAGTAATGAGGAATAAATAAAATAAAAATGTGTTATAGTGTAATAAATAAAAATGAAGGTGGTATTTACCTTGGGTGAAATGGTTAAAATAAGGTTGAAGAACTAAAAAGTACATTTCACTGCAAATAAAATATAACGGTAAGCCAGGTATTTTTGATAGTATGGCGGTTTTACTGTAAGAAATTTGTACTAATAAAAAGTGAAAGAGTTTTTATAAATAAGTGCCGAGAAATAATTAAGTTGTGTACGAAGCCATACAGTGAAAGACCCAAAAAATTGGCTAATAAATCGTGGGCCATGACATTTATGGTGGACGATGACAGCCCATAAAACATAAATGGAAATTACGATGAACTCTAAGATAAACCAAAAGTAAGTTGGAAATGATAACTTAGGACACATGATGAGTAAATATATATCATAAAACAAGTTTATATGATAATGCGATCTTAAATATGTTCTTTAAGGGTAATAAAGACAAAATGTATGAATATTCACCTTACCATCAATTGTGTGTGTGTGTGTGTTGGTTGGCAATTAAGAAAAGTGACTCTCTTGTGTAATAAGAAATAATTTTCCAAAGAAGTGAGAAAGGAAGTATTTTTCTTAAATTAACTGGGTTGGGTTTATGAAATTAATAAATGCCTTATAAAGAATATCGGAAAAGCCATTTAATTGGGTTAATGCAATTTAATCGGGATGAATTAAGAGTATAATATAAAGTGACGGTTTATGCATATATGAATACACATCCACACACACACACACATTATATATATATATATATATATATGAATTACATGTACGTATGAGTATTTTCATGTCATACATCTGTTCTTTCTACCATTCACTTATATATTGCATTTTGCTAAGAACCCCTCTAGGAATTGACTCACATCCATTCATTTGTTATGACAAGATAAATGTAGTTCCGTAATTGAAAGTGTTTTTCAGGTAAGTGTTTGTTACCGTCTTACGTTAATATCTCCGATTAATCGAACCCGAGATGCACTCTACTGGGTTCCTCACTTGTTCAGTTATTTGATATTACTTAAAAACGAAATTGCATACTAAATATTGAAACTTTAAATTATATAAAAGGAACTAGAGACATTATTTGGGGTTGTTTACATCATATCACATTAATGTTGTTGTCAGGTCGACCGCCGAGTGACCCGTAAATTTGAGTCAGGGCGTTAAAACTTAGTATCAGATCTTTATGTTTCAAGTTCCTTACGAGAGTGATAAGAATTTGTGAGGTTAGTATTTGAGCTTTCGATCATCGAGGTTTGGTTTGTCTCAATCTCATATGGCAAGTGGGGACTCCGGGTTATGCACAAATGAAATTGCATCATTGGAGTCAAGTTGATGAAGTAAGTGGTTGGAACTCTTCATTGATAACGATAGGTTAAGTTTAGCCGTTGTGATCATTTTGAACATCCTGAGTTAGGATTACAAGTAATTGCACGTGTTTTCTATGAAACGTGTGAAGACATTAGTTTTCTCAATAAATATGTGACACCATATGTCAAATAGCAAGGTGTGTAGATCACTTATAATATTGAATAAGGTATAATGATGTTCGATAGTAAGGTGCCTTGGAAAAATAAATGATAGTCGTAGGTTTGGTGATCAGAGTAGCGCATCAAAATTATAGTGATTCTTATTTGGAATTATTAAATTCCCTGTCTAGAATTTTGTCATTGCATGAGGATGATAATAATGATTAAGAGGTAAAGAACTTGAGATAGTGCCTCGTCTTAGGTAGATTCTCTACGTGGTTAAGAAACTTGATATACATTAAGTATAATGTTTAAATGAGCACCAGGAGTTAGTATCAGTAGATTTTAAATCTTATTGGACTAATGTCCCATAAAAGAATCGATTGTTGAGGAGACGTAAAGAAATGAGTCCAAAGTAAAACTTTGATGCGTAGTGCATAAGCGTGGTTTTGTAAAAATGAGCACTTGTTATATTGTCTTTTAGTGACTGTGGAGTTATTAGAACAGGGAATGTTAAAGTATTTCCCATGTAAAGATATATTGACCTGTTGGTGCTAACCATTAAAATTGGGAGTAAGGTAGTTGTCTAGTTAAGAGAAGTCAAATAGAAATGACTATGTGCAAGAGTATTATGAAAACATTATTGAATGATCGGAGTGAAATCATTAGGATAACATTGTTGGTACTTGTTAGTCAATGATAAACCAATAGGTGGTGTGATCTTGTAAAATTTAGAGTCTTACCTTCGGTAGTTACGTAAGGTTCTTATGAAGCTATTAAGGTGGTTGTATTGTATTACATGGAATATTATCAATATCTTGGGTCTAGTTCCAGGCTTGATGACTGACGTCGAAGGAAAATTTAATGAAGTTTTGACGAACTCTATGGATGATTAGAAGATCGAGGCTTGATAATGTCGCATTAGTGTCATAGAATAACACCTGTAAAATGGGTGATATGCATAAATTATGCTCTCATGCATAAACGTTAAAGATCTTACAATAAAGTATGATAAGTGAATGAATGGACTCTTAGTATGACCCGCATGAATTATAGATATTGGGAATGCAAAAAAAAGGGAATACGTAATCTAGAATAGTCGCTTACGTTCTAAGATAATTAGAGGACTAGGGATGTTTCATCGGTTATCTTTGGTGACAAGTAGGGATGGCAACGGGTCAGTTCAGGGTTAGGTTTTAACTTCCTATCCTCGTACCCACCCCGTTCCTCAGTATAACGGGTTCGGGGATCCCTGTCCCTATTTAAAATGGGTTTCGGGTTCCCCAAGGGGAACCCATTTTTTAAGCACCTAAGTAAAAAAAACATCTTCAAGATATCAACGGGTTATCAACTGGAAATTTTAGTTAATTTTTCAGTCTAAAATCAATACTCTTACCAATCAAATATTATAAAAAAAATAACTAAACCAAGTATTTCGGGGGATGAGTAATCAACTGAAATCAATCTGAAAAAAAAATAACTAAAAGCATTTCAACAAATATCCCAACTGAATCAATACTCTTACCATCAAAAACCCTACCAATCAACTAAAATCAACCCTACCAATCAACTAATATCCCAAATAATTTGTAACAGCCCTACCAATCAACTAAAATCCTAATTAAAATTGTAACAACCTTACCAATCAACTAAAATCCCAATTAAAATTGTAACAACCCTACCAACTAAAATTAAAATCATAACAGTAGAGTCAGATCAGGGGTAGCGGATGAGTTTACCTTACAGATGGGAGGACTTCGTGACCATGAGATAGCAGCAGCGAAAGGGGACGCGAGGGTGAGTTGCGACAGCCTGTAGAGGACGAGGGTGAGCAGTGACGTGAGGGTAAGCAGCGAAAGGGTATGGGATGAGGGGAGATAAGGACGTGAGGATGAGGATATGAGGGTGTGTAATGGCGCGTGTGAGAGAGAGCATAAGGGGATGAGGAGGACGTGATGAGAAAATAGAGAGCAGCGATGTGTGTGACTAAAAGAGTGATCTAGGGTTTATTTTTTAAGATGTTTATATACTTATATATATATACATTATATATATATATATATATATATATATATATATATATATATATATATATATATATATATATATATATATAGTTTGGGTATTGCCGAAACCGACCCAAAATTTTTTGGGGATTTTGTTTACTCCCCGAACCGATCCCCAATTTTTCAGTGATTTTTGGAGGAATTTTTTTCGGGTAACTGCGGGGACTCAAAATTTTGGGGAAAATTGCCATCCCTAGTTACAAGTATGATGCGAAAGTATGTGATGCTATGTAGAATAAAGAATATCTTAGGTTCACCACTCGAAAAGGTTATCAGTATTCATAGATTGGCTCATCATCCTTAGCGCTCATTAGGTTGAGTGAAAGAAATAGGGTTTATTTTAAGGAGGGAAGTCTAGTGTTGTGACTTCCCATCAGCATCATACTCACATTCATCACTTGAGTTTCGTAATGGGTAGTTTAAACCATGAAGGGTTGGCCATTCAACCCAAAATTCTCAAGGCCAGGTTAGGGATTTAGCAAGTATAGCAAAAGTAAGTAATAAGATTTAGTCGCGTGAGGCTGAGTCTTCAATTTTCAACACAAAGTTCTACATCTATCGATGTGGTTTCCCAACTAGGGAGTGACTGTTCACTCACGATAAATTATTTTTTTTCTTATGATATCGGTTGTCGGGAGTTATTTCATGATAACATTGGAATATGGCGCGGCTTGACTCAGTATTGTTGCGATTTATGCCAAGTATGGCTAATGAATAATGATAACTGGGTGCGTTTCCCATATTTTCACTTTCTGGATTATACGAATGTCGTCCGTATGTGCCTGGTCACATAGATTGTCAAAAGTTTTGCATGAATCATTGAAATCTTAAGGCCTATAGGGTATTATTTTCTAACCATTAAGCTATGGTTTAAGACACGAGTCATGGGAGTAAGTTAACGACTTGAAGGATGCTTGGTTAAATGAACGACAAGTTCGAGAAGGATACTATGCATTATCGTGAATAGTATGACTTGATTATATGGATAAAGGTTAAACGTGAGTTTGGGGTTAACGAGTGGACTTTAGGATTTAACCAATAATGGTTATTGGGAGACATTGGTGAGCTTAAGGAAATTGACTAAATTGTTTAAGGCATCAATGTGTATGTTGAGGTTAACTTGTATATAAAACTCAAGAAGTCAAAGAAATTCTCAGGGTGTAATGTTTGGTTAGACATTATGATGACTGAAATTCGTATAGCTTAAGTATGAACTCCGATGTAAGGTGATGTTGGTTAGAATTGTTTCAATAAAGGTAATATTGAATTATAAGGATGAAATTTCCCAAGGAGGTAAAAAGGGTCATTTCAGAGATTTTTGAGGCTCACGAGAAATCGGGATTATACGTATGATTAGAAATATTTAAAACGATTAAATTTGGAGCTTAAAAGTCCGACATATCATAGTTAAGGACCTAAAGTATGAAGGATTAAAATATTGGGCAAAGGAAAGAAATTATAATCAACTCAATAGGATCGTTGAGAGAATGCCAAATCAATCGAGGAGGATCGAATTGATCTGGGGAGGATCAGATCGATCCAACATAGGTGAGTCCGCACAATTTAGTCCTTTTTTTATACTATTAACTTGTATTCCCTTTGATCAAATTAGGTGCCAAGATTAGAGCTCATTTTTATAGATTACACTTATATTTGAACCATATTTTGCTAAGGGAAACTCACCCCAAGTGTTAAAGTGGTGTTTGAAGTTGTCTCAAATGGGTGATAAGGAGAGGGGAGAAGTCATTTATCTCATTTCTCTCTTCAGGAAATAATCACCTTTCTCCCTAAACAAATCCTCCACCATCAAGCTTAAACCACCATGTTCATCCCTCATATAATAACCTTACCATCCCACAAGTCTTCCTCTTCCATTATCAAAATCTAGATAAAGTCGTAGGAGGCGTTTACTGGAGTTAAAAGAGGGTGTTTAAGGTGGGTTTTTCACAATGCTTTAAATCATTCATGGCGGTTGAAAGTAACGAAGAAGGCTGACACTTGGAACTAGAATGAATGAAAAGCTTAGGTAAGCTTGGCACTTCCCTTGAAGACATCTTAGGAGGTGAGGGGACACCTTCTCCAAAGATATTTTCACTATTAATGGAGCTCTTAGGAGGTAGGGAAACTTATCATCCTAAACAAGTTATCACATTCAAGTTTCATGGAAGAATATTTACATGTTTTAGTTTACATATAGGATTCGATCATTCTTCCATGATTAGTTTAATGTAATAGGTTTCATGTGTTAGGATGAGATGAAAATGCTTTTAAGAAAGGTTTTTTAAATGTGTTAAATTTTATAATATATAGTAAACATTTTTATGAAATAAAAATGTTTGAATGTATGCTTTTACGATCTTAAACAAGTATTTTCAAGTGGGAAGGTTATTGGATTTTACTTGAAGTAATTTGAGTGTAAAATATGTATTTTTACATGAAAGAAGAAGTGTTTAAAAGCTGTCTAATTTTCAAAATGTTTGAAGAACATTTTTTGAAATTATCTTTTATCAAGTTAAATGGTGATTTTTAAACATGAAATGTATTAGACTTATGTTGAAGTTTATTTAAACATAAAACATGTATTTTTACACATATGAAGAGGATTTCTCGAGTATTTAATGGGACGTCTTATGGAACAAATGATGATTTTGTTCAAGTATATGTTTAATGGGTTTTTGACATGAAAATGTAATGTTGTAAATTTCAAATTTTATGTAACATAAAATAATGTTATTTTATATGAAGAATGATTACGAAAATAGGACATAATGTTTCAAAATAAAAGTTGTCAAGAATGTGTAAAAAATGACATAATGGGTGTTGAAATTTGGACATAAATTTCAGTAAACAACCTTGATAATGGTTGAAACTAATAACATGTAAAGTTTAATTATAATGTGGTAAAAAATAAGGTTTTGTCCAAATAGTGTTAAAGTTGGAATTTTTAACAATATGTTAAAAATGGTAAAACTTCAAGCGGGTTACAAAGTAAGATATTTTATGAAAATATAAAGTGGAATAATATTATTTAACAAAATTGGTGTCATTTCATATCACTAACAAATGTTGGATTACATTAAAGATAATATGAACACAAAAACTATGATATTATGTATCAAAGTGTCATTAAGTCACTAAGTTTTGACTTTGGATTAACTAGTAACATGTAAAAGTGTTTAAGTGAAATTATTGTGTTAATAATTTAAAAGTAAAGTTAGGCTTAAAAAAGTGATTTTAGAGAGGTGAAGACAAAATAAAGATTATAAAAGTGCTAAAGGAGAAATATTCAAAAGTCTGGGTATAAATGGCAAAGCTGGAATATAGAAGGGTTATTTTAAGAATAATGGATTCTAAAGTGGATTAATTAAGATTTCTCTAAAGTAATACATTTTAAGACATAAAATGTAAGGAATTATGCACTAAGGCTTAAATCAACAAAAAATGGTTAATATAATCCTTAAGCTTGGAAATTCAATAAAGTTAAAAGTAAAGATGTTGGTAACAAATCAATTACAAGTTATGATGACTATTGAAATAAAAAATGGGATCAGGTGCAATAAAGGAAAATAAAGGGGGTATTTACCTTGGGTAAAATGGTCAAAATAAGGTTAAAGAACTAAAAAGTACATTTGATTGCAAATAGAGTATGACGGCAAGCCGTGTGTTTTTGATAAAATGTCTATTTGACCGCAAGCGATTGAAATTAATGAAAAATGAAAGATTTTTTTTACAAACGAGTATCGAGAAATAATTAAGTAGGTCATGGAACCCTTGGGGGAAAGACCTAAAATAGCTAGCCCGTAAATCGTGCGCCACCACCTTTATGGAGGACGGTGAAAGCCTGCCATATCATATCATTTGTTATTTCTACCATTCGTTTCTATATTGTTGTTTTGCTAAGAACCCCACTGGGCATTGACTCACATCCCTTCGTTTGTAAAAAATGATAAATGCAAATCAGTAAGCATTTTTCAGGTATGTGCTTCATACCCTCTTACGTTAGTATCTCTGATTACTCGAACTTGGGTTGCACTCTTATGGATTCCTCACTTGTTAAGTTATTTGATATTACTTGAAAACGGATTTGCATGCTAAATATTGAGATTTAAATTTAATAAAAGGAACGAAAAACTTTATTTAGGTTTTTTCACATCATTTTACATTAACGTTGTCGAATCGGTTTGGATCGACCCACGAGTGACCCGTAAATCTGGGTCAGGGTGCTATATATACTCTTAGTTCGTACCATGAACATAACTTTTCCTAGTGACATTGTCATCCTTCCTTGAATCTAACCAAAGGGATGGTCGCCTCCTTTCCATCCTCTATTTTCAAGTTAAGCTGATTGAATATCTTGAGGCGCGTTACCTCTAAGAAGCTTCCTTTATCCACTATTAGCTTATCCACATCCCATTTGGCAATCCTGAGTGTGATTACTAGCCAATCATAATGTGGAGTTCTGACCTTGACTAGGTCTTCTTCGGTAAAAACAATATGCTTGGCATATTCTATCTCTTATGGATGACAAAGCTTGCAACAATAAGCTTAAATCGATCAATCTGGAAGGCCTCTACCATAACAGTGAATTATTCAATTCCATTCTAGGTTCATTTCCTTGGATCTAGTTTGGTCTTAAGGCCCCGTGAATAACGACGAGCTCATATACCGTCTCCTCATTATCTAAGATGTTATATGTCTTTTGATCGTGCTCAATAGTACCTTTGCCATTCTTCTTCTCTACGTAGTTGTCCAAATGTCCTGCTTGGGCCAACTCCTCTAGCTATGACTTATGTGGCTTGAAATTCTCTATCTTATGCTCGTGATCCTTGTGATAAGAGCATCTCAGGGTTGTGTTTCTCTTAGAATGGTATCCTCCCATCTTGTTGGCCAAATAAAATGTTATTGGTCCTTAATCTTATTCAAGAATGAAAGGGAAGTCTACACTCAAGATTAATTAACTGAGATGACTTTGTACTTAGAAAAAGGCTAACGAAAGAGTGAAGACATAATCTACTCGAGGAACCTCCTACAGAGATCAAAGCTATTCGAATGACAATATTTTTAATAATAAATATGATGTACCTCATCTTACATTTATGCTTATTTGTAAAAGTTCGCTTTGCAATATCTGCGACGACTTTCGGTACCCTCGAGGGACCATGTCTGGCAGGGCATGGGAGAGCTTACAAGCTCTATCGAACGACCTCCTCTTGGGAACCTTGCAGGGATTTAGTTTGGAGGATTAGGATCAAAGCAACGTTGGGAAAGTAATAATCAAACCTCTCGGCACACTGTAACACCGCGTATTTTTTTACATTTAATATTTAATTAATTCGGGAATTTTAAATTACTTGTGTGTTGTAATTCTAATTGAATTAATTATGGAAATATACACACACACACATATATATATATATATATATATATATATATATATATATATATTTAAATATTAATCGTGGAGTGAATGGTCAATGTTTAGGGAAATTTATTTACTAAGTGAATAGTAATAATTTTATTACGTCATTTCGGGTGTTAATGATAGGGTATGCACTTATCCTAGCCGGGAGTCGGTATAGACTAAATTGGGTGTGAGATAAGAATTTTTATAAATTAATTCGGATGCCAATTCTGAGTGTGCGGTTGTATCCGGAGGGGTCGAGATAGTCAGAAAAGAGTACCCGGGGGTAGTAATTGGGTCTCGGGGCATTTTAGGCATAGTCGGGCCCACACAGGGTGATTTGGGCTATTTTAATGAAGCACATTAGGCTAAAAACGGGATGAAGGGTTTTTAACCTAATTGGGAGATTAAGGAATGGCAACCAACATAACTCTAAACCTATGGTTTGAGAGGGGATTTGGGGAAAAGCAAACCAAGAGCAAATTAGAGGTCATTGGAGCCAAGTTAAGGGACATCAACAACGGATCAGACCCTACGAGTAATTCCAGGCAAGTGGTTAACTATTTTTACTCCTAAAGTGTGATATCCAATTCATATTTTAGTGATGTGTATACTAAAACTCATTTTGGGGATAATCGGGTACAAAAAATGGGGTTTTTATTTATGGAACACTTGAATGAGATTCAAAGTAAGATTTAGATTGCTGATAGATCACTGAGTATTAGATGGGTAATAGATCTTTGAGTATGTATGTATGATTTGAATGAGAAATCCAGAACGAAAAGGGGTGGAAGTTGAATCTAAAATTTGAGATTTGTAAAATAGATAATAGAAATTTTTATAGAGAAAGACCCATTTCGAAAAGTAGATACAAGTGGATAAATTGATTATCTTAAGGTCCCAATGATGCGTGGGAAATGTAATAACCATATTTTTGTGGTGGGATGATGTAATTAGAGGTTTAGATATGGGTCAAAAACCTTGAAGTTTGTCAATGGTGGAAATCAGTGGGGAAGAAGATCTGCCACGAAGGGGTCGATCGATCGATCGGGGGGCATCGATCGATCGACGATGGGAAAAGCTGGGCAGTTCGGCCAGTTTGTGATATAAGGGGGAAATTAATTAGAAATTAATTCCCACACATTAATTTGTGATAGAAAATTATGAAACACATATTCCTAGTAATTATGGGGAAAAGTAATTGAGACTAAGGGAAATTTATGTGGAGCACTTTATGGATGAATTTGATGAATGTTATTCTAAAATAGGGAGATACGGATTAAGTGAGTGAGTCCGAGTATATTGGCTAAGCGACGCCAAGGTAGTGAATTAAGTTTGGAGATAAACTAATTAATTTAGAGTCGGGATATAGACTCGGGAAATATTTAATTTCGGGCCAAGTGATCGAGTTCGGGGTATATTGATAATTATAGGTAAATATAATTAGAAAATTTATGGAGATGCATGTGTGATACATTGTGGGCGGAAAACGTGGGAATGAAATAATGGGAGGTGAAATGGACCAAGTGAGTGAGTTCGGGTATGTTGGTTAAATGACACCAAGTTGTTAAATTAATAAGGGTGATAATTAATTTAATTAGAGTCGGATGATAGACTCGGGGAGGTATTAAATTAATATGTGTGTAAATTAATTTAAATAGAGTCGTATTGTAGACTCGGGTAAGATTAAATTAATAAGTGAAATAATTAATTTAATTATAGTAGGATTGTAGACTCGGGTAGGATTAAATTAATAAGTGGGATAATTAATTTAATTAGAGTCGGATTGTAGACTCGGGTAGGATTAAATTAATAAGTGGGATAATTAATTTAATTAGAGTCGAATTGTAGACTCTGGTAGGATTAAATTAATAAGTGGGATAGTTAATTTAATTAGAGTCGGATTATATACTCGTGTAGGATTAAAATAATAGGTGTGATAATTAATTGAATTAGAGTCGGATTGTAGACTCGGGGAGGTATTAAATTAAAATGTGTGTTAGTTAATTTAATTGGAGTCCGACCATAGACTCGGGGAAAGTATTATATTAATTGATGTGTGAATTAATTATAGTAGAGTCAGACCATAGACTCGGGATGATGATAAATTATTAAGTGAAAATTTATTTCGTTGATTCGGGCCACAGACTCGAGAAATTACAGGTAGTGTACGGGATATTAGTACATGGTAAAGTCGGGGTTTATATTATATATATACGGTGTAGTGATAGTATATATATATATACGTGTATATATTGTGTGTGATATTAAATTATAGGCAGTGTACGGGATTTTGAGCAAACTGTAAAGCCGGGGTTTATATTATATATATACGGTGTAGTGATAGTATATATATACGTGTATATATTGTGTGTGATATTAAATATCAGTGACTAGATATTTATTAAATTAATATACTCTAATGCTATCAAGGGAGGTTGCGCGATGTGGGTGAATCCCCTAGCTTGAGGAGTAGGGCGAGTATATCCCCAGGTCATAGCGTCCGGTATAAATGGGTGAGGGATTTATCTCACTTTCAGGGAAGGAATATGACCTCCTCCACTATGTTTATATTTTGGGCCAAGTTGGTGAGCGATTCCATTTTCGGAGAACTAGGTTTCGTGAGCACACCTAGTGAGATAGCATTTTAGAGGGAATCATTCGGCTAAGGTATACTCGAAGGGATGGATATATGTATTTTATATGTGTGGATGTTGTAGTAAAGGTACGTATATAATGGTAGTAAATATTATATGCGGGTAATAATAAAATGTGTGATGTATTTACTTTATATAACTTGTGACACGGTTATATGATACTATTTAAGAGGAATTAATTAAGTAAATTGTGAGATAACTTATAATTCAAGAATCATTATACTCGGGTTAGAGTAGTATGGCAAGGGAAGGTTATACCAAGACTAATTGGACGGGGTAGTACAACTAGGTGGGGTTAAGGTAACCGGTAGGTGTGCACAATAGTGGAGGGGTGAGAATTCCACAAGGGAGTGCGACACTAATTTAATTATGAAGCGTATTCATGCATTTTCAATTACTGCAGTTAATTCAGTTGCTAAATATTTTCAAAATATTTTGGGTTCTAACCCTTGCTATAAAACTATTTTCAAAACCTTTTAGGTTTCCAGCCACAGGGACGCCAGGATTGATAGTCCATTCCAGGGACATGGAGCTGCGGCATATGTGGATGCTAGCAGGAGTTTAGATTAGACGCATCATTCATCATTCCTAGATTAGGAATCTTGTATCAGTTTCAATTTTATTTAGGGCATGTCGCCCAGACTTTCAGTTCAGGTTTCAGACTTATTTTATTCCGGTGTTGCATATTTGTATTGGATTATTTATTTGATGGTCGGTGTTTTATTCGGCAGGTTGAGTAATTAATGATTCAGTTTATTTTCATTCAGTTGTCTGAATGGTTTATATTTAATTCCGCATGTACTGTTTTGTTAATTAAAAAGTTAAAACTGGCACCAACTTTTGGAATACTAGGTGGTTAGTAAGTTTTAAAAGTTTTTGACAGTGATGCTAAGGATGATCCAACTGGGATTCCTGTTTAATTTGGTATAGGACTGATCACCCGGTATTTTATTAGGCGGGGTGTCACACACACTTAGGCAAAACATTGTTTAGCAAATACAGTTGCTCGAGTTACCATGCCTAGGGGAACCTCCTCGAGGAACCTCAATCCTGGACAATTGGCTAGAAATAATCTATAGCCCATAAATATTCCTTGAGATGCTCGATAAATTTCCATCCGAGCAACCTCAACTAGGTAATCTACCCCTTTGATTGATATGACAATACCTATAGTGTAGGTTGTTGTTCACCTACCTTGTGACGTCACAACATCTGGCATTTAAGAGCTCGAAATAATAACACTCAAATGGGATTATCCTTAGGATGGGAGGCCCATTTAATAAACCTGTATCATCTAGTCATTTTAAGATAAACATATGAGATGTCACATCACACCCTCATTAATCCCACGATACTTTTGATTGGTGAGGTAGTTTCCCGCGAAAACTATAATATCCCATGAATTTAATATAATATCTTTGGCATTAATGAGACAGTACTTTAGCATTGATTTTCGTCCAATCATATTTAATACCAGTCAGGTTGCTCGAGTGGCCTCATACACGAGCATTATTGTGAGAACATGTATTACTTGAACATTCCCTCATGCTTCCATTGATACTGGTATCATCGAACATTAACTGTGCTTTAGGTTCTTGCCTTACCTTTATATTGACAAGAGTGCTCGATCTTTCTGCCTTCGACCGAGTTACATGCCAATTCCACTCATTTATTGCATCCCCTGTGCATTTAGGGTGTAAAGGTGCATTTAATACAAGTTTTAATATCAATTATTGTTGTTTCTTACATTCTCATTTATTTTAGTTGTCATATATATATTGGAGCATTAATCACGGTCTTGATAATGGGTTATGCCTCGCTTGATACTAATTGTATTCCAAGAACCCACATCTTATATTTGGGGACTCCGTTGGGGAGGTATGCTCTTTTAAAAGATTCCAGAGAATAATATTGTCAAGGATATTGACTTCGATGCCATGCAATGTGAAGAAGAGGAAGATCTTACTATTAAACCTGATGGGGGAGAGGGTGGTATGAGCAAATTGTAGCTCAGCCACCACATGTGTGATATGAATGACTGACGCGGCAACTGGAATAGTTCCAATGCAAATAATAGGACTTATGGGTTTGTTTGTGGAGTTTATCATGACCTTGGTAGCCTAGGAGATGCTAAGGGCACGATAGGATCAAACTATTTCATGACACTAGCACCTTCTATTAGTGGAGAATTTGCTCCACCTATTATTAATAATGTTACTCCTACTGCTCCATCAACGATTTCCCAACCTATTATAATGGGAATAGCTGCACATGGTATAGGTACGACTACTACAATGCTAGCGACCACTACTAACTTAGGCAGGAATACAACGATAGAGATGACAATGCCTACCTTGCTAATGTCACCACTAACCAGTTCTCCACCATCTAGTATGGAGGAGATGAAGAAGGATCTTTTGAAGTTTATATTTTTGTCCAAAGATGGGGGAGCTCCTTAGTCTACGATGATTTTCATACTCCCTCCCCAGAGGAGTACAATAATGAACCATATCCAGTGGGGTATATTCCACTTGTCTTTGAGAAATATACGGGGAAAGGGGGAAACACTAAGGATCACGTGAAAATGTTCATTGAGAGACTTGGAGCCCATTATAACGATAAAATATTAAGGCCGAGGGAGTTCTTAAAATCCCTAACAGACAAGGCTTATACTTGGTACTTTCACTTAGAGCCAAGAAGCGTAGCCTCTTTAGAATAATTGCATGTGTTATTTGTGCAAAAGTTCTTTTTGGATGAAGATGACTTTACACTCACGCAACTGGATCATGAGAAGCAAAGGCCAGGGGAGAATATTGTTGCTTATTTTAGGAGGTTCTGCGAATGCTCTTTTGATGTAAGGGAAGAGACGCGAGACGATAAACTTTTACAAGTCTGTACGTAAGAGATGTTGCCCGAATATATTTGGCTTATGATCAATGAGACACGTGAGGGAACATTCACTGTGTTTCTAAATGCAGTGAGAAATATCGTCTTAGTGGTAAAACCCGCACCACCTCCACCTGCCTTGGCTAATTTGTTACTTAGGCCGTCAGCTAATTTGGGTAGGGGAGTACCCCTGAGAGTAAACTACGCAGATGATGGAGCCGGGTAGGAGGGTGGCGGACGAGGAAGCAGAGACAGAGGCAAAAAAAATAGGTTTGATGGACAAGAGGAACCTCCTGAGATTTCGTGAACACTTATCAAGCATTAGACATCTACGACCTCATGGTCTGTGATAAAGTTTGTAGGCCAGTTAATGGAAGTACAATACAAGCATCTCGAGAAGACATAAAGAAATCAAATTTATATATATTACACAACAAGGTGAATTACCCTACCAGAGTGTGCTTCTCACTAAGAAGGTTAATCGACCATCATGTCAAGAAAGGGGATATCCAGTTTCCCTAAAGTAATATGAAGGATAATCCACTACCAGCTCATGGATCACACATGGCTAGAACCTTTCATGAAGAGGCCGAGAAGTTATTAAAGGATCAATGGTTCCTCGAGGAAGACTTCGAAGAATACCTGTATGAATGTACCTTAAAGATGGCTCAGATGAATCTAGAAGATGAGATATAAGGGGAATAATGTGAATAATACCCCATCGAGAGCTTAAGCAGGAAAATGAAAGCTTTCTCTCTAGGGGCAGCAAGTTCTGTGATTGCTTTCGATGAGATTGCTTACAAAAATGTAGCGGAAGTGAATGATCTTAAGGGTGGTTGAACTGATCCTTGGATTAAATGCGCAGTAGTGGCACGGTCACAAAAGTGTACATGGTTCTTTGATCAGGTTGGGCTCCCCTAACACTTATGATTGGATGTCATATGAGCTATTTTAGAGATTGATAAAAAGAATATGGCTCCACATCTAAAGTGGAATGGGCCCATTGCCAAGCTTGTAATAAGATATCTCTTGGAAATTACATTTTAAAAAGCTAATAGGACGGTCAGGTACCCATATAATAGGCCTCTCTACGCCATATCCACTGTGAATGACTATGTTTTCAATCGTGCCTTGTTGAATGGTGGGGCATCCATTAATATATTTCTTATTGGGTATTTCTATGCCACTAGTCTGCTTGAGACAAGGATAGTGAAACATCCTTTGTCCATTTCAGGGTATGATAACCAGGCCTCTAAATCCATCAGATATGTAAACATGGGGATAATAATGGGGAATATTACTTCCCACATCAGATTCCATATAATGGAGTGTGAACCATCGTATCAACTGTTAGTATGAAGAGTATAGATGAACAATCATGGATTGGTGCCTTCCACTTATCACTAGTGTTCCAAAGCAAATGTGAAGGGCAAATAGGTGGTAATTTGAGCATCCAAGAATCCATTCGTAAAAGATAAAGCTCACTAGGTGGATGATACTTTTTACACGGAGTTGGACGAAGAGGCTACAATTATTACAAGGTGTACTGGAGGCACTAGGATTCTTAGAAGTCAATAAATAGAGTGCACACTAGCTCGACCAGTTGGGTCATACGAGGAAGAAGGACATAAATAAAAGGCAGTGAGGCCTCCCAATTTGTCCTGGTAGCTGCGTGACTGGATGACACCACGCATTGACCCTATAGAACACTTGATTTAATGCTATAGGGTGATCAGTAGATTCTCTACAAGGGAGTTAGAAGAAAACCATCACAAAAAGATCTCACAGGGAGAAAACCGTCGATAGTGCAAAAGAGTAGTTTTTCCTAGCAATAGGATTATTTACAAATTATGAATATATGAGCGGGAAACTGAGTCCTTAGATGATGAAGCTGACCTGGTCTATGAATTTTTAATTGGTGGAAAACTATAGACATCGCATTCTAGGCCCCCTAAGTCTCTTCTTAGGTCCCTAGCACTTCCCTACTTCATTACAAACCCTAGGTCGCACTCTGAGTACCGATCTAGAGGACATCGGGTGCTCCCAAGGCCATTTGACCCTGATAAACTCTATCTTCAAAGAAAAATCTATTCGAATCTTTGAAGGGCTTTGAATCCCCTTTCCAACGGTCTACCTCATGCACGAATCGGCATAACGGTTCGGACGAACGGATTATTTTACTACCAAAAATCTATTCAGAGGACACCGAGGGCTCCTGGGCCCCAATTTGACCCCAAAAAACTTTATTGACGGAGTGATATCTATGAAAATTCAAAGGTCACTGAAACTCTTTTCTAATAGTCTTCCCTATGCGCGAAACGGCATAGCCGTTCAGACGGACGATTAGGTTTCCCTAAAAAATTAATTCGGAGGCCACCGGGCGCTCCCGACCTTTGTTTGAAGAAAGTCAACTATTCATATCGAATGAGATGGAATGAATCTCCTAAGTTCATTGAAAACCCTTTCCAACGGTCTACCCCATGCATGATTCTGACTTACGATGCAGACGAAAGAATCATTTTACTCCGAGAGGTCATCGGGCGCTTTCGAGCCCTGACTGACCAAGGCCAACTTTCCAAAATAAGAAAAACTCTTCGTAATATCAAAGTACATCTCCTAACCTTTCCAAATATCTGCCCCATGCATGATTCTGACTTACCATGTGGACAAACGATCCGTTTTCGATCGACGTTCTCCCGTCCAAAGGACGGACGTGCGCTTCCGAGCCACATTTAACCCAAAGTCAACTCCCGAACCCGAGAGCGGTCTAAAGGACTCTTGAAGGTATTTTAAGTACCTTTCTAACATTAATTCCCTTGTACAATTTGAATCAACGAATTATGTTCTACGACCATTTGTTTAGAAAAATATGCACGAGATTGTCAATTGGCAGGTCTAGTTCCCTGCCTATCAGCAGTGTGTACAGGGTCACCTGCTGATGGGAAGGACTAGGTCAATGACAATCAGCACTACCCCTCACCCAATAAATAGAGGTCCTGACTTCACTCCCAGGACAGACCAGAGATCAATTAACATTAGTGAGCTCAACAACATTCTCTCGAAATTAGTGAAGTTCCTCCATGTGAAGTTCCATTCAAGCTTATATTTCCATCCTTTTCATACCCAATTTAGAAAATCTCATTCTCTCTCATCCAACCTTCACCTAAAATTCAAGGGTGTTCATTTAAGATCGAGGATCAAGCTTCAAAGAAGGTCGAATTCCTTCCCTCTCTCTTCAAATTTCTTGTTTTTGCAATAATTACATCAAAGTCATAATCTAGTTCTAACATTAGTTTATACACATTAATATCTAAATTTTTATTAGTATATTGCACATACTTTGTTTTCTACAAAAAAATTTAAAACAAACAAAAAAGAGGGTTACACTCATAAATTCTGAATGGGATTATCCATCATCCTTTTTCAAAACTAAAATACAATTTTCTACACACACACAACAATTAAAATCCCGTTCGAATCTATGAGATAAAACCCACCCCCATGTCGCATTCGAACTACGTGGACTTTGATGCCTCTATAGGCTGCGCATCCTCTCAGATTAAAACCCAAACTTGAGTCCAATTTTTCAGTTTTCTAATTTTCTCAATTTTCTAATTTATCGATTTGTCTAAATACTCCAAACTTTCCTAAATCCCTCTTTTTCATATTCTTGCATTAATGTACATATTATCCTTATTAGCGTTTCATCCAACAAATATTGTCGTTACATAATAACGATCAATATCGCGATAAACACCCAAATCATATTTTCCATATATATATTATTTTGGAAACATTCCTACGGATGACCTCACTCTACCTTTCCTATGGTATGAGTTGAACGATTCCGATCTCCATCATATATACATGCACACACACTTCACAGAGAAGTAAATGAAAATAATAGTATTATCCCATAAGAGACCTAAAGGGAGGGATGGGTGCCTAACACCTTCCCATTCCGTAACCTCTCCCCCGAAACTTTGAACTATTTGTTTTGTACGCATCAGTTTGTCTCTAATGCCGCTCTCTCGAGGTGGGAAATTTTTTTTGCATGTTTTGTACAAAATAGGATGGAGACTCCATCTATTTACATTTACCCCACATCAACAACGGCCAAAGAGTTCCCTAAGTAAGGGCGTGAGACATTTCAATCCCCCTTACTTATCCACCATCTCTCCCCCCTCCGAGTGGGCATAATAGAGAGAGCGAGAGTAGGCCCGATGTGCGATCTCGATCTGTATGGCCACATTAGCGACTATACTGGAGACATTTTCATAAGAGGGATATACTCTATTTGCATGGGTGTTTTGTTTTCTTGTGTGCGTATGCACCTACCCGTATGTATACTTTCTCTACTCTATTATTTCTTGCACCTATATACCTCATGCTTGTATCACTATTCACTCATACACTTGTAGATATTCTCCATGTACACTTCACACCACGTTCACCTAGGATCACTTATATCCACATGTTTGCACACATCACATAGAAATTCATGCTTAGGTGTCACTAACACCCCCCCCCCCCCCCCATATATAACACTTGTATATATCCATGCTCACTCACACTTATCACACACCATTTGTAGTTGATCCATGTTTAGGTTCACTACCACACACTCACTTGTAGATAATTACACACCACTCACTCTCATATATCCATGCTTAGTATAGATTTACTTACTTCTACCTTTTTCCATTCTTAGGATGATCAATAAAGATACTCTCTCGATAAAATACTAATTAAGAATCATGCATATTGCACACTACATTAAAAAAGAGCATTGCTATTGGCCAAATTTTGTCCCCTAACTGGGGGTCACTTCGTGATGGGCACTAGTCTAGTAGGGCACATTTATCCTAAGTAATATGACTCTCACCTTCGATTGTCCAAGTACCTTCGACGTATATCGAACGGTTCTCCACGCATTGTACCGCTTGATCGAAGTCATGACGAGAGGTATATCGCAGGGAACTCGTTCACGTACGTCGAGTATATCGAATTCGCTCTCACACGTACTGTCCCCACGAGGTATATACTTTCCCCATGAGGTATATAGTGAGACAACCCACAACCCACATACTTTCCCCACAAGGTATATAGTGAGACAACCCACATACCCATGATGTATATAGTGAGGCAACCCACAACTTGTCCACATGTACCAATTTCCTTCAAAAGCAAGACATATATCTTGGAAGTCATGCCAAAGGGGGGAACACCTTCCAATTAACCCAACAACTGCATAGCTGCATATAGGTGTTAAACCTAGTACACTCATGTTTAGTTTGTCAGTTTCTACCCAAAACTCTGCCGCACTGGCGGGTCGGAATGCCCCCATATTTTTGCGCAATTTTTAAATCGGGACTCTGCCCATGAGCCTGGTAATAAGCCTAAGCATAGTTTTTACATATTTTTCAAACCCAATTTTCCCAAGCCCGAGTCTCGTTCGACATTTATTTTTGCATTTATGTAAACCTAATAAGTGATAACCTAATAAACATAATAATAATCACGCTGAGACCCCTCTCTCATCTTTTTTTTTTTATCTTTCCAAAAAGTGTTGAAAAATATTTTTCCTCTTTTATCAAAAATACCAAAAACATTTTATGACACCAGCTTAAAATAATAACGGGTGGCCAGCCCTATACTAAATTAAATCAAAAATCTCAAGTGGATCATACTCAGCATCAACTATCGATACTAAATAAACATAGCTAACTACCCAGTACTATAATAAGCGGATGCCAAAAAATTCAAAACATACTATGAACATAATAACAACCATACAATAATTACCGAACAAGATAAAATGTGCGCATGTACCATGATAAAAGAAATACTCAATTAATACATCATAAATATATAAAGAAAGTACACCCGAATATGCTGTTAGGTCACAGGAAATACAACAATCTACGAGAAAGAAATATAAAAATGCTACATAAACTCCTTGGGTATAAACCCGATACACAAAATTAATGCTATCTAGATTTACAAACGGTAGGAAGCGGCCATAACAAAATCTCACAACAGTCCGCATCTGCTACGACTCCCAAAACACTGGATAGAAAAGCATCATGGGTATCCTTGCAGTGGGACACCTGTTGTACACAATATATATATATATATATATATATATATATATAAACGGGTCAGAGCCCGAGGTGTGAAAACATTTATAGCAAGTGCATTAAAATGCATAATAATTAACAAATGCACAATTTCATGATTTAAGTGGAGTCGCACTCTCATGGAATTCAAACTCACCCCTCGACTAAAGCGCGCGACTAAACATATGCACTTGTTCCTTAATTTATTTACCCGACACCTTTTAGGGATATCACCATCTTGATCTATGCATAGTCTACATCCGCCTAACCCTCGATCTCAAGTACAACTCATATATATATATATATATATATATATATATATATATATATATATGTATATATATTAACGTATACGTATACACAATATACCTTACAAGAGTCCATCCAATTGTAATTATTAACTTAAACAAGTCCTTAATGACATAATAGGTACACATTAACTCTTTATTCTTATAAAACATTCTTTCTCCATTCAACACACACCCGAGTACCAAGGACTAAACTTATACCCACTCCCAATATTGCACTACGTTTCGTACGTGGGACGTATGGCAAAGTGAAATCCAAACAAGGAACCCCCTCGATACACCATTCATTAACAATATTGGTCGTTGAGATCCATTATGCCCTCAACACACATAACCTATAACCTCAGCTACTTACTATGAGCAACTATCTCTTAGTACGTAAGTACGATCTCTCCTAAAATCTCTAGGGTCTATAAAAGATCCTTCTAGTTACTAAGCACAATCGTTCAACCCTAACAAGCACGTATACCCAACACAGAAAATGTACATCTTAGAACACCCAAATCAAATTCTCCTATAAGATATATATCATTACTCTAATTATATAACACAATCATTCAATCCTATTAACCATGTACATATAACCCACAAAATGTGCACTTCAAAATACTCATAACATATACGGTTATCGGATACAAATATACTACACAATGCTATCATCTTTCATGAATTACTCCCTTTATCCCGAGTTACCAGCCACCGAACTATTATCACACCGCCCTGGTAATAAAATAAAAACACAACGTATGGGAAGCAGTCATAGTTTCGAACCTAGAAGTGAGAACGAATCATACCCAAGACTTCTCACCCAGAATAAAAATCACACCATAAATAATGGATGACTATGACCTGGGGACTATACGCACCCTGCTCCTCAAGGCAGGGGACTCACCCACATCGCGCAACCTCCCATGATAGCATGTGCTGAGTATGCCCACACATTAACTATATATATCATTCTCACTATATATATATATATATATATATACATGCGATCACATCATATATATAAACCATCACACAAGGTATATACATTCGCACCATATATTTATACGTATATCTATACATATGTATGTATGTATATACTATCTCCAATCCGTATATATAAAGGTACTGAATTCGGATATATGTAGATAATTCTCATTATACTAAGCAACGCTGTGACGCAAACCTATCCCATTCATTTCCTTATACGATCCCTCACTCGAAACGTACTCATCCATTACACTTATTATACGATTAGTCTCCCAATATATCCAACATTAAGGATAATATCTCAAAATCAAACATACATATTAATCATCATACACATACCATCTATATCCAGATGCACACCGATATATAATAATTATCATGACTATCAGTATAAACACCAACTATCCTAGCCGGTGATATACTAAAACATATACTGTGATACCACTTGACTTCGAAAGCACCTAAGTACAAAGGGACTATCTCTATAACGTATGACCACTTCAGGATAGTCCATAACAATCACATTTATATAACTCGACTATCTTTTAGTCCTACTCTCATTCACTTAATTAAAAGAGGCACTATACCCTCGTAAGCCATTCCCAAATAGGCCCGAATACAGCCTTATCATCCTAAGGTACAAATCTCTTGAAATTATAATCTAACCCTCTATAATAAATTCATTAATAAGCTCACTAAGTTTTAAACCCAAAAGAAAAAGGATGTAAAAGAAAGTCCCATTCTTGGGCTAAAAAAAGAGGATAGGTCCATCGGCCCTTGATCCCCGGTCGACCGCGGTTCTAAATTTTTCCTTACAAAGGAGGCAGTAGGCTTTTCCCTTGAGGCGCGGTCGACCGGCCTCCTGGCCGTGGTCGACTGGCCAAACCAGATATCTCGGCCATTTTTCCCTTTTGGACAAAACCAAAATTTCCAAAAACCCCATATATCATTTTCTAACCACAAATTTTCAACCCAAACATGTTCCTAACCTCAAAACTCATCCCATCAATTTATATGTCATCAATCCCATATATAATCATCAAATTCAAGATTTATTCCAAAAATCTAGGTTTTGACATATAAACACAAAATCCATATTTTATACCCACAAATCATAAAATAAATTACACACATGAATTATTTATCAAGATTAATCACTTGCCTAAAAGTTGTAGAGGTTGAATCTTCCTCGAAATCATGGATTTTAGCTGGAACTCCAAAGCTCTAAGATTTTCTCCTCTTTTATCTTTCTCTTTTCTTCTCTCTCTCTCTCTCTAGGATTTTCTCAATCTCAAAATGAGATTGTTATCTCGCGTAGGCTTTTTAAGCCTTAGATCCAAGATACTCGACTTTAAATGATAATACACACTTTAAATGACTCGTTTACTCCAATTCGAGTCAAACTAACTTAAAATATTTCGGAACCTAATTAAACCCAAGTATAGTCATTTTGACTGTCTGGACCCATCCGAGATCAATTGTGCATTCAGAATCATCATCCAAAATACTTTATAACATTCTCAAATTCTGACCCCATTTTCTAAATTAAAAATTTTCCAACTCAATTAAATTTTATTTCTCCCAAATAAATTAAAATTCCCAGTCCTATAAATCACAGGGTATTACACATTTTTCCTTCCTTGTACCAAAAATATTTTCCTCCCTTTACCCGAAAACATGTTTGTCCTCATCTTTCCCAAAAATGTCAAAAATATTTTTCCTCTATTCCAAAAAAAAAATCCCAATTTTTCTCCTTCTCAAGTCGATCGCATAACCTTGGTCTGGATCCCTATTATCTTCGGTTTTTACTCGAACCGCCCTGAGGGTCCGTCATTCCCCTCACTTCCTCTGAATCCAAAATTCATCTTTTTTCCATGGAGAACATAGACAAAATACCGAATGTGCAGCCAAATTTGATGACGGTCCTAAGTCAACTCACTACCAAGATTGACAACTTTCAAACCGAGGTTTATGAGATACAACGAAATTGGGTTCCTGTTCCCAAAGAGCCTGAGGTCTGTAATACCCTGTATTTTTGGCGATATTTATTTTTGGGATTAATTAATTAAATGAGAATTAATTGGGAATAAATTCGGATAAAATACTAGCGAGATGTGAATTGGTATTTGACTATATTGAGTATATATGATGATATATGAATATTGAATTATGAAATTTGTCGTGAGATTGATATACGACAATTTGGACATTTTATTAGGACGCGTGAGACAGTCGCGTCAGGATATAATTATTTTAATTATAAAAGTGAATTTAAATTCTATTAACCATATGGTCATTTTGAGTGCACCAACGCGTCCGGAAGGGTCGAGATAGTCAGAAAACACTAGTCGGGGGTTTAGTTTGGGTCCCGGTGTATTTTTAGGCCATATCGGCAACATAAAGGGTATTTTGGTAATTTTATATTTTTGGGAATTAAAAGTGATGAAAATTAGTAAATTATATCTGATTCAGGAAACCAACCACTAAACCCACTACCAACCATATTGACCCGTAAGACTACGGGGAGTTTTAGAATTAGGTTTTCTAAGTTCCCAAAACAAACCCTAGCCACCATAGCCATTGGAGAAGAAAGCTTGGAGAGAGAGAGATAGAAGGGAATTCTGCAGAAAGAGAGAGGGAACTCCTTCAAATCGTCATCAAAATCTGAGATTGAATCAAGGCAAGTGGTTTAATTTACATTTTATGCAGTAAATGTTTCTTCCATGTTAGAAATCTTGATAATCATTCTTGTTTGGGAGATAAAGGAAAACCCATGAAATTGGAGTTGTTAGTCTAATTTTGGATGTAGGTTTGCATGTAGAAACGTTATTGGAAGATTGAATTAAGAGAATTACAAATTTATGTGATATAAAAACGGATTAAATTCTGGGAATTGATGATGATAAATTCTAGGGTTTATGTTCTTGAAAAATTGGGGAAAGGAGTAGAGACTTGTGATTTGATGATGTTTAGGAAGAATTAATCCTTTAAAATACGTTAGTATGTGACTTTAACATGTTTAGGGACGATTAGAGACCTTAAACAATTGTTAGATTGAGGTTTGGATGAGATTTGAGGTGTAGAGAAATTGGAAAAACGAGATAGGATTTCTGGGCTTGAATCTGGTCACTCGTTAGAAGACCTACCCAGGTCGTTCGAACGAGCTCATTCGAACGAGCTCATTCGAACGAGCTTCTAACGAGTTGACAGTTTGGGGTTCTAACGAGATGGATGTTCATTCGATAATCTCGTTCGAACGAGATCTCGTTAGATAGCCCAGTTCGTTCGAACGAAATCTCGTTCGAACAGCCTCGTTCGAACGAGACTTCTAACGAGCTGGCAGTTTAGGCCTTTTTGGCCTGTTTTGATTTTGGGAGTCCCGTAAACTTGTTCGAGGATAGAGATAACATTCCTTTGATGATGTATTGGTATACTTGGGACAATTGGGACATAATGAGGAGTAAATTATATAATTGTGAAACGAATCAAATAGACACTTTGAGTTGAGACGTGAGTGCCTACTATGACGTGAGAATAAATTATGGCGTGTATGATTACGAACCGGGATTATATAAATTGTATAAATTATAAGTTGGTACGAGAATCCGATAAGTACTACAATTAAACTGCGGTGATTACTAAGATGCGTGTTTACTTAGTATTGATATATGATTTGTGTGTATGACTTACCTACCATACTTGCTATCACGGGAGGTTTGCGTTTGCTTAGGGCCCTCTAATCCTTGTGTTGTCCGGATTTAGACTGGTTACCTCGATGAACATAGGTCAGAGAAGGACTTATTGAGATGTTAATAAGTCTGCTAATCGTGGGAGCGCAGGTATGTGCGTGACCCATGTGATGTGACTGTGTTCGCCTCCACTGTGTGTGTGATTTGTGTTATCTGAACTATTCCTGAGAGATTCAGAATACGTGATTCCTTATGTACGTGATGTACCGGGATGGATAGCAGAGTATGTGTGCACCGTAGCTTAGTCTCGGGGTGCTTATATTGTATATTTATGTTGTGGAAAATATACACTTTATTACGGGAACTTTCATATGGAATTGTTTGTATAAAATTGGAATAACAAAAAGGGATGATCTATAATGAGTTGTATTACTTTTATGTGAGAACCTGAATTTACGTTGAGCCCCCTATTTAATTACGAGCGTTATAAAGTTAATGGGAACCGAGTAATAAGGGTAGAACTTATGATAATATAGCTAGATATGATGTCACTTAGCTAGTGGTTTGTGTCATTTCAGATGGGTACTTACGTTAGGAGTGCACAGTTCGACGAGATGTGAGAATTTCATGTGAGTGCACGTCCTAACATGTACTTTGCATTTAAAGTTTTAAATGTTTTTAAAGAACTTGCAGGTTTTTAAAATATCTCCACATTGGGGCTCTGACCCGTTTGCTTTCAAATCTATTTTTGTAAAATCATTTTAGGTGCCCAGCCACAAGGACACCATGCATAGGATACTCATTCAGGTGACGAGCTGTAGTTGTTTGTGGAAGCTACAGGGATTTTCTTTTAGACGCTTCTACCATTTGGATTCCATATTCAGTATTCTTCTGTTGTAGGGAATGTTGCCCAAATTCTATTAGAGACATTTCCATTTCAGTTTTTCAGACTTTGGCATGTATTTATTCAGTATTTCGTTACTTATTTCAGTTGTGGGATTTGTTGTGAGGAGTTTTTCCTCCGAATTTATTTATATCATGTGATGGTTATTGTATTATTTCGTTATGGTGAATGGTGATATTATTCTTGCATTAAATCTTTTACTGCATGTTAATCAGACTTTAATTAAAATTTGACAACTTACTTTTTAAATACTAGGTGGTTAGTAATAATAAAATGTTTTCGACAGTGATGCTATTAACTGAGCCAACTTGGCATTTTGATTTAATTTAATAAAGGAGTAGCTACCCGGTATTTAATTAGTCGGGGTGTCACAGGTGGTATCAGAGCATCAGGTTCTAGTGTCCTTTAGGATCTGTACGAATATTATGTTTCCACTACGTTTTCTTTGATATAGAACCCTATATTTTAGGACTGTTGTACTCTTTTTGTGTATGCTTCGTTCTTTAGCTATCTAAAGTTTATAAACTGTGAACTTATAAACTTTATTCTTATTTCAGATGCCTCCATGACGTGCACGATGAGTTCCCAGGGATGCAACGCCAGAACCCCAGCCCGCTCCAGTTCAAGGCATGATGAACGCCGCTGAGGTTGCAGCCATTGTAGCCCAAGCGGTAAATGCCGCAATTGCCGTAGTTCAGCAGGCACCGCCTCAGGCGCCGGTTTCCGTGCCAGTACAGGCAAATGCATTCCCGTCTGCTTGGGAACGTGTACGTGACGCTTTTCAGAAAGTGCATCCGCCAGAGTTTGCAGGTAGCTCAGATGTGGTAGTCTCGAGCCAGTGGAGGAAGGATATACAGAGGCACTTGAGGATGTATGAGTGCACGGATGTTCAGAAGAAGGTGCTAGCTACTTTCAAGATAGTTGGATCTGCGCTGCAGTGGTGGGAGTCTATTACCACCATGGAGGAGATGGATACTCTCACTATTCAGGACTTTTGGGTGCGGTTCGACCGCAAGTATTTTTCGTCAGCTGTTCACACGAAAATGAGGAGGAAACTGATGAATCTGAAGCAAGAGGGTAAGACCGTGGCCGAGTATGAGGCCGAGTTCACGAATTTGTTGAATATCGTTCCGGATGAGATACCAACAGAAAAGAAGAAGATTGAGAAATTCACCGACGAGTTGACATGGAGGATCCGTCAGCATCTGTTAGGGAACCTTTCGTTGGCCACTTATTATGATGTGGTTAACGCTGCTTTGTTACACTGCCAGGATCACCGCTTTCATATGGCTGAGGGCAAGAGATCAGGAGAGTCTAGCCATCAGGGCAGGACAGGAGGACATGGTGCCGGTGGGGCACAATCTGTTCAGGGGCAGAGACAGGGTGAGCAGGGTTCCCAGCAGGGGGATCAGAAGAGGTTCAGATCAGGGAATTACAGGCATGGACAGGGAGGTTTCCATCAGGGCCATCAGGGTCCAAACGGCCATCAGGGCCAACAGGGGCAGAATGGGCAGCAGTTTCAGCAGGGCCAGCAGGGCCAAGGGAGGAATGGTAACGGCCACCAGGGCCGGGGACAACAGGGGCAGAGAGGAGGGAACTTCCCAGGGAAGTGTTTTGTTTGTGGCAAGACTGGCCATAAACGACAGGATTGTCCTGATAGGGGCAAGGCCCCACAGCAGCAGAAGCAGGGTGCTCGCCAGGAGCCGCAGAGGCCTATGTTTCCCGCCGCTCTCCCCGCACCGCCACAGATGGCAGCATTGCCACCCATTCCAGCAGTCCCAGCTCAGCAGGGGCAGCTACAGTATGGACGTGTCTATAACATACACCAAGCAACAGTTCTATAGGCACGACCCGCGATTGAGGGTACGTTTCCTATCCATGGCACTATAGGTCGGGTATTGTTTGATACGGGGGATACACATTATTTTATAGCTACACATTTCGTGAAAGCCTTAGGGTTGTTAGCTACGGCAGAGAGCACAGTGACTTGTGTCGACTCACCATTGGGGAATGGGTCACTTATTTTCTTTATATGTCGGGGAGTGGGGGTAGAGATTGGTAGTCCGGTATTACCTGCAGATATGTTGGTATTAGATATGCATGTTCACGATGTGATTATCGGTATGGATTGGATCGCTAATTATAGAGCCATGATTGACTGCTTCGGTGGGAGCATTGTTTTTACCATTCCGGGGCAAAAGGTGTTTGTAGTGGCGATGCCTCGCCCAGAGGGAGGCTCGACCGCTCATTTGTATTACCTAGAGGAGGATACCTCTAAGGAGGTTGTGATTCCTTTAGATTCGATCCTAGTTGTCAGGGAGTATTTGGATGTGTTTCAGAAGATACCAGGCCTACCCCCCAGTCGAGAGATAGACTTTATTAAAGACCTATTGCCAGATACGAGACCTATAGCACGCGCACCGTACCGTATGGCTCCGGCAGAGATGCGAGAGCTACGAGATCAGATAGAGCAACTGTTAGGTCAGGGCTTTATTCGTAGGAGTACCTCACCTTGGGGCGCTCCAGTTTTATTTGTGAAGAAGATGGACGGTTCACTGAGATTGTGTGTGGACTACCGAGAGTTGAATAAGGTCACGATACGGAATAAGTATCCGTTGCCTCGAATCGATGACTTATTCGACCAGTTGAGAGGAGCTTCTTTCTTCTCGAAGATTGATTTGAGATCGGGATACCATCAGTTGCGTATCAGGGAGGAGGATGTCTCGAAGACTGCGTTCTTGTCGAGATATGGTTCTTACGAGTTTCGGGTTATGCCTTTTGGTTTGACCAACGCTCCAGCAGTGTTTATGGACTTGATGAACAGAGTGTTCAGGGATTTCCTAGATCGGTTTGTCATTGTCTTCATCGATGATATTCTGGTTTACTCCCAGATAGAGGAGGAGCACGCCAAACATTTGAGGCAAGTTTTGCAGACACTACCTCAGAACGAGTTGTATGAAAAGTATGAGAAATGCGGTTTTTGGCTGAAGGAGGTCCAGTTTTTGGGACATATTATTTCCTACCGGGGAATATCTGTTGATCCGAGGAAGGTATCCGCGGTGAGGGAGTGGGGACAGCCCACGACACCAACGAAGATTCGTAGTTTCTTGGGTCTAGCAGGATACTACAGGAGGTTTATTCGGGGTTTCTCGAAGATAGCAGGTCCTTTGACACATCTGACTCGTAAGGGTGTGCCATTCATTTGGAGTGATGCCTGTTAGTTGGCATTCGATGAATTGAAGGATAAATTGACCTCAGTACCTGTGTTAGCATTGCCGAGACCGGGAGTTGAGTATTTGGTTTACACCGATGCGTCTTTTCAAGGACTTGGAGGTGTATTGCAACAGGAGAGACAGGCCATAACTTATGCTTCCCGTAAGCTTAAGCCTCATGAGAAGAATTACCCCACGCATGATTTGGAATTGGCGGCGGTGGTATTTGCCCTACGGATTTGGAGACACTATCTTTTGGGGGAGAAGTTCCAATTGTTCACGGACCACAAGTCCCTACAGTACCTGTTCATGCAAAAGGAGTTGAACATGCGGCAAAGGAGGTGGCTTGAGTTTGTGAAGGACTACCAGTTCGATATCCAGTATCACCCGGGTAAGGCTAACGTGGTAGCAGACGCGTTGAGATGTAGGCCAGCAGATGAGGTGGCAGGGGTGTGGAAGGCAAAGTGGAAGGAGTTGGGACACCAGGATGCAGTGGCCCGATCTTTCATGTCTGTGATGACCGTTACACCGCAGATTGTCATGAAGGTAGTACGGGCACAGGCTAATGACTTGTTCTGTCAGGAGCAGATAGTTCGATTACTAGCAGAGGGAGCCGAGTCCTATACCGTTAGCTCAGACGGGGGATTACGCTTCAATGGGAGATTGGTGGTTTCGGAAGGGGAGTAATTGCGACACGAGGTGATGGCAGAGTCGCACGGCTCACGGTTCGCGGTACATCCCGGAGGGGACAAAATGTACCAAGACATGAGACGGCAGTATTGGTGGAGCGGTATGAAGAGAAATATTGCTGAGTTTGTTTCGAAACGCGCCACTTGCCAGCTAGTAAAAGTGGATCACCAGAAATCGACAGGATTTCTACAGCAGTTGGAGGTCCCGGTGTGGATGTGGGAGAGCATATCCATGGATTTTATCATGGGGTTGCCTACGTCGCAGAGGGGTCACGACTCCGTTTGGGTAATTGAGGACAGATTGTCCAAAGTCGCTCACTTTTTACCCGTAAGGACTGACTACACTACGGGACAGTATGCCCAGCTCTTCATTTCATAGGTTGTGAGACTTCACGGTGTGTCCCTAAATATCGTGTCTGACAGAGACAAGATATTTGTTTCGCGGTTTTGGGAGAGTTTCCAAGAGGCCATGGGCACAGAATTGCGGTTGAGTACGTCTTACCATTCGCAGACCGATGGGCAGACCGAGCGCACAAATCAGATGTTGGAGGACATGCTACGCATGTGCATTATTGACTTTGGAGGTGGATGGGAGTAATACCTCCCACTGGTAGATTTTGCTTATAATAACTCCTACCAGTTCACTATTGGCATGGCTCCATTTGAGTCGTTGTACGGTAGGCCTTGTCGTTCCCCAGCATGTTGGTTAGAGGTGGGGGACAACAAAATACTTGGGCCGGAAGTGATTCAGGATACTTCGGTAAGGATTGAGTTGATTCGGAGTCGGATTCGAGTAGCTCAAGACCTGCAGAAGAGTTATGCTGATGCGAAGAGATCTTTCAGGGAGTTCCAAGTGAGGGACCAGGTTTAGCTCAGAGTATCTCCTATGAAGGGGATTATGCATTTTGGGAAGAAGGGGAAGTTGGCACCGAGGTATGTGGGACCATTCCCTATTATTGAGTGGATTGGACCGGTTGCGTATAGACTCGGATTACCGGAGCATTTACACCGAATTCACGATGTGTTTCATATTTCCTCGCTAAGGAAATATCTCAGGGACGATTTGGCTCATTCTCACATCGCTTTGGAGGAGATTGATCTACAACCTGATAGCTCCTACGAGGAGGGGCCGATTGCTATTTTGGACCGAAGTGAAAGGAAGCTGTGGTCAAAGATAGTTCTGTTAGTGCGTGTTCAGTGGCGACATCACAATGTCGAGAAGTCCACATGGGAACGCGAGGATGAGATGCACGATCGTTATCCAGAGTTGTTCTTATCAGGTACTTTCTAGTTTCGAATTTCGGGACGAAATTCTGTTATTAGGGGGGAAGTACGTAATACCCCGTATTTTGGCGATATTTATTTTTGGGATTAATTAATTAAATGAGAATTAATTGGGAATTAATTCGGATAAAATACTAGCAAGATGTGAATTGGTATTTGACTATATTGAGTATATATGATGATATATGAATATTGAATTATGAAATTTGTCGTGAGATTGATATACGACAATTTGGACATTTTATTAGGACGCGTGAGACAGTCGCGTCAGGATATAATTATTTTAATTATAAAAGTGAATTTAAATTCTATTAACCGTATGGTCATTTTGAGTGCGCCAACGCTATCGGAAGGGTCGAGATAGTCAGAAAACACTAGCCGGGGGTTTAGTTTGGGTCCCGGGGTATTTTTAGGCCATACCGGCAACATAAAGGGTATTTTGGTAATTTTATATTTTTGGGAATTAAAAGTGATGAAAATTAGTAAATTATATCTGATTCAGAAAACCAACCACTAAACCCACTACCAACCATATTGACCCATAAGACTACGGAGAGTTTTAGAATTAGGTTTTCTAAGTTCCCAAAACAAACCCTAGCCACCATAGCCATTGGAGAAGAAAGCTTGGAGAGAGAGAGATAGAAGGGAATTCTACAGAAAGAGAGAGGGAACTCCTTCAAATCGTCATCAAAATCTGAGATTGAATCAAGGCAAGTGGTTTAATTTACATTTTATGCAGTAAATGTTTCTTCCATGTTAGAAATCTTGATAATCATTCTTGTTTGGGAGATAAAGGAAAACCCATGAAATTGGAGTTGTTAGTCTAATTTTGGATGTAGGTTTGCATGTAGAAACGTTATTGGAAGATTGAATTAAGAGAATTACAAATTTATGTGATATAAAAATGGATTAAATTCTGGGAATTGATGATGATAAATTCTAGGGTTTATGTTCTTGAAAAATTGGGGAAAAGAGTAGAGACTTGTGATTTGATGATGTTTAGGAAGAATTAATCCTTTAAAATACGTTAGTATGTGACTTTAACATGTTTAGGGACGATTAGAGACCTTAAACAATTGTTAGATTGAGGTTTGGATGAGATTTGAGGTGTAGAGAAATTGGAAAAACGAGATAGGATTTCTGGGCTTGAATCTGGTCACTCGTTAGAAGACCTACCCAGGTCGTTCGAATGAGCTCATTCGAACGAGATTCTAACGTGTTGACAGTTTGGGGTTACAACGAGACGGATGTTCGTTCGATAATCTCGTTCGAACGAGATCTCGTTAGATAGCCCAGTTCGTTCGAACGAAATCTCGTTCGAACAGCTTCGTTCGAACGAGACTTCTAACGAGCTGGCAGTTTAGGCCTTTTTGGCCTGTTTTGATTTTGGGAGTCCCGTAAACTTGTTCGAGGATAGAGATAACATTCCTTTGATGATGTATTGGTATACTTGGGACAATTGGGACATAATGAGGAGTAAATTATATAATTGTGGAACGAATCAAATAGACACTTTGAGTTGAGACGTGAGTGCCTACTACGACGTGAGAATAAATTATGGCGTGTATGATTACGAACCGAGATTATATAAATTGTATAAATTATAAGTTGGTACGAGAATGCGATAAGTACTATAATTAAATTACGGTGATTACTAAGATGCGTGTTTACTTAGTATTGATATATGATTTGTGTGTATGACATACCTACCATACTTGCTATCACGGGAGGTTTGCGTTCTCTTAGGGCCCTCTAATCCTTGTGTTGCCCGGATTTAGACTGGTTACCTCGATGAACATAGGTCAGAGAAGGACTTATTGGGATGTTAATAAGTCTGCTGATCGTGGGAGCGCAGGTATGTGCGTGACCCATGTGATGTGACTGTGTTCGCCTCCACTGTGTGTGTGATTTGTGTTATCTGAACTATTCTTGAGAGATTCGGAATACTTGATTCCTTATGTACGTGATGTACCGGGATGGATAGCAGAGTATGTGTGCACCGCAGCTTAGTCTCGGGGTGCTTATATTGTATATTTATGTTGTGGAAAATATACACTTTATTATGGGAACTTTCATATGGTATTGTGTGTATAAAATTGGAATAACAAAAAGGGATGATCTATAATGAATTGTATTACTTTTATGTGAGAACCTGAATTTATGTTAAGCCCCCTATTTAATTGCGAGCGTTATAAAGTTAATGGGAACCGAGTAATAAGGGAAGAACCTATGACAGTCTAGCTAGATATGATGTCACTTAGCTAGTGGTTTGTGTCATTTCAGATGGGTACTTACGTTAGGAGTGCACAGTTAGACGAGAGGTGAGAATTTCATGTGAGTGCACGTCCTAACATTACTTTGCATTTAATGTTTTAAATGTTTTTAAAGCACTTGCAGGTTTTTAAAATATCTCCACATTCGGGCTCTGACCTGTTTGCTTTCAAATCTATTTTTGTAAAATCATTTTAGGTGACCATCCACAAGGACACCATGCATAGGATACTCATTCAGGTGACGAGCTGTAGCTTTTTGTGGAAGCTACAAGGATTTGCTTTTAGACGCTTCTACCATTTGGATTCCATATTCAGTATTCTTCAGTTGTAGGGCATGTTGCCCAAATTCTATTAGAGACATTTCCATTTCAGTTTTTCAAACTTTGGCATGTATTAATTCAGTATTCAGTATTTCGTTACTTATTTCAGTTGTGGGATTTGTTGTGAGGAGTTTTTCCTCCGAATTTATTTATATCATGTGATGGTTATTCTATTATTTCGTTATGGTGAATGGTGATATTATTCTTGCATTAAATCTTTTACTGCATGTTAATCAGACTTTAATTAAAATTTGACAACTTACTTTTTAAATACTAGGTGGTTAGTAATAATAAAATGTTTTCGACAGTGATGCTATTAACTGAGCCAACTTGGCATTTTGATTTAATTTAATAAAGGAGTAGCTACCCGGTATTTAATTAGCCGGGGTGTCACAAGGTCCTCTTCTCTCGCGCTATGGGTCCGCTCATACCCGAGCCTATCTGAGTTCCCGTGGAATACCAATATGCTCCACGTGATCCTCCTGCTAATGGGCCACCACCATCCCAGCTTCGTATGCTGAATCTTGGGGAGACACAACCTAACTTACCTATGACCATTGATCCAAAGGAGGAAGAGTTAAACAAGGTCAAGGAACACCCTAAGATGTTAACTTACCTTGCAGTGGGACACCTGTTGTACACAATATATATATATATATATATATATATATATATATATATATATATATATAAAATAAGTTAGGGAAGTTTTTGAATTGTCTACACATTTTAACGGTCAAGATGTGTGCCACCAACTTACACATTTTTACACATTTTCAGGGTTCAGATCACCTCGCTTTCTTTTTTACCAACCTATCCCTTATTACTTTGATTTCCCCCTCTTTTATACTCACCAAAATTACACTTTCATTAAAAAATAAGGGTATTTTTGTAACATTCTCTCACTCATACTCTTTCACACAGACACCCTCACCCGTCTCCCTCATTCTCTCGCCCCAAACCCACCCCCCGTAGATTTCACCTCTCTCCCTCATTCTCTCGCTCCAAGCCCTAGCCACTGCTGCCCTAGCCGCCGCCTCCCTCCTCCGTTCCAGTCACGTAGTCTCTCTCTCTCTCTCTGTCACACGCATACTTACACACACTTACACATAAACACACACACGTACTCATAAACACGCACACACAAACATGCACATAAACACACACACAAACACACACACACACACACACACACTTGAACCATTGGTTTTAAAGTTTAGATGCATACACATGATTTTTGGTTCCTGTTTTTTTTTTTTGCTATGTACAGAACTCACACATGTATTGTGTTTATATTACTGATTTGGGGTTTGATGATTACATATATACCTGATTTTTTGATGTATGTTTCTGATTTAATATAAATATTGTGTTTATATTACTGATTAGGGGTTTGATGTAACTTTCATTGACTATTTGGTAGGGAATCAAGAATTGAAGATCGAATCAGGTATGCCTTCTTCATTCTTTCTCAGATTGAGATTTTTTAGGGCTTCGTTTTGTTCATTTAAAGTTTTTTTTGAACTTCGAACCATTTGTTTTAAAGTTTAGATGCATTTTTTTCACTTAATCCTACACATAATTTTTGGTTTCATTTTTTTTGCTATGTACAGACCTCACACATGTATTGTGTTTATATTACTGATTCGGGGTTTGATGATTACATAAATACCTGATTTGTTATTGTATGTTTCTAATTTACTACAAATATTGTGTTTATATTACTGATTTGGGGTTTGATGTAACTTTCATTGACTATTTGGTAGGGAATCAAGAATTGAAAATCGAATCAGGTATGCCTTCTTCACTCTTTCTCAGATTGAGATTTTTAGGGATTTTTTTGTTCATTAAAAGTTTTTTTGGACTTTGTACCATTTGTTTTAAAGTTTAGATGCATTTTTTTTCACTTAATCCTACACATGATTTTTGGTTCCATTCTTTTTGCTATGTACATAACTCACATGTGTATTTTAAGGGGTAATCACACGTGTTTTTTATTACATATATACATAATTAAATTTTTTGGATATATGCATTATATATATATTCTAATCTTTTAGACCTGTACCTAAGAATATTAATGTGAATAAGGGTTTTGTTTTTGGTATATAGGCTTGACCATGGTTGTAATTTTCAACTGTGTACTGGATTTTGTTTTGCCCCTAATTCTTATCTTTAATTTACTGGTTTAATGAGAGTGGGAGTGGGGTGTGTAATTATTTTGTGAATGGGAGGTATGAAGGGGATTGGGTGGATAGGATTGATGTGTATCTCCCCCCCCCCCCCCCCCCCCCCCCCACACCCCACATCCTATATATTTATTTATAATATAAAACAGGATGCATATATGCATATATGAAGCAACATATAAGCATATCCATATATGCATTTGCATATATGCAGCAACATATATGTAGCTTTATATATGGAGAAGTATATGTGTAGGCTGCATATATGTATCGGCATATATGCAAGCTGCATATATGCAGATGCCTATATGTTGCTGCATATATGCGAACCATGATCGTTTTTCTTTTGAAGGAGAATTTTTAGACGTACAAACCTTATTTAGGAATGAAGTAACTCCGTGGAAGTATGATCTTTCCTTCCACACACACACACGCACAAACTCGCACTTCATATATGCTTACACACACACGTGCCCCCTGCCCCGTCCACTCCCCCTTCCCCACTCACACACGCACACATGCGCATATAGACACACACACAAACATGCACTACATATATGCAGATTGCATATATGCATACACGCAAACACGAGCACACGCACACACGCGCCCCCTGCCCCATCCCCTCCCCTCTTCCCCACTCACACGCGCACACAAACACACACACAAACACGCACACACGAACACACGCGCACATAAACACACACAAACACGCACAACCGCACACACGTGCACTGCATATATGCATACACGCAAACATGAGCACACGCACACACGCACCCTCTGCACCTGCCCCATCCCCTCTTCACCACTCACATGGGCAGATGAACACACAAACATGAACACACGCGCCCCCTTCCACACTCACACATGCACACACGCGCACACACAAACACACACAAACACACACAATAACGGTTGGGATTTGCTTAAAAAAATAAAGGGTTGTGATGAAAAATAAGATTTCGTTATCCCATTCAAACGTTTTCTCATCTCGCTAAAATTTATCTCACTTCCAATAAAACCAATAGACGAAACTACCTCACTCCTCATATCTCTCTGCCACCCTCGATTCTTCTCTATCTTGCTTCTTCTCTCCTCCATTGAAATTAATTAACTAGAACAAGAGGTACATCCCAGATCTCTATTCGTTTTTGTTTTTCAGTTTGAAGGTTTGTAAATTAGGATATTTTCTTCAATTGTTCATTTTTTTCGTGCAGATCTTCAATTGTTCGTTTTAACCATTGAATCACCCATAATTTTTTACCCCTGGTTTTTTTACCGAAATGAAAAGCAGCTCTTCCCTTTTATTAAAACGACTTCGTTTTCTCCAGGGACTCACATTTCTTAAATGGTAAAATACTTATTCCTATATAATGCTCACGGTTTTGATTTAATCGCTAAAAGTTGTGCTACAGATGTCGATCAAATTAGCTATTGTTTTGTGTTTCTTTGGCACTCATTGGATTGAAAAGAATATCTAGGACTGTTTTTTATGCTTTTTTTATGCTAGCCTATACAATGTTGGAAAATATATATATATATATATATATATGCATTTTCATATATATCCAATCTGCATATATATGCATATGCTACATATATATGCAGCATATGCATATATATACAGATTGCATATATAGTACGGAAATAGATTCAAGTTTCTTTCCTATTATATCTAGCGGAGAGTAATACATAAAAGTTAACTATAGGTTGCTCTGCATTTGGTTTTGGATGCACATTGTAAGTATGAAATTTTGTTATTTTGTAGAGCATCCGGTTAACTGCTAATGCTTAGTTGCAAGGGAAGTGTATGGTGATGCGACACGAATTGAGATATTATGTCTATATTTTAGAGTCAGGTATAGTATTTGGTTTACGGTTTATGGTTTATGGTTTATTTTATTTTTATTTTTATTTTCACTTTCTTTCCATATGTTGCAAACACCATTTGCCTTGAAAGTATAGAATGAACCTAACTCAAACGATGATGAAGTTGATGGTTTCCCCCCATTGAAAGCCAATATGAACAGTGCCTGCAGAATTGTTGGGGGATGATTTTGTAGAAGAATTATGAGTCCCGAAAATAACTGATATTTAAACAAGATGGAGTAGTAAATGGATTATATCAAGATGGAATAGCAAATGGTTTAGCTGTAGATAAAATATTTATCTCATTCTCTCAATGTTAATGTCTAGACTATATGTTCATTTTGTTCCATCACTTTACATAAATAAATTGGAAATTAGTATGTGTTTAATTCATTGATTCAAGAGTGGTTCGTTTGTTCAGATGAGTATAGTGATTAGTAAGTGTTTACTTTAAAGTTTGCGGGTTTCAAATATTGACTATTTGAGATTCTTAAATTGACTATTATATTGAGTGTTCAAAACAATATCCTTTTCATTTGGTACTCCACCTCTAATATGATCTCTTCCTCACATCTTTTTTCATTAGTTAATTTCTTTATTGTTTTTACCTTTTTAAAGGTGGGTTTTGTCAGCCAATGGCTTGCACTATCGATTTCAGGTACCTGGATGAAGGATTTGGGGGTAAATGCGTTGGGTCTATTGATGTTGACGATGTACATGAGAATTTAGCGCCCGTTGACACAACCCTGTTTTACACAGGTATGTCTTCTCGATCATATACTCACACACGTGCACACAAACACAAACGCACACACTCTCACTTCATATATGCATACACGCACACACGCTCCCCCTGCCCTGTCCCCTCTCCCTTCCCCACTCTCACACGCACACACGCTCCCCCTCCGTCCCCGTCCCCGTCCCCTCCCCCACCCCCTTCCCCACTCACACACGCACACACGGGCATACAAACACACACACATGCGCCCCCTGCCCGTCCCCTCCCCCTACCCCACTCACACACGAGCACACAAACGCACACACGCGCCCCCCACCCGTCCCATCCCCCTTCCCCACTCACACACGCACACACATGCACACAAACACACACGCACACAAACACACGCACACACGCGCCCCCTACCTGTCCTCTCCTCCCTTCCCCACTCACACGCACATAAACACACACACAAACATTCACACACGCACCCCTGCCCATCCCCTCCCCCCTTTCCCACTCACACACGTGGACACAAACACACACACACACACACTCATACTGCATATATGCAGTGACATATATGCATATGCATATATGCACTGCATATTTGCATACACGTACACATGCACCGCCTGCCCCGTCCCCTCCCCCCTTCACCACTCACACACGTACACACGTGCACAAACACACACACACACACACACACACACACACGCAGACATGCTCCCCCTGCCCGTCCCCTCCCCTTTCCCCACTCACACACGCATAAACAAACACACACACACACACACACACACAGACATGCGCCCCATATGCATATTCAATGTACTTTTTTAACTATTTTCACAGCTCTTATTTAGTGTTTTAGATTTTTCGTTTATGTATATCTTTATTTTGAGTTCTATATTCTAGAGATTTGTTGTTTAGAATAGATGCAATAACACTTCTTGGGTGTAATACATCTGTTCAAATAGTTATTTTTTCTTAATATCATTATTTTTTTTATTCGTAGACCAAATATGATAATGGCCAGAGGTGGGAAGCAGGATGGGAAGACAGCAGTAGTAGCACCTAATCCAGAAGCACCATGGCACAGACATTTTGAGGAAGTCCCACATATTCTCCTTTCCCTGCCTTCTAGCTCCCATCTCCGAATTTGGATTTTTTTTTAATTTGTTGGATTTATTGTTACCCTTTAAATAAGGTGGATAGTCCAATAAGCAAATGAGACTATGTCCAATTTTTTTTTAAAAATTGACACTTTATTTTTTTGAGACAATTAATTTGATTGGTGAATATTGTATATTTCGTTTTATATGTGAATTTGTTTGAAAAATTTAGAAAATTGGATGTTGGACTATTTGTTATTTGTTAAGTACGGTGAATAGTTTCATAAACAAAGGAGATTATGCCCAATTTTTTTAAAAATTTGACACTTTGTTTTTTTGAGACAATGTGAATTCGATGGATGAATATTGCATATTTCCTATTATATGTGAATTTATTTGATGAATCTAGACTATTTGAATGTTATTGGACTATTTGACATTGGTTTAAAATTACACTTCGAAATTTTTGCATTTCGCTATTACGTACTTTGAAAAATTGTCGTCGTTTCGCGATTACGTACTTTGGAAAATTTTGTCGTACCTTCACGCACGGGGATACGCTAGTATATATATATCAAGAGAGATATATAAACAGATCAGAGCTCGAGGTGTGAAAGCATTTATAGCAAGTGCATTAAAATGCATAATAATTAATAAATGCACAATTTCATGATTAAGTAGAGACTCACTCTCATGGAATTCAAACTCACCCCTCAACTAAAGCGCGCGCCTAAACGTATGTACTTGTTCCTTAATTTATTTACCCGACACCTTTTAGGGATATCACCATCTTGATCTATGCATAGTCTACATCCGTCAAACCCTCGATCTCAAGTACAACCCAAAATCTTCTCATTCTACCATACCCTAAGTTTACTCCCAAACTTATATATATATATATATATATATATATATATATATTAACGTATATGTATACACAATATACCTTACTAGAGTCCATCCAATTCTAATTATTAACTTAAAAAAGTCCTTAATGACATAATAGGTACACATTAACTCCCTATTCTTATAAAACATTCTTTCTCCATTCAACACACACCCGAGTATCAAGGACTAAACTTCTCCCGACTCCCGACATTGCACTACATTTCGTGCGTGGGACGTATGGCAAAGTGAAATCCAAACAAGGAACCCCCCTGATACACCACTCATTGACAATATTGGTCGTTGAGATCCATTATGCCCTCAACACACATAACCTATAACCTCAGCTACTTACTATGAGCAACTATCTCTTAGTAAGTAAGTAATATCTCTCTTAAAATCTCTAGGGTCTATAAAAGATCGTTCTAGTTACTAAGCACAATCGTTCAACCCTAACAAGCACGTATACCCAACACATAAAATGTACATCTTAGAACACCCAAATCACATTCTCCTATAAGATATATATCATTACTCTAATTATATAACACAATCATTCAATCCTATTAACCATGTACATATAACCCACAAAATGTGCACTTCAAAATACTCATAACATATACGGTTATCGGATACAAATATACTACACAATGCTATCATCTTTCATGAATTACTCCCTTTATCCCGAGTTACCAGCCATCGAACTATTATCACACCGCCCTAATAATAAAATAAAAACACAACGTATGGGAAGCGGTCATAGTTCCGAACCTAGAAGTGAGAACGAATCATACCCAATACTTCTCACCCAGAATAAAAATCACACCATAAATAATGGACGACTATGACCTGGGGACTATACGCACCCTGCTCCTCAAGGCAGGGGACTCACTCACATCGCGCAACCTCCCATGATAGCATGTGCTAGGTATGCCCACACATTAACTATATATATCATTCTCACTATATATATATATACATGCGATCACATCATATATATAAACCATCACACAAGGTATATACATTCGCACCATATATTTATGCATATATCTATACATATGTATGTATGCATATACTATCTCCAATCCGTATATATAAAGGAACTGAATTCGGATATATGTAGATAATTCTCATTATACTAACCAACACTGTGACGCATACCTATCCAATTCATTTCTTTATACGATCTCTCACGCGAAACTTACTCATCCATTACACTTATTATATGAATAGTCTCCCAATATATCCAACATTAAGGATACTATTTCAAAATCAAGCATGCGTATTAATCATCATACACATACCATCTATATCCGGATGCACACCGATATATAATAACAATAATAATAATAATAATAATAATAATAATAATAATAATAATAATAATAACAATAATAATAATAGTAATAATAATAATAATAATAATAATAATAATAATAATAATAACAATAATAATAATAATAATAATAATAATAATAATAATAATAATAATAATAATAATAATAATAATAATAATAATAATAATAATAATAATAATAATAATAATAATCATGACTATCAGTATAAACACCAACTATCCTAGCCGGTGATATACTAAACCATATACTGTGATACCACTTGACTTCGAAAGCACCTAAGTACAAAGGGATTATCTCTATAACGTATGACCACTTCAGGATAGTCCACAATAATCACATTTATATAACCCGACTATCTTTTAGTCATACTCGCATTCCATTAATTAAAAGAGGCACCATACCCTCGTAAGCCATTCCCAAAATAGGCTCGAATACCGCCTTATCATCCTAAGGTACAAATCTCTTGAAATTATAACCTAACCCTCTATAATAAATTCATTAAGAAGGTCACTAAGTTTTAAACCCAAAAGAAAAAGGATGTAAAATAAAATCCTATTCATGGGCTAAAAACAGAGGATCGGTCGATCGACCCTTGATCGCCGGTCGACCGCGGTTCTAAATTTTTCCTTACGAAGGAGGCAGTAGGCTTTTCCCTTGAGGCGCGATCGATCGGCCTCCTGGTCGTGGTCGACCGGCCAAACCAAATATCTCGGCCATTTTTCCCTTTTAAACAAAACCAAAATTTCCAAAAACCCCATCTATCATTTTCTAACCACAAATTTTCAACCCAAACATGTTCCTAACCTCAAAACTCATCCCATCAATTTATATGTCATCAATCCCATATATAATCATCAAATTCAAGATTTATTCCAAAAATCTAGGTTTTGACATATAAACACAAAATCCATATTTTATACCCACAAATCATAAAATTAATTACACACACGAATTATTTAGCAAGATTAATCACTTGCCTCAAAGTTGTAGAGGTTGAATCTTCCTTGAAATCACGGATTTTGGCTGGAACTCCAAAGCTCTAAGATTTTCTCCTCTTTTGTCTTTCTCTTTTCTTCTCTCTCTCTCTCTCTAGGATTTTCTCAATCTCAAAATGAGATTGTTATCTCGTGTAGGCTTTTTAAGCCTTAGATCCAAGATACCCGACTTTAAATGATAATACACACTTTAAATGACTCGTTTACTCCAATTCGAGTCAAATTAACTTAAAATATTTCGGAACCTAAATAAACCCAAGTATAGTCATTTTGACTATCTGGACCCATCCGAGATCAATTGTGCATTCAGAATCATCATCCAAAATACTTTATAACATTCTCAAATTTTGACCCCATTTTCTAAATTTCAAATTTTCCAACTCAATTAAATTTTATTTCTCCCAAATAAATTAAAATTCTCAGTCCTATAAATCACAGGGTATTACACATTTTTCATTCCTTCTACCAAAAATATTTTCCTCCCTTTACCCGAAAACATGTTTGTCCTCATCTTTCCCAAAAATGTCAAAAACATTTTTCCTCTTTTCCAAAAAAAAATCCCAATTTTTCTCCTTCTCAAGTCGATCGCATAACCTTGGTCTGGATCCCTATTGTCTTCGGTTTTTACTCGAACCGCCCTGAGGGTCCGTCATTCCCCTCACTTCCTCCGAATCCAAAATTCAACTTTTTTCCATGGAGAACATAGACAAAATACCGAATGTGCAGCCAAATTTGATGATGGTCCTAGCTCAACTCACTTCCAAGATTGACAACCTTCAAACCGAGGTTTATGAGATACAATGAAATTGGGTTCCTGTTCCCTAAGAGCCTGAGGTCTTCTTCTCTCACGCTATGGGTTCGCTCGTACCCGAGCCTATCTGAGTTCCCATGGAATACCAGTATGCTCCACGTGCTCCTCCTGCTAATGGGCCACCACCAGCCCAGCTTGCTATGCGGAATCTTGGCAAGACACAACCTAACTTACCTATGACCATTAATCCAAAGGAGGAAGAGTTAAACAAGGTCAAGGAACACCTTAAGATGTTAACCAAGAAATTCGACCAAGTCAGACTCTCTGGAAAATACATGGACTACACCCACATTTCTCCCTATCCTAAAGCCGGGTTATCAAAAAAGTTCAAGATGCCCAACATCGAGAAATTCGGGGGGTAGTGGACCCCTGATCGTTCATCTCTACAGCTGTCACTGATCCATGACTCTCCTAGGGGTTGTCGAGGAAATAATGGCCCAAATTTTACAATAGACCTTGAAGGATAGTTCTCTCCGTTGGTTATTATCACTCGAGGAGTCCAGAATCCGTAGTTGAGAAAATGTTGCTCGCGAGTTCATCTCACAGTACAAGTACAACAAAGAATTATAGGTTACGCACCATGATTTAGAGTTACTCAAGCAGAATCCTGGGGAGTCAGTAAGTAATTTCATGGCAAGGTGGAGAGAGAAAACAACCACCATGACTAATTGACCTTCCGAAAAGGAGTAAGTCAGGAGTATGAAGAATAAATTCCTACCCCATGTCCGAGCAACGATACGAGGACAGTAATACCCTCATTTCTGAGCCCTCTAAGAAGAAAGAGTGGAGATCGAAGAAGGTATTACCAAGATTGAATTTGAACTAAAGAAAGCATCTGGACAGTTTGCTCTGAGAAAGTTTGAAAGTCCAACAAGTACCACCATTTCAACCATCAACAACATCTCTCAGCCTGCCACTTTATGGGCACCAAAAAGCCACCCTAACCCAGTTTGAAAGGAATATACTGAGCTTTACTCTACCCTTTCCAAATTTTACCAAGCCCTCTTGAGTCGAAATCTTATCAATCCCTTGGACCCTCGTCGATTACCAAACCCACTTCCTAAAAATTTCAAGCCATATGCCCATTTGACTTTCACTAAACTGTTGGTCATACCATCGACGTGTTTCCACTTACAAAATGTGATCCAAGGCCTGATTGATCGGGGTGTCATTGCCCCACCATCCAATCCTAAACCAAACACTACCCACAATTCACTCCCGAATCATACAAATCCCATTTTCCTAGAAGAGGACCCAAAATTTGACCCATCTACCCAGATTATACTAAGCAAATCAGCAATAATATCCATATACTCTCCTAAACCTCTCCAAAGATGCCCATATTTTCTCCTACACCTTACTAGCTTTGCCTATCAAGACCTATCACTTTTTGCTAGAGCATGCATCGCTGTCTGCACCCGTTCTAGAGGTAAAGATATGGAATTGGAAGAATTATTGAACGAAGTCCTGGAGTTTGGGCTGAAATTACCTTCCCAGAGGATCGTTAATTGTCAGAGATTCAATTTATTATTCTTAAAAACTCAAAAATGGGCTCGAGAGTCAGACAATTGGGTGGTACAGATCGATGAAGTCAGTTTAGATGATATGGTCCAGATCATGATGGATTTATTCCGATAGGCAGGTGATATTTGCACTATATTTGAGCTACTTAATGCTTTGAAACTAAACGGGTGTCTAGTCCCTATGCTTTCACATCTCCTTGCCGAATGGGAGAATTTATATGAAGAAGTCATTAAAGTTATGGAGTGTATTGGATATTGATATAAAGATAATATCGTTTCCACCGGGTGGGGGATGAATTCGATGATTCAAACGAAGAGCAGAGTCCAGAAAAGACTATTTCGATAGTCATCATATGTGGGATGATATCATTTGATGAGCTAATAGGATAAATTAACAAGGTGGATAAACAACCCGAGATTGAGGAAATATGATTTCTATTCTTCCCCTCTTTTGTGAACCATATGACCAGGTCAGGGAGGCATTACCAAATCCCAAGACTGCAACCATCAGAAATCGACAAAGGAAATGGTGTTGAGAATATTTTTATACCAAAAATAACCTTGAAGGAAAGTAAGACCCTCGATCAGTTGAAGAAAACCCAAGCCAACATCACTCCGTGGGGACTCTTTATATCTTCCCAGCTGCATTGGAATGCCTTAATCAAGATACTTATAGGAACCACTGTCCCTCCTTCCACCATGCCAGAAGAAGTAGTGAATCTAGTCGGATCCCTGACCTGTACTAGAATGCTCTCCTTATCCGAAGAAAAAATCCATAAGATTGGTCCAAACCAAAATTATGCTCTCAACATCTCTGTCAAAGTCATGGGAAAGAACGTCCTACTTTCACTTATTGATAATGGATTAGCTTTGAATGCCTTCCCATTAAGGACCCTCAATTATTTGGGACTGAAGGTAAGTGACCTTACTCCAACCTCTTCCGCAGTGCAAGCCTACGATAATACCCACCGAGAAGTGATGGGATCTATAAAGCTTGCAATAAGGGTTGGCCCTATAAATTCGATTGTTGAATTTCAAGTCATCGATATCCCAGATTGTTACAATCTACTGCTCGAATGATCGTGGCTCTATAGCATCAAGGGGTGTCTTCTTCCCTTCATCAGAAACTGAAGTTCTTTGCCAATGGGAACGTCATCACCATCTTGGGCGATAACAAAAATGCTGAGAGTGCAAGCACCAATAATCTAATACTAGAGATACAATATGGGATAAATGATATGCTTCTGTCAGGTTTCTGGGTTGAACCATTTCTAGTCCTAGCCGGGTATGATTTCAAAGATAGGCTTTTCCCATAGTACAAGACCCATGGCAACGTTAATGAAATCCAGATGTTCAAGAACATTCACTTCATGCCCAGACTAGGGCTAGGATGACAGTAGGGGATACTTGAACCCATTGTGTTAAAGAAAGCTTTTTTTCCTTGTGGTATGGGCTATCAACTGTCATTAGAAGAACTCAAAACAATCTGTCAACCTCGACTAAAGAGAAAGTTAGAAAGCGCCAAGATTATTTTGAGAGATTCCTTAAATGGAAGATTCATCAAATAGGGTGAAGATTTCCCCTTCTGTGGCTTTACTGAATCGTGGTATGATCACGTGGACAAAAAGATGAAACCTAAAGTGGAAATCTTTTTAAGATAGCTACTCATGGGTCAAGGGTTTCCAATATTAAGTTCAACCACTCATAGAGAAGACCACAGTTGATACCAGAGATTATGAGGATTGACTTCGAGGATTCTTTCAATTTACAGACACTGGGGCTAACACTCTACATGACCCACTACTGGGCTACATCGTCAGATCTATCCCATCGGATCAAAGTTGTTGATGCATCTCTCCTTAACTGACATGCTTCACCTATACCACCTGTTAATATTCGCCCTAACCCTGATGTTTATCCCCGTTCTTCTTACCTAATTGTTCCTCCTTACTGTGATGTAATTGAGACCTCTTTTGATGAGGTTCTCAATGTTGTTTTTCCTATCAATGAAATAAACAAAAATTTTGTGTATCTTCTTATGCCTGGCATTAACTATCTTTATTCTATTCAAACCCTTGATGATGATGATTTTTCAAATGAATAATTCTTAACTGGTCTAAATAAGGTCAATAATAAATAGGATGATCGCGTTCAAGTTAATAAAGATGAAACTGCTATTATTAATCTCGGTTACAGTAGCTAACTGCGCGAGATTATGATAGGGGCTACCCTTGATGAGCATGAGTGCACGTAACTCGAGGAATTACTAAAAGAATTTGTGGATGCATTCGCATGTTCCTACGATGACATGCTTGGCATTGACCCTGAGATAACTCATCATCAGATTCCAACTCTCCCAGAATGCAAACTAGTCAAATAGAAACTGTAAAAACTCTGCACCGAATGGTTACTCAAAGTTAAAGAAGAAGTGTTCAAACAGTTAAACGTGGGTTTCATTTATGTGATCGAATATCCCATATGGCTAGCCAATATCGTACGCGTGGCTAAATCATGAAGGAAGTTTTGTATATGCATCGACTATCGAGACTTGAACAAGGCCTCTCCAAAGGATTATTACCCGCTACCCAATATCGACATAATTGTGGATAACACAGACAGTCTTGCTCTTAAGTCATTCATTAATGGGTTTGATGGATATAATCAGATCAAGATGCACCCAGATCATCAAGATAAAAGTGCATTCATCAACCCTTGGGGAACCTTTTTCTATACCGTCATGCCATTTGGTCTAAAAAATGCAAGGGCTACCTCCCATAGGGCTACCACAACCATTTTGTATGATCCGATACATAAGGAAGTCGAGGTTTATATAAATGATATGATTATTAATTCTAAGACTAAGGAAGCTCATGTTCTCGCTCTTTATAAGTTCTTCGAATGACTGCAACAATATCAGATGCGACTTTACCCACATATATGTGTCTTCGGAGTTACCAAAAGAAAAACTTTAGGATTCATGGTTAGTGAGAAAGGGATAGAAAAATATCCTACCAAGATGAAAGCCATAATCAAGATGCCGCCAACCCGAAAGGAGAAGGAAATCCAGGGATTCCTCGAGAAATTATAGTATATCAGCCGATTCATTAACTAGTTGGCTTTCATATGTAAGCCCATTTTCAAAATCCTCTGAAAGGATTCGACCAAATTTTGGAATGAAGCTTGCCAAGAAGCCTTTGACTTGATAAAGAAATAACTAACCCGACCTTTGGTACTCATACCACCTCAACTTGGTCTTCCCCCACTCCTATACCTAACCATGACAGATACCACAAATCAGGTTTTACTAGCCCAATACCTTGAAGAAATCCTTAAAGAGAGAGCCATATACTACGTCAGTCACAAGTTGACCGAGTACGAAGTTAACTACATAGCCTTGGAGAAAGCATATGTCGCTCTTATCTGGGTCACCCAAATGCTAAGGCACTACATGCTCGCCTTTCCCATCAAACTCGTATCCTGAATGGATCCCATCAAATACCTACTCAAGAAGTTAGTCCCATTAGTTGATGCTTCTAACCAAATTTAATATTGTATATGTAACACAAAAATACATGAAAGGAAGATCCATCTCTGATTATGTTTCTGACTACCCTATGGAAGAAGTCGATATCTGAATTTCTGAGTTATCGGATGAGAATATCCTCTATACCTCCCAAGAAGACCTTCGATGGAAAATGTTCTTTGACAGCGCTGCCAATAAGAAAAGGTATGTCATTGGGATCCTCTTAATTGCCCCTCATGACTCTCACACTCCCATTTCCATCAAACTAGATTTTTCCTGCACAAACAACATGATTGAATATGAGGCGTGCACGATAGGTCTTAAAGTTGCCCTCAAGAAAGGAATTCAATACCTTGATGTCTATTGGGATTCAACCCTCATCATCAGTCAAGTACTCAGAAAATGGAAAGTCAGGGGTGAGAAACTCTTAGTCTTCCATGCCCACCAACAAGAGTTAACTTCCCAATTCCAAGAAATCACCTTCCACTACCAGCCCCGAGCAAAAAACAACCTAGCCTATGACTTTTCTACCTTAGCCTCCATGATTGACATGCCCGATGGAATAACCAAAGCCCCTTTATCTGTCCAAAATAAAGATAAACCAACGCACTTCTACCATATTGAGCTTATCACAGAAGAAAACCTCAAGATAGACAACTACCAGTACTATGATATTTGGCACCTCCTCAGGCATGGTAAGTATCCCCAAGGTTCTGAAAAAAAAGGCCGACCAACCCTTCACAGACTAGTTGCCCAGTATATTATCTGTGATAAAGTACTATTCAAGAGAAACTTCAATGGAACCCATTTCCACTAGATCACAGGGGATGACATTAGAGAGATGATGCAGAAAATCTATAACAGGGAATGTGGATCCCATATGAATGGCCACATGCTCGCCAAGAAAATCATCTGACCATGGTTCAGGATTCCACAGCCTACGTTTGAAGATGCCTCAAATGCCAACAGTTTTCTAACCTACAACACTTGCCTCTATGGGAATTATATAACATGATTTCTCCTTATCCATTATCCATATAGAGCATCGACATCATAGGTAACGTTACACCCAAAGATTCCAATGTGCCTGAATTCATCCCAGTTTCCATTGACTACCTCACTAAATGGGTCGAAGTTGAATCCTATGCGGTGCTGAATGCCAAGAAGGTGGCCAAGTTCATCCAAAAAATATCAATTGCCCATATGGGGTCCTGTACGAGTTGGTATCAGAAAACGAGTTACACATAGAGGCAAAAGTTATAGAGGTAGTCAATGAGTATAGGATTCAGAGACATAAATATTCTCCCTACCGACCTCAAACCAATGGAGCAGTTGAAGCATCCAATAATAACCTCAAAGCCATAATAAATAATATGATCGAGAGTTATCGAGATTGGGCCAACAGGATCCCTTATGCCCCCTGGGGACACCTCACTTTAGTTCGAACCTTTACTGGGGCTACCCCTTACTCTATATTCTACGGCACGGAAGCGGTCCTACCCATAGAGCTGTAAATCCCTTCGTTGCGCATCACGCTTAAAAGAAAAGTCAGCGAGGAAGACTATCACCAAAGCCGTCTTGACGAGTTGTCACTCTTTGATGAAAAAAGGCTGAAAGCTCTATATCACATATAAGGTTACCATCGTCGCATATCACGATCATTCAATAAGAGAGTCAAGGATCGCGGTGTCCAAGAAGGGGACTTATCCCTTAGAGAACTTATAGAGCCCATCTGGGACCCTAGAGGGAAATTCAAGACCAATTGGAGCGTCCCTTACACGGTGAAGAAGATCCCATAACATGACGCCACTATGGTTAACGATCTTGGCAGAGAAGATATGGAGAATCTAGTCAACCTAGACCATCTTAAGAAATTCTATCACTAGTCCTAAATCTCAGCGCGCTATGATTATTCTTATCTCCCTTCTATTCTAAAAAATATTCATTTTACTCTACTCAGAACTACGTGGGGATTGATCCTCTAAAAGTACTTTTTCCTTCAAAAATGAATTTCAAAAAAATTTCAAAACCCTCAGAGGTACGTAGGCAACTCATCTGCTTTATATGAGCACGACTCCCTTCTTTTACACAAAATGTTATTCTCTTCTTATCCCCGAGAATGACAGCTCATTTTAACGTATACATGAATAAAAAGATTATGTATGCCTTAGGGATTGGTATAGATAATTCAAATGCAAAAATCATTAAGAGGCACAACTAGATGATAAAAAAACTCCTTTATTTCAAGATTCAAAATTTAAGTACGATTATATCAATAAAGGGAGTCAAACGAGTTCCCTTGCAAGCCTGCTCCTACCTTCCTAAAACCAAAATAAATGTAAGTCCCACTACACCTAAAATAACCCTCAAAATATTCTCAAACACCCATTACAAAAGCTTCACACATCCTATCCACAGCTACCAATAGAACCAGCCCCATCATCACCCACATCCTAGTGACCCCAAACTTACCTTGACAGAATAGAGTGCCGCTCACACTCCATTGAATGATAAGCTCGGACCAGCCTGGGGAAAACCACAACGCCTCCCTCCATGGTGTTAGATACAACAAACCACCTTTGCCTAGTCTCCACAAACAACATCTTAGCAACTAATCTTCTCTATAACCACTTTATGTAGTCCCATGCGATATGCCAGACCCTATCAACAGACTGGGATGGATGGGTCGATGGTCGACGATTCTCCCATAAAGAGCCAAGCCACATGCGCATATGCTCTGTCAGATCCTCCACAGGAAATAAGTCTAGTGTTCGTGGTGGCATAATTTTTTCCAAATCAAATTGGTGCAGAAGCCTCTAGGGAAAGTAGAAAGAGGTATGTCGGAGGCCTACCAATCGAACATACTAGTATTCTTTGAGTTTTAGAATAGGCAACAGCTCCTCCCACTAAGGCACTGACCAACGCAAGCCTCGAGGCCCGTGCTCCACAAATCAGTTTTCCCAGCTCTCAATGTCCAGACCTATATTGATAAAATAGCGTGAGAAGAAGTTTGTCACCTCCAAAAAAGGATACTTAAGTGTTACATCCATACGGAACCTCTCCGACAGCCACATGAACAACATTACAGGAATACCCCTCAAAAAGTCAGAAAGACATTCCCACCAGGTATCTAGACCATTCAAAGTCTCCGCCAGTATCACCGTCGTAGGATTGCGACGGTACGACATCCACGAAACAATATCTGTAAGTTGGGGGTTCACTAGAATTTCCCCAGTTACCAAAAATAGGTTTAAAACCAGGACCAAAATAACGACTCCAGCATAGCCAAAGTCACCGACATCCTGTTAATGTATAGACCGCAGTACTGCAGGAAGAGAAATCATTCCTCGTATAACCAATGATCTGGCTACCAAAGGTGAAATGTCGAGAAGTCCCGCCAACATCTCCCTAGGGGATTGGGAAAACTCGGGCATAAACACTGCAAAGCTGGGATTTATCCCCAACATGGCAGAAAACTCTTCATAGGTCGAACAAATTTTGTCCAACCCAAAGAGAAAGACATGGTCCTTGAGGTACCAGAACTCAACTGCCGCCTCTAGCAAATTCCACTCTAAATGTGAGTTGCACCATTAGAAACTTGTCGCACGTTGAAATCATCGTAGTCAATGTTATAGGAGCATATCGCTTCCAAGGTTTCAAGGTAGTTTGCAAACTTAACACTACCAGGGAGATACACATCACAAAATAAGAAGAAAGTGAGCAAAGAATAATGTAAAGGAGAAGAAATGTGAAAGTGTGAAGAAAAACCTCCATCCACGTCCCTATTTATACTTAAAAATCCTCAAATAAAAACAAAGATCCATGCAAAAATTGGAGGAAAACCTACCCCACCAAGTACCAAGAAATTAAAGAAAGTCCAATCAAAGATTTGATTTGATTAGACTCGACTGATATACCGATAGGCAGGATATAGGTCATGTCGATCGGCAACTACCTATTTTTGGGACATTACCTTTTTCCTTTTTTATCAAAATAAAAGAACTCAATAAAATAATTTTTATTTTAAGGGAAATTCGAATTTCCTTATCCTTACGTTTTTACTTATCCCATTTTAAAATAACATCTTTCTCCAATCATTTTTAATTGTTTTTATAGTCTCAATAACAAAGTAAAAAGATCATGTGCATTAGTCACTAAAAATGAAAATTAACAAAAAACTTCATTTTATTTGCATAGATATTTACTGTGTTGCATCGATTTTGCAGGAAACAAGAAAATACAATGGGACTCAGCTCAAACCCACATGCCTTTTTCTCTATCTCACTCATATTTTCTCTCTCTCAACCAACAATCACTCTCTATCTTCTTTTTCTCTTTTTTCTTTCTCTCTCTCTAGGATCCTCCTTCCCGGCGACATGCTCTCTTCCCTCTGCGACGAAATGACGTGCCACCACTCCTTGAGCTCGACCCTTCCTCAGATGAAGCAAATGGAACCAAATAATAAGGAACCGAAATTGCATCTCGAATGTGGGCGATCGGCGAAGATATACAATCCCTAACATCCTTCAGCCAGGTGGTGGAGACCCATATGTGCTATAAAAGAAACAAAAAATAGCAAATCAGTTAGTTTGAGTCAAATGAAGAAATTAGGAAAGCAAATGGACAAAGAGATGAAAAGTACACCTCAGGTTGAAGGACCTCCTGTGTCAAGCCCAACTCCTCCGGATCCATTGCATTAGGATGGTGCAACATACGCACTAACCGTCCATTAGCCCACTGAATATTGTAAGTAGGAGCGGCTAGCGTAACAAAAAGAACCGTCGAAGTCGTTGTCACCACTGATGTCGATGCATTACCTAGGTTGTGGGAAGACTCCACCGGCCAACTCGAACCCGCATGGGGAAGAAGAATCACATCATATATGTTGGGCGACATCAACCATCTTGACACAAAGTCCATGTAGTCATATAATATCATCGTGTCAGTATATGATGAGTAAGTCTAGCCCATCATTTCCCCTACTCGTGCATCTTTCGATATCTCACGCACTCGCCTCATCTATATCAAGGGCCTCACCGGTGGCACCATAACCTCATCCTCCACAATCTGATAAACTACTCTCTCCTCGAGGTACCAAGAGTGGCTAAACTCATGTGCCAATAAATGCCACGTCAGCACGTCTCCCAATTAACCCCGTATACTGGATGGCCGTCCCCCAATGATAGAAGGTCACTTGCCAATTCCCCAGCAAGATCAAAAAGATCAATGGCAAGAAAAGACCATCAAAGGAAAGACAATGTCAAAAGAAAAAAAATATCTTACAAGCTCACACGTCAGGCCATTCAAGACCTGATGCACCGCCTCCAGAGAGAGGGACTTATTCAACTACCCATTGAACTTTCGCCCCCGAGATAGCCAACAAAAGTCCCAGTAAACTCATCCTTCAAAGTTATCAATTGGGTGTTAAACCCAATCACCTCATAGAACCACTTGTGTAAAAGGTCAACAATTAGAAAATCAAGAATAAAACGTATGAAGGAAAATATGGATGCATAAGGGAAAATAAAGAATACCTCAAGAAGAAACATGGCTCCAGTAAAAGTTTACCGGCAGAACTGACTAAACGCATCAAGAGAATAAGAAAGGGTAGCCAAGGTCAGGTGATACGATGCAAATATTGCGTATTTCACCCGTTAACCTACGCGTTATTAGCCCCCTCGGGTATCTTAATCCCTATATTTATGATCGTTAACCAAAAAACCTCGGATTTCTATGTTAACATGTTTTTCATGGGTTAATTGAGCTTTTGTAGGTATTTAGGTACTAAGTATGGAGTTCGGACACATTCCGGTGAAGTTCCGTACACAACCGCACGTTCAAGGGCATTTTAGTCTTTTTATAGCTTGGGTACCTGACCCGACATTTCACGTAAGTTGTAGCCCTCCTCACTAGCTTCGCGTGGCCGCGAACGGTGCACGATTCCGATTCATAACGAAGAAGTTACGGCGATTTCAGCGGAGGAAAAACAAGGAAAGCAAAAGAGGAGAGGAGAAGAAGAAGAGAGGAATGCAGTAGGCTGCTGCATTCTGACCTGCTTGATATCGACCATTCTTATTTGCTGAATTTTTGCCTAGGCCAATCGATCGACCAAAGGGGTCGATCGATCGATGATCTGTTTTCTGCAGATATTTTCATATATTTTCTTTCTTCTTTTCTTTTAATCCAACTTACTATAAATACAATTTTTGTTGTAATAAGAAGATATATCAGTACATACACGATTTTAGGCTAGAATAGTTAGGGTTTTGAGGGTTTTGGATGGTTCTTCTTCATTTCTCTTTGGATTGACAATCTAATTGGTTTGTAAGTTGACTTTTCATTACCCTCTCCTTTAATATAGCTTGTTTTCCTTTAATTCATGCTTTCTAGATAATTTACATGCTTTGTTAATTAGTTTTCTTGATTTATTTCTTGATTTCTTAGTTTAATTAGTTTAATTTAGTTTATTTCCATGTATTGCCCTTAGATAAATAGGGTCGGGATTTCATTACGCCATTTACGGGTTTGGACCTCGAAAGTTAGGGTTTCGTGTAAAATTGCATTTAATTGAAACCGCGTGTATTAAAGTTGGATTGTTATGCGTTTAACTTTATTTGTCACGCAACTTTAGTTTTTATAGCGATAATCCAAATTTAATCCGCATGTGACCATTTTTTATTAAATGTTTAATCTCGCAACTTTGGGTTAAATTCCTTATTGTGTGATGTTTATGCTTAATTGTAAATGCTCGATTAAATTGCTTTCGAGCAGGAATTCTAATTAGTAGTTGTTTAGCCCGTGAATGTGTGTATGCGATCCCGATCCTCTCTTTACTTTTGCGTAGCGTAACGTATTATTTTTCTTTTGTCACCATAACCACCCATCACCTTTTCTTATTTCTTTTACACCATTTTTATTCCAGAAGTAATTAAACAATTAAAATCTAAAATTCAATCACTCCCTCTGGATTTCTTACGATACCCGACTAACCGCTGTGCTTGCTTGTTAAGTGTAGTAGTAGCTTAGGTTTTTTTGTATCGCGGCGGCGAAACACACAACGATTGTGTCCTCACACGAACACACTTTTTCCGCCCGGTCACAAAATGGCGCCGTTGCCGGGGACTGTGTTTTAGATTGTAATTGTTTTATTATTTCGTAGTATTTTTTCTTTTGTATTTGTATTCTTTGTTTTAACCTTTTTTGCAGGATAGCATACTTAAGCGCTAAGAAACTTTGATTCGCGGTTGCTCACTTTCTTGCTCGGATTCTCCATATGCAAAGAACGAGGTAATCATATCCTACTATTATAGTTATAGCGGTCATTCTAATGATTCTTACTTTGGGGATAGTTTTCAAGTTTTCCATTTTCAAGATTTTCTTGAAAATGAAAGACTTGAAAACATTTATCGCAATGAAAATCGTTATTGGGAGCTTGAGTTGGATTCATTATTCGAATCCAATGACGATTTTCATTTCATTACTTTCGAAGACGAGTTTCAACCAAATGAGGAGTCCGAGGCTCTTGAGCCGAGGAAGCCTACTTTGGAAGAGACTTTGCTTCTTTACTCCCAAGGTTTGGAAAGCCTAAATGATGCTGGAATGAGACTTGGTGCACTTTGCGATGAGATAAATTCTTATGCACAAAACAACGAGGAGGTGGAAACTTGTGTTTCACCTAAATTTTTCGAAGAATTTCTCATCGAGTGTGCATCTTTCTCCCCCGAAATTCAATCTCCTTCCGACGATGAGTCGATTGAGATTGAATTTGTTTCATCACCATATTCGTTTTTCGTGATCGAACCATTAGAATTACTGGTTGATTCCTATGAGTCGGTAGAAACTTTTAAAACTTCTACACTTTTTGCCGATGAGGACTCTTTACCGAACTTGTCTTCGATGGATGTTATCCCCGTGTGTGCACCATCTCCCATTCCACTTGAAAAACCTTTGGGAGATGAGTCATTTTTTCTTGGACCTCTAGTGTACCTTTACCCCTTATTATCCAAATCCCCCATCGTCCACTTTTTTCACCACCCACATGCCTTCCGCTGTTCAAACGAAATTCTTATTTTCCGAGAGGCATGTTCGCTTTGGATGGTCAACCGTTGATCTTTCAAAGTCAAATCCCTTTTTGGGTGGACCCTCAACTATTTAGACTTCTTGTGTATAGTTAGTGTGAAGCCTAAATAGTAGGTTGTAAATAGTTAGCTTTTTAATTTTCTTTCCTTCCTATTTTTCTTTCCTTTTAATTTAGTCTAATGTAATTAGTTAACTTTTTGTTATTTGTTTTTGCTATGCTCGGTACTAACTTGTTTTGTAGATTTCATTGGACTCGTGCTTATGGAGATCTCTCCAATTTTGGGTAATATTGTTCTTTTCCTCTCTTTGTGTTGTGTTCTTAATGCACATTGAGGACAATGCAACATTTAAGTTAGGGGGTGTAGGATATTCTATCCATTTCTTTGTTTTGTCCATGGATTTGCTTACTTGTTAGTTACTAAGTATGCTTTTTTGTGAAAAATTTGAAAAAATTTCAAAAATATTTTCTTTCTTTTTTCTCCTTTGTTGGGCATTTTGCCTTGTTTCCGATGATAAATTTTAATAATTTCCCGATCCGATAGACAACTCAATGATGCATGTTCTCGATTTTAGAAGTTATTGGACTTTAGTCCTCAAATCATTGATATTGTGAATAACTTCATGAATTAAACTTTATCCCATGAGCATATGCACTTTCCTGGTTATATTGATTTGGTTTAAGATTTTTATAACTCGGTAATCTTTTGTTGCATTGTATATACTTACACCGAGTAAGCTTTGTACCTTTCGTCGTTTGTGAGTGTATACACTATTCTTTTCTCATTGAAAACGTTGAATTCGTTGTTAATCTCACTATTCTTTCATTTGACCGTTCATTAATTGAGTTCATACTTGAAATGTGTTATTTGATCATGATTTTCATATATTGTTTTGACTTGAGAATTGCGTAAACTTTTGGAAATGATCATAGGCCCTCTTTGTTATATCACCCACATTATCCTTGACCTCGCCTTATATGTTTCCCTAGTCAACTCCTTTGAGTCAAAATATAGCCTTTCGTTTCATAACCCCATTCCCATAACCAACTCCGCATTGGAGTTTTAGCCCATACATACACTTTCCATACCTTTGTTTGGAATGATACTTGGGATTGAATGATGTTATTGTAGTGTGGTTGCAATTTAGGCATATGAGAGTTTGATAAGCAAAGAAAAGAAAGTAGTGAAAAAGAGAAGAAAAAGAGAAAGCAAAAAGCAAAAAGCAAAAGCAAAAGAAAACAAAAACAAAAAGATAAAAAGAAGAAAAGAAAGAAAAGAGAAAGCTGTATATGTTTTGTATAGTTCAATAAGCTTTGATTACTCTCCCCGATGGTATATCTAATGCTCGTTTGGAAGTTACTTTCCATTTTTGATATTGCCCGCATCCTTCCCATTATTCCAAGTTTTCATCTCCGAACACTTTGAATCCGTACATATACCTTTCATTTAGTACCTTAACCCCAAACCTACATTACAACCCTATAAAGTCCTATGTGATCTTAGGGTGCATTTAATTTAAAAGTCATAATAGTTTTGATAATCTGTGAAAATGCATTTCGCCTCTTTTAGTGTGCGGTATCCTTTCATTGAGATTACAGTTTTTTGTTTTATATATAGCGTTCTTCATTTGTGACATGTGTGCGGCCTAGTTTCCATTTACATTTACTCTTTAGCCCGCATGTCCCGTGTGTTACCTCCCTGTTTTGAGTGAATTCGCTTGATGAGCGTAATGCCCGTGAGGATTGAATATATGCATGCCTTTATGCTTATCCGGTTTATTTAAGTTTTTACCAAATCATGTTGTGCATTTGCTCTCCCCCTCCCACTTTTAAGGTTTCAATTCTATGAGGTGCATTCTATAATGTTAATGATTTGGACTTTTGTATGAATTCATTCACTTTGCTAATAATGCGTATGAAATCCTTTTCGCTATTGTTGGGCTTGATGCATATTGTGTTGGGCATATTTTGAGGAAACCATATGATGTTTGTGGTTTTCATCCCTGAAAACCCTCACGAGACAACACTCGTCCACTAGGGTAACCTAGGGGTTTAACGGCTTATTGCATATGCTAAATGTAATCGAATCGCCCCCGAAAGTGGCCTTATGCTTTTATACCATACTTTTGTACTATCTCCTGCTTTTGGTTTGCTTGTAGTTCTTGTTGTTTCCTATTTCATTGCTAGGTACTAGCAATGTGTAAGTTAGGGGGTGTGATACGACGCAAATATTGCGTATTTCACCCGTTAACCTACGCGTTATTAGCCCCATCGGGTATCTTAATCCCTATATTTATGCTCATTAACCAGACAACCTCGGATTTCTATGTTAACATGTTTTGCAGGGGTTAATTGAGCTTTTGTAGGTATTTAGGTACTAAGTATGGAGTTCGGATGCATTTCGGTGAAGTTCCGTACGCAACCGCACGTTCAAGGGCATTTTAGTCTTTTCACAGCTTGGGTACATGGTCCGACATATCACGAAAGTTTTATCCCTCCTCGCTAGCTTCGCGTGGCCGTAAACGGTGCGCGATTCTGATTCATAACGAAGAAGTTACGGCGATTTCAGCGGAGGAAAAACAAGGAAAGCAAAAGAGGAGAAGAGAAGAGGAAGAGAGGAATGCAGTAGGCTGCTGCATTCTGACCTGCTTGATCGATCGATCGACCCATTTGGTTGATCAATCGACCATTCTTATTTGCCTAATTTTTGCCTAGGTCGATCGATCGACCAAAGGGGTCAATCGATCGATGATCTGTTTTCTGCAGATATTTTCATTTCTTTTCTTTCTTCTTTTCTTTTAATCCAACTTACTATAAATACAATTTTTGTTGTAATAAGAAGATATATCAGTACATACACGATTTTAGGTTAGAATAGTTAGGGTTTTGAGGGTTTGGATGGTTCTTCTTCATTTCTCTTTGGATTGACAATCTAATTGGTTTGTAAGTTGACTTTTCATTACCCTCTCCTTTAATATAGCTTGTTTTCCTTTAATTCTTGCTTTCTAGATAATTTACATGCTTTGTTAATTAGTTTACCTGATTTATTTCTTTCTTTCTTAGTTTAATTAGTTTAATTTAGTTTATTTCCATGTATTGCCCTTAGATAAATAGGGTCGGGATTTCGTTACGCCATTTACGGGTTTGCACCTCGAAAGTTAGGGTTTCGTGTAAAATTGCATTTAATTGAAACCGCGTGTATTAAAGTTGGATTGTTATGCGTTTAACTTTATTTGTCACGCAACTTTAGTGTTTATAGCGATAATCCAAATTTAATCCGCGTGTGACCATTTTTGATTAAATGTTTAATCTCGCAACTTTGGGTTAAATTCCTTATTGTGTGATGTTTATGCTTAATTGTAAATGCTTGATTAAATTGCTTTCGAGCCGGAATTCTAATTAGTAGTTGTTTAGCCCGTGAATGTGTGTATGCGATCCCGATCCTCGATTTACTTTTGTGTAGTGTAACTTATTCTTTTTCTTTTGTCACCATAACCACCCATCACCTTTTCTTATTTCTTTTACACCATTTTTATTCCAGAAGTAATTAAACAATTAAAATCTAAAATTCAATCACTCCTGTGGATTTCTTACGATACCCGACTTACCGTTGTGCTTGCTTGTCAAGTGTAGTAGTATCTTAGGTTTTTTTGTATCGCGACGGCGAAACACACAACGATTGTGTCCTCACACGAACACACTTTTTCTGCCCGGTCATCAGGCTCCCCCAGTCATAAAGAGGGATGTTCGAAAACACCCTCAAAAATGGCAAAAACCAGAAGTGGATGACATCGCCACTCGTTGCCACCAAGAAACCCTCCAACACCAGTAAAATAAATAGACGGTTCATCTATCGCACCTGTCGCCCATCATTCTCATCAATACTCCTCCTCAACAATAACTCTCTCAAAAGAGACAAATAAAGAGAATCCTCATAGACCACCCTCTGCACATCACCCAATGCCACCGTCATCGCCTTCGGTGTCACCTTCAGAGTCCTATCCACCTCAATCTTCATCCCATCGCAATCCAACTCCAGCAGTTGTTTCACATCTATAGGAGTCACCATCATCTCCCAAAAGCCAAAATGAAAGGTATGGGTGGTGTCCCACCACCTCTCCCCCAGAGCACAAAGAACAGTCGTAGAACAAGGCATCTCATCTAAAGGAGACGCAAGTCTCCCAAAATCGGCTGATGACACCATCCAACGCACCACAGACAGAAGGTTGTTCAAAACATCCTTAAGTCCTTCGGGTACACATAGTCGACATAAAAACATCAGACTGTCAAAAGAAAAAAAAGCAAAATCCCTTGTCAAAATTTAGGAAATAAGGAAATATTGCCAAGAAAAAAGGAAGAGAATACTAAAGGTCATCAATACTTACATAACCACTAGGGTTCACCACCGTAGAAGAGCGATTACTCGAAGGCTCGCACAAGAGAGTTCGATCGTTCGCGAGTGGCTTGAATGAGTCAAGATTTTTCGTTTCGCAAGGCAAGGGTCACCCTAGCCCTCCATTCCAAGTCTGCCCAACCGTTAGCAACGAGTCATGCCATATGTATTGCGCTACTTGAGAACTCATCCATCTTTTGACTTTGGAACGCTAGAATGATTTGTAAAAGGTAATTGCAGAAGAAGGCAAGTCAGATGGCTGTGAAAAATGAGGAGAACCAGCCCCCTTTTTATTGGAGGCCAAGGGCCATGTCGATCGACATCTCCCTGCTACCCACTAATCGACATTGTCCCTCTACCTACTCAAGGTACCCCCAAAAGACCATGCCACTTTCGTTTGGCACCCTTCCAATCATGCCGATCGGCACCCTCTTTAAAATTTTGTACAATGATTCCAAAAAAAATTCTAAAAAATCCTTGAAAAATTCCCAAAATTTTGACCACACTAATTTCCATGGCAGAGCTCTTATCTCCCCAGCAGAATTCTCAAAAACAATTTCATGTCTCCCCAAAAATGTCTCTAAAGGACACCACAAAAACTAAGAAACTCCTCAGCTAAGAAAAATCCAATCCTCAGATCATTCCCTCTTCCTAGTAAAATCTAAAATCATCGACAGTGAAACTGCAAGATACATACCCCAGTGGCGTCCCCAAAATTCCGCAAAGAAAATTGCAACCTTAATCTCACAGAATTGGCTTTGACCTGCAGAATTGGTCGCTTTTACTTAAGACCAAATAATTGTTTCGACCCATAGAATTAGTCAATCTACTTAAGAACGCATAATTGGCTTTGACCCACTTAATTGGTCACTTCTACTTAAGCCCTGGGAATTGGCATCGACCCGCAGAATTTCTCGCTTTTACTTAATCTTGTTGAATTGGCTTTGACCCACATAATTGGTCACTTCTAATTAAGTCTGCATAATTGGCTTCGACTCGCAGAATTAGCCACTTCTACTTATGCTCGCAGAATTGGCTTTGACCCAAAGAATTGGTCACCCCTATCTTAAGCCTGCAGAATTAGCTTCGACCCGCAGAATTAGTTTCTTTTAATTAAGCTCGTAGAATTGGCTTCAACCCGAAAAATTGGTCATCTTTACTTAAGTCCATAGAATTGGTTTCGACCCGTAGAATTAGTCACTTCTATTTAAGCCCTCAGAATTGGATTTGACCCGCAGAATTGGTCACCCCTATATTAAGCCCGCAGAATTATCTTCGACCCTCTGAATTGATCATTTCAATCTTAAGCCCGCAGAATTGGCTTTGACCCACAGAATTACTCATCTCTATTTTAAACCCATAAAATTGGGTTTAACCCTCAGAATTGGTCACCCTTAACTTAAGCCCTCAGAATTGGCTTCGGCCCATGGAATTGGTCGCTATAACTTAGGTCCTTAGAATTGGCCTCGGCCCGTAGAATTGGTTACTCCCTACTTTTGACCTCAGTCGTCACCCCCTTTAGGTCCTCCGAATCGATCATCCCCAACTTTCCCTTTAGGTCCTTAGAATCGACCTCAACCCTCTAAATCGGTCATCCTCGTCCCTTATGTCAACAAAATCTACATATTTCCAAAAACATCATGTGGTGTCTATTCGACGACTTTCACTAGTTCCAAGCTCACTTGTCAAGGGTCTCTGTAGACACCACTTTTTAGGCCCCCCCAAGTATCTCCTTAGGTTCCTAGCACTTCCCTATTTCACTACAAACCTGTGATACCACATCTAATTAAATACCGGGTAGCTAATCCTTTATTAAATTAATAAAGAATATCAAGTTGGTTCAGTCTTAGCATCATTGACGAAAAACATTTAATTAGTTACTATCCACCTAATATTTAAAAAGTGAGATGCCAAATTTTATTAATTAAATTAACTTACAACTAAGTAATGAATAACCAACCATTCAACTTTCACATAAACAATCTCATAGGAATAATCAATAGAAAGAAATAACAGAGTATGGAGTAACACTCCAAAAAATATTTCAATGCCAAACAATCCCAATACAAAAGTTTGAATATCCAAATAAATCCAACACTGAAATGAAATAAAAATTCTGAAACTACTATCTCTAAATGAAAAGGGGCAACATGCCCTAACTGATATGAATGACTCTGAAGGAAAAAGAGATAGATGTGGAGGCGTCTAATACCGAGATCCAGTAACTTCCACAACAGCTACACCACGTCAACAAAATGGAACTCCTACGCTTGGTGTCCTGGTGGTTGGGCACCTAAAAGGTTTTTACAAAAAACAAAAATAGATTTGAAAGAAAATGGGTCAGATCTTGAGGTGAAAATATTTTAAAAACGGCAAGAATTGCATTAAACAATATATATTATATACATGTTAGTCATGTGCTCTCAATTGAGATTATCATCCCTCAACTATTGTGCACGCCTAATGTATACCCTTAACCCATCCTAGTTATGCTACAACCTAACTAGTCGATATTAAATCTAACTATAGGGATTAATACATTGAGCCACCCGTATTACTTAATTAAGACATAATTACATTTCAAATACTAATTATTTTAATCAATTATCTCATGTATTATTTGAGTTCCCACATCTTTAAGTCATTTAAATATTTTAGCCATTCTCATCTACTAAGCAACAGTGAATAATCAAAACTATGTACTTAAATCACTCTTAGTACATATATACACATATGGTACCCCTAAACTGAGCTGCGGTGCACACATACTCTGCTATCGAATCTCGGTACATCACGTACATAAGGATCACGAGTTTCGAATCACTCATGAACCGTATCAATACGAATCACACATATTGGAGGTGAACATAGTTCATATACCCATTGGTCACGCACATACCTACGCTCCCATGGTTAGCTGACTTATCAACTACCAAATAAGTCTTCATAATCCTATGTTGTTGAGGTACCAAATCTAAATCCCCCCGAAGTCACACAAGACAAGATTGTCCTCTTCCTACGACCTCATGTGATAGCAAGTATGGTAGGTATATCATACACATAATAATCCATATACTAGGTAATCACATGACCTAATTAATCATCATTATAATATAGGTATACTCCTACCCTATATTACAAGTCTCATACGTAGTATAGTTTCATCCTGATTATTCTACGTAATATATTTAGCGTGACAACTCCCGTTGTATAAATCTGAGTACTTAAACCTATCCCAAAAGGTAACTAAGTATCCCACTTGTTCATAAGGTTATTTAAGTAAATTAAAGTCCCCTACTACTGTCTCTAACCTTAAGTTATTGTTTATCCAAATTAAATTCAAGTTTCCATAATTTCCAATCGTAACACTCTAGTCGGACATTCGTAAGTTTATCATTTAATCCCTAAACCAAACTAATATTTTTTGGGACTCAAATACATCTCTACAGACCTTCCCTAAGTCCAAATTTGTTCAAATAGTCCATACCAATAATTCTTAAAAGTTGGAATTTGGTTAAACCTTAAATGGAAAATTTATCACAAATGCAAGGGAGTCGATTGATCGATCGACCAGTTACAACCCATAATTTTTTTAGCATTTTTGGCCATTATTTTGTCTCCAAAATTCATTACAAAATTCCATTCTCCCAAGTAAACGTACTTGATGTTATAACAACTTAAACACGTGAGTTCTAACGTTCCAGAATCATCAAATCATCACGAAAATTCCAAACAAATTGAATTGTTCATCAAGTTTTCATGGTTAAACCTTAGGATAACTTCTCTCAATTCAAGATAGCCAATTACTCAGATTTGATTCATGATTTATATCATTTAGGATTTGATTCTTTTTTTTTTTTTTAACAAAGAGGGACGGAACCCCCACACATATTATAAATATAAAAGGAGAAAAAGCCTCTCCGAAGCTTACAAACCCAAGCAAATTTAAAATCTAGAGGTTGGGCCCAATACTCTAGATAGAATGCAGTAAATATGGGATTTTATATTAACCCCATTACATAGAGAGAACTTGAAATAAATATGGAGATTTATCTTATCCCCATTTACAACTTTAGAATTCTATGCCTTATTTGAGGAGTATACAGACTATCCAGCTTAAGTAAACCTTTAACCAACCTCGGGAGAGAGGAATAATCCCAATATAAAAAGTTCGTGTTGAAAAGAGAAGCCCTTGAAGCTAGATGGTCAGCAACTGAGTTTGATTGTCTCCATATATGATTATAAGTAACTGCATCAGAGCATTTGTAGTCTTGAAGAAGCTTTCTAGCTTGCCATGGAGGTTTAGCTTTTTTCAATATCACATCTATTAATAGCTTGCAATCCGATTTCACTATTACTTTTTGAATCTTTAACTGAGAAACCAATTTCATACCTTCAACCAAAGCCAAACTTTCAGCAAAGAAAGATGTTTGAACTCCTATAGCCCTTTCAAACCCAACAATGAAGTTCCCATCTGAATCTCTAATCACCCCTCCAATACCACTATTACCCGGGTTACCTTTAGAGGCTCCATCAATATTTAATTTAAAAACCCCAGTAGGGGGATTAGACCAAATGCATTTGATAAGATGAACAACTTTAGGGCTTATTTTAACTTGGAATTGGTTAATGATATGAATATCTAACGAGTTAGGAAGGTCATAGATTTTTAGATTTTGAAGAACGGAAGAAGCTAAAAAAATTATTTGATTGATTATAAAATTATCAGAAGACTTGGAGTTTTCAAAAACCAATCTATTCCTTGCTTTCCATAATTCCCAAAATATTATTTTAGGAATAATGGCATAAAGAATTTTAAGAAAGTCTTTGTTATTTTTAGTCATCCACCAAGATAAAATCATAGCCCTACAAGAAAGATTGTTAGGAATAACATTAAAAAGGTGACAAAAATATTTCCAAACATTTTTAGCTAACTTACAATTTAACAACACATGAGAATCGCTATCATCATTAGCTAAACATTCCCTGCAAACCGGAGCAAGTCTTATACCAATTTTTTGGATTTCAGTCTCAAAAGGAACAAAATGATTCAATAACTTCCAAATGAAATTAGAAATTTTTGTGGGACATTCTATAGTCCAATTAGTTTTCCAAGTGAGAGAGATTGGGTTATTTTTCCTACATATTTGAAAAGCTTCTTTCAAAGAGAACTCACCAGAGTATGAAGGAAGCCATATTTGATTTTCAGAATCAATGTAATCATCCGCTAAACTAGAGATAGATTTTATTCTTTTAATAGTGGAAGAACCTAACTTCAAAACCATAATGTCCTTATATTTATGACGCATGAAAGAAGCCCAAATACCTTTATCAAATAAAAATTTCCAATACAATTTCATGCTAGAAGCATTAATAATATCTTCCATTTTTCTAAAGTTTAACCCACCTTCTTCAAACGGAAAACACATGTCATACCATTTAGCCCATTGGTAAGGTTTTTCTTTATTAACACCTCCCCAATAAAATTTAGAAAATATATTATGCAATCTTTTAATAATAGTTTTAGGGGGGCAAATAACAGAAATGATGTGGATAGGGATAGATAATAGAACACTTCTAATAAGAGTAGCCCTACCATCTTGAGAAATAAGCTTGGACGACCAAGAATTTAGCTTCTCTCTAATAGAATTCATAAGATCAGAAAATTGAGACAGTTTAATTCTACCTTTATTAATGTTGCAACCTAAATACTTCATGGGCAATGTTTTGATAGATATACCAGAAATGGTTTCCATCTTCGTTCTAATAGACGGAGAGAGATTTTTATCGATATAAATAGAGCTTTTAGCTATGTTGATAGACTGACCAGAGGTATTTTCATAGGTTTTAAGCAATTTAGATATAGCAAGCAAAGATTTCTTGTTCCCATTAGCAAAAATAATAATATCATCTGCATAAGCCAAGTGGGAAATCAGATTACAATTTCTAGGATGGGAAAAAGGAATGGCTTTACCATTCTTGAACAAATTATCTATATTCCTACTTAAGCATTCAGCAGCTATAATAAACAAGCTAGGAGACAGAGGGTCACCTTGCCTAAGCCCTCTGAAAGATTGAAAAAAACCTTTACATTGGCCATTTATGGAAATAGAAAACCAATTATTGGAAATTAACCTCCAAATCATGTCAATAAACATTTCATTAAAACCAAATTTCCTCAAAACTTGACATAGGAAAGGCCAATACACTTTATCATAAGCCTTTTCCATATCTAATTTAATAATAACATTATGACCGCGAACTTTTTTACCTATATTTTGAGATAACTCATGAGCAAGAAGAATGTTGTCATAAATACTTCTCCCTTTAACGAAACCAGATTGGTTTGGGGATATTATTTTAGGAAGAATCACGGAAACTCTGTCGTTCAGAATCTTAGAGATAATTTTATTAGAAAAATTACATAAGCTTATAGGTCTAAATTGAGAGCAATTTTTAGGCATATCCACTTTAGGAATAAGAGCAATATTCGTAGCTGACCAGCTTTTAGGAATTTCAGCTCCAGCAAAAAAAGAGTGAATTGCCTTTATAAGATCATGCTTTATGATGTCCCAATATTTCTGATAAAATTCACCCCCATAACCATCAGGACCAGGAGGACTATCAGAATTCAAATTATTAATAGCTCTAAATATTTCATCTTCAGATGGGAAATCCGAAAGATTTTTATTTTCCTCTTCAGAAATAGCTTTATCAATAACATTAAGAAAGCTATTATTAATAGTGATAAGATCGGATTTCCAAATATTTTGGAAATGGGATATAAACAATCTATCAATGTCCTCTTGTTTGTCAATCCAAATGTTATGGGAGTTTTTAATCTTGGTTATGTTCAATCTTCTATGACTGATCTTAACAGAAGCATGGAAAAGTTTTGTATTCAGATCCCCTTGTTTAAGCCATTTTTTGTTGCTTTTTTGGAACCAAAAGCTTTCCTCCCTTTGTAAAGCAATATTCAAATTTGCTCTAGTTTTAAATAACTCAGTTCTAGAATATGAAGAAGGATTTTGCTCAAAAGCCTGCTCTTTCACCAAAACTTCATCTTCTAGATCACTGACAGATTGAAACACATTTTTGAAAACTTCTTTATTCCAAATTTTAAGTTTCTCTTTAAGCATTTTAAGTTTAATAGAGAAAAGTTTCATCGGAGGGGCATTAACATCACTGTTCCAAGAATTCTGAATAATATCTTTCACATTAGAATGGATACACCACATAGATAAGAACTTGAAAGGTTTTGGCAGATTATCAAACTTACTTTTAATAGACAGTAGCAGGGGGCAATGATCCGAACAAGCCTTATGTAAATGCGATATATTAGTAGAAGGAAACTTGTTAAGCCAATGCGTATTAACCAAGCCTCTATCTAATCTACAAAATATAGTACCATGGATACGATTATTGGACCATGTAAATCGAGATCCAGAGTACCCAAGATCAGACAAAGCACACGAAGTTATCATATCATTAAAATCTTCCATAGAGTGAAAATCTATTTCAGAACCACCTAGTTTTTCTTCCTGTTTCGAGACAACATTAAAATCACCAATTATAAGCCAAGGCATATCAGTATTTTGAGAAGTTAACTGACAAATATCAGTCCATAAACTTTTTCTTTCCATTGCGGTGCATTTGGCATATATTAGAACCAAAATTATAGAGGAATTCAGGTATTCAAAGTCAATTTTCAGACATAGTAATTGATCAGTGTTATAAATTACACTTACTTTTAATTCATTTTGCCAAAAAAACCAGATTTTATTGGATATATTAGAAGCACTGTAGGGGAATTTCCACTTAATTTTATATTTAGTAATCTTATCTATACCTACTTTAGGTTCTAATAGGGCAATAGCAGGTAGTTTATATTTCCTAATAAGATTTTTCAATCTTCTGTTAGTTGATTCAATTCTCTAATCTTTTCAGAGTTTATCTACATTCAAGACCTACCCATATTCAAGATTAAATTCTCCCAATTCATGAAATTATCAATATTTCAAGTTTAGTCTCCAATTCTAAACTACCACGGATAATATATTTGTTGAATCATAATAAGTTAAATCAATTGCCTCTAATTGAAGTTCTGATCCTTTGGAGAAGGTGATATGGGTGTGATATTCTCTTTCCGAGCACAAATCTGAAGGTGGTGGTGGTGAAAGGTAGTTGTTTGGCCCTAGGAACCTATGAAAATCCTTCTTTATTCTCTACTTCTCTCTCTCAAGTTTGTAGCAACTAATAAGCCTAATGATCCTAAGGGTTGGTTGATATATAAATCCTAAATTTCGTAGGTCACTATTCATCAAATAGTAAAATGACTAAAATACTCTCTCGGGATACCAGTTTGTCCTAAAACTGCCCCGGGAGCCAAACTAAACCCCCGGGTACACTCTTATGACTATCTCGATACTCCCGGACACATCGGTGCACTTAAAATGACCATAAGGATGACATAAATATAAATTACTTTATAATCCATTAAATTTATCCCGACACAACTGGCACGCGCATCCCAACTTAATTTCCAAAACTATAGTATATTCCACTCGTGATAATTTTAATAAGTTCATAAATATATATTACTATACTCGCTCAGTAATATTCAACATAATTATCATAATCAAATATTAACTCTCATCTTGCTAGTATTTAAATCTAGATTAATTATCAATTAATTCACATATTTAATTCAATTAATCCCATAATTAAAATCAGTAAAAATATGGGTATTACATACTCCCCCCCCCCCCCCCCCCATAATGGAATTTCGTCCCGAAATTCAGAAATAAAGGTATACCTGGTAAAAATAACTTGGGATATTTGTCGCGCGTCTCATCCTCACGGTCCAAGGTAGACTCCTTGGCATTTTGATGCCTCCACTGAACACGTACTAGCGGCACTACCTTCGATCTTAATTTCCTCTCGCTACGATCGAGGATAGCAATTGGCCCCTCCTCGTAGGACCTATCGGGCTGCAAGTCAATCTCCTCCAAAGTAATGTGAGTGTGGGCCAACTCATCCCAAAGATATCTCCTCAGTAAAGAAACATGGAACACGTCATGAATCCTATACAAGTGCTCCGATAACCCAAGTCTATAACCAACTGGACCAATCCGCTCGATAATAGGGAATGTCCCCACATATCTCGGAGCCAACTTCCCTTTCTTACCAAAAAGCAAAATCCCCTTCATAGGAGATACTCTCAGCAACACCTGGTCTCCCACATTAAACTCCCGGAAGAACCTCTTGACATAGGAGTAGATCTTCTGTCGATCCTTAGCAACCCGAATACGACTCTGAATAATATCTATCGTGGCCTACATATTCAGGATCCCCTCCGTCTCAAGTATCTTGTTGTCCTCCACCTCTAACCAACACGCTGAAGAATGACAAGGTCTACCATATAATGCCTCAAATGGAGCCATGCCAATCATAAACTGATAGGAGTTATTATTGGCAAACTCCACTAGTGGGAGAGACTGCTTCCATCCTCCTTCAAAATCTAGGATACACATTAGGAACATATCCTCTAACATCTGATTTGTTCACCCAGTTTTCCCATCAGTCTGTAGGTGATAGGACAAACTCAATTGTAACTTCGTACCCATGGCCTCCTAGAAGATCTCCCAAAATCTGGACACAAAAATATTATCACGGTCGAACATAATATCAAGAGGCACCCCGTGAAGTCTCACTACCTCCGTAATGAAGATCTAAGCATACTTCCCCGTAGTATATTCGGTCCGAACGGGAAAAAAAGTGAGCTACCTTGGTCAAACGAATAACAATCACCCATATCGAATCGTGACCTCCATAAGATGTAGGCAACCTCTTGATAAAATCCATGGAAATTCTCTCCCATTTCAACATAGGGGTATCTAATGGCTGTAGGATCCCTGGTGGTCTCTGGTGGTCCAATTTTACCAGCTGACAAGTGGCACATTTTGAAACAAACTCGGTAATATCCTTCTTTATTCCACTCCATAAGTATTGTCACCTCATATCCTGTTACATCTTATACCAGTCGGGATGTACCGTAAAATGTGAACTGTGCGACTCTGTTATTACCTCGTGTTGCAAGTCCTCCCCATGAAGAACAACCAATCTCCCATTGAAGCACAACCCTCCATCCGAACCAACATTATAAGACTCTCCCCCTGTGCTAGAAGTTGTATTATCCGATCTTGGAAGAATGGATCCGTTGCCTGAGCCTGTACCACCTTCGTAATAATATGAGGTGTAACTATCATAACAGATATAAATGATTGGGTCACTACATCTTGGTGTCCCAAGTCCTTTTGATTCTCTTTTCACATCGCGGCTACCTCTCCAACTGGCCTATGGCTCAACGCATCTGCTACCACGTTAGCCTTCCTCAGGTGGTATTGGATATCGAACTGATAATCCTTTACAAATTCAAGCCACTTGCGCTGACGCATATTTAACTCCTTCTGGGTGAAAAGGTACTGTAGTGAATTGTGATCTGTGAATAAGATAAATTTCTCCCCCAAGAGTTAATACCGCCAAATTCAAAGTGCAAACATGACTGCCGCTAACTTCAAGTCATGGGTGGGGTAATTTCTCTCCTGAGGCTTAAGCTTTCGGTAAGCATAAGCTATAGCCTGATCCTCCTACTAAAGCATACCCCCGAGTCCCTATAAGGACGCATCAGTGTAGACTAAATACTCCACTCCCAACCTGAATAGTGCTAGGATGGGTGCCGAAGTCAACTTGTCCTTCATCTCAATAAAGGCTAATCGACAGGCATCATCCCAGATGAATGGAACCCCTTTGCGATTCAGTTGTGTCAACAGACCCACTATCTTCGAGAATTCCTGAATAAACCTCTTGTAGTATCCTTCTAGGCCCAAGAAACTATGTATCTCTATAGGTGTCATGGGATGCCTCCACTCCCTCGCCACTGACACTTTGCCCGAATCTACGAATATACCCTTATCTGATACTACATGTCCCAAAAATTAGACATCCTTCAGCCTAAACCCACACTTCTCATATTTGACATATAACTTATGATGGCGCATTGTCTGCAACACCTATCTTAAATGCTAAGCATGATTCTCCTCAGTTTAAGAATATATCAGAATGTCATCTATGAAGACAATGACAAACTGATCAAGGAACTCTCTAAACACCATGTTTATCAAGTCCATGAATATGGCTGGTGCGTTGGTTAGCCAATATGGCATAACCCTGAACTTATAGGATCCATATCTCGTCAAGAATGCAGTCTTAGACACGTCCTACTCCCTAATACTCAACTGATGGTATCCTGATCTCAAGTCTATCTTCGATAAGGCAACTCCTCGTAACTTATCGAATAAGTCATCGATTTAGGGCAATGAATACTTATTCCGTATTGTGACTTTATTCAGTTCTCGATAATCAACACACGAACACAAGGATCCATACCTTTTCTTCACAAATAGCACGAGAGAACCCTAAGGTGAGGTACTGCTCCGAATGAACCCTTATTCCAACAGTTTCTTAATTCAAACACATAAATCCCTCATCTCTGCCGAAGCCATACGGTAAGGGATGCGAGCTACCGAACGAGTGCCTGGTGTCAAATCTATAACAAAGTGTAAGGACAATTTGTCCATCTTTATGTATATGTTATGTCATACGCCGTTACAAGATTGTTGGTTGAAAAGATCACATCGTCATCAACAAAATCCGAAGATCAAAAGAAGATAGAATTTGGGAATCAGACCTGGCCGGACCGATCCGGTCCAGAAAAAGAACCGATCCGGTTTACCGGACCGATCCGACCATCTACCGGACCGATCCGTTTTGTCAGACTCCAGTAGCCACCGGATCCATAGCAAACCGATGAAGGCAAAAGTCCCGGACCGATCCGATGCCAACCAGACCGATCCGGTTTCAGAAAAAGAACCGATCCGACTTACCCGGACCGATCCGCTTAATCGACCGGACCGATCCGACGAGGATAATCACTGCCAGATCGTGCAGCCGATTTTGAAGGGTTTCGATCCCTTATTTAAACCACGATCAGCAGTTGGTTTTCAGAAGACTTTCCCACGATTTTCAGAGCATATCAACGCTAAAGTCTTCACCTATTGAGTCCTATGATTCTAGGTTTTTAGATTCACACATCTTTCATATCTTTGTGAATCAAATTTGGTAACCCAAAGAACACCATTGATGTTGTTCAACCCTTTGTGAAGTGGACCGTTTCTTCCTCTTCATTGCAGCCCTACTGGACAGGGATAGTTCCAGCCGCAAGCCCTTCTGGAAAGGGATTTTTCTTCCAGCCGCGACTACAGAATCCGATACCCGAGGGTAATTCTTAGTCAACCTGTATTTCATTGTAATCCGATTGTAAACCGTATTTTACAAATTATAGTGATATACAAATGGTTTTGCCCCTGTGGGGGATTTTTCTAGAAACTTTGTGTGTTGAATAATTCTTGCATGATTTCATATTGTTTCAATCACACCTAGTTGCATGCTTAGGGTTAATTTGGGTTAAAAGGCATTTATTATATTGTTTCCTTATTTGAACGCAAGCGCCAACTCTTTCAAATTGGTATCAGAGCAGGTTACGCTAATCTATCGCGTATTCCTTTTTCCGCAAAATTTTTCTAAAGATATCAATTTTTGAAATAAATTGATTTTTGAAAAGAGCGTGTTCAAATGGAGAAGTCATATTATAAAATGCCTATTTTTGACGGGTCGAATTATGCCTATTGGAAAGCCCGTATGGGGTCGGATTTAAAAGCCATTGATGAACGTGTCTGGATTTTGGTTGAACGAGGATGGACTCCTCCAACCGTGACTGTTGATAATGTGACCAACTTGAAACCTGACATCACTTGGACTGATGATGAATTTAAATGGTCGTCTTTTAACTCTAAGGGTCTAAGTGCTATTTCTGGGTCTGTCACTCCTGATGAGTTCAAACGCATAATGACGTGCACCACGTCAAAAGAAGCATGGGATATTTTGCAACTTACCCATGAAGGAACAAATGATGTTAAAGAGTCAAAATTGCAAAATTTAACAACTCAATTTGAAACCATCACCATGCATGAAAATGAATGTTTTGATGAATTTTATGCTAGGCTTTCTGACATTGTTAATACTAGCTATAATCTTGGTGAACATATTCCAAATTCTAGGGTTGTTAAAAAGATTCTTCGTTCCCTTCCTAAGCGTTTTATACCTAAAGTCACTGTGCTAAATTCATTGGGAAATTTAAATACTCTAAAATTGGAAGAACTGGTAGGAGATTTACAAACTTATGAAATAGACATGTTTCCCAAATCTGCCAAGCCAAAAGATAAGGGAATTGCCCTTAAAGCCCAAGAGAGAAAAAATGAGGGGTCGGCAAGAAAGAGAGTCGAGTCATCTAGAAAGATAGAAACTTCTGATTCTGAATGTGAGTTTGACTTAGATGATTTGGCATTATTTGCTAAAAACTTCAAGAAAATTCTGAAATTTAAAAAAGGTGGAAATTTCAAAGATAAAAAGAATTTTCAGAAAAATAAGTTTGAAAAGAAAGATTTCAAAGAACCCCCTAAAGACAGTGAGAGGTGTTTTGAGTGCGACGGTAAGGGACACAGAGCGTTTGAGTGTGCCACTCGTCTAAATAGGGAAAAGGGTAAAGCTGTCCTAAACGCTACCCTTAGTGACGACAGTGAGGTCGAGTCGGTGGACTCGGGCGATGAGTCACCGTATGAGCGTAACTTCACCGCGTTCATGGCTAGTCATGTGAGTACTCCTAGTGCATCTCACGACGATGAGGATGCTACTTCACAGGGACACCTCGACAGCGAGAGCGAAGAGAGTGAGGGAGAGGAGGAAGGTAGTGAGGACGAGAGTAGCCTTCAACGCGCCTACGCCGAGTTATATGATGAGTCTTTCAAAACTAAAAAACGTAACAAGGCGTTAGTTCTTAGGATCACCGCGTTAGAAGAAGAGTTAGGAAAGATGAGAGAGAGAGAGTCCTCCACCTGCACCGCCATGAGAGAGAGAGAGTCTGCCTGGGTTAGTAAAGAGAATTTGCTTAAAGAGAGAGAGAGCAGTTTTGAGGAAGAGAAAGCGGACTTGACTAAACAAGTGGCTAGTCTTACGAGTGAGCTCCATTCCTCCCTGGAGACTCGAAAGAAACTTGAATCCCTTGTTGCTCAGCTTACTCATGACGTTGAGAGAGCTAGGAAAGTCAAGGTACAAATCGAGGACAGATCTGGGAAGATGGGAAAGATGCTCCTCGGTCCCGCTTTAGGTTTTGGTGACCGGCAAGGAATAGGTTTTGATGGTGCTTCCACGTCCCAAATTGCACCCGGACCAATTCCTGAGTTTACTATGACTCCTTATGGCCGTCATAAAAAACCAAGAAGGAGAGTTCGACCAAGAAAAGCAAACCAAGGTTCTCCTAATATTGTGCCATTTTGCTCCCATTGCAAAAGAAATGGACACCTTAGGGTTGATTGCTATAAGTTGGGTCGGACACGACGTACGGTTTCTCCACCACTTCAGACTGATGAGTTTGCCAGTCTGAGAGAGCGTGTTGAGTTTCTAGCCGCCACATCACAGAGCTTGATGGAGGAATTCCGACGGATGACCTTACCATCAATGAATGCGCCCCGCATTCCGGCTAAAACCAACAACAACAAGGGAATACTAAAAGGTACCTTCTCTTGGGTTCCTAAGAAAGAGAAAAAGGCCCTTGTTGTCCATGTCGCTCTCAAAGCCCATAATACCTCACAGTGGTATTTTGACAGTGGTTGCTCCAGACATATGACAGGTGATACCTCATATTTTACCCATCTTGAGGATTATAATGATGGGAGAGTCACCTTTGGAGATGGTAGCAAATCTAGCATAGTAGGACGAGGTACAGTAGAGTTACCAGGATTTCCAAAGCTAGAGAACGTGCTGTACGTCAAAGGTTTGAAAGCAAACCTTATTAGCATCAGCCAGCTGTGCGACGATGACTTTGCAGTGAAGTTTGACCGGAAAACTTGTAAGGTCTATGATCAAGCCGGTAAACTATTAGTGCAAGGGGTGAGGACAGAAGATAACTGTTATGGGACTGAGCCTAAATCCTCACTTGTCTGCAACAGCGCCACGATCACTCATATGGATCTGTGGCACTAACGTCTAGGTCACATGAACGTTAGAGACTTATCTCGTTTAGTCAAAAAGGACCTAGTACGTGGCTTACCATCACTTGGAAAGCCAACTTCCACGATCTGTGGACCCTGTCAGTTGGGAAAGCAAATCCGTAGCCCACATAGGAAGTTGAATTCCATTACCACCTCACGTGCTCTTGAGTTAATTCACATGGATCTTATGGGTCCTACTCGCACAGAGAGTCTAGGTGGTAAGAGATACATTCTCATGATGGTGGACGATTTCTCTTGATACTCTATTGTCGGTTTTCTAAGAGAGAAATCAGATGCTGTTGAATTCCTAACGACCAAGTGCCGTGTCCTGCAAAATCAACACGGGGTCACTATTAACAGAATACGTAGTGACAACGGCACTGAATTTAAGGAAGCAAAGGTGGATTTGTACTGTGATAGCCTTGGGATCAAACATGAGTTCTCTGCTGTGAGAACTCCTCAGCAAAATGGGATTGTTGAGAGGAAAAATAGAACGATCCAAGAGATGGCTAGATCTATGCTTCTAGGTCGTAAAGTTTCTAGGAGATTTTAGGCAGAGGCAGTGTCTACTGCATGCCACACGGTGAATAGGGTCTATCTGCGTCCACACACACTTAAGACGCCTTATGAATTGTGGACAGGCAAGAAACCCAACCTAGCATATTTCCGTGTTTTTGGGAGTAAATGCTACATCCTACGGGATAGAGAGCAATTAGGAAAGTTCGACTCCCGGAGCGACGAGGGAATACTGCTAGGATATTCATCGGACAGTAGAGCGTACCGGGTTTTTAACCTGAAGAGCTCTAAGGTTATGGAATCAATAAACGTCACTGTGCAAGATGACGAACCTCCGACAATTATTGATCCCAACCTTCAGTGTGAGGATGAGGACTGTTCTGACAGTGATTTACCTGTTCCTCTCTCACACTCTGTGGACCCTACTCCTGTGTTAGGGGACACACCTGCTTGGGTTCGCAAGAGTCATGACCCCTCTTCCATTGTTGGTGATCCCACTCTAGGGGTCAAGACTCGTGCTCAGCTAGAGAACGTTGTTAGCCATCTTTGCTACACGTCCAAAGTCGAGCCCAAGAATCACAAGGAAGCACTCAAAGATGAACACTGGATATCTGCTATGCAGGATGAGTTGCTTCAGTTTAAGAAGAACAATGTCTGGGAACTTGTCCCCCGACCTAGTGATACTAATGTTATTGGTACCCGGTGGATTTTCAAGAATAAAATGGATGAAAATGGTACCATAATCAGAAATAAGGCTAGGTTGGTCGCTCAAGGCTACACACAGATAGAGGGTGTAGACTTTGGAGAGACATTTGCTCCTGTTGCGAGGCTTGAGTCCGTCCGCTTACTACTCGCCATCGCATGTCATCTGCACTTCAAGGTATATCAGATGGATGTCAAGAGTGCCTTTCTGAATGGCATTCTACAGGAAGAGGTTTATGTGGAACAACCAAAAGAGTTTGAAGACCCTAAGCACCCTGAACACGTCTACTATCTGAGGAAAGCCTTGTATGGTTTGAAGCAAGCACCCCGTGCTTGGTACGAGAGGCTTACTTCCTATCTCTTAGCCCGTGGCTTCAAGAGAGGGGGAGTTGATATGACGTTGTTCGTCAGGAGAGATGACGGTGCTATTTTGGTTGCCCAAGTCTATGTGGACGACATAGTCTTTGGATCCACATGCTCCCAGCATGCTCACCACTTTGAGGAGGAGATGAAAAGTGAGTTTGAGATGAGCATGGTAGGTGAGCTTACATTCTTCCTTGGTCTCCAGGTTCGTCAGCTAGAGGATGGGATGTTCATCTCCCAATCCAAGTATGCTAGAGACCTAGTAAAGAAATTTGGTTTAGACTCCGCTAAGCATGCTCGTACACCTATGAGTACCACTACCAAGCTTAGTAAGGACACTTCAGGCAAGGACGTAGAGCAAACCTTGTATCGGAGTATGATAGGCAGTCTTCTCTACTTGACTGCTAGTCGTCCCGACATTGCCTTTAGTGTTGGAGTCTGTGCGCGTTATCAGGCGTCTCCCAAAGAGTCACATTTACTCCCTCTAAAACGTATTATCAAATACGTGAGTGGGACTCTCTCATACGGTATTTGGTATTCCTTTGATACCGATGACCGTTTGTCCGCCTATTCGGATGCCGATTGGGCTGGGGACGTAGATGGTTGTAGGAGCACTTCTGGTGGGTGTTTCTACTTTGGTTCTGCTCTTATCTCTTGGTTGAGCAAGAAGCAAAACTCCATCTCTTTGTCCACTGCGGAGGCTGAGTACATCGCCGCCGGGAGTTGTTGCACGCAACTCATGTGGATGAAGCAAATGTTGGAGGATTATGGGATTTCACAGGACACCATGACCATTTCCTGTGATAACACGAGCGCGATACACATATCCCGCAATCCTGTCCAACATTCGCGCACAAAGCACATCAGGTTACGCGAGCACTTTATACGTCAGTTAGTTGAAGAGAAAGTCGTAACCCTGAGTTTTGTTCCTACCGACCGTCAGTTAGCCGATATTTTCACGAAACCTTTAGATGCCCTTAGATTTGAGAGTTTTAGGAAGTCTTTGGGGATTTGCACTGTTGACTGAGGGGTTGGTCTATGTCTAGAATAGGATGCTTCTTCATGGTCATATCATATGCTTCCTATTGCTAGTCTGTTTATATGTACCATAGCTTTGTTGTACAGCTTTTATGTATTTGTTTCTTATTCTTAGAAAAATACAAAAAGATTTTTTTTGAAAAATTTTGAGAAAAGCACAAAAAGATTTTATTTTGATAAAAAATTTTTTGAAAAATTCAAAAAGAGATTTGCCTTTTATGGATGAGCATTTAAGATAGCCAAGTCACAACTTCATTCCATATATCCATGTGACTGTTTGATAGAGATTTGAGAGGCTACATCATTTCATCCATGTGCTTTACATTGATTGGAGTCCTTGAGATGTAATTAGTGATATTTCCTACATGCTTGACTCCTATATCCTTTTTTTTTCTGCACACATGCACGGCTATATTTGATTGTTGCACTTGTCAATCTCATGTTGGCTTGAGTGTTTCCATCTCAATCCTGTCTATACAATGTATAAAATGCGATAAAACTTGACAAGATTGGATTGCATGTAAAAACCGTTTGGTGAGACTGTGCGCATATTTTCATAACGGGGAGGGGCTGCGAAAGTTGATTTTAATCCTTTGCGCAAAAGCCACCGTTAAAAAGGACCTAAAAAATGGAGGAATTGTAATATCCGAGGTCCTAAGAGGTTAAAAGAGCCCGAAAAAATTGAAAGGCAATAAAAAGCAATACATGCCATATATGGGCCATTTAGGTTTCACCATCAATTCTCCAAAGTTTGAGAATTTAGTATACCTCTATTCATAATATAAATCTGAGGGAGTTTGGTTGGAGATTGAAAAACGGGTTTGCACTTCCTTGAAAGTCCTGAAAAAGCATAAATCATTTTGGACGTTATTGGTGTAGAAATCACTTTGAGCTTTGATTTGATGATTTGATTGAGTCAATATCTTATACTGTCACTCGTTTACACCAAAGGAAGCATTTGAGTTCATTCGTTAGGAATATCCAATATTCATCGTGCACATATGTCATGTTTGTATGCTTTCATTTTCCTATTGAATTTTGATCACACCCATTCTTTTACGCTTTCACCGACTTGGTTGTTTTATGTTCATTCATGGTGTGATTTTATGCCTTGTGACATCCCAGTACTTGATTGCTTGATCTATTTCTCTCTTTTGTCTATTTGGGGACATCATAAAAAGGGGGAGAATGAATTATCTGATTATGGGGGAGTTTTTGGAGTTTTTGAGTTTTTGAAATTCTGAGAATATCATCTTACATTGATATATATGCTTATGTTTATCTCATTTCAAAACTCGATACGTCACTTGGTATTTGCTTTATCTCATGTGTGTAGGTACATCCTTGATAATCCCATGATACATACCCTGATGAGAAAAGCGTGAAGATTCCTGAAGAATTGAAGAACAAACGATGCAGTCTTATTCACTTGTACTCTTTCAGTTTTGGGTTCATGGAAGGGTAGATTTGTATAGGAAATTTCATATTTGATAATTCGGATTTTTTATGTTTGTTCCGGCATAGACATAGGGGGAGATTTGTAAGGACAATTTGTCCATCTTTATGTATATGTTATGTCATACGCCATTACAAGATTGTTGGTTGAAAAGATCACATCGTCATCAACAAAATCCGAAGATCAAAAGAAGAAAGAATTTGGGAATCAGACCTGGCCGGACCGATCCGGTCCAGAAAAAGAACCGATCCGGTTTACCGGACCGATCCGACCATCTACCGGACCGATCCGTTTTGTCAGACTCCAGTAGCCACCGGATCCATAGCAAACCGATGAAGGCAAAAGTCCCGGACCGATCCGATGCCAACCAGACCGATCCGGTTTCAGAAAAAGAACCGATCCGACTTACCCGGACCGATCCGCCTAATCGACCGGACCGATCCGGCGAGGATAATCACTGCCAGATCGTGCAGCCGATTTTGAAGGGTTTCGATCCCTTATTTAAACCACGATCAGCAGTTGGTTTTCAGAAGACTTTCCCACGATTTTCAGAGCATATCAACGCTAAAGTCTTCACCTATTGAGTCCTATGATTCTAGGTTTTTAGATTCACACATCTTTCATATCTTTGTGAATCAAATTTGGTAACCCAAAGAACACCATTGATGTTGTTCAACCCTTTGTGAAGTGGACCGTTTCTTCCTCTTCATTGCAGCCCTACTGGACAGGGATAGTTCCAGCCGCAAGCCCTTCTGGAAAGGGATTTTTCTTCCAGCCGCGACTACAGAATCCGATACCCGAGGGTAATTCTTAGTCAACCTGTATTTCATTGTAATCCGATTGTAAACCGTATTTTACAAATTATAGTGATATACAAATGGTTTTGCCCCTGTGGGGGATTTTTCCTGAAACTTTGTGTGTTGAATAATTCTTGCATGATTTCATATTGTTTCAATCACACCTAGTTGCATGCTTAGGGTTAATTTGGGTTAAAAGGCATTTATTATATTGTTTCCTTATTTGAACGCAAGCGCCAACTCTTTCACAAAGTCTATCTCTCTACTAGGTGGCAATCCCAGAATATCCTAGAATACATCATCGAACTCTCATAAACTAGGAATCGAATCAAGTGGGATTACTACCTCCTTAGAGGTTTCCTTCTCTATATAATACAAGTGAGTGGACGATCCTCCCTCAGGACGAGGCATCATCACTAGGAACATCTCATGACCCGGTATAGAAAATATAATACTCCTACTAAAGCAATCGATCAAATCCATATATGCAATGATCCATTGCATACCAATAATCACATCATACTCGTGAATATCTAAGATAAGCATATCTGCCGGTAATAACAATCTCCCAATCGTTAAGTCCACTCTAAAAAATATCAATGACCCATAGCCCAACGATGGATCTACACTAGTAACTGTTCTCTATCCGTGTCTAATAACCCCATGGCACGTGTAAAACTAGTGGAAATGAAACTATGTGATGCCCCCATGTCGAACAAAATACGCCCTAAAGTCCCCTGGATAGAAAACATACCCTCAAACACAGGTGGAGCCTATGGGACTGCGGCTTGATGAATGTTGTAAACACTTCCATACTCTAACTGCCCCTGCTGAATTAGGAACACTAGTATTGTTGTCAAAGATGGCATCTATGGTGGTGCTGGGAGGACGACGGGAAATATCGGTCTCTGAGGCTCCTATCGAGCACCCTGCTACTGCAGCTGCGGGGCCCTACCCTTTTCAGCACAATCATGATGTTTGTGGCCAGTCTTGCCACATATGAAACACCTTCTACTGAAGGTTTTTGCTATCTATCTTTTCTTCCCTCAGCCCTGTTGGCCCTCCTGATACTGTTACTAGCCCTGTTAGCCCTAATGGCCCGACTGACCCTGATGGCCATGCCTATAACCTCCCTGACCGTGTCTGCTGAGAATTCTGATCACCCTACCTCTGCTATCCCTATACTGGATGTGCCCCACCGGCACCACCACCTCTTGTCCTGCCCTATTGGTTAGACTCCCTTACTCTCTTGTTCCTTGTCAGATAGAAGCGGTGGTCCTGGAAGTGAAGTAGTGCTTCATTAAGCACATCAATATAGGTCTGTAATGAGAGGTTACCCAAAAATATGTTGTCGAATTCTCTAGGTGATGCCATTTATGGACCTTTCGATCCCCCTTCCTTATCCACCATCTCTCCCTCCTCCGAGCCGGAAGAAAAAAATCAAGAGGAGGCCCGACGAACGATCTTGATCGGGATAGACACAACAACCAAAGACAATATTTGATGGTTGACAACTCTAGCATCCAAGAGTTTATAGAAGAAGTCGAGGAAGAGCTTGAGTGCATGAAAGACAGACCCAGGCCACAAATAAAAGAGTTAAAGAAGATAGACCTTACTAAAGAGGGTGATGATCCTTTCCCTATATTTATCTATAAGGACCTTAAAGGTGAGTCCCTAAAAGGTTTGATTGAGTTACTATGAGAGTTTAAAGATGTCTTCTCATGAAAATATGCCGATATTCATGGGGAAGACAAAAAAAAGTGAGTTTTCATTAGTTGAATGTCTTGTCCTTAGCCTTCCCAGTAAAGTAGGCCACGCGCACATATAAAAAGAAGTTGGAGTTGAAGATTAAGGAGGAAGTTAAAAGGCTGCTCACAGTTAGCTTCATTGTCCCTATTCAATATCCCATTCGACTATTGAGAATTATCCCAGTAGGAAAGAAAGACAAGATCTAAATAACAATATACGTGGATTTTTGAGACCTAAATCCTTCTTACTCAAAGGATGAGTTTCCACTGCCTTCCATAGACAGCTTGATTGATACAATTGCGGGTCACGAGATGTAAAAATTCATGGATGTATACGTGGGATATGACCAGATCAAGATGGATACAGCTGACGTAGAGAAAACTTCATTTGAGACACCCTTTGGTAATTTCATGTACATGATCATGCCTTTCGATTTGCAAAATGCAGGAGCTACTTATCTGGGGACTATGATGGCCACATTGCACGATCTCTTTCAAAAGATTGTGGATTTTATGTGGATGACAAGTCCAAGAAGGAGGATGCCCACTTGGCAAACTTAAGGAAGGTGTTCATACTATACAAAAAGTACAAGTTGAAGATAAACCTTCTCCAATGCGCCTTTGGGGTGATAAGTGGGATGTTATTAGGGTTTTTTGTGAATTAACAAGGCGTTCAGATAGATATTTACAAACAAAGGGCCATTCTTGACATGCCAAGGCCAAATTCAGTGAGGGAGTTGACAAGATTTTTAGTAAAAGTCTCATACTTGAGGCAGTTTGTGCCCAGACTTACTAGGGTGACCCTCCCACTAATGGAGTTACTATGAAAAGGGTCCAAGTTTTCATGGGAACATATGAATAAAGAATCCATCGACAAGATAAAGACATTCTTCACATCTCTTCAAACAATGATCCTTCCAAAGGCAGGTATTCATTTTCTTATATATCTCACATATATTAAACGATCCATCGGGGCAGTGTTAGCCCTAGAGGTGGATGGTGTAGAAAAAACTATATATTGTAAGGACATTTTTGTCCATGAGCATTTTATATGTCGTACGTCGTTACACCATTGAGAAAATTCAAGAATCATACGCTCATCAACGGAATCCGAATATCAAAGGCAGAAAAGGAATCAGGGAACAGACCGGACCGATCCGACCCAGATAAAAGAACCGATCCGGTTCCTCCGGACCGATTGGCCTAAAGAGACCGGACCGATCCGCCTGTTGAGGTGAGGCCAGTGTACCCCGGATCCATAGCGAACCGATGAAGCTAAAAAAAACCGAACCGATCCGATGCCAACCGGATTGATCCGCCTTCAAAAAAGGAACCGATCCGATGTCACCGGACCGATTCGCCTAAAGAGACCGGACCGATCCGACGAGGATAATTTCAAACAGATCGTGTTCAGATCATGTTCCGAAATTTAGGGCTCAATTTCTCCTATTTAATCCCACTACGGGAAGTGGTTTTTCCAAGACTTCTACATACGATTTTCAGAGTAGAGAAAGCCCCAAGTCTTCACCTATTGAGTAGCAATACTCTAGGTATTTTGATTCACACAAAATCCATACATTTGTGAATCCTTTTGGTAACCCAGGAACGTAGTTTTGCAGTTCAACCCTTGTGGAGACCGTTCTTCTTCTCCATTGCAACCCTACTGGAAAGGGATAATTCCAGCCGCGACTACAGAATCTGATACCTGAGGGTAATTCTTAGTCAACTTGTATTTTCATTGTAATCCGATTGTAAGCCGTTTTCTTACAAATTATAGTGAAAATAAATGGTTTTGCCCCTGTGGGGGATTTTTCCTCAATTGTGTGTGTTTGAATAACTCTTACATGATTTCATATTGTTTCAATCACACCTAGATGCATATTTAGGGTTTGTTTGGGTTAAAAGGTGTTTTAAATATAATTTGATCATTTGAATGCGAGCACACACGTTCTCAAATTGGTATCAGAGCAGGTTACTCTAATCTATCGTGTATTCCTTTTTCCGCAAAATTTTTCTAAGATATCAATTTTCTGAAAAAATTGATTTTTGAAAAAGTGTGTTCAAATGGAGAAGTCATATTATAAAATGCCTATTTTTGACGGGACAAATTATGCTTATTGGAAAGCTCGTATGAGGTTGGCTTTAAAAGCCATTGATGAATGTGTTTGGATTTTGGTTGAACGAGGGTGGACTCCTCCGACCGTGACTGTTGATAATGTGGCCAACTTGAAACCTGACATTTCTTGGACTGATGAAGAAATTAAATGGTCATCTTTTAATTCTAAGGGTCTAAGTGCTATTTCTGGGTCTGTCACACCTGATGATTTCAAACGCATAATGACGTGTACCACATCAAAAGAGGCATGGGATGTTTTACAACTCACCCATGAAGGAACTAATGCTGTGAAAGAGTCTAAGTTGCAAAACTTGACAACTCAATTTGAAACAATCACCATGCATGATTCTGAATGCTTTGATGAATTTTATGCTAGACTTTCTGACATTGTGAATACTAGTTTTAATCTTGGTGAACATATTCCGAATGCTAGAATTGTTAAAAAGATTCTTCGTTCTTTGCCTAAGCGTTTTATCCCTAAAGTCACTGTGCTAAATTCTATGGGTAATTTAAATACGCTAAAATTGGAAGAACTTGTAGGATATTTGCAAACTTATGAAATTGATATGTTCCCTAAAAATGCTAAATCTAAAGATAAGGGAATTGCTCTTAAAGCCCAAGAGAGAAGGACTGAGGGATAAGCTAGAAAGAGGGTAGAGTCATCTAGAAAGAGATATACTGACACGTCAGATTCTGAGTGCGATTTTGACTTAGATGATTTGGCTCTTTTCGCAAAAAATTTCAAGAGGATTCTCAAATTTAAGAAAAATGGCAATTTTAAAGATAAAAAGAAATTTGAGAAAAATAAGTTTGAAAAGAAAAATGAAAAAGTTTCCAAAAATCCTCCTCTGAAAGAAAGTGAGAGATGTTTTGAGTGTGATTTTAGGGGTCATAGAGCTTTTGAGTGTGCCAATCGTCTGAATAGAGAGAAATGGAAAGTTGTTCTTAATGCTACCCTTAGTGACGACAGTGAGGTCGAGACGGTGGATTCTGGAGATGAGTCACCGCATGAGTGTAACTTCACCGCATTCATGGCCAGCCAAGTGAGCACTCCTAGTTCTCCTCACGACGTTGAGGATGATGCTTCACAGGGACACCTCGACAGTGAGATCGATGTGAGTGAGGGGGAGGATGACACAAGTGAGAGCGAGAGTGATATACAACGCGCCTACGCTGAGTTATATTCTGAGTCTTTTAAAACTAAAAAGCGTAATAAAGTGTTAGTTCTTAAGATCACCTGCTTAGAGGAAGATTTAACGAAAGCGAAAGAAAGAGAGTTCTCCACCTACACCGCACTGAGAGAGAGAGATTCTACATGTGTCGAGAATGATATTTTGTTTAGAGAGAGAGAGAGTGTTTCAGATAAAGAGAGAGGGGACTTGATTAAGCAAGTGGCTAGTCTTACGAGTCAGCTCCATTCCTCCGTGGACTCATGATCTTGATAAAGCAAGGGAAGTCAAGGTACAAATCGAGGACAGATCTGGGAAGATGGGAAAGATTCTCCTCGGCCCCGCTTTAGGTTTTGGTGATCGTCAAGGAATTGGTTATGATGGTGCCTCCACGTCCCAAATTGCACCTGGACCAGTTCCTGAGTTTACTACAACTCCTTGTGGTCACCGTCAAAAACCTCGAAGGAGAGTTCGACCAAGAAAAGCAAACTAAGGTCTGTCTTTGACTGTGCTCTTTTGTACTTATTGTAAAAGAAAAGGCCACCTTAGGGAATCTTTCTATAGTATGGGTCGAACACGACGTAATACTGCTCCACCACGTCATACTGATAAATTTTCTAGTCTGAGAGAGCGAGTTGAGTTCTTAGCTGCCACGACTCAAAGTTTGATAAAAGAATTCCGGCGGATGTCTTCGCCGTTAGTGAATGCTTCTCACATTCCAGCTAAAATCAACAACAACAAAGGCAAACAAAAGGTCATCTCTGCTTGGGTGCCTAAGAAAGATAAAAAGGCCTTTGTTGTTCATGTTGCTCTCAAAGCACATAATACCTCACAGTGGTATTTTGATAGTGGGTTCTCCAGACACATGACAGGTGATGACTCATTTTTTACGACTCTTGAGGACTATCAGGATGGCAGAGTCACCTTTGGAGATGGGAGCAAGTCTAGCATTATAGGACGTGGTACTATCGAGTTACCTGGATTTCCTAAGCTAGAAAATGTTTTGTACGTCAAAGGTTTGAAAGCAAACCTTCTCAGCATTAGCCAGCTGTGCGACACTGACCTGGCAGTAAAGTTTGATCGGGACGCGTGTAAAGTCTACAATCAAGACGATAAGCTTTTGATGCAAGGTGTGAGGACCGAGGATAATTGCTATGGGACTGAGCCCACATCCTCACTTGTCTGCAACAGCGCCACGATCACTCCTATGGATCTGTGGCACCAACGTCTAGGTCACGTGAACTTTAGAGATCTCAACCGCTTAGCTAAAAATGACCTAGTACGTGGCTTACCATCTCCTGTAAAATCAACTTCGACCGTTTGTGGACCCTGTCAGTTGGGAAAACAAATTCGTAGTCCCCATAGGAAGTTACATTCCATTACCACCTCTCGTGTTCTTGAGTTGATTCACATGGATATTATGGGTCCCACTCGTACTGAAAGTCTAGGTGGTAAGAGGTACATCCTCGTGATGGTAGATGATTTCTCCAGGTACTCCATTGTAGGTTTTCTGAGAGAGAAATCCGATGCTGTAGAATTTTTAACGACCAAGTGCCGTGTCCTGCAAAATCAATACGGTGTCACTATTAACAGGATGCGTAGTGACAATGGCACTGAATTCACAGAAGCAAATGTAGATCTTTATTGTGATAGCCTCGGGATCAAACATGAGTTTTCTGCTGTGAGAACTCCTCAGCAAAATGGGATTGTTGAGAGAAAGAATAGAACGATCCAAGAGATGGCTAGATCTATGCTTCTAGGTCGTAAAGTTTCTAGGAGATTTTGGGCAGAGGCAGTGTTTACTGCATGCCACACGGTGAATAGGGTTTATTTGCGTCCACACACACTTCAAACTCCATATGAGTTGTGGACTGGCAAGAAGCCCAACCTGGCATATTTCCGTGTTTTTGGGAGTAAATGCTACATCCTACGGGATAGAGAGCAATTAGGAAAGTTCGACTCTTGGAGCGACGAGGGAATATTTCTAGGATATTCATAGACTAGTAGAGCGTACCGGGTTTTTAACCTGAAGAGCTCTAAGGTTATGGAATCAATAAATGTCACAGTGCAAGATGACGAACCTTCGACGGTTATTGATCCTAACCTTCAGTGTGAGCATGAGAATTGTTCTGACAGTGAGTTACCTGTTCCTCTCTCACACTATGTGGACCCTACTCCTGTGTTAGGGGACACACCTACTTGGGTTCGCAAGAGTCATGACCCATCTTCCATTGTTGGCGATCCCACTCTAGGGGTCAAGACTCGTGCTCAGCTAGAGAACGTTGTTAGCCATCTTTGCTACACGTACAAAGTCGAGCCCAAGAACCACAAAGAAGCACTCAAGGATGAACACTGGATATCTGCTATGCAGGATGAGTTGCTTCAGTTTAAAAAGAATGATGTCTGGGAACTTGTCCCCCGACCTAGTGAGATTAATGTAATAGGTACCCGGTGGATTTTTAAGAACAAAATGGATGAAAATGGTACCATAATCCGTAATAAGGCTAGGTTGGTCGCTTAAGGCTACACACAAATAGAGGGTGTAGACTTTGGGGAGACATTTGCTCCTATTGCGAGGCTTGAGTCCGTACGTCTTCTGCTCGCCATTGTATGTCATCTGCGCTTCAAGGTGTATCAGATGGATGTCAAGAGTGCCTTTTTGAATGGCATTCTATAGGAGGAGGTTTATGTGGAACAACCAAAAGGGTTTGAAGACCCTCAGCAACCTGAGCACATCTACTATCTGAGGAAAGCCTTGTATGGTTTGAAGCAAGCACCCCGTGCTTGGTACGAGAGGCTTACCTCCTATCTCTTAGCTCGTGGCTTCAAGAGAGGGGGAGTAGATATGACGTTGTTCGTCAGGAGAGATGACGGTGCTATTTTGGTTGCCCAGGTCTATGTGGATGACATAGTCTTTGGATCTACATGCTCCCAGCATGCTCATCACTTTGAGGAGGAGATGAAAAGTGAGTTTGAAATGAGCATGGTTGGTGAGCTTACATTCTTCCTTGGTCTCCAGGTTCGTCAGCTAGAGGATGGGATGTTCATCTCCCAATCCAAGTATGCTAGAGACCTAGTGAAGAAATTTGGCTTAGACTCCACTAAGCATGCCCGTACACCTATGAGTACCACTACCAAGCTTAGTAAGGACACTTCAGGAAAGGATGTAGAGCAAACCTTATATCGGAGTATGATAGGTAGTCTTCTCAACTTGACTGCCAGTCGTCCCGACATCGCCTTTAGTGTTGGAGTCTGTGCGCGATATCAGGCATCCCCAAAAGAGTCACATTTACTTGCTCTAAAACGTATTATTAAATACGTAAGTGGGACTCTCTCATACGGGATTTGGTATTCCTTTGATACCGATGACCGTCTGTACGCCTATTCGGATGCCGATTGGGCTGGGGATGTAGATGGATGTAGGAGCACTTCTGGTGGGTGTTTCTATTTTGGTTCTGCTCTTGTCTCCTGGCTGAGCAAGAAGCAAAATTCCATCTCTTTATCCACTGCGGAGGCTGAGAACTTAGCTGCTGGGAGTTGTTGCACACAACTCTTGTGGATGAAGCAAATGCTGGAGGATTATGGGATATCACAGGACACCATGACCATTTCCTATGATAACACGAGCGCGATACACATATCCCGCAATCCAGTTCAGCATTCGCACACAAAACACATCAGGATACGTGAGCACTTTATACGTCAGTTAGTTGAAGAGAAAGTCGTATCCCTGAGTTTTGTTTCCATCGACCGTCAGTTGGCCGATATTTTCACGAAACCTTTAGATGCCCTTAGATTTGAGAGTCTTAGGAAATCTTTAGGGATTTGCACAGTTGACTGAGGGGTAGGTCTATGTCTAGAATAGGATGCTCCTTCATGTTCATATCATATGCTTCCTATTGCTAGTCTGTTTTATATGTACCATTGCTTAGTTGTACAGCTTTCTTTTATTCTTGTTGCTTTTTATATTTCTTTTGAAAAATACAAAAAGATTTTCCTTTAAGAAAAATTTTGAGAAAAAGCACAAAAAGATTTTTTTTTTTGATAATATTTTTTGAAAAAGGCCAAAAATATTTTTCTATTTTTTCACCTTTTATAAATGAGCATTTAAGTTAGCCAAGTCACAACTTCATTCCATATATCCATGTGACTGTTTGATAGAGATTTGAGAGGCTACATCATTTCATCCATGTGCTTTACATTGGTTGGAGTCTTTGAGATGTAATTAGTGATATCTTCCTACATGTTTGCCTCCTATACCCTTTATTGCACACATGCACGGCTATATTTGATTATTGCACTTATCTATCTCATGTTGGCTTGCGTGTTTTCATCTCAATCCTGTCTATACAATGTTCAATATGCGATAAAACTTGACAAGATTGGAATGCATGTAAAAACCGTTTTGGTGAGACTGTGTGTTTTTGTATAACGGGGAGGGGCTGCGAAAGGTAATCATCTATCCTTTGCGCAAAAGCCACCATTAAAAAGGACCTAAAAAATGGAGGAATTTTAATATCCGAGGTCCAAAGAGGTTAAAAGAGCCCGAAAAAATTTACAGGCAATAAAAAGCAATTCATGCCAAATATGGGCCATTTAGGTTTCACCATCAATTCTCCAAAGTTTGAGAATTTAGAATGCCTCTATTCAAAATTATATCTGAGGGAGTTTGGTTGGAGAATCTTTAAACGGGTTTGCACTTCCTTGAAAGTCCTGAAAAAGCATAAAATCATTTTGGACGTTATTGGTGTGAAAATCATTTTGAGCTTTGATTTGTTGATTTGATTGAGTCAATATCTTATATTGTCATTATTTTACACCAAAGGAAGCATTTGAGTTCATTCGCTAGGAATATCCAATATTCATCGTGCACATATGTCATGTTTGTATGCATTGATTTTCCTATCGAATTTGATCACACCACTTCATTTACACTATCATCGACTTAGTTGCTTTGTGTTCATTCATGGTGTGGTTTTATCCTAGTGTCACCCCGCTAGTGCTTATTTGATTTGTTTCTCTCATTTGTCTATTTGGGGACATCATAAAAAGGGGGAGAATGAATTATCTTATTATGGGGGAGATTTGAAAGATTGAGTTTGTTCATAAAATGGTATATATGTTTATCTCAATTCAAACTCGATATGTCACGTGGTATTTTTCTTTTTCTCATGTGTGTAGGTACTACATGGATTATCATTGTATTGCACACCCTGATGAGAAAAGCGTTGAGATTCCTGAAGATTTGAAGATCAAACGATGCAGTCTTATTGACTTGTACTCTTTCAGTTTTGGGTTCATGGAAGGGTAGATTTGTATAGGCAATATTTTATAATTGATAATTCGAATGTTTGTTTTCATGTATGTACCGGCATAGACATAGGGGGAGATTTGTAAGGACATTTTTGTCCATGAGCATTTTATATGTCGTACCCCGTTACACCGTTGAGAAAATTCAAGAATCATACGCTCATCAACGGAATCCGAATATCAAAGGCAGAAAAGGAATCAGGGAACAGACCGGACCGATCCGGCCCAGATAGAACCGATTCGGTTCCTACGGACCGATCCGCCTAAAGATACCGGATCGATCCGCCTACTGAGGTGAGGCCAGTGTACCCCGAATCCATAGCGAACCGATGAAGCTAAAAAAAAACCGAACCGATCCGATGCAAACCGGATTGATCTGCCTTCAAAAAAGGAACCGATCCGATGTCACCGGACCGATCCGCCTAAAGAGACCGGACCGATCCGACGAGGATAATTTCAAACAGATCGTGTTCAGATCATGTTCCGAAATTTAGGGCTCAAGTTCTCCTATTTAATCCCACTACGGGAAGTGGTTTTTCCAAGACTTCTACACACGATTTTCAGAGTAGAGAAAGCCCCAAGTCTTCACCTATTGAGTACCAATACTCTAGGTATTTTGATTCACACAAAATCCATACATTTGTGAATCCTTTTAGTAACCCAGGAACGCAGTTTTGCAGTTCAACCCTTGTGGAGGAGACCGTTCTTCTTCTCCATTGCAGCCCTACTGGAAAGGGATAATTCCAGCCATGACTACAGAATCCGATACCTGAGGGTAATTCTTAGTCAACTTGTATTTTCATTGTAATCCGATTGTAAGCCGTTTTCTTACAAATTATAGTGAAAATAAATGGTTTTGCCCCTGTGGGGGATTTTTCCTCAATTGTGTGTGTTTGAATAACTCTTGCATGATTTCATATTGTTTCAATCACACCTAGTTGCATATTTAGGGTTTGTTTGGGTTAAAAGGTGTTTTAAATATAATTTGATCATTTGAACGCGAGCACACACGTTCTCATATATTATTTGAATCAAATTATACATGGATCGAAGGCTAAATACACTAGCATTAAGAGGAATTATTTGGCCCTCATATTCGTAGAATAAAAACTAAGGCATTATATGTTGTCCTTCACATGCCACATTGTAACTAGATGTGATCCTATAAAGTTTTTTCTTACTAGAACTATGTTAATAGGCAGGGAAGTTAGATGGTTCTTGATACTCTCAGAATATGATCTTAAAAGCGTGGCCCCTCAAGCCATCAAGAGCCAAGCTTATGCAAATATCTTGGCCATATTTCCTTCTGGGACGTTCGAGCCACTCGTTGAGGATCTACCAGACGCTGACCTTCAGGACAATTTCCTGGAAACTAGCATGGATGAATGGAACATGGAGTTTGATGATTCTTCAGTTGTGGGCAAAGGGGGAACTGGTGTAATTTTGAGAAGAAATGGAGAAGAAATCTGATCTTTGCTTAAATAATAAAGCTGAATATGAAGCACTGGTGTTAAGGCTACTAGAAGACCTACGAAGAGGCATTCATATTCTCATAATAAAATGAGACTCCAATATGGTGATCAAATAAGTGAATGGAGAATACGCTTTGAAGCATATGAGTCTGATGCCCTACCGGACAATAATACAACGACTTCTTGGCCAATTTGATGATGTAAAGATCAAGAGGCATCCTAAAATGATGAATAAACATGTGGACACTTACGCCATAATTGCCTAAAGAATTAGTTTTAATGGGGAATCAACGGTGGTTCGAATTATTAAGAGGACAGCTCCGTTGACCATAATTAAAATTTTACCCACCGATGATAGTAATGGATGGAGTGGCAAAATAAGGAGGCATCTGGAAACGAGGGAAGGATCAATAAGTTTGGTTGATCTAACACAGTATTTTCTTACTAAGGGCAACTTGTACTACAAAAATAAAGGGTCATGGTTATCCATATATGTGGATCTTGAGGAGGATGAAAGAAGACTGAAAGAAGTTCATGAAAATAACTACAAGACCACAAAAATCCCTTTGTATCGAAGGGTATAGTGACCAGGTTACTTCTGACCTTCGGTGAGATAAAATGTCACAATGCTATAGAGGGACAATGGGAAATGTTAGTTATTTTATCAGGCTACGAAATATAACTTCATAGACCAACCTCATGATTGGAGGCTAACATATATGGACATGTTGATAGATTGAGTGATGCTAGCAGACAAAAATGATTCTACAAGGACAGCTGTATCGAAAAGGCTATCGTAATAGGCCTCTAAGTTGCATCAGAATGGAAGAAGCAGAGGAGGTGCTAAAGCAAGCTCACGAGCCAGGTCATATTGGGGGAGCCAAACTTTATAACCAACTTATGACTTTGAGGTATTTTTAGCCTACGATGGAAAAGGATTTTGCAAAATTCGTTTAATAAATTCAAGGCATGTCATCTTAGAATATGATTCATACTCTTTTTGTGGACCTTCACTATCTTTCTACCCCCTATCCATTTTATACATAGGTGTTTGACTTGGTGGGAGAAATAAACCCTTCCCCGAGATGGAAGATTTGGATACTCGTGTTCACTGAATGTTTTACCAAGTTGGCAGAGGCCATATCATTGAAGAAATACACAACTGGGGTGGTTACTCGATTTATGAATTAGTACATTATTTGTCATTTTGGCATCCCAAAAGTCTTTCTCTCAGATAAGGATACTCCCTTCATCAATAGTTAGGTACAACTCCTCATAGAAAAGTATTTGATTATTCATCATAAATCGACCGCGACATATCCTAAGTGCAATGGGCGAAGGTACCAATAAAACCTTAGTAAATATTCTGGCAAAGATGTTAGAAGATTTTCCAGGGACTTGGGATGAAAGATACCAGAATTTCTATGGGTATACCGGATAACTAAAAGGAAACCTATAGGATATACTCCTATTTCCTCAGTTTTTGAGGTTGAGGAAATCCTTCCAGTGGATCTCGACGTACCTTATACCAGATATAATCAACAAAGTGCAATGCTCCCTTGTCGTCATGTGTAAGTCGGGGCATTAGAATAGCACAGAGTCAATTCAGTGAGGCACTTCAAGTTGTATTAAAAATAGTTATTCAGATCCTCTGACCAACATGTAAATCCGAGGAGGTTCAAAAATGGGGACTTAGTCAAAAAAGCTTACACGAGGCATATTCGAGGACTTTCATTACCTAAGTTTGAGATAAATTGGGAGGTCCCTTATATTGTTTGAAAAAAACATGATTCGGGCTATTGTGAGATCTCAAAGTTGAAGGATAATGTCACTTTTAAACTAAGCAACAAATGACTCAAAATTTACTATGTTTAAAAGCATTTGTTAGTTTACTTTCAACGATTTATTTAGTCTTTTGTTTGAGTACACATATTCTAACATGAGTTGTAAAGGACTAGTAGGGGAGAGTGTTCCCCACAATCAACAGTGTCATAATCACATGATGATATAAAGACATTTTACTTTTGAAAGTTATAGTCCATTCCTTTATAGTCTTATTTCTGGAAATATGTAATAGATATTGTATAAATAAATTATTTCATTCATTACAAGTCAAAAAATAAATAAGAGAAACCAAAATACATAGCAAGTTCTTCAGACAAATGTAATTGTCGAGCAACATCGAAGAAATTTTCCAAAAATAAGAAAGGGGGGAAATCATTAAAAAGCTAGTTAGTAGGGGCCTCCATGATGAACCATAGGTTGGCCGAACTAAGTAGAGTATGGTGGTTTTGTGGAAGTATTTACTCTAATTGGCACTTGTCATTGGCCAAGGCAGCTAGATCCTTCTCTTGATGATCTTTTCTTTGTTGAACATCATCCACCCTGGCCTCCACCTTGATTATAACCTTTTGAGAAGCCTCAGGTTCCTACTCGGACTTAATGAGTTATACTTCCAAGCTAACCAACTCCATAAAAATGGCTACTTACGAATAATGGTAGGTTTGCAGACAAACATAGAAGGCAAGTAAATCGTATTTCTTGAAATAACGAAGGATCTTGACTAGCCAAGTCAAGGAGAATCCATCTATAATAAGGAGATTGATTTTTCCTAACAAGACCTTAATGGTTAAAAAACTTAATAGTAAAAGAATTTAAGGACTCTAGAAGAGTATTGATGACCTAGCCCAACATAATAGCAAGATTGAGAAACCTGTAGGCCATCATTATTGGTAATAGTTGGATGCTACGAGGAGTAAAGGTAGAAGGATTCTGGTCTAAAATCCTTTTGATTAACTTGCGTGGACTAGTAGTCAGGATATGGGGGAACTCATGCAAAGTTTGCCTCATAACTTATTGAGGAGATGCTTCAAGAGGATTTGTGCTAAAGACACTATCACTGGCGGGCGGATGCCTGGTATTTAAAGCACTGTCACCTTCTTAAAGTCTAGAGGAATTTGCTTGAAGCATCTCGCTAACAATAGGGGTGAAGGCAATGTTTGCAAACCAAGTGCATCACCTAGAGCAGCTGGCTCAACCATAATTCCCACTCGAGCAGTCTCCTATGCAACAACCTCAGTCTCTATCCTACGAGCAACTAGCTGCTCAACCTTTACCTGAAATAAAAAATTTATCAAGTTAAATATATAAATAATTTTTTTAAAAGAGTTAAAAAGTCCTACATTACTGGCCACAAACCTTTTAAGGGAGACATAAAGTCATATACTATCAGGCACGTCGGACCCTCGCTTATGGGAGATTTAAAGTCCTATACAATAAGGCACGCCTAACCCTCATTTATGGGAGATTTAAAGTCCTACATTACTAGGTGCACCTGACCCTTACTTTTAGGAGATTTAAAGTCCTATACTACTAAGCACACCTATGGGAGATTTAAAGTCCTACATTATTAGCCATGACTTTAAAGTCCTACATTATTAGGCCTGACCCTTTTAAAGGAGATTTAAAGTCATATACTACTAGGAGTGCCTGACCTTCATTTATGGGAGATTTAAAGTCCTATATTACTAGTTATGCCTGACCCTCATTATGGGAGACTTAAAGTACTATATTACTAGGCACGAATCTTTTAAGGGATAATTAAAGTCCCACATTATTTGGAAATTCTAATAATGTGTATTGCAGATGTTATCTTCTTTCAAAAGATAGGGAAATTATACCTCTTTGATAATCGATAACATTGGTGCAGGTGGAGGCACATAGGGAACCAGAGATACCATCAAGTGTTGGGGTTCCTTTGTAAATTATTTGGTAGCCATTTGAATCACATCCTCCTCTTTATTATGGGCTTGTTGATACAATGGGGGACCATTTTGACCAACTATAGGGATTTGCTCCACCTCAACAGTTGGGGCATCCTTGCTAGCAGTAGTTTCATCTCGCATTACTTCATGCTCGGCTGCAGCAGTAGCCTCGCACCTTTCGAGTTAAGGACTAAAGGAATAAAAGAAGTCACTAAAAATTGGTCATTTGACGGGGGAGGAACTAAAGCGGCAGCCTGCTAAGGCAAGGTAGCCTGTGATAACAATCAAACACAACCAAAGTCAGTACAAAGAGGAGATAAAATAAAATTGGAAGCTAATGGAAGAAATTACAAAAGGTGAAGGGTTACTGTCATAAAAGGCATATCAGCAGACGGACTCATAAAGCTAGACTCAATAACACCTTCCTCATTTACACCCTCCTTAAGGACAGCCTGATTATGTAAGAAGGAAGAGTCAGGTGAATATCCACTACATATTCAACATTATACAGGCTAACATCTGCCTCTAAAGGAAATTCGTAGTTACCTTCGATGTAGCAGGGGCAATTGCACCCTTTGGTATAACATCATTAGAGGCAGCCAAAACTTTTGTCATTTCTAAGTCTTCTTCAACATCGCCACTTGCCTGAACACCTCGGTGGGAACTACTAGGGGCACCAACCTACATCTAGGCAAACAAAGAATCAATATTTAAAGAAGGAAATTATATAAGTTACAAGTGAAAATGAATGTTCCACTACACCATAATGGCTATTTTCCAACTAATAGATTATTTAATTTGTAAGTGTTTATAACACTTACAAAATTTACAACGGTTTTGAACATTTACAAAAAATTTAAGTGTCCAAACCCATTGTAAATTTTGTAATAGTTACTTAATTTATAAGTGGGATAACCTAAAAGGGTTACATAGTAAAAAAATTGTGTCAAAATTTTCACAATAAATTTCCCCTCCAAAACCTTCCCATTAAGCATTCCAAGCGAAATCTCGTCCCCAACCTTCATGCCTCCAAACCTTCATTGAGAAATCATAAGGTAAACCATATAATCTTTTCGATTTGATTTGATTTGTATTCGATTTTTTCCCAGGTATTCGATTAGTGTTCGATTTGATTTGTATTCGATTTGTGTTCAATTTGTGTTCGATTTGATTTGTATTCATGTATTCAATATGATCTTTTCATTAAAGTTTGAGAAGTTTCTTGCGAAAATAGTTTAATTAGGGTATCTACGCACTTTTTATGTATTTTTTTTTAATGTAATATGTTATGAGTGTGTAGAAATCTGTTCCCAGGTATTCAATAATATTTTAAAATTTTGTAATAATATCTCGAGTACTATGTCCAATATCTTCAAATGCTGCATTCAAAAAGGGCCTTAGGTGTAATATAAATTCTCCGGTATTTCCAAGTATGAAGTTTTTGATGTATGGGTATGAATCTTTGTTGTTTAAGGATCCCGTGGCTCTTTTTTCCAATGTGCGACATGTTTTTTATTTGCTTTTTTTTTAATTTTTCATCAAAATGTTTGGGGTACATTCTAATTCATAAAACGTTGGTATTCACTTTCACTTTTTTTAAACACAAATGAATGTGCAGTAGGATATGTTGGCATTCATTTTAACTCTAATTTGGCTTCTGCTTTTTGATTATGCAAATTAAGTTGGGTTGTCTATACGGCAGAACTTTTAATTGTAGATTATGAACAAAGCATAGGATGATTGGTATTTGTGGTGAAGCGTTATTTATTTAGTCTATTTGCATATATATTACATTTTAGTTTTCTTGGATTGTTAATTTATGATCTTTAAGGGTAGTTAATTTATGATCTTTATGGGGTTGTCTTCTATAATTTTGGGTTTTTAACGGTAGTTATATATACATGTGTGTGTATTTATAGGTATTGAAAGTTAAAGAAACAAAAAGTAATGCTTAGTTGGGGTTTGACGTGTTTGGGTTTAAGGTCGGGAGTTTTTATGTTATCTTTCGAATACAAAGAAGATTACTTATGGTTTCAACGATAAAAATATTTAATTTATACTTCATTTGGGTATAAATTCTATTATATGAGATTTGAAGATCATGTTATATATGTTGATAAAAAACATTTGTACGAAAATAGGGGTTGTCAGATTGAGTGACTATCAAGTTGTAAACTAGTTCATGATTGTTTAAAAAATTCACTTTTAATCACCTCTTTACTTTATTAAATATTAATCAAAGATTGTGAACAATAGACTATTGCTTTACCTGTTGCCGGACCCTTAGATATTAAATAGTATATATTAATTTTTTACTAACGTATCTCAACATACAGAATGTCATCGGAAGTTAGTAAAGAGTGGATGAAGGAACGTGAAAGAGGAAGTGAAAAATACATTAATGGGGTTGCTACGTTCATTGATTTTGTGAAGAATAACTGTGGTGGCGAAACCTTATTTTCATGCCCATGCATAAAATGTGAAAATGGAAAGTTGTTGGAGCTTAAAGACATCCATTTTCATTTTCTTCATTATGGTATATCCAAGTCTTACAGGTTTTGGCGTTTTCATGGAAAAAAGGAAGTCGTTAAAAGAAAAGAAAAAGAACCCACTGAAAGTGTTGAATGTAATAACCCTATCCTCGACAATCCAATAATGGAAGAGTTTATTTACAACGCATTCAAAATGTTTAATCGTGAAGTAAATCATTTATCAAGTGATCATGTTAGAATAGGGGGAAGTGATAATCATGACAAGACGAATGAGGAGTTAAAATACGAAAAGTTACGTGGCAAGGAGAGTGAACAATTGTACCCGTCAAGTTCTGAGAAATATACGACGCTGTATTTTCTTGTCAAATTGAATAATGTTAAGACAAGATATGGTTTGTCAGATAATAGTGTTATGGAAATTTTGGGGGTGTTTAAATAGTTTTTGCCGAAAGAAAATACAGTACCATCCAAGTATCTAGCCATGAAGAATATAATCAAAGAAGTTGGTCTGGATTATAATATAATTCATGCATGCAAAAATGATTGTATTTTATTTAGAAAAGAACATGAAATTAAGGTAAAATATCCAGTATGCAACCTACCCAGGTATAGGCTGGGAATAAACAGGGAGGGTAAAGTACCTCTGAAGATAGTTAGACATTTCCCCCTGATTCCAAGGTTGAAGAGATTATTCACCATACCATGGATTGGAAATGAGATGACTTGGCACGCTAGGGTGCAGTGGAGCACAAATATCATGCGTCATCCTATTGATTTGTCTATTTGGAAATCTGCTGATGTGATGTGGCCAGACTTTGCGGCTGAAAAACGTAATGTTTGTCTTCGTATAGCCACTGGTGGTTTTAATCTATATGGGAATATCAGCTCTAGTTATATTTGTTGGCCTATCATTGTTTCTCCTCTTAATATGGGCCTGTTTTTATGCATGAAAAGGGAGTTTTCAATGATGTCGATTTTAATATCTGGGTTGAATGCTCCGAGCAAATACATTGACATTTACCTGGCCCCTTTGCTAGATCAGTTAAAGGAATTATGATTTCAAAGTGTAATGGAGTACGACTCATATACAAAAACTAATTTTTCTTTGAGAGTGATGTTGTTGTGGGTCGTCCATGATTTTCCTGCATATGGAACTTTTTCAGGTTGCACGGTTCATGGTTGTAAGGGGTGCCTAGTTTGTGCGGAAGAAGTTGACTCTGAACGACTTACGAGTAGTAGGCCTTTATTTTGGTTTCACCAGTACCTTCTCTTCAGTGTAGATCCCAGGTACTGCCATTCTATGTTTTGTCAATATAGCTTACCTTCTTGTTCTTATTTTTGTGCCTACATATGTTTTTCTTATCCTTTTCAATCTGTGTATGAATTTTTAATACTACATAGGTTTATTCGATAATAAATTAGGGCTTGTTAAGAATAGTTAAGAAACGAGTTGCTTGGGCATCTCCATCTTGCCAGTGGTAGGAGCGGACATTTTTTTTATGTTATGGAATGTTTTGTATGTCAGGGTGTTTGAGCTCAAATTCTTACGGTGATGGAGTTTCTTGTGCTCAATATTGTGGACTACTTACTTAGAGACAATCTAGATAAATGAACTTTCACAAAAAGCTAACCAGAGAAGGAAAGGAAAGCAAGACAATAAGAAGAGTAGGCACAAGCTTTGTCATTCATAATGCCATATTCATGGGGTGGATAGTAAATTTTTTTGACATACAGATAGAAAGTATAAGATTCTAATGGTTTATATTTTATAGTACGATTTATAAACTATCATATAAACTAACAACTGATTTGTAGTGCTTATGTGCAATATAGAGGGTATAATCCATTGCATGAGGCGTTTGGCACTATGCCCTTTTTTTCTTTTCAAATTCAAATTATATCATTCTTTGAACTTGTGACATAAGTTTTTCATTTGAAAATTATTGCAGCATAGGAGTATGTGTAAACATGGGTCCAAAAAAAGATAGTGAAAAGCCTGTTGGCGGTGTTAGTACCCCACTGACCCATAACCCAGGGAAAAAGGCATAGTTGTTGTTGATGAGTTAAACCGCGGCGTGAAAAACATGAGCCTGGAGGCCTAGGATAGTGTGTGGGAGGTTGCAAGAAAAGCAGCTGGTTCGTCGCATTTTTTGGGAAGTTGGATAGTTTGATCTTGGAGCAAATAAATGAACCGAAGAACTTGTAGCATGTTCATGTGTATGTTTTTATATATTTTCTTATCTTATATTACTCCATTCGTCTGCTAGACTGATAACCATTAGATGGCTTATCTTTAGTTGAATTGGTAATGTATTGATGTTTGCTATTTCTTATTTTTTATGTGCGCACATGTGCATTTGGATACAATAACTAGATGTATGAAGTTTGTTAAGGAGATTACTAAATATATACCTTTGGTGTTCTTTCTTTCTTGATGAGAGTGTTTGTTTATGTCGAACATATCATGAAGTATTTGGTATAATTATTATGTTTTTAGCTGTTTTTATTGTTTGTTATAGGTGAGGTTGGTCGTATATGGTGGATAATTTTTATTTTTTTATTTTTTTAATTTACGTAAGTGTTTATAACACTTAGAAAATGAACATTGTTTTCTTGACATACTAATATTTGTAAGTGTTTTGAATAGTTAGAAAAAAAATATATGTATTTTCTTTTGTAAGTGTTTATAACCGTTCTAAATTAAAAAAGGTTGTTGAATTTTTTAAGTGTTCTAAGCACTTGCAAACGAAAATTTTACAAGTGTTTAAAACACTTGCAAAAGTTTCATATGCAATTGTTCAGAACACTTATAATTTTTTTTCTAACAGTTGTTCGAAACGAATATGTGTTTCCAATGAACACTTGCAAATGACAATTGCAATGGTTTTGAACACTTATAATTTTTTTGCAACACGTCGATTTGTAAGTGTTTTAAACACTTACAAATGCCATTTGCAAGTGTTTAAAACACTTACACATCGCCTGTTTTGGTGTAGTGTTCGTGCTTCTTCCTTAATAAGATTATCTTCTAGAACGGTATAGTCATGAGGGGGTGAAGAGGGCTTCACAGTGGAAACCATCTTCCGTAGTCTACATCTTCAGATAAATGGGGAATCATCCTCCTCATACTCGTCTTCCTCATTTTCCTTTTATTCAACCTCTTAAAGTACTTCCTCCTCTTCCTCTTCTACTTCCTCATCAATTTCTTCCTCAACACTTTCCTCACTAGAGTGCTCAAAAATAACTTTAATGGAGCTAGTTAATCCTGCAGAAGACCTACTATATTTCCTGCTACCTTCAACAGTTGTGGGTATATAAGAAAATCCCCGAGCAGGCATAATTTCCCTGTCTTCCACTGAAAAATTGTACCAAGCCTACCGAAGGCTTTCGAACATCTAGTTAATTTACTTAGCCAACTCAGGGTTGGGAACCACAACAGGAGAAATAACTTGGGTGACCTTAGGTTTCTTCGAAGGAGATTTCCTAGTATCTCTCATGGCTTCCCCAGTTGAGGCAACATGAGGAGTATTATCCTCTCTAACCACCTTTGAAGTAGTAGGGGAAACTGCTACCTCCTCGACCAGGAATACATCTTGGGAACCCTTATTCTTTTTGGATATTGCCTCCACCAAAGGAGCCAAAGGAGGCATCTCGGCTAAAACGAAGTCGCTGGTGGTACCTAGAGGGAACTGAGAATTGGTAGCAGAACAACTTCTTAATCTTAACTCTGTTAGGGGGGAATCTTTCAACACAGAGGTAATGGGGTTCTTTATGGATATTGATTTAAAACCTACTAAGTTGATTCATCCAAAACAAGATCAAATACATAACTGATCTCCCCCCCCCCCCCCTCCCCCGAGCAACCCTATTCGGGATGATAGTATAATTTGCACAAAGCTTTATAACGGTGGACGTGAGAAAATTCCTACCAGCAAAAGAAAAATTGGTGGGATTTTCTTGGGTAAATTGGCTAATCATTGGAGTACCTTGATCATAGCCAAACTGCATGGCTACTTAATTTGTAAATAAATAGAATAAAAAGATGACCATTCGGTATATGGTGAGAAGTAGTAGGGGACGAGGATCAAAGGAATGTTGCTCACAGGAAAATTCTTAGCAAATGCTTATTTAACAGGGGAAACAAGCCGTGGTGCCTCCTCGAAGAAATTATTGGTCAAAAATTTGTCAATACCCACATACGGACGAAAAACAGGCTTATCAACCTTATCAATCAAGGAGATAAAGGGCTTCTTGGAAATATTGTGAATACAACAACATATACGGGGAACTTTAATGACATGGGGATGCGGGTAACAACCAGCTGGAGCATACTCAAGGAAATGAGCATAGAGAAATGATGTTAACAGAATAAGGTTTGCGTAGTTAGAAATGTTAAACCTACCAATACTTCGAGCAAATTTTGCTTGAACTCGATCGAGCCAAGTATATAATGACCCTAAAGTCATGGAAGCCAAAGAATGCTTAACACTGCAAGCCATTTGAAGTGCCATATTAATTGGGTCCTTCATGGGGCAATCACGTGGCTTGCCAGGGAGAAAGATTTTGGAAAGGATAAGCTAAATATAGCCCACCAGCTCAATTTTTGATCCATAGCCTTTGCCAGTAGGGTAAGTCTCAATAACCTCTTCCCTTTTGGGTTATTCTTTATCGCCTCGCGAGCCTTGGTGCAAGCCTTACTGTCAATATAGTAAAAGTAATGAATCACCTCCGAGTAGGTGCATTTGTTATAGATCGCATGGTAATCCTTCACCCCAGCTTCTAACTCTGATCAAGCATCCTTCTTAGCACCAGAAGTGGCCTCCTCAAAGAATGTGTTGAAACCAATAACCTCTACCCCTAAGAGTTCACAAACATCCTCTATAGTGATCGTAAATTCTCCCCAAGCATCCACAAAGGTGTGAGTCCGGTGGCTTTACATAGAAACAAGAGTCTGGAGAGTGTTGTTATTTTTCACTAAAGTAAGATTTCCCAGCCAGTAAGTGAAGGATGAACCCACAAGATCTAGTTTAACGGCATACTTTCCATAAATATAGTCGGTCCAGGCCCTCACAGGCACCGCCGGTAGATTCAAACTCCACTTCGAATTATGGGCATGTAATACTCCGTACTTTTATGGATATGTAAATTACATGATTGAGTGTAATTTATTAATTTGATGAATTAAGTAGATGAAGTTGGATTATTTTATATCATGTTGCGGTTTGGAAAAGTGACAAGTAATAATATTTTATTTGGGAAAATACGTGCAGAGTTATATTGGATTTAAAAAGGTGAATTTTTTACTCATAAGGGAATTTCGAGAGCACGATTGGTATCGGAAGGGCCAAGATAGTTAGAATAAATCACTCGAGAGTAGTGTTTGGATTTCGGGGACTTTTTGGATCAGTAAGGACTCGCATTTGTGTATACAAGTCAATGTTGGATTTAATAAGGAAATCTCCCTTATTTCTCTTTTATAGGGCACGAGAGAAAGAGATAAGGAAAGAAAATAAAAAAAGGAAAAAAAAGGAAGAAGAAAAGGGAGAAGAAGAGAAGAACTATGGCCAAGCTCCGACAGATCCTGGTACAAGGTCGTCGGATTTATCCAACGAGGCAAGTGTTTAACTTGCCTTAATTCTTTAAGTGTGTTTATTATTCATATTATAGTTGGTGAAAACTATATGATTTCGGGTTGGGATTCTTGAATCAAAATGGGATTTTTGGAAATGATTTCATACAATTTGATGTGATAACAACTCCATATCAAGTCTGAGTTTAGATCCATGTTAATGATGTAATTTTTGGTGAGAAATTTGAAGAGTTGAATAAGTTGTGGGTTTAACTATGTTAAGGTTACAATCCTAGTTAAATTGAGGAATACCATAAATAAATCGATGTATTGGTTATATATAAGTGTGTAGATGTTTATATTGTTAGTTGGTGATGTTAGAAACCATAAATTTCGGAGTTGGAGAAGAAACTGAACTCCTGAGCTGATCAAATTCCTGGATCGTTTCGTTTTATTGGCTATCGGTTCGGTTTTTTTTATTACCGGACCGGTTCATTTTTCTGGCCATCGGTTCGGTTTGGTTCTTTCTAATAGGAAAATTTGAGAGATTTTCTTGGACTTAAAAGGATTGGAGAAGAATTCCTTTTTGGAGATAAATACTAGGGGATCATATATAGAGTATGAGGACCTCTAAGAGATGAATTGAGTGATATAGAATCTCGGGTTAGTGTGAATAAGATTCGGGGTACGAATTTTAGATGTGTTTGGGATAAACGACACTCGATAAATTATGTCGGGGGGTTTATATATATTTATGCGTGTAGAATATATATGCCGATTATATATGAGCGGATCCGCATATGCGAGTACGATGGAATTAGAATCCTAGCTAGACGTGATAAGCTAATATTCGAGAGATTATTAATGTGATATTGTATCATAAGTGAGTGCATACATATGTAATTAAATAAGTTGTGTGTATACTTATAAATTAATTTGAATTTATATATTCGGGATTATAGGCTAATGCCATGGGAGATAGGCCAGAATATCCAGATTTCGTATATATATCGGACAAAATAAAGAATAAAGTGAGAAATAAATTGTTTCATCAAGGAGGATAAAATCCAGAATAAAATGGAATATACGTATATATAAAGATGAGAATATTATAAATGGGATGAATAACACTAAAAAGTAAATAGTGTATAAAAACTAGTGAAAGTTATTCATTATGAAACATATAAATTATAAGTGAGGATTTATTATGGATAAGCCTGTGCGAATCTTAGGATATTACATACGCGGGGTATGAGATAGCGTATGGGTGATTTAGAAGATTTGGGATGATGCTAGTTAGGCAAGGGTAGCATAACTAGGGTGTTTAAAATACATGCGTTAGGTGTGCACTGTTAGATGAGAGGTGAGGGGTATCTCATGCGAGTGCAACACCAATTTATATATGGAGCATATCATATTTTAAATGTCATTTGCTAAATATTTTCAAAAATATTTGGGCTCTGACCCTCTTGCAATCATATTTTAAAAACATTTTAGGTGTCCAGACATAGGGACGCCTGGATGTTATAATTCTTTCGAGTCAGACGATGCTACAATAGTTGTTAATGATTGCAGGGATTGTTTAAACGCTTCTCTCCTTGTGATCTATATAGGAGGTATTATGAGTTATATTCGGGCATGTTGCCCAACTGTTGTCATTTATTTTATTTTCCGCCATTTTCGTTTACGCATACTCAATGTGGTTGTATAAATACTTTATCAAAAGTTATTGATTATTGTTTATTTTTTTCAGTTATTGTGTACATTATTGTGGGGATGGATATATTGTGTGTTTTAGTTAACAAGATTAGAAGTTTAAAATTGGACCCCATGCCTAATAGGTTATTAGTAATTAAATGGCGTTCGACAATGATGCTGAGAATGATCCATTTTGAGAATCTTATTTTATTTTAATAAAGGATTGATATACCGTGATTAAAATAGGCGGGGTGTGACAGATAGTATCAGAGAAACAAGTTCTAGTGTCCTTAGGAATCTGTGAGGACATACTATGTGTTCAACACTGCTTTCTATTTGATATATAGCCCTATGTTTAGGATTGTTAATTCCTATGAGATTTCGTTCTCCTACCATAATATGTAATTATAGTGAATCTTATATGAGTTCGGGTGTGCTTTGTTTGTCGAATAATGAAGGGTGACAGATGAGGTCCGTTAGGAGTACAGTAGGAGGCGGGACTCAGTTGGAGTTAAAGATTATTTCATGGGATGATGATCGTAGTCGAGGTCACCCTATTATTTCTCGGGAAGATGGGGCTATAAGGATTGCTAGGGTGCAGTATATATTTTTAAGTACCACACTAGCAGAAAGTGGTGCCAGTTTAGACTCACCTAGCGTGGTTAGAATTGGAGAAAGCCAGACGGATCTTAGAAGAGGACCATACGTTGGAATATTGGAAAAAATGGAGATTATATGTGTTAGCCAATGGAAGTTAGGTATCTAGAGGTTTTGGCATCTGGCAGGGCGTATTATACCCGAAAGTGAAAAAAAAATTGGGGTAAAATTTTTCTTAGCTCGTGGGAGCAGTGTTGTAATGTTGGGAGTCAAACACCATACTTGAAAAGTGAGATAATGTACCTATGGAAGGATCTTAGGTATGGTTTGACCGCAAGTTCCTTCATCTATTGTTCAGAAGGAGATGTGCATGAAATTCTGAACTTATCCCTAGAGGGTCGGACATAGGCTTTGTCTAGTGAACTTTGTACCCGAAGAGGTAGGTCCTTAAGAGAAAAGAGTCCTTAACTGGATGAAGGACTCACGAGAAAGTCACCAGCACTTAAAGGAGATTCTTCTTGGACGAGTAATGCAGATGGAGACAATGCCATGATTTTTGACAATGATGATATTAACGCTTCTTTGTAAAGGGAGCTAAAAGAATTGGATAATTTAGTCAGAGAGTAAGATTGGATGTAACGGTGTTAGTGAAACACCGCAGTGGGGAGACCCATCAGGGAACCCATTTAAATGATTTAGATAGCTGAATTCCTACCGAGCCATTAGTGTGTTCCTTAGGGCTAGCAGAGCTAAGGGAACAATGAGGGTGGCCATCAAAGTTGAGGCTACCATAGTTCGAGATAAGGACAACCCTAATACAATCAGTATGGCTGAAGATAAGTGGATTATATAAAGAGATATTTTTATGTAGAGAGTAAGACCACATATATTAATTCTTCCCAAAGTGAGTACAAGGATAAAAGTATAGTGCCTAGCGGGGGCAATGATTAAGATAGTTTTTTATACAGTTCGGAGAAACGTTTCATGTTTGAGAACCATTTGAGGGCGATTGTTAAGGTAGAAATATGAGTTTTATCCTCGGGTTAATGAGGTATGTTTTATGTGACATGAGCGACTCGCGATATTTTGATTAGCACTAGATTCGCGTGTGAGACGAGTTTAGTGGTTATATCGATAACATTATTATGTGTACATATTTTTCGTTGTGTTTAATGAGGTTTCTCTAGTTTCATCCGCAGGGAAGCGGGTGTAGTCATAGTGGTACATATTTGATTGGAATTCTCGTTCTAGTGATGTATTATACGAGTATCATATTATCCTAATTATGATTTGCATTACAATGGTTGGAATGATAGAGAGTTGTTATTGTAAGGCTATCATGTTAGCTATTCCAGGGTAGAATGTATTATTTTGGAGATGTCTCACCTATAAGAGGGTCGAGCTCCCATTTATATTATATTATGATAGAGACTTTGGAGAGTATAGTTGTCTCAAGATATGTGATCCCGTTGTGTGTGGGGACTTTACTGATATGATTCGAGTATATTGGGTTTATTGTTGAGCGGGGAGATTAAGCTCGTTATTATGTTTAGCGCTCAGGACTTGATGATAGGGAGAGCGCATTGTTATATTACTCCTTTAGAGATGTGGGAGTTAAAATTTATATTTATATGTCTTGGTATAAGATTTTGAGAGTCTCGGTTGTGTCTTTGAAGTTTATGGAATTCTGATTACTACCAATGCTGAGTGATAGTGCATTTGGGCAAAAGTCCCTTGTTTGAATGTTATTACGAGATGAGATACGCATGAATCCTGATAAACGTTGTGAGTAGAGAGACGTTAATGGATGTTAGGGCATCAGTTTTGAATGTTAATCAATGAAAGTGTGGGGAAAACACTCTGAGTTTAGAGTTATTATATAATATAAGGACAGTGGAGTTGGTAGTGCCATGAGAGAGCACTGAAAATATTTCTTCTCACCATGAGTTGAAGGGTGGAGCGATGTTAAGGAGAATTAAAATTACGATTTATGGAGTGATTGATAATACCCATGTATTATAGCCACATTGAGAGTGAGAGGGTAATAGGATAATATGCGTTAAGTGTGAGACGGTTGTTATGTTATACCAATATGCACGGATTGTAGGGTGTGTGGACGCCCCGGTTACTTGATTTCAAAATCGTCTGAGTTAAAGGGACGTGGGAAATAAATGTGTGGAATATATGCCCGTGGAGCAGTTATAAATAGAGCTGCAATGGCATGACGGATTGAACGTCGTGTGAGAAAGACGATGATCCAAGTATATGTGTGAAATGAGATTAGCACACCCGAGATGGGTTGAAAGGATGTAAGAAGCCATTTAAAAGGATATCTCTTGCGAAGAATGAAAATACAACTATTGTGTGAAAGTAAAGCAGAGTCCTACTCAGTTAAATGTTGAGGGTGTCTTGCGCTTAAATAGAATATTGATGTTTATAAGGTAAGGGGCCCAAAACTGCACCTTGTGGTAAAAAGTGTGGGGGCCCAGATTTTTGGTATACCCCGGGGAAAGAGGGGGAGTATAAAGTACCACTTAATGTGAGACGTTATAAGTGGGAATCAGTGTTAGGTGAGACATAGTGAGATTATCTCCGAGTGAACCACTCATAGATGGGAATAGGTTGGTGTGCCCAAACCTTTCTTTGAAAATAAGGATTGCACTGGTGCAAGGTGTCGCCTAATATTGTTGTGAATCGGGATAAGATCCTTGAATCCCACCTCTGATAGAGATTTTTAGGAAGCAATGGGGATGACGTTTTATTTTGGGTAAGTTGTGTCACCTATGGCCCGATGATTAGATGGGACGTGATTGACGATGAGTAAAGTTATATGAATGTGATTTGGAATCGTTGCGATTAATTCACTTCCATAACTGATATAGCTTGTAAGTGAAGTAAAACAATGTACGATAATTGAGAGAAGAAATTACCGAATAGTACAGTTGTGTGTAAGCATTCGTATCTAATTGTTGTATACAAGGTGCTTATTGAGGTTTTGTGTGGGAAGCCTGGTGATTCTCCCTCTGGTTGTTTAGAGGTAAGCTGATAACTAAATTTTTTGGATCGGGCAAGAATTAGAGTCCGTTGATAAAGGTGGAGTAACAACAAACTATTGGGATGGATAAGGGATGCTGGCACTTAAGGATACGCGGACTTCTAATAGTATTAAGGCGATAGAGACAGTGATGTATAGGCTTGTCTTATTCAAATGTCGTTGTCAGAAGCACAATGTATGATGTGCCATTATTGAGGTGAGACCTTCTGACTAATGAAGTATATCAGTATGAAGTGTATTGAACAAGCTTGTTGTTAAGCTGGGGCTATAGTGATTAAGCCTTTATACAACTGGGTTTTACTAGCGAGTGAATAGTGGAGTAACCATATCATTATCATGATTTGATTTTGGGTACTAAAGGGTGTTATGTAGTTCAAGATCCTAAGTTTTTGGTACCGTTCATATCTGAATTTCGAGAACAAAATTCCCTTTTAAGGGGGGGAGTATGTAATGCCGTGTACTTTTATGGACATATTAATTACATGAGTTAGTATAATTTATTAATTTGAGGCATTAAGTAAATGAAGTTGGATTATTTTATATCATGTCACGATTGGGATAAGTGAAAAGTAATAATATTCTATTTGGGAAAACACAAGCGGAGTTATAGTGGATTTAAAAAGGTGAAGTTTTTATAAGTGAGTTGAATGGAAATTTCGAGTGCACGGTTGGTATCGGAAGGGACAAGATAGTTAAAATAGAGAACTTAGGGGCAGAGTTTGGATTCTGGGGCTTTTTGGATCATAAGGACTCGCATTTGTGCATACGAGTCAATTTTGGGTTTAATAACGAAATAACCTTTATGTATCTCTTACAGGGGACGAGAGAAAGAGAGAAGGAAAGAAAAGACAGAAGGAAAAAAAGGAAGAAGAAAAGGGAGAAGAAGAGAAGAACTCCGACCAAGCTCCGATGGATCACGGCATAAGGTTGTCGGATTTATCCACGGAACAAGTGTTTAACTTACTTTAATGATTTAAATGTGTTTATTATTCATACTATAGTTGGTTAAAACTGTATGATTTTGGGTTGAGATACTTAAATCAAAATGGGGTTTTTGAAAATGATTTCATACAATTTGATGTGATAACACATCCATATGAAATCTGAGTTTAAATCCATGTTAATGATGTAATTTTTTGTGAGAAATTGGAAGAGTTGAATAAATTGTGGGTTTAACTAAGTTAGGGTTTAAATCTTAGTTAAATTGAGGAATACCGTAAATAAATTGATGTGTTGGTTATATATAAGTGTGCTTTATAGTGTTAGTTGGTGGTGTTAGAAACCATAAATTTTGGAGTTGGAGAAGAAAGTGAACTCCAGAACTGATCAGATTGCAGGAACGGTTCATTTTATTGGCTATTAGTTCGATTTGTTTTTAGGTTACCGGCCCAGTTCATTTTTCTGGCCATCGGTTCGGATCGTTTTTAACAGGAAAATTTGAGATATTTTTTTAGACTTAAAAGGATTAAAGAAGAATTCCTTTGAGAGATAAATACTAGGGGATCATATATAGAGTATGAGGACCTCTAAGAGATGAATTGAGTGATATAGAATCTCGGGTTAGTGTGAATAAGATCCGGGGTACGAATTTTAGATGTGTTTGGGATGAACGACACTCGGGAAATTATTTTGGTGGGTTTATATCTATTTATGCATGTAGAATATATATGTCGATTATATATGAGCGGATCCGCATGTGCGAGTAGGATGAAATTAGAATACTAGCTAGACGTGATAAGCTAATATTTGGGAGTATATTAATGTGATATTGTATCGTGAATACTTATGTAATTAAATAAGTTGTGTGTATACTTGTGAATTAGTATGAATTGACATATTTGGAATTATAGACTAATGCCATGGGAGATGGGCAAAAATAGCCCAATTTGATATATATATATATAGAGAGAGATAGAGAGAGAGAGAGAGAGAGAGAGACTCATGTGCACACTAAGTTTGCACATCATTTTTTTAAAATAGTAAAAAAAATATTTTTGAGTTGAATTTTTTTGTGTGAAAAAGCTGAGAAAGTTTGACCGATTTTTTAAAAATAGAAAAAAAATGTTTTTTGAGCTGATTATTTTTACATGGGTCCGTTGAAATGTTTAAATATCATATAAAAAAAATTTAACTCAAAAGTATATTTTTTAACGCTTTAAAAAAATTGGTGTGCGCCAGCACTGTGGAAACTTAGTGTGCATAAGAGTTTGCCTCTCTCTCTCTCTCTCTCTCTCTCTCTTTATATATATATATATATGGAACACATACACCTCTAGTGCTATTATGAGAAGTTGTGCGATGTGGGTGAGGCCCTTGGTTGGAGGAGCAGGGATCATATAGTCCCTAGGTCATAGCGTCCATTTTTATATTGTGTGGTTGTTATCATGGGTGAGACGTCTTGTGTATGATTCTCGCTTTCAGGTGAGGAACTATCGCCTCTTCCCATACGTTTGTGATTTAGATTTTGGGGCCGGTGTGAGATTCCGTCCCGGTTGCCCAGGTCAATGTTTATTCTCCCTGGAAGAGACGCATTCATTGTATTATAGCTCTGAGGGATGGTTATTATACTTATATAGTGTGTGATATATAAATATGGACATATACTTGATGTGTATAGTATATTGTACATATATATGAAGATGTGAAAGATATATATATATATATATATATATATATATATATATATATATATATATATATATGTATATATACAGACAAAATAAAGAATAAAGTGAGAAATAAATTATTTCATCCGGGAGGATAAAATTCAAAATAAAATGGAACATACGTATATAAAGATGAGAATATTATATACGGGGTGGATAACACTAAATTGTAAATAATGTATAAAAACTAGTGAAAGTTACTCATTATGAACATATAAATTATAAGTGAGGATTTATTATGCATAAGATCGTGCGAAGCTTAGGATATTACATACGCAGGGTATGAGATAGCGTATGGGTGATTTAGAGGTTTTGGTATAACGCAAGTTAGGCGGGGTTAGCGTAACTATGGTGCTTAAAATACATGCGTTAGGTGTGCACTATTAGATGAGAGGTGAGGGGTATCTCATGTGAGTGCGACACCAGTTTATATATGGAGAATATCATATTTTAGATGTTAAATTATTTTAAACACTTGCTAAATATTTTCAAAACTCTTTGGGCTCTCACCCGCTTGAAATTATATTTTAAAAATCGTTTAGGTGTCCCGATATAAGGACACCTGGATGATATAATTCTTTCGAGTCAGACGATACTGCAACAGCTGTGGATGCTTGCAGGGATTGTTTAGACGCTTCTCTCCTTGTGATCTATATAAAAGATATTGTGCGTTATATTAGGGCATATTGCCCAACTGTTGTCATTTATTTTATTTTCTGCCATTTTCGTTTGCGCATATTCGATATGGTTGTATAAATGCTTTACCGAAAGTTATCGGTTATTGTTTATTTATTTCAGTTGCTGTCTATATTATTGTGTGAATGGATTTATTTTATTTCTTAGTTAATAATATTATAAGTTTAAAATTTGACACCGGGCCTAATAGGTTATTAGTAATTAAATTCCTTTCGACAGTGATGCCGAGAATGATCCATTTTGAGAATCCTGTTTTATTTTGATAAAGGATTGATCAACCATGATTAAACTAGGCGGGGTGTGACAGGACAATCCCCACATTCGATCCTAAAGAAAGTTATTGTTGGAGTGAAGATGTAATCAAAGTCATCAGCGTTGTCACTCTCATCCATCAGCAAGTTCACCGCCGCCGCTAGTGTAAGATCTTTAGGAAACTTCTTTGCGATAGACAAAAAGTGATCAGGCTCCTCGAAGTAGGGCACACGATGATAACGGGCCCATTGGTTTTGGCGAGCATGAGTACGGGGAGACACACCCCTAGTGGATGGAGTTCTCTTCACAACAGGTGCCATAGGTATAGATAAAAGGAAGAGAGAAGGAAAAAAGAGCTTCACTTGCGAAAAAATGGAGGACGAAGGGTTGTATTCTCTATCTATCTCTAAATAAAACATAAGTTTCAAACCTAAAGTTAAAAATTTTGACGACTAAGTGTGCCTTTTTATAGGGGCAGAATAAGGGCAAGAGGCAAACGACTAATAGCATTCCAAGAAAATGTGGAGACGTTTGAATTGCCTCATGTGTGTAGCACGCGTTCGTAGAGGCACAAATCCAAAAGTAGTAATGATTGCAATTAATTGGCAATGCATGAAGTCCCTCGCGTGGGCAGCACACGCTAACCCCAGGTCGTCACATGTAAAATAGGGAAGCAAGCGTCACTCGCATTAAATGCGGCGTGGACAAAGCAATAATGGCGCACATAAAAAAATCTTTAACCCGAGGAGATGAACCATTTTGGGGGGAAATTTGAAAACAAAATTATTCACTCCCTAAGAAAGCTACTCACATGCAATCATAATGTTCTATATATGAATAGATCCATTTAATGAAGTCATAATCTGGTAGAAGATGAAATGACTCGACGGGAAAATTAATAAAGTCCCTCGCTCACACTTATTTACACTGACTAAAAAAGATATCACACCTATTATGTTATGTTATTTGGTTGTTGAGAACTAACTCTTCCTTGCAGATAGTTCGAAGGACATCAAGATTTTTTTTATAGATATTTCTTCATGAACTAAATAAATATCTCTACGAAGGGAAAAATATAAGGGAAAGTCTACGCTCAAGATTGATTATCTGAGATGACTTTGTACTTAGCGAAAGTCTAACGAAAGAGTGAAGACAGAGGCTACTTGAGGAACCCCCTACAGAGATCAAACTTATTCTAATGACAATATTTTTAATAAGAAATATGATGTACCTTGTCTTACTTTTATGCTTATTTGTAAAAGTTCACTTTATAATATGTGTGAGGACGTTCGGTACCCTTGAGGGACCATGTCTGGCAAGGCATGAGAGAGCTTACATGCTCTATCGAATGACCTCCTCTTGGGAACCTCACAAGGATTTGGTTTGGAGGATTGGGAGCAAGGTAACATTGGGAAAGTAATAATCAACCCTCTTGGAACACTTAGGCAAAACCTTGCTTAGTAAATACGGTTGCTCGAGTTACCATGCCCAGGGGAACCTCCTCGAGGAACCATAATCTTGGAAAATTGGCCAGAAATAATCTCTATCCCACAAATAGTCCTTGAGACGCTCGAGAAATTTCCATCCGATCACCTCAACTTTATAAGCTACCCCTTTGATTGATATGACAACACCTCTAGTGTAGGTCACTGTTCACCTACCTTATGACGTCACAACATCTGACATTTAGCAGCTCGAAATAATAGCACTCAAGGGGGATTATCCTTTAGATGACATGCCCATTTAATGAATCCATATCTTCTGGACATTTTAAGATAAACCTATGAGGTGTCACATCACACCGTCATTAATGCCACCATGCTGTTGATTAGTGAGGTAGTTTCCTGCCAAAACCATAATATATCATGCATTCAATGCAATATATTTGGCATTAATGAAACATTACTTTAACATTGATTGTCGGTCAATCACATTTAATATCAGTAAGGTTACTCGAGTGGCCTTATCCTTATATAAATACACTAACCCAAAAAGTTTACAAGGACGAGAATTTGAACCTAGAATTGTTGTTGGTTTTTTCCCTCATATGCGAGCATTATTGTGAGAACATTTATTACTTGAACATTCCCTCCTACTTCTATTGATACTGGTATCATCGAACATTAACTATGATTTGGGTTCCTGTCTTGCCTTTTTTGTGACAAGAGTGCTTGCTCTTTCTCCCTCCAATCGAGTTACCTGCCGGTTCCACTCCTTTATTGTATCCCCAGTGCATTTATAATGTAAATGTCGATTTCATACAAGTTTTAATATCAAATATTGGTGTCTCTTCCATTCCTCTTTATTTCCACTGTCATATATAACTTGGAGCATTAATCACGGTCTTGATAAGGGGTTATGCCTCACTTGATACTAATTGTATTCCAAGAACCCACATCATACAAAGAACTAGTATATTGGCTCGTTGAAAATGATGTTTATGGCACGATGATCCTTGTTGGGGTCCGACTTTTCATCTCCCTTAGGTCCACCGTTCTGCTTTTCCCCCATTTTATGGGAGTGTTATCCTTATCTTTATTTTTAATCCTTTGGCCGACCATTATCCTACTATTTGCTGACTAACACATCCTCTAGTTTGCCATACTTCTCAATCTGAGATATCAACTTGTCGATAGTGGTGGATTCCTTCTTTGTGAGGGATTTGTATAATATGGAACTGTTAGGCATGCCAATTTTGAATGAGGCCACTACCATTTGTTTGGGGTAGTCTTCCACCTTATTGTATATTTTCAAATATCATCGAGCATACTCGAACGTAGTTTTTTGGGGATTTTTCTTCAATATAAGGAAGAGTTCACCCTTTTGGGATGTATGCCTCTAGTGATAAACCTTGTTGTGAAGACCATTGCGAGTAGTTTAAAGATGGAAATGGACCAGTGAAATACCTTTTCAAAGCTTTTTTTTTCTACATCCCCTAAGATCAAAGGAAAGATTTGGTATATGATGGGCTCATTATTGTTCGGGAACGTCATGGCTTGACTTTATTTATGGACATGGTCAGTGGGATTTGTTTTCCCATCATAAATCTTAAATCTAGGGTGGTGAGCTTCTTGGGAGGTTCAATGTCTTTGATTAATCGGGAGAATAGAGATGTCATTTGGAAGATGAGGACCCTTATGGGATGTTCCTTATTGGTCTTGGATCCTCAACGGGCTTGATGGTCGTCCATCTCCCTCCATATGAGGTTGTGTAAATCCTTTTTGTCAAAATAATTGCTATGGCAAACTCTCCTACACTGTGATCCTCTCTGATAGGAATTATCTAGATCACGACGCGAACTCTATCCTCGGTTACAAGTATTATTCGCCTAAGGGCTAGGGGTGCAGGCGATTTCATGGTGCTTGCATTTATCTTCGTAGATCTCTTCTTCCATCCTATTTAGACAACATTGGAGGCGGGCATTCTCCTCCTGATGGTGGTGCGTGGCTCCCTCCTATTCATGAAGGCGTTGTTCGTAAGCATATATGAGTCATGATATCTAGTTGGATCGAGGTGGTTTGTTACTCCATGGTTTCATCCTCGTATGGACAATACCAGGAGTTAAAGGTATTGTAGCTCCTATTGGGTCGGATAACATATTTGATCCTGGGAGCTGCATGTCCATTTTGGTTGTCCCAAAGACTGCTAAGAGACAACGGATGCTCACCGTGTGAATGAAACATGATTTTCTTTGGGGCTTATGACGTTGAAAGAGGTAAATCTCTTCCCACATGTGGTGCCAATTATAGAATCCTATTAGTTATGATTCAACACAGTATTAGCTATACAAATAATAAATCATGCAAAATCTCACAAGAACATTACTTACGTGGTTTGATAATATGCTTACGTCTATGTGAGGTTTTTCCTTTTCTATTAGTGTGACTCAAATGCTTATGATTACATCCCTTTTTTCCTTGGGAACTAGGGTTACATTTATAGGGAAAAAATAGTTGAGCCATGTAGGACTCAATGACTGTAATAGTTATCCATCTTGATCGGTTGTATCTCTCTTACTGATTCTCTCAAGTTGGTTAACTTCAACAATCCTTATCTTCTTGGAAGAAATCATGTCTAGGATCAATGAGCATGTGTCATCCTTGAACACGTGGCTAGATTATTTCTCTCACATCTATATATTACAAAAAAATATTAACAAGAATAATTGAAAAAATATTATAATGTTTCTCCTCTTTCCAATTATGGATAAAATTTAACCTTTGAATTAAGTTTTATATTTGATATTTTATTTTTATTAGATTCTTGTTATAATGTTTCTCCTCTTTCCAATTGTGGATAAAATTTTATATTTCATAAATTTAACCTATGATATTTGAGGTTTATTTCATTGTCATTATAAAATTTAGGTCACAGCGAGCTAAAGCTCCAACAATAACTTTAATTTCAATAAATTTACATCTGCACAAATTTAGATCTTTGCGAATAAGGATTATTCTTCAATTTGTCAAAATTAAATATTTATAAATCGAAGTGATAAATTGATTAAATTTGAAGGACTAAAAAGTTCTTAATTATTACGTGGTTTGCGCATTATCAAAACCACAAGAGTTAAGCTATCTTGTTAGAAGGTTTGATTGAGAATCTCAGATTCGTGGTTGTACTTAACTTCCCAATCACCAGCAGTGCCCATCCGGTGTTTGGTTTCCGCCTTTCATAAATGATTTTGCCAAAAATGAATGGTGGGATGGGATGGATCTTTGTGCAAAGCTTTCAGCCTCTTTGTTTGACCCTTCCGAATTAAATTCTTAAAAGCCCTTCTCTAACACAGATATGCTGCTTTCGAAATTCAAATAAAACCACGTATCTCTAGTTCTATGTGGGATCAGGACAACTATTGAGTATTAACTTCCTTATCTTGAAACATCCACTTTGACATTGATATGCAACGGTATTTGGTCCCTTCAAAACATTCTATTTGCTAGACCTGTGGTCTAATTTACTACCTCACGTCCACAAACTTTTCTCTGTCTAGTTATAAATATTCAATAAGATTGAAATAGATATCCAACTCTTGCTGGTCCCTCAAAAAAACATTCCACCGCTATTCTCTCGCCTAATTTAATACTTCTCGCCTAGAGAAATTCTCTACCCATGATTTCAAGAAATTTCCATCTTTTAATATTGGATTTGATTTGTGACCATCTCTCGCTCGCTCTCTCTCTCTCTCTCTCTCTCTCATTTAACACTTGCCTACCCAGCTATCATCAATGTTTGAATGGACCACGTAGCTATTATATCTTAGCAACTAGACTATAGCAACAATGTGCAGCGCCTATTATAATAATGAGGCTTTGTAAATTTAGTACCTTTTGTAATATGTATTTTGGAAATAGGACAGCAAACATTTTATTTAGAGTTTTAGTCCCTATTTTTGAATAAAGCCGCTGGCGCGGACCCATATTCATAAAACGTTGACCAATCACGGCATGCCACGTGTCCCTTTAATTTGAAAATAGGGACTAAAAATGGAAACAAAGTGTTTGTTGTCCTATATCCATAATCAATATTATTTTAAGTCCTAAAAATACATAATTTATATAATTTATATGCAATAAGACGATTTAGAAATTAAAATAATACAAATGAAATAATATACTTAATACTATTGTCAATAATACAAATATACTAATCATTCATGAAAGAAAATAACATTTATATTTATAATATATGAGATTGACAGAACCTTTAACCAAAATTTTGGTATGTAATTAGAATAATCTATGCATATATATATGTATATATATATGATGGTAGCTTAAATCATTACTATTGTACTACGTGTCAAGGGTATTTATTTATCTCCAAGCCTTTTCTCTACCTCCATTTGCACATATCTACTTTTCTTAGAAACTAGTAAAATAAAAAGCTCAAAAGCTCTCACCCGAGGGAAAAAAAGAAGATAAATTAAAGGTCATTCACTTTATTAATTTCTTAATTCCCTCTCCATTGAAGCCTCTCCCTCTCCCTCTCCCTTTCTTTCATTTTGGTAATACCCGTATATCTTCATTTGTCCCACAATAAAAGTCACTTAATAGCAATTACTTTTCCAACTACTCTCATGAGGTTTCTCAGTTTATACCCCTAACCTCTTTACATTGGTTCATACAACGATCACAAGCATATACCCAGGCTCCGATATTTTTAACATTGGGGATGGGATATACCGTTACTGGGATGTTGTAGGCCGCCGCCGACCTTTACTTACTCATGTACATGCTCGGGCTCAGCAACTTAGGGGTGAAGATCTCAGTAAAAAAATCTTCCAATGAGGATTGTGGGAACATGTACATGTATGGTTTTTTTGATTTCAAACTTCTGGGAGGGTATTTGGATTTTATCACTTCAAAACATATACTTCTATATTTGGAAGAGGGTATTAAAATTTTTGAATTTGAAATTTTGGATATATACATTTACTGATTTTGAGGTATCAAAATGGGGATTTTGAAGTTAGAAACTATTACATCAAATAGCGTGAAATAACATTTAATCATAATCTATTTTTTATTTTGATACTTTAGATGTGTTGTTGGGTTTTTTGATATCGTTCTCTATTGTTGGGATGTGCATTTCATTTTATTTTGTATTTTTGGAACTAGATTGTTAAGGGTATTTTTTTGTTTCCAATGATTTTGATTGTTGAACGTTGATTTACACTTTAATATTAATAAATTTGAAATCTGGTATACATTCCATGTAATAAGAAAGTCAATGCCCTTTATGTGCAGTTTTTTTTTGTGTTGGATGAAAGTGATTTTAGGGTATTATAAACCAAAATGCTTTTTAAGTGTTAAATGACTTACAAATGGCATAGAACTAATGCAATAATGTTAATGATCAATTTTGATTTCAGCATTATAACAAAGATAATTAAACCTCAAATGTTTCTTAATGACCCCTCCTCTCTCACCATCTCCGATCATTTTTTTCCATAGGTTATATCTCAATGCCTCATACCTTTAAGTATGATTTGAGAATTTTTCAATTGTAAATCATGGTTTAAGATTTGGATTTTTATTAGTGTATTATGTATATGGTTTAGATAAATTCAGTCACGCATCACAGGGCCTGCATGCTAGTTAAAAAAAATAGTTAACATTGTCTTATTTTGGATGAATAACTTGTATGTAGCAAATTTAGGCATGTGCATCTTCGCATTAATGTTTAATATATTCTTGTATTTTAACTTCAACAAAAGCTAATATATTAACAAATGGTTCTAAATTTGTAATTTAAAGGAAAAATGTTCCATGATGAGTAAAAATTAGCTACAATAGTAAATGGGGATAGAACATTGCATTTATCTACTTTGTCTCAAATAGTAGGATAAGTTTTGTATAAAACAAAAGTGAAAAATAAAATTCAATAATATAACATTGGTTTAATATTTTCATCAAACAGCAGGTGTGCGCATTGTCATTCTTATTCACATATATCGTGTTCACATTCTCAATTACAGTTTTCCATATATTACTAAAAATATAGAATTCGACAAAATAATAATACAAGAACAGTTCTAAATTATAAGATCGAAATTTTTTCTTAGATCTTAAGAAGCAAATGAAAATTGTGTAAACCATAATTCTAGATATAAATTAATGATTGGTGACAATTTACGTACATTTACATGTATAAAAGTAAGAGTAGACACTTGCGTATATAGACAAAAAGAGAGAGCTTTTTGAAGGTGTATCACAAGCTTTAAAAATAAAGGAAAAATTTAACGCAAATTCAATCTTAACACTTTATATAACAAAAGGACCTATAAAATCTATATACCCTTTACTCTTCCATAAAAGCTTCAAATACCAAAAACTATTAAAGTTGTAAAACATCTCTCAATAAATTAAGTTAATTGAGAATTTATGATTACAAACCTCGTATATTGGAACCCCAAAACTTGACCCGAATAATAGAACCAAGAAATGGAGAGAAAATTTGAAGTGTAAGTGCTATATGATATTGATTAAATATGGGTTCACAAAATCCAATTAAATACTTATTTAATCACTTGAAAATTTTAAACCAAATTAAATTCAGTTGTAAAATACAAACAACCACGTGGGTAAAATCAAACCATCATAAATAAATTTGCTGACATGCAGATTTTAGGAAAAAAACAAAAGGAAAAATCTGTTTATTTCACTATGTAAAATAAATCTCAACTTACATGCACAATGAAATCTGTAATGGATATCACGCAGATAGTCACATAGACATGCAGCCTAGAGTCAGCAATAGATCAATAGCATCAACCCATAAGAATACACAACTCTAAATTTGTAAGAAACACCCACAAGTACTACCAAATGACACGCAGTCATCAGCAGTAGATTTACCCTCTCTACATGAGAAACTCCAACAAGATCATATCTTGTGTTTCAAAACAATTCACTAAACTATTGGAATCTTTCTGAATCGAAAAACAAAGTTTCAAACCCTAAATTGAAGAAGAGAAAAGTATTTAGCAGTTTGCAGTTTCCATGTATCGAAAAACGTCAGGTCTTCTTAAGGAACAATGACTCATTTAACATGTTATTTATAAAAAAATTAAGTCAACGCAGTCTCTTAAATGAAATCCTTATGTTGCTCGAACGAGGTCTTATGTCGCTTGAACGACATCGTCTAACATGCATATGTCGCTTGAACGACGTAGCGTTGTCGCTCGAACGAACTCAACGTCAAAAAATTCTTTTATCAAAACAACGCCTCAACACTTAAAGAAAATTCTTTTGATGAAAAAACAATGCCTCAACTAATTAAAAACAGTTTAGAATTTTTTTTCCAATACTTCGAAAAATTATCTCAACACTTTTAAATGAATCGTAAAGGGACTTAAACACATTCTTACCAAAATTCATCTCGCAGAGGCTTTTCTGTTGAAGAATGTTGATATTCGGGTCCGTCCTGATGGATGATTAAACTTGATTAAATCTTCGATGGTTGTAGTGGTATAAGACATACTCTAATGTAAACAGGACTTTGTAAAATATGTCATTACAAATCTCCCCCTATGTCTATGCCGGTACAAACTAAAAACATCTGAATTATCAAATTGAATGGCCTATACAAATCTAGTACCGTCCCACAAACCCAAAGCTGAAAGTTTACTAAAAATGGAAGTCCATAAACATTCTTCAAAAATATTCAACTTAAAATCTTCAAATCACTTTAATTTTCTTTGTCATCACGAGGGTGTGCAAAATATGATCTTCAATTTTGTTTCTACACACATGAGACAACAAACAAATACCTTCGTGACGTATCGAGTTTGAAATGAGATTAACATAAATCAAAACAAATATCTAATCTCAAATTTCCCCAAAATTTAAAACTCCCCATTGAATCATAATTGGTTCTCCCCTTTTTTATTTGTCCAAAATAGATAAGAAAAATAATATACAAAATAAACATGGAGTGTCACGACTAGCAAAACAAACAAATCAGCTACGATCAATGTTCTAAAAAATGCGAGGCGTGGAGGCCAAGCCTTAAGCCTTAGAAGCCTAGGCGGGCCTAGACATGAAAAGGCGTGAAAAGGCGTTTAGGCCTTCTTAATATATTTTAATATTTTTTAACCATAACAAGGCTATTAAAATACAAAAATTGCATATATCATAAAAATATGTCAGAATATATGCAAATTAAAATACTATTTTATTATTTTTGATGAGATAATGGTCCGATTTGTAAAGAAATTCTTTAAAAGGCGACATCGTTTCACTAAAGCATTGTTATTTTTAGAAAAAAGTGCGCCTTAAGGGTTTTACCAAGAATAAGGCGTGAAAAGCGTAAGACGAGGCGTTTCTCCCAAGCCTTAAGGATCATCAAGGATATACTTGAAAGTATTCCACCAACTATTTATGATTTTTCAAACAAAAATGCAAAAATAATTTTACAAAAATCACACACCATGAATTTACACTAAGATAACCAAATCGTGAAAACATAATGAATGGGTATGAGCAAATTCGATAAGAAAATCAATGCAATCAAACATAACATATGTGCACGATAAATATGGATAATCCTAATGAATGATCTCAAAATCGTCCTTAGGTGTCAAATAATGTGAATTCATATGATATGAACTCAATCTAATTGAAACATCAAAGTCTATAATGATTTACACATCAATAACGTCTAAAATTATGTAATGCTTTTTCAAAACTTTATCAAGGCGTGCAAACCCGTGAATTACTTTTCCATCCAAACACCCTCATAAATAATAAATCTTTTTTTTTAGATTATCTAAAACCTATTAGCCCATTTTTTGACATATTTATATTTTTATTGCCTTTAAATTTTTCGGGATCTTTTCAAATGGTGGCTTCCACGACGAGTTAATTTTGTACTCTCACAGCCCCTTCCTGTGTTCACTCATCATTTTTTCAAATTTAAACAAATTCCTCACGGGCAACGGTTATTATATGCACTACTTTCATTATCGAGTTTTATCGTATTTGGTTCGTTTTAAAGAAATGATTGAGATGGAAACACTTCGCCAACATGTGATAGACAAGTAAAATAATCAAACAAATCCGTGCAAGTGTGCATTAAAGGAGACTAAGAGTCAAACATGTAGGTAGTAATCTCAAATTACATATTAATAACTCCGAACATTATAAAGCACAAAAATAAAATGATGACGCATATCAAAACACTATCAAATAGTCACATGGATATGGAATGAAATTGTGACTTGATCATCCTAAATGTCTATCCACAAACAGTGTAAACAAAATACAAATCTTCTTTTGTTTTTTTTCCAAAAAATTTATCAAAATAAAATCGTTTTGGCTTTTTCAATTTTTTTCTCAAGAAATAGAAAATATTTTTTTTGTTTTTCAAAAAATTTTCAAAAACGAAAATCTTTTTAGTTTTTCGAAAAATAAATCAAAATAAAAAATGTAAATACAAAAATAGTACACACTAGCAATAGGCATAAAATATCATCATGATAATCATCCCATGCTAGCAAACAAGTCTAAACCTCATCCATTAGGTGCGGTGGAGTTTTCCAAAGGTGGTGTCATCCTATGTTAAACATCTATCAAATCATGTGAAGTTTTTACCAAAAACTTAACTTGCTCCCTAATATGTGCAAACTCTCTCATGTAATCGTTCGGAGCATCCAAAGTATTATGTGGGGGTGCATGTATCGTAAAACATGTGTAGTAGCAAAATGTGACACATTACCGAACTTAAAGAAAATTTCCCCAAGGTGTCCTCTCTTCTTGCAATGGGTGCAAACGTACACAGACCTAGGAACACCTCTCTTAAAACGTCTACGACACTCTCCAAACTTAAACGGGATGCCTAGATGCTTTGGGTTGAGATCCATAAGAATCAATCACAAATTCGAGAACTGGCTCGGGTGCAACATGAGAATTGAATGTACCGTCATGACCTATTCCTAGTCTCTCAACATTACCCAAAGCGGGAACGATGAGCATCTTTCCAACCTTCTTAGATGTATACTCTATAGTGACCTTTACAACCTGATAACGTTCAAGATCTCACTCTAATTTTGACACACGGGCTATAAGTTCACTCTTTTCCTGACCTACGACGATCAACTACTCACTCAAAGTAACCTTCACCTTCTCAGTTGACTCGGCGACCTCTCAAATCCTCTCAAACTCTCAATATCTCTCTCCAAATCAATCACCCTAAGACCTAAATACTTATTCAATTTCTTAGTCTTTAAGGTCTCGGTGTACATATCTCTAAACGCAATTTAGAGCTCACTATCAAGCTCACTAGCTCACTCACTCCCACACTCGCTAGAAACACTCAAACTATCCTCGGGGGTCTCATGTGCACAAGTATCCTCATCGTTGTGGGACAAACTAGGTGTACTCACGTGACTAGCTAAAAAGGCAACACACATCCCATGTGAAGATTCATCCTTGAAATCCTTCACCTCTTACTCACTATCGCTAAGAGTGACTAACATGAAAATCTTCTTTCCCTTTCTCTATAGCCTAGTAGGACACTTAGAAGCCTTATGCCCCTTAGCCTCACATTTAAAACATCTCTCTTCCTCCTCTTTCTCACCGCTCTCTTTGGCATCCTCCTTTTTATTTTTCTCAAAAAATCTTTTATTAAAAGATTTTTCTTTGAAAAATTTGAGAAACTTTTTTAAAAAATTCGAAAGCAAGGCCATATCAAAATCACATTCGCCCTCAGACTTGGACTCACAAACTTTCCCTTTATTTTTCTTATCTCTCTTGGAAATTTCCTCTCCCTTCCTAGACAGGGCTCTAAATTCCATCCCTCTATCCTTAGGATTGACATTATCAGGAAATATGTCAATTTCATATATCTATTGGTCGCCTACCAACTCTTCTAACTTTAGATTGTGCAAATTTTCTAAGGAATTTAAAACAATCACTTTAGGGCTAAAACATTCAGAAAATGATCTCAAAATATTTTTAACCACTCGTGCATCAGGAATGGGCTCACCAAGATTGAAACTAGTGTTGACAATATTACATAAATATGCATAAAAATTAATAAAACACTCAGATTCAAGCATGGTTATTATTTCAAATTGAGTAGTTAAATTTTGAATTTTAGACTCTTTGACCGCATTAGTGCCTTCATGGGTAAGTTGTAAAACAACCCATGCTTCTTTAGACGTGGTGCAAGTCATAATACGTCGGAACTACTTGGGAGTGATGACACCAGAAATTGCACTTAGCCCACGAGAATTAAAAGTACTCCACCTAAACTCATCCTCGGCCCAGTCTGTCACAGGTTTAAGATTCATTACATTATTAGTGATGACAGTGGGAGGAGTCCACCCTCTTTCACAAATAACCCAAAATCGCTCATCAATTGCTATTAAATGAGATTTCATGCAGGCTTTCTAGTAAGGATAATTAGACCCGTCAAAAACTGGCAACCGATGATATAAGTTTTCATTCGGAAACATTGCGAAAAAATTTCAAAATCAAATTTAAAAAAAATCAATATCATAAAATTTTGCGATAAACAGAATCACTCAATAATTTAGAGAAACTCGCTCTGATACCAATTTGTAAATGATATGTGATATTGATTAAATATGGGTTCGCAAATTCCAATTAAATACTTATTTAATCACTTGTCAATTTTAAACCAAATTAAATTCGGCCCTAAAACACAAACAACTACGTGGGTAAAATAAAAACCATCAGAACCAAATTTTTTGACATACAGATTTCAGAAAAAAACCACAAGGGAAAACCTTTTTATTTCACTATGTAAAATAAATCGCAACTTACATACACAATGAAATTTGCAATAGATATCACGCAGATACTCACATAGACATGCGCCTAGAGTCAACAATGGATCAATCACAGAAACCCATAAGAATGTGCGGGTCTGAATCAGTAAGGAACACCCATAAGTACTCCTAAATGACACGCAATCATTAGTCGTAGATTTACCCTCTCTATATGAGAAACTTCAACAAGATCGTATCTTGGGTTCCAAAACAATTCATTAAACTATTGGAATTTTTGTGAATTGAAAACCAAAGTTTCAAATCCTAAATTTAAGAAAAAAAAGTATTCTGGAGTTTGCAATTTATGTGCATCGAAAAACATCAGGTCTTCTTAAGGAACAATGACTCATTGAACACGTTATTTATAAAAAAAATTGAGTCGATGCAGCCGCTCAAACGAAATCCTTATGTCACTCGAAATAGGTATTATGTCGCCTCAACTGATTAAAAACAGTTTAGAAAATTTTCCCCGACACTTAGAAAAATTATCCCAAAACCTTTAAACAAATCGTAAAGGGACTTAAACATAATCTTACCAAAATTCATGTCGAAGAGGCTTTTATGTTGAAGAATGTTGATATTCGGACCCATCTTGGTGCATAATTTAACTTTAATAAATCTTCGACAGTTGTAGAGGTATACAATACACTCTAATGTAAATAGGATAATGTAAAATATGTCCTTATATGAAGCACAAAAAATCTCTAAGATCCAAAACCCAAGTGTTTTCCATTTTCTTGGTTAAATTGAAACTCCCAATGTTAAAACCTCAAATATTGTAAGGTTTTTCTTTTTGCTACCGAGTATTTTTATGGTTTTTAATGCCAAAAAAATGGAATATTAAATAAGAAGAGAGGCATAACTTTTTAAAGGCAACTCAAAGCTTATTTAGGTTGATGAAAGGGTGCAAAGAGTGAATCGTTATTTATGTTTCACATTTATGAAAGACAAAGAGAATTCTCTTCTCAATTATAAGTACATAGATCAAGAGACCACCAATGTAGATAGATCAAGAGAACTATTTTGAAGGCATCAATTTTAAAGTTAATTGCGATTAAGATTAATAAATGCAATCCATTCATATGCCCCTTGGCAAACCTAAGATTAGAAACAACATTTTAACATATATATATATATATATATATATATATATATATATATATACAGGCCGACTCTAATGCGGACGCAACTTGGAGTTTTAACTTGCGGACGAATCTTTCCATGTTTTTTAAAAATATGTAAAAAACTTTTTTTGACTAGATTTTTTTATGTGGTATTTAAACATTTCAGGGGACCCTTGTAAAAAAACTCAGTGCAAAACTAATTGTTTTGCTATTTTTAAAAAATCGGTCAAACATATGTCAGTTTTTAAAGCTCTTTAAAATTGACATATGTTTGACCGATTTTTTAAAAATAGTAAAACATTTCACTTTGAGCTGATTTTTTTTATACGGGTCCCCTGAAATGTTTAAATACCACATAAAAAATCAAGTTGAAATTTGATTATTTCTTAGTTTTAAAAATACACAAAAATCCGTCCGCAAGTTGCGTCCGCATTAGAGCCTGACTCTCTCTCTCTCTCTCTCTCTCTCTATATATATATATATATATATATATATATATATATATATATATATATATATATATATATGGGGAGGGGGAGGATCGTTGGAAGAGATATGTTGTGATCCATTTTTTCCTAAACAAGTTTGTATTTTACTATCCTTATATTTTTTACTTCTACATAAAAAGATTTGTGCAAAGAAAAGTCTATGCATGGATTTACCCAGAAAAAATAAAATTCCTTATATCTCATTATTTCAAACATTTGAATGACTTTAAAAATAGTTTGCTACACTAAAAATTCCAAAAAAAAAAAACAAAGATCTTGCACGTAGATTTGATGCATAGGCATGTTCACAAAGAACATGAAATTTCAAATTGGAAAATCAAGTTCTTGTATAATAGTACATATGATTCCTTTCGAATTGTTATGTTTGATGCTCCAACTATAACATGGTATCAAGCAAAGATATTTTATTAGTACAATACAAAAATACTCCAAATTAATATATATATATATATATAGTATTTGTCTCGCTGAGATGAATAAATGTGTATGTGATTTAGGTTGAATAATTGAACTTTATAATGCATAAATGTCGGTAATTTGAACCAGGGGCGAATGAATACATACCGAGTGGGGAATGCAGCCCTACGGATAAAAAAAGTATATAACAATATGTGCTCATATAGAATTTAAGGTGTGAAAATAATATTTTCATACCAACTTGGGATCAAATGTTGAAATACAGAAAGGTACTTACCACTTTACCTACCAAACTCATATCCTCTTTATCACAATAAACTCCCAACAACTCCAGCAACTCAACCCTCCTCCGCTAACTTCCGCATCTATCTCTTCTCACTTCCTCATCCACCTTCGCCCACCAGCTCTGAGTCTCCGCCCACTTCCTCCTTCCTCCGCTTGCTATTGGTACGGTCTCTTTCTATTATTTTTTAGGGTTAATTTGTTAGATGGTTATAGTATATATGAAAATAACTCACTATGTTGTTTTAACAAAAGTTTAAATGGTTTAGTAAGTTCTGAAATTACTTTTTGAGGAAACTACTTCAAAACTCTTTATTAAGACACAAGATGTGTAAAATAGTTTACAACGAATTATTTCAGCCTCTTTGAAATAGGTTTTAATTTAAACCTAAGTCTAATTTGCAGAATGATATAGAATTAAAAATCATACACAAGAAACAAGGAATTTTAACGTGGTAAAATACCACCCAATTGGGAAAACATCCACGATGACCTATATGCCATAAATTAAAATCTAGTATAAATAGATATAGATTACAAGCATGTATAACAAATCATAGAACCAATCCTATTCTAAGTCCAAAAATATATCTAAGCGAGAATCCACTCCTTCTGGGTACGTCTTCTGACTTCTTTAAGCAATGGGTTCGTCCTTTCTTTGTTTACAAGCCTTGCCTCCTTTCTCCTTTAATTCAGTGTCGACTCAGAAGTCAAAATCTCTCAACCAACAACACACTTAATGTTTGTGGGTGATTGTGTTAGTGAGTGAAGTGCCTAAATAATATACGTGTACTCACATACACTTAATACATACATATTATATGAATTACAACAGATCTAACCATGAAATTCATTTTTACACATCTAAAATTTAGACTCGTTCTTTTCGTGTAAAATATTTCAAGATCTGATTTCCTTTTTGGATCTTTAAAACTGAGAACCACAGAAATTATTTACGAACAGCATTTTTCGATATGAAAAAAATTTAGATTTGAAACATACAAGTATTGATTTCAGTTTGTAAAAATAAGACAAGTTGGATTTCAAAAGGATTTAAAACTTTTCAAAACTGAATCCAACGAGCGATAAGATTTCTCAAAACAAGAAATCAAAACAACCTATAATCTAAACGTGAAATGTATCACAGTATTTAGATATACAAATTTCTAAAAAGAAATGAGATCTAAAAAATGTGAGGCCATTGAGAGAGATTACAACAGTGAGGAATAGAAAGTCTAACACTCAATTTTTCTAAAAATATTTTCAAAAGTTTCCTTACGAAAATTAATTCCTGTCAATTTTTTTTCTCTCTTCTCTCTCTTTTTTCTTTCAATTCTCAGACTCTCCAAAATATTTGAATTGTAAAGACTAAGATTCCTTTTATAGGCTCAAGGAAGGATCTGGAAGGTTGGTTCAAAATCAAGGGTTGGGATTAATTTAAATTTAAACTGTTTAAGTCTAAAGGCTTATAAACTACAGCAGAATAACTAAAGTTGGTTGGTTAAAAAGGGACGCACAAGGAGTAACTCTTGCAGACCATTGATTAATTAAATTGAACGGTTCAGATTTGGTGCATAGAATATGAGTGCAAAGAAACATATATTGAACCAATCATAAGTAAACACGTGCAACCATATCAATGAATCAAAAATGCGTGTTTTAAGTTTCTTAAAAATCCCATTTTCTACCACATATGTTTGTACCGATTTTGGATTCTACCCAAGCCAATTTTTAAGAACTTATGAAATTCAAATTTCAAACCCAAAATAATTTAAACCTTACTTTAACTATTTCAAAATTAGATTTTAATTGTTTTAAAATTCCTAAAAATTATAAAAAATTCATTTTAATTCTAATTAACACACACCAATCAATTATTATATGAAATGCAATCCTATGTGTTTTGAGTGTGTTGGAATACCACATTTGAGACTGACATTTGCTGATGATGAGGAAGCACATGAAGAGGCTATGATGCACTTGAAGGAGGGACTAAATTTTGTCAATATTTCCAAACTAGTTGAAACTCATATATAGTGCAGACTCAAGTGAGTCAACTATATAGTGTGCTTCAATCTCCCCCTTTGGAAATAAGAGATAAAATCTCCCTTAAGTCATTAAGTACTCATAATAATAAAAAACTTATTTTATACAAAAAATCGAACTACCCTATTTCCTAGAAATCAAAAAGTAAACAACTCAACTATGAACAAACCAATACCCTAAGCAAATTTGATGGTGCTGATTCCTGAAAAATAATACAACAACTGATGGCAAAGATCAAGAATTAATCAAGCTTTACAACAGCTATCATGATGGACTCAAATATCTCTCCTCCATTTTGTCTTAATTGGATAAAGGGTGAAAAACTTAAAATGAATATAACAAGAAAGGTAAACGTCATTCGATCAACCTAAATCATTCAACGTGTCACCTTAAGAGTCTCCTACATAAAATAGAGATATGAGGTGTCTTTCATCATTTATCAAATGACCATGGCCTATATCCTCGAACACAAATTATAAACATGATAGTAATAGGAGGATATAATAGGTGATAGATAGCTAATTAAGAATAATCATACCGATGGATTTCCTTAAAGATTCAAAACGTAAAGGTTTGGTGAACAAGTTAGCTAGTTGATGTTGAGTGGGTAAATAGTTAATCTTTAATTCTTTAGATTCAACCAGTTCATGTATAAAATGATGTATAATTTTAATATGTTTAGTACGTGAATGTTGGACATGGTTTTTAAAAATATTGATTGTGATTTTGTTATCGCAATACAAATTCAGTTTTTCTTCATTAATGCCGTAGTCTCTAAGCATTTGCTTTATCGATAATAACTGAGCACAATAACTTCTTACAACAATATATTCGGATTCGTCTTTGGAAAGTGATATGCAGTTCTGTTTTTATTATTCCACCCCACTAAGTTGTTACCAATGTAATAACAAGCACCGAAAGTGCTTTTCCTATCCTCTGAGCAACAGACCTAGTCAGCATCGGTGTACCCTACAATTGTGCTTGTGGTGTCTTTTGTGTACTATATACCTAAGTTTATGTTCCCTTAACATATTTAATAATATGTTTAACACTAAAAAGGTGACTTTTATAGGAGCACTTTAGTAACGAGCACAAAAACAAACAACATATATAATATCGAGAAGCTGTTAGATTTAGTAAACTGCCTATCATACTTCTATATAGCGTAGGATCTAAAAATTTCCCATTCTCATCTTTATATAGTTTTGTAGAGGTGCTCATGGGAGTCCTATCAACTTTATCATTATCTAAACTGAATTTTTTAATTAATTTAATTGCGTATTTAGACTGTGATATAAATAACCCATCATCTTTTTATCTAACTTGAAGACCTTAAAAATATTGAACCTCCCCCATAAGCGATATCTGGAATTCCCCGTGTATATAATTTGAAAATTCTTTAACTTCACTCAAAAAAGTAGATCTAAATATAATGTCGTTAACATATACTTGAGCAATTAAGACCTATTTATTAAAATATTTGACAAATAATGTCTAGTCATTTTCACCACATCAAAAACCTTCATTGATTAAAAAGGGAGGCAGACGTTCATATCAGGCCCGAGGTGCTTGCTTTAAATCGTATAATTTCTTTTTCAACCTAAAGACATGGTTCGGGTACTGAGGATTGACAAAGAATTTCCATTTTTCAACATAGATATCCTCCGTTAAAATATAATTTACAAAAGAGGATTTAACATCCATTTGATAAAGGTTGAATTATAAGTGACAAACTAGGGCCAAGAGCAAGCAAACATACTCTGGGCGAGTGATCGGGCAAAGATCTCCTCAAAATCTATTCCTTCAACTTGAGAGTAGCCCTAGAAATTAACCTGGATTTATTTCTAACTATCACCCCTGACTCGTCAGTTTTATTTTTAAAGATCCAATGAGTGTCAGTAACCCTTTTATTTTCTGGTTTAGGAACGAGATTCCATACGTCATAACTCTAAACTGGATTAGTGTTTCTTATATAGCTCCAATCCAAAAGGAGTAACTAAGTCCCTCATTTACATTCTTTGGTTCCACTAGAGAAATAAATCACGCAAAATGGGCCATATTACGTAATTGGGATTGCGTACTCACAGGCTCATCAGGGTTACCAACAATATTATCAATGGGGTAATCTTTAGAAACCCAATTCGGTACTTCAGGGGTCTCAGTCGGAAAATTCTTAACTATCTCTAGAGAGTCATAAGTAAAACTGTTTTCAGACTCCTCCACGATAATTGATCCTTGTTCTTTACTCTCGACATTAGTGTCACTTACAATCACATTTATTGATTTCATGATGACTTTGGTACGCAAATTATAAATGTGACAGGCCATCACTATTAGGGAAGTAACTCAAAAATATGGCTTTGTCTCCATGGGTTTCAAACTTAGATAGGTGTTCTCTATCTTTGCAAACATAGCAAGTACTCCCAAAAGTTTTAAAATATTTCAGATTGGGCTTTTTACTATACCAAAGTTCATATGAGGTTTGCTTGGTATTTTTCGAAGATAGACCCGTTTGATGATATGACACGCTATTTGAACTGCCTTAACCCAAAAGTATTTTGGCAAGTTCTTAGTATGTATCATTACCCTCGCATTTCCTGGATTATTTGATTCTTATGCTTGACAACACCATTATGTTGAGGCATTTTAAGAGCACTGAACTCATACTGATAACCATTACCACTGCAGTATTCTGTGACACCCGAGTCCTTAAATTCACCTCCTCTATCGCTATGTATTCAATTAACTTAGGTATTTTTTTCATTCTTGATTCTTAAAAGAATTTTTAAAAATTCTCGGAAGGTATCAGATTTTTGTTTTAAAAATGCTACCCAAGTGAACCGAGTAGAGTCATCCACAATGACTAAAATGTGACTGTTACCATAATGGCTCACTGTTCGCGAAGGACCCATAAGATCCATGTGAATCAGCTCCAGATGTTTAGATGTTAAAATGTCTTCAACTTTCTTATGAGAAGATTTAATCATTTTTTCTTCTTGACACGGTCCACAAATAACATTTAAACTCGGTTTCATTTTTGGTAACCCTCTAACTATATCCTGAGAGCTCAATTTTCCAAGATTATCATAATTAATGTGGCCCAACCGGTCATACTAGATATTATTTTCATCAAGTTTAGCTATCTTACAAGCATCATTACCCATATTTACTACGCAACAGTTATCTGGGGTCCTTTGACCTGAAAGGATACAATCATCATTCTCATTTAAAATTTTGCAATTAGTTTTTGAGAATGTGACAGTGTGGTTAGAGTCATAAAATTGAGATATGCTTAACAAATTGACTTTGGGACCTTCTACTAATAGGACATCTTTGAGAACAGGGAGTCCCTTTTCTTGGAGTGTTCCTTTGCCTATGATATGAGTTGATACTCCGTCTCCAAACAAAACATTTCCTCGTAAGAAGTTAGTCTCATCGGATAATTCTGTATCGTCTCCGATCATGTGCTTGGAGCGTCCAGATTCTAAGTATCAACTAATATTGTGCTCTCTACTTTTAAAGCGCTAATAACAATATTACACTTCAGCTGGGGTATTATATCGTCATTTTTTAACCCAAATAGATCTAGTTTTAAAATGTTTATGATCTTTTGGTTTATAAATAGATCTAAGACTCTTTCTTTTAGATTTATTCTTAGCATGCGATGTTCTCTTCCTACCTCTTTAGTTAGAGTTTTTATTGGGCTATTTAGGAAGTACATAATTATTGCCTAGAATAGTTAATTTTTTTGTAAATAAGTGAATTATAGACAGGTTTATACAGTCATTTTTTAAAACCCTCAGCAAGACAATGTCTATAAGCATTGCAATAAGAGTAATGTTGGTGGCTCGATAGTTTTTTCTCGTTTTTTTACCTTAAAGAGAGGTTTATCCATTTGCTAGACATTGACCTTAGGTCTAAATACAACAATTTTAAATTTGGGATCAAATTTTCCTAACAGGGGGCAAACATACTTAGCCTTAGGTTCAGCAGTTGTCTTTGGACGATTTTCCATCTGATTGCCTGGACACTTATTCTTATTTTCAAAATCTTTCTTTAAGGTTTGAAAATCAGGACACAGGTCATCTGGTCTTTTTCCAGAAGAAACAAATTACACATGTTGAACTGTTTTAGTTTGTGCCTTAGTTTTTTTTATCAAAACCTAAACCATTTTCATTAACATAATTAGTTTTTTTAGAAGTAACATAGTCTTCAAAACAGTTGGAATTGTTTTCAAACTTAGAAAATTTCTTGAAGACAAGTGAAACTTTTTGTTTAGCTTCTTCCAATTCTACCAAAGTTGCCTTATATTTCATTTCCAAAACTTCATTTGATTTAGAACGTTCTTTAATTTTTTGAACAAAAGCTTTAGTTTTCATTTCATAGGCTAGACATTGATTTGTATAGTCCTCTGCGTTCTGTTTCACCAAAAGTCTTAAAGATATCACCTTTTCAGTTAAGTCCTTGACCGTCTTTTCTAATCTAGTGCTCTTCCTAAGAGTCTTAGTGTAGAGTGAGTGAATGTCAGGGAAGTCATCATTATCAGACTCATTATGTGCATTGTATGAGTTGTCCTCTAGTGTTTCATTTGTCGAACTACTGCACATATTCAATTCATCATCAGTACGAACACTTTGACTCACACACATCGTCGAAGAACTATTATTAGCAATATCTACAACATGTTTATTATCTAAGTAAATATTAGATAAACTAAAAAGTAGACAAAACATCATCATACATAATAGTATTGGTCATGATAACATCATGTTCAGAATTGTTCACAGATATGTCATCACAATAGATAATTTTTTGCAGAGAAGGACATACAAGGATCAAAAGAGTTGGAAGATTCAGGTTCATCTTCTTCAAAGCCACTTGAGTCATCCTAAGTCTTACTAATATTGATTAGAAGTTAAGTGACCTTTTTTACCTCATCTATAGCATTGTGCATTTTTATGGTCTTTTCAGGATATGGCATTATTATCAGTCATTTGATTGTCATTGTTCCTATCATGAGGCCTGCTATTAAAGTTTTTTTGATACCCAACTTTTGCTTATTTAGAAGCAATAATATTTCTAAACTTATAATTTTCTTGAATTGTTTTGACATTAAGACTATCTAGTTATCCAAACTCTCTAAATCACAGTCCTCGGCAGAGTCCAAGTCTATATTGGGCATTACTAATTGAGGTGAGGTCATTTTAAATGGAAAAACTACATTGTAACTTGACTGTCTTTTTTATTATTGGAAATGTGATTCTTGAACTCAAGTCCCATTTCTACCATCCTAAGTTTTCTACTGAGGAGTTCAAGGGTCAAGTATGGATCATCCATCTCCTCAATTTCATACCTTTTGTTATCAAACTTAGAGGGAAGGGACCTAATAATTTTTTACACTGCTTGTTTTCTATCATACATGATTTCATTTGCATGCAATTTTGTGATTATGTCAGTCAACCTAATATAGAATTCGTCAAATGTCTCAGTCTTATTCATAAGTAGAGTGTTATAGTGTTGTATTAACATCTGAGTTTTGGTTGCCTTAACACTGTTATGGCCTTCGTGAGCAGTGACTAACGTGTCCCAAGCTTCCTTATATGTAGTGCAAATAGATATGCAATTGAATTCATGCTCATTAACATGCATTAATATAGATTTTTTCCCTTTATTATTAGTTAAGGAGGCAAGTTTTTCTTCCTTACTAAACTCATTGAGGAGCTTTTTAACCTTTATAGAACTACCCTTTGCAGCAGGCTTAGTTGGATGCAAGTATACATTTTCAATTGCTTCCCAAACATCATCTCCCAATGTCCCTTGGATGGAAGCAATCATTCTTACTAGGAGCGGTCTGGACAAATTTCCAAGATGCTCAAACTTTTCATCCATAAAGAGATTTTAGAATAGTTTCAAAGTATAGGATCCAAAAAGTTCTGAAAGTACAAAGCTCTAATACCGATTGAAAATAGCTCATTATGTTATTTTAACAAAAGTTAAAATGGTTTAATGAGTTCATAAATTACTTTTTAAGGAAACTATTTCAAAAATCTTTATTAAGACACAAGATGTGTAAAACAGTTTAGAACGAATTATTTCAGTATCATGGAAATTAGTTTTAAGTTAAACTAAAGTCTGATTTATAGAATGTACCAATAAAGAATTAAAAATCACACACAAGAGATAAGAAATTTTAAGGTGGTAAAACCCATCCAATTGGGAAAACATCCACGATGACGTTTACGCCACAAAATAAAATCCACTATAAACAGATATAGATCACAAGCATGTATAACAAATCGTACAACCAATCCCATTTTAAGTCCAGAAATATACCTAAGTGAGAGTCCACTTCTTTTGGGTACATCTTCTGACTTCTTTAAGCAACTAGTTATTCCTTTTTTAGTTTACAAGCCTTGCTTACTTTCTCCTTTAACTCAATGTCGACTCAGTAGTCAAAATCTCTCAACCAACAACACACTTTAGTGTTTATGGGTGATTTTGTTAGTGAGTGAAGTGCCTAAATGATATGCATCTACTCACATTAGGGGTGTTCGCGGTCCGGTCCGGTTCGGTTTTAAGGTTTTTTTGGACCGGACCGACTTGGTCGGTCCTCTAAAAAAATGGACCGAGATCGGACCGATAATGTCGGTTAACCGATCCTAGTCGGTTCGGTTTTTTATAGGGTCGGTCCGGTCTAACCCATCGGTCCTCACATTAATGAATTACATCATTTATAATAGTGCAAATATACCCGAGTCTATTTTTTTCAAACATTAAAAACTAAAAAATATCAAAATTTGCGATTAAAACAAACCTACTATTGGATTAAACTATAATTTAAACTAATCAAATATTGAAATATATACTTTTACTATTTATTTATCTTATATATATACATATATATGTAAAAATATATTATTTTATATACAGTCGGTCCGGGTCGGTCCTAACAGGGTTTTTGAAACTGTAAACTGTGGACCGGACCAACTAGGTCGGTCCACCAAAAAAATAAACCGAGACCGGACCGATTAAGAAAAAAAACCGAAAAAAGGGTCGGTTCGGCTCGGTTCAATTCGGTCCGTCGGTCCAGTCGGTTTTTTGAACACCCCTAACTCACATACATTTAATACATACATATCCTATGAATTACAACAAATCTAAACATGAAATTCCTTTTCACACTTCTAAAATTTAGGCTCGTTCTTTTCGCGTAAAATATTTCAAGATCTGATTTCCTTTTTGGATATTTAAAACTGAGATCCTCATAAATTATTTATGAACAAAATTTTTTGATATGAAAAATTTTCAGATCTGAAACCTGCAAGTCTTGATTTCAATTTGTAAAAACAAGAGAAGTTGGATTTCAAAAGGTTTTAATTTTTTTAAAAAACTGAAGCTAATGAAAGATAACATTTATCAAGACAATAAATCAAAGCAGCCTAGAATCTAAACGTGAAATTTATCATAGTATTGATCTTAAAAATATGAGGCTGTTGAGAGAGATTACAATAATGAGGAATAGAAAGTCTTACACTCAAATTTTTTTGAAAATATTTTCATAGACTTTGAGTATTTTCAGGACACATTTGTACCTCCGAGGGTAATGATATGACCACTTGAAGACTTTGAGTCTTTTGTATCAGATATGTAATATGCATCGCAATGACCTTCAAGTAAAGCTAGATATCTGGAATAATGCAGTCCATAGTTTTTTGTATATTTTAAATAACCCCAAACTCTCATATAGCTTTCGAGTGATCTTTTCCTAGATTGATCGTATACCAACTTAGCTTACTTATTGAGTATGCTATATCAGGTCGGGTGCAATTCATTAGGGACTGAGGCAGGTGGGGGCAAGTGGGGGGCTTGAGCCCCCACGTCTTTTTTAAATAAAAAAAATTTAGGGGTAAAAACTGATTTTTAAAAAACCTAGGGTAAAAAAATGTAAAATACTAGTAGTTACACTTACACACGTACCTTAAGACTGAGGCCTATTTTGAAAGAGGACAATCGCTTATTTTATTCGTCCATTCTCTTTTACTCTTAATACCTTCCTTCCAAATCCATTCTTCCATTTCTATTAATACCTTACAAGTTCCATTCCATACCTACCTTGAAGAAGGTTTCTTCTTCTCAAATACAAGCAACAACAGTAGGGGCGTTGTGTGACGCCCGCCTAATAAAATACCAGGGTGATCAGTCCTATACCAAATTAAAACAAGAATCCCTGTTGGATCATCCTTAGCATCACTGTCGAAAACTTTTTAAAACTTACTAACCACCTAGTATTTCAAAGCTGGTGCCAATTTTAACTTTTTTTTAACAAAACAGTACATGCGAAAGTAAATATAAATCATTCACACAACTGAATAAGAATCAATTGAATAAATTAATTACATAACTTGCCGAATAAACCATCGGCCACCAAAGTGAAATAATCCAACATAATATTCAACATCGAATGAAGCAAATCTGAAAAACTGAACTGAAAGTCTGGGCGACATTCCCTAAATAAAACTGGAACTGATGAGTGATTCCTACTCTAGAAAGAATGAATGATGCGTCTAATCCAAACTCCTGCTAGCATCCACATATGTCGCAGCTCCGTGTCCCTGGAATAGAATATCAATCCTGGCGTCCCTGTGGTTGGATACCTAAAAGGTTTTGAAAATTGTTTTATAGCAAGGGTTGAACCCAAAATATTTGAAAATATTTAGCAAGTGAATTAACTACAGTAATTTAAAATGCATGAATGCGCTTCATATTAAAGTTAGTGTCGCACTCTCTTGTGGATATTCTCGCCCCCCCCCCCCCCCCCACACACACACTAATGTGCACACCTAACGGTTACCTTAACCCCACCTAGTTATACTACCCCGTCCAACTAGTCCTGTCGTAACCTCCCCTTTCCATACTACTCTAACCCGAGTATAATTATTCATTAACTATAAGTTATCTCACCAATTAACTTAAATAAATTCCTTCTTGATGAATAGCATCTAACAGTAACACAAGTTATATAAATTTAATACGTCACACTCTGTATTATTCCCACAAATGATTAACGTAATTAATTTCTCATTAATTAACAACATATAACTGTAGCCCGAGTTATATAAAGTAAATACATCATGCACTGTATTATCACTACAATTGATTATCTTAATTAATTTCTCATTAATTAACAACATATAACTGTAACACGAGTTATATAAAAAGTAAATACATCACACACTGTATTATCACCTACATATAATATTTACTACCATATTATGCGTACCTTTACTAACATCCACACATATATCACACGTGTATTCATCCTTCTGAGTATACCCTCACCGGATGATTTCCTCTAAGTTCCATCTTACTAAGTGTGCTCACATAACCTAGTTACCCAAGTTGAATTCGCTCACCAACCGGGTTCAAAACCAAACGAAGTGGAGGCGGTCATATTCCTTCCTTGGAAGTGAGATGCTCCTCACCCCATATAACGGACGCTATGACCTGGGGATATACTCACCCTACTCCTCGAGCTAGGGGATTCACCCACATCGCGCAACCTCCCGTGATAGCACTAGAGTATAACTAAAATAAATATCCAATCACTGATATTTAATAGCACACACAATACACACACACACACACACACACACACACACACACACACACACACACACACATATATATATATATATATATATATATATATATATACTATCACTACATCGTATATATATAAATATAACATAAACCCCGGCTTCTCCGTGCACTCATAACCTGTAACACTAGCCCGTAATGTCCTAAGCCTCTCGCCCGACTCAACTAAATAAGTTTTCTCACTTATTAGATTATTATTATCCCAAACCTATGGTCCGACTCTAATTTAATTAATTCACAAATTAATTAATTAATACCGATCCGAGTTTGTAGTCCGACTCTCTTTGAATTAATCTCACATTAATTATTCTAATACTTTTCCGAGTCTCCAATCCAACTCCAATTAAATTAATTAACCCACCTATTAATTTAAATACCTTCCCGAGTCTACGGCCCGACTCTAGCTAATTAATTATACATTAATTAATTTAACCTTTTTTCGAGTCTATAGTCCGACTCTACTTTAATTAATTAATTACTTATTAATTAATTTAATACTTGGTGTCGTCTAACCATTTTACCCGGACTCGCTCACTTGGCCCGTAACTTAACATTTCCTGAGTCTATGTTCCGACTCTAAATTAACCTATTCCCTCAATAATTAATTTAAATGCCTTGGTGACACTTAACCAACATACCCGAACTTGCTCACTTGGTCCATTTTAATGTCTCCCGAATCTATACTCCGACTCCAAATTAATTTATCCTCTCAATAATTAATTTAAATGCCTTGAGTGAACTAACCCAATTTACCCGGACATCTTTCTTCTTCCCGTAAGATTTTCCAGTCTTTAAACTCAACTATTACTTTAATTGGTCATAACCCCCCTTAAGTAAATTAACTTGGCTTCACTCGCTAATGCCCCTGGATTCATCCACTCGATCCATAGTTAAATTGAATATATTTCACCCAAAATTCTCATTTTAAGTCTCCACTCTTAACTTAAATTATACCTTATTAATAGCTATCTTGAGCCCCTAGATATTAACTTCTCTACGATGTTTCACTAATTTAAATTATACCTAAGAATCACAAAATAATTTAAGGTATAATTAAACTACTCGACCTGCCCAAATTTTCCCATTGTCGATCGATCGATCGACCCTTTCGTGACAGTTCTTCTTCCCCACTGATTTCCACCATTTTCGAAATTCAAGGTTTCTAAACCAGAATTTAAACCTCTAATTACATCATCCCATCATCTAAACATGGTTATTCTACATCCTACTCATCATAGGGACCTTAAGATAAACAACTTCTCTACTTATCTCATAATTCTCGAATGGGTCTTTCTCCCCACAAATTCAATTATCTGTTTTAAAATCCCAAATTCCAGATTTAATTTCCATCCTTTTATGTTCTGGATTTCTCATTCAAATCATATATACATATTCAGATATCAATCACCCATCTAAATCTTACTTTGAATCTCATTCAAGTGTTCCATAAACAAAAACCCCATTTTGTATCCATTTACACCCAAAAACGAATTTTAGTATACACATCATTAAAATATGAATTGGATATCACAATTTAGAAGTAAAAACAGTTAACCACTTGCCTGGAATTACTTGTAGAGTCTGATTCGTTGTTGATGTCCCTTAATTTGGCTCCAATAACCTCCAATTTGTTCTTGATTTGCTTTCCCCCAAATCCCCTCTCAAACCCTAGGCTTATAATTGTGTTGGCTTCTAATTTCCTAATCCCTCACTTAGGTTAAAACTCTCAATCCCGTTTTTCACCTAATGGGCTTAATTAAAGTGGCACAACTCACCCCGTGTGGGCCCGACTATGCCCAAAAATACCCCGAGACCCAATTACTACCCCCAGGTACTCTTTTCTGACTATCTCAACCCATCCGGATGCAACCGCGCACTCGGAATTGGCATCCGAATTAATTTATAAAAATTCTTATCTCACACCCAATTTAGTCTATACCGACTCCCGACTGGGATAAGTGCATACCCCGTTATTAATACCCGAAATGACATAATTAATACATTCACTCCCCGATTAATATTTAAATATATTTATTTCCATAATTAATTCAATTAAAATTACAACACACTAGTAATTTAAAATTTTCGAATTAATTAAATATTAAATGTACAAAAATACCGGGTGTTACACGTTGTCAGCAAGACTTCTTATTCTTCTCAATACAAGCAACATTAGGTATTTAATTTAAGTATATAAATATTAATATATGTTATGACTCATTAACTCTATTAATTACTGAAATTTATTCTATAATTACTGAAATTTTATGGTTGAATTTTAGGGCTATAATTATATGATTGAATTTTAGGGATAAAATTGCTAAAATTTTATGGTTGAATTTTAGGGCTGATATTTTATGGTTGAAATTTTATGGTTGAATTTTGTGTGTTAATAGTTAAATTGATGTGTAGGTTTTATTAGAATAAATAAATTATGTTATTTTTTGTAAATACTAAAAAATAACCTTAAAAAAATCGCATCGGGGGCTCCTTCTCCCGAACCGCCTAAAATCACCATAAAATTAGTCCCCACTATTGAAAGTTCCTGGCTCCGCCCGTGCAATTCATGACATACATCTAATTGTCTATTATATGAGAGTACTTTAATTGAGATATGTTATTTCCATTATTTTCGGCTAAATGAATATTTACATCTACTGGTGTCTTATTAGGACTTATCTTATACTTCTTGAATTTATCAAGTATTTTCTCGATGTAATGGTATTATGATAATATAAGTACTTCAGATCTTCTAAAAATTTGTATTCCTATTATAACATCGGTAATACCTAGATCTTTCTTGTCAAATCGACTACTCAACATACGTTTTGTAGCTTTGGCAATATCAAGGTTGCTACTCATGATTATCATATCATCAACATAGAGGCATACAAAGACATATTCATTTTGAGTGCTTTTGCAATAAAAACATTTATTGCACTCATTAATTTAAATCCATTTGATAATATTGCATTACCAAATTTTTCTTGTCATTGTTTTAATCCATAAAGTGATTTAACAAGCTTTCATACTTTCCTTTATTGTCATGGGCCATGTGTATTTCTTCATCTAACTCACTATTTAAGAAAATTATTTTTACATCCATTTAATGTATTTCAAGTCTATTTATTATAACTATTGCTATCAATATTCGAATTGACGTAATTCTTACTACAATAAACTAAGTAGCTTTTAAATGAGTCACTTTGACTTCAAATTTCTCATTCATTACTTAATGGTTTTAGACAAACAAACATAGTATGTTATAATCCTCGGGGAGTAAAACGAATTTGTGCATGATTTTAACCAAATCAAAATGTGGATCCTACAAAAAAAACTTTTCAACTGTAGTGGTGGATACTAAATACAACGTCTAATTAATTGCATGAGAATAGCAAAAATGCTTTGACAAGGTCAATATCGTTAGCTGTCAATCATAAGAGAAGTTAGTTAAAAAAAACGTGGAAGATGGTGACATTCCAAGCTAGTGGGAAGAAGTGGATTCTGGCCAAAGAACTATGGGGACATAGCTACCAGGTCAGAGTATAATTGTTTGGTGAAGTGCACAAACTGGAAGCAGTTTTCAAGACGGGAGAGATTCACTGGTTGAGTCATTGCCTAAGAGAAGCCTCGAGGAGTTTGGGGAAGTTCTTGAGATGGAGAGAATGAATTAATAGAAAGGTTCTAGCATACACTAGTGTGAGTGGGGGGAATCATTGGTTCAACATTTTGATTAGAATGAAGGAGGTTAGGACTCACTTTAAGCTGCCATAAGATAAAATTAATATCAAGGTGGATCCTTCTCAGAGGTCTGATCTTATTGTTGAAGATGGATCATGCATGCCTAGAGTGAAGTTTTTCAACAGGTCAGTATTTCGGAGGGTTGGGGGGTATGCTTCGGACCCGTCATCGTTGGCCAGGGTGAGAAAATGGGTGCTAGAAAAATGGAGTCATATAGGGAAGGCAGAGGTGAGGAAGTTACATGATTCTCTATTTTTGTTTGTGTTTGCATCTGTGTGTCAGGTGGAGTTAGTCTTAGAGAAAAAATGGACTTTGTATGGTGACCCTCTCTAGGTTTAGAAATGGCATCCGCTAGTAGGATATAACGAAAACAATGGTAAGTGTGAATTATCGTCAGTTCGCATTATAGGGATGCCAATCCACTTATGGGGTGCATAAGTGTTTGCGGCTATTGGTAATATCTGTGGTACGTATGTGAGAGTGGATGATGACACTTTGAAAGAAGTAAAGATTCAATGGGTTAGGATCCTCATAAAAAACTCAACTACTTCTCCGAGGAGCATCAAGATTGAAGTGGGTGGGTGGGCATACGATTTTACGGTGTGGCCGAAAAATATGCAGGCACTATTTATAGACGGAGGAGGTATCTCGGGGGTGGACGGACCTGCTACGGAGTACATTTACAATGGGTCGACCCGGATGGAGAGTGGGGTTAAGTTGCATGAGGAAACTCCGGGTGAGGTTCAGATCAGTGCTACTTCCACGCAGGTGACTGTGTTGCCCATGGAGGAGTTAGTAAATGAGTGCCAGACCAATGCAACCAGGGCGTTGGCGGCAGTGATACCCACGACATAGACAAATGGACCGTACTAGTCGAGTGTAGCTGATTCTCAGGCACTAGAGGTGCCCAAAGGGGTGCAAGTAGGAGGGACGGAAGTGGGTATTCATCAAGGGTCCGTCGAGCTGTTGCCTCATTCCAGCATGCTCAGACGGAGAAGAAGTCCTCTCAGTAAGTTGTCGTTGCACGTGCTGACGTCGGGGGGACAACTTCCTGCAGTTCGAAAGGTGTCCGGAATAGTAGCTGGTGGGACAAACAAAGATGGGGAAGGTACAAAATGTGTCGTGCTAACTGAGGGGGTGGGTTTGAGAAATAGGGACAACATTTTGTCGTCTAAAGTAGAAAGGACTCATGGGATTGTGGGGGCATGTCATGGTTTAAATGGTTAGGTGGTAAAAAATATTATAAAGACAAACACTAATGGATTTCCTGTATCACAGTTGAGTGAGCGTGCAATAAACAATGCTATATCTCATAAAGAGCATTGCACCCAAAATAGTGTTAAAAATATGGAGGTTACAAGGATGTCGGGAGTTGGGGAGAAGGTGGGAGAATTAGAAGTGACTGAAGAACTAAATTATAATTTGAAAACGGACCCAAGTGTTGCAGAGGTACATAAGAGGGGCTAAAAAAATGGGGGGGGGGGGGGGGGGTAGAAGTTGTAAATAAAAAACATAAAGGTAAATCAAAAGCCTATCTTGGAAATGCGATGTTAGGGCTTACACATTTCACGTCGGGTAGGAAATCGGGGAAAAAATGCAAAAAAAAAGAGAGCGGTGGGGAGGTTGGACGGGAGGAATTTATTAACTCAACCGGGGAGTCTACAAGAGGATAAATTGAAAAGCCAACTCTGTGGGGATTTAGGGAATGTTAGCAAGATCGTGGTAGTGGAAAATGAGAAGTCTACCATACAGGGGTATGAAGCAGGGGGAGGAGGCGCGTATTTTGATGAATTAAATGACTCTAGATTATGGGTGGACTTAGAAATTCCGATACCAGACGAGTTAATCGGGGGTTGTGAGGAAGAAGGGTGGGTAGAAGACCCGGTGGGGTGGAGGGAGGATTTGTTAGGACCCTTTACCCAAGACTCGGGAGTAATTTTTTAGGGTTTAGAGAGAGAGGTGTGGGAATTATTTAAGAAAATAGAAGGGGGGGGGGGGGGAGGGGAGAAGAGAGGGGTAGGGGGGAATAGGGGAGGTCGAATAAGTGGTAGAGTGTTTAATGAAATTACACATTATATCATGGAACGTGAGGGGGTTGAACGATGCTAACAAAAGGGGTATAGTCAGTGGGGGCTATTACTAGGTGGAAGCCCGATGTTTTGTGTTTACAGGAGACTAAGATGAGTGTTATGGATGATGATTTCATTATATCTATCTGGGGAGGGTGTTGGATCAAATGGGTTAGTATGAATGCGGTGGGCGTTTCGGGAGGGGTGGTGATTGTGTGGAAATAGCAGTGGTCGAATTGATGGAGAGTCTAAAGGGTATTTGGTCTTTATCCTGTCTTTTTAAAAACATGGAGGATGGATTTATTTGGAGTTTTTCGGGCATTTACGGGCCAGTGGATGATGCAAGTAGATGGGAGTTATGGAAGGAGTTGACAGGAGTAAGCAGGGTGTGGGGTGCCCCATCGTGTATGGGAGGGGATTTCAATGTGGTGAGATTCGGAGCAGAGAAAACTAATGGAGGTGGAGTATACAGGTATATGAGCGAGTTCAATGATTTTATTGATGAGCTGGAGCTGATTGATTTTCCTCTTGAAGGGGGCTTGTTTACTTGGTCCAGTTTTAGGGACACGCCGTCGATGTCACGGTTGGATCGCTTTCTTATCTCTCAGAGGTGGTAGGAGCATTTCCCAGGGGTGATACAATCTACCCTTCCTAGAGTCACTTCCGATCATTTCCCTATATTGCTAGAGTGTGGAGGGTGGGAAGGATTCCTTTCATATTTGAGAATATGTGGCTTAAGGAGCAAGATTTCGCAAATAAGGTGAATATTTGGTGGTCTGGTTACGAATTGGAGGGGAATGCCAGTTTTCGTTTGCAACATAGTTAGGATTGCTTAAAGAAGATATCAAAAGGTGGAATAGAGAGGTCTTTGGTCAGGTGCGCCAGGTCATAACGAGCTTTATGGAAGAGGTGAGGAGGTTAGATGAGAAATAAAGGAGAGTCGGGCTCACTGAGGAAGAAAGGAGAGGGAGAGAGGTTAAAAAAGAGGAAGTAGGGAAGAGGTTAATTCAGGAAGAGATTAGTTGGAGACAGAAATCGAGGGTCCTTTGGTTGAAGGAAGGAAGGGGACTCAAATACCAAGTTTTTCATTCGGTGGCAAATTCGCACAGGCGGGGTAACCATATTAGGAGAATATCGGTGGGGGGAGGTGTTCGAAGAAGGGATATGGGTGAGGGGGGATATAGCTTAGTTCTATAAGGGTTTGTTTCGGGAAGAAGAGCTGTGGCATCCTTTGCTTGATGGGGTGGAACTAGTAAGTATCTCGGTGTCCGAGGCCGAAGTGGTTGAGGCTCCTTTCATGGAAGAGGAAGTTTTTTAGGTTCTTTTCTCTATGAGTGGGGATAAGGCACCGGGGCCAGATGGATTCATGGTGGCTTTCTTTCAGCAATTGTGGTTGGTTGTTAGGACAGAGGTGATGGCTTTCTTTGATGAGTTTTATGATCGGGGTTATTTCTTTCCAAGGTTAAATGCGACATTTATCACCCTAATTTCTAAGAAGGGGGATCAACTAACATTAGAGACTATAGACTGATTAGCTTGATTGGGAGTGTTTACAAGTTACTAGCCAAAGTGTTGTCGGTTCGGCTCAGGAAGGTCATTGACCCTTTGATTTCGGAGTCTCAAAATGCATTCGTTGGGGGGAGGCAGATTCTCGATGTTGTTTTGGTGGCTAATGAGTGTGTGGACGCTAGGTTTAAAAGTGGGATCCCTAGCATCGCTTGCAAGCTCGACATTGAGAAGGTGTATGATCATGTGAATTGGAAGTTCCTCATTTTCTTATTGAGAAGGATGGGTTTTGGCGAGTGGTGGTGCCTATGGATTAACAGGTGTGTTTCTACGGCTAGATTATCGGTGCTCATCAATGGGGTTCCGAAGGTCCTTTTCCCTAATTCGCGAGGTCTTCGTCAGGGAGATCCATTAGCCCCATTTTTATTCATCCTGGTGATGGAAGCGTTTAGTAGGATGCTGAGTAGGGTGGTTGCGTCTGGGTGGATTAGGGGCTTCGAATTCGGGTCTGCGTCTACGGGTTCGATTACGATTTCTCATCTCCTATTTGCTGATGATGCAATTATTTTTTGTCATGCTGATCGTAGACAAATTCGTACTTTGAAGCTTCTACTAATTTGTTTTGAGGCGGTTTCGGGGTTAAGGATGAATGCGGGGAAGTGTGAGTTGATCCCAATTGGGGAAGCAAGTAATGTGGATGATCTTGTCGGTAACCTAGGTGGCAGGAGAGGGGCTTTCCCAAATACTTATCTTGGGATGCCTTTTCGTGCCAAGTATAAATCCAAGGAGATTTGGGACCCGGTTTTGGAAAGAATGAGGAAAAGGCTGGCAGGATGGAAGAATGGATTTTTATCAAAAGGGGGAAAGTTTACTCTTATCAAAAGTTGCTTGACTAGTTTGCCAACCTATTACATGTCCATTTTACCTGTGAACATGAGAATAAAAATGGAGAGGCCATGAGGGATTTCTTGTGGAGAGGCACTGAAGATAGTTTTAAGCACATCTTAGTGGGATGGGAAGAGGGTTGCAAGCCCATTAAGGAGGGTGGGGCGGGTGTGAGGAACTTGAGTGTTTTTAATAGAGCTCTGCTTGGGAAGTGGCTATGGCGTTTCCCTCGAAAGGAAAATAGATTGTGGAGAAGGGTAGTCGGAGCGAGGTGGGGATCTTTGCAGATGGGGTGGAGGCCGGGTGTGGGGTCCTTAGCACATGGAGTGGGTTTGTGGAAGCATATTGCGAGGGAGTGGGAGGATTATGCTAGAAATACTAAGTTTATTCAAGGGAAAGGGGATAAGATTAGATTCTTGACAGATAAATGGGGAAAGAATGAGACTATTAAGGACTTGTTTCCCGATATATATAACCTTGGGGTGAATCAAAATGGTTCGGTGTCTGATCATTGGTGTGCAAGTGGCGAGATAGCTACCTGGAGACCTCAGCTAAGAAGAAGGCTATGGGATTGGGAACTCCAAGAGGCGGATTTTTTCTTTGATTAGTTGAGATCGGCTCCCCAGTCGACGATAAGGGAAGATGCATTGAGGTGGAAGGGGGGTAGATCTGGGCTTTCACGATTAGGGGGCTCTATGATGTTCTGAGTGACAGGGTTAACCCCAAGGCCCGTTTTCCCTGGAAGAAGATTTGGAAGATTAGGGCGCCTCCTAAGGTTAGATTCTTTGTTTGGACGGTGGCTAGGTAGGCTATATTGACGATGGAAGGTCTGCAGAAGAGAAGACATCGTCTGGCTAGTCGGTGCTGGTTATGTAAGGAGGAAGAGGAGAAGACCAACCACCTTCTTCTACATTGCAGGGTAACGAGGGGGTTGTGGGATATTTTTTTGGCCATATCTAAGACTGTATGGGTTATGCTTGCGTCAGTAGGGGCCCTTTTAGAGGTGTGGAATCCTCCTTGCGGGGGGATGGGAGACAAACGGGTTTGGCGTATGGTTCTTCACTGTATTATGTGGACAATATGGAAGGAGAGAAATGCTCGTTGCTTCGAAGGCATTGAGTTGGCGCCCTCCAGACTTCGTTGTCTATTCTTAAGCACCCTGCTTAGCTAGTCTAAGGGGAAGATTTCCGTCACGACTCAGGATCTAGTTGAGTTTATGGAGGAGATCTGCTCCGTGTTGTAATTTGGGAGTGAGTCAGGTGCCTGTCTGGTTTATCTTGTAACGCTTTTGATTTGTATACTCCCTGTATACGGGTTCGCTCCCTTAGCGATTGGTATTTAATGCTCTCATTTATTTATAAAAAATAAAATAACATAAATTGACATTAAAAATACTTGTTTAGAGTGTTTTCTAAACTCATTTTTAACAATCCCACGTGAATGAAATTTGGCTATACATTAGACATTCATTTCCAACAATAAGACCCCTGTATTCATAGCGCTAATTATTTCTATTTTCTAACATGAAAACTTCAATAGCACAGAAATGAGAATTATTTTGAAGGTCCTACCTTCATTATCGATAAAGGCAATTAAACTGCTTTAAGTAGACATGTACAGAGACTTTTTGTTTATAACCCACCCATTTACTTAGTGTTGATAGAACTTTCATAACGCTGGTGTGATTTATGCTCCCCAGATTTCCAACCTTGTAACTGTTTTGAGGAAAGGGAGAGAAGAGACCACAGGGATTGTACAGTTCTATGTAGACCAAAGCTACCCACAACTTAATGCAGCACAATTAGGTGTGACCATCATGTGGCTGAGATATAACGCATGTCATTCCTAGACAGTTTCAGATGTAATAAATGATACAAACTTTTAAGGTGCCTTTGATTATCAAGTTGAAAAATAATTGAAAAATAGTTATGTTTTATGAAAAATAATAAAAGGAATGAAAGAAAATAAGATAAGCGTTTTATTAAAATGTATTCTTACTTTTCCATTTTTGTATGGAATCATATTAAGTGGCTGGGTAAAAATTATTTCCAATAAAAAATTAGGAAAAGATTGTCCACGAGTCACCATAAAGGCTGGCTACCCATGAAATATATTTGATTCAAACACTATAACCGTTGAAAATAAGTAAAAAGAATATTTTTGCTGGAAAAAATGTAAAATGTTAATCAAACACAACTTTAGATATTGAACAATTGCTACCCACCCTAATACTGAATATAACTGTAAGAAAGTTATGAATTCAAATTCTAGTTCCTAATCCTCCTCTCATTTGGGTTCATTGTTCTGATTATCTCATTCCTTTAAAAACCTCAAAAATAGAAAAATAAAATTGCATGCTCTTTATTCTTTTTCACAGGTTCGAGTTTTAATGTGGCTTTTCATAAGCTTGGATTACAAATATGTCAAATTTCTTTTGATTAGTGCTCTAAAGTGTTTGTGGTGGATTTCCATAAGGATAACATGACAGTTAAGGATTCGAAATTGTATAACTTTGTGAAGCACGCGTGTAAATTCGTAGGGCCTTTAGGTTTTTGTCATGGATGCATTAAAACCCAAAGATTCAAGAATTGCAGGCTCTTGGGTACACCAAAGGTGGCTTGCTAAAAGCAGCTTCTGTTATGCTCCGATAAGGAACGACCACATAATCAAGAATCAAAGAGAACACGATTAGAAAAATAAAAAATGCAACTCACAAGAGGAAATTCGTAAGACAAGGGTGGCCAGCTAACTGCAGTTATCGCTTCAATAGGGGTCCAAAATTGCGTAGAGAAATGCGAATTCAATTGATGTGTTTCGGGGCTGCCGTGTCCTTTAATGACACAAAAGATATAGATATAAAGCTTCTTTTATTACAAAGGAAAAGATAAAGACTTGCCAAAGTGGAATACAAAGCAACGAACATATCAGAAAGTGGGGAATTTCTCTCATCATATATATTCAGGACTAATATATAATCAATTAAAAAAATCATACCAAGCCACTTCCCTTAAACATTTCCCTCCATTTAGCATGCCCTAATTGATGAAGATGGACAATAATACCCCTGCCGAGTCCTAACATGACCCGCCTGTTACTTATGAAGCAAACGCTTAAGTAAATGAACAGGATATACGCCATACACACGACCCATTATCAGCCCTACGGCCGGTCCTGAAATTTAGAGGGCTCTTTAGAGGACCCTTTACGAGATTAAAAAAGGGGCCTTCTTATTTAATTCAAAAAAATACAAAAAAAGACTTTTTCTTGTATTATTGTTGTAAATTAAAAATATATATATATATATACACACCTCAACAATGCATATTATAGTAGTTCAAAAAATATAGGATAAAAATTAATAATATTACTAATAGTAAATAGGTATTATATCCAATAAAAAAATGTAACCTAAAATTATACTTTAAAACTCAGCTATATTGACATTAGAGAAAACTAATCAAATGTATATATCAAATAAGTGCATTAAGAGAGATGGGGGTTCTTGCACTTGAAAGATGGGATATGAGTTATTTCTTAGTTTTAATTCAAAATTGTTGGTTATTGATTTTTTGATAGGTAAAATAGCCCCTATCTTAATATTATGCTTTGTAATTGGGCCCTTCCTTTTAAAGAATTATGAAAAATCAATTTTTTTAGGACTTCGTAATAGAGAAAAGAGCAACTAGAATTTTGAATTAAAACTAAGAAATAACTCATATCCCATCTTTCAAGTGCAAGAACCCCCATTTTAGTACCTGTGTAGTCTCTTATTCATCACTTGCCCGCGTTGGCCCTACCCTTAAATAAAGAGTACCAAATAAATCACCTAAAAACAAATAAAGAGTACCAAATAAATCGTAGAAATGAGTTCTCGCATAACAATATAGTATTGTACTTATTATTAGACTACATTGCTTATTTCATTATTCTTAAATAAAATTACATGGATAGTCATCTTAGGGACAGACAAAAAAAAAAAAAAAAAAAACTTTTAGGGATACTTTGGCTTCTCACTAGCTGTTTTATAAGCAGATTCAGCAACTCTCACTGCTTTATGACTTCTACACCCTAACAATCCGCCCGGACGGCCCTGTTGCCCATCTTTTCGCACCACATTCTTGGTATTTGCAGTTTTGTTGGTTGCACTTTTGGAGATCAAATCCCCTCCAACCCCAACACCCTTTTCATCACAATACTCAGAAACAACTGAGGAGAAATCTGCAGCACTTGCTGTGATGACACTCCACTCAATGCTGGCCTCACTTGGCGCGTACTGTGTGGTTGGGGTCATGCAGGTGGACATATTTTCTGATGGTTGCCTTGTCAACATTGGGTAGTATCCAGTGGTGCTAACTGAAATGTTCTCGATCTCGAATAAATCCGAACTAGCATCGCTTGCCATGTCATCGCAAATCGTGGCGCTGCTTCCAAAGGTTGTCGTCATAAGGCTTTCGGCTTTTGGAATCGCATCCCATGTCAAAATTGACAGTTTTCTCTCTAGATTTGTTGCTATATCTCCCTTTTTCTTGGTCATATTTGAGCCGAACACCTCGATTGACATTCGTGGCTCTTCTGTAACTTTTACCTTCGCTTTTTCAAACTGGTTCTTAACTTTCATAATTTCCATCCCAGAATTATTGAGAACTGGGAATGCAAATTGGTCTCCAATTTTAAGGCTGGGTTGTTGGGGTACAGGAGTAACTCCAGTCTCAGCATGTACATATTCACTGATGTAAACAGCTTTCCTGTTAGAACAAGTTCTACTGCAGCCAAAAATGGGAAAGAACCTCCTTCCACGCGACATCTTATGCTTTACTTGAGATGGGTTTCTCTCCAGACCTTGCAAGAATGCAGCTTGGCTGTTCCAACTGCTTGCTTCAGAACTAACACTCGGAGTTTTGGGCCTGAAATTGGGTTTCAAGCCTTCTTTCTTATGCTCATAGTTCATATTCATGTTGAAGTAATTATCTGCTCCAAATATGCTGATCTCACCATCTTTATTCTTAGTCTTTCCCACACTCATCGAACACGGAGTCTCTTCGGGTGAAGTTATAACTGGTGATCCTCCAAACTTGAGCACGAAGTTATCTTCTGCGTTGTTGAGGTAACAAGAAAACGAGTCTACTCGAAGACCGCTAGTGTAATCTTCACCATTCATTGTGGAGAGATTTTTTCAACGACCTATAAGAATATCTTTAACAAACTTGTGAGGGTGAGAGAGTCAAATGAATCAATATAGGAGAAGCAAAGTAAGCTGATTTGTTGGCAACAGATTGAAAAGATTACACCAACAGTTGAGAAGACATAAAATTAGCTGGTAAAGGGACTACTCAAGGGCTTTCGAGAGAGTGCTCAAAGAGTAAATAGAAGGTGATGGGGTTTTGATTTGAGAGTGTTTTTGTTTTCATTTGGTTTGTTAGGGAGCTCTATAAGTAGAAGTGTGGTGGGGGCAAAATAACAAGACGAGGGGATCCTACATGTGGGTTCATTTAGTAGTTCGTAACTTTAATCACAAGGTTTATATATTTGTGAATATGACTAATCAATACTCTTAATATGAAACTGTGGATATGATTTATCTTTTAGTACGCGCATTCTATTATTAAACGTGGGAATTGGACACCGGCAAGCATAAATGAACAAGTGGCACCAAAATACTGTTTAAGATCCACCGTTTATTAACGTGGACTCCATACTATGAGGCACGCAGAGAGTTCAATCAGTATGAGTTGATGTTGTAAAGTTCTAACTGCTTTATGCTAAAGCACAGTTAAAGAGTTTAAATCATAATGAGTTGATGCTTTCCAGGTTTCAAATACTTTGTGCTGTAAGGAGTTCATTGGTTTTATTTGGCTGTTGACTAGTTGATTTAAACTTGTCATTCACATCGTACGGGACATTCTGTGGTGTCGCGTTCTCTCTCTCTCTCTCTCTCTCTCTCTCTCAATCTCTATATGCCAGTGTGTTCATATTTATATGGACAATGACAGTGTTACCGAAGAGAATACCGACCTAATACGGAAACTCATGTAAACTCTTTTTTTTTTTTTTTTATGTGATAACAGGAAATGAAAAACAACAGAAAACTAAGGAAACTTAATTAAAAGGAGAAGCCCTCTTCCTCCAGCTCTTCGTCCACCATTCTAAGTAGTTCTTCGGGAGCTTCATCATGTTCCTTGTACAAATCCTCCGTTTCTTTCGCAATTTTAACCATGCAGTCAGCCATGAAGTTACTAGCCCTTGGGATATGCACCATATTAGCCTTGAGTTCGTTAATGAGAAACTTGCAGTCTTCAATTATGTTAGCCAGCGGGTGGTTGGAGGTACAATCTTGTTTACAGAGGTTAACGGCTTCGAGGCAGTCATTCTTCAAGCAAACACTTTTCCATTTCTTTTTGAGAGCGATGTTAAGACCGTGGTAAATTCCTTCCAATTCTGCCCTCAGAGGGCTTGCTGTGCCTTGAATTTTTCCTGTAAAGCCCACAATCCAATCTCCATCTTCATTTCTGGCAATCCCTCCAAATGAACCAATACCACTCCTATGGTCGAATCCACCATCAGTTTGGATAATGTATTTACCTGCATTGGAAATCGGATCGCAAAATTATGTAAACTCTTCATCCTTGTTTAAAGTTGTGTAAAATCTCTTTAATTGGGCCATGGACAAATGTCTATAAATAAAAAAAATATTTATTATTTTGTGTTTAATAATTTTTATTTTTCATGATAAATTTTAGGATAAAATATCAAAAAGTTTCTCAAATATTTTTTAATACATACTTAGTCAACGTCTTTTATTTTGTATCAAAAAGTCCCTTATTCTCTTATCTTTAAAGGCCGCGCCAGTGGCACGGTAAAGCCTTTTTGGCATGGTGAATGACTTTTTGGTGCAAAATAAAAATGCTTGAACTAAACGTGTATTAAAAAAAATTCGAGGGACTATTTGGTATATGCCCCTAAATTTTATATGAATATTATATCCACATATATGTTTTATCATCATTTTGTAAAACCTTTGGATAAATTTTGTTTACCAATTCAATATGGTAAAATTTTTTCACAAATTTGACATCCCTGTAAAAATATTTTTTTTTAAATATGAATTTTATCCTTATTTTTCTTTTACTAAAAAATAATTTTTTTAAATATTTTTTATTTTTCGTTATAACCCTTTTTTTTGTCAAAACTGTTCTTTTATTGCTAAAAATTATTTTTCATTAAAAACGGTTTTTAAACATTTTTATTTTTCGTTATAAGAGTTTTTTTTGGGGGGGTGGGGGTGCTAACAACAGTTTTAAAAAAGATTATTTCACTAAAAAACTGTTTTTTGTATTAAAATTTTTTTTCTAAAAAAATAGTTCTTCACTAACAACTGTTAACCGTTAAAAATCCATTTTATTTTTGTCAAAACAGTTTTTTATTATTATTTTTTTTTTGAAAAACTGTTTTTAAATGTAGTTTATTTTTTGTTATAACTGTTTTTAGGGCTAAAAACTGTGGTTTGTGTTAAAAGTATTTTTCTAAAAAAACAATTTTCACTAAAAGTATTTTTTGTTAAAAAAACAATTTTATATTCATCAAATTTGTTTTTATTGTTATACTTTGTTTTTTCATTAAAAACTATTTTTTATTAATTTTTTCCGTTAAAATTGTTTCACTTTTAGACAAAAAATTACTTTTTTTGTGTTAAAAGTGTATTTTTTAAAGTAAATTATTTTTTTTCGTTAATTTGGTTTTGCTTTTGGGCTAAAAACTATTTTTTAAAAATAATTTCTTCGTTACACAGTTTTTCTTGAAAAAACTATTTTTTCCTCGTTATAAACTGTTTGTTTGTTAAAAACTATTTTTTAAGAATTGTTTTTTTTTGTTGTAAGTTGTTTTTTTGTTAAGATTGTTTATTTAGAAATATTTTTTTTGTTAAGAATTATTTGTTGGTTAAAAACCATTTTTTGGATGTGAGTTTGTTTACATTTGTCACTTTTACCATTAATTCTATCAAATAAGTAACTTTTGTCACTTGATGTTATCAAACGATAGTAACTTTTTTGCCATAGGATTTGCCATGAAATTTTTTGTCATGGCATAAAAAAATTTGCCATCGAGGCCATTTGCCCATTTTACAAATAAACGGACCCTTACTCATTTTGTCTATTGATAATTTTTAACTCATCAATCCTTAATTAATGTTTTAATGTATTTAGACTAATATTTAATCAGAATTTTGCTTTATTTAAGATTTAAGTATATTTATTTTAAATTCAATTTTTTTCGACTTTTTAGTTTTACTAAGTATTTATTTACACAACTAAATATACAATAGTTTAGTCCAATACTCTTTTTAAAAAGGCCATGTTTAATTTTTGTTCAACATATTATTATAAAGAACATTTTTTCACGAAAGTGACAGTCACACACAAGCTAAAAATTATTTTCAAATAATATTATGTTGTACCAAATGTTAAGTGAAATATTTTTTATGGAATAACTTTTATTAATCCGTACTTAGTCTTATAATTAGGGTGTCAGCTTCAGAAACGACACGAAAAGACAAAATGAAATGACAAGACATTTCATGTTCATGTCAGTTTTTTTCCACAAAGTTGTGTCGTGTCGTGTTCATGTTAATATTATGAGTCGTGTTATTGTATCTTGTTGTGTTAATCGTATTTTATTTTGATTTTTATACGTATTTATGTTTAATTTAGTGTAAAATTTATGAAATCGTGCTCGGCGTATCGTGACGTGTTTAATTGGGTCGTATTTGTGCCAGATAAAAAAACACAAATGTTTGAAAAACATTGTCATTTGGGCGGTGACATGACATTACCCAATTACCAAGCCCATAATTGTTTGATGAACTTGTCAGAAAATCACTGAAAATACTAATGTGTGCGAATGTCACTTATGTTGGAAAATGTTATTTATAATAATATGTAGGAAGAAAATTAAACAAAAATAAAGCATGACCATTTTAAAAAGAGTAATCCTATGAGTACGCGTATCAAGTGCATTATAGTGTTGTACATACATCACGAGTACAACACTTGAATGCACTTGGTACAGATAGCTTGGTGCAAAACCTTTGTACACATATCATTTTCCTTTAAAAAAAGTATTAAACTAAAGTATTGTATACTTACTAATGTAAATAAATACTTAATAAAACTAAAAAGTTAAATACACTCGAGATAATTCGAATTTAATGTAAATCTCACTTAAATCTTAAATAAATAAATAATATTTTTGATTAAATATCAGTCTAAACAAATTAAAACATTGATTTAGGATTGATGAGATAAAAATCATCCTTAGAATCACTAATAGGAACTGTGGCCATCCTGACCTCCCAAGTTGGTGCGTGCGTGGGCGTGTGGTGGTGAGGTTTGCACCCTTCCTCAGGGCGCTTTAGTTGTTGTCAAATGTGAGGTGATATATAAAGATAGAGTCGCCAACATGTTTTTGCATAAAACAGGCAAATGAAATGTTGTCGCCTCGAGAAACGACATCAAAGATATATTGATGCTTGCGAAACCAATTAGTTCAAGGATTCGGGGGCTAAGTTACAGAATAGAAAGGTGTTAGGCACTCATCCCTCTCTTTTGATCTCTCACGGACATGTGTTATTCTCCTTCTTAATAACTTCATGAAGTGTGTACGTGTATATATAAATAGAGAGAGGAATCACTCGACTCACATCATGGATCGTAGGAGTGTTCCCAAAATAATAATAAAAAAATATAATGTGTTCGTTTATCCGTTTACCAATTGTTTATGAAAGAAGGATGGTATAAATTGGACAAAACGTGAGCATGAATCACAAATATAATATATGAAAATAATATATGAACAAAAAATAGGAAAAGGGGACTAGAATGTCGAATTTTACCCGACAAGCCTGCGTAGCCTAAAAAGGCATCAAAGTCCACATAGTTCGCATGCAACACGGGGGTGGGTTGTATCCCATAAATCCAACTAGGGAATTTATTATATGTGTGTATGTGTGTATAGAAAAAGGATGTTTTAGTGTGAGAAAATGTAGTGGAAAATTCCTGTTTGGAATTTACAAGTAAACCCTCTTTTTCTTGTTTTTGTTTTTTTCTAGAAAATGTAGTATGCGCACTACTACTATTAAAATGTGGGATATATGTGAACTAACAAAGATGAAATGCTAAAGTAAAAATTAAATAACTAATGCGAAATAAGAGAATTTAAAGAGAGTGAAAGGTTTGGATCTTCTTCGGAAGCCTTAAGACTGATCGTGATTGTTGAAGGGGCTGCTCTTGCAAGTGGATGGAGGTGGTAGTAGGAGAATGAATAATTTTTTATAAATTGGGCAAGGAAAGGATGGAAATTGAATGTGGGGAAGAGATTTCAATATGGAAATCATGCTAACTTCGAGAGAATGTTGCTGAAATCACTGAGAGGGATGTTTCTGAGGTACCTTTCGAAGTGAGATCATGCTCCCTTTATATAGGGTTAAGGGGGTGCTGATCAAAATTGTCCTTCACATGTCTATCAACAGGCAACTCTAGACACATTGTCAATAGGCAGGGAAATGGGTTTGCCATTCGATAGTCTCATGCAGATTTTTTGAAAAAATGATCGTAAAATGCAATTCGTAAGTCCGAATCGCCCACAGGATATACCATTGGAAAGGATATTCAGAGACCTTTCAGAATCCATTAGGACGGTCCAGGGTTCAGGAGATCACTGCGCTCACACGGGGCTCGAAAGTGCCCAACTATCTTTTAGACAAGAGATTCTCGTAGGAAACAGTTCGTTTGTCTGAACCGTAAGGCCGATTTGTGCACGAGATGAACCGTTAGAAATGGTAATCAGAGTCCTTTAAAGATTCCTTCAGTCTCATTTCGTTTAAAGAGTTGACCTTGGTCAAATGGAGCCCAAAATCACTCGGTGAACCTTCAGAGTAAAATGGGTCGTTCGTCCATACCGTAAGACCGATTCATGCACGGGATGGACAGTTAAAAGGGGATTTATAGACCTTCGAAGATTCATTCAATTTGTTTTAAGTTGAAGAGTTAACGGTAGTCAAAGGGAGCCCCGAGAGTTCCCGATGGCCTCTGTGTCAATTCGGGGTAAAAAGGACCGTTCGTCCGAACCATAAGGTCAATTCACGCACGGGGCATTTCATTAGAAAGAGGATAAAATCCTTTTGAATATTCATTAAACTTCCACTTAGACGAGGAAGTTTATTAGGGTCAAAATAGGATCAGGAAGCGCCCGATAGTCTCTAGATCTATTTTCGATAGTAAAAAGGGTCGTTGGTCCAAATCGTAAGGTCGATTTGCGCATGGGGCGGACCGTTGAAAAGGGGATTTAGATATATTTAAATATTCATTGAGCTTTCACTCAAATGAAAAATTTGACCGGAGTCAAACGTGTTCCGAGAGCGCCCAGTAACCTCTAGATCGATACTCAAAGTATGACCTAAGGTTTATAGTGAAGGAGGAAGTGATATAAATCTAAGGAGATTCTTAGAAGGGTCCTATAATGTGGTCTCTATAGATCCCCTCGACAGGCTAGCTTGGAACAAGTGAAAGCTGTCGAATAGACACCACATGGATGTTTGGGAAAGATGTCAATTCTGAGGACCTAAAAGGATGAGGATGTCTGGTTCAGAGGATCAAGGTCTATTCAGAAGACCTAAGGTAATTCTATGGATAATAAATTTTGCGGGTCAACGTTGATTATGAGAGTCGAGGTCAATTGTAAGGGCCGAGGTCAGTGCTGAGGACCTAAAGTTGTGATTATCGATTCTGAGGGTTGAGGTCAATCCTAAGGACCTGAAGTTGTGATGACCAATTCTTAGAGCCGAGGTCAATTCTGATGACCTAATATTATAGCAACCAATTTCTAGGGCCGAGGTTAATTTTGAGGACCTAAAGTTGAGACGACCGATTCTGAGGACCGAGGTGAATTATGAGGACATAAAGTTATGAAGATCGATTCTGAGGGCCGAGTTCAATTTTGAGGACATAAAGTTGTGACGACCGATTCAAAAGGTCGAGGTCAATATTGAGGACCTAAAGTTATGATGACTGAATATGAGGGTCGAGGTTAGTTCTGAGGATATAAAGTTGTAGCGACCAATTCTGAGGACATAAAGTTGTCATAGAGGGAGTTATTTTTATCTTATCTTGGGGATGCAGATGCACCTGTTTCCATGGAGTATGATGTTTCTTTGAGACTCTTCTTGGGGATAGTTTTACCCTTTAAGACATCTAGTTGGGGATAGTTTTATTAGGGATAACTTTATTGTGGAGACAATGAGGGGTTGTGACAAAAGGTGCATCCTGAAATTCGGATGGTGGATGGATTGAGAGAAAGTTTTTTTTGGAAATTCCGCTAAGGAATTGGGGAGGTATTATTTTGTAATCCTGTTAGGGGAAGCATTTGATTTGAGGTTTGGGTTTAACTATGGAAGACCTGAAATTTGAGATTTTGTTGGGGAATTGTAGTGAACATGGGATGCGAGTATATTGTTACATGTTCAGGTTTTATGCGGGGGGTAAGAGCATAATATTAATCCTTCTAGGGATTTCAGGTGTCGGTTAAGGGGTTTAGCATTCCAAAAATAGATTTCTTGATGAAGAAATGTTTTAATATTTGTTCGGCATTTTCCAAGTAATTTTTGGACTTTTTGGCATTTTTTGTACAAAATTTTTAGGGGGATATCGACCGGCATGTTGTAGAGGTTGACATTTGGCAATGGCATGATCTCCTGAGCTTCCTTGGGTAGAGGAAAAAGAAGGTACTGATCGGTATGTGCAGGGGGTATATCAATCGACATGTTATTTAGTCCCCTATAAAAAGAGGGCAATCCCTCCTCATTTTTCACATCTTCAAGCCTTTGAATCTTCTGCTTCCTCTCTCTAGAAATCGTTCCTAAGTCCTTTCTTCTTCAATACTTCAAATGGTGGGCTTTTCCAGCGAGGAATACAAATTGGAGTGGTTGAGTGTTGATGACTAGGCTGGCTTAGAGTGGTAGGATAGGGTGCCCATTGCCTTGGATAATGAGAATGCCTCTGATCTTTTTGATCCCATTACTGATGAGCGCACTCTTCTATGTAAGCCTGAGCACCCCCATTCATCTATGGTGAGGAACCCTAGTGGCAATGTAAGTATGATGACATTTGGTATTCCTTTTCATTTTTTCTTTGTTTCCTTGTGCTGATGATGGGTCTTCCTTCTCTTTAGCTTTGGCATACTGACATAGCTCCTTCGAGCATACGTTTTAGGGGGATGCTTGGGTTGAGGGATGCATGGGAGCATCTTCCGATGGTGGTGCAATGGATGGTTACTTTTTTTGGCATTGGTCATTTGGTGTAGGCCTTGGATGAGACGTCACTATCTACTACGGTGCTATGCGCTTTCAGAGAGAGGTGGTGGGACACTACCCGCACCTTCTACTTAGGTTTCAGGGAGATAATTGTTATTCCCATTAATGTGAAGCATTTTTTGGGGATAAATTACGAGGGCGCATAGATAGCGGGGGATCGTATTGTGAGGGTGACGCCAGAGGCGGTTCGGTAGCATTAGGGGATGTGGGTACGATCGTTTCTGCGAATTCTATTTGCATCTCTTTTCTTTGGGAGGTGTTCTTGAGTCGAAGGATAGATGAGACTGATGTGCAGTAGGTGAGTTAAATGTATATGTTGTTTATTCTGCTTTTATTGGGTGGTTTCTTGGTGGCGAGGAGTGGCGATGTCATTCATCTCTAGTTTTTGCCATTTTTGAGGATGTTTTCTGACGTCCCACTCTATGATTGGGGGAGCCTGACTTTGGCGACCCTTTATTCTTCTCTAAATGCATTTAGCCGATGCTACCGGTAGAATTTTACAGGGGCTATATGTACCTTTTAGAGGTAACTATCACATTTGTTTTTCTTCTTATGCATTTTCCTTTAGTTTCTTCTTTGTTAATTCTTGTCTTTTTGTAGACGGGGTTCTATGAGGTGATTGGTCTCAATGTGAGGTTGATAGCCCTGAAGGACGAATATTTGGGGTACTTTTCTCAGATGTACCGGTGGCGGAAGTCCAATAGGCGGTCGAACCAATCTTTGTCCCTACTGACAGTGCGGTAGGCCCTGAACACATTGACGAGTGATCAAGTTATTTCGTTTGTCTTTTGAATCCTCTTTTGGCATTTTCCTTTTTTTGCATGAATATTGATATTATGCATTTTCCTTTAGTTTCTTCTTTGTTAATTCTTGTCTTTTTGTAGACGGGGTTCTATGAGGTGATTAGGCTCAATGTGAGGTTGATAGCCCTAAAGGACGAATATTTGGGGTACTTTTCTCAGATGTACCGGTGGCGGAAGTCCAATAGGCGGTCGAACCAATCTTTGTCCCTACTGACAGTGCGACATGCCCTGAACACATTGACGAGTGATCAAGTTATTTCGTTTGTCTTTTGAATCCTCTTTTGGCATTTTCCTTTTTTTGCATGAATATTGATATTTTGCCGAGGATTGCAGGTGACCTTTTACCCTTGGTGGGCGGCTCCTCAACATACGGGGGTGACTGGTATATATGCACAGATGCGAAGGTTAAGGGCGTATGAGTTCGGGTACTCCTGGAACTTAGGAGAGAGGGTGGTGTGAAAGATCATATTGTATGAGGTGGAGATCCCACCATTGGTGCCCCTGATGTATATGAGGCGGGTGAGGGAAATGTCTATCGAGGCTAGGGTGACGACGATGATTGGCAAGGCCTACATGCTCTATACTAATACGACAACTAGATATGACTACCTGGATTTTATGATGAGTTGGTTGATTCCATATTGCATTTATAACACAGTGAATATGACTCCGCCTCCTACGGCTTCGGGTAGGTGTACCAGAAGGATGATGGCATCTTCCCACAGCACGGGTGGTACGTCATCGGTAGCGGTAGAAGCAGAGGAGGCTTCACTTATTCAGGTCACTCCCCCTTCTTATAATTTCCTATTCACTATCAGGGGGACACTGTGAATGCCGCACCGCCCTAATATAGCGGCACCAGGATTGATGGGGCTTACGGATGACGTCCTTCATCCCGTGGTATAGTTTTCCCTTTGGTCCCTTTTTTGATTCTCTCTTTGCCTTTCACTAACTGATTGGTCTTTTGTTTATTTGCTTGCAGCATGTTCGGGTGCTGACCACCTGGTTGAAGGATATCAAGGACTGAGTGGCCTCTGCGGTTGCGTATATCAAGGACTCCGTTCCTTCCTATTTAGTTCCTTCTTCCACCTCGGATGAGTGATCAGGTTCTGGTAGTGGAGATTCTACTACTCATCTCCATGGGAAGCGTGTTCTCTAGGGGGTGAGGGTTTGAGAGAGGGAGATTGTGGGTTCGGGTTGAGCCCCATTGTTTTAGTTTTTTTTCTTGTTCTTGTTCTTTTCTTTTACCTGAAAAATGTAATCATGCAATGGCAGCATATATATGTGAAGGAGATTTTTATTTTTAATTATTGTTTTAATGACTTATTCTACATGCACTTTTACTTTTCTCTGTGACTGATAGGCTATTTATTTTAGAAAAAGAGAGCTTAATTAACTCGAAAACAAAGGTTTATTTTGGGAAATGATAAGTAAAATGGATAAGTAAGAAGAAATAACTTCGGGATTGTAAATAAGGATTTATTTTTTGAGAATTGGATTTTGACAAAAAAAGGAAAGATAGAATCTTCCAAAAATAGGGTTTGCCTATCGGCATAGCCATTGTCCTACCTATCGGCATATGGGTTAAATCAGATCACTCTAAGTCTTTGATTGCACTTTCTTGTAGAGTAGAGTACTTTGTAGGCCAGGAATTCATTCTGACTTCTCAGATCCATTGTCCTTTGCCAAGACATTTATGTATAAAAGGGGAGGTAAGGAGTTTAGTTTTTTCATCCACATCCACTTTCTTCTTCTTACTTTTTGCTCCTTACTTCTTGCTTCTTACTTTCTGCACCATTATTCCCCAAATGGCCCTTTCGATGCTTGTAAAATTTTCTTCCTATGTCGAAAGTCTAGGGGCCATGTTCTTGTATAACATCGACTATGAGGATTTCAACTTGCGTTGAGTCTACTTACGGCATAACAGATTCATTGACAGGAGTATGCAAACGGTGGCGGCACAGTTTTGGTATCCTGAAGACCATGTTTCCCGTTTCAGTTTAGGCGAGGTCTGCCCGATCTATGAAGAGTTCTCAGACGTGTTGGGAAATAATCCCAACGTAGCGATAAATATGCCATTATTTTCTCAGTCTCCTCGGGTGCTGTCAGCAAAGTTGCTCCACATTTCCCCTTCGACGGCTCGATCATTGGTTACTATAGGATGATTTCTCTTTTGACTTTTTTGTATTCTTTGCGCTTGAGGGATTTCAATGACGTGGGATATAGTGGAGTTATTACCATGGGCCTTACTTTGAGGCATTTGCTGGTGACATGGGACTTAATGGTGGACCCCAACTGCAATCACAATGTGGACGTCTTACCTCTGTAGCCCTGCAGTGGTGATATTGTTAGAGACTCTGAATGGCCTGATACTTGGAGGAAAGGTCTCTCTGATTTTCTGAGAGGGATCCCAGTGATGTTATTTACGTGGCTGACTGAGAGGTTCCATCTAGAGGTTCCTCCTGAATATCCCTTGGTAGGCGTGCCGAATTTCTTTGCTTAGTACTTTATCAGTTTTGGCCTATATGTGGAGAACTGGGTCAATTGGTTCGTGGTGCACGAAGTTCGGTGCCTTGATGGTTGGTGCCATGGTGGGGAGAACTGCATCCCCTTCTGGAACTGGTAAATTACTAATATGCTTGATTGGTTGGCCTGTGGTAGACTTCGTTCTATTTCCCTTGGCAGCTTATGCGTCAACTTGGATGGGAGAAAATAGTGCCTCCTTAGACACTAGACTTCTTTCCTGTGGAAGACTTAACTGAATCCATGCGCATGAGGTTAGGTTATGTGTGGGAGAATCTTCGGCTATCGACTCATCCACCTCAATTCGTAAACAGGGTCTGGCATATGTCCAGTGACTCTTTAAAATGGTTGTCGAAGTGAGTAGTGGAAAAGATCCTTGCGAAAGAGACCAGCTAGGGGTGTTTTATTCTTTTTCACACTATGAAATGAAGGTAGTGGTATTATCTAGGATGGTTAGGTAATACCACTCTATGGAGTGTATTCGACATATCAACCACGCAGGGGAGGTTTAGGGACCTCAAGGAGCTGATGATGATGAGGCTGGATCTTCTGGCTGCAGCGGATAGGGTTTTTGTGCAGCTGGGATTATTTTATGTGAATCTTTTGGTGACTTTGAGATGTTTTTATATTTGGGGTTTTGAGATTAATTTTATGAGGTTTGGTTAGGTTTATCTAGAAATAGTTTGGTCAGCAGAGAGGGGTGGTTATTTTGACTCCCTTCGCTGATACTTCGTGTAATGGTAGCAAACTTCCTTATTTGAAATAAAAAAACATTTTGATCATATTTGTGTGCCTCTTGATGAGTTTTACATTTGAATTATCTAAACTAATCGGTAAGGCATATATGATCCTTTTGTTCATGTAAATGATAAAATGAAATGTCATTATCGGAGGCTAAAAAAGAACAACATTTTGGGAAAAGAAGGGGACCGTGCCCATATAAAGTGTATGAGATGCATATGTACCTTTAGGGGTTTAAAAAAATTGATTTCCATTTTAAAAGTAAAAGGTTTTTTTAGAGGATCAAGCCCCACGTAGTTCTGGGTAGCGAGAAATGATGAGTTTTTTTAAAGAGTAGAAGAGGGATGAGAAGGGTCGTGGTGCATAGAGATTTTGGACCAAGGGTAGAACTTCTTGAGATGGTCCAAGTTTAATGGAAATGCCATTTCTTTTCCGTTGAAGTTTGTGAGTATAGTGGATCCTCCTGAGAGAATCTTCTTCACTATGTAAGGACCACTATAGTTCAGCTTAAATTTCCCACTAGGGTCCTAGACAGGTTCCATGATCTTTTTGAGGTCTAAGTTCCTTCCTGGACCCCATGGTCCTTGACTCTTAGATTGAATGATAGTGATATCCGGCGATGGTACCCTTGTATGTGGTATAGATCCTTCAGCCTCTTTTAATCCAAGAGTGACAGTTCGTCAAAGTGGCTCTGATGTCAATCTTCCTTGCTGACTCTGCTCTCGAGCATAACGCATAAAGAAGGTATTTCTAGCTCAACGAGTAGGACTTCTTCCATGCCATATACCATAGAGTAAGGGGTAGCCCCAATAGATGTCCTAACTGATGTGCGGTAGCCCAAGAGGGTGTAAAGAATCCGATCGGTCCAATCTCATTTTGCTGATGATGGCTTTGAGGTTTTTATTGGTGGGTTCGATGACACCATTGGTTTGGGGTGGGTAGGGAGAATATTTATTCCTCTAGATCCCATACTCATTGACCAGTTCTATGACCTTGGCTTTAAAATGTAATCCATTCTCTGATACTAGTTGTGGGGAATCTTGTATCGATAAATGATGTTCTTTCGAATAAACTTGGCCACTTTCTTGGCATTCAGTACTGGGTATGACTCGACTTCGAACCATTTGGTGAAGTAATAAATGGCGACTAAGATTAAATCATGCCCATTTGAAGCTTTGGGTGTGACTTTCCCTATGATGTCAATGCCCCAGGTGGATTTTGGCTACAGAGAAGTCATGTTGTATAATTCCCAAGGAGGTAAGTGCTAGATATTGGTAAATTGCTAGCATTTGATGCATCTTTTGACATAGGTAGTGCAATCCTGGACTATGGTGGTCTAATAATATTCTTGATGAATAATCTTCTTAGCAAGCATATGACCATTCATGTGGGGTTTGCATTCCTCTTTGTGTATCTTTTGAATCATATCTTCAATGTCAACCCCTGTGATGCAATGTAAATGGGTTCCATTAAAATTTCTCTTGAATAGTACTTTCTCGTAGATGATGAGCTGGGTATCCAATTTTGAGAGGGTCGCACAATCTTTCTTGTTGGCATCTTGGGGATACCTACCTTGTTTAAGGAGGAATCAAATGTCCTAGTACCGAAACTCGGCCATATCAAAATCTTCTTTTGTCACGAGATCAATGTGGTAAAAGTTGGTTGGCATAGCTTATTTTTGAACTAGAAAAGTGGATATCGTTATTCCCTCGGGCATGTCGACCATGGAGGCCAGGGTAGCAAGGGCATTAACTAAGTTGTTCTTGCATGGGGCAAGTAGTAGAAGGTAATATCTCAAAACTGGGAGGCCAGCTCTTCTAGGTGGGCGCGGAAGGGTAAGGGATTTTACTCTTTAACTTTCCATCTTTTAAGGACATGGCCTATTATGAGAGTCTAATCCTCGTAGACATTTAGGTATTTGATACCTTTCTTGATGGCTACTTTTAGGCCTAAAGTGCATGCCTCGTATTCGACCATATTGTTGGTGCAGGGAAAATCCAGCTTGATGGAAATGGGAGTGTGAGAGTTATCAGGAGTATCCTAACGCCGTATCCCTTCTTATTGGGAGTGCCGTCAAAGAACATTTTCCATTGAAGGTGCTCTTGAGACGTGTAAATAATATATTCATCATGGAATTCAGGGACCCAAACATCAACCTCATCTATGGGGTAATCAGCAAGGTAATCAGATATGGCTCTCCCTTTCATGGCTTTCGGTGTGACATACGCGATATTAAATTCAAATAATAACATTAACTATCAGGACATTCTGTTAGATAGGGCGGGTTTCTCAAGAAGGTACGTGATAGGATCCATTCGGGACACAAGTCTGATGGGAAACATGAACATGTACTGTCGTAGCTTTTGAGTGACCCAGACCAGGGAGATACATGCTTTCTCCAAGGTAGTGTAGTTGACCTTGTACTTGGCCAATTTTTGACTGGTATAGTAGATTACCCTCTCTTTATGGGATTCTTGGATATATTGGGCCAACAAAGCCCCTGCTGTGGTATCTGTTACAGTCAAGTACAAGAGTAAAGGGAGACTTGGTTGTAGAGGCATAAGTACTAGAGGTAGAGTAAGGTATTGCTTGATTTTGTCAAAGGCTTCCTGACGGGACTCATTCCAAACATTGGTAGAGTCCTTATGTAGGAGTTTAAATATGGGATCGCAAATAAAAGTCAGCTAGCTTATAAACCGACTGATGTACTGAAGTTTTCCGAAGAATCCCCAGACTTCCTTTTTTGTTCAAGGTGGTGAAATTTTGAGTATAGCTTTCAGCTTGGTGGGTCTTCTTCGATTCCCATTTTACTAACCATGAATCCTAAAATATTTCTTTTTGTGACACCAAAAATGCACTTTTGTGGGTTTAGCCGCATTTGGTATTGTTGTAGTTGTTCGAAGAATTTTCAGAGTGTGGGAATATGACCTTCTCGAGTCTTAAACTTAATAATAACATCTTATACATAGACTTAGACCTCCTTGTGTATCAAGTCATGTAAGATGGTTGTGTCTACCCTTTGGTAGGTAACCCTAACGTTCTTGAGCCCTATTGGAATAACTGCGTAACAAAATGTTCCCCGGGGGTAATGAAGGAAGTTTTCTCCTGATGATTAGGGTGCATCTTGATCTGATTATATTCGGAGAATCCATTGATGAATGACTTGAGGGCGTGACTGGTTATGTTGTCCAAAATCTAGTCGATGTTGGAAAATGGGTAATCGACCTTCGGAGATATTATTAAAATCCTGGTAGTCGATGCACATGCAGAATTTTCCTCCTGATTTTTGGCGTGGGTATAATGTTGGATATCTATGTGGGATATTCGATCATCCGGATGAAGCCTACGTTCGACTTCTTGATTACCTCTTCCTTAAATTTTAGTGACCATTCAGTGCGAAGCTTTCGTAGCTTCAGTTTGATCGGTTTACATTCTGGGAGAGTTAGGATCTCATGCTGAGCTATTTTGAGATCAATGTTGGTCATGCCATCGTAGGACCATGCAAAGACATCTACAAACTCCTTTAGCAGCAATTCAAATTGCACGCTCTCATGCTCGTTAAGGGTGGACCCTATTATAATCTTGCGCCGTTGGCTATTTGAACTGATATTGATAACAACAATTTCATCCTCATTAATTTGAACACGGTTATGTTGTTTGTTATTAACCTTATTAAGATTAGTTAAGAATTGTTCATTTATAAAATCATCATCATGAAGAGTTTAATTAGAATCTAGATAATTAATGTAAGGCACAATAAGATACTCAAAATTCTTGTTTATTTAACTTTCAGGAAAAACGAAATTGAGAACCTCATCAAAAGAGGTCTCGATTACATTGTTATAAAAAAAGGAGGAATAAGAATAGATGAAGAGATAGGGTAAACAACAAGGTTGGGTTGCATCTCAATAGGTGGAACTGGTATAACATTGCAATTGAGAAGAGGCTCATCAACAACCTTGATCGTGGTGGATGGGTCTGATGGTGTAGTGTCTGAATGGATCATACAAAGTGTCAGCCCTAATGTTTGTAGGTTGAACAAGTCTTCAAAATCACTTTCCTCAGAGACCTCTGCAATGTCTACGGCTTTCTTGGTGGAAGGTTGCACTTTATGCTGGCAGTCTTTGGCCTATGAGTAGTTGCTATTAAAGAAGATTTTCAATCCCATCTTTATCTTCTTATCTACGTGGTCATACCATGGTTCAGGAAAGCCATAGAAGGGAAAGTCTTGACCGTCCTTGACGAATATTATGTTGAGAGAGTCCCTCAAAATAGTCTTGAAATGTTCCGAAGTCCTTTTCAGTCGTAGATAGTGGAGCGTTCTCAGTTCTTTTGGTAAAGGCTGATAACCCATGTCACATGGGGTAAAGGCCTCTTTTTATGACTATGTGCTCCAGTATCCCTTGATGACATCTCCACATCACTAGTCCTAGAATGAAATGCATACTCTTAAACATTTGTATCACATTGACATTACTGTGAGGGATATGCTCTAGACATAATCGGTCTTTGGAATTATCCCCCATCTAAAGGGGAAGTGGATCAAACCTAAAGTCAGAAAGAAGCATATCATTCGTCACAAGCTGTATTTCTAGCATGGAATTACTGGTGTTGGAATTTTTTATACCATCATCGTCTCCCAAATTTGTAATGACTTTCCCTTAGGCAAAGAATTTCAACTTCTAATGATGGGAGGAAGATACCCTATGGATGATATGAAGCTATGGCCGACCAAGAAGAAGGTTGAAGCATGAGGGTATGTTAATAACTTGAAACTTGATAACTGAATTAATAGGGCTAGCTTCTATTATGGGTGTTATGTATCCCATCGCCTCTTGATGAGTATTATCATACACACACACTGCAATGGAAGTAAGAGTAAGGTCACTTACTTTTAACCCCAAGCAATTGAAGATTCTTAGTGGCCAAACATTGAGGGAGGATCCATTATCAATGAGTGAGAGATGGACTATATTTCTCTTCACTTCAATGGAGATGTTGAGGTCATAGTTATGATCTAGGCCGACCTTTATAATTTCTTCTTCGAAGAAGGAAATTAGTCTAGCAGTGATCTAGGATCCAACCAGGTTTATAGTTTCTTCTGGAGTGGTGAAAGTAGAGAATGTGGGCCCAGTGAGAGGCTTTATCAGAGCATTCTAGTGTAATTTATAATACATTAAGAATCCTCAAAAGGTGATGTTGGCTTGAGTCTTCTTGAGTTGGTCGAGGATCTTACTTTTTTTCAATGGTCATTTTTAGCATGAGAAGTTCTTCGACAACTCCCTTTCCCTTATCTGTTCTTGATGATCGAGGATTTGAATCCTATTAGTGTCTTCATAATCTGTTCATGTGATTTATGGAGGTGAGGAAGAACAAAAACCCACTGTCTTTATCTATTTCTGATTGAATTGCTACTTTACTGATTTACCCCAACAGGTCTTTGAAAGATATCATTCCGCACATGATGACTACAGGACTGACTTTTTCCTGACTCGGGTCATCATCCAATTTGTCAAATTCATCCCCCCCAATCCGACGGCAATGATGTCTTCATGTCAAGAGAAATCGATGTATTCCATGACCTTAATGAGTTCCTCTTATAAATCTTCGCACTCAACGGGGAGGTGCAAAAGTGAAGGGACCAACCGACCTTGAAGCCTTAAAGTAGTGAGTAGTTCATAAATGATACAGATCTCACTGGTCATTGAAACTTATCTGCCAATGGTTACCACCCAATTATCTGACTCCCAAGCCCAGTTTTGGGCTTCTATGAACAAGAAACTGAATTTCTGGCAGTCGATGGTCATCTCGGTCGATAATTTCATCTGAGCTCCAAGAGTTGGTTTAAAATAGCCAGTAACTCCATATCCCTCCCTTTAGATTGGGTGAAAACAACAATGTAGGCCCTTATGAGGAGAGACAGAGCTTGTTCGATGAAGCATGTAGGGTATGGGGTAAAATATGGGCAAAATTTAAGCGATTTGCATGAAAATAAGGGTACGATGGGTAGACCGGGCAAAATGAGGCACGACCTGATAACACGACATGAACCGACACGAAGTTATAAGTTAATGGGTGGACCCTTAATGGGTTCGGGTCATATCAGTGCCAACTCGATAAGACAGAATAGTTAACAGGTCGGGTTAGTGTTGACCCCTTCACCCGTTAATACCCGATAAGACCTGTTAAGACCCATTAATGTAAGTAAATAAGATAAACTCCTGAAACTTATAAATAATTTATGTAGCACAATTTTAATTTAATCACAATGAATTTTACTAAATGAGAGATTTAGTAATGTCAATGAATTAATAGGACTGCTTGGGTTAAAAAATGAGATAATATACCAACTTGTATACAATTCAAAATAATCCTTTATCTTAATGGGTAACGAGTGAACACAACATAACACGTTAACATAACGGGTCGGGTATGGATATGATTTTTTCATACGATAAAAGAGTCACCCATTTAGACACAAACCCAATAAGACACGATAAAAAATGACATGAACACGACTCGACACGACCCATTGATAGGTCTAATGATGGGTGCTTTACTCGGCACAATTCGGTTAACTAGATTAAATTCCGGTCATTTTCTAGAAAGATGGCATTTATGTGAGTTGGAAGTGGGTTATGAGTGGTGTTGGGTTTAGGATTGGCCGGTGGGGCGATGATTCCTCGATCAATTAAACCTTAGACTACATTCTGAATATGAAAGAATTAGTTGGTAGTATGGACAACATACTAGTGGAAATCATAATGGACATCGGTCTTGAAGTTCTTAGGAAGTGGGTTTGGTAATAGATGCGGGTCTAAGGGTTTGATGAGGTTTTGACTTAACAAGTTATGGTAGACTTTGGATAAGAAAGAATAGAGCTCTGTGTATTCCTTTTGGTCGAGATTAGGGCGGATTTCTGGTACCCAAGAGGTAGCAGGCTAGGAGATATTGTTGATGGTTAAGATTGTAGTATTGGCAGGCTTTTAGTACTTTTTGAGAATGAACTATTCGATCATTTTCTTCGTCTCGACTTCTACCTTGGTAAGACTTTCTTCAATTTCCACACCCACTTCACAGAGAGCTCGAAAGTGTGGATAATACTGACCTCCCATAGTTCCTCAAATACGAGGCAGGAAATTCTTCTTCATAATAATGCTGACTTATTCTTCTTCTGAGGGCCGATTAGTCATGGTGGATGCTTTCTCTATCCACCTTACTATGAAGTTGCTAGTAGTTTCTCCAGATTTCTTCTTGAGAAGCTCTAGATCATGACATGTAACCTCTAATTATTTATTGTACTTATATTGTGACATGAATTCTCGTGTGACATCTTCCCAACTATGGATTCTGGATTCTTAGAGGGATATGAACCATTGGAGGGCATTGTCTTTCAAAGTCTATTGAAACATTTGGGCCATTAACTATTCAGAGGTGCTGAGAAGGGTTATGGCTCGATGATAGCTATGAAGGTGAACAATTAGGGGCTCGTTGCCCCTGAATTTCTCGATGGTTGGTATCTTGAACTTTTTCGACAATCTTGCTTTAGGGTAGGGAGACATGTGTGTGTAGTCCATATAGTTTTTGATATCTTAACTTGGTCAAACTTCTTCGAAAATATCTTGAGGTCTTCTTTAACCTTCTTTAGTTCTTCCTCCTTGGGATCAACAGGTACTGACAAGTTATCCCTTGGCTGGGCAAAGTTTGGCATAGGGACTTGAGCGGGCGGTGATCTATTGGTAGGCGGGGCACTCAAAGCATGTTGATATTATTCTGGGACCCAAAAAGGATCGGGTGCAGGTGGACTCATGGCACGATGAAAGAGAACCTCGAGTTCTTTAGGAATTTGGATCCGATTTCACTACATCTCATGGACCTCGATTTGAAGGTTGTCAATCCTGGTACTGAGTTGGACTAGGATTGCCATCAGATCAGGTTGCATGTTCGGTGCTTGATCGGCATTTTCCATGAAGTACTGGTGAAGGTAGATTTCGGACCTGAATGAAGTAGCAGAGGAACTGAAGGAGCTTCGAGGCGGTTTGACGAAAGACCGAAGACAATAAGGATCCAAGCTAAGAATCGGGTATGCAACTAACCTAAGAAGGAAAATGGTTCGAGTTTATTTTTGAAAAAAGGGAAGAAAGGATTGTTTTTTTTTGGTATTTTTGAAAAAAGTGGAAAGATGTGTTTTACACTTTGGTAAAAAGCAGGAATTTTTTTTTTTGGTATTTTTTTTATGAAAATGATGAAAAATGTTTTTGGTATTTCATTTTTTTGAGAGAGAGGAGGAAAAATGAGAGAAGATTATTATTATTATTATTATTATTATTATTATTATTATTCTTATTATTCTTATTATTATTATTATTATTATTATTATTATTATTATTATTATTATTATTATTATTAGTATTATGTTTTTCACTTGTATCAGGTTTACCTAAATGTAAAAGAATGTCGAACTTGACTCGAGCCTAGGAAAATTGGGTTTGAAAAATAGGTTAGATAGGGTTAGACTTGTTTCCAAGCTCATGGACAGGTTTTTGTTTTGAAAAATGACAGAATAGTGTAAAAATTTAGGCGGCATGCTGACCCGGCATTTCGACAGAGTTTCGTGTAGCAACCGACAAACTAAATATGAGTGACCTAGGTCTGATGCCTATATGAAGTTTATGCAGTTTTTGGGTTAGTGGAAGGGTTCCCCCCTTTGTCATGACTTCCACGATATACTTTTTGCTTTTGAGGGCATCGGTATGTGTGAACAAGCCATTTGATATACCCGAGTGTACGTGAATTGCCTCGCTATATACCTCACGGGGACAATACGTGTGAGAGAAGATTATATATACTCTATGTACGTGAACGAGTTCCCTATTATATACCTCCCTTCGTGAGATCGGTAAAGCAGTACGATGCAGGGGGAACCGTTTAATATACGTCGAAGGTATTAGACCAATGGAAGGTGAGAGTCATATTTCTTAAGCTAACTGCAACCTACCAGACCAACACCCATCACAAAGTGATCCCCCTTTTCGGGATAAAATTTTGGTCAATAACATGATCTTGGTGATGTAGTGTGCAAAATGCATAATTTTTAATTAGTATATTATGGAGATAGTCATTTATTTGTCATGACGAGTAAAAAAATGCTATACTAATATGGAAGAATGTACAAGTATCTAGCATGGATCGTGAAGACTACACTAAGCATGGATACATGTAAGTAAGTGATATGTGAATATCTACAAGTGAGTATGTAGTAGTGAGCCTAAACATGGATCAACTATAAGTGGCGTATGATATGTGCAAGTGAGCATGGATATATATAAGTGTTATAAGTAGAGGCGTGTGCTAGTGAAACCTAAGCATGGATATTCTAACTGGTGTGTGAAATATGTGGGTATAAGTGATCCTACATACAAGTGTAAATAGTGTGATGTGTACATGGAGTGTATTTCTAAGTGTGTGAGTGAGAAGTGATATATAGATGAGGTAGATATATGCACGAAGTAAAAGAGAGAAAAGGGAACATACAGGTAGGTGCATACGCACACATGAGGAAAATGATAACACCCATTTAATAATAGAGTCTAGACCTCTTATGGAAAACAAAGTCCCCAGCGGAGTTGCCACTATGGCCATCCTGACCTCCCGAGTTGGCGCGTGCGGGGGCGGGCGGTGGTGGGGTTCGCTCCCTTCCTCGGGGTGCTTCGATCTTTGTCAAATGTGTTGTGATGTATAGAGATAGAGTTGCCAACCTATTTTGTAAAAAATAGGGAAAATAATTGTTGTCGCCTCGAGAGAACGGCATCAAAGACATACAGCTTGCGAAACCAATCAGTTCGAGGGAAGGTGTTTGGCATCCATCCCGCCCTTTCAGTCTCTCATGGGCATGTGTCATTCTTGTCCTTAATAACTTCATGAAGTTTATGAATGTATATATAAATGAATAGAGGAATCACTCGACTCGTGTCATAGAGAAAGGCAGAGTGAGGTCATCCGTAGGAGTGTTTTTGAAATAATAATAAAAAATATAATGTGTGTTTATCCGGTTACCGATCGTTCATGAAATAATGATGGTATAAATTGGAAAAAATATGAGGATGAATCATAAATATAATATATGAAAATAATATTTGAAAACAATTAGGAAAAGAGGACTCAAATCTCAAATTTTACCCAAGACGCCTACGTAGCCTAAAAAAGCATCAAAGTTCACGTAGTTCGCATGCAACACTGGGGTGGGGTTTATCCCATAAATCCAACCGTGGACTTTATTATAGGTGTGTATGTAGAAAGAGTATGTTTTAGTATGAGAAAATGTAGTGGAAAATCCCCGTCTAGAATTTATAAGAAAAAACTCCTTTTCTTATTTTTTTTATAGAAAAAATAGTATGTGCGGTACTACTAATAAAAATGGGATACATGTGAACTAAAAAAGAAGAAATGCTAAAGTAAGAATTAAATAACTAATGTGAAATGAAAGAATTTAAAGAGAGAGTGAAAGGTTTAAACCTTCTTCAAAAGCCTTAAGATTGATCTTGATTGTTGAAGGGCTACTTTTGCAAGTGGATAGGGGTGGTAGAAGGATGTGATACCCCGTATTTTTATGACTTTTAAATTAGGGATTTATAAAATTTAATTGAGATAAATTAATTTAATATTAGTCCAGAAATTTATTTTAAATATTTACTAGCGTGACGAGAGTTAGTAATTATTGGAAATTTATTAAATATTACTTAATGAGTAAAGTAATATACAAAATTGAATTTATTAAAATTGTCATGAGTGAATAATACGACAATTATGGAAATTAAGTCAGGACGTGCATGTGTTGTATCGGGACTAAATTATTATAATAAAAGTGAATAAATTATAAGTCGCCCGTACCATCCGAGGAAGGCTAACGTGGTTGCTGATACGTTAAGAGTTAGGCCGGTTGATGAGGTAGCGAAAGTATGGAAAGCGAAGTGGAAATAGCTGGGACACCAGGATGCAGTAGCCCATTCCTTATGACAGTCACACCAGAGATTGTTACGAGGGTAATTCAGGCACAAGCAGCGAATACGTTTTTTCAGGATCAAATTGTATGGCTTTTAGCTGAGTGTACTGAGTCTTATTCAGTGAGTTCTGATGGGGGTTTGAGGTTTAATGGGAGAGTGGTGCTCCCGGAGGGAGATGATTTACATCAGTGATGACACAATCACAAGGGTCTAGTTTTATGGTACATCCTGGAGGGTATAAAATGTACGAGGATATGAGGCGGAAGTACTGGTGGAGTGGGATGAAGAGGGACATTAGGGTGTTCGTGTCTAAGTGTGCCACCAATCAGCTAGTAAAGGTGGACCACTAGAGACCGCCAGGGTTACTTCAGCCGCTGGAGATACCAACATGGAAATGGGAGAGAGTTTCCATGGATTTTATCACTGGGTTACCTACATCACAGCGGGGTCACGATTACATATGGGTTATAGTGGATCGATTGACTAAGGTAGCTCATTTTCTGCCGATGCGGACAGACTACACCACAGGACAGTATGCACAGTTGTGTATTACCGAGGTAGTTAGGCTACATGGGGTGCCCCTAGATATTGTGTCTGATAGAGATAAGATTTTTCTGTCGCACTCCTGGGAGAGCTTTCAGGAGGTTATGTGTACAGAGTTGAGATTGAGTTCAGCTTATCACCTACAGACCGATGGACAAACAAAGTTTACCAATCAGATGCTGGAAGATATGCTACGCATGTGTGTCCTTGATTTTAGAGGAGGTTGGGAGCCGTATCATCCACTCGTGGAGTTTTCTTATAATAACTCCTATTAGTTCAGGGTCGGCATGGCCCCATTTGAGGTGTTGTATGGAAGACCTTATCGTTCTCCCATTTGTTGGCTAGAGTTGGGGGACAACAAGTTTCTCGGAACAAAGGTAATTCAGGAGACATCAGCTAAGATAGATTTAATCAAGAGTCGCATTCGGGTAGCCCAAGACAGGAAGAAAAGCTATGCCAATGCAAAGCGGTTATCTTAGGAGTTTAGCATGGGGGACCAAGTATTGCTGCATGTGTCTCTTATGAAAGGAGCAATGAGATTCGAAAAGAAGGGGAAGTTGGGTCCGAGGTACGTAGGACCATTTTCCATTATCAAGAGGATAGGGACGGTGGAATACAGATTGGGGTTTCCAGAACACTTACACCGTATTCACGATGTATTTCGCATCTTGTCGTTGAGACGATATCTGCTAGATGATATAGCCCACACGCACATCGCGCTAGGGGAGATTGATTTACAGCTCGACAGTTCTTATGAGGAGAGACCAGTGGCTATACTGGACCATAGCGAGAGGATATTGAGGTCAAAGGTAGTTCCACTTGTACGGGTCCAATGGGAGCATCATAACGTGGAGGAGTCCACTTGGGAGCGCGAGGCAGATATGCGCGAAAAATACCCAGATTTATTTTTACCTAGTACGCCTTATTTTTTGAATTTCGGGATGAAATTTCGTTATTAGGGGGGAAGTATGTAATACCCCGTATTTTTATGACTTTTAAATTGAGGATTTATTAAATTTAATTGAGATAAATTAATTTAATATTAATCCGAAAATTTATTTTAAATATTTACTCGCGTGACGAGAGTTAGTAATTATTAGAAATTTGTTGAATATTACTAAATGAGTAAAGTAATATATAGAATTGAATTTATTAAAATTGTGACGAGTGAATAATAAGACAATTATGAAAATTAAATCGGGACGCGCATGTGTCGTGTCAAGACTAAATTATTTTAATTAGAGTGAATAAATTATAAGTAGCCCGTATGGTCATTTCGAGTGTGCCAGCGTGTTCGGAAGGGTCGAGATAGTCAGAAAAGTGTACTGGGGGATTAGTTTGGGCCCCGAGGCGATTTTAGCCCTAACCAGCATCACGGGAGGGCAATTTAGTAATTTTCCATTTTAGGCCTTAGTTAATGACGAAAATTGGGAATTAATATCATATGTTAGGAGAGTCTTCTAGGGTTAACATTATCAAAAGTTTAGAACGACAGTGAGAGGAAGAAAGGAAAATGCTTTTCAAGAATTTAAGGCCAAGAACTAACCAATTTGCACCTCCACCACCAAAGCGTAGATCGGAGTGAGGAAATTAAGACTATACCAGTCTATTTCATGGAATTAGACCTACAATATTAAGGCAAGTATCTATCTTGATGATTTCTAGTTAATATTTCACCCATATTAGATTAGGGTTGGCAAATACATGTTTTATTGAATAATTATATGATTTAGGAGATTTTAATCGCATGTTTTAGGAGAAATGCATGTAGTCTGTAACCCTTTGACATATATAGAGGATCAACCACTAATTTGTAATGATTTAATAACAAAAATCTCAAAAATGTTCGAGAATATTGGAATTTATGATAAAATTAGGGTTCTTGATAATTCTACTGAATTTGCCCCTTTATTTCCATGCCTTTGATGAATTCGTACATGTTTTACGTAGAAAATAATGTAGATAAGCTTATATAACCCTTGGTTTAATCATTTGGAAGTTTGGGATGAATTAAGCATGATTTAGAGGTTGAAAGTTTATAAAACCCACAGGTTGTTTTTGCAGGAATCTGAGCAAGAACTTATCGATCGATCGATCGACTCAAGAATGTTGATCGATCGATGGTTCGATCGATCAACCCCTCCTGGAAATTGAATATTTCCCCCCTTTTAATTAATTCGGTTAAAATATGTAGGAGCCCTTGGATATCATTTAAAGATCATAATGAGTCATGAAGAGGACCAGTAGGGTCTAAATAAGTTCCGGTGAATATAATTTTATATGAGATGTAATCGTGGGATAATGGGGGTATGACATTTATTAAAAATTGTGCGTACGTTAAGTAAGGTATTGAGAGATTCAAGAAAGACTTAGACTAGTACGGGAGTGAGGGTATACCTACTGAATTTTCCTTTAGGAAGGGAAAACACTTCAAGGGATAAGAAGTAATTATGAAATGGTTATAATTAAGAATAAAAAGAGATGAGTTCATTATGCATAAGAATTGGGTAATTTGTACTACGTACGGTTAAAATATTGTTATAGGTCGCGAGCGAACCTAATTGAAAGATGTGAATATTTATATATATCACCTAGTGGTTGTATATATATATATATATATATATATATATATATATATATATATATATATGTGTGTGTGTGTGTGTGTGTGTGTGTGTGTGTGTGTGTGTGTGTGTGTTTAATCATACCCACACCACTTGCTATCACGGAGGTTGCTGTGCCGGGATATTCTTATCTCGATGGGACCTCTATGGGGGATATTGACTCGTACCCTAGAACATAGGATTCCTTGGTACAGACTATCTAAAAATGATAGTCAGACGGTCATTAGAGACATGAGGGTATGTGCTGACCTCTTAGTGACTTGGAACTATGCTTCGCCTCCATTTTGTGTGTATTGTGTTAATACAGTTCGAGAGTGATTTTGAACTAGTATTTCCCTTGTACGAGGTATACGAGGACTTAATAGCAGAGTATGTCAACAGCATAGATTTTGTGTGGGGTGCCGATTAGTATATATATTGTAGGAGTGATTAATATATATACCTATACCTGAGATTCTTCTACTGTGTGTATAAGTAGATAAGTAGTCGAATAAATGATCCTTATCATAGTAAGTGTTTGGAACTTCACACCAGTATTGAGAAATACATAATCGACTTAAATAATCCTTAAGAGATTGATATAAAAAAAATCATATCATAGACTTACGATCTCACGAATTAGAATTTATGGGAGATGTATTAGATATACTATTGAGTTATTTTAGTAGTACGATAGGCGTGCACACTAGATGATAGGTGAGAATTCTCAAGAGAGCGTCGCATACTAACATGTATGTTATATAAACTAGTAAGCATTTTAAATACTTGCTAAACCATTTTAAAACTGTTGTACACTCGGGCTCTGACCCGTTTACTATCATTTTTCCTTCTCTTGTGTGTGTATATATATATATATATATATATATATATATATATTATCCAGGTGCCGAGCCACAGTGGTGTCAGGTGTAGATTAATTTTATTGAACGTGTTGCAGCTTGTGTAGGAGTTGCAGGTAATTGCAGTAGACGCTTCCTCTTTTGGCTCCTCAGATTTCTATTTAGTTCTTTTAGTTCGGGCATGTGTCGCCCATTTCCAGAATCTTGTTTACAGTTGATAGGGATTTCATACACTTTAATTATTTCAATATTATGTTCGTATTTGGGATTAGTTTTTCTATCCATTTTCAGTGGTTGTGGTTATTCATTTGTATTTGAGCAATCTAGTTGGCATGTTTCATTAGATGATTGGTATCTTTATCATTTGTATTATTCATAAATTAGTTTATGCTTAAAAAGGGTTTTTACAAAGGAATTTAATAAATAAAATAATTTAAATTGTTTTGACACTTAGCTTAATTATTTAGAGTGATTAAAACGAAAAATTATTTTCGACAGTGATGCTAAGAATGAACCACACCATACCTTGATTTTTTTAGTAAAGGACTGATCACCCGGTATTTAATTAGGCGGGGTTTTACAAGTAGTATCAGAGCATCAGGTTCTAGTGTCCTTTAGGACTGATACGACTTATTGCACTTTCAGCTTAGCGTCCATGATATAGAGCCCTATTTTTAGGACTGTTGCATTCTTGCCTATACGATTTACGTCTTCGGCTATTTGATATTGATAATAAAACAATAGATTAATAAACTTCCTTCTCGTTTCAGACGCCCCTGAGATGAGCACCCCGAGATAGGAATGCCTAGCCCGAGCATCCAGAAGCTTCGAAATGATGAATGCAATGGAAGTGGCCACCATAGTTGCTCAGGCGGTGAATGTCGCATTAGCGGTGGTGCAGTAGGCTCAACCCCAGGTTCAAGAAGTAGCGCCAGTGCCAGCAAAACTTCCCACAACATGGGAGAGGTTCAGTGATGTCTTTCAGAAGGCCCATCCACCGGAGTTCTTAGGTGGTTCCGATATTGTCATCGCCAGCCAATGGAAGAAGGACATCCAGAGGCATTTGCGTATGTATGAGTGCACTGACATTCATAGGCAGTTACTGGTGTCCTTCAAGCTAGTGGGGGACACTTTGCAGTGGTGGGAGACCACCACCACCTTGGAGGAGAGGAACAACATGTCGATTCAGTCATTTTAGGTGCGATTTGACAGTAAATATTTCCCATCCTCCGTGCAGACTGAGATGAGGCGAAGATTACTGAATCTTAAGAAGGAGTGTATGACCGTTGTTGAGTATGAGGAGGAGTTCACGAGACTTCTCACTATAGTGTCGTATGAGGCACCCACCAAGGAGAAGAAGATTTTACTGTTCTTGGATGGATTAGACTGGAGGATTCGTTAGCACCTCATAGGTAATCTGTTATTGAGTACGTACACTGATGTACTCAATGCCGCTCTATTGTATTGCCAGGATCACTACTTCCATCAACAGGGAAGCAAGAGAGCAGGAGACTCGATCCAACAGGGGGTAGTAGTACTGGTGGGTCACCAGCAGCCTAAGGGCAGACCCATCACAATGAGCAGAGTTCCCATCAGGGGGACCCTACTAAGAGATTCCGATCTAGTGATTCCAGGCATGGATTTAGGGGATTTAGACAGGGGAAGTAGGGCCAATTGAGTCATCATGGCCAGTAGGGCCCACACCACCACCAACAAGTCCATCAGGGCCAATAATATTACTAGCAGAGCCAATAGAGGGGTAGTAACGGCCAGCAGGGACAGAGGGGAGGGAACTTTTAGGGCAGGTGTTTTGGCTACGGTAAGAATGGCCATAGGCGGTAGGATTGCCCAGAGGGGGATAGGGCCCCACAGCAGTAGGGCGCCCATCAGGAGCCGCAGAGACCACTATTTCAAGTCGCCCTCCAAGCACCACCTCTGATGCCATCTTTACCAATCATTCCAGCAGCCCCCTTCTAGCAGGGACAATTATAGTATGGATGTGTCTATAACGTCCACCAGCCAACAGCACCGCAGGCGCCACCCGCAATTAAGGGTATGTTTCCTCTTCATGGCACTATGGGGCGTATTTTATTTGATAGTGGGGCATCGCACTATTTTATAGCTACTAGCTTCTCACAGGCCATGGGGTTATTAGACACGACAGAGAGTACAGTAACATGCATGGATTCACCACTGGAAAATGGGTCCTTGATTTTCTTTATATTCCGGGGAGTAGGTATAGAGATTGGTAGCTTGATTTTACCCGTGGATATGCTAGTTTTAGATATGCAGGAACACGACACCATTATTGGCATGGATTGGCTCGCTGCGTATAGAGCCATGATAGATTGTTTCGGTAGGAGTATTATATTGGCCATTCCTGGTCAGGAGATGTTTTTGGTGGAGGTCCCTTGCCCAAAGGGAGGATCTTCCACCCATTTGTATTACATAGAGGAGGATATCTCTAAGGATATTATGATTCCCCTGAATTCAATTCATGTTGTTCATGAGTTTTCGGATGTGTTCTAGGAGATATCAAGCCTACCTCCCAGTCGAGAGATAAATTTTGTCATAGACTTGATGCCGGGAACTCAACCGATAGCACATGCACCATACCGTATGGCTCCAGCGGAGATGAGGGAGTTATAGGATCAGATAGAGTAGTTGTTAGGTCAGGGTTTCATTCATAAGATCACCTCACATTAGGGTGCTCCAGTGTTGTTTATGAAAAAAAGAGATGGCTCGTTGAGATTATGCATGGACTATAGTGAGAACACACTATAAAATTTACTTACTTAAATCTACATTATATAGGAGTTCCAACTAGATTGGATATTGAGACAAAGCAGTATTAGTTTTATGAGTTGCTCCATACCCAAAAGGTTCAAGAATAAGGAAAAGGAAGAAGCAATCAAATCCAAGCATTCCTTATAGGGAAGTTATTTCTAACCTTAAAACCACTAATAGGACACTTTCACTGTATCATATATTTCTCCTATTTGCATTATTGGTTTTACAACACTTTAAGAATTTTCAAAATTAAATTAATTCAATTCAAAACATTTTATACAATTTTAAAGAAAATTTTGAATTATTTAAAACTTGATTTTAAAAGTTTTGTGGTTGTAATTAGGATTTCAGAAAATAACTTTGTTCACAGAAAGTTAGACTGGGTAGAATATAAAAGACTATAAGGTGTCTTTGTAATTAGTTTATAATAAGCGTTTTACTTTCATCTTATCCATACACGTGTTGGTAGCTAGACGGGTAGATTTGTGTTTTCTCATAGACTCAACTTCGATCACCAATCTCAACCCTTGGATTAGTTTTATCAATGGCCTGCATGTGTTGTGTTATAATCCCAGTGCTTAACTCTCATCCGATGAGATTCTATCGTTTCACTGCTTGGTTATTAACCCTTGGATCATTAGTCAAACCGTGTGACTAAATCTCATCCCTTGATTGCAATCGATGTTCCAAATCCTTCCTTCACCTACTATAAAACCGGAATTACCCTCAGCATTTTGAGACTTTTGTTCAAATCGTCCCAGAGAGAAAATAAAAGAGAGAGAAGAGAGACAAAGGGAAGAAATTTGAGAGAAAAATAGATAGAAAAGGAATAAGATAAATATATCTTCGTCCTTCATCACCTCTGAGTGAATCCCTTCAACCCAAACAGTTTTAAATTTCAAACACTTTTACTAGAAACCAAAAACCATGAGAGATAGAGCCAATCTAGGGTTTCTGTGGGTTTTGTAATTGGGTTGACGTCTGTTAAAAGACCTCTTTCGGTTTATGTCTTTTTCAAAACACCTATCTGAGAAAATAACAAGTTTCATATATTGAAACTTGAGATTTTCTGAAGAGAGCATCACACGCTTATTTTTCAGTTCTCTTTTTGGATCTCTATCTTCAGATCCATTTGATTCCAAAGTTTTTGAAAAATAAACTTCTACGGTTTCAAGAAAAACCAGATGCTTAAGAGCGTTTATGTTTCTTAGTTTTTATTTCACTTTTTGTGAAATAAACGTGTTCAAAAATAAAAAGAGACACATAAGACCTTGGCTATTTTTGAAAGGAAGGTTGTTCTTCTAGATCTGATCTTGAGTTAGAAGTTTCTTTTATAAAATCGTTTGAATCAATTTCTGCATGTTATTTCTGATTCTATTTTTATGATATAGACTTCTACTGGATCTCAATTAGTGGTTTAAAATTTCGAAAATACTGAAATTATATAAGACCTTGTCCATCTTCTGAGAAAGGTAACCTTGAGACCTATGGGTTAATAGAAAGATCAAGAAGTCTTTATTTGTAATATACAAACTTGGAAATATCCTATTCATTTTAGAACTGTTTGTAATTTGATAGGAATGTTTGTATAAATAATTTTGAGAGGGTGAGTTACATATCTTCATATAGTGAACATCACAAACACTTCTCACACAAACACTTAGACACAGGGGTTTGTTTGAGACTTAAAAGTTGAAAGAGTTGCTAGAGTCAGAATTCAAAGAGAAGGAGGTTAAGGAAAAGGCAAAGGAGAAACAAATAATATAACAGTTCTAGTCAGAAACCTTTGGAGTGGAGTATCTCAAGTAGGTATAATTATGAAATTAGATTTAGGATCCTTCTGTGTTTTCTTAAGTGCGATAACTTGATTCTTTATTCTAGTGAATTTTTATTTTGTGCTAGAGAGGGCACCGTGGATGTTTCCCTTGATTAAGGGTTTTACCACATTAAAAATTCCTGCGTCTATTCCTTTGAATATTCTTAACTGTTGTTATGACTGGGACTGCATAGTAACTTTAGTAGATGTTTCTTAAAATTTAAAAGGAAGGTAATCAACTATCGAATCTAAACCATACATTCAGAAAGTTTGTACAACACATCTTGTGTTCTTTTCAAAAAGAGTTTTGTCCAAAAAGTTTATTCGGAGTTTACACCATTCATAACATTTTTTTATTAACCTTGTAAACAAGCTTTTAGCATTAAAGTTTTTCTTCATATAGAGAGTTGAATAAGGTCACGATACGGAATAAGTATTCGTTGCCCCGAACCGATGACTTGTTTGACCAGCTAAGGGGAGCTACCTTCTTTTTGAAGATAGATTTGAGATTGGGATACCATCAGGTACGGATTAGGGGGAAGGATGTGTCGAAGACTGCTTTCTTGACGAGATATAGGTCCTATGAGTTCAGAGTCATGCCATTTTGGTTGACAAATGCTCCAGCCATAATCATGGACTTGATGAACCGAGTGTTTAGAGAGTTCTTGGGTCAGTTTGTCATCGTCTTCATAGATGACATCCTAATTTATTCAAAGACCGAGGAGGAGCATGCCGAGCACTTGAGATGGGTTCTTCAGACTCTACGAGAGCATCCGTGGTATGCCAAGTATGATAAATGCGGGTTCTAGTTATGGGAGGTGCAGTTTATGGGACACGTGGTGTTAGAATTGGGGATATCAGTGAACCCGAGTAAAGTGTCGGCGGTGAAGGAGTGGGGATAGCCCACGACACCGACAGAGGTGCATAACTTCTTGGGGTTAGCTGGGTACTATAGACGGTTCATTTGAGGCTTTTAAAAAATACCGAATCCGTTAACAAATCAGACTCGCAAGGTGGTACCGTATGTATAGGATGGCGCTTGTCAATTGGCCTTTGACGAGCTGAAGGATAAGATGACTTCGACGCCAGTTCTCCCATTACCCAAACCGGGAGTAGAGTACCTGGTGTATACTGACGCATCTCTACAGGGACTCGGTGGAGTACTTTATCAGGAGGAGAAGGCTATAACTTATGACTCCCACAAGCTTAAGACTCGTGAAAGGAATTTCCCCACCCACGACCTGGAGCTAGCAGCGATCGTGTTTACATTGCGGATTTGGAGGCATTACTTGTTGGGGGAGAAGTTTCACTTGTTCACAGACCACAAGTCACTGCAATACTTGTTCACTCAGCGGGAGTTGAACATTCATCAGTGCAGGTGGCTAGAATTTGTGAAAGACTACCAGTTCGAGATACAGTACCATCCGGAGAAGGCTAATGTGGTTGCTGACGCGTTAAGCCGTAGGCCGGTAGGTGAGGTAGTGAAAGTATAGAAAGAAAAGTAGAAAGAGTTGGGACACCAGGACATGGTATCCCATTCCTTTATATCCATTATGACAGTGACATCAAAGATTGTTACGAGGGTAATCTAGGCCCAAGCAGCGGATACGTTTAGTCATGATCAGATTATACGACTCTTAGCTGAGGGTCCTGAGTCCTATTCAGTGAGTTCTGATGGGGGTTTGAGGTTTACTGGGAGATTGGTGGTCCCAGAGGGAGATGATTTACATCATGCATGTAACATCCCATCCGCGCTCGGGGAGAGCGGGGCGGTGCGCTACCCACAATAAAACTAACCAAATCCACAATATAAACAAGGTATAGAGCATCTAAAACAAATCCCATAACATAACAAAAGAATCCACTAATCTCAGTCTTCAAATTAAATACAACCAAAAGTCCCTCAAAATAAAACAACTATCTATCTCGAAATGAAATGCTCTATACAACAAAAATAAATGCAATCCTCCTCATTTTGTAATCTCGAATATTCTTCTCAAAATAATCCATGCTAAAAATCCATCTCCAAATTAGTCCAAAGCGCCCAAAATCCGCGCTAACCTTCCACTAAAGAGAAAATATGGGGAAGTACACAATACGACAAGAAAGATGCTCAACAAATATTTGCGATGAATAGAACGTAACAATACGAGTACGAATATTCAAATCAAATGCAAATCTCATAAGCAATTTTATCGACATAATTTCTCAATAACACATTAATCCGAGTCACCAGGCCTCACCATACCGTGCCATACTTTATCAAGTATCCAGAACAGGAATATTAGCGTGTGCCCAAACTTTGTGCCATATTAAAATCTCATGACAACATGCCCAACACAATAACAATACCACATGAATCAAAATCAGATTGCAGCAATAATTTCCCGATTTTCAAAAAAATTTAGCCATTTAAATATGAGTTCAATAATCACATGAAATCAAAGTGAATAACACTCACGATATTAAGGAGCATATTGTGTAAAACCCCACACCTTAACCACCGAAAGATACCAACAAAAATCTGCCCAAAAAAGTCAAAATAAGCCATCAAAATCATCTCCCCAAAGATCCACAAAACATCTCCAAGATCCTCATCAAAACAGCCCCAAGAACACCTCCAAAAACTAAGGTTGAATGCATAAATCAAAGGGGCAAAGTGTATATAAAAAGGAAAGGAAAAGAAAATATTTTTTATGGGTATTTTTGTGCCAAAAGTTTGTTCCAAAATAATCACTCACGATCCCTTTTTATTAGGTAAAAATACAAGAGTTAGAACCAAACCAAAACACTTAACAAAACCTGTTGTGCACAAAATCTGAGGGGATCGATCGATCAACCCCCTGGCGTCAATCGATCGATCACCCAGGTCTGCTCAAGTTCGGCCAAAAATAATTTATAAGGGACAACATTTAAAAATCATTATAAAATCTGTTTTAACTCCGATTTCAAAACCGTTTGAAATTATCGTCCTAAAAATAATACTCAACATATTTGAGCCATAAAGATAATTTTATCAAAAACTTTATTTTTCCTCTATATTTTGAAAATACCCCAAAAATTATGCGGGTTGTTACAATGCAGTGATGACACAGTCGCACGAGTCTAGATTTGCGGTACATTCTGGAAGGGATAAAATGTACCAGGATATAAGGCGGCAGTAGTGGTGGAGTGGGATAAAGAGGGACATTGCAGAGTTCGTGTTCAAGTGTGCCACCTGTCAGCTAGTAAAGGTGGACCACCAGAGAACGCCAGGGTTACTTCAGTCGCTGGAGATACCTACATTCAAATGGGAAAGCATTTCCATGGATTTCATCAATAGGTTACCTACATCACAACGGGGTCATGATTCCATATGTGTTATAGTGGATCGGTTTACCAAGGTAGCTCATTTTCTGCCTGTGCAGACATACTACACCATGAGACACTATGCACAGTTATTTATTGATGAGGTAGTTAGGCTACATGGGGTGCCCCTGGATATTGTGTCTGATAGAGATAAGATTTTTGTGTCGCTCTCCTGGGAGAGCTTTCAGGAGGCTATGGGTACAAAGTTGAGATTGAGTTCATCTTATCACCCGGAGACAGATGGACAGACATAGCGTACCAATCAGATGCTGGAGGATAAGCTACGTAAGTGTGTCCGTGATTTTAGAGGAGGTTGGGAGATAGATCTTCCACTGGTGGAGTTCGCTTATAATAACTCCTATCGGTTCACGATCGGTATGGCCTCATTTGAGGCGTTGTATGGTAGACTTTATCGTTCTCCCTCTTGTTGGCTAGAGGTGGGGAACAACAAGTTTCTCAGACCAGAGGTAATTTAGGATATGTCGGCTAAGATAGAGTTAATTAAGAGTCACATTCGGGTAGCCCAAGACAGGCAGAAAAGCTACGCCGATGCAAAGAGGTTCTTTCGAGAGTTTAGCGTGGGGGACCACGTATTACTGCGTGTGTCTCATATGAAAGGAGTAATGATATTTGGGAAGAAGGGGAAGTTGGCTCCGAGGTATGTAGGACCATTTCCCATTATCGAGAGGATAGGGCCGGTGGCATATAGATTTGGGTTGCCAGAACACATACACTGTATTCACAATGTATTCACTATCTCGTCGTTGAGATGATATCTGCGGATGATATGGCCAACACGCACATCACGATAGAGGAGATTGATTTGCAGCCCTACAGTTCTTATGAGGAAAGACCAGTGGCTATCCTAGAACATAGAGAGAGGAGATTGAGGTCGAAGGTAGTTCCACTTGTACGGGTCCAGTGGGAGCATCATAACGTGGAGGAGTCCACTTGGGAGTACGAGGCAAATATGCGCGAAAAATACCCAAATTTATTTTTACCAGGTATGCCTTATTTTTCTAATTTCGGGACAAAATTCCATTATTAGGGGGGAAGTATGTAATACCCCCTATTTTTATGACTTTTAAATTGGGGATTTATTAAATTTAATTTAATTAAAATAAATTAATTTAATATTAATCTAAAAATTTATTTTAAATATTTACTCGCGTGACGAGAGTTAGTAATTATTGTGAATTTGTTGAATATTACTAAATGAGTAAAGTAATATATAGAATTGAATTTATTAAAATTGTCACAATTGAATAATACGATAATTATGGAAATTAAGTCGGGATGCGCATGTGTCGAGTCAGGACTAAATTATTAAAATAAAAGTGAATAAATCATATGTCACTTGTATGATCAATTCAAGTGCGTCAATGTGTCCGGAAGGGTCGAGATAGTCAGAAAAGTGTATCAGTGGGTTTAGTTTGGGCCCCGTGGCGATTTTAGGCCTAACCAGCATCACAGGAGGGCAATTTAGGCCTTAGTTAATGACGAAAATTTAGAATTAATATTAGATGTTAGGATATCCTTCTAGGGTTATCATTCGCAAAAGTTTAGAACGACAATGAGCAGAAGAAAGGAAAAAGCTTTCCAAGAATGCAAGGCTAAGAACTAACCAATTTGCACCTCCACCACCACCAAAGCATAGATCGGAGCGAGGAGATTAAGCCTATACCAGTCTATTTTGTGGAATTAGAGCTAAAATCTTAAGGCAAGTATCTATCTTGCTGATTCCTAGTTAATATATCACCCATGTTAAATTCGGGTTGGCAAATATATGTTTTATTAAATAATTATATGATTTAGGAGATTTTAATCGCATGTTTTAGGAGAAATTCATGTAGTATGGAACCCTTGACATATATAGAGGATCAACCACGAATTTGGAATGATTTAATAGAAATAAATCTAAAAAAAGATTAAGAATATTGGAATTTATGATAAAACTAGGGTTCTTGATAATTCTACTAAATTTGCCCCTTTATTTCCATGCCTTTGATGAATTCATATATGTTTTACGTAGAAAATCATGTAGATAGGTTGATATAACCCTTGGTTTGATCCTTTGGAAGTTTTGTATGAATTAACCATGATCGACTCAAGAATGTCGATCGATCGATGGTTCGATCGATCGATCCCTGTTCATCGATTGATCGACCCCTCCTAGAAATTGAATATTTTTCACCTTTTTAATTAATTCGGTTAAATATGTAGGAGCCCTTGGATATCATTTAAAGATCATAATGTGTCACGAATAGGACCAGTAGGGTCTAAGTAGGTTCCGATGAATATAATTTTATATGGGATGTAACCATGGGATAATGGGGGTATGACATTTATTAGAAATCGTGCGTACGTTAAGTAAGGTATTGAGAGATTCAAGAAAGACTTAGACCAGCATGGGAGTGATAGTATACCTACTGAATTTTCCTTAGGAAGAGAAAATACTTCAAGGGACGAGAAGTAATTATGAAATGCTTATAATTGAGAATAAAAGAGATGAGTTCATTATGGGTAAGAATTGGGTTACTTCGTACGGTTAAAATATTATTATAAGTCGCGAGCGAACCTAATTGAAAGATGTGAATATTTACATATATAAGCGAGTGCTTGTATATATATCTATATAATAAAGTAGAAAACTTAATTATGTCATAAGCTTTAACTATGAAGTCATGAGATTAAGTTTTTCATTCATTACCTCTTTTGCCCCTTAAAATTTATTTTCCCCCTCAAATTTCACTTTGATTCAAATATAAAGGATATAATAGTAATATATAATAGTAATCTGAACCTACTTGCCTCTCATTATCTCTCTCACTCATCTGATGAGTCCCATATCCCTTTCCTCAATATCTCCCTCTCAAATCAGCCCCCTCCTCTCTTGCGCTGATGCCTCCCCCTCCTCCTCTCTCTGCCGCCTCATCCTCTTCCTCCTGTCCATCTTCTCTGACAATGCGAGCTCCTATATGGATTTAGACACGTTTTTAAAGACGTGTGGTGGTGAAACACGTCTTTAACCATTCTTCAGCTTTAATATCTCTTTATCAGTTAAAGACATGTGGTGGTTTGATATCTCTATAAATTTGTCTACGATGTTAGGATTGAAGTTTTTTTGTTCAGTTTTATTTTGTTCATTTTTTTTCCATTTTAGTCTACGAGCATTTTTGTTCAGTTTTATTATGTTACATTGCAATAGAAAAATAGGGGTTGGTGTAACGCATCTGCTCCGATTGAGCTCTCCTAAGCTGCGTAGCAGATCTGTGCCTCTTGGGGTTCCAAGTGCTAGATCTAGAATTAATTTTTTTAATTCATACTGGGTTCAAAATGCCAGATTTAGAATTACAATTTTTAGTTGCTAGAGCTATAGCACTAAAGGGAATAGGAGGTCTTCTGTTTATCTTTGGCAGCTCTTATGGAGCTATTCAACTGTTTATCCATCAGGCATTGCCACTCAAATTTTGTAAAGTTTACACTGAGTTTGGCATTGTTTGGGGCACTTCTCTTTTTCATTGGAATGAGGAATTCGATACCAAGGAGATCACTCAAGAAGAAGGCTCCCAAAACAAAGACAGTTTAAGAAATAATTCTATGGGTTTGTGTTTGAATTGAGGTGATGACTTCAACTTTGTTGTTCTCTTATCATTTTGGTTGAACCTTTGTTGCTTTTAAATTATCGAGCACAATCTGTTCCCTTACTAAGATTTATGGGAATTTTGATTCTGAGTTTCAAAGAGATCATGAGAATTGGTGTAGGTGATGGAAAGGTAGATACATGGTTTCCTTTGAATTTCCCTTTTCTTGGAAATAATTTAACTTTCAGTGTGTCTGGGGGTCATCTTATGTTGAAACTTGAATCAATAATAATATTTTTGAAAAAAAGGACAGTAGTTAAAACTCCATATAGTTTTCTAGACATATAGTGATCTTTTGGGCATTATGTCACTATGTATAAAAAATCATCTTAAAAAGTATGTGCGCCTATGTTCATTTTGGGACAACATGACACAACATATTTTTTTGACACAAACAAACCATGAAATGACTTTGTATTATTTTTTATTTAACACGAACATTGCCCATTTAGAATGTGAAGTGGCACGTGGTGTGCGTATACCATTCAGGTTTTGTTGGGAACAAAATTTTTGCCATTTTGTAATTACGTACTTTGAAAATTTTGTCATTTTGCGATTGCATACTTTGGAAAAATTTCATCTTGCCTTCAGGTACGGGCATATACTAGAATCATGTCAGCGACACGATTTATTTGTTATATAATTAATAATTAGTGTGGCTTATATAATATTTGATTAGCTATTTTAATTGACTAACAATATTTTTTGTTTTGTATCAGGTCGCATTTTGAAAACTATGGACAATCATTACAGTGGAACACGTGGGACAACGTAATTGATATATATGTAATTTTTTTAAAGAAGTTTATTTCTTTGAAGTATTTGTTTGATTAATTTGGACTTTTTGAATATTGTACGATTGGTTTTTACACCTTAAACAGGGTGGATAGTCCAATAAACAAAGGAGATTATGTCCATTTTTTTTTAAATTAACACTATGTTAATTTGAGGCACAATGTAAATTTGATTGATGAATATTATGTAGTTCATTTTATATGTGAGTTTATTTGATGCATTTAGACTATTTGAATGTTGTTGGACTATTTGTTATATGTTAAGCAGGGTGGATAGTCTTATAAACAAAGGAGGTTATGGTCAATTTTTTTAAAATTACATTTTATTTTGTAGGGGAATGAATTTTTTACCTTTTTACAGTTTCGTATATTAAATTTTTTTATCGTTTTATGATTATCAACGTTCCTTCAAGCACGGGCATACCCTAGTATATATATATATATATATATATATATATATATATATATATATATATATATATATATATGTGTGTGTGTGTGTGTGTGTGTGTGTGTGTGTATAATCATACCAGTGCTACTTGCTATCAAGGAGGTTGCTGTCCCGGGACAGTCTTATCTCAATGGGACCTTTATGGGGGATATTAACTTATACCCTATAACATAGGATTCCCGAGTACAAGATATTTGAGAGTGATAGTCAGATGGTCCTAAGGGACGTGGGGGTATGTGCTGACCTCTTAGTGACTTAGAACTATGCTTCACCTCCATTTTATGTATATTATGTTAATACAGTTTGAGAGTGATTCCGAACTAGTATATCCCTTGTACGAGGTATACGGGGACTTGATAGTAGAGTATGCCAACACAATAGATTTTATTTGAGGTGACGATTAGTATAGATATTATATGAGTGATTAATATATACGTGTACCTGAGATTCTTCTACTGTGCGTATAAATAGACAAGTAATCCAATAAATGCTCCTTATCACAGTAAGTGTTTGGAACTTCACGGCAGTATTCAGAAATACATAATTGACTTAAATAATCCTTAAGAGAATGATATAAAAAAATCAAATCATAAACTTACGATCTCACGAATTAGAATTTGTGGGAGATGAATTAGATAGACTATTGAGTTATTTTAGTAGTACGATAGGCGTGTACACTAGATGAGAGGTGAGAATTCTCAAGAGAGTGTCGCATACTAACATGTATGTTATATCAACTAGTAAGAATTTTAAATACTTGCTAAACCATTTTAAAACTGTTTTACACTCGAGCTCTGACCCATTTCCTTTCATTTTTCCTTCTCTTATATATATATATGTATGTATGTATTACAGGTTCCCAGCCACAAGGGCGTCAGGTGTAGATTCATTTGACTGGACGTGCAGTAACTTGTGTAGCAGTTGTAGGTTATTGCAGTAGACGCTTCCTCTTTTGGCTCCTCAGATTTCTATTTAGTTCTTTTAGTTAGGGAATGTGTCGCACATTTCCAGATTCTTGTTTAGACTTGATAGGGATTTCATACACTTCTATTATTTCAGTATTCTGTTCGTATTTGGTATTATTTTTTCTATCACATTGTCAGTGGTTGTGGTTATTTATTTGGATATGAGTAATCTAGTTGGCATGTTTCATGGATGGTTGGTATCTTTATCATTTGAATTATTCACAAATTATTTTATGCTTAAAAAGGGCTTTTACGACGGAATTTAATAAATAAAATAATTTAAATTGTTTTGACACTTAGCTTAATTATTTTTGGTGATTAAAATGGAAAATTGTTTTCGACAGTGATGCTAAGAATGAACCACACCGTGCACCTTGATTTTTAATTTACTAAAGGACTGATCACCCGGTACTTAATTAGGCGGGGTGTTATAGAGGAGAGGGAATGGATTTTTTTAAATTGGGTAAGGAAATGGAATATGGGGGAGAGGTTTTAATATGGAAACCATTATGAATTCAAGATAATGTTGCTGAAATCATCGAGAGGGATGTTTTTGAGGTGTATTTAAAAGTGAGCTCTTAATCCCTTTATATAGGGTCAAGGGGGTGCCAATTGTCATTGTCCTTGGCATGCCTATTGGCAGGCAATGCCAGGCACACTACCGATAGGCAGGGAAATGGGTTTTTCATTCGACACTCTTATGAAAATTTTCAAAAATAACAGTCACAAAATGTAATCCATAAGTTTGAATTGCGCACAAAACATACCATTGGAAACGGTATTCATATCTCTTTAAGAATTCATAGGCTTCACCTGGGTTCGAGAGTAGACTACAGTCAAATGGGGCTCAAAAGAGACTGACAGTCTCTTAGACAAGAGATTCTCGAAGGAAAATGGATCATTCATTCGAACCGTAAGATCGGTTTTCACATGAGATGAACTATTGGAAAGGGTTTTCAGATCCCTTCGAAGATTCATTTAGCCTTGTTTGGTTCGGAGAGTTGACCTTGGTCAAATGGGACCCGAAAGCGCCCGGTGACCTTTCAGAGTAAAATTGGTCATTCATCCATACCATAAGGCCACTTACCGTACATGACATATCGTTGGAAAGAGTATTTATATCCCTTCATAGATTCATCTAGTCTCATTCGAGGTGAAGATTTTATAGGTGTCAAATGGAACTCGTGAGCGCTCGGTGGTCTCCGTATCAATTTTTGAGGGAAAATGGATCGTTCGTCCTAACTATATGGTTGATTCGTATACGAGGCAGACCGCTGAAAAGGGAATTCATAGAACTTTAAGTATTCATTGTGCTTCTTCTCGGAGAGGAAGTTGATTGGAGTCAAAATGGGGTCACGGAGCACTCGGTGGCCTCTAGATTGATTTTTGACTGTAAAATGGATCGTTCGTCCGAACCACAAGGTTGATTCACACATGGGGTGGACCATTGGAAAGGGGATTCAGATCCCTTCAAATATTCTTTGAGCTTTTGATCGGATGAAAAAGTTGACCGGAGTCAAATGGGGTTGCTCGGGAGCATTCGGTGGCCTCTAGATCAATATGTAGAGTATGACATAAGGTTTATGGTGAAGGAGGAAGTGCTAGGGACCTAAGGAGATGCTTTGGAGGGTCCTAAGATGTGGTATCTACAGGAACTTTTAATTTTAAAAGTATGATAATAGAATGATATATAGCGCAACTTAAAACAAGGGATGAACGATTTCGATGGGTTTCCATAATTTGTTCGGTATGCTCTCTTCGGTAATTATATTGTCATCTTATTTATATTATCCCACATCGCTCATGGTTTTCTCCGATCAACACTTATTGATTTCTTCAAACCTTCCAACTCATCCATTAACATGTTATTTTCTTTCTCTAAGAATGGAAACCTCTCAAGCACTATTCAAGTCACATTTCATCATAAACTCCTTTTTACTATAAGTCGAGGATATTCCCTCCCGCTTATTTTCAAAGCAACTTTCATTACTCAGCCGAGCAAACTTCGCATCATAATCAACATTCAAACTAATAAGGGATGCGTTGTGATCCTCCTATATTTGAAGTATCATTTCATAATACGAGGCATTGGTCACCACAGTTTGACTAAACAGTCTGTGCAAGTGAATATATGCTTCTTTGAATTGATTGGAGACATTTAAGTCGAGCATCTCTTTCAGCTCTTCCTCTTCCATATCCTCATGATCTGCACCCAAAATTTAAACACTCATTTTCTACAAATCAATCTCGACAGGTTCCAGAATTGCTCTCGTGGATTTAAATTAAAAAATATTATATGAGTATGGAGTTTCAAAGAGAAAGCACGACATGCATCAACATCTTGTGTAGGAAAAAAAGAGTAATTTCATTAATAATTGTTAGAAGTAATACCTGAAAAGATAACTAGTCCAGATTACAAGCAAAAGAAATGGTGTTACAAGACTAGAAACAGGAAAACAATCCTAAGATAGATACACCGGATAGAAACGCTTTTTGTGTGTTGTCGTTGTAGAATAGCTTCTCTAATCAAGATCCCTTCAACTTACAAACACACTAAAAATATGCATAGGATAACTATGGGTATCAATGTAACAACCCATAATTTGAGGATTTTGTATTTAAATATTTTTGGGAGAAATAAAAATATTTAAATTGGAGGAACTTAAATTTATGATTTGGAGAATTTATAAGAGTGAGAAGAATTATTCATAATTGGCGACTTTAAGTTAAATTGTTCGAATTTAAAGTGTGTCGCATTTTGAGGTTAAAATTGGAGAGCGTTATAAAGTATTTCGAATGGCAATTCTGAGTGCGCAGTTGAGTCCGAATGGGTCGAGATAGTAAAAAAAGAGTGCCCGGGGTAGTAATTGGGTCTCGAGGTATTTTGAGCATAGCTGGGCCCACACGGGGTGATTTGGACCATTTTAAATTTGTCCCATGTGGCAAAAACGGGATTGAAGGTTTTGAGACTAATTGGGGGAAGTGTTGAATGACCGTCAACACAACTCTAAACCTAGGGTTTGAGAGAGACACAGAGGAAAGCAATTCAAGAGCTAATTGGGGATTTTTGGAGCCAAATTAAGGAACTAATTGGGGGTGTTCTTCGGCAACACCTTAACTACACCAACATATCAGACCCTACGAACGATTTCAGGAAAGTGGTTAACTGTTGTAGTTCTTAAATTGATGATAATCAATTCATATCATAGTATGTGTATGTGAAAATTCGTTTTGGGTGTGTAGCCATAATTAAATTGGGTTTTTTCTGAAAGTAGAGTAATGGTTAGATTTAATTACTCAAAGGATGTTAGATAATGATTAGGGACTGTTAAGGTTGAATTGTAGGGTGGATTACATTAGGTATTAGTGTTTAAATTGATTTAGAATGATGAGTGTTGATGTAAAACATTAGATTATCTCTAATTTATCAATCACAGATAAAATAAATAAGACAAAAGGTTTTTAAAGTGGTTCAGCCTTATAAGAATGACCTACGTCCACTGTTTTTGTATTGCTGACTGTTTGACTGGAATTCTCGATAAGTGGTTTACTAAGAGATCCAGAGTCCCCTTCTAATGAGGAGGTTACAATGTATTTATAGCCTTGAGGCTGTACATGTAAAAGGGCAATGCGCTGTTAGCTAGAAGACATATAATTCTGTACGATAATAATGAGCATTTAATGCACAGTCATCTATTTGATTCTCCTGATTTGGATGCTCTGTACGTTAAGTTTCTCGGATCACCTAAGTTGCTTGGTACGCTTAAGTTGCTCAGAACCTTAAGCTCCTCGGGGTGCCTAAGCTTCTCGGTATGATTGAGTTGCTCGAGGCGCTTGAGTAGCTCGGTGATAGTATGTTGTTCATTGAAAGCATTTGTAATTTCCACGTAGGTTGACACGTGTCTTCAAGCGAATGGTCCATATCAGCAGACTAAATTTGGTATCAACAGAAGCCCCCAATGTTTCACACTTTGAGGTTGAAGAAAAGTGTGGAATATTTTGCTCGAAACGTGCTCAGATTTTTGGTTTTTTTTATGGATTTTAGGAAAATTTTCGTTCTATATAACTCCTTTTTGAGCGCATAACATCAGACTTCATAAATATTTTAAATTTTCATGATCACTTTGATATTTGTGCCCTTTTCTTCTTTTAGTCGCCGAAAATGCAAACGTCATTCCTTGTAATCATTATTTTTCTCTATTCCCGAGATAAAGTATTTAAGCGCGGCAGAAATCCTATCGTCTTTCACTTTTCAAATATGTATCTTTAAACTCTTCATTTCTTCTCTATCTTGTGCTTTCGTTCTGTCCATTGTTCATTGTCAACTGATCTCTCTTTTTCTGTAAGATTTTCTTCCCTTTCTTTTATTTACTTTGTTCATCATGGTTTATCTTGTTGAGTCGCTGGACAAATTTTGGTCTGAATTTTCAATCCCTTCGTGGGTTGTTTTGGAAGAACTTTCTGAACCTTCTGATTGTTTCTCTTTGGCTGAGGGACATTGGTTCCCAAGTCTTTTTGTGGCCGAATGTGGCTTTTCTTTCTCTCTAAATCCCCCGTGTTTGGAGTTCTGCCAATATTTTGATGTTGTACTTGCAAGAATAGCTCTAAATACATGGAGGATAGTTAATGGCATATATAGGTTGAATCAACTTCATGGAACTTGATTAGGGATTCCATAGATTATGTACTGCTGTAGATGGGTTGTCAGTGATACCACATTCTATTTAAAAACTAGGTTTTTGAATAGAGCTTTAGTTGTCAATCTTCCTGATGCCAATAGGGATTATTTTGATCATGGGGTTGTTATGAAAAATTGGCAACACCCTCCATTAAATGGAGATGATATATATTAAGGTCCCAGGTGTCCACCTTATGGCAATGGAATAGGTTGTTTTTATTTTCGAAATCTTCTTCTCGTTGTGTTTGATAAAATGCATCTCTGATATTTAATTTTTTTCTTATTGCAGTTGACTGTAAAAGGAAACCACCAAAGGAAGATGATGTTAATATAAAGCATTTAAAACTTATCTGGAGTTTGCACCAATCTGTTACTGAGGAGCATATTAGATCTGCTTCTTATTTGTTGCAGTACAAAAGCTATACTTCATCTTTCACTGCTCGTCCTCATCCAGTGGTAGTTAATCTTGACCAAGTACCAGCCTCTGAGATTAGTGTGGAAGGTTCTTCCTCTGAGCCAAGTATTCCTATTAGTGATCTGATGAAGAAGAGAAAAGCTCCTTCCTTTTTTGACAAATCTGCCTCTGCCACTGTGGAGGTAAAGAAAAGTGAAAAAGATGTCCAAGAAGAAGGGACAAAAACCACTGATGTACCCCCTCCTGTTGCTGCCAAGAAGGCTGGCGAGAAGCCCCTTGTGGCTTCGAGAAAGACTGTCGCTATCTCTCCTCTGAGCGAGGTTATTGTCATTAAAGACAACGTCTTTAGTTGAAGATGTTCCTGCTCCTCTGAGGAGGTTAAAGAAAATCTCTTCTGAGAGACCTGCTAAACCTATCTCTCAACCTTTAAATATTGAAGGTAGTGTTCCAACTTTTGTTCCTCCGAGCTTTGCTATGGGCTTGGTAAAATCCTGGACTATCCCAAAAGTCCAAGGCATTGGAGATACTCTTTCTCGTGAGATAATCACTACCCTGGCTTCTCAACACATGGACTCAGTAAGTATCTTTAGCTCGACCCCTTTATTTTTTAATACTATATTCATGTATTGACTTTAAGTGATTTCTTTTTTCAGCTGGTGACATGTTTCAACAACATTTTGAAGAAGGATGAAGCTATTAAGGCTTCAAGCTCCTCAAGAGGAGTAGAGGAAGATTTTGTTCGACTGACCCAATCTTTAAAAGACTCGCATTAAAAGTACGAGGAAGATAAAGTTGCTTGGGAGATGCAACTCAAGTCCATTGATTCAGACAAAAATCAAGTTGTGAATGCCTCCAAGGAATTGGAAAAGAAGTTTAAGGAGTTTGAGCAGAGCAACAAAAAGTTTGAACAGAGTAACAAGGAGCTTGAAGTTAAACTTAAGTCTGCTGAAGAGGAAGTTGTTAAACTTCAAGATGTTGAGCGACAGAAAATGGAGGTGGAAGAGAAGTTAAAGGCTGCCGAGGAGCTCCTTAGGGAAAGGACCTCCTCAGAGAAGGCAAAAAGGAAAAATGCAATTAAAAAATCATTCAGTGCTAGTTAGGACAAAGGTTGGATCAAGGGCCTGGCTGCCATGTCTTCTCAAATGGAGTATGCCAGCCTCAAATATTTTAGGGATGGATGGGTTGCAGCCTTGCAGGAGATGAAAGTTGATGAGAATTCTGAGTTATACCAGTAGCACACTCATGGCCCTCCTCCCTCTCCTGGAGAAGAAAAAGAGGATGAAGCTACCTCAGATGAATCTTCTATAATTATTAGAGATCAGGTCCCTGTTGTTCCTGTTGTTCAACCTTGCTCCGAGCAACTCCATCCAACCAGCACTTTTGCCGAGCATCTACCCTTGTCCTCCGAGCAACCAGTCACTTCCTCCAAACCTTCTGAGGAAGTCATAGGAAATAAGGAGAAGGTGTAAAGTTGTTTGGGCTTTTTATTTTGTTAATTTCTTGAATGTAACCTTGGACTATGTATCTCTTCTTATGATGAATAAAAATTCAAACTTTGGTTGTTCGTCTTGACTTTCTCTTTTACTTGTTTTGTCTGCATCATTATTGATTCTTTTTATTTCTTCTCTTTGTTAGTTTATGGCCATGATGGAGCTCTTATCAGCTCATGACACAGAATTGATGAAGAAATGCAATGACTATTTTAAAGCTGGTCATGTAGATCTTAATGAGGCTCAAATCATTGATATCCTTGGTTCAGATGCTTCTGAACGAGCAGTTGAAGCTTATCAATACTTAAAGTTCTTGTTCAATAGTGATGTTGTCAACAATGTGGCCTACTACGAGATGATTGAAGATCTCCAAGGAACTATTGAGGAACTCCAACATCAATATAAAGAATCTTTTACCCTTTTGCACCAAGGATACGAGAAAAAATATCAATAATTGAGTGCTGACAAAGGGTATGACAAGTTTATCTCTGCTTATGGGAAGAAAGATAGTGTTCTAAAGCTTGAAGTTGAAGAGCACAGGCATATCGCCAAGTTGTTGGAGCAGGAGAACACTGCTTTGCAAGAAGAGATAAAACAACCCAAATCTGCTGCATCTTCTTCGGGAGCCTTGGTCCTTGTTAATGATGAAGGTTTTTCTTTCTTAGAGGTAGAAAATGCCAACTTACGAGATGAATTAGAAACTTTGAAAAGAGATGGACACTCCACATCTACTCGTGGACGAGCAAGATCTTCTTCTCATGGATGAGCAAGGGCTGGTCGGGTTTCTGTTGAAGAAGCGAGAACTCAATCGGCCTTGGAGAATCAAGCATTTCAGTTGATCGCGAAGAATCAAGATTTGGTAGAAATGTCCAAGAAAATTCTAAATTTTACTGACCAACTTTCTTCCCAGAGTTCTTCTTTGGAAAATAAGGAAATTCTGGCAAAGAGTCTCCACGAGCAACTGGAGAGGTAAATTTATCAGTTCCATAAACAACCCAGAGAGTTTTGGATGGCTGTGTATAATGAAGCCTTTTACCATCTTGATGCTCGGATCCAGCAGTTAAATAACGAGGGGTACAAGCAAGGGTTGTTGAATGCACTATGTGTGCTAAAATTGGAGCATGGCCACTACTTATGGAATTATTATGACCTCGGAGTGCTTGATTTGCCCGTGCCTCCTTTTAATCTTGAAATCAGTTGGATTCCTACTCGGGTAATTCCTCAATGCTTAATCTCCAAGTATCTCAGCGATTACAGTCTTCATGCAAACTTTGAGATATCTCGCCCGGAGCATTTACTTGATCGTCCCTCCATGATGAATGTTCGAATGCTACGAGATATAAACTTTATAAATTCCCCTTATGCATTAGATAATCCTCCTACTGGGGTAGAACCTGTTTCAAAGGCAGAAGGGAAAAAATCAATAGAATAGGGTTTTTATGTAATTAAGTATATTTTTCACATCATATGTAATTCTACTTGATTTGAATGAAGAAATTTTTAGTCTTTTGCCATTTTATTTTCTTCTAAATAATTTGTAGAATGTCCTTGTTTGTTTGTTTGTTTGTTTGTTTGTGAATATATGTACATTCTGTTTTGTTTTTGGATAATGGAACTTGTCCTATTTATTGTTTGATTATAGTGACTTGTCATTCTTTGGGCCTAAGAAATGGAATGATTTACATCCCATGCTTCTGCTTAGTTTGGTACTAACCAATCAGAGTTGATTGTAATTGATTTTCCGACCAACCGGAGTTGGTGGTAATTGGTAATTGATTTGCCGACCAACCGGAGTTGGTAGTGATTGATTTGCCGACCAACCGGAGTTGGTGGTAATTGATTTGCCGGCCAACCGGAGTTGGTGGTAATTAGTTCCTGACCAACCAGAGTTGGCAATAATTGATTTGCCGACCAAATGGAGTTGGTGGTAATTGATTTTTCGACCAAACGGAGTTGGTGGTAATTGATTTCCAACCAACCGGAGTTGGTGGTAATTGATTCCCGACCAATCGGAGTTGGTGGTAATTGATGTGTAATGTGTAGCACTAATATTCCAAAAAAATTTCAACAAAGAGAGAAACTGGGTGAAACATCGCTTTATTCATACTGAAGAAATTGTATTACATAGGAATTTCAATTACTGATAATATTTTCTCAAATGCTCTGTATTCCATGTATTCTTGAATTCTTCTCCTTCCAAGGTTTCAATCTTGTATGTCCCTGGACGAACAACTTCTGTTACTCTGTAGGGTCTATACCAGTTGGCTTCCAGTTTGTTATTCTTTTGGATCACTTTCTTCAGCACATAATCCCCTTCCTTCAAATCACACTTCTTCACTCTTTTGTTATAGAAAAAAGATATTTGTTGTTGATACGCTGCATTCCTGCTTCTTCCCTAACTTCTTCGAGCATATCCAGGTCTAATCTTCTCATCAAATCACTGATAGGAGAATTGAAATTAAGCACCCTATGCGTTGGTACACCCAATTCAACAGGTATGATAGCCTCACTCACAAACGCCAGCATGTATGGAGACTCTCCAGTTGCTGTTCGTGGTGTGTTACGATAAGCCCACAGCACAGAATGTAGCTCGTTAATCCAATTTCCTTTTGCATCATCTAGTCATTTATTCAAACCATTCAGCAGCATTCTATTTGTCACCTTAGTTTGCCCATTGCTTTGGGTATGGCTGGTGCAGAATGGATCTTCAGTACATTGGATTGATGATAATATGCAACAATGTCCTCGTTATCAAACTGGGTTCCATGGTCAGTAATGAATGCATGTGGTAGACTATATCTGCAGATAATATTCTTCCAAATAAATTGATAGACTTTTTCGTATGTCATATCAATGAGAGGCTCATCTTCCACCCATTTGGTAAAGTAATCCACAACAACCATGAGGTATTTAAATCTTTCCCTGGTCATTGGAAGTGGCCCGACCAAGTCTATTCCCCACATGGCGAATGGCCAAGGAGACGTGATGGGTGTTAACAATGCTTGGGGAGTTCTTCGGATAGAAGAGAAGCGTTGACATTTATCACACTTCTTGGCATAAGCTACACAATCAACTCTCATCGTCAGCCAATAATACCCCTGCGTTGTTATTCTTTGTAAAAATGTCCGACCTGCCACATGGGCTCCACACGACCCTTTATGAACTTCTTTGATCAAATCTTTCACTTCAGAGGGGTGGACACATCTTTGTAGCCCTGCTATAATTCCTCGTCTATATAAAATGCCATTGGTTAATACATAACAAGCAGCTTTAAACTTTAGTTTCTTGGCTGTAACTTTATCAATTGGTAAAGCCCCCTCTTTAATATAGGCCCTGATGGGGTCCATCCAAGATGGTCTCAAGTCAAGCGCGATGAAGTTTATCGTCAGATCTTCGTCGATGCTCCGACCAGCCAAGATTTCTATTGGGATTATTCTTCGTAGCTCGATGCGTGTGGCTGATGCTAACCGAGCTAGGGCGTCTGCTCTTGCATTCTTTAATCTTGGTATTCTAATCAACTGAATTACAGTAAAACTTGATAAAACCTCTATTGCTTTTGCATGATACCTGACCATTAATTCTCCTTTTGCTGCATATACCCCCCGAATTTGATTTACGATTAACTAGGAGGCACTGAACACAAGGACTTGCTCTATCTTCATGGTTTTGGCCAGGCTTAGACCCATGATCATTGCTTCATATTCGGCCTCATTATTAGAAGCCTTAAATTGAAAGCGCAGAGCATACTCCACATCAATCTCATCTCGACTGTTTAAAATAATCCCTGCTCCATTCCCTGTAGAGCACAAATATCCATCTATATACAGATTCCACACAAGTATTTCATTATCAAACTCCTGGTCAGACAGAGTTCCTCGGTGGAATATTTGATGCTTCCTTTTGTCCTCCTCCGGCACTTCTCGCTACTCGTCCTCCGACGTACGTTGGCCGGGTTTAAATTTGATGATCCTATAACATCCATAGGTTGGTCTGTATTCAACTCTTGTTCTTCGAAGGCATCTTCTTGAGTAAACTCTGCGATGAAATCCGCTACTTCCTGCCCTTTGAGCGATGATCTAGGCTCATAAATTATATCATATTCACTAAGTTCCACGGGCCAGTACATCAATCTTCCTGATTTCTCCGATTTATGCAGAGCTTGCCTTAATGGCAAATCGGTGTACACCACTATAGTATGGGCTTGGAAGTATGGCCTCATTCTTCTTCTTGCTTTAATCAGTGCTAGTTACAACTTCTCAAGCCTTGGATATCTGATTTCTGCTCCTCGAAAAGCCTTGCTGGTGTAATAGACTTGTTTTTGTACTCCGTCCTTCACTCTTATCAATGCTGAGCTCACCGCATTTTCTAAAACCTCCAGGTACAAGTATAGTTTGTCTCCCATCACTGGTCTAGACAACAATGGAAGTGTCCCCAGATATATTTTCAATTCTTAAAAGGCCTCCTCACATTCATCATTCCACTCAAAAGTTTTTCGGAGTGTTTTGAAGAATGGGAGATGTCTGTCTGTTGCTCGTGACACAAATCTGTTAAGTGTTGCAACTCGCCCTGTGAGGCTTTGCACTTCCTTCTTCGTGGTTGGAGATCGCAGCTCCACTAGAGCCTTGATCTTTTCATGGTTCGCCTCAATCCCTCGTTAGTTAACAATATACCCGAGAAACATACCTTCTCGTACTCTGAATATGCATTTAGTGGGATTCAACTTCATTTGATATTTCTCTAGTTGATCAAAGGTTTGACCTAGGTAAACGATATGATCAGCATCTTTCTTGCTCTTCGTCAGTATATCGTCAACATAAACCTCCATGTTATGACTGATTTTCTCTGCAAAGACGTTGTTCATTAGTCGCTGATATATTGCACCTGCATTTTTAAGTCCAAAAGGCATAACATTATAGCAATAAGTTCCCCTTGGGGTGATAAAAGAGGTACTCTCCCTGTCCTCAGGCTTCATCTTAATCTGGTTGTAACCAGAATAAGCATCTATGAAACTCAACAATTCATGCCCCGAGGTTGCATCCACTAGTTGATCGATTAGGGGTAAAGGAAAATGATCCTTTGGGCATGCCTTATTGAGATCGGTGAAGTTTACACACATCCTCCACTTATTATTTTTCTTCTTCACCATCACCACATTTGCTAGCAAATCAGGATATTTGACATCTTCAATAAAAGAGGCTTTTTGTAATTTCTCTACTTCTTCCTGTATAGCTTGGTTCTTCTCAGGACTGAACACTCTTCTTCGCTGCTTCACTAGCTTGACTTCCTTGTTCACATTGAGCTCGTGACACAAAAAACTCGGGTCTATCCCTAGCATGTCTTCATGACGCCATGCAAAAGTCTGCTTTCTGCGTCTTAGAAATGCTATCAATTCATGTTTTATCGATATATCCAGTGATGCACCAATTTGAGTTGTTCGTTCTGGATGGTCGTCGTCCAGAATGATATTTTCGGTAGTCTCCATGACCTGGCCCTTCATGAGCCGAGACTCGTCTCTAGGTTCTAACGTTTCAATCTCTGCATCTTCTATTTCATCCACCTGGTAGGTAGTAGTCTTCTTCTTAGATTCTTCACGCTCCTCCTGTTCGGCAGATGAATAGTAGCATTCCCGAGCTACTTTCTGGTCACCTTTCACCACTCCCACTCCAAAATTGGTTGGGAATTTTAAACATTGATGTATAGTAGATGGTACCACCTTGAACTTCTTCAGACCTACCCTTCCCATGATGATATTGTAAGCTGATTGGATATTTTTATCCATTACCAAAAAACGTACTCTTTCTGTTCGACGAACAGGCCATGTACTAATAAGTATATCCAACTTGATCATCCTAAGTGGAAAAACCTTCTCGCCAGTAAAACCAAGGAGGGGCCTATGATACGGCTCCAACTGGGCTAGCTTCAGATTCAAACTGTCAAAGCATGGATAGAACATGATATCTGCCGAGCTACTGTTATCTACTAGTACTCGTGAAATCACCACTTCCTTCATTCTCATCTTGATCACCAATGGATCATCATGAGGATAAAGTACCCCTGCCAGGTCGTTCTTAGAGAAACCAATGACCAATTTGTCTTTATTCACCTTCCTCGGGCAATCATCTTCAGCCAGATTTATTCGCTGAATGTACGAGCAAGCTTAAGCCTCATTGAGGTAAGCTTTCCTCTCTGCAGTCATATCCCCACCTCCTGCATCTCCACCTGTAATAACATTACATTCAAATGATCCAAAATGGATTGAAAATACCTCACGTTCTGGCTATCCTGGTCTTTTGGGGAGATCGGGGTCATCTAGGTCATCTTCTGGATCTTTTTCGTGACTTCTCTTCATGTCTTCTTTTACTTGACAAGAAGATTTAGATCTTTGCCTTCTTCGGTCATTGGTCTTTTCACCATTTCGGCGATCAACATACTTGGTCAATTTTACCCTCATGATGAGTGCTTCAATTTTATTCTGGAGAGCTATGCAATGCTTGGTAGTGTGACCATGGTCTTTATGGAACTCGTAATATTTGGACTTATTCCTCTGCTCAGGATCTGTCTTTATTTTTTCTGGCCAGTTTAGCTCCTCGCTGTTCTTGATCTCTTCCAGAATGTGGTTTATATCTACCTTCAAAGGAGTATAATTTCCAAATTTCTTCAACTGTTCTAGTGCTTACTTTGCTTTCGACTGTCTGTTGCCACCATTATTCTTCTGATCCTTCTTTTCAGTCTTGTCAGCCTCAACCTTAGTTTCCTTAGTATCTGCATTCTTCTTCACAGCCATGGCCTCCTCTACATTCATGATTTTGGCTAATTTTGCCATCAGTTCAGCCATGGTCCTAGGCGGATCCTTGGCTAAAGTCTAATACAATTTATCGGGCAACAGTCCACTCATCAGTGCAGTAATTGCTATTTTCTCCTCGTAATTAATTACCTCAAGTTTCTCGTTATTGAAATGAGTAATATAGTCCCTGGTGCTTTCACCTATCTTTTGTCTAACACTCAGCAAGTGTGCTACTCGTTTGACTGGTTTCACTCCAAAACAGAAGTTCCCAATAAAGAGTTCTGCTAGTTAAAAGAAAGTCACAATTTTCCCCCAAGGAAGGTTGTTGTACCATATCTGAGCAGATCCGGTAAGAGTTCCTGAAAATGCCCTGCATCTCATCTCGTCTGGAACTACATAGATATCGGCAGCAGCTTGGTATTGTTCTATATGAAGGACATGGTCAGTTTTTCCATCATATTTAGGCATCACCATAGGAGCTTTGAATTTTGATGGTGTGGGAAAATCCACAATTGCATGTACAAATGGTGTCCCTTGGACAAAAGTTCTTTGTAGAGGATTCTTAGCCTTAGCCATTTCCCCTAATATGTCTTCCAACTTCTGAATATAGACCTTCCATGCATCGTTTCCCTCCTCAGACCTATTAGTTCGAGCAACTGATCACATTGAATTTGCCTCTTGGGATCTTTCATTACGAGCAGTTGGTCGTGATTGGGCAGAGCCTTCCCTTAGATCGGATGGTCGTTGAGAGTTCCTCGACACAATCCTAGGGGGACTTATATTCCTCCTAGGGCCCAAACGATCAAAAAGAGAGACTCTACTCAACCTTTTTAGAGCATTGGTCCTTTCCGGAGATAAAGTGACGTTTTGTTGATAGTCTGTAGCTCGTACTGAGGAAGTCCGACCAGGCTGATAAGAAGGATCTTAAGATCTTTCAGTACGATATGAATCGGTGCATCTGGATCGATATTCCTCTGGGAATAGCATTTTCCTAGTTTGGGAAGAGGGTAAACGGGTATTTCTATGAACACTTCATTGTCCTGATTGAGTCGGCACTCCGCCTTGAACAATTTGTATAAGTTGTCGCATGGTTTCTTGCATGGCCGTCTGGCCTTGGGCTAGATTAGCCATTATACCAGCCAGATCTTGAACATTTAGGGCAGTAGAAAGGTTCGGAGGGACCCCAATGTTTCGATTACTAGATTCAGGATTATCGACCATTGATAATGAATTGTTTTGGTGAAAAATTCTAATTACAGTCGCTTCCCATAGACGACGCCAATCTGTTGATGTAAAAAATTAGATTATCTCTAATTTATCAATCACATATAAAATAAATAATACAAGATTTTTAAAGTGGTTCAGCCTTATAAGAATGGCCTACGTCCACTGTTTTTGTATTGCTGACTGTTTGATTGTAATTCTCGATAAGCGGTTTACTAAGAGATCCATAGTCCCCTTCTAATGAGGAGGTTACAATGTATTTATAGCCTTGAGGCTGTATATGTGAAAGGACAATGCACTGTTATCTAGCAGACATATACATCTATACGACAATAATGAGGATTTAATGCGCAGTCGTCTTTTTTATTCTCCTGATTTGGATGCTCTGTACGTTGAGTTGCTCGGACCACCTGAGTTGCTCGGTACACTTAAGTTGCTTGGAGCCTTAAGCTCCCCGGGTGGCCTAAGCTGCTCGGTATGATTGAGTTGCTCAGGGCACTTGAGTAGCTCGGTGACAGTATGTTGTTCGTTGAAAGTATTTGTAATTGCCACATAGGTTGACACATGTCTTCAAGCGAATGGTCCATGTCAGTAGGCTAAATTTGGTATCAACAATGAGGTTAATTTCGGTAAAAACGAAAACCGGATGACAAACCCAAATCTGATATACTTAAGGTTATGTATAAATTTTATGATGGATTAAGGTCTCTAGGGTGTTCAGAACCTTTTCTTGTGTGGAAATAATGTCGGTTGTGATCTGGGTAAGATTTTGGGAAGAAATAAAAGCTTTAGGGTTCGTCCATGGCCGAACATAGGCTGGAGAAGACGATTTCTGGAACGATCGATCGATCGACCCAGGGGGTTTGATCGATCGATGATGCAGAAATTTTGGCAGTGACGTCAGTTTTAATTACATGGGATATGTTTATTGAAAAAGGGTTTTGGGTTGATTTAAGTGATGAGAGTTGAATAGGGGTATGCCTCTTGGTAATTATAAGTAAATATAATTGGGAAATTTGGGAGAGATAAATGTGTGACACATTATGGACGAAAATTTGGGAATGAAATTCTGGGATTTAAAAATGGACCAAGTGAGCCAGTCCGGGTTGGTTGGGTAAGTGACACCAAAGTATTAAATTAATTACTGAGAGAATAAATCAATTTGGAGTCGGAATATAGACTTGAAAAATATTAAGTTATGGACTAAGTGAGCGAGTCCGGAGATAATGGTTGGATGACACCAAGTATTAAATTAATGGTTGTGTTAATTAATTAAATTAGAGTCGAACCATAGACTCAGATTAGTATTAATTAATTAATGTGTAAATTAATTACATTAGAGTCGGACTATAGACTCGGATTAGTATTAATTAATTAATGTGTAAATTAATTAAATTATAGTCGGACTATAGACTCGGATTAGTATTAATTAATTAATGTGTAAATTAATTGAATTAGAGTCAGACTATAGACTCAGATTAGTATTAATTAATTGACGTGTGAATTAAATAAATTGGAGTCGGACAATAGACTCGGGGAGATGATAAATTATTAAGTGAAAAAATTAATTAAGTTGAGTCAGGCTAGAGACTCAGGAAATTACAGGCGAGTGTTACGGGACTTTTAGTACACGGTAAAGCCGGGGTTCATATTATATATATACGGTGTAGTGGTAGTATATATATATATGTGTATATATTGTGTGTGCTATTAAATGTCAGTGACTAGATATTTATTAAATTTATATACTCTAGTGCTATCAAGGGATGTTGCGCGATGTGGGTGAATCCCCTAGCTTGAGGAGTAGGGTGAGTAGATACCTAGGTCATAGCGTCCGGCATATGTGTGAGGGATTTATCTCACTTTCAAGGAAGGAATATGACCGCATCCACCACATTTATATTTTGGGCCATGTTGGTGAGCGATTCCAACTTGGCAAACTAGGTTATGTGAGCACACCTAGTGAGATAGAATTTTAGAGGGAATCATCCGGTGAGGGTATACTCAGAGGGATAGATGTGTGTGTGTGTGTATATATATATATGTGTGTGTGTGTGTGTGTGTGTGTGTGGATGTTGTGGTAAAGGTACGTATATAATGGTAGTAAATATTATATGCGGGTAATAATATAGTGTATGATATGTAATTGTTTTATATAACTTGTGATATAGTTATATGATTATTATTTAAAGGAATTAATTAAGTTAATTGGTGAGATAACTTGTAATTCATGAATAATTATACTCGAGCTAGAGTAGTATGGCAAGGGGAGGTTACACTAGGACTAGTTGGACGGGGTAGTACAACTAGGTGGGGTTAAGGTAACCGTTAAGTGTGCACATTAGTGGAGGGGTGAGAATGTCCTCAAGAGAGTGAGACACTAACTTTAATATGAAGCGCATTCATGCATTTTAAATTACTGAAGTTAATTCACTTGCTAAATATTTTCAAAATGTTTTGAGTTCTAACCCTTTCTATAAAACTATTTTCAAAACCTTTTAGGTGTCCAGCCACAGGGACGCCAGGATTGATATTCTATTTCAGGGACACGAAGCTGCGGAATATGTGGATGCTAGCAGGAGTTTGGATTAGACGCATCGTTCTTTCATTCCTATAGTTTGAATCATTTATTAGTTCCAGTTTTATTTAGGGCATGCCGCCCAGACTTTCAGTTCAATTTTTAGATTAGTTTTATTCCGGTGTTGAATATTTGTATTGGATTATTTTACTTTGGTGACCTATGGTTTATTCGGCATGTAGTCATTATTTATTCGGTTGATTTAATTTAGTTGTGTTAATGGATTAAATTTATTTCTGCATGTACTAATTGGTTTAATTAATAAGATAAAAATTGGCACCAGCTTTTGAAATACTAGGTGGTTAGTAAGTTTTAAAAAGGTTTTCGACAGTGATGCTAAGGATGAACCAACTGGGATTCTTGTTTTAATTTGGTATAGGACTGATCACTCGGTATTTTATTAGGTGGGGTGTCACAGATGGTATCAAGGCATATGGTTCTAGTGTCCTTAGGATCTGTGCGACTTTTCACGTTTGAGCTTAGTGTTCTTTGATGTAGAACCCTATCCTAGGATTGTTGAATTCTCGTACGTATGCGCATTTACGTTCTTCTGCCAATTACTTTATATTTGAGGGTGAACTCATATGATTTAATTCTCATTTTAGATGTCGCCCAGGAGATAGAGAGCTGCTAGGGCAGCAGGGGGAGTTGAGACTAGGGAGGCTCATCAGGAGCTAGAGTTACCGCAACAACTGCTAGAGATTATTCCGGCAGCACATGTAACTGAATTAGTGGCGAAGTTAGTTGAAGCAACGATGATCGCAATGGGAAGTTACTTTCCACGAGATCAACCACAGGCATTAGTGGTGCCGGATGTTCAGGTTCACTCGGGGCCGTCGGGGTGGCAGCAAGTACGAGAGGTCTTTTAAAAGGGCCATCCACCAGAGTTCCGAGGCGGTTCAGATGTGATGCTAGCATGTTAGTGGAAGAGAAATATCCAGTGTCACATACGCATGGTGGATTGCAATGAGGTGCAAAAGAAAATTCTATCCACTTTTAAGTTAGTGGGAGCAGCCCTATAGTGGTAGGAGTTGATCACTACAGTTGAGGAAAAGGATACATTGGCAATTGCAGAGTTTTGGGTGCAGTTCGACCGCAAGTATTTTTCGCCAGTAGTGGAGACTGAAATGAGGAAAAAATTTAGAGAGGTGACTCAGGGGGACCGTTCAGTGGCCGATTATGAGAAAGAATTCACTCATTTGGAAAATTTTATACCGAATGAGGTAAGCAATGAAGAAAGAAAGAAGTCAAAGTTCATGGATGGGTTAGTCTGGAGGATCAAGCAACATTTGATTGGTAATCCGACATTAGTAGCTTATACGGACGTCGTAAATGCAGCACTCCTGCACTGCCAGGAATATCACTTCCACGTGAGAGGAAGCAAGAGGGGAGGGGAACCTAGTCAGTCGGATAATGTGGGAGGGAATAGTACCAATGGGGTATCTCAGCAGCAGACAGGGGGACATCAGGGGAAGGATTCTCGGCAGGGGAATCAACCCAAGCGATTTAGGTCTGGAGGCTATCGAAAGGATGGCCAGGACTTCCAACAAGGCCAACAAGGAAGGGATCAGTGGAAGGGTGAGTTTATTAGGAGGTGTTTCATTTATGGGGAAGCGGTACACGTGAAGAGAGATTGCCCTCAGCGAGGAAGGGGTCAACTACAAGACGAGGTCCTGTATGTACAACCACCACAACAAGTCATGGGTGCATTAGGGTAGGGGGAAGCTGCTCAGGAACCCGAGGATCAGCCATTGCAACTAGAGTATGGAGGTAATTATTTTTATCCTATGGGCATGAGGTATGTTTTGAGTGACAGTTAGGGTGTCACAAAATAAGAATTATTTTCACTGGAGTTCGCGGGTAGGTCTAATTTAGTGGGTGTGCGGGCTATAGAAGCCATATTACACATATATTTTTGTGGGATAGTGGATTTCTTCAGTGTTAACCATGAGAGAGTGGGGGTATGCATAGAGATGGGATTTGGTATTATGCGAGGGGTTACTACTTTCGAGAATTGTGGAAGTAGCATAGAAATGTTTTACATCGACTGGATAAAGATGGATTTGAACTATTGCGAATAGTGGGGGTCAGTTTTGGTGTTCTCGACACTAGGGTATGAATGATTTTTAGGTATCACCTGAGAAGGCGTCTAGCATGTATATATGCGTGTATGTATGTTGAATTGTGTGGTGCGATAGACACATAGTGAGGTCTTGTGTTCTCATATTTTATCTCGGTAAGTAGGTGTCTAGCATTTATTTTTCAGCAGGGAGATATAGCTCGGGGTTTATTGTGCGCAAGAACTAATGATAGTAATGGTGCGGTATTTTATGTTATCTTTGTAGCATAAGGGTAGGCGTGTATCCTTTTGCGTTAAGAGACGAGTGTTTGAGGGTATGTGCTATGGACTGAGAGTCTAACGGATCTCAACGACCGAAAATTTTAGGTAGTAGTGTATCAGGGGGGTTCCTTGTTTGGATTTTGCTTTGCGAGATGTCCCACGCATGAAACTTAGCGCAACATTGGAGGTGGGGAGATGTTTAGTCGTTAGTACATGGGTTGGGTACCCCGGGTATTATTATTTATATATGTGATATGACCACGAGTTGGAAGTTATATTACGAGTCACGGCTAGCATAGTCGGGTAACTTTCATGCGGTAAAGCACGGGGATAGGGTGTATGGGCACCCGGGTAATTAAGGCAACTTTTGTACAGTCAAGCACGGGTAAGGGTGTATGGGCACCCTAGTTAACTAAAATACATATTTGTGTAATTTATAGTTAGAAGCGGGAGAGATAGATATAGCGAGCTTTGAGATACATGTCTAGAAAGTGATATTCAAAGCTTGGAGCACTAGTCTCATCTTAATTTTGGGGTGAAATTTCTTTGTAAGGGGGGAAGTATGTAACACTCCGTAATTTGAGGATTTAGTATTTAATTATTTTTGGGAGAAATAAAAATATTTAAATTGGAGGAACTTAAATTTATGATTTGGAGAATTTATAAGAGAGAAGAATTATTCATAATTGGCGACTTTAAGTTAAATTGTTCGAATTTAAAGTGTGTCGCATTTTGAGGTTAAAATTGGAGAGAATTATAAAGTATTTCGATTGACGATTCTAAGTGTGAGGTTGAGTCCGGATGGGCCGAGATAGTTAGAAAAGAGTACTCGGGGGTAGTAATCGGGTCTCATGGTATTTTGGGCATAGCCGGGACCACACGGGGTGATTCGGGCCATTTTAAATTAGGCCCATGTGACAAAAATGGGATTAAGGGTTTTAAGACTAATTGGGGAAGTGTTGAACGACAGTCAACACAACTCTAAACCTAGGGTTTGAGAGAGACACAGAGGAAAGCAAATCAAGAGCCAATTGAGGATTTTGGGAGCCAAATTAAGGGACTAATTGGGGTGTTCTTAGGCAACACCTTAACTACACCAACAGATCAGACCTTACGAATGATTTCAGGCAAGTGGTTAACTGTTGTAGTTCTTAAATTGATGATAATAAATTCATATCATAGTACGTGTATGTGAAAATTTAATTTGGGTGTGTAGTCGTAATTAAATTGGGTTTTTCTGAAAGTAGAGTAATGGTTAGATTTAATTACTCAAAGGATGTTAGGTAATGATTTGGGACTGTTAAGGTTGAATTGTAGGGTGGATTACGGTAGGTATTAGTGTTTAAATTGATTGAGAATGATGAGGTTGATTTCGATAAAAATAAAACACGGATGAAAAATCCAAATCTGATATAGTTAAGGTTATGTACAAATTTGATTATGGATTAAGGTCTCTAGGGTGTTTAGATCCTTTTCTTGCATGTAAATAATGTTGGTTGTGATCTGGGTAAGAGTTTGGGAAGAAATAAAAGCTTTAGGGTTCGTCCATGGCCAAACATAGGCTGGAGAAGACAGTTTCTAGAACGATCGATCGATCTAGGGGCTTCGATCGATCGATGATGCAGAAATTTTGGCAGTGACGCTAGTTTTAATTACATGGGAGATGTTTTTTGAAAAAGGGTCTTGGGCTGATTTAAATGATGAGAGTTGAATAGGGGTATGACTCTTGGTAATTATAAGTAAATATAATTGGGAAATTTGGGAGAGATAAATGTTTGACACATTATGGACGAAAATTTGGGTATGAAATTCTGAGATTTAAAAATGGACCAAGTGAGCCAGTCCGGGTTGGTTGGGTAAGTGACACCAAAGTATTAAATTAATTATTGAGAGAATAAATTAATTTGGAGTCAGAATATAGACTCAATAAATATTAAGTTATGGACCAAGTGAGCGAGTCTGGAGATAATGGTTGGGTGACACCAAGTATTAAATTAATGGTTGTGTTAATTAATTAAATTAGAGTCGGACCATAGACTCAGATTAGTATTAATTAATTAATGTGTAAATTAATTAAATTAGAGTCGGGCTATAGACTCGGATTAGTGTTATTTAATTAATATATAAATTAATTAAATTAGAGTCAAACTATAGACTCAGATTAGTATTAATTAATTAATGTGTAAATTAATTAAATTAGAGTCGGACTATAGACTCGGATTAGTATTAATTAATTAATGTGTAAATTAATTAAATTAGAGTCGGACTATAGATTCGAATTAGTATTAATTAATTGATGTTTGAATTAAATAAATTGGAGTCGGACCATAGACTCGGGGAGATGATAAATTATTAAGTGAGAAAATTAATTAAGTTGAGTCAGGCCAGAGACTCAGGAAATTATAGGCTAGTGTTACAGGATTTTTAGTACACAGTAAAGCCGGGGTTTATATTATATATGTACGATGTAGTGATAGTATATATATATATGTGTATATATTGTGTGTGCTACTAAATGTTTGTGACTAGATATTTATTAAATTTATATACTCTAGTGCTATCAAGGGATGTTGCGCGATGTGGGTGAATCCCCTAGCTTGAGGAGTAGGGTGAGTATATCCCTAAGTCATAGTGTCCGGCATATGGGTGAGGGATTTATCTAACTTTCAGGGAAGGAATATGATCGGCTCCACCACGTTTATATTTTAGGCCAGGTTAGTGAGCGATTCCAACTTGGGAAACTAGGTTATGTGAGCACACCTAGTGACATAGCATTTTAGAGGGAATCATCCGATGAGGGTATACTCGGAGGGATGAATGTGTATATATATATGTGTGGATGTTGTGGTAAATGTACGTATAAAATGGTAGTAAATATTATATGCGGGTAATAATATAGTGTGTGATGTAATTGTTTTACATAACTTGTGATACAGTTATATGATTATTATTTAAAGGAATTAATTAAGTTAATTGGTGAGATAACTTATAATTCATGAATAATTATACTCGGGATAGAGTAGTATGGCAAGGGGAGGTTACACCAAGACTAGTTGGATGGGGTAGTATAACTAGGTGGGGTTAGGGTAACCGTTAGGTGTGCACATTAGTGGAGGGGTGAGAATGTCCTCAAGAGAGTGCGACACTAACTTAAATATGAAGCACATTATTGCATTTTAAATTCCTGCAGTTAATTCACTTGCTAAATATTTTCAAAAAGTTTTGAGTTATAACCCTTGCTATAAAACTATTTTCAAAACCTTTTAGGTGTCCAGCCACAGGGACACCGGGATTTATATTCTATTTCAGGGACACAGAGCTGCGGCATATGTGGATTCTTGTAGGAGTTTGGATTAGATGCATCGTTCTTTCAATCATAGAGTAGGAATCATTTATCAGTTCCAGTTTTATATAGGGCATGTCGCCCAGACTTTCAGTTCAGTTTTCAGATTTGTTTTATTCTGGTGTTGAATATTTGTATTGGATTATTTTACTTTGGTGACCGATGATTTATTCGGCATGTAGTCATTATTTATTCGGTTGATTTAATTCAGTTGTGTAAATGTATTATATTTATTTCCGCATGTACTAATTGGTTTAATTAATAAGATAAAAATTGGCACCATCTTTTGGAATACTAGGTGGTTAGTAAGTTTTAAAAAGGTTTTCCACGGTGATGCTAAGGATGAACCAACTGGGATTCGCATTTTATTTGGTAAAGGACTGATCACCCGGTATTTTATTAGGCGGGGTGTCACAATCAATCCACTTTTTATGTGTGAAAAATAAAATATGTGAAGGCAAGTGTGGAATCATTTTAATAGTATTCTTTTTTATGATTTTTTTCAAGGGATTATTACTTAATCAAGTGCACTAATTTTTAAAGTAACTAAAAAAAGTAAAATCTAATAAGAGAAATTTTAGATAAACAAAATTCATAAAATTGTGCTAACAAGTAAACTAACTAAATTGGATTTATGGGGGCTTCAATTCATCTCTTGAATGGGAGATTAACCCTCTGTAATCATCGTCCAAAACATAGAATAAGTAAATGGAAGAATGGAAGGATTAAATAAGATAAGTTAAAGAAGAATAGATCAAAACAAAATTTGCCTTGAATTGGAATGAACTCTTCAATTACAATCCAAAATTCTATCAATTTTTTTATTACAATCACTCACTAATATTTTTTTTAAAATAAAAACTACAAAAAAACTATTTACAATATATACAATGGATAGAAAAATTACAAATCCTCTCATTATAAAATTGTACATTAGAATTCATCGAAAGAAATAAATTCTACACCATCACTTTATATTGAGATATTTGTTAAAATTGAAAATACTCTCCATAAAGGGATGGAGAAGAATTTACTTCCAAAAGAAATAAATTCAACCACATCATTCTATATTGAGATATTTGCTAAAAATGCAAACACTCTCTACAAAGGGGTGGAGAATAACTCATCACAAGTTTAAAACTAAAATGGGGATCCTTTGAAATGCTATTAAGTCTTCAATTTGTAGGTGAAGGATGTTAGGGGTAAATTTAAAAGTTGCAAGAACATGTGTGCATGGTAATGGTGAGGTAGTTAGTAGAGGGTATTTTGGTAATGCACATAAGTGGATGCTAAATAAGGACTTGATAAGTGTGCATGTGGGAAGTGGGGGTGTGAGGGTATTTTTGGAAAGGGGATATGAGGTCACTTTTAACACGTGGGGTTATTGGTTTTGGTTTTTAATTGGGACTTCGGCAGAATGGGTAATGGTTAGAGAAAATTGGTTCGAATTTGGGTTGAAATTTACTACTCGGGTATAGGATTTGGAGTCGGAGTTCGGTTAAAGCAGGTGTGGAATCCGGGTCAAAATTGGAGTTGTTATCGGCAATGTGTGTTTAACTAGTGGGATTTTTGGTTTCGGGTTTCCGGTTCTTGGAATGGACGTGAATGGGAGAGTTGGTTTAATGGGTCGGTTTCAATATTTGCTGGATGTCGCGAGTTTGGAGCAGGCAAGTCTGGGTATCCGTGTCCGAGTAGGATTCTCTGGTAAATGGAGGTCGGGTCAAGCAAGGGAAGGTCGATTCGATGTGAGTATAGGTCAGCAGGTATGGATGGGTTATTGGTATGGATCCGATTTTGAGCATGGGGTGGCAGATGGGTTGCGTTTTGGGTTCAGAAAGCTCCGAGTTTGGTAGGTGGAAGGCAAGGTGCTATCGGGTCACGATCGGGAAGGAGTCTATGGGTGATAGGATAGCTGGTTAAGGATGGGACCCGGGTTGAGATTAAGGTCGGGTCCGGTTATAGTCGGTCGGGTAAGGGGTGAATTCGGGTATGGAAAATGGATATAACCCGGGTAGAAGGCAGGGGGTTGCAATAGTCGAGTTCAAGGAGTTTGGTGGGTTGATTAGGTGCTGGCTTGGCATGAAAAGGGGATAGAGACGTGTTGGGTTAGTTGTTGGTTATGGAGGTTTAGAGAGAAAATGGGTGAGAGTTTTGTTATGGGGGAAGAGAGAGGAGGGAGAAGATAAAAGGTAGGAGATGATGAATAGTAAAAGAGGTGGGGGAGTTGATTTAGCGCGCTCGCGCGCACGCGTGTGTGTGTGTTTAATGTGCCCCTAAAGAAATTAAAATAAAACTAAAAACTTCCTAAATACTAATGATTCATCTAAAAAATACAAAATTAACAAATTTATTAAAATTAAAAATTAAAATTATATCCTATTTATAAAAGACTAAAAATAAAATAAAATAATAAAACTAATCAAATAAAATTAAAAATAAATAAGCTAAAATAAAACAATAATAAAAATAAACTAAAAAAACTAAAAATAAATAGTATAAAAATCTAATAAAACGCACACATGCTATATTTACATAAAAAAATATAAAAATACCCGACGCACAATATGGACTCTAATACATACAACTATACGCACAAATAAATCCTAAAAAGATATATGACTCAATATAAAATAAATTCTAAAAATTATATAAGACATAAAAAAAAATAAAAAAAAACTAAATGGTACAAACTAATCACACACAAGGCCCGGGATTGGTCTAGACTCGGTCTAGGTTTAGGTTCGAATTAGGGATAGGTAATTGGTATGAAAATAGGGGTTTAGCTCCTTTTAACGTGAATTTGCCTTGAATTGAATCGTTTGAAACCGCAACTGGCATTTGACCTATATTAAAGACATATACGCATATAAGACCGTTTTTATAAAAAAATTAGCAATTAAAAATTGTCTATTTGAGGTGTCATTTGAATTTTTTTAGTGCTTATCACACCACTCCCGAATAGAACATTGATAGTCATCGAGGAAAAATAGAAAGAGAGAAAGAGGATAAGAAACCAAAAGTGTACCACTTTCATAGGCACTTGCGATTGCACTTAGTATTTACAACAAGTCATTAAACCTATAGGTTACTCTATAGGACAAATGTTGTATCGTGAGTGTTTGCAGGGAATATACCCACAAAATTCTTTATTTGCAAACGACAGTCAATCTCTTATAAGATGTAGAACAATCTCACAATCCATCACGAGGTAAATATTTTTAAGAATACAAGCTAGAAGTGTATAAAAAGTTTAACTTAGTAAATACTCAAGGCACATCCTTCCTAAATCTCGATGTGTGTATTGTGAATTAGTCAAAATGGGTTGAATATGATAAGAGTAATGCCTAGATTACCTTTTTTGGAATCAATGCTTTAACTTCAAAATCTCACGGATATAGCACTCGCAAACGAACTCACGAGATTTGGGTAAGTGTATGTCTCTTGAGTGTGAGGAGGTGAGTAAATGTAAGCAAGGTCAAACGTCTCACATACATATAAGAACGAAAGAACATTTTAGAAAGAAAAACGATCTCATCAAAGAATGCTAATCAGTATAGTGAGAACGTCGAGTTATTCACCACATTGACCTTCATTTGTACGAACACCTAGGGGAAAATTTGGATGCTTATGGGTGAGGGGGAAATGAAATGAGAAGGATATGATGAGATAAAGTAGGATGGTGATATGATGGATGGATATTGAATGTTAGGGAAGAGTGTATTACACTTAGGAAACAAATGTCTTTAGTTCACAAGAACTTAACTGCAACTTTCTCTTTTTCTTTTTGAATTTTTATTTCTTTGTTTTCTTTTCTTTTTTTTCACATTTTTTTAAACTTTCAAATACTCACCAATGACTACGATATATCTGATAAAAATTACAAATAACCACAACATAGATTTGTATCTTAGTTTTTCTCCATCCAAATGATCTCTGAGAGAGGTATTTGCTAAAAATGCAAACACTCCCTAAGATGTCTTTTTCTTTTTTATAGTGTCAACAATCCTCCCTTTTTCAAAATGGTGGTTGGAGAATGGGTGGTATGAAAATATGGATGGTAGACGGTGATGATATGGATGCATGATAAAATGGAATTAGTTGGTCTATGGGTGAAAGTCTGGTGATCAGTACAAACTTCAACACACATATTTCTTGCAACTCGAAAGTGATGTCATTCTCAGTGATGAAGAATAATGAGATCATACAACGATTAAGTGCGGACCCAAAGGAAGTTGGATAAAATTGTGACTCATATATTATGTGAAACTCTCTATATGGTGAAAGGTACAAATCTCACAAGCTAATGTCTCCACTGGTGATCCTTAAGGTTTTCTTGAGAATTGTAGTACTCTTCAACTCTAAATTGTAATGACGTGATAAGTGCACAAATTTTGTTGAGTCTAGAAATTCATAGTGCAAAATGCCTTTATACGTATTACATAAGCTAATTAGAAAAAAGTATCCTCTAGCTTTATTCCTATACTTAAAAGATGGATGATAGAAAGTTCACTTCAATGAGTGCGATGAAAGAAACTGCACAAAAAATTTAAAAATAAAATGGTTGTTTATCAAATTTTTTCAAAAGAGGTACGATTTTGATAAAATTCCCCACCCCAAGCAAAAAGGAGCATAGTCCTCGATGTTAAATAAAATTATTTTTAAAATTGAGAGAATAATGTAGGAAATAGATTACTATACTTAACCGCTAATGAAGTGGATCAGACGTATCCAAGAAGAAACTTGAATAAGTGATGAGCAAAAAATGTGTACAAGTCTATAAACATGGTAAATCATTGCGTGGTGTGAAACACCAACACCAAATAGGATAAGACTCATACTAAAAAACAATGGGCTATCTTTCGGTAGCACAAAGTTTAATGTCTTCAGCCAGACCAAACCATTCTCACCTCAAAGATAAAAACTATGAAAGCAAGGGGTGAAAGAAAAATTGGGTGATGATAAACACCCCCCAAACAAGACCGAATCATCTTTTTGTTGGATAAAGGCTACAAGGTCAAGACACTTCAATAGCAAAGTGCTTCATGTGATGCAAAGCATCAGTGGACTACGGGTGGATGGGTAGGAGTGTATAGGGAAGAAAGGAAAGGGTGAGGGTGAAGAAGCACCGATCACGGGCCTTATTGAGTGTAAAGGTGAGGGTAATAAGGGACCTATAAGAATTGAAATATTTTTGTGTTTTTTTTTAAGAAAAGATAATATTTTTTTATATTTGAATATTTTGAAAAAAAAGGAAGTGATTTTTGAAAAATATTTTGAAAAGGAAAAATATTTTTGAATTGTTTTTTAAAAAAAGAAAGAGGATTTTTTTAAAAAAAATGGGGAAGAAAAGGAAAAATATTTTTGGATTTTTGGACAATATGGAGTTATTAGGCGTTAAAAAATATTTTTGGAGTTTTAGGATTTTTTTATTTCAAATGAAAAATATTTTGGGATTTTAAAAAAAAAAATGGTTATAACGAACTCTTGTTGAAACTCAAAAGGACGAGCACTCAAAATCGATTATCAAATGATGAATTAGACATGTATAAGGAAAGGAAATCCTAAGTAGCATGTAGCCAAATTTTTTATCTTCAATTAGGTGATGGGGTAGTCAAATTTTTAATTAATCCGTGAGACAAAAAGATACAGAACCTTATACGTCGCCTTGAAAATTGTGCTCCTACTTAGCTTGCTAGATGATTGATTTTAATTTATGTGATGGCATGTGTAACAAATAAATGGGATAAATTGATTGAGTGGGTGATGAAATTTCAACTCGTTTCAATGACCGGGTCGAGGTCTTGGGTTCATTAATTTATCAAACCATCCAAAATAAATGCAATGTGATAATAAAAATCACATAGGATCAAATAATCACACAAAGAATAGACTCACTTGTGGAAGATTCATGAGTGATAATGAAATGTACCTCCCACGGCTTTTACGCTTTTACACACGTGGGGTGAAGAACAAGTTGATTCGACTGGGGGGAAGTTCGTCTAACTTCAGCCGTGCCCGAGAGCCCCACAGACCCAAAGTAGACATGCTTTAAAATTTCACTCCAAAGGCGCTCTCTCTGCCTTGTTTCGTATCCCTTTTCACCCTTTTTAGTAATTATTACAAGCAATTGGTGTAAAAAATGCATCTAAATGAATACAATGACTCAATAATCCTAATACAACTAATTTATGAATAGAAAAATAACAAATACAACTACAAAAATAAGAATGAAATATACAAGTCTTCACACATGCCTCAACTTCAAGAAAACGGTAACTTGAGCTTCTCTTAGCAACCTCCTCCTCGGGACAAACTGCTACCACTGCCATTTTAGGAGCCACAAAAGACTCATCTACCCCTTCCTCATCATCCATTTACTCATTAATAATGATGACAAAATATAGTTTACTACTAGTTGGGAGTCACTGTGAACTACTAAGTGATCGACACTCAACACTTTCTGCAGGGATAAACTTGCAAGCAGAGCATCGTAATCAAAATCGTTGGAGGATTTGAAGTCGAACCTCAATGCATACTCAATATATGTCCCGTTAGGATCCAAAAGTATGAGCCCCGACCCACTACAGCCTTCACATGATGAATAATCAATAACCAGTCTCCAAAATGGACCGTTGGTCGTAAAAGATCCTTCACCTGCTACACCATTTTTGAACAAAATATATTTTTTCATATGGTCATCTCGCCCACCATCGGCTATTGTCGAACCTACTGTTTCTCTCTGTGGTAGAACTGACACCTCATTTTCTTTGGTGTCGGCCTCGTCCCAAGTGACCTCGGTCATTAAGTTAGCTAAAGCTTACCCTTAATTGTTGTTCTCGGCTGGTATATGATGTCAAACTCACTAAGCTCAACTGACCTGGCCATTAACCTACCCAATTTCTCGGGTTTATGGATGACCTACCTCAAAGGAGTATCAATGAGCACCACCATAGTATCGTCTTGAAAGTAAGGTTTTATTTTTCACGAGGCATATATCAAGGCATACGTTAGCTCCTCCATTTGTCACGACCCCAACCCAATAATAGTAGGGAATGGGTGTCTTGACATGCCACCAAGACATTCAATGTTATGGACTTAAAATATTTCTTAAAATAAACGCAACGAAAATACATTCACATGGTCATGAATCGTAAACTATTGAAAAAAATGGAATTACGTCATCAGAGATTTCTAAAAGGGAACTTAGTATATATTAAAGTATGAACGGATTACAGCTTATGCCAAAATTAAAAACTTATTACTAAAGAGACAAACATGCTCTATCTCCTAAAAATAAACGTTATATTTAAAAGTATAACAAAAGATCTCCTTAAGCTTGATCTTTAACATAGTCCCTCTACAATCCGTCCTCCAGTCTAATTATTTCCTGAAAAATCGTTATTTATACAACGTCAGCTAAAAGCTGAATAACATTTAAGATCCCGACATTCCAAGGTTTCCAGAAAATAGATACCTATTCAAGTCAAAAGAGAAGGTATACACATATATGTATAGAAACTTGAAGTAAATATATATATATATATATATATATATATATATATATATATATATATATATATATATATATATATATATATATATATTTTTTGAAATGATAGTATATATATCACAATTGGATAGCTCAGAATAAGAAGAATGCAACAAATCAAATGTGATATCTTTTTCTTTCAGTCATATCATTTTAATGGCCAAGTACACTCTAATACCGTGTTCTTCTACCGTATTATACCCCGGTAGTTGAGGGTCAATCAAACTAGTTCGTCACAACGCCTTATTTAGGGCATATCAGCGATAACCCAACTGGGAAGGTCAGTCAGTAAAGAGAGGTCCCTTAGGCCGAATCTTATTTCCAACATTCAATATCATTTTCAAAACTATTTTTAATCGGTATGTCTATATGGACAAATATAAACATGTCACAAGTAATCAATCATCGGTATCAGATGAATTTTGAGAATAAAAGAAGTTCATAAAATATATATATAGTTTTCATAATATCATATAATTAAAACGCACAGGGAACGTCAGAGTACTCACAAAAAATAAAGACTCGAAAATATAGATATTAAGTCTTAGATCACACGTTAATCTAATAAATAAAATAAAGGTTTAATTACGTATTCTAAATAAAACCCAATTCTAAATATTGTGTTTTAATCCTAAAATAACTTGCTGAAAAAGATTACTAAAACCATTTTCTCAATTTTTAATATTCATTCATCATATTTAAAGAATTCGATTCATAGTTCTTCCTAATAAGTCGGTTCCCAGTAGAGATGGAGGGTAACACGGGCAACATTTAAATACCATCTCATATAGACAGAACATTTTCGGATTTATTCCTAGTAGAGATGGAGGATCACAGGGGAACCACTTAAATACCATCACAACTAGACAAAATTTCACCGGGAGTGACTTTGAAACTACTTAAATGAGATTCCATAATAACGAGCAATTGCTTACAGAAATCATTTTAAAAAGCATATATATATTTTTCAAACAAGTTGACATATTTTGAAAATAAAATCAATTTAGATTGTTTCCAAATTTTAAGTTTTAATTAGTGAAGTATTTAGTGTATTTTACTAGCATAACTACTAAGTAAAGCTATAAAATACGAAATTAAAACTACAAAAATGCATTATAACATTTAAATAAAATCATAACTACGAAATGAATTCTTTCTTCGAAATTATAGAACTCCTTCTTAAGATATTTCCCAGGCTTTCTATCACTCTTTCTTACTATAATTCTGAAGGAATTGGTGTGAGTTTCAAATGAACCCTAAGGACCTATTCATATATTTCCAAAAGTATTACGATGTTGACATGTGTATAGGTGATCAAGCATTTACGGTGGCAAGTCATCATTTGGGTGTCGCGTTTCGGGGTGGTCTTGCAGTCTTAATATCACCAAATGATGACAAGTGTTTTAACTTTCTCTATAAAGACGACATGTGTAAGGTGGAGGTGACCAGCATGTGGTGGAAAGGTGATAAGGGCATAAGGGTCATTTTACACATGAAGGGTATTTTGGTAATTTCATACTATATATTTTTAATATTTTTTAGAGGTCCTTGAAAATATTTTATTTACAAAATGGCCCTTTTTATATTTTTATTTTAGTACCTAAAGTTTCATACCCCAAAACTTATTATTTACCTTAAGATATGTCATAAGGCTTCGATTTGATCCAATTTACGATTGATTCTTCATATTTAAAAATGGGGTTTGTTATTTTGATAGCCAATAATACCACATATCTAATAATACAACATTTATAAGACAGTAAGTAACACATGAGTGTAAGAACCAACTATATACATATGAGCATATAAAAGTGGGGTCATTACATCCTACCCTCCTTATAAAAGGTTTGGTCCCCAAACTTCACTCATATTAATTTACAAACAAGTATGGTTATCTATCCTTTATTTCATCTTCCCGCTCCCACGTTGCTTCTTCAACTGAATGATTTCTCCATATTACTTTGACTAGTGGAATTATCTTGGTCCGTAATATTTGATCTTTATGGTCCAAAATTTCTACCAGATGCTCAATGTATGACAAATCTTCTCTAACTTGAAGAGGTTCGTGAAGTAAGATATGTGTTGGATTTGGGGCATATATCTTTATCATTGACACGTGAAACACATTGTGTACACTAGAAATTTTAGGTGGTAAGGCTATTTTATACGTAACAACTCCTATCTTTTCAAGTATTTCAAAAGAACCTATGTATCTTGGGCTCAACTTCCCTTTCTTCCCGAATCGTATTACTCCATTTGAAGGCGATACTTTCAAGAACACATAATCTCCTTTTGGGAATTCTAACTGTCGGCGTCGATTGTCAAAATAACTCTTTTGACGACTTTGAGCGATTCGAAGTCGGTCTTGTATCAATTTCACTTTCTCTGTTGTGATCTGAATCAATTCTGGTCCCAACAATTTTCATTCTCCAACTTCTACCCAACATGCGGGAGAATGACACCTTCTACTATATAATGCTTCATATGGAGCCATTTTAATACTTGCTTGATGACTATTATTATAGATAAACTCCACTAATGGTAAATGATCATCCCAATTCCCCTTCAAATCAAGTACACAAGCCCTAAGCACATCCTCTAAGTTTTGAATGGTTCTCTCAGATTATCCATATGTTTGAGGATGAAAAGCGGTGCTGAAATTCAATTTTGTCCCCATGGCTGCTTGTAGGCTTTTCAAAAAGTGAGAAACAAATCTAGGGTCACAATCAGAAACAATTGAAATTGGGGTTCCATGAATCCTAATAATTTCCCGCACATACAACTTGGCTAACTTTTCTAATCAATGGGTAATCTTAATTGCAAGAAAATGGGTAGATTTAGTTAACCTATCAATAATTATCCAAATTAAATCATTACCATTTGAACTCCTTGGTAAACCTGTCACAAAATCCATGGTAATATGTTCCCATTTCCATTCAGGGATAGGTAGAGGTTGTAATAATCCTGATGATTTCTGATGTTCAGCTTTTACTTGTTGACAAACCAAACAGTGAGATACAAATTTTATTATCGCCCTTTTCACATTGTTCCACCAAAACACTTCTCGAAGATCTCTATACATCTTGGTATTTCCAGGATGAAACGTAAATCTCGAGCAATGAGTTTCCTCCAAAATTTTCTTCTTTAGTTGGGCATCACGTGGAACACACACTCTATTTCCAAACCTCAATATATCATCCCGTATCGTAAATTCAATTCTCTTCCCTTCAATAACCTCTTCTTTGATCTTCTTCCGTTGTGGGTCATTTACTTGTGTAATTTTGATCCTTTCCATCAACATGGGTTGTATTTTTAAGGTTGCGATTATTCCTCCTTTGCTATAAATACATACATCTATTTCCATACTTCTCAAATCTGCTAACAAAGGTTCCTGAATTGTAATGCGACATGCTAAATTTGTTGTAGACTTCCTACTTAAAGCATCAAGTACTACATTTTCTTTCCCTGGGTGATAATTTATATTTAAATCACAATCCTTCATCAATTGTAACCACCTCCTTTGTCTTATGTTTAATTCTTTATGAGTAAATATATATTTTAAACTCTTATGATCGGTATAAATCTCACAAGTCTCACCATATAAATAGTGTTTCCAAATCTTAAGAGATTACAATAGCTAATTCTAAGTCATGGGTTGGATAATTCTGTTCATGTGGTTCTAATTATCTCGAGGAATAAGCTACTACTTTTCCATTTTGCATTAGCACACATCCCAAACCATTTTTGGAAGCATCACTATAAATCATTAATGCTCTTGTACCTGAAGGAATAGTCAAAATTGGGGCAGTTACTAATCGATTCTTAAGTTCTTGAAAATTATTTTGAACTTCCTCATACCATTCATATTTTACCTTCTTTTGTGTTAACCTAGATAGAGGTTTGGCAATGCTAGAAAATCCTTCAACAAATCTTCGACAATAACCTACTAATCCTAGGAAACTACGAATCTCTATTACATTAGTTGGTCTAGGCCAATCTAGTATAGCCTCGATCTTTTAAGGGTCAACTGACACTCCCTCCTTAGAAATGACATGTCCTAGAAAAGAAACACTAAGCAACCAAAACTCACACTTCTTTAATTTTGCATATAATTCTCCTTCCTATGGATTTGTAATACTATCTCTAATGCTTCTCGTGTTTTTCAATATTCTTGGAATAAATAAGGATGTCATCAATGAAAATAACCACACATTGATCCAAATATTTCCTAAACACTCTATTCATCATATCCATAAAAACGGCTAGTGCATTATTAAGTCCAAATGGCATAATAAGAAATTCACAGTGACCATATCTAGTACGAAAAGTTGATTTCGAAATATCATCTTCCTTAATCTTCAATTGGAGATATCCTGACATAATGTCAATCTTAGAAAATATTTGCTCACTATGTAGTTGGTCAAACAAATCATCTATACGAGGTAGGGGGTATTTATTCTTAATGGTTACCTTGTTCAGTTCACGATAATCTATCCATAACCTCATCGTCCCATCCTTCTTTTTAACAAATAACACTGGAGCACCCCAAGGGGATATACTTTGTCTAATAAAACCCTTATCTAATAGATCTTGTAATTGAACTTTTAATTCCCTTAATTCTAAAGGTGCCATGCGATAAGGTGATTTTGAGATTGGTATAGCTCCAGGAAGAAGGTCAATTGTAAACTCTATTTCTCTACTAGGAAGTAGACTGGGTAAATCATCCGAAAAACATCTGGAAAATGTTTAGCGATATGTATCTCTTCTAAACTAGGGTCTTTCATTTGCAATCAATAACACTTGCAAGAAATCCTTCACATCCTTTATTAAGAAAACTATAGGCTAGCATTGCAGAGATAATACACATGGGAGATAGGACACCAGTTCCTTCAAAACTGAATTTTGGTTGGTTAGGAATTTGGAAAGTAACTCTCTTCTCAAAACAATCTACATTAACATGATATGATGCTAACCAATCCATCCCTAAAATGACTTCAAAATCTCTTATGTCTAAAACTATCAAATCGATAAATAGTTTATGACTACTCACATCTATAGGGTAAGATTTATATACTAATGTACTCATCAATAAATCACCAGAAGGAGTAGAAACGTGTATGTTATGATTGAAGGGTTAAGGAATATTAGGAAAGTGATTAACAAAACATAAAGACACAAATGAATGGGTAGAACCAGGATCTATTAAAACATGAAAAGGTTGTGCACATATAGAAAGTATACCTGACACTACTGCATTAGAAGCCTTTGCATCAAAAAGATTAAAAATTATACTTTGTCTTCCATGATCTTTATTGTCATTAAAAGTCTTTGTTGGCGCCTTCCCTTTGTTAGGGCAATCTCTTATTTTATGTCCCTTTTGGCCACACCCAAAGTAATTTCCTGTTTCCAGATAACATGGTTGCCCTCTATGAATATTACCACATCGTCGGCATCTATCAACATTAAAGGGCTTGTTTACAAAAGGTCACCCTGTATTGGGTATAGTCCTAAAGGTTTTATTATTGGGGTTCCTTCCTCTTTGTTCCCTAAACTTCCTATTTTGTTCTCTAATATGATTATATTCTTCACTGTCCTTCTCATCTATCGTTGCTCTAGTCACTATGTTTGTATATGATGTCAACTTCAGGATGGAAATTCGACTACGAATATTTAACCTTAACCCACGTTCAAACTTCTTGGTCTTTAAAATATGATTTAATGACCCCACTTTTATATGCTCATATGTGATGATGCTAAAATCTTGCACCACTAGATAAGCGATGATGAGCTTAAACAGTAACAACAATGGCAGCCATAGAGATGTATGCGTGTAAGTGTATAGAAGGGGATGAGTATAAGAAGAATAAAACAATGATGTATAGTGGTTCAGCCAATTAGGCCTACATCCACTGTGAGTGTGTGATCCACTAAGTATGGGCACTAATGGCCCTGTATACAATGCACATAAGCTCCCTCTCTCTCTACTGTGTGTACAACTAGAGTTTTAGCTAGGGTTACAAATTATCGATCCCTTTGTAGGGTCATAGGTGACAAGTATATATAGGTCTTGGGGGTGTAGTGTACCCCCCAAGCATGCATAGTGCATGTGAGTTATAATCTAGCCAATCCCCCATTGACACCTGGAGGTGCCACCTGTGCTTAATAATGACATAATATTCCCTCACGTGAGGGGGTGATATTGTTATAACGGTCTTCCACGTGCCATATGAGCCCCACGCACATTGTTCCCCGCATCTCCCAAATCACGCGCTGTGGTGATGTCACCCTCGGTTTATAATATGAGGCCAAGAGAAAAGTTCCTGCTGGCAAGGAGCCTGGCCTAATGCAGGCCTCGTACTGTCGTACCCTCGTAGGGTCGTCTGAGCCTGATGAGCGGTCGGCCCCTTGGAGGGTCGCCTGGGCCTAATTTGGGGTTGGCCCCTTAGAGGGCCATCTGATATATGATGAGGGGTCGGCCCCTTGAGGGGTCGTTTGAGCCTGATGAGGGGTCGACCTCTTGAAGGGTCGTCTGGGCCTGATGAGGGGTCGGCCCCTTAGAGGGTCATCTGATAGATGATGAGAGATAATCTTGGCCTCGTCCGAGTGGAGGACACCCTCGTCCTGGACGAGGGTATATGTGGGTATATCAATCACCCCCATCCCTTAGCCATCGAGATTGTTGAGATGGCTGAGGGATAGTTTTGCTTTTGAGATGAGTGTACGATCAGTTTGGGAGTGACACCTATCAAGCTGATGTGACACCTAGGTGGATATCCACTATCGTTCTAGTTTCCCAGGCGTGGCGGCTGCACACTTGGCCTGGGAATTTGTCCCCTAATGATATCTCACCTCGTGGGCTGTGCACAACCTTGATTACTGGGCCCACTAATTAATAAAGTATACAAAAGGTTTTTAAAATATTTTCTTTTCTTCTCCTTCTTCTTCGCGCCCAAGCTCTCTCTCTAACTCCCTTTCAAACCTCTATTGTTGCGATAGTCTCAAGATTGGTCGTCTTCGTTATCCTTTCACCGGTAATCTCTTCGCCCTACTGCCCTCTTTATCTTCCATTGCTTTAGGCTTGTAGGATATAATTTCTCTTTGGCTATTTTATACCCTTTCGACTTTCTTCTCCGACAAGTTTCTCTTGCGTGTTCAAACTTAAAGAGCTTTTCATTTCCTTAAGTTTGATCTAAGAGTCATACTTAGTCAACTGTAATCTTGTTTGCAGTCAGCTTAGATAAATTCCTTTAAGTGTAGGGTCTTCCCCTTAATTCTTAGGAGGCTTTATGATTTAGCCGAGGAATTCCCATCCCTGAGAGAGAAGCTTTTCGCAGAGATTAGACGGATAGAAGAGGAGGAGGTGGGGAGACGAGGTCCCGACCTTAATTGGGTATGACCTATTTTTCCCATTCCATTAGACACTATCATACCCCCTGAGTTCTGTGGGTCGTCTGGTCGTCCAGTCGAGAGTCAATCATGCGAGGGAGAAATGGATCAGAGAGCATTATCGTCGACAGGTGTTGGCCCTTCTGGGAGGGAAAAGACATCCAGTCTCAGCCCAGGCCGACAGGCCGAGGGCACATCACCTTCTGAGGCTGTCCCTGTAATAGCGCTGTCCTCACTTGAATTTTAAGTAGTCTTTCCCGATGGTCCTCCAATGGTTGGGGTATTTGGGGACGAGAGAGATGAGGACGATAGTGAGGGTTCCTCTGATTGTGATGATAGTCAAGTTGACACTTAAACTGCTTCAACTTATGTATCGTCAGTCAAAGGACGTGATCTCTTAGTGTGGAGGCATATCTTTGGCATACAACCCAACATAAGTATGAGGGTCCCCACTGAATCTGAGAGAGTCTTCGAGGGTGACGAGGGAGAGATTGTTGTCTATCAGCAGATGTTAAGGGTAGGTGTTAAGTTCCCTCTACACCCTTCTATAGTCAATATCTTGTCTGCCCTTGGGGTTTCCCCTTCTCAACTTCCTCCTAACTCATGGAGGACTATCCTTGGCTACGTCTCACTTTGGAAGAATTCATTTACCGATGATCCCTCGGCCGATGTATTCCTTGCCTATTACAACATCACATCATCGTCTAAATAGTCTGGGTACTTCCATTTGGGGTCCAGGAAGTCTGACAAAAATCTTCTCCATGTGGCTCAGACTTCCAATCATGACTAGAAGAAAAGGTTTTCCTTTATTTCTGGGGACTGGGAATTCCCCGTCGAGGGCGAGCCCATTGAAGATGGCCTGAGGGTACCCAGGGTATGGTCCAATCCCTCAATGAAAGCGTGCTCAGCCCCTGGACTTAGCTTGGAGGAGAGGGTCATCGTTGACTACTTGAGAGAGCGAGGGAAAGAGGGTGGACTTGCGAAATTTGAAGATTTGATGACCCCTCGCTTCCTCAAATAAGCTGGTAAGAGAATCGGCCCCTTGACAAAACTATGTGAGTAGTTTTTTGCTCAATCTTTGATTATTTTTCAAGTGTTTTATCTTTGTCTCTATACCTTTATAATGTGTAGTCCCCTTTTCAGGTCATTCGGAAAATATCTCTGACCAACTTTGGGAAATGACTGCCCCGATCTTGTTGTCTGGTCTAGGTAAGAAGAAAGGTAAAGAGTCTCAGCAGGCTACGAGGAAGTCCAAGGCCGTGGGGCTGACACCTGTTGAACCATCTGCCGATAGCCATAAAAGAAAGGGCCCAGAAGTTCCTACTGACCATCATCCGGATTCTAGGATGAGGGCGAGGGTGGTGGCGTCCTAGGGGAGTGGTTCCTCTTACAGCATGGGGGCCTTTTGGTCCCAGAACATAACATTCTTAAAGGCAGAACTGTCTTCTCTTATAGCCAATCTGAGGGCGGACAAGTCTTTTATGTTCTCTGCTCCCTCGGTTGCCGACTATGACTTTCTGTCCAAGATGCCCCCGATAAAGGTGTATGACTATGGTCTGCATACTCTGGCCCATGTATTTGTTTTTACTTCATTTCCTCAGTTGAGCTTTTCACAAACTGTTCCCTCGGCCCCTTAACATGGGCCTTCTTCTGTGGAGTTTGTCTGTGCCTTTACATCAGCTACTAAATGGATGGCCGAGAACCAAAAGAAATTTCATAAAGCTGAGAGGGCTATTCAGCACGAGGCTGGCCTGCAGACCGAGCTCGAGACTATAAGGTCCGAGTTGGAGAGTGGGAGGACCGAACATGCAAGGGTCCTGGATGAGCTGACGAAGCATCATGACGCAGACCTGAAGGCCAAGGACTTACTTATTAAAGAGAAGGATGAGGCCTTGATCAACCTGGGGGCTCAATTTAAAACTGACCTTGAGGGGGCAGTAAAGAAAGCCGAGGCCGTCGCTATGGAGGCCTACAAACTATCAAACGAGTTTCAAGGATTCGGTCTTGAGTACTTAGAGAGGGGGATCAAGACGGCCTGTTGGTGGGTCGTCCTCAAGTTTACTGATGTTGTCTCTTCAATCTGTCCCTCTCTTGAGGCGGTTCAGCTGGATGACCCCCTAATTGTCGAGGCCTTAGCTCAAGTGTAATATCAAGTGCATGTCGAAGGTACCGGCACATCTGAGGGTTGGCTAGTCTTGGTCATAGAAGAAACTCCTATTGATGTTCAGGCCTTGCCCTCTGATGCCGCTCAATAGGGTGACTATCTGTATCCAATACCCTCTTTATGTAACACATTTTTGTACTTTATTTTTGTTGGGTAAACATCTGTAACATTTTATAATATAATGCCTCTTTCTGTCTTCTATGCTTATCTCTTCTATGATTTTATCTTGTGAAGTTGTTTATAACTCCCCCCTTATCTTTCTTGAGGGTAAATGAGGGGTCTTCCCCACCATTTTCCCTCATCATAGCCGAGGGTGGTTTCCCACCAACTTAATGGTTTTAAAATTTCAAGTTCCCCCTCTTCTTTCTTGAGGATAAATGAGGGGTCGTCCCCACTATTTTCCCTCATCATAACCGAGGGAGGTTGTCACCAATCAATGATGTTTTCAATCAAGTACCCCATCGTCTTTCTTGAGGGTGAATGGGGGTTCATCCCCACCATTGACCCTCATTATAGACGAGGGTGGTTACCACCAATCTTAATGGTTTTCAATCAAGTCCCCCCTCGTCTTTCTTGAGGGTGAATGGGGGATTGTCCCCACCATTGAACCTCATTATAGCCGAGGGTGGTTACCACCAGTCTAAATGATGTTTTAAATTTCAAGTCCCCCCTCTTCTTTCTTGAGGGTGAATGGGGGGTCGTCCCCACCATTTGCGCTCATCATAACCGAGGGTGGTTGCCACCAATCAATGATGTTTTCAATCAAGTCCCCCCTCATCTTTCTTGAGGGTGAATGGGGGGTTGTCCCCACCATTGACCCTCATTATAGCCGAGGATGGTTACCACCAATCTTAATGGTTTTCAATCAAGTCCCCCCTCATCTTTCTTGAGGGTGAATGCGGGGTCGTCCCCACCATTGACCCTCATCTTAGCCGTGGGATCTTACCACAAATCTAAATGATGTTTTAAATTTCAAGTCGCCCCTCGTCTTTCTTGAGGGTGAATGGGGGGTCGTCCCCACCATTTTCCCTCATCATAGCTGAGGGTGGTTTCCACCAACTTAATGATGTTTTCAATTAAGTCCCCCCTCATCTTTCTTGAGGGTGAATGAGGGGTCATCCCCACCATTTTCCCTCATCTTAGCCGAGGGTGGTTTACCACCAACTTAATGGTTTTAAATTTCAAGTACCGCCTCGTCTTTCTTGAGGGTAAATGAGGGGTCGTCCCCACCATTTGCCCTCATCATAGCCCAATCATACTAGAATTAATCAAACACAAAATGAGGGACCAATGTGACATTCTCTTTAACATTCTAAGTGTGCTCTTGGAGCAACACATTCATTACAACTGCTATCCGATAGGACGCTACAACACTACTGATAGTATTTCTTCAAATGATCTATGTTCCAGGGGTTGGAAAAGGGTTCCCCTTCTAGGTTTTCTAGTTTATAGGTTCCAGGGAAAACTTCATCAATGACCTTATATGGACCATGCCAATTTGGGTGGAGCTTGTTAGGCTTTTGCTAAGTCTTTTTGAGGACTAAGTCCCCTACTGCGATTGGCCTTTGTCTCATCCTCTAGTTCTGGAACCTTGTAGTCCTCTCTTGGTAAGTGGCTTGCCTTATCTCGGTGTCTTCCCTCCTTTCCTCGATCAAGTCCAAGTTAAGTCTCCTCTCTTCCACATTTCTCTGGGGGTCATACATTTGGACCCTGTGAGTAGGAAACCCAATCTTGGTGGGGATGACGGCTTCTGAACCATAAGCCAACATGAACGGGGTTTCTCCGGTAGAGGTCTTTGTCGTCGTCCTGTAGGCCCACAATACAGCGTACAACTCCTCAACCCATCTTCCTTCTGCCTCCTCAAGTCTCTTCTCAATCCCGTCTAGGATTGTCCTATTTGTAACTTCCGTTTGCCCATTAGCCTGAGGTCGACCTGGGGTAGAGAAGAATTATTTGATACTCACCCTTTCACAGTATTTCTCTAAAGATGTATTCTTGAATTGAGTCCTGTTATCCAAAATGAGGGTGTTGGGGAGACCATGTCTGCATATAATATTTTTCCAGATAAACTTGAAGGTCTTCTGCTCGATGATCGTTACTATCGGCTCTGCCTCCAACCATTTTGAAAAATAGTCAATTGCTACGATGAGGAACCGATAGTTATTGATGGCCCTAGGCAAGGGTCCTACCAGGTCGATCCCCCACACTACAAATGGCCATGGGGAAGTAATGGAGGTAAGAGGCTGATGGGGTTGGTGAGGGATGGTGGCAAATTTTTGACATTTATCACACTTTGTTACATATGTCGTGGCATCTTTCCCCAAGGTCGGCCACCAATACCACTGGGTTACTACCCTCTTCGCCAAAGAACTTACCCAAATGTGGCTTGAACATGACCCCTCATGCACATCTTGCAAGATGTGTGGGACTTCAGACTGGTGCACACACCTAAGTAATGGGAGCAAGAACCCCTTTTTGTACAAGGTGCCTTCGATGACAATGAATTTCGCAGCTCTGTATCTCAACTTCTTCCTTTCTTGCCTTGCTTCTGGCATATCCCCCTATTTAATGTATTTGATTAGAGGGTCCATCCATGAATCTTCCCTGTCGATATTTAAGAAAGATCCAAGTGTTCCCTCAGGATCTTCAATCGTTGGTCGAAGCAAAATTTCCACTGGGACTGTCCTCCTGATATATGTCCTAGTTGCTGAGGCCAGCCTAGCAAGTGCATCAGCTCGGCCATTATCAAGCCTGGGTATCCTCTTCAATTTCACTTCATTGAAGCTCTTCAGTAATGCCTTTACCCTTTCTAGATATTTATCCATTCTCTCATCCGTTGCCTTGTAGGCTCCTAGTATCTGATTCACCACTAGTCTTGAATCACTATGAACCACGAAATGGTCGACACTAAAAGACTTAGCCAAGGAGATACCTGCTATCAGGGCCTCACATTCAGACTCATTATTGGAGGCTTTGAAGTTGAACCTTAGGGCATACTCAATGTTTGTGCCATCAGGTGCTATCACAATTAATCCAGCCCCATTTCCGCTTTCGTAAGAGGACCCGTCAATGAAGAGGTTCCACACGGTCTTTTCCTCTGAGAAATTTCCCTCGGTGAGGGACCCCTATTTAAAGAGATATCTTACCTCTTCATTTTCTGCCACTTTTTCTCTAGCGGTGCTTGTCTCCGCCTTTTCTGAGGATGGGTCAATAATTCTTCCTTGCCATGTATCTCTCTCTTCGAGGCTCTCATCTTTAGCCTCATCATCTTCCTAAGTAAATTCAGGCACGAAATCTACTAATGCTTTCCCCTTAATGGCCAACCTAGGTTGATACACGATGTCAAACTTTCCCAACTCTATAGCCCAAGCCATTAGCCTCCCCGATTTTTCTGGCTTGTGCAAGACCTGCCTAAGAGGAGAGTCGATGAGGATGACCATTGTATGGGACTGGAAGTACGACTTTATCTTTCTTGATGCATGGATCAAGGCATAGGCTAACTTTTCTATCCTTGGGTATCTTTTCTCTTCCCCCTGGAGTGCCTTACTGTTGAAATATACGAGCTTGTATACCCCATCCTCTTCTCTCACAATGGCTGCGCTGATGGATGATTATGAGATGGCTAGGTACACATATAGTCGTTCACCCTGTACTGGCCGTGACAACAGCAAGGGAGACCCTAAGTATGTCTTTATCTCCTTAAAAGCCTCATCACACTCCTTGCTCCATTCAAAAGACTTTCTGAGGATTTTAAAGAATGGTAAGCATCTGTCTGTGGCTCTGGACACAAACCTATTCAAAGCAGCCACTCGCCCTGTGAGCCTTTGAACGTCTTTGATGGTCTTCGGGGTCTTAATTTTTATTAGGGCCTTTATCTTTTTAGGATTGGCCTCGATGAATCTTTGGTTGACAATGAACCCTAAGAACTTCCCTGCCCTGACCCCGAAGACACATTTGTCCAAGTTGAGCTTCATTCGGTACTTGTCCATTGTGTTAAAGGTCCTCTCGAGGTCGGCCACATGATCGTCAGCCTTTAAGCTTTTGGTCAGCATGTTATCTACATAAACCTCCATAGAATTCCTAATTTGGTCTTGAAACATTTTATTCACAAGGCACTGATACGTTGCCCCTGCATTTTTTAAGCCAAAGGGCATGACCCTATAACAATATGTCCCCTTATCGATAATGAAGGCTATTTTCTCCGAGTCTTCAGGGTTCATAAATATTTAGTTGTACCCTGAATAGGCACCATGAAGCTCATGAGCTCATGGCTACTATTATCCCAAAGCTCAGAAGCTCATGACCTCAATAAATATTATCCCAAAAGCTAACGGAAAGAGGGAAGCTGTCTTTGGGATAATATTTATTGAGGTCTGTGAAGTCTACGGACATCCTCCACTTCCCGTTAGCTTTTAGGACAATGACTGCATTGGACATCCATTCGGGATAGATGACCTCCCTGATAAACTCTGCATCTTCCAGCTTCTTGACCTAATCCCTAATGACCTCATACTTCTCTCGAGAATAAATTCTCCTCTTCTGCTTCATTGGCTTTGCACCCTCTACCACGTTGAGCTTGTGGCTCATAATTTTGGGGTCGATCCCTGGCATATCTGCATGACTCCATGTAAATACACTTTGTCTTCTCCTTAGCAGCTTGATGAGGTCCACTTTTATGTCTATCTTCAGAGCTTTGCCGACTTGGATGGTTTTTTTTTGGCTCATCTTCATTAAGGATGATGGATTCTACCTCTTCCGCAGCTTCTCGTTTCTTGAGTTTTTTCTCATCCCTGGGGTCAAGGGTGTCAATATTGTAAGTGTATGTTGCCTTCTTGTGCTCCTCTCTTTTTTTGGCGGAGTTGAAATAATATTCCCGCGCTGTCGTCTGGTCTCCGTGAAATTCCCCTACCCCGTAAGGGGTTTGAAATTTAATCATCTGATGGATCGTAAACGGCACAACTTTAAACCCCTTGAGGTCTACTCGCCCCAGTATAATGTTGTAGGTCGAGAAGACATGTTCACCCATCACAAAGAAGCTAACCCTCTTGGTAAGACATCTCAGCCACTCATCTCCCATCCTAACGTCGGCCTCATACACTCCAAGGGGATGAACCTTTTCCCCACTGAACCCAATCAATGGGTGATGGTATGGGATGAGTCTATCATGGCTGAGGCCTAAGGCTTTGAAGCACGGACAAAACATCACATTTGCAGAGCTACCCCCATCTACCAAGATCCTCGGCACCTCGCATCCGTGCAACCTGGTAGTGATGACGAGAGGGTCAGCATGTGGGGTAAGAGGCCTTTGAAGTCCATTCTTGAGAACCCCACTATCAGAGTATCCATATCGACCTTCTTCCTCTTTTCTAACTTTGCCTAAACAGAGGTTGAGTGCATAACTTTTGTCACTGCCTTGGCTTCAGCTACATGGGCCTTCCTGTCGGCGACCTCTAACCCTCCTCCCGGTAGACCCTCAAAGATCATTCCCACTCCGAGTGAGATCATATTAAGTCTCTTGACAGGGCCATGGTCATCTCTTGGAGGGAGGTCTGGGTCTTCCTTATCATCAGAAGGGTCGTCCCCTATTTTTGAAGGACCTTCTCTACATGCATCACCTCTCTTCTTCCTGGGGTCATCCCCTCAGCCCCTCTTAAAGGCACCTTTGTCAACGTACTTCCTAAGCTTCCCTTCTTTTAACATTTTTTTAATCTCATCTTTAAGAGAAAAGCATTTGTCTGTCACGTGGCCATAGTCTTGGTGAAATTCACACCATAGATTCTTATTCCTATTGTGGGGGGCTGCCCTCAGCTTCTCAGGAAACTTTAAGAATCCATCACAATTTATCTCATTGAGAATATGCTCGCAACTGACTGTCAGAGGGGTGTAATCAGTGAACTTATCGTCCGTAGACCTCTTCTTCCCCTTGTTGTTCTTCTTATGGTACTTTCACCCACTGGTGCCTCCTTTTTTATCTTTGTATTTTGCTATCATCGCCTCTTTGGCGTTCATCACCTTTCCTGTTGTTGATAACAATTCAACCATCCTCCTAAGAGGGTCTTCAGCAAGCTTCCATAGTAGCTTCCCCTTCTAGAGTCCTCCAATGAGAGAGGTCATGGCTATGCTCTCCTTATAGTCTTCAACCTCTAACTTCTCTTTGTTGAATCTAGCTATGTAGTCTCTTAAACTCTCGTTCTTCCCCTGCTTAACATAGAGCAGGTGTGTGGTTTTCTTCTGTGGCCTCACCCCAAAGCAAAAGTTATGGATAAACCGGTTTGCCAACTGTTTAAAGCTTTCAATGGAGTTTTTTGGAAGAGACATGTACCAGACATGTGCAGCCCCAGTCAGAGTGCCAGAAAAGGCACGACACCTCATCTTATCTGAGATAGAGTATATGTCTGCCTCCGATTGATACATCTCAATATGATGGATATGGTTTGTACTCCCGTCATACCTTGGGGTGACCATTTGGATGGCATTGGGAAGTTGACTATCTTCGTCACAAAGGGTGAGCCTATGGAGTATCCTCTCTGAAGAGGGTCCCGGGTCTTCAGAATATCACTAATCTTATCCTCCAGTCACTGGATCGAGACATTCCAGGGCCTCGTAGGGTCGGCTTGGCCGATGTTATCCCCAGTCACCTCTTTGAGGTGAACGAAGGGTTTCACTGTGACAGGTCTGTATTGGCTATTTACTTCCCCTTAACCGTCGTCCCGTCGGCCCGCATGAGGTCGACCATCTACTGCCTCCCTTCTAGACCTCACAATACTTCTCGATTGGAATAATTTTTCCCGCAGGTCATTTACTGGGCCCAACCTCTCAAAGGCCGACCCCCTTCTCCGACGATTAAAAGCAGAGCCCCTCGGGCGATCGTCAGGATTTTGCCTTCCACACTTTCCTCTGCTCTCCTGGAGAGGTCGCACAGTATTTTTGGAGACCTCATATGGCTCCCAACACTCTATGGGGGCCTCCTCCCCCTCCAGATCATCATACCTGTCTTCTGGGCAAGGCTTTCCTTGCCTCCCCTAGCGTAGATGCCGGTGGTCAGCAGAATCCCTCTGCCGCTGTGGAGGCGGTAAGTCTTTGTGTGGTGCCTGGGGTGGTCCCCTAGCCTCGTGCTTCACTGGAGCTTCTGCTGGGGTAATCATCTCCGGTGAGACTCCTGGTGGTCTTAGTATGTTTTGGCTAAGAGCTGTAAACTGCTCCTGCATAATCCGTTGGCTTGCTGCCAAAGACTTTAAGGCAGCCACCACATCAGCCATCTCGGACTGAGGTGGTGGTTGACTGGAATTAGGTCCTACTCCACTATCTGGTGGAGGAAGAGGTGGTGGTGGCATCTCTGGTGCCATCTGTTCGAGCTATAAAGAGCTGAATGATCAAAAGACTGAAGGGCTTGGAAACCTTAATGGGTCTCTTTCAATGGTGAAACAGCTCCACAAAAAGGGGGAGATTTGGTTCACCACCAGAGTTCCCGGTGAGGTCAAGATGTATAAAGGAAGAGATGTCTTCTCCTTCCCACAAATGGCGCCAAACTGATGATGCTGAAATCTAGCACCACCAGATAAGTGATGATGAGCTCAAACAGTAACAACAATGGAAGCCATAGAGATGTATGTGTGTAAGTGTATAAAAGGGGATGAGTATAAGAGGAATAAAACAATGATGTATAGTGGTTCAGCCAATTAGGCCTACATCCACTATGAGTTTGTGATCCACTAAGTATGGGCACTAATGTCCATGGATACAATGCACATAAGCTCTCTCTCTCTCTCTCTCTCTCTCTCTCTCTCTCTCTCTCTCTCTCCCCTATCTCTCTCTCTACTGTGTGTACAAGTAGAGTTTTAGATAGGGTTACAAATTATCGATCCCTTTGCAGGGTTGTAGGTGACAAGTAAGCATGCATGGTGCATGTGAGTTATAATCTAGCCAATCCTCCATTGACACTTGGAGGTGCCACCTGTTCTTAATGATGACATAATAGTCCCTCACGTGAGGGGGTGATATTGTTATAACGGTCTTCCATGTGCCATATGATCCCCACGCGCACTATTCCACACATCTCCCAAATCACGCACTGTGGTGATGTCAGGCTCGACCTATGATATGAGGCCGAGGGCAAAGTTCCTGCTGGTAGTGAGCCTGGCCTAATGCAGGCCTTGTACTGTCGTAATCTCGTAGGGTCGTCTAAGCCTGATGAGGGGTAGGCCCTTTGAGGGGTCGTCTGAGACTGATGAGGGGTCGGCCCCTTGGAGGGTCGACTGGGCCTGATGAGGGGTCAGCCCCTTGGAGGGTCGTCTGATATATGATTAGGGGTCGGCCCCTCGAGGGGTCGTCCGAGCCTGATGAGGGGTCGACCTCTTGAAGGGCCGCCTGGGCCTGATGAGGGGTCCACCCCTTGGAGGGTCGTCTGATATATGATGAGAGATCATCTTGGCCTCATCCGGGTGGAGGACACCCTCGGACTGGCCGAGGGTATATGTGGGTATATCAATATGTATATAGTTTGTTTTTACACTCATGTGTTACTTACTATCTTATAAATGTTGTATTATTAGATATGTGGTATTATTGGCTATCAATATAGCAAACCCCATTTTTAAATATGAAGAATCAATCATAAATTGGATCAAATCGAAGCCTTATGACATATCTTAAGGTAAATAATAAGTTTTGGGGTTGAAAATATAATTTTATGAAACTTTATAGACTAAAATAAAAATATAAAAAGGTCCATTTTGTAAATAAAATATTTTTAAGGACCTCTAAGAAATATTGAAAATATATAGTGTGAAATTACCAAAATACCCTTCATGTGTAAAATGACCCTTATGCCCTTATCCCCTTTCCACCACATGCTGGTCACCTCCACCTTACACATGTTGTCTTTAGAGAGAAAGCTAAAACACTTGTCATCATTTGGTGATGTTAAGACTGCAAGACCACCCCGAAACTTGACGCCCAAACGATGATTTGCCATTGTAAATGCTTGATCACCTAGACACATGTCAACACTGTAATACTTTTGGAAACCTATTAATAGGGCCTTAGGGTTCAATTGAAACTCACACCAATTCCTTGAGAATTATAGTAATAAAGAGTGATAGAAAGCTTAAGAAATATCTTAAGAAGGAGTTCTATAATTTCGAAGAAAGAATTCATTTCCTATGTATGATTTTATTTAAATGTTATAATGCATTTTTGTAGTTTTAATTTCGTATTTTATAGCTTTACTTAGTAGTTATGCTGGTAAAATACAATAAAGACTTCACTAATCAAAACTTAAAATTTGGAAACAATCTAAATTGATTTTATTTTCAAAATATGTCAACTTGTTTGAAAAATATATATATACGCTTTTTAAAATGATTTCTAGAAGCAATTGCTCGTTATTATGGAATCTCATTTAAGTAATTCCAAAGTCAGTCCCAGTGAAATTCTGTCTAGTTGAGATGGTATTTAAGTGGTGCCCCCGTGACCCTCCATCTATAGTGGGAATAAATCCAAAAATGTTTTGTTTAGATGAGATGGTATTTAAGTGGTGCCCCTGTGACCCCCCATCTCTACTGGGAACCGACTGATTAGGAAGAACTATGAATTAAATTCTTCAAATACGATGAATGAATATTAAAAATTGAGAAAAGGGTTTTAGTAACCTTTTTCAGCAAGTTATTTTAGGATTAAAACAAAATATTTAGAATTGGGCTTTATTTAGAATACGTAATTAAACCTTTATTATATTTATTAGATTAACGTGTGATCCAAGAATCAATATCTGTATTTTTGAGCCTCTATTTTTAGTGAGTACTCTGACATTCCCTGTGCATTTTAATTATATGATATTATGAAAACTCTATATATATTTTGTGAACTTCTTTTATTCACAAAATTCATCTGATAGCGATGATTGATTCCTTGTGACATGTTTATATTTTCCCATATAGACATACCGATTAAAAAGAGTTTTGAAAATGATATTGAATATTGGAAATAACATTCGGCCTAAGGGACCTGTCTTTACTGACTGACCTTCCCAGTTAGGTTATCGCTAGGGGGCCCTAAATAAGGCATTATGATGAACTATTTTGATTGACCCTAAACTACCGGGGTATAATACAGTAGAAGAACACGGTATTAGAGTGTACTTGGACATTAAAATGATATGATTGAAAGAAAAAGATATCACATTTAATTTGTTGCATTCTTCTTATTCTGAGCTATCCCATTGTGATATATATATACTATCATTTCAAAATATATATATCTATTTACTGAAAGTTTTTATCCATATATATATGCCTTCTCTTTTGACTTGAATAGGTATCTATTTTCTGCAAACCTTATAATGTCGGGAGATTAAATCTTATTCAACTTTTAGCTAACGTTGTATAAATAATGATTTTTCAGGAAATAATTAGACTCGAGGACGGAGTGTAGAGGGAATTTGTTGAAGATCTAGCTTAAGGAGCTCTTTTGTTATACTTTTAAATATAACGTTTGTTTTTAGGAGATAGAGCATGTTTGGCTCTTTAGTAACAAGTTTTTAATTTTGACATAAGTTGTAATCTGTTCATACTTTAATATATACGAAGTTCCCTTTTAGAAAGCTCTGATGACATAATTCCATTTTTTTCAATAGTTTACGATTCATGACCATGTGAATGTATTTCTGTTGCATTTATTTTAAGAAATATTTTAAGGCCATAACATTGAATGCCTTGGTGGCATGTCAAGACACTCATTTCCTACTACTATTGGGTTGGGGTCATGATAGAGGTGGTATCAAAGCATAGTTTATGAACCCGTACTGAACTTAGGTTTGGAACGTTATAGATTTCATGTTTCCATCCTTAGGAGATAGTATTAAATATCTGATAACCCTCCCTATGTGTTATATTATTTACAACTGGTCTTTTAGTTTTCAATCTTGATATAGTATAGTAGATCGTACGTTTTTCCATGACTATAGAAAATTACTAAGCGAAGATCATCTATGGGAACTAGTCATTCAAGTATTTAAGGACTGGAAGGTGCATACAAGGTGATCAAAAGTCTAGCAAAGATTGTAGAACATCAAGTAAATAATGGAGTACCAAGGAATCCTGAACTACGTAAATGTACTATTGAATAGTTCAAGTAGTTGATTCCTCTATCTTTTAAAGGTACTCCTAACCACACTAAAGAAGAAAGTTGGGTGATGCAAATAGAAATGATACTCGATGTTCTTAAGTTTACTGAAGAACAAAGAGTATCATTTGGAACGTTTATGTTAGAAGGTGAAGCCGAACATTGGTGGAGAATGACTAAGAGAATATACGAGGAAAGGAATGATCCCATAGGCTGGAATGATTTCCTAGTGATATTCTATGAGAAATACTTTCCTGAAACGGTACAAGACCAAAAAGTAGCGGACTTCATGAGTTTAGTTCAAGGAAATATGACGGTTAGTCAATACAAGGAGAATTTTATCGAGTTATCCTATTTTGCACCTCATGTTGTGATAACCGATATTTTAAGGCCATAACATTGAATGCCTTGGTGGCATGTCAAGACACTCATTCCCAACTATTATTGGGTTGGGGTCGTGACACCATTCTCGAATATTTTAGCTCATCACCCTGAAGAGGTTTACTCTTAAAGTAGATTAACTTCTGTACCCCTTCATCATCTTGAATGATGGTGGAATTGATCAGAGACTCTGACACTCCTAAATACAAATACAGTTATTCTCCTTGAATAGGTCGAGATAATAGCATCGAGGCACCTAGACGCGCCTTGATCTCTTGAAAGGGTCTTTAACACTCTTCATTCCACTCAAACGCTTTCTTCAAAATTTTAGAAATGGGGAGACATTTATCGGTGGCTCGTGAGATGAAACTCTTTAGTGCAACGACCCTCCCTATCGGCCTCTGCACGTCTTTAATGGTCATTGGAGCCTTCATCTCAATCGGGAATTTAATCTACTCTGGGGTTGCCTCTATTTTCTCTGGTTGACAATGAATGCAAGAAATTTACCTGCTCCCATGCCAAACACACACTTTGTTAGGTTTAGCTTCATTTAATAAAGATCCATTGCATCAAAGGTTCTCTTAAGGTCGACCACATGGTCCTCAGACTTGAGGCTTTTGGTTAGCATATCATACATATAGAATTCCATGATCTTGTCGATTTTCTCTTCAAACATCTTATTGACCAACCTTTGGTAGGTTACTCCTGAATTCTTAAAGAGAAAGGCATGACCTTATAACAGTAGGTTCCTTTATCGATGATAAAGGTAGTCTTATCTAAATCGTCTTCATCCATGAATATTTGATTATATCTAGAGTACATGTCCATAAAACTCACTAATTCATGCCCTGGTGTAGCACAAACCATCTGATCTATACGAGGCAGGGGAAGTTGTCCTCGAGATAAGATTTGTTTAGATTAGTAGATTCAATACACATACACTATTTTCTATTAGCCTTGGGGACTATCACCATGTTATAAAGCCACTCTGAATAGTGAACCTCTATGATGAACTCTGTTGACTGGAGTTTCTTAACCTCCTCTTCGATAAATCCGTACTTCTCCCTTGCATAAGATCTCATCCTTTATTTCACTAGCTTTCTTTTGTCATCAATGTTTAATTTATGGCAGATGACCTTAGGGTCTATTTCTGGCATATTTTTATGGATCCATACAAACACACTCTACCTCTTCCTTATAAACTCTATCAGTTTCTACTTCACCTCTTTATTTAGCGAAGAGATGATCTGGAAGATTTTTACTGGCTTATCCTCATTAAGAACAATGGATTCTACCTCTTTCACTGCTTCATATTTCATTATCTTCTTCTCGTTCCTTGAGTCGAGAGTATCAATGTTATATAAGGTGGTGAGTTTTTTATGGGCCTCTCTATGCTCGATTGAGATGAAGTAACATTCCCTGTCCTCTATTTGATCACCTTTGACTTACCCTACCCCATAAGGGGTCGATAATTTTACCATTTCATCTATTATAGAGGGCACGACTTCAAACTCTTTAAGAGCTATAGGACCTAGGATGATATTGTAAGCCAAGAATACATTTTCATACATAACAAATTAATGTACCTTTTTAATCAGATACCACTCCCAAAACATAATGTCGGTCGAGTTGTCACCGTCTACTAGGATCCTAAATACGTCATACCCATGGACTCTAATGCTAATTACCAAAGGGTGGTTATGAGGGGACAAGATGCCTTTAAAGTCTAATATGAAGAATCCCATGATGAGAGTATCCATATCGACTTTTTTAATCTTTCCCGACTTTATCTCAGAGGCACTCGAGTTGACCTCCATCTTCTTCGATGAAGATTTGGTTTCTAATACATGTGCTTTGCGGTTGGTCGGCTTCGACCTTCCTCTAGCCATTCCCCACTGATCATCTTGACAAAAAATGAAATTATATTACAATGTCCCTTCAGTTATGGGATTTTTTATGGGAGATCAGGGTCTTTTACACGATCATCATCATCATCAGACTTCCTATTCGTCTTATCAACAAGATATTGTCTCCTCGGTCTCTCGTCTCTCGACCCACCATGTCTTTTTTGAGCATTATCTTTGGAACTAATTCGGTCTATGTACTTTTAAATCTTCCCTTTCTTGAGCATTTTCTCAATCTCATCGTTCAATGCAAAGAATTTGTTAGTGGTATGGCCTTGATCTTGGTGAAAGTCACACCATTTGATTTTATCTCTTTTGTGAGGAGGAGACCTCAGATTTCGGGCCTACTCAAAGCTCTATCATCCATAATTCCATTTAGAATCAGATTAGGGCTTACAGTAAGAGGAGTGTAGTCCGCAAACTTAACGTCATCAGACCTCTTTCTCACGTTCTTTGTCTTAGCTTTATAGGATTTACCTCCACCAGTATCTTTCTCATCCTTTTCCTTGGCCTATATGGCCTCCTCCACATTCATGACTCTCCCGACCATATCTAGGAGTTTTGCAATGGATTTTAGAGGATCTTCGACCAACTTCCAAAGTAATTTTCCCTATTTCAGTCCTTCCATTAGGGTATTCATAGTAATGTTCTCCTCGTAATCTTAAAAAAATCTATCTTCTCTTTATGTAATCTTGGAATGTAGTCCCTGAGAGAATCGTTCTTCCCTTGCTTTACATACAACATATGAGTAGCCTTTTTGGGGGGCTTCACATCAAAAAAAATATTGTGAATGATTTGCTTAACCAATTGCTTGATGTTATCTATGGATTTATTGGGAAAATAAGTGTACCAGACATGATCTGCACCAGTTAGAGCACTGGAGAACTCTTAACATCTCATCTCAATAGAAACTGAGAAAATTTCGACCATAGATTGGTACATCTCTACATGATGAACATGGTTTTTGATCCCATCGTACTTTGGTGTGACAACTGGAAGCTTGAACTTGGTTGGGATTGTGTAGCTCACTATTCTTGCAATAAATAGAGACCCTTCCATATATCCTCTTTGCATGGGGTATCGACTTTTTAAGAGATCACCGATTTTGTCCTCCAGACTCTGAATGGAGTTATTCCATGACTTTTCGACCCCTTCCTCCTAACCTCCCTCGGTTGTAAAAGGATTATACCTTGCTCCTTCTTTGTCGGTTAGGAACTTTACGGGTTCTCTTATAGATGTCCTTTGATAGTTTCTCACTTCTTTTTGTTCCTCCTCTCGACCATGTGGAGGTCGACGTTTAACACATCCTCTATTTCCCCTAAAGCCTGCAGTATTGTGTGATTTGGAGATTTGGTCTCGTAGGTCACCAACTGGGCCGAATCGATTGAAGGTCGACCTCTACTCAATCTATCAAGTGCTGAAGCCCGAGGTTGTCCATCTCGGCTCAGCCTTTCACTTTTTCCCCTGTTAACTAGTACTGGATGCATTGTATTTCTAAAAGTCTCATAAGGATCCCTGTATTCATCCTCATCACAATACTGGTCATCTTAGAATTCTTGGACTTGTCCTAGTCAATGCGTCTTTACTGCTGTGTCACTTCTTTGTGTGGGTCTGGGGGTGGCCCCCTCTGTCGCTCGAGACATTTTCTTGGCGGCCGAATTTATTATTTTTTCTATAACACTGGTGGGTCTAGCTATCATAGTCTGACTGAATATTATTCTTGCATTTTTTGTTGGCTGACCGCCAGTGAGCGCAGTTCTGCTATAATCTCAGCCATCTTTAACTGAGGAGGTATTTGGATGGAGTTGGGACTAGCACCATGAGGCAAATTAAAGGCTATTAAATTCGGTGGATGAACAAAATAAAGGATGAACTTGATGAGCTATGTGAGTTAGAAAAAATCTTGAAAACCCTAACAAGAGCTCTTTCAATGGTGAAATAGATCTAACCAAGTGTGGAACTAGATTAACACTAGAGAATCAAGTGATAAACAAGTTAAAAATGAAGTGGAAGAAGATGAATAACCTTCGTTCCTACAGATGGAGCCAAAGTGATGACGCTAGAAAGTCACCATTTGAATTTGTATCTGCAGATAAAGCTCAACTACACACAACAATGGAGATGTATACAACAGCACAGCGAAGTAAATTTGAAGAAGGAGACAAGAATGAGAGGAATAAACACTAGCATATAAGTGGTTCAACCATTAAGCTCCTCTACTATGCAGGTGAGTGTGAATTTTACTATATGAATGGGCACTAATGGGTTGAGATAATACAACTCTTAATACTTTCTCTCTCTACTGTAAAAAAAAGTAAAGAATAGACTAAGGTTTGTCTTTTTGATCCTTTCTTCTGGGGAAGAAGATGGTCTTAAATAGTTCTTGGGGTGCACAATAGACCACTGAGCATGCAAGGTGCATGTCCTTGATGGATCCATAAATAGGATCTTGACACCTAACCTTCAGAAAGAGTAAGTAATGATAATAAAAATATTCCCCCATGTGCACTTGTGATTTAATTATAACTTCCTGTCCACATGGATTGGCCATGCTGAAGTCCTGTGTAACACATGGTGGGGTTTTGTTGAGTGAGGTCTCGGCTAGGTTAAGTATGAGACCTCCAGTTTTTCGTTCGACTGGATGTTTGAGAATGCTGAAGTATGGTCTCAGCTTCTAGTGTAGGACAAGTCGAGATGGGAGTGTGTAGGAATAGTTAACCATTCGGTATGTCTCAGCTTAAGAGTTTGGACGAGACCATGGTTAATTTTGTCGGATCTTAATAGAAGCTCTGTTCTATAAGCTTGGCCTTGGTCGAGTGAGTCCCAGTCTGGGACGAGGTATATCTAATAATGGGATTACTACCAGGGTTAAACTGTTGAAATAATTAGACGTCAGTAGCTGTGTCAACCTTCATAAGATCAGCATCCCATCCTTCTTTAAAGGATGACACTTTTAAAAATTTGACTTGTAAGATCCACAGTGGTAAAGGTCTTATCCCCACCTCGAGTATAAGCATACTCTTTTTCCTACTCAAATTGGCCTTTAGGCCCTGGTATTTTCCCTCCACATCGACAACTTTCTATTCAGCCTGCTCGACCTTCTTAGCAGCATCCTCGACAGTCTTTAAGGCTTCCTTCTTTTCTTTCTCAGCCTTCTTTACTACACCCTTCCATTTTTCCTCATCTTTCAAGTGCACCTTCTTGGAGGCATCAAAAGAATCTTCCAAGCCTTTAAAAGTGACTTCAACATGAAATGAAGAAACCCTTAGCTGGTCGTATCTCCTGTGGATCTGATTATAATCGAACAAAAACTGCAGAACCCAAAGGCAAACAAATTAGTAAATCATAGCATCAAAATATAAATTGGTGAAATAAAGCCAACGGATGAGATCATTACTAATGCCAGGTTATGGTTGGCCCTCTCAAACAATCTTTCCCTTGAAAGAGGAACAATAGCAGACTCATCAATAAGAAGGACGCATGAGCCTATCAAACCTCTAGCAAAACTAGGGTTCAATGCCACAGAAGCAACACTAGTGGGATCATGGTCGACTCGGCTCTTCTTTGCCACCTCTTGACGGTCAATAGGTCATTTATTCAATCTTATAGATTGAGTTTCTTAGGTTTTGATCTCTTTTAGTACCACTATCACATGGCACTTGGAACTTCGCTCACCAACATTCTTCTTCTCGACTGGGTTACAAATATATTAAATAGTGGTCCCCTAACTAAAACAATACATCAACTCTTTTACTCCTATATGTGTTACAAATAACTCAATTTTGACCATGTTTACTCCTCTCCACGTATTTGGGGCCACTTGAGCCATGACTATATCAAAATATTGACAAAACTCGAGAAATAAATGATTAGGCGGGAAAGTTACTCCAAACTCAACTACAAATATGGTTGGAATCCAAATTACCATCATTCGAAGAACATAAATCACAGGGGACAGTAAGCAGTTCAGTTATTACCTAATCATGGATCCTTCATTTAACCCTAAACTTCTCCAAGGTACTGCTATTCACAATGTACAACATCTTAAAAACTCAGAAGGGAAAAGATGAGAGAGGGGAGATTATTATAATGCAAAACAAACACCTTGATGAAGTTATTTCGTTAACAACAATGTAAAAGATATACAATAAAGTGAGTTTGAAGTTCATGGTGAAATGAGATTGAGGGGGAAGAAACCTTCTACAGGTGGAGTGATGACTCTTAAGCTCCGAACTTTGAAATTATTAAACATACCAAATGTTTTAAATATTGACGGTATCCCATATCCCCAGATGTCCAAAAGACCAGCATATCGTTAGACGGTTCATTATTTTTCAAACTATTTACAAAATTGCCACTGCCTTAGTGTGACAGATTAAAAATTACATGTCCTTAAGGTCGGCTGCCGACTAATTCCCTCATAAGGCGTCGAGCAGCTTCAAAGAAGAATACTTCATCCTTTTAATGTCCCATTAAGTATAAAGTATTGGGAGCTTTTGTTATAGCCTAAAATAATTAGGCTAAGTGGACCAATAAAATAGGGACACTTGTCAACATTACCATTGGACCCTTAAATAACAGATAAACTCGATAAAATTAGACATATCATGGTCTACCGTCTAGCCGACCACGCCGTAGAAGATGAACCATCATTTATATGACTAGCCACATGTGGGATATTCAACAGCCACCACGTATTTGCACGTGAACAAATATCTAGCTTCATATCGTCGTATGAAGATGTAAATACCTACTATATAAAGGAATTTCATATCCTTAACTTCCAACTGCTATAAATAGATTACTACTAGTAGTAGATGGGGGATAGAGCTACTTCATTCTAACCCTAAATATTGTTACTAAGTGATTTGTACTAAATCCTAAACCTATAATGACATTACCTCGTGGGTGTAGGCACCATTTTTGGGTTGAACTAGGTAAGAACTATTATGTCTCTTTACACTTACTTCCTTTCTTTATTATTACATATTTTTCTGAAATTATAAGTTTGGGTAACTTGAGCTATGATCATTCCCAAAATATATAACCCAAATTTAGACATCAACACTCCCCCCTGAATCCAAAATATATCCTTTTTTTGTCACGTATAGACAAAGTGAAGAATCCAATAGTATCAAACATCATCAATCCAAGAAAATAATATCAAAATGAAGTGGGGGCAACAAAATATCTCAAACACCCTCCTAACAAGCTCCTCTAAAAAATCTAACAGAAGTAGCAAAGATATTGATGGCTCTTTCATAAGCGACACAATTATGATCTTTATAAAATATCTAACATAAGTAGCAAAGATATTGAAAGAAAGTGGGTGTAAGTCAGTGGGTGGCTAAATGTAGAATGATGGTAGCTGCCAATTATCAACCTCACGTAGACCACAATGTGGGGAATAGGTCCTTTGCGTCTATGGTTGCATTATCTTCTTTTTGCGGCAAATATGTAGTCTTAAAAAACCCTTCTTTGTATAAAGGAGAACCAACAATCATTTTTTCCCAAGAGGATATTGAAACTTCGGCCAAAACTTTCAAGCATGCCCTAGTGGGGAAGTTCTCCAATGGTAGACCATCAATGGAGGTGATTAGATAGATTTTCCAAACATTTTCTCTCAAGTCAACTTTCACTATTGGCTTGATAGACCACAAACACATACTTATCAGATTGAATCATGAAAATGACTTTGCAAGACTTTGGACGAGAGAGTATTGGTAGATAGGTAATTACCCTATGCGAATCTTCAAGTGGTCTCCTGACTTTAAAACAGACATGGAGAGTAGTATTTCTACTATTTGGATTGCTTTCCCTCAATTACCTATCCATTTTTTTCTCTAAGACTTAACTTTATTCCATTGCTCAACTGCTGGGAACTCCTTTGAGAATGGACAATTCCACCCCTGAAATCTATCGCCCCAGTTTGGCTAGAGTCTGTGTTGAAGTGGACCTATTAAAAAAATTATCCAAGGGGGTCTGGATAGGATGCAGAACTAAGGGTATCTATCAAGAAATTGCTTATGAAGAATTTCCATTGTACAACTCCTATTGTTTTGAGAAGGTCCACAGAGAGAGGAACTGTTTAATTAAAACATGTAGTAAAGATTTAAATAACCAGTTTTATCAGGTGGACAAGGCTGAAGCAAAAGGTCAAAGCAATGATATTGGTTCAAGAAATCCCATCTTGCCACAAATTATGGCCAAAAAGCTAATCAAAATCAATGTTAGTCCGCAATTGACCTTTGCAATGAGGATCACAAAGGTCCCAGTTTTACTATATCTACAGGAATGATCAAACATGGTTTGATCCAGCAGCTCTGCATACTCCAACAGTGTCTCCAATGATTAATTCAGGTATCAGAATTCCTATTTAGGTGACCGAGGATAGAAACATCGATTACAATAAGGCGCCAGAATTTGTTAAAGCTCTTTTTTCGGAGATTCAAAAAAATGAAGTTGTTAAGCTCATCTCTTCTGGCGCAACGGATTGAAAACCTCCTATAAATAAGGGACATAAGTTGACCATGTGGATAACATAGAATAGTTTCAAGATATAGCCGTCATCTATGGGGAAATTGAAAAGGTCCAAAGTTTGAATTAATCAGCAATGTAGGTCCTCCCATTTTTTCAGAGAATAAAAACTATCAAGATGAAAATATTTTTAATTTGGATTAGAGTCCCGAAAAGAAGGAGTAGGACTTTACACAGTTAAATGGTACAGTCAACTCAATAATGGGTGGTAGTATCATTTCCAAAGAATTGGAAGAATGTAATCACGTGATGTCAACAAAATTTGAGGACGTGGTAATTAAAGACCCCGATATTGTGGACATCTCGAACCAACCGTCTGAAACTGATATCAATAATTAACATCATGGATAATCTGTTGGAAACCCAAAAAAGAAAAAATAAATCTATATTCAACAGTTAATCTAACGTGAGTCCATCGTATCAATAGGAGATAAACTTGTTTTGCGCAATAATGTATTTGAGACTTTATCATCTGATGAAGACTCCAAAAGTGATAAAGATATGACTCCTTTAGAGAATATTAAAACAAGTGATGAGTTATCCCAAGTTAATCCTATTAGTATTCAAATTCACGATGATCGCGTCATTGATTTATTCGTGGATCTCTCCAAACTCGATTCAACATCTGTGGTGGATTCCGTACTCATCTCGAATGATGTAAATTCTACCGCAAAAAAAGACAATTGGAAAGTCATTCGCAAGCGAACGTGTTCAAGAAATCGTAGGACCTAAATGCTTTTTAAATTGGTTTTATATTGTTGTGTTCTTTTTGTCTATTGGATTGTTCGAGTTCATAAATTTTCCGTGGTTTGCAAGATCTTCTTTCACTCTGCCCAATTCTTTTGCGCTTTTAAGAGTCACATAGGAGAGGTTTTTTCTCCTAATTATTTATAAATAAATTTATTTTCTTGTTAAAAAAATAAAAATGAAGTATGACTCAAATAAAATTAATGATATATAAAAATCATGGAAATGTGAACATCATTGCCATATATAAATAAGTGCAAAATCCATATCTCAACATAATTGGAAAATCTCAGCATCATCTAAACTAGCAAATATCGACATAAATATATATTATATAAATCAAACGTGCCAAAATAGAGATAAATAAATACCAATACAATGTAGTGATACCAGAGAAACTATGACATAATAACATCCCAAGCATGTCCACAAACCATCCATAATATTAAAAGATAAATCTCTCTCTCTCTCTCTCTCTCTCTCTCTCTCATGTAATTAAAAATATCCTCAATGCATTAAACAAACTATGTCTCTCCATCATCACCATTAACATGTATATCATCACCACCATCTGATCCACCAACTCATGATGGTGCCTGCACTAACCCTCCTCTCTCGAGCATGCATCTTCTAATACTATTACTCTCTCATTTGTTCCTCCTTAACCGCTCTTAGTTGTTAATGCTCCATCATATACATGGACTATTTTAGTATTTGAGTTATGATTTAATCTTGTTGTAATAATGACTTTGTGATCGTACTAAAGTGTGAATCAAAATATTAGTTGATGTGCTAGGTAATAATGACTTTGTGATCGTACTAAAGTGTGAATCAAAATATACATGCTTAATTATTTTTTTTTGAAATGAATTTTTCAAAAAATAATTAAGCATTGTATTAATAGTAGACAAAATATATAGGATCAAATACCAAAAAGTCCCTAAAACATTTTTTAATACACATTTAGTCCAAGCGTTTTATTTTGTACCAAAAAGTCCCTTATTCTCTTATCTTTAAAGGTCTGCGCCAACGGCATGTTAAAGCCTTTTTGGCATGGTGAAAGACTTTTTGGTGCAAAATAAAAAGGCTTGGACTAAACGTGTATTAAAAACATATGCATTATCTATTTGTACAAAGAATGCTTTCATAATCTCTAGGGTATTTAAAACACCCAAAGGTCATAATTTCTTATTTACACGTACTTTGAATTTAGGAACTATCTTTTTTTAAAATAGATTATGTACATTTAGGACTTAAAATCATATTGATTATCGATATAGGACAACAAACATTTTGTTTCCATTTTTAGTCCCTATTTTCAAATTAAAGGGACACGTGGCATGCGGTGATTGGTTGACATTTTATGAATATGGGTTCGCGCCAGTGGCTTTATTCAAAACTAGGGACTAAAACTATAAATAAAATGTTTGTTGTCCTATTTCCAAAATACATATTGCAATAGGTACTAAACTTACAAAGCCCCCTTTTAGAATTCAAGAAAATTAATAAAACATACTAATTTGTATACATGTATATGTTTGTAATTTGTATAGATGTATGTATATACAACTTACTCTAAAATGAAATAAATTTACATGTACTATAAAGGAAAGAATCAATGACACAAAGTAAACACCTTAACGTGTAAAATGATTATTCCAAACGTCACATCCACGCATCGCGCGAATTTACACCTAGTTGTATCCAAAACTGTTGTTCAGGATACGATAGTTATAATAAAGGTGATGACTACGTGGTGGTTTCCTATTATAAAATTTTATTGTGGTCTGGTGAATGGATTTATAGAAATCATAGAATGGAGTGCCATAGTCAGGGGTCCTCCGGAACTGGGCATAACAATCCTAAAATGGTTTCGAGGGAAACCAAAACCTTCCCACCCCTCAAATTATACATTACTAACTTCCCACCAACTCTCTCATAGTAATCAAGCCCTTGGAACTCCTCCAAAACTCAAAAAAGAGAGACAACGACGAATCATATATTTTCTTATACCATGTAAGAAGAAGTTTCATAAAGCTGTATCGAATTCGAGAAGGATCAAGCTCGACACCCTTGAATCATCTCTTGTTCCTTTCCTGCCAAATGGTCTAAAAAGTACAATGAGGGACCATGAACCAAACCACCCACGGACCAGTCTAACCCCTAGGCCTCCTCTAAGCCTCCAGCACCTCTCACACTGAACTAGGCATAACCCAATCAATCTGTCTTAAAGAGGAAAATAAATCCCAAAGACCCCTAGTCATCTGACAGTGTAGAAGAGGGTGATTGGTAGTCTCCTCCTCCTTCTTGTAAGGACAACATCTACTAGTCATCCTCCTTCTTCTGTTATGAAGCCCCTCAATAGTCAGGATGGCCTACCTGGTAGTGGTCCATACAAAGAAGTAAACCTTTGGAGATGGATGGCACTTCTAGATGGCCTTCCACGGAAAAGAAGCACCCCCACGACCCCTCAACACATAATAATGACTCTTAACAGAAAATAGGCCATCCTGAGAGCACGTACATCTCAACCCATCTACCCCCAAAGACGGAGATGGCGACACCCTCAGCCATTCAAAAAACTCCTCCGCCTCATCCAGCTCCCAATCCCGGAGATCCCACCTAAGCTTCGGGTCCCACGCCCCCCGATCCCCTATTCTCCTCCTATGATCCTCAACTAACCCCTCTCTATCTCTAGAAAGTCGAAACATTTTTGGGAACCGAACCTCCAAAGGGCCCCCTGCACCCCACTTATTCTTCAAAAACCTGGCATGGCTCCCATTCCCGAGCAGAAAGGAGGTAATCAAGGCAAACATCCCCCATCTAAGCGCAATATGTCTCCACCACCCCACCCCTTGAGTTGAGTGCCCCACAATAGGACCCCAACCATGTAGACCCACCCCATGCCTACCGACCACCACCATCCTCCATAATCTTCCACCTTCCCTATTAAATCGCCACAACCACTTCCCCAGTAAAGCCTGATTGAAATGAGATAAGCTCCTTACCCCAACTCCACCCTCTATCAGTGGTCTGCACACTTTATCCCAACTCACCAAGCAATATCTAAATTGATCTTCATTCCCTCTCCATAAAAAATCCCTTATGAGCTTCTTGAGCCGCTTGCCAACGGTTCCAAGTAAAGGTAGAACAGACAAAAAGTGCGTCGGAAGGCTAGAAAAAACACTTTTGATCAATGTCAACCGACCACCTTTAGATAGGTAACTATGCTTCCAATCTGCTGACCTCCTATGGACCCTCTCCAGGACTGGAAACCATATCGTAGAAGACTTAAACTTAGCCCCTAAGGGGAGGCCAAGTTTAGTAGAAGGGAGAGAGCCAACGCGACAGTCGATAATACTAGCCAAAAAGCCCACGTCGCCCACCTCCCCTACCACAATCAACTCACTCTTACTGGGGTTGATACGTAAACCCGATACTGCCTCAAAACACAACAGAAGCAATCGAAATTTTCTCACCTCATCCATGGACGACCCACAAAAGATAATGGTATCATCAACAAATAGAAGGTGAGAGACCTCAACACAATGGGAGACAATATTCCCAATTAAAAAGCCCTAGATCCGACCACCCTCCACCAAGCGACTCATCATCCAAGAGAACGCCTCCATAACTAGGATAAATAGTAAGGGGGGCAACGAGTCACCCTGCCTAAGACCACGCGAACTCGAGAAGAACCCTTCAGGAACACCATTAATAAGAACATAGAAGTTGACACAGGAAATACACCTCTTCATCCACCTGCACCACGCTCCCCAAACCCCATGAGCATATATAGGAGGAACTCCCAGCTCACATGATCGTAAGCCTTCTCAATGTCGATCTTGCAAATGATACCAGAAACCCCACATCTCAACCTGGAATCTATACACTCATTCACACAGCATCAAGGATCTGACGACCACTGAAAAACGCGTTATGCACATCCGAAATAAGAGGATCAATCACCTTTCTAAGTCTAACTGAAAAATCATTAGAAAGGAGCTTATACACACTGCCAACCAAACTAATGGAAATGAAATCTCTCACATATATGCCCCCCCTTTCTTAGGAACCAAAGTAATAAATGTGGCATTCAGGCTCCTTAGAAAGTTGCCCCTATCATAGAAATCACTGAAGACAGTCATCACATCCACCCTGAGCACCTCCCAACAGTGTTGGATAAATGCCATAGTGACTCCGTTCGGACCAGGTGCCTTATCCCCACACATCGCCCGCAAAAACTGAACCACTTCCTCTTCTATGAACATCCTCTCCAACTGACCCACATCATCCTCTGAAATTCTCTCCACATGAAGCCCATCCATCTTTGGACACCATGGATCCTCCTTCGTATACAACCTCTCGTAGAACTAACTGATCTCCTTAGGAACCTCACTCTCCTCGGTATACTCCACTCCCCCTACTACCACTTTCCCGATATGGTTAATGCGACGATGAGAGTTAGCCTCTTTATGAAAAAACATTGTGTTACTGTCCCCTTCCCTAAGCCAAAGAGCCCGAGACTTCTGTCTCCAACTCACCTCCTCCTTCCCTAATTTTCTCGACTCTCGCTTCCCTTTTCTCCCCCGATAGACCGCCCACCCCTTTTTTTTCATCGAGAGACCGGATATCCTCTAAAATCCTCTCAATAACTCCCTCACAAAACCAAACACATCTCTATTCCAGTGAATGATATTCCCCTTGAGACGAAACAATTTTGTCAATAGTTGGAAGCTCGCGTTCCCCTCCACCTCATACCCCTGCCACCACTCCTGCACCCTCCCTAAAAAATCTTCCTCCTTTAATCACATATTCTCAAATATAAACGGGGTCCTTCCCCTATGCCCCCTCCACACTCTAGTAAAATAGGTGAGTGATCCGAAGTCACTCTAGGTAGGCAAGATTGAGTGACCCCTGAAAACTGCTCCTCCCATTCAGTAGAGACTAAAAACAAGCCCATCCAAGAGAGCGAGTGCTCGTCCCTATGACTGGATTAAGGGAAAATAACTCTCACCAGAGGTAGGTCAATCAACTCCAAATCAGCGATAAAGTCCGAGAAGTCCCGCATAAAGGAGTTTGACCTTCCCCATTGTTTCTCTCAGAGGGGAACTGAACGATGTTTTAGTCTCCACTTGAACACCATGGAACGCCCCAAACACTCCTGGCCCCTGCTAATTCCTACCATAACTCCCAACGAGCCGAGTCCTCCACTGGCCCTTACACCCCAGAGAAACTCCAAATGAGACCATCCTCCACACACCTGAACAAGCACGAAAGAGACCATCGACCAACTAGGACATCAATTTTTTCTACCGATCTATTTTGTCACATCATGATCACCCCTCCAGATGCCCCCTAAGAGTCCAAATAACACCACTCTACCCTACGACCCCCCCCCCCCCCAAATAGACCAAGCCAACTCCTATTCCATAGAACTCAATTTCTTCTCCTGAAGACAGACAATGTCCGACCTCCATCGTGAAATTGCCCCACTAACCACTCCCTTTTTATCGAGGTCATTCAAACCCCGCACATTCCAAGAAATGATTCGTAACTTCATTGGAAAACGTATGAAACCCCACCCACCCCCCTTTTTACCACCTCTACTCTCTCCCTCCACCTCTCCTCTATGGTACGAAACAACGTAAGAGCCTCCTTCTCATTTCCCTTAAAATTTAACCCTAGGAATTTACTAAATCCACCTATCACACTAGACACTCACTCCTCCGTCTCATCCTCACTAACTCTCTAGGTACCCCTACCTCTGAACACCTCTCCTTACCCCTCCGATGCCCCGAGATCTACCCACAACCTAGGGGACATGACAACCACACTACCCAAATTGTCCTGCCCACACAATACTTCCCCAGAGGTTCCAGACAAGACCTACGCAACCCCCTACCTCCTCATATCCTACACCCTCCTCCATGATTGTACAACACGAGCCAATACTAAATGGTGACAAATCGGGCAAGCAACCAACCACTCTTACCTCGAACATGCTAGAATTGGGACCGCACCAACCACACATGCCTCTCCTACGGATAGGCTATATTTGCCTTCATCAACCACTCCTTTCCCCTTACTCTCCCTTCTAGGCCTATGAATTTTTCTAAATATCCCATGCTTTAACACCTTGCTCGAATTAAGACAAGGACCCATTTTTTTTAAAATTGGACCCATGTTTACCATTTTTAACAAATATGGGAACATAACAATTAGCCTTACTAATATTAACAGGACCACGATTATCTAAAGCCAACTCAAGGCTTGACACACCTTCTGCCAACAAAGGGAGGGGCCCACTAGAGCTAGAAGTAGTCAAAGGAGCTGCATTAATTGAAGCCTTACCACTACTTAAACCAGGACATGACACCCCTACCAACTCAAGTGACAACTGTACCTAGGCCTCCTGCATTCCAATCCCATCACCCCCAGATGATGCAACCAAGTTGCCCGTTTCGCCCACTTTCTGACCCCACCCAAGGGAGCCACCAACCAAGGTCTTGTCTGCCACCCTACTTCCCACCTTTCCTGCACATTGTACCTTAGCATGTACACGTTCCAATAGACAACCCACCTGCTCCTCGGAACTGCTCTTACCCAGAGAGGAACAACCTACTGGAGCTGCTGCCCTTTGCACGATCTGAACTCTACCCTAATTATGAACATCCGAGCTACTGTGTAATGGCTTGGAGGAATCAGGCAAATGAATGGTGGCCAGAAAAAATATAAACTTACCTAGAACTTTACCACCTAAAGCACTGCTGCCCAAATAGGACTGTGCATGATCCTTTGAAGCCAGAGAGACAGCCCCACCAGAAACCTTCTGAACTACTGGATAAGAATGACCCAGTCTAGCCATGAAATGGCCATCCACTTTCTTGTTTCTCTCCTACACACTACCCGTCTCCTTAGGGATGTCGTCCCCACCATAATAACACGTAGGGGGAATCTCAACAAAGACTGGAAACACAAAAACCCAGCCACCCGCCTTAATGGAGATATTCTCAGGAATACTCTCATGCCCCATAACTAGAATCCTAGCCCACCTTAGCTCTATTCCCGCCTGAGTATCATCATCAATACTCAAGAAGCCTCCACACCAGTTGCTAATAGCCTGAAAAACCTCCACACCCCACAAATGGAGAGGCAAACCGTCAACCCTAATCCAGCGACTAGAGGGACTCCTACCATTCTAAGAATAGCAACCCAGTGGATGCCACTTATCCAGGAACAAGTGATCTCCATGCAAAAACCACAGTTTCCTACCCAAGATCCTATTCTCTTCTACCTCGGAAGAAAAAATGAAGCAAACTAAAGAGGACTTCAGTAACCTCACCACCACTCCAGCACCCAAACGCCAATGAGTGTTAACACACGTCTTCATATTTTCTAATGATGGTGGTAAGCACACTGCATTACCAGCTCTACCCACCAAAGCTCTTTTAAAGAAGCTAACTCTAGACAAACATGAGTCATCAACAATGGAGATCACAGGATCCAAATGAGGGTCTGACCGTAGTAATGAACTTTTTAATGAACTTAAGTGAACCAAAATAATGAACTTTTTAATGAACTTAATCACAGATTAAAATATGACCCAATCAATTTTAATTGCTTGTTGTAATTGGTGTACGCCAGTGGCAGCGAACACACATTTTTTGTAATATACACACACACACCTCACAAACCTTATCCCCCCGTACACCCACCCCATCTGACCTCCAACACGTCCTCAACTTGGCAGTCCTAAATCTCTCATCTAGCCACCTCTCCTCCCAAATCCTACCTCAGCTAACCATGTGCGCTTACCTAAACGTAATTGACCTCCACGTAATTGACCTTCACTTAAGAATCTCTCTCTCTCTCTCTCTCTCTATATATATATATATATATATATATATATATATATATATATATATATGAAAGGAAAAAGATGAGCGAAATACATACCAAATAAACCTCAAATCTAAGAAAAGATGACGAAATTGCGATGTCAAATGTCCGAAACCCAAGAATCCAAGACCCAAATTCAAAATAATGTGAGGAAATGTGTGGAGTTAAAGCTTGGGGATGCAACAATGGAAAACTAGGGTTTATAAATACCTAATCTCTCATTCGAAAAAATATGCCCTTGTTTGAAAGAGATCTCATTTGCACAACGATGACTTCATTAGAATGAGAGGGGAAACTCTCCTCAGTCACAACATAAGAATGACAAAATAAACTAACATAGCCTAGAAAAAAGAAAAAATGCAATAGAAATACAAGTGGCACTCACTACTGAACTATGTTAAATACATAAACCTCATACATGTAACCTAACATAAATGGGAATGGTCTAAAGAACTTATAAAAAACAACTTAGTGATGAATCAATGACACGAGTCGATCATACAAAATAAAGGTGAATTATTTTAGGTTCACGTTGATAATGAATGAAATTAATTGTGTGCATTAAGAAATTCAATAAGGTAAAAAAATTACACACTAAACAATAGTGTGGAAATCCATTGATCTTGGACTTATATCTTCCTCAAATTTATGATTTTTAGATTCTTCATTTTATTCACTTTAGACTATAACCTTCCATAAATATTGTTTAGGTGAAAATATAATGTCCACGTGCACAACACAATGAATTTATAATCTATGATTCCAAACAAATGAAGGATATGAGAAGAGAATGAAACACCGAATATACGTTATTAGGCTGACCTCAACCTAAGGGACGAGGGAGTTCTTTGATTACTTTGGGGAATTATATAAAATTACATAGGGTTATGTAGCTTCTTATCTAAACCTCACTCCACACTACAAAAGGCCTTAAATATACTCATATCTTACAATGTCTTTCCTAATTCATAACATGCACGTTGGAGATATTTGAATTTGATAAAGACAAATGTTTATCTCTAATGTTTCCATGTATTCTCACATTGCTCATTAATTGATATTACGAACCTCATGAATAAAGAAAGTGAAATACGTTTTAAGTAATTACCTATTGCCAAAGTATTAGGGATTCGAATTCTTTAGAGATTCTACGTCTAATGATGCAGATAATTTGGCTAATTGAGATGGGTCATTCTTTTATCACACTATACAAGCCGACTCTATACGTTCAATCATTTATCTGATCATTAATTTGTCATTCCTTTGTTTGTAAACCATCTTACCTCCTACCCATTGGTGACCGTGATGTTCTTCGTTCAGTGTAAGACTTGTCTAAAATACCCATCATTAATTATCCCATAAACTCTTTGTATTAATGAAGTTAATTAAAATAGTATTATGTGTAGCCAAAATGACCTCGTGCCACGTATTTGATTAATGGTGATGCCCAATGATTGTTGTGACAACATGATAAGTTTTGATTTATCGTGGTTATTTTAGGATCTTGTGCTGACGTTAAGATCAGTGTGGACATTTAGATTCGATGTAAGTCATTCCCAATGTGAGATGCCATTTGGATAAAGAACTATAATCATTACACGCCTGTCTACGTGTAGTATCTCGAGATGTGCATAGGCGAATGAATCCACCCCACGTTCCTTGATTGTGCGTATCGTTCGTTGAATGTCCCCAAAATTTTCATTTCAAACTTTAGCATCATGCATTGTTAATATGACCAGAGTTATTTCTTACTCTTCTTCTCCAGTTGCCTCATTTCAAATACATTTTCATTTTCAATCTTATGCTACATTATTTCTGTGAAATCCTCTTTCCTTCGCATCAGGGCCTTATGTTTGTAATTCTTAAGTTTGACTATATATTATGTATACATCATTATTTTTGTTCACTACTGGTATGCCTTCTTCCCCATATCTATTTAAGTCTATCGTATCATAGTTAGGGTTTTGTTTTTTACTTTACTGGGAATAATGACTTTGTATCTCAATTTCTGGAAGGTAACCCTTATATTTTGAACTTCAATGCTTTAGACTCCCCTATATCCCAATACCTTAAGTACCTTCAACCATTCGACCCATCTATCAACTTGTCCTATTAAGAGATGCTTCAGAATTCATGAGACCTTATAAATATAATTGATATTGAAGATGCCTATAAGTTTGAACACAGTGAGCGAAGGGCTTCTACTCTGGGGGACTCTTTGTCTAATGATACCAGTCTGATTCGTCCACCTAGGGTTTGAAATAATGGCCAAAAAGATAACCCATATGCTCCCTTACAAGCTGGATCATATATGAGTAACCCCTTCGGTCCTTAAATGACTACAAGTTATATGGACGAAGAGGTTGTGAATGAATAAGGAGAGGTATTGCCCTCCCAAGGTCTTTATCCATTCACCTGGATGATGAAACTGATCATGATTTGAACTCTTTCAAAGGACAAGTTTTCTTTTATAAACATTATTTTTAAGCCTAGCTCAGAATTTGCCTTCTAAGGCCTTATCATAACGTTCTTACCTTCATCATCCTTGATCCTTTTCAACTTATTCCTAACGCTTGGAGGATCTTGATCAGCTCCATGATATACTTTGATGACCTGTTAGATGTTAAACACCTATGATAGCGAGGGAATTACTAATTCTTTACAAGTTGATGGCCTCACAAGGGGTTGGTATACCCTAGCTTGTAGTTCGAAGGGCATCGAATTTCTTACCTCACTCCCTTCTTCTACCATAATTGGAGGCATCATTATTTGTACATTAAAGGACATGTATGGTACCATGATGACCGGAATGACCTTACAAGCAATTTATTTATCATTCCCTTGGTTTGTAATAAACCCGATCATAGCGGGCCAAGCTTATTTATTTTAACGTTAAGGAATTTTCTACCTGGTATTCATCTTTACTAGAAGCTCTTAGTACTGATCTCATATAAGAATTTTTAACGAACTTGCTGATATTCCAGATCCCTGATATAAGAGCATTTTGAAAGTTGTGAGCAAGGCCAGGCCGTTTAAATAGTTCTGTGATCTAAAAAGACTGAAGAATCTTGGCTTCATCACAAGAGGAGAAGAGGTTTAGGATCATAATGTCCTTTGTCTTCGGGATGACATTGAAGAGGGATGCCTCCTACTCATCCACTTACAATGTTTGTATTTCCCTATTTCTTTCTTTGGGTACAAATTGCACATGCCTAATAACCCTTTAACTTATTCTTCTAAAATGATAAAAAAAAATTATCTTCCTTCTTATCTTTGCATCTTCTAGAAAATGGCTCATTGAGGGTATCGTGTAGCACTCCAAATGCTGAACCGAGCACCGATCGCCCCTCATAATGTTGTTCCTCAGTCGAACCCCCCGTAGTTGACGTGAAACCCTTAGTTCAACAGACTGGGCTTGTTAAAATTATTCGTCATCTCAATGTGATTGATTATGCATTGTCCATCCAACTGGTGGATGAAAAGGCTCTTCAAAGGAGGAATCGATGGAAAAGGCCTTGGGAGGCTGAGAGCACTCCTACTTCTGCCCGACAAAGGTTGATTATTGATGAAGAGGAGGAACTGCCAAGGGAGAAAGTGTACATGTGGTTGTGGAATGGTCTAGCTCCCCCATCTTCGATATGATTATCTCGATGAGAACTACATTCCTTTCCATTATGTTTATCCTCCCAAAGACATTGTTCGATGGAGCGGGGGCCTGATCGATAATGCTAAAGAAATGATCCCATTAGGATCTATAGAAATGTCAAGCTTTTTGATAAGAACCCAAAAGTGTTTAAATAAAATCATAAATAGACGGGTTTTAATTGCTAATTCTCGGTATAATGGGTATTATGTGTGTTTATGTTTATCTTTAGGTCAAACACAGGTTGCATATTTAAAAGCTTATATCAAGGAAAAATGCGGTTAAAAACTGTTAAACCCAAGTCCGGTAGCCTAAGCCTTTCCTGAACCAAGCCCTAACACCCCAGCATGTCCCAAAATAACCCCTAGTGTGTGTATGTGTGTGTGTCATTATGTTCATATTTGATATATTTAGGTGTGCATTTTTAGTATTTTTATTTTATTAACATAGTTTTTATTTTATTTTATCTTTAGTCATGTATATTTTTAGAATTTTCATATTTTATTTGCATGCATGTAATTGCAAATATTAGGGTTCGAGTATTTTTTATGCGCGTTGAGTGTTTGTGTCTATATTTTCCTCATTTTTTTATTTTTTATTTGTCTAGTTTTTAGTTGATTTAATTTAATTATTGTTTTATTTTACTTTATTAGGTTAGTTTTATTTTTTTTTATTTTTGAGTTTTTTATTAGTTTATAGGTTAGAAAATTAATTTTTAGCTTTAATAGATTTTATTATTTTTATTTTTATTTTCTTTTATTTTAGTTTGATTTTGATTTTTTGTCTTTTACTAGAACTTTATTTTTATTACTTTTAGGTAGTGTTATTTTTATTTTTTAGGTACCTACACACATTATTTCCATACACTTAACTCACTCCCTAACCTACACCCTACATTGTATACACCTCACACACACACACCAAATCACCCCTCACCCCAACAACCAAATCCGATTCTGTCTCCTATTTCCTTACTATTCATCTTCACCTACACCCTCAAATTTCCCTTTCCTCTATAACCAAAAGCCCTACTAACACAATACATTCTATTATTTTAATCCATCTAAACCCATACCTTAAATCCACCACCTCATACCCACTAACCAATAACCCGATTTTAACCCCCATAACCATTTACCCCTTGGTCCAGCCCAAACCCTCCGATCCAGTGACCCACTAACCCCACGAATTCGAACCCTGCTCGAGACAAAACTTCGGCCATTACCTAACCTACAACCTACCTGACCCGCGACCACATCAACCCGAAAATCCTACGTGCTGCCACACTCGTGAACCAACTCCGACGAAACTCGGATCTTCCCAAATCCAAAACTCAAAAACCAACCTCAAGTGACCTTAATCGAACCCCATTTTCTTATCCAAACCTTAAACCCATACCTTCTCCTGTATCGTAGACCCACGAACCCAATATTCCTAAACTCACTTCAACTTCCATCTTTTAATCCGAATTCTACCTGCCAAGGATCCCAAACCAAATAAAAAATAAAAATAGGACCCACACATGTTTAAGACCTTTTTACCCTTTTAACCACAGAATTATTTAATAGAATTATAATGACTAATACGATGTCCGATAAATGGAGAAAGAGTGTTTTAGTACCTATTTATAAAAATAAATGGGACATACAAAGTTGTCCAAATTATCGTGGTATTAAATTAATGAGTCATACAATGAAACTTTTGGAAAGTGTGATTGAATATTGATTGAGATTGAAAAAAACAGTATTTGAATCAATTTGGGTTTATGCATGGGAGGTCAATAATGGAGGCAATCTATTTATTGAGGAGATCAATGGAGAGGAATAGGGAGAAAAAATGATATTCGTATGATTTTTATAGATTTGGAGAAGGCATATGATAGGATACCCAAAGATATAATATGGTGGATTCTACATAAAAAAGGAGTGACTTATAGGTATATTGATATGATCAAGGATATGTATGATGGGGTTATAAATACCGTAAGAACATCAGCAGGATAGAGTATTGAATTTTTAATTACTCTAGGTCTATACTAAGTTTTAGCATTATGTCATTATCTCTTTGCTCTTGTTATGGATAAGTTGACAGGATAAATACAAGATGATGTGCCATGGTGTATGCAATTTGTAGATGATATTATTTTATTGGATGAGACTAAGATGGGGATTAATGCTAGATTGGAACTGTGGAGAGAAAATCCAGAAATAAGAGGATTTAAAATAAGCATGACTAAAATAGAATTCTTGTAGTGCAATTTTAGTAGTAATAAGGAGACAAATGGAGATGTGGTGAAATTGGAGGGTCAAGAGATACCTATAAATGATCATTTTCATTATTTAGGATCGATTATCCAAAAATATGGAGATATTAGTGATGATGTTACTCATAAGATTGGAGCATGCTAGGTCAAGTGGAGAAGTGCTACCGATGTATTGTGTGATAGGCGTATACTTTTAAAGTTAAAGAAATTTTTTATAGGATGACCATTAGACCCGTTATGTTATATAGGACAGAGTGTTGGCCAACCAAGAAATAAATGTACGAAAAGAAGTGTGGAGGAGATGCAAATGCTGATATGGATTTGTAGTAAAAACCGAAAGGATAAACTTAGAAATAAACAAATTCGTGAAATGGTAAAAAGTAGCTCCTATAAAAGATAAATTTTGATGAAATCAACTTAGATGGTTTGGACATGTCAAGCATAGACCAATGGATGCTCCCGTAAAGAAAAGTGATTTAGTTATTATTGATAGTAACACAAGGGGTAGAGGTAGGCCTAAATTGACTTAGTGTGATATTATAAAAATGACATGATATCACGTGGGAAGATATTGCGCTGGAAAGACTGGAATGGAAAAATAGGATTCATGTAGCCGACCCCAAATAATTGGGAAAAGGCTTTATTGATTTGAGTTTAATATAAAACGATGGTGTAGAATTTATTTTTCCGGATGAATTGTAGTGTACAATTTTATAATTTGAGAATTTGTAATTTTTAGCAAATATCTCTCATTATTTAAGAGTCCATTATGAATTCATTTATATATTTTTTTAATTTTAGCAATAGTTTTAGTTTTCTTCTTATTTTGTAGTTTTTATTTTTGTGAGGGATTGTAATTGATATAATTTTGGATTATAATTGAAGAGTTGCTCTAATTCAAGGCTAAAGTGGGCTTGATATATTCCTCTTTAATTACTCTTGATTTAATCCTTGTATGCTTTTATTTGTTTATCTTATATCTTAGATGATGATTAATGAGGGCAAATATCCCATTTAAGGGATGAACTAAAGCCCTCACGAGTCCAATTTAGTTAGTTTGCTTGTTAGTATAATTTTGTTTATCTCATTTTCACTAATTAGCTTTGACATCTTAGTTATTACTTCAAAAATTAACATAGTTAGTTAATTGATAATCCCTTGAAAAAAAAATAATAATATGAAAATGAATATACACTTGTCTACACATATTTTATTCTTCATACATTAAAGTGGATTGACATCCTTACGTACCATTATACAATTTCATATTATGTTCGTAGGTTCAAAGGGATTTTGATTGGAAAAGATTTGCACCAACAATAACAATCTATACACTTAGAATAAATTTTCTTTTCCATCAAAGGGCTTCGTTGCCGGGGATATGAAAAAGATTTTCATCAAATGGCGTCGTTGCCGCTTTCTTGAACTTGAAGGCACATGTGAAGACTTGTATATGTCATTTTCATTTTTTAGTTGTATTTGTTATTTTTTCTATTCATAGAATTGGTTTTATTAGGTATTATTAAGGTGTGTATTGATTTGGGTGTATTTTTTACACCATCTGCTCGTAATAATTAAAAAAAGGAGAAAAGGGAAACGGGACAAGGTAGAGAGATCACCTTTTGAGTAGAATTTTGAAGCCTCTCTACTTTGGGTCCGTAGGACTGTCGGGGATGACTGAAGTTAGGCATACTTGCCCTGATCAACTCAAATTGGTGTTCAACCGACATGTGTAAAAGTTGTGGTAGGTACATTTCTTTATCACTCATGAATCTACTGCAAGCGAGTCCATTCCGTGTGTGTTTATTTTCTCCTATGTGATTTTTATTATTGCATTGCATTTATTTTGGATGGTTTGATGAATTAATGAACCTAAGACCTAAACTCGGTTACTGAAATGAGAAGGGATTTCATCACCTTGCTTAATCACTTAATTTCACTTACTTATTAACCCGTGTCATCATATAATTAAAACCAACCAACTAGCAAGCTAAGTAGGAACACATTTTTCAAAGGAGACGTATAAGAATCCGTGTTTTTCTCACCCGCGGAGTAATTAAAATTTGACTATCCACTCACCTAATTAAAGAAAAAATTGGCTACGTGCTAGTTAGGATTTTCCTTTGCTTGTACGTGTCTAATTAATCCTTTGGTAAGTCAATTTTGAGTGCTCCGCCCTTTAGCGTTTCAACGAGAGTCCGTTATCTCCCCTTTTTCAAAAAAAAAAAGAAAAAGAAAAAAATCCTAAAATATTTTTCATTTTTCTTATAAAGTCCAAAACTCCAAAAATATTTTTCATTTTTTGCCACGCCTAAATATTTCAACATTTTTCAAAATCCAAAAATATTTTTCATTTTCTCTTACAGTTTTTTCAAAAACAATTCAAAAATATTTTTCTTTTTCAATTTTTTTTAAAAGCACAAAAATATTTTCTTTCCTCTTCAAAATATTCAAAAACCATAAAAAACCTTTTTCTTTTATCTTGAAAAAACAAATAAATAAGGCCCGGGATTGGTGCTTCTTTACCTTCACCCTTGTCAATTTTATCCAACAAAAGTGGTGCTTCAGTCTTGTCTGGGGGTGACTCTCATCATCAAATTTTTCTCCTACATCGTGCTTTCTTAGTTCGTATCTTTAGGGTGAGAATAGGTTCGGTCTTGATGAAGAAATTAAACTTAGCTCTACTGGGAGGCAGCCCGCTGTTTTTGAGTATGAGTCTTATCCTATTTTGGGGTGGTGTTTAACACCACCTAATGCTTTAGCATGTTTTTAGACTTCAACACATTTTAGTCTGTCACTTATTCAGGTTTCATCTTGGATAAGTATGGTCAAGTTCAATAGCGGTTAAATGTGGTAATCTCTTTCCTTCCCTATGCTCTCAATTTTAAAAATAATTTTTATTTAACATTGAGAACGATGTTCCTTTTTGTTTGGGGGTGGAGAATTTTATCAAAATCATGTCTTTTGAAAAAAATTCATAAACAAGATTTTATTTTTAAAATATTCATGCAGTTTCTTTCATCTTACTCATTGGCATGAATTTTCTATCATCCATCTTTTAAGTCTGGGAATAGAGCTAGAAGATATTTTTTTTTCTAAATATCTTATGTAATACGTATCAAGGAATTTTTTACCACGAATTTATAGAATCAATAAAATTTGTATACTTATCACGTCACTATGGTTTAGAGTTGAAGAGTACTACAATTTTTTAAAAAAACTAAAGCATCACCAGTGGAGACTTTAACTTGTGAGATTCGTGCCTTTCATACTTTTAGAGAGTTTTACGCAATCTTCGAGTCACAAATTGATTCAAATTCCTTTGGGTCCGCACTTAAATCATTGAATGATCTTATTATTCTTTACTAAATTTTTGGCTTGATCGCTGAGAACGACATCACTTTCGAGTTGTAAGAAACACGAATCTTGAAGTTTGTCCCAATCACCAGACTTTCACACATACACCAACCAAATTCCATTTTATCATACATTTATTCTCATCCATATACCTTTCAATTTCCATATAATCTCCATATACCATACTACCCATTTTCATATCAACTCTATTTTCCACCCACTATGTTGAAAAAGAGAAAGTAAAAGGAGAAAATCCATCATAGACAAGGTTCTAAAAGACGCGGGGCGTGATCGAGGCGTGGAGGCCAAGCCTTAAGCCTTAGAAGCCTAGGCGGGCCTAGGCGTGAAAAGGCGTTTAGGTCTTTTTAATATATTTTAATATTTTTTAACCATAACAAGGCTATTAAAATACTAAACTTGTACATATCCTAAAAATATGTCTGAATATTTGCAAATAAAAATACTATTTGATTATTTTGGATTAGATAATGGTCCGGTTTGTAAAAAATCCTTAAAAGGCGATATCGTTTCACTAAAGCACTGTTGGTTTTAGAGAAAAAGTACGCCTTAAGGGTTTTACTAAGCATAAGGCGTCAAAATCTTAAGGCGGGGCGTTTCTCCCAAGCCTCAAGCCTAGGCGGAGCCTAGGCGGGTTTTTTAGAACAGTGATCATAGAGAATGTTTGCATTTTTAGACAATATCTCTCCCATAGTTCAATTCATATGGAGAAAAACTTAGACACAAATCTATGTTGGGGTTATTTGAATTTTTAGAAGATTTATCTATGACATTGATGAGTATTTGGAAAAAAAAGAAAGTAAAAGGAGAAAATCCATCATAGAAAGTGTTTGCATTTTTAGCAAATGTCTCTCCCATAGTTAGATTAAGATGGAGAAAAGGTTAGATACAAATTTATATTGGGATTATTTGTATTTTTATCAGATTTATCTGAGACATTGATGAGTATTTGGAAAATTCAAAAAGAAAAAGAGAAAGTTTGTAGTCAAGTTCTTGTAAAATAAATATATTTTTTCCTCAAGTGTAATAAACTCTTCTCAAATCTCCATCATATCACCATCCTACCTCATCTCATCCCATCTTTATCATTTCAAATCCCCTCACCCATAAGCATCCATGTTTTCCCTAGGTGCTCGGGCAAATGAAGGTCAACGTGGTGAATAACTCGACATTCTCACTATAGTGATTAGCATTCTTTCATGAGATCATTTTTCTTTCTAAAATGTTCATTCGTTCTTATATGTGTGTGAGACATTTGACCTTGCTTATATTTACTCACATTTTCACACACAAGAGCGATACACTTACCCAAATCTCGTGAGTTCATTTGAGAGATTTATATCTGTGAGATTTTGAAGTTGAAGCATTTATTCCAAAAAGGCGATCTAGGAATTACTATTATGATGGTTGACCCGTTTTGACTGATTCACACCACACACATTGAGTTCTAGGAAGGATGTGCCTGAGTATTCACTTAGCTAAAACTTTTTCTACATTTCTAGCTTGTATTCTTCAAAATATTTATCTCATGATGGATTGTGCTATTGTTCTATGTCTAATAAAAGTTTAACCGCAGTTTGCAAATAATGAATTTTGTGGGTATATTCGCTCCAAACCCTCATGAGATAACACTCGTCCTGTAGGGAAACCTATAGGTTTAAAGGCTTGTTGCACATACTAAGTGCAATCGTAAGTGCACACGAAAGTGGTACACTTTTGGTTTCTTGTATGTCTTTCTCTCTATTTTTGCTTGAGGACTAGCAATGTTCTATTTTGGGGTGGTGTGATAAACATCCAAAAGTGTTTACATAAAATTCCATATAGATGATTTTTATTTTTCAATTCTAAAAAAATGGGTGTCTTATGTGCGTTCATATATATCTTGTTGTTCAAACGTCGTTTGCATATTTTAAAGCTTATATCAAGGAAAAATGTGGGAAAATGCGATCAAAAGTGCTTAACCCAAGTCTCATAGCCTAAACCTTTCCCGAACCAAGCCATAACCCCCAGGCTATCCCAAATGTGTGTGTCATTATGTTCATATCTGCTATATTTAGGTGTGTGTTTTTAGTATTTTTATTTTATTAATTTAGTTTTAATTTTATTTTATCTTTAGTCGTGTATATTTTTAGTATTTTTATATTTTATTTGCATGCTTGTAATTGTAAATATTAGGGTTCGATTTTTTATGAGCGTTGAATGTTTGTGTCTATATTTTCTTCATTTTTATTATTTTTTATTTGTCCTTAGTTTTTTGTTAATTTAATTTAATTTAATTTACTATTGTTTTATTTTACTTTATTAGTTTTTCTTTTTTTCTTTTTTCTTTTTACTTTTGAGTCTTTTATTAGTTTGTAGGTTATAAAATTAATTTTTAGTTTTAATAGATTTTATTATTTTTATTTTCGTTTTCTTTTAGTTTAGTTTGATTTTTATTTTCTCTCTTTTATTAGGATTTTATTTTTATTAGTTTTAGGTAGTGTTAGTTTTATTTTTATTTTTTTAGGTACCTACACACACACTATCTTCATATAAGCTCATACACCTGACGCACTCCCTAACCTACACCCCACATTCCATACACCTCACACACACCAAATCACCCCTCACACCCAACAACCAAATTAGATTCACTCTCCTCTCTATTTACTATTCATCATCACCTACACTGTCACATTTTTCTTTCCTCCTTAACCAAAAGCTCCATTAACACAATATCTTCTCTTACCTTAATCCATTTAAACCCATACCTGAAATCCACCACCTTATACACACTAACCAATAACCTGATTTTAACCCCCATACCCATTTACCCCTTGGCCCGACTTGAAACCTCTGATCCAGTGACCCACTAACCCCACGAATTTGAACCTGCTCAACAACAAACTCAATCCATTACCGAACCTACAACCTACCTGACCCATGACCACATCAACCTGAAAATCCCACGTGCTGCCACACTCGCGAACCAACTCCGACGAAACCCAGTTCAACTTCCTTCTTTTGATCCAATTTCTACCTATCAAGGATCCCAAACTAAATAATAAATAAGCCCCACACATGTTTAAAACCTTTTTACCCTTTTACCCACAATACCCTTACCACCTCTTCCACATGCACACTAGTGTATATTTCCCACCTTACCCTCACCCACACCTCACCTCGTGAACATTAACCCTTCCTATATTATTCATTGCCTCATTTCATCTATAAATTGAAGACTTAGTGGCATTTGTAGGGAATCTCCATTTTGGTTTTAATCTTGGGATAAATTCAACTCCATTACTCTATAGAGAGTATTTGTAATTTTTAGCAAATATCTCAATATAAAGTGATGTAGTAGGATTTATTTCTTGGGGATGAATTCAACTCCACCCCTCTATAGAGAGTGTTTGTAATTTTTAGCAAATATCTCAATATAGAGTGCTGTGGTTGAATTTATCTCTTTTGTAGGTAAATTCTTCTCCATCCCTTTATGAGGAGTATTTATAATTTTTAGCAAATATCTAAATATAAAATTATGGTGTAGAATTTATTTTTCAGATGAATTTTAGTGTACAATTTTATAATTTTATAATTTGTAATTTTTAGCAAATCTCTCGCATTACTTAAGAGTCCGTTATGAATTCATCCATATTTTTTTAAATTTTAGTAATACTTTTAGTTTTCTTCTTATTTTGTATTTTTTTTTTAAAAACATATATTAATGAGGTATTGTAATTGAGAGAATTTTGGATTTTAGTTGAAGAGTTGCTCTAATTCAAGGCTAAAATGGGTTTGATGTATTCCTCTTTAATTACTCTTAATTTAATCCTTTTACACTTTTATTTGTTTATCTTATATCTTAAATGATGATTAATGAGGGAAAATCTCCCATTTAAGTGATAAACTAAAGCCCTCATGAGTCCAATTTAGTTAGTTTGCTTGTTAGCACAATTTTGTTTATCTCATTTTCTCTAATTATCTTTAACATCTTAGTTACTACTTTAAAAATTAACATAGTTAGTTAATTAATAATCCATTGAAAATGAATATATACTTGTCTTAACATATTTTGTTCTTCACACATTAAAGTGGATGGACATCCTTACTTACGATTATACAATTTCATATTATGTTTGTAGGTTCAAAGGGATTTTGATTGGAAAGAATTTACGACAATGATCATACACACATTAGACACATTTTCTTGTCCATCACTTTTTCTCCCTGAAATTTCATTGTTTATGTTTTCTTTTCCTTGTATTGATTGTATCAATTAATTACCGTTGAGTTTCATAGGAACATACATGGCCCGAAAGTGGATGTAGAGGAAAGATGAGGCAAGGCAAGTTCCAAGGCTGAAGGTAGAGTTAGAGATTTTATAAAAGGATAAAGAAAAAAGTGGCTTAAGATGAGGCCTTGATGAAACTACTTGACCTGAATAATCTCTTGATGATTGTAGTTACCGATCTGAGGCATCGTCTTGATGATAAAAAATAAGGAGAAGAACAAGGTTGTCAAGGCCGAATGGCTCTAACTCGTGGATTAGGTTCATGTATATGGGGTCTTTATTTACTTTTGAGTACTATGGTGTGATAAAGTATCAGTGACACCCCGGCTAATAAAATACCGGGTGATCAGTCCTATACCAAATTAAAACAGGAATCCCAGTTGGTTCATTCTTGCATCACTATCGAAAACCTTTTTAAAACTTACTAACCATCCAATATTCCAAAAAGTCGGTGCCAAATTTTTATCTTTCTAATTAAACAAAACAATAACATGCGAAAATATAATATGAGCCATACACCACGGCTGAATTAAATCAATTGAATAAATAATTAAACTATTTTTCGAATAAACAATCGATCACCAAGGTAAATAGTCCAATACAAACATTCAACACCTGAATAAATAAATTTGAAAATTGTACTGAAAAGTATGGGAGACAAGCCCTAAGTAAAATTGAAACTGATATATGATTTCTACTCTAACGATGCATCTAAACCAAACTCCTGCTAGCATCCACATGTGTCGCAGCTCCGTGTCCCTGGAATAGAATATCAAGTCTGGCATCCCTGTGGATGGACACCTAAAAGGTTTTGAAAATAATTTTATAGCAAGGCTTAGAACCCCAAATATTTGGAAAATATTTAGCAAGTGAATTAACTGCAATAATTTAAAATGCATGAATGCGCTTCATATTTAAGTTAGTGTCGCACTCTCTTGAGGACATACTCACCCCTCCACTATTGTGCATACCTAACGGTTTTCTTAACCCTACTTAGTTATACTAGCCCATCCAACTAGTCCTGGTATAATCTCCCCCTGCCATTCCACTCTAAACCAAGTATTATTATTCATGGGTTATAAGTTATCTCACCAATTAACCTAATTAATTTCTTTTAAATAATATCATATAACGGTGACACAAGTTATATAAAACAAATACATCACACACTGTATTATTACCCGCATATAATATTTTCTACCATTATATACGTACCTTTACTACAACATCCACACATATATCATATGTATATCCATCCCTCCGAGTATACCCTCTCTAGATGATTCCCTCTAAAGTGCTATCTCACTAGGTGTGCTCACATAAGCTAGTTACCCAAGTTGGAATCTCTCATCAACCCGGCCCAAAATATAAACGTAGTGGAGGCGGTCATATTCCTTCCCTGAAAGTGAGATAAACCCCTCACCCATATACCGGACGCTATAACCTGGGGATATACTCGCCCTACTCCTCAAGTTAGGGGATTCACCCACCCACATCGTGCAACCTCCCGTGATAGTACTAGAGTATATAAATTAAATAAATATCTAGTCCCTGATATTTAATAGAACACATAAAGTACACACATACATATATAGTATCACCACGCCGTATATATATAATATTAATCATGGCATTACCGTGTACTAAAACCTGCAACACTAGACTGTATATTCCCGAGTCTATAGTCTGACTCAAATTTAATTAATTCACTCCTTAACTAATTTTATTACCTTCCCGAGTCTATGATCCGACTCTAATTTAATTTATTAACACATCAATTAATTTAATACTTGGTGTCGCTCAACCAATGTACATGGACTCGCTCACTTGGCCCATACCATCGTTAATACCCAATTCTATATTCCGCCCCATAATTAATTGATTACACCTCAATTCTTTTAATAATGTAGTGACACACAACTAAAATACCCGAATATTTTCCCTCGGTCCAAAATCAATATTTACGAATTATTTCCCAAAATTTATTCATCTCGTGACATACAATTATCACCCTACTAAACCCAATTATACCCCCTTATAATTGTTAAGGAATATGTGCTACATATGCATTTATCACTAACTAAAAAGTGGGGAGAAAATCTTAAATTAATTTCCCTTTTATATATAAAACTGGCGAACCAGCCAGAATTTTGGGACCATCGATCGATCGATCCAAATCATCAATCGATCGAACGAACAGGTCTGTTTCTTCTCCGTCCTTCTGTTCAACCATTAACGACCATCCAAGATTTATTTTCTCAACTCCCAACCTCAATCCATCATATTTATCATTTTTATACATTTATTATGAACTATGATCATAATCTAAACCCTTTTTGCATCATAAATTTCACGAGATATCACCCACTCAAGAAAATGAATTTCTACGGTACAATCCCAATTAAAATTCAAAAATCTGATTCTATAATCCCCATAAATTTATCTCTAATACATGTTTTCTATTGTAGTCCCAATACCAACAAATACGGAATGCTTCGATCTCATCAATTGACCCATTAAATCACATAACACGTTCAATTTCGTAAAAACCCAATTTCATGCAACAACCCACCGAAAATGATTTTTGGTTTACACCTCCCATAATATGAATTGATTATCATCAATTTAAGAATCACAATAGTTAACCACTTCTCTAGAATTGTTCGTAGAGTCTGATCCATTAGTATAGAGAATGGTTTGATGACGAACACTCAATTAGTCCCTTAATTTGACTCCAAAAGATCCCCAATTGGCTCTTGATTAGCTTCCTTTATTTCTCTCTCAAACCCTAGGTTTAGAATTTGCTAACTTCCGTTCAACACTCCCTAAATTAGGTTTAAAACCCCACATTCCGTTTTTGTCCACATGGGCCTAATTAAAATGGCCCAAATCACCCCTTGTGGGCCTGGCTATGCCTAAAAATGACCCGAGACCCGATTACTATTCTCGGGTACTCTTTACTGACTATCTCGACCCATCCGGACTCAACCGCGCACTCAGAATTGTCATTCGAAATACTTTATAATATTCTCCACTTTTTGACCTCAAAAGGCGACACATAAAATTTCGAACAATTAAACTTAAAGTCGCCAAATATAAATAATTCTTACCACTTAAATAAATTTTCCAAATCATAAATTTAAGTTTCTCCAATTTAAATATTTTTATATCTCCCAAAAATAATTAAATACTAAATCCTCAAAATTACGGGGTGTTACAATACCAATCTTTTATAAATGGCTAGTACGAACTGGTGGACCGGGGCAAGGAGGTTCATCTCCATTGGGACCTTTCTTCCTTTAATCCTGATAGTGTGAAGCTGAGAAAGAGACAATTCCCTCACCCTTACACCTTAATCAATATGGCTATGCATAGTATCAAAGGTTGTAGACACCATTGCGGCCTCCGGTTGATTCTAAAGGGGAATATCTTCATATCTCCATACATAATGAGTTGGGCCGACTTCTATCTTTTACCGTTACCCCTCCTCCTCCCCCAGCTCCATAGTTTTGTCTTTACTTGATAAACATTTAAATTTTGATGGTTTGTAATATTGGCTTCGACCTCTAAATATTCGTACTATTTTGGTTATGTCCTGAACTCCTATCTGTATAATGTTATAGTTCCGCATTATTTCTGAATGCATATCTAGACCACTTCTTTACTTGTTATGATTAAAATTCTCTTTGTAGATTATTTTCTCTCATACATGCTTAAATAATTATTCTACTTTCGCACACCCATATTCAATTACTCCTATTATTTATATTGTTGTCTGTGATTGCCGAGCAAGCTGTTAATACTTGGTGGATGAACCAAGTTAGTAAAAAAAGGTTATTTATAATCAGTTGAAAAATTGAGTTTATTATAAAGGTTGTTTGTACTCTGTTGATCAACCGAGTTATTTATAAAGGTTGTTTATACTTAGTCGACAAATCGAGTTATTTATAAAGGTTATTTATACTCAGTTGATGAATCGAGTTTTTTTTTATAAAGGGTGATGCGAAAGAAAATTTTTGTTTTGATTATTATCGAGTTGTTGATAAAGGCTGATGCGAAAGAACATTTATGTTTTGATGACTTGTTTTATTAAAATACAATATTTGCTCCAAATTTGGTCATGCTTGTCTTATTAGCACCATATATCCCCAATTTTATTTGAAAATAATTGAGTGATTACAGATAACCGTTCTTAACTCAAAGTTAACCAAATTTATACTCACGTTGACCATGTCGTGCAGACCGGATCATATTTGCAGGGGTCGAGAGTTAACTTAGTGATCAGTCCTTTTTTCCGACTCTTAAGCTTGGAAAAGGCGTACGAAGATGCGACCTGGTGTGAGCCTTCTTCCGACCTAGTGGTTGATTCATAAACTAATATGGCCCGAACGCTTAGGTGGGCACCCGACCTCTATACTGGTGCTAAATCGGTATGCTCCGAGTGGTCTGGGTATGAGGAAAGAGTCCATTAGTGGATATAAGTAAGCCATTGGAGAAAAAAACTTCACATGGAGAACAATTTCCTTTTATTAATAAATGTAATTATGTAAAGAGCTACATTTTTAAGGAAATAGGAAACGGAAATGCAATAATTAGCTAAAATGAAAATGAAACAACGTATATTAAAAAAATTCTTTAGGTTGTTAATTGGCTATTCAATTCTTCTTAGTGATTGTCCTCACTGGTAGTAAAACTTCAGGTTCTCAATGTTCCACAAACGAGGAAAGGCGTGACCCTCATGGTCTCTAAGGCCATATGTCCCTGGTAGTATTATTATGCCCCGAATTTTCTGTGAATTATTAAATTGAATAAAAATTAGATTTAAGATATGTTGATGGATTAATCAAATTACATAATATTTGGACTGGTACTGGGTAATTATCAAATAACGGAGTTGTTATTTATTTCTTTTGGGTATAGTTCGTAAGTGGCTTCCAGGATGCGTAAAATGTCCATTTTTTGTTTAAAATTATGGTTTAAAGGCTTATTGAGTTAGGATAAGGCTCTGGCATGGTTTTAAGTCATTTGAGTTATTTTGGAAATCTTTTAGGTGAGGCCCATTTGGGGCCCAAATCCGGTATCGGGATTAAAGGGATTAAGGGATTATTAGGGATATCATTTATCAAAAAACATGGTTGGAAAGAAATTTGAGGAGCTGGAGAAAAGTATCATGGAAATGATAGAAGAAATTAGGATATTTGACTTGGTTTTCTCCACAAATCACGAGACAAGTTTATCTAGAATATGATTATGATTGTATTTGTGTTACAATTGTATGTATTCATTGTAAATCTAGATCAAAATATGTTTTAAATTTGAATTTTGATAATTAAATAATTCACTTTTGCAATTAAATTGAGATAGATAGTAATTAGGTTGATTTCCCATTTAGTTTGGTTTATTTCTTCATAAACTTGGATTAAATCTAATAAAGAATTATTTGTATATATTTTATGTTGAAAATCATCTCAAAGCCCTACATTTAGTTGAATCAATTCGTGAAATTATTATTTTTTGAAGATATTGATAAACTTGGGGTTGTTGATTAAATTTTGGGTGTTTACTTTGAATCTTGATGTAAATTTGAGATATGATGCAGTTTTATTCATTTGATGTTGGTTAGGGGCTTATATAAAGGTTTATGGTTCATTAATGGAGTATGGAGAGAGAAAAAATTGGTTTGAAGATGGTAAATCCCGTAACAAACAAAATTGTTAGGATTTATGTGTTGATCGATCGACCAGGCCCAGGCCACCAATTGATCGGTGGTATCAGATATGGCCTAGTTTGGGGATTTTGGTTGGGAATTTTTGGGTTTCTATATATTTAGTTAAGAATTTTGGTTTTAGGGCATAGGGCTAGGATTTATCGGCCTATAGTTTTCATTTACTCGTAGAATAGTGATATATTATAATGATTTGAATTGTTGGAGATTGATATTTGGGGTACTTGGATATTAAGGAGAATTGCTGATTTAAAGGGGTTAATTTGATGATGAGGCCTTTGTATGTAAACTTAAGAGTATAATGGGATGTTATTAGGAATCGGGAAGTTATAGGGGAGTGGATGTTGACTGGGATGTACAGGAGTTACTACGATGGTCATATTGAGTTAAATTCTTTAGGTGAGGTTAAGATTTGGTAAAAATCCCTAGAGTGGGGTAGTTATCATATTTTTTTATTGTTATATATCTTCGTTGTGGTTTGATACATAGATGTGATGACTCGATAGATGGATTAGGGCTAATTCAGATTTAGTACAGTTGATATGTGTAATTTAGAGTATGGTAGGGTGGGACTATACCTAGATTCCTGAAACATGAAGTATTAGGTGCGTTAAGGTTAATGATGAAGCTAAGGTTAAATATATGTTATACATTTTTATATAACGGTGTGTGACCTGGTAGATTGAGGTCGATATTTGCAGGTACTTATTTTAGCACGTTAATAAGGGTATGTGCGTATATTTACTTTAATCCTCTAGTGAGGGTTGTGTATGATATTTACCTTAACCGTCTAGTGAGGTTTAAGCATGTATTTACTATATCCCATTAGTGAGGGTGGTAATTACTTGTGTGTCTGAGTTTTGAAATTCATACCAAGTGTGAGTACTCGTTGATATCGTACTACGAGGTATTCTGCGACGGGGCATGTTCTACTCAGACCATAATGGTCCCTCGGTGAGTAGACGAGCTTGCCATTCACAATGGTCCTTTACCCTAGGATCCTACGTCTAGGTATCCACGTACCGAGAGGGTTCATGGAGATATATATTTCATAGGGTCTTCGGTATGATAGGCTATATGAATGATGTGTATGCGTAGTGATACATCCCTTACATGTGATGTGGTTTTAGGTTTAGGACTACCTAAGACCATACTTAGTACACATAAGTGATACCCAAAGGCAATAGGTATAGTTCTTCATTGTGTGCGGGGGTTAGTCTTAGGTAAGGATGTTAGACGTGCATGAGTATTTCTCCTTCCATATGTGATTTTTTGTGGTACGGTACTAGAGATAGTTGTACCGGTTTATGTGTCATACTAGAGATGTATATGGCTATAATAAGGGGCCTACGTATGTACTTATGTTTTGGATTTGTGTATTACATACAATGGAGATGTGTATATTGTATTATTGGCATGAGATAGTTAAATGTTTATAGACATGAGATATGATCCTGTTATTGGTATCGTGGATATTTTGTGAAAAGTACCTTGGGTTTCGAGATCTTGATACCTGCGATGGTACCACTTTATGTAACATATTAATAATGAATAAAAGGTTATGTTATTCCAACTTAACTTTAATTCATTTCTTTATGTGTACTTTTTGTTCATTTATACCAAAAAGTAGGGTTTGATAAGTTGGTATAAGATCATGTGTTAAAATTAAAACATATCGTCAGGTTAGCATTTTATGTGGGAAATAGATAAGATATTAATTAATTCGATTTTTATAACTTCTTTTATTACTATTATTATATGGTAATCCATTTTCCAGTATGGATGCATGGGATACGTTTCTATTTAATATAGATATTGGGCCAGATAATCCTTGGAAAACAAGGGTAAGAGAGGAGGCCTTAGCTAGACTTAGTGAAATGATTCGAGGAGTGGAAGGAGATTGGACAGGTTCAAGAAACAAGGTTAAGAGGCTAGGGCACTGGGTGAGATGCAGGTGATGAGAAAGGTGGATGACTTTGCAAATGAGCCAGTCATACTACAGAAAATAATCAACTTAGCATTTTTTGATGACGTACCCGCTCCATCGATGTATCTAAAAGCAATAGAAAATGAAGACGTACATAGAGTAGATTCCCCTAGTACTATCGTTTACTTGATGGATGGTTCGGACCAAGGAGATTATTTAGTTAGCCCCGAGTTCACAACCAGTGATGACGCAACTGTTTCTATTTTTTAGAGAGGAATTTACGATTAAATAGTTGCTTACATATTGTATAATATAAATCTTAGTCGTACTGTGACTGATAAGTGATGTATAATAATACTATACACTTAACCTGATGTAAAATAGGCTTATTTATTTATTTATTGTTATAATTCTTGCTATTTAAATTATGTTATCTTGGGATGGTTAGTACTCGAACTACCTCTGCTAGAATTCAACCAGAACACCCTCAGACTGAAGGAATCATGCGGTGTCTCGAGGAACTTACTACATTAGCTCGACAATAATAGACTACTCGTGTTACTCCTGAAGATGTTTTCAAGGAACTTCGTAAAATGAATGCTCTTAAGGAATTTATATAACAACAACCTCCATCTTTTCTTGGAAAGCAAGGTGCAAATGAAGATGAGAAATGGATGTTCCAGATTGTGAAAATCCTAAACGATGTAGGTATAGCTATTAATCTCCGAATCACTTTAGTTGCATATATGTTTGAAGGCAAAGCATATTTCTGGTGGCAAGCCATGTCACGTAACCAGAATGTTGTTAGTTTTACTTAGGAACAGTTTGAAGAGACTTTTTCAAAAAGTATTTTCCTGAGACTGAGCAATACCAACGAACAGTTGATTTCTTAAAATTGAAACAAGGTACCCTTTCAGTAGCTCTATATGAGGCTAAGTTTACTGAACTATCTCGTTATGCCCTGGAATTCGCAAATACCAAAGTGAAGAGATGTAATCAGTTTGAAAGAGGACTACACCCGAGAATTAAGAATTCCATCACTCCGTTACAAATTCATGAATATTACCACTTGATTGACTTGCAGCCATTGTAGAATGCAATTCTTCAATAGTGATCTGATCTCCACCGCCAGTTGTTAGCAACAACCATATCATTAGAACCCTATCTCATTTTAAACCCCGTTCGCATACAAACTCCACTAGGCAATCTTATTCCTAAATCCTACATAACACAACCCGTTTCGAGATCTATTGTCATGAATGTCATAAGATAGGACATATTCGACCCCGATGTCCTAAAATAAAATCAGCTCCAATCCGCCGTCAATTGAACAAACCCTCACAAAATCCAAAATTTTGTTTTATTCCAAATCACTTCAAACCAACTCAGATAAGTGAATCAATTCCAAATCATGGGAAGAATTATGCCACACGTCCTATGAAAAATGAGCACAATGTGATTAAAGGTACGATTAATTTTCAATAGATTTCGACCTAAATTTTGTTTGACACATGAGCTACACATTCTTTTATTAGTTTTAGACTGGTAAATTAGTACAATTAACCCCCACTTCATTGATTAGTCTAGTGAATATTGGATTACCAACATGTGAAATCAATACGTCAACACAAGGGTATAGGAACTGTAAGATTCATATGGGGCTAGGAACTGTATCAGTGAACTTGATAATATTAGATATTCACAGATTCCATATTATTATCGAAATGGATGTATTATCTGAACATCACCCTTATATCGATTGCCAAGATAAGAAAATTTATTTTCGTGATGAAAATAATGGTATTTTATATTCCAAGGTATAGGGTCATCAAATCCTTCAAATTTTCAAATTCATATTTCTTCTTTAATTCCCAATTTTTTGAAAAAAATTGAAGATGTTTTTCCTAAAGATTTACCAGGACTACTCCCTTCTAGAGAAATTGATTTTACTAACAATCTTTATCCCAAGACACTTCCTATTTCGATACCCCCATATCGAATGGCTCCTTTAGAACTTTGAGAACTTCATACCCAATTAGATGATGTTTTATAAAAGGTTTCATTCAATTAAGTTCATCACCTTGGGGAGCTCCAGTATTATTTGTTAAGAAACACGACAGAACCTTTAGACTGTTCATAGATTATTATAAACTAAATTCTATAACTATTAAGAATAAGTATCCTTAACCTTGAATAGGAGATTTGCTTGATCAACTTAGAGGAGCAAGCGTATTTTCCAAAAAAGATTTACGATCTGAATATCATTAGTAACGTGTCAAAGAGGAAGACATTACAAAGACTTCTTTTCAAACTCATTATGGGCATTTTGAGTTTACCGTAACGTCATTTGGTTTAACCATTGCCTTGCCGCTTTTATGGACCTAATGCACCGAATCTTTAGACCTTTTTGGACCAATTCGTTATCATTTTCATTGACGTTATTCTTATATATTCTCAAGACTTGGAAGAGTATATTGAACATTTGAAGATAGTCTTAAGTACTCTTAAAACTCATCGGTTGTAGACCAAAATGGAGAATATGTGATTTATTAATGAATGAGATTAAATTTTTAGGACATGTGATTTTTGAAAATGGAATTCATTTTTGAGTGGAAATGTACGACCAATATTACTAAAATAAAAAGGTTTCTAGGATTATCTGGATGTTATCGTCGATTCGTCGAAGGGTTTTCACGTATTGCTCCACCCCTTTTAAAACTAACTAGGAAGGAAGTTCCATTTGCATGGAAAGAAGAATGTAACCAATCATTCCCAGTGTTGAAGGACAAGTTGACTACTGCTCCTATCCTCACTATTCCTTCTGGTGATGTAAGTTATAAGGTATATATCGATGCTTAGTTACAAGGGTTAGTATGTGTAAAAAAGCATAATGAAAAGGTAGTAGAATATGGGCCATGACAACTCAAGACACACGAGTGTAATAATCCAGTCCATGATCTAGAACTAGCAGTCATAGTTTTTTCCTTAAAGATTTGGCGTTGTTACCTTTATGGTGTAAGTTTTCATGTTTATTTAGACCATATAAGTTTGAAGTATATTTTTACTCAAAAAGACTTGAACTTAAGACAACGACGATGGATATAATTTTTTAAAGATTACCAATTTCAACTTTATTACCATATAGGCAAAGGCAATGTAGAAGCCGACACTTTAAGTCAAAATCTGATAAGAAGACTTCATGCTCTAAATTCCTACGATATTGTCGCTACCATAGAGCAATATGATCTACGATTACTTACCCCTTTCATTAAATGTCTGAAAATTACCTCTCATCCCGAATTAAGAAAGAGAATATTCATACAACACGCCCAAGATCCGTTTGTACAAAATATTTTGAGCGAAAATCCAGATTTTTCCTATGATAGAGAAACATGACTTCGATTTAAAGATAGATTGTTTGTGCATGACAATATATCTCTAAGAGAATAAGTGTTGCACGAAGCTCATCATTCAAAATTTATGATACACCCTGGAAGTTTGAAAATGTACCATGCTTTGAAGAAATAATACTGGTGGCCAAACATGAGAACCAGTATCGAGAACTTGGTAAGGAGATGTCTTACTTGTCAACAAGTAAAGATCGAACACCAACACCCTGGTGGACTTATTCAACCCTTACCTATTCCCGAATGCAAATGGGATCACATTACCATGGATTTTGTCAATAGACTACCCCGTACGTCCCAAGGACATAATTTAATTTGGGTAATAGTAGATTGACTTACTAAATCAGTCCTTTTTCTGCTGTTACAAATGAACCGATTCATTCCAGAAGCTTAGCAAGTTATACATTCGAGAAATTATTCGATTACATTGAATCCCATTATCTATTGTATCAGATAGAGATCCTCGTTTTATCGAAATTTTTTGGCAAGCATTGTAAGATGCAATGGGTACTAAACTTCACTTAAGTACTACATTCAACCCCCAAATGGATAGAAAATCCAAACATACAATTCAAACTTTAGAGGATACGTTAGATATGTCTAACCACTAGAATGTGTATTTTCCCCTTGTTGAATTTTTATATAACAACAACTATCAAGCCAGTATTAAGCCTGCCCCATTTGAAGCTTTATATGGTCGACCTTGTAGATCCCCGGTATATTGGATAGAATTAGGAGACACTAAACACTTTGGTCTTGAAATAATTCAAGAACCACCGGGGTAATACAATACATTCGAGAAAAGTTGAAGAGAGACCAAGATCGATAAAACAGTTATGCTGATCATCGCTGAAAATAATTGAAATTTAAAGAAAGAGAACAAGTATTTTTGAAAGTATCTTCCCGGAGAGGAATTTTACGCTTCAGAAAGAAATGAAAATTTGCCCCCCAATATATTAGAACTTTCACAATTTCTAAGAAAATTGGCTCCGTAGCCTATCATTTAGAATTGCCTGTGAAATTATCCAATATCCATAGTCTGTTTCATGCATCACATTTATGTCAGTATATACTAGATCCATACCATAATATCACATGGAAAGATGTTTCAATTGAACCTAACCATGAATTTGAAGTATGTCCTATTTAAATTCTTGATCGCCAAGTGAAGTATCTCATAAATAAAGAGATCCCTTCAGTTAAAATACTTTGGGAACACCAGAATCAATAAGAAGCTACATGGGAACCAGAACAAGCAGTGAAAGATCAATACCCCGACTTATTTTAAGGTAAAATTCGAGGAAGAATTTTTTAGGTAGGTAGATTGTAAGAACCGGGAATTTTCAAACCCTAATATAACCTATGGTTTTGATTAAACCCCCGTAAGATGAGTAAAATCAAAAATCTTTTAAAGAAGAAATTTCCTATTTTTATAATCCTACAATTTTGCTTTACTAGCTTTAAACCCGTGAAGTTTCACTTGATTATAAAAGAGTCCTTGACACTTTCAAAATGAGATAACCTGAGATATATTGAGCCCCTAAACTTCAAACTTATGTCAAATTAAACCTTTGAACCTCAACTAATAGGAAATTATAATTTCAACCCACGAAAATGCCCCTAAATGTTATAAAAATTATACTTTATGTACAGAAATGCAATTATATCAAAGATGATGGAACCAAATCCAAACCTTAGTTTTACCCTAGCCTAAACACACACATGCACACACATCAGCAAAAGAGGTAAAAATCACATGGTAACACATGGTGACCCTTAGGAACCTATGTGTACCCATTTGAACCAAACTCAAAACTCACCGTAACTTCATTCAGATCCTCCTCTTTTATTATCCATTCAACCCTCCCCTCAAAGTAGTATAAATAACCTATGTTTTACATAGTAGAGACTCATCCCATAGTTCTCTTTCAAATTTCAATTTTTTTCTCAATTCAGGTAACTCATCATTTTTTGATTTAACTTCAATTCTTTCAATTCTAGTAGTTTTTTGCATAGTTAATATAGTTAGAACACTAGAAACATGCAAGTTTTTACGTGTAAAAATGCTTAGAACAGAAGAAAATAGTAGGAACACCATTAAAGATTTAAATCCATGAATAGACTCCTTAAAACCTCAGGATGTTGAGTGTAATGGTGAACCCCCATGAATGTTTATATAGGAGGCTAATTTATCGAATGTGTTTTCAAAATGAAAAACCTGTAAATCCAAAATTCTCGACCTACAGTCCATTAAAATCCTTGAAACCAAAACCAAGTTACTCTCATACATAGCAAAAACCAAGCCCAATTCATAAGATACCCTACCATACTCTATAAATCCACGAATGTTAGGTCAAAATTTCTTAAAAAAACACAGTTTTGAAACTCAAGATATACAGAGATTCAAACCATGAAACTTTTATATTTTAAATCGTCATGAAAAAATAGGTTTAGTTGGTTAAGAAATCATCTCAAATGGTATAAGAGAGAATGAGAAAACCTTAGTCAAGGTTTTAAACCCGAGAAAGTCAGAATCGAGAGGAAGCAAATAAGACTTTTTTCCAAAAAGTTTAACCCCGTGTGTGAGGGCACGTGGCCAATCAAAAAATTCTGATTTTTTTCCAAAAAAATTATTTAATTTTTCTGATCAAAATGGTATAAGATAAGACCATGTTTGGATATCCATAGCTCAAGTTATGCAAAAATGAGGTTTTGCTTAAAGAAATTTTCTTTAAATTACAAATTAAACCCTAGTAACTTTTCCAACTTTGGAATCTGTACCCCTAAACTTTTCCCATTCATAAATCAAAATATTTTAGGACAAAAACTCTCTTGCACCAAAGTTTAAAAATGAGCTTAAAATCCTTATTTTTAAGTACATAAACCCCCAGAACTTTATTAAAGACACTTTTAGGTATAAAGCTAATTGATTAAACCCTAATACTCATATGCCACACATTATATAGCAAAAAACCAAGTTTCAAATCTTCGGAATACTCCAGTGTGAGCGCAATTCAATAGAATACCCAAGCAAGTAGGTTTTTCCTACCTTTTCAGTATTATACTTTGCGTATTTGAAATACTACTATTGATATCACTATGTAATATCCACATTGACTCTGAGTATGTACATGTTATTATACTGCCATACTATGTATTTTGTTAACCATCAGCGGTATTTGAATTATCACAAACATTTAATTTTAAAATTAATTTAAAACCTTCTCACCTAATACTGAGGTAATGTACCTTATTGATTCAGTATGCCCTTTCACTTTTGTGTTACTTTTCTATAAGCATCAATATTAAATAGGAAGTAGACTCGCTTGTTATCCCACAGAACTTTCTACTTGGCATATTGGTGTCAGATGATTGGGAGCCCTGATTATTGCTACATACGTATGAGTGCCACTTTGATTATGAGCATAACAGGTTACTTTTCCCCAAAGGTTGTAGGATTGTTTATGATAAAGTTACACTAATGGCTTAATTACGTCTATACTCCTTAGTGAACTAGTAAGAATGGGATTATTAGTTCAAAGATACTTGACTTTCTTCAAACATGATTCTAACTAAACTGGTAATGAACCGTATTTCTTAAATAGACTAATCACTATGGAATTATGAATTTCCAACATTTTGATGTTATAATCTGATAAATATGGAATTATCATCTTATTATTATCATCTGTTTTAAATAATGAACTTTCATGTATATCTATATCATTATTATAGAATTGGTAGAACCTATTTAGCATATTTGTGCTATTTCATTTCTTCTCTAGATGCGCCAGGAGAAAGGAAATAGTATCTATTCCCTACTAGAGATAGACACCAATAACTTGTTCGCATATGTTACCGTATGGGCAGACATTAAACTAGATGGGAGCAGGGAATGGCTCTTTTCAATTTTCTTTATTATCGTGTGTACTAGAAACATGTAATTCACCCTAGCGGTGGTACCACTTTATGTAACATACTAATAACGAATAAAAGGGTATGTTATTCTCCATTAACTTCAATTCCTTGATTTGTGTGTACTTATCGTTCATTCCTACCAAAAATCAAGGTGTGACAAGTTGTGTTCAGCCTGATCATAAAATAACGAAATTCAAGTTCTAGTTCAACTGAATAGTTCGCAACCTAGGTAAGGAGTTGACATCCTATTGATAAAGTAACGAGTATGACTTAGTAGTTTATCTTGACTAATTATTTGTGAACTTATCTGATAGTTCAAATAGGATTGTATTAGTACATCAAGAATGTATTAACGGGATAAGGGTGATATTCAAGTCAAGGTTCTGACTAGATTAGACTTGCACAATTTTACTCAGTTTATAAATGGTGCATAGATTGTTAATCCCGAGGATTATGATTATTGGAATGTGCACACAATTATTTCTTTGATTTTTATTACTATAATACAATTTATTAGGTCTAAATATCCATAAGTTGGCCAATTATTGTGTGGACGTGTCTGAGATCATACTCCAGAGGATTTCTCATCTAAGAGATATCTTGGATTGTAATACCACGTTGGTAAACTTATGAGTTTCGATTCTATCAGTAAACATGCTTAATGGATTATTTTATAATCCGGTTCAATACCAAATAAGTTAAATTTGACATCAAGGAATAAATAAGATGTTGGTGAAAATAAATTAGTGACAAATTGAATTTCATCAAGAAGATATTGTATGATTTACAAGAGGAATCATATTATGTACCATTTAACTATAGTAATAAAACCTCATTATTTGATTAATTATGAGATAATGAAATTGGAGTACAATTATAATTATTTAATGGAATTTATTTCAATCAAACGAGAAAGAAAATATATTACCACAAGTAATATTGGATTTTCATATTTCTTGTTGGAATAAAATATATCACGTTTTCGTGAAGGGGTGAGGAGAGAGGAAGTGATTTATCTCATAAATCATCAAGCTTTCATATTCGAGAGTGACAACAATCAAGGTTTACTTTAAGGAGATCATACATTAGAATATTCGAGGCATTCAAAGCACTCTATTAAGGAATTGGAGATGGAAGAAAATCAGCATTTTCTACATCAAGTATTTCTCTTTATTCAAATCACCTACAAGATTTGAAAAGATATCATGGCTAGGTCTAATCCTAATACCTAGTTTTTCTTCTTATTAATAAAGCATGATCAGTAAAAGTTCTTAAGGGAGCAAAGTTTTTAAGCCAATCCCCAACAGAAACTATGTAAAAAAGAAAACAAACTTAAAAAAAAAAACTCTCTCAAAACCATTCAATGCTTTGTTAAAATTTGGGTTACTTATTTAGGAATCACACTTCGTAATTATTTTATACAGTTTAGGTATTAGATAGTTAGCAAAACAAGTTTCTCGATAAAAAGCTAAATATTTTTCCTTGTTCGAACAATGCCTATGTACGAGGATACCTTATAAGAAATTGATTTTATTATGGGAGATTGTGGAATTCTAAATAGGCTATTGTTTGAAATGGACTTGTCACAGAGAATCTTGTGTGAAGTCATGATTTTGTTTTCTCTAATTCAAAGTTGTCTTTAAACGAGGTTCGTTGTAATTGAAATGATAGTTAAAAAAAATCCCTTGTTTAAAAATCAAATTTTAAACCCAATTATTTTCCCTTTATAAAAATGGTTTTGTTACTTTCTCTCCTGAATTCGAATTTAAATTGAAGGAGATATAAAACTGATAATGCTTACTAAACCTCTAATTATTCTTAAAGTCTCTTGTCTAGTGGAATGCCCCAAATTATTGAGGACTTTATTAGGTTTGAAAGTCCACTTTATTTATAGGTTTTGGTTTGGTTATTTTTTTAAAAAATATTTTAGTAGTTTGATCTCCCTTTCTTGACATGAACCATCAAATGCCCAATCTTATATGAATCATGATTTAGCAAGGGTAAAAAGGTCAAACAGGAATGCATGTGAACTAAATATTCTTGTACGTATTTTTCCAAATTTGTAGCACTTAATCACTACACGTTGTATATGATATTAGTGCATAAGATTACCTACTGTCCCATAATGGGTTAAAATATTTTGCCCGATTTTCTTTGGAATTTTCAACAATTTTTATTTATTTTTAATGAATTTGTGTACACTAAATAAACATCTCTATTCTTAAAACCATGTAATGACATTATTTTTAATAAAGTGTGTTAAGGTAATTTATAATGAGAATCATTTTTATGACAATGCCTTATATTTATGCTTTAAATATATTAAATGCCACGTCGGACAATTGAACCTAGTTGGAATTTCGGTAAGTTGGGTTCGGCCAAATTAAATGAGATTGGAATTTCAGTTCTAGTACAATTTAAGAGTTCACAACCTAGATAGGGAATTGACATCCTATTAGTATAGTGGTTAGTGCACTCCTAGTAGTTTGTAACAAACTATGGGAACGTGTCGAATGGTTTGATAACTTATTTAATAGCTCAAAGAGGATTGTGACCGGTACATTAAGGATTTTATTGTAGGATCGCCCATGATATTTAAGTGTAGGTGTTAGTTGGTTTAGACTTGGTAAATCTCACAATGTTTCAAAAGGTGTATAGGTTCTTAATCCCTAGGGTTATGAGGATTGGAATGATTGTATAATGATTTCATCATCTTGTATGCCACATAAAGAGGGTTATTCTCTCATTTATTGAGTAAATTTTCGTTTTTTTCAAAAAAAAATTGTTGTTTTGAATATTACGGGAAATAATGAATTTTATTGGATCTCAAACTCTACAAATAGGGTGATCTCTATGTAAGTAGGCCAGAGATCATAATTAGGAGGAATTCGCATCCAAGAAATATCTTGTCTTACGATACTCCCTTGATAGACTTATAAGTATTATTTCCACCAGTAAACATAATCAATGGATTATTTTATAACTCAGTGGACTAGTAAATAAGCTAAGTCTGAAAATCAATATTAAATAAGGTATTAGTTAAAATTGATTACTGGATAATTGATTTGACCAAGAAAGTATTGTATAATTAATGCGGGGAATCATATTGTGTATCATATCAACTTTACAAATAAGACCTCATTACTCCGAGTGATTTTGAGATAACTAAATTGGAGTGAAATTATAATTATTTTGTGGAATTAATTAAGATTAAATAAATAAAGGAAATAGATTACATGAATGTAAGTATTTGATTATAATGCAATTTAATTATTTGATCTTAGGTCCCTAGTATAGTCTATATGCCCAAGTAGACCAAACTCTCTAGAAACCCAGTTTAGCCGAGGCCCATGACCTACACCTATATATATTGGTGTAATATGGGGTTTGAACCTGCATATTTAATATTAAGGGTTAGAGAGGTATAGGGAAAATACTATTCACATTTCTTTGAAGAGGCTAAGATCGAGAGGTCATTATCTCACTCAAAACCTAAGGTATTTATTATCACTAAAAATGGGTATTTACTAGATTTGAGTTAGTGATATCAATAAATTAGTTGATAAGCCAGTTAAGCGACATAATACTGAAATACTATCACACAAATGAAATAACGAGTAGAGGGTGAAGGAAGAAGGAGGAAGGAGGAAAAAACATATTTATATGGTTCGACCCAAATTGGTGGCTACGTCCACAGGTGCAATTATTTCTATTGATTTTAATGGACAATCGACATAGGATTCTAGTTAGTTACAAGCACTCTCAATCTTTATCTTCACAAGTGGGATATAACAATACAAAATATCTCCTTCCTCAAAAGAAGTTACTGCATTGTTATTTTTAGGCTATTATAGGTGAGATAAGAGAGTGATACATGTATCACCTTTATAGGTTAGATGAAATCACATTTTATAAATTACAAGAGGAAATAGTCACAATTTAGTTATGACACATGGGGGAGAATATTTACGCATCTCCTTCTGTTGAACATGTATTTATTGTTGACGTCATATAAGATACATGCTTTGTGCATATCCTTTTTTTGCACGTGTATTTGGTTGTTGAGATCATCTAGTCATAAAGTACATGCTTTCTGAGATGGCATTAACTAACGGATTTGCTTCATTCTACATTTATCGGGCCGAGGCCGATATCTAGTCGATCTGACCTCAAACTATATCCTTGGCTCCTCATACTCTAGTCACCTATATGAAGTTGCTCATATGCTATATGTTCCCTTCTGATAAGTTCACTACGTACACTATACTAGGGTATAATAATATCCCCAAGACTTTACTCACGATTTTAGGTGTGTAGTAGTTCTCTTAGAGAGTTGTGCCTTCTAAGGATGTGCTCAAGGATTGAAGTGAGTGATGTTTTTTATGTGACGTGTCATTGGCTCGGCTTGTTGGCCTTATACCAATACGATGCATTTACCTTGTACAATTTAAAATTCTGGATACTGATTCCACCATGTTTTAGCCATACACTAAAGCGTAAAATCCTCATAGATGCACAAGCATTTTATGTAGCGCGCACGTAGTTTCAAATCGTTATGGTGCTTTTTAAGGTAAGTTACATCACTTTTCTCCCAATGTGATCATTATCACTTTAAGACTATTCAAACAGCCATCTTTAGTCATTCCAAGCTTTCAATATCCAAAATCTTTGATTGTCTAAGACTGAGAGAGAGATCAATCTTCGTTTCTACCAAATCTCCATCTTTTTTCTCTATTTTCAAAAAAAGTCTTCTTATTTTATTTCGGCCATTGTGGTTTTTATTCATCATTTTACTTTCCACTCTTGATTTCAATGAACTCTAGGTATATCTTTCCCCTTTCATGTGGTTTTCTAGGGTTGTTTAGGTTATTTTTTATCTCGTTTTGGAAAACTTACTACTTACAATTGTATTTTTCATGATTGGGTTGTGATTATGTGGTTTGTTGTCGGATTTTCAATTAATTATTGTTTGTATATATACATTGTGTTGGTCGGCTTAGGATTTCCCCAATTTAAAGGATTTGAGGTTTTCCTTTGTTTTCTCCCTGTGTAGTCGGTAACATCTTTTGGTTTTCTCCATTTTTAGCTTACTTTTTTCCATTTATAAGTGTTGACGAGTGGGTGATATGGATTTTGAGGAAACTTTGTGAAGTGAACATCAATTTTCTAGAACCCTAAGGACCTATACCGTCATTGTCCCACCTCCTGTTATTAAAGAGAGATCTCCTAAGGCACCTTGGGTTAGAAAACCTGATCCCTCTGAATCTGTAGGTTATTTTCCTCATCCCTAAGCATTCAATACAACATGTCTGAGTTCATGGCATTAAAAATCTCAAATGATGGTGGTAGGTGTGATGAGGGACGCAACAATTGGGCATAAATGATATCATTTAAGTCCATTATTTTCATTCGATAATTGATAAATAAGGCCCTCTCCTCTCATCCTCGGCCTCTCCTAGTTCTCCTGCTAAGGCGTTATTCGAGGAAGATACCCCTTTAGACTTAACACCCTTTAAATAATGATGATTTCAACAATGCATGTGATATCACCCAAGTTAAGTTCTTAGAGTATGAATACATGTATAGTATTCTATTGAGAAACACATATAGATTGACTTTGGTAAATGCGTGGGCCGATGATTGGTTATATTCTAGGGAGATCTCCATTTTATAATTTTCCCTAGATTTGGGGATTCTCCTTCCTTTCTATCCTATCATTTGAGTAATTTGAAGGGGTTATTAAGTAGCCTTAAACCAGCTTGGTCCGAATATGTTCCAAACTATTTTCGAGTCTATGGTATATTGGAGGGAAGTGTCAGGTTTTGACATCAATGAGGCCATCTTTAGATACACTCATGGCTTGAAAGATAATTCCAAAGCCCTTTGAAATTACTACATTTTCCCCCTCAAGCCTCAAAAACCTTAAAAGCTACACAGGGTTGACCAAACTAGCAATTGCTTTCAGAAAAATAAGTTTTTCGTTACAAACGACAACTATGAGTTCAACTCAAAATAGTCCGAGAAAACTGCGAGGACTTCTCGTGATTGTAGTTCCCATAACTCCATTGGTATTTTACCTTGTTTGGCTTTGTAGAGTATATTTCCTTTAGTGATGTGCTTTATTCTTATCATGATTTTTTCTATATGTAGATAAAAATTCTCCCAAGATTACTACTACTTAAAGGCGTTTATGGACAAATATTATTCAGAGTTTGGATATTATACATTAAGTACCCTAACTCAACCTGATGTTCAAGCCAAAGTCAAAGCTGAAAAGTGTATGTTAATTTTTTTAAGTGTTAGCTCATCATTTTTTGGGCTCCTCTTTTACTAATATTTGTTCTTCTTTTGTGAAGTTTCAATTCCATCCACCTCATAATTGAAACATAATCTACTTGGATAATGGAACCCAAGGCTCTTGATCTGTTTTCTCTCTCTTACCTAAAAAAATAAAAAGATGATTCTAGGAAGAAATGTGTTGATACCTAAGATGAGGCCAAGAAGAGGCCAGTTGAAACTATTATCGCTTTCCTTGATCCTAAGAGACCAAAAAGTGTTGTCGAGTTGAAGAAAACCCAAAAAGAATCTATTATTATATATGGTGGTTATGTTCGACATTTAATAAAGGAGGTTGCTTTGAAGGTTTCTGCAACATATGTCTCTGAGGAGACTCTTTATATTAAGGACCCCAATCTTCCCATCTCCCACAAAAATCTAATGAATGATAAAAAATATATTTAGGGTCACCTTGCCAATGCCCTTAATCATATCGGTACTATGGATATGAACCTCACTTTAGGTATCTTATGTAAGAGAAAAAATTACAATTTCTCATTTCTTTTTTAGTTTGGCATATTTTGTTACAATTCTACATTATCATTTATATTATCAAGATCGTTAATCGAAGATAAATTAGTTACCGAACATGACAATCAAAGATAAAAGAGTTGAGATCATCACTACAATCATCGGATAAGGTATATGAAGTTGATTTTGTGCAATCATTACTTTCAGGGGTATTTTAAAGTGTTTTGAAAAAAATATTTTTCATAAGTTTTTAAAATGAATTTTTTAAGGCATCTCATTAGAATGATATATGAAGGGTCGTTCAAATGAGGTTCCTTAACTCGTTCGATATCAGCTATTCAAACTAAACTCCAAATGATCCAATTTCCTCATCTTTGTGAAATATTATCCGATATATTATTCGATGTTGTTCAAATGACTTTACATAGGTCATTCAAATGAGGTCTAGTTCATTCGAACCAACTTGAATTTTTTTTTTCACTTTGTTTTAAATGCAATCATTTTAAGTTTATCTTTTTAATATTTTTCTCCCTATTTAAGAGATGCAAACTTACACCTCTTTGTAAGATTTTTTGAACCTATTTTGTGAACACTTTGGATTTCCAAATCAAACCCCTTAGGAATTTTGTGATCACTTTATCAAACCTTGAAGAAGACATATCTTTTTCTAATCCTTGTGGAGTTCATTCATCACTGTTGAAGATAGGAAAGATGTTTTCTGAGGCTAATTGCTGAACACCAAGGCAAGTGGAGCTTATTATGGAGCATTGCTGGATCTGTAATGCTTTTTGTTATTAACAAATAAGGATACAAAACTATGATACTTAGTGGAATCTAAGTCTATACGTATGTATGTGTCTTTCTGTAATACCTTAGTTGTAACAGTGCTAAAAAAGGTTTTTCCTGAAAGGGTTTTTTTCCTCACATACTCTGTTATGGTTTGTTTGATTCGGTTTAGGTTTAATATCGTTCATGTTTAATTTCACCTAATTAATTAAGATAAAATTGGATTAAATTGAATTTGGCTGGTGTGTGACCTAATCTACGATTTCTACATTTGACCATATAACCAAACCACTCTACATGTTTTTGAAATTGGTATCAGGGCTTGTTTTTACAAGTTATTTAGATGAATCTTGGAGGCTATATGGAGAATTAGTATAATAGTACACCTTTGTTTGATGGCATGGATTATTCTTATTAGAAAGCTCGAATCACACCATCTATAAAATCGATCAACGAGTGCATTTGGTTTGTTGTTGAAAGGGGGTGAACTCCTCCTATTGTGACTAATGAAAATGTACTCAATCGATTTGAAAATTGTACTGAATATGACTTTAGATTGAGTAATTTTAATTCTCATGGTTTGAATGTTATTTTTAGTGATGTCACACCCAATGAGTTTTGTCATATCATGACATGTATCCTCCAACTCACACATGAGGGTACCAATGCTGCTAACGCTTCTAAGATTCAAAACCTCACCGCACAATTTGAAACTATATGCATGCTTGAAATCGGCAATTTTGATGAATTTTATGCTCGTATGTCTGATGTTGTGAATTCCTATATTAATTTGGGTGAGAAAATTTTGGAAGTGATAGTTGTTTAGAGAATTTTGAGGTCTCTCGTCTTGTTTTATTGTGACGTTATCGTTCTTAACTCTTTGGGAATTCTTGATCGAATTAGACTAAAAGAGATCATAGGTGATATCTAAAGTTACAAATTAGACATTCTCCTCGAATCCCAGAAGAAAAAAAAGGGGATAGCTTTAAAACATAATTAAATAAATAAAAAAGAAGTGTTTTGACTCTGATTCTGATATTGATCACGATGATCTTGTCCTATTTGCTAAAGCATTCAAAAAATATCTCGATTTCAAAAATCAAATTGGCATCATTGTTTTAGAATGATAAAAAAAATCTGGAGTTGAGTATCATAAGAAAGATATATCGGAGCGAAGTTATGAGTGTAAAGTAAAAGGTCATAAAGCTAATGAGTGTCCCACTGGGCTTAAAAAAACACGACAGCAGTAAAGCCGCCTATAATTTCACTCTAAGCGATAGTGATGTTGAGTCGATATATTCTGAGGATGAATCACCACATGGACGTAACTTCACTGCGTTCATGGCTAGTCATGTTAGCACTTAAAGTATGTCTCACACCGATGAGGAAGTTTTTAACATGATAACGTCAACAATGAGTCGAATCATTCCAGAGAGTTTGAGGGTGATGATTTGAGTGAGGGAGAATATGATCAATAATACGCATACTCTGAACTTTACACCGAGTAATTAAAAACTAAAAATAAAAATAAAAAATTGACTCTTAGGGTGTTGTCTTTAGAGAAGGATTTGAAATTTTTGAGAGAGTGTGAGGCCTCGGGGAGTCAACTCAAGAGAATAAAAATATTTTTGAGTGAAAAACTTGTTTCGATAGGTAGGGAGAAGAAAGAGTTGACAAACAAAGTGGCTAGTCTTACGAGGGATCTTCAAGAATCATTGGAGACTCATCAAAAACTTGAAGCCTATGTTTGTCAACTTGAGAAATATCTCAAAAGTGGATGGGAGGTCAAAGTCACCTTAGAGGACAAATCCAAGAAAGTTGGAAAGATGTTCCTAGGTTTCACTTTAGTTTCTAAAAAGAGGCATAACATAGGTTGTGAGGGTGCATCAATTTCCAATACCACATCGAACCGATTGCCAAGTGTGTGTTAGATCCTTATGGGCCTCCACCTAACGCACTAAGGAAAACTTATCCAAGGCGTTGTAACCAAGGTCGATCCAAACAAATCTACATTTGTATCCATTTCAAATGAAGATATCACTTTTGTAAAACCCCGTATTTCTGAGGATATAGAATTTAATTAAGTCGATGATAAAGGATTTTATTAATCTAGAAGATTTAATTAATTTGGGGGATTAAGAATTAATTAATTCGGGTCATTTTAAAAAAATCACATGAATCGTAATTTGAGTTAAGATGCAGACTTTTAGTAAAACTAACTCGAATGACGATTCTGAGTGCACGATTGACTCCGGAGGGGTCGATATAGTCAGAAAAGAGTATCCGGGGGTAGTAATTGGGTTTTGGGACATTTTTAGGCATAACTGACCCCACACGAGGGTGTTCGGTCATTTGGGCTTGACCCATAAGCTTAATTTCTAGATTTGCAGTATTTAACCTAAGTATAAGAGGGTTGGGAAGTAACTAATATCATTCTAAACCCTAATAAAAAAAGTCAAGACAAAGAAAGAAAGTGGAGATCTTTTGGAAGCCAAATCAAAGGGGATTCGGGTGTGTTCTTCGTCAATTCGCCTCCTACAACGAAATCAGACTCTACATACCTAATCAGGCAAGTAGTTATCTTGCTTTTAATCTAAATTATAGTACTTCAATTCATATCATAGTGGGTGAGATCAAAATTAATTTTGGGTTGGGTTGTCACATAAAATGGATTTTGGTTAATTAGAGTATTGTGTGTAGAATTAATACTCAATTAGTGATGAAATTTTATTAATCTTTGTTAGAATAATGTTGTATTTGAAATCCAGATGCTAGGATCAATTAGTTGATGATTATGAGATCGAAACTAAGTTGAGAATTGGATGAACTTTAATAAACCCAAATTGAGAAATTTTGGGGAAAGTTAAAATTTGATGATGTTTAGAGATCATGATAACGATTAAAACATGTTTATGGAGGAAATAAATATGGGAGATTATTTAATCAAGGTCTGGATCGAAGTTGGAAATCTCCGGGCTCAAAAAAAGGAAAAAAATAGTTCGACATAGTCACACTCAACATCCGTGACAAAAACTAGTCACACTCCATATCCATATTAAAAACTGGTCACACTCCCGACCCATGACAAAATTAGTCACACTTTAGAAGCGTGAAAAATTGCGAGAAGCGGGATTTTTATTTTGGCCCAATTTTTACCCTAGAGAGTTTTACGTTTTGAGGACTCTTCTAAACGAATTCTAATGTATATATTTAATCATTGTGGGGGCTTATTCTAAGCTTATTTATTTAGTGAAAAATGAATATGGGACCTATCTCCTAGTGATTATAGATTAATATCATGGGGACTAGGAAGTGGGAAAAAGGTATGACACATGTTTAATGAATTGAGCGAAATAAGTTCATAAAGGTTTAATTACGGGCCTAATGGGTGAGTCCGGGTATAATATCGAGTGAAGTTACGCTAAATTATTTAATGAGTGTGAAATTAAATTAAATAAGAGATGGATAGAGACTCGGGTATTTTGGGCTAGTGCTATGGGTGTTAGGTACGGGTTAGCCAAGTTTAATTAGATTATATGTATATGGTGATGGTGATACTATATATATTTGTGTGAGCCACAATTATTAGTGTGAATTGTGAAATAAAATAATTAATGTGAGATTAATTAAATTACAAGTTAGGATATAGACTTGGATATATAATTGGGCAAGTGCTATGGGTGTTAGGCACGGGTTAGCCGATTCTATTTAATATATGTATACGGCTATGAGTTATATATATATATATATATATATTTGTGTTCTCTATAGATCTCGGCGTGAATGATATTTATAGAAATACAAACCCCTCTAGTGCTATCATCGGAGGTTGCGCGATGTGGGTGAATCCCCCGTCTTGAGGAGCAGGGAGAGTATAGTCCCCTTGTCATATCGTTTAGGATTTTTATTTTCGAGGTGAGACATCTTAGGTATGATTCGATCTCACTCTGGGGTAAATATAACCGCCTCCACTATGTTTGCGATATTTTTTCCCAGGTTCGGTGTGAGCTAGTACGAATTGAGATGTCCGGGTTAGATTGAGTATGACTGGGAGCATTTTAGAGAAAGCATTCAGTGATTTATTACTCGGGAATGGATGATTATTAAACGTGACATGTGTGTGAATGATATAGTATACTAGTACGTATAGAAAATGAGTAGATAATTATATAGGAAATTAATATATAAGTGTGAATGTATTTCTTATATAACTAGTGGGAAGGTTTTATGATTTAAAAATTGGTTTCTTATATAACTTGTGTGGAAGTTATATGAATATAAAAGTGGTTTCCTATATAACTAGTGTTAATGTTGTATGATTTATTATAGTTGAACCGATTAATAAGTCAATGGTTAGATAACTTAAAAATCAAAAAAAGAATACTCGGGTTAGATTAGTGCGGTAGAAAGAGGTGTGATACAACTAGTTAGGTGGGGTAACTTAACTAGGAAGGTTAGTAGACAAGCATTAGGTGTGCACATTAGATGAGGGGTAAGTTATACCTCAAGAGAGTGCGACACTAGCTTAAATATGAAGAGTGTGCATGCATATTTAATTATTACGATTTAACTATTTTCTAAATATTTTCAAAATATTTTACTTGGGCTTTTACCCGTGTCAAAATATTTTTCAAAGCCTTTTTGGTGTCCATCCACAAGGATGCGTAGTTTGAGGATCCTATCCAGGGATGCACAACTGCAGCTCATGTGGAAGTTGCAGGATTTCGTCATAGACGTCATTCATTCATTCATAGTGTAGGTGCTTTACTTTAGTACTCATTTGGGCATGTCGCCTCAGATTTAGTATTCAATTATGTATTTTACTTTGTGTATCCAAGTTATTATTTTATTTTACTATATCATTGTTGAACCGATAGTTGATTTGGTCCTCTTGATTTATTTTATTCATCTGTAATGGATTCAGTTATCAGTTTGTGTTGATGGTTTAACTATTATTTAATTCTGCATGTTGTTTCTTAATAAAAGATAAAATTTGGCATCGGTCTAATTAAATTACTAAGAATGAGCCATATGAGACCAATGTTTTATTTTGATCACGGGATGACCACCCGGTATTTTTGTAGGCGAGGTGTCACAGATGGTATCAGAGCACTAGGTTCTAGAGTCCTTAGGATCTGTGCAGCTTATTACATTTTAGCATAGCGTTCTTTGATATAAATCCTTATCATTGGATAGTTGTATTCCTTTATATATGTTATTTATGTTATCGTGATATTAAGTATAGTTGATGTGATTCATATATGAGTTCGGTTAGGCTTCGTACACCGAAGAACTTTAGTTGACCAACAAAGGATGTTAGAAGGACTGTAGGGGGAGAGACTCAGCAGAATCCATGGAATATTCTGGAAACAGTGAACACGATAAAAGTCACCATAGTTATTGTTCTGGAAGATGACGTTTGGGTAATCACTAGGGCGTAGTAGTTTACCTAAACACCGTCATAAGAAGCGTGGCGCAAATTGAGACTCACCCATCGTAGGCGGTAAAGTGGGGGAAGTTGGAGAAACTCTTTCGAAGAGGCATTTATAAGGATTCAGGGGAGATAGGGAGTGTGATGGGTCAATGGAAGGAGATAACCCAAAGGCAATTATGTAGGGTGGAGTGCAGTAGCACCCAGGATTAAATTTCAAGAAAATTTTTTGCTCATAGGAGCGGTGTTGCAGTGGTAGGAGTCAGTAACCATAACTATGGAGAGATATCGTGAATAATAAGGAATTTGGGGTGCGATTTGATCACAAATCCTCTCATCAATTGTTTAAATTGAGAGGCAAAGGAGATTTCAAGACTTGTGTCAAAAAGGGTCATGTGGTGGTCAGTCATGAAGCAAAGTTGATGATTTTAGCGAACTTTGAAACCAAAGAGGTGGATACGGAGGATTAGGGAGGTTTTTAAGTCAATGATGGACTCATGGGTAGGATATACAAGCAAGGATGAGGAACTCCGTCTAGAACGACTGGTATTGTTACCGTCAATGTCGTACATTTATAATTTGATATCAACGTTTCCGTGAGAACGGATCCAAGAGAGTTGGAGAACCTATCCAAGGGAAAATATTGGAATTAATAGTGCTAGTGAGGCAACATAGGAGGGGATACCCAATAAAGGACCCATTTTAATGCTTGAGATCAATAGAATTCCTACCAAATGACGGTGGATTCAGTCAGGGTTGTCAAGGCCAGCAATGAGTCCCATAGATCCAACAAAGCCAAAGGGACAATGAGGGTAGCAATTTAGGTAAAGACTGCAAGGTCCGTGAGAAGGACAACCCCAAATGGCCAGTGGCCTAGGGAAAGGGGAATGACACAGAGAGGTGTGTTATGTTTAAATAGTACAGTAGGGGCAAAAGTTATAAGAAGTTTTTATTTTGGTTGGGACAAAGGTTTTATGTCTATGAACCATTTGAACTGCCAGTAATTGGCAATTGAAAGTATGAGTTATATCCCGGGGTGATTGGGGTCTATTTCGTGTGACACGAGTGAGTCACAGTAATTCATTAGTACTAGATTCGCATGAGAAACATGTTTAGCAGAGGTATCACTAATATAACTATAGCGTGTATATTTACCGTTGAGTTAGAGGGGCTCACATTAGTTCCATCAGTAGGGGAGAGGGAGTGGACACTGAGAGGAGATATATTTTATGAGGATAACTTTTTTTGAGAGGGGATATTCGAGATAAGGTTTTATCCTGAGTAAGAACTGTTAAGCGATTAGTGGGTGGTTACAACAAGACTATCGTGTTCCCTATTTTGGAACAAGATACATATTTTTGCGATATCTCACTTAAAAGAGGGTCAAGCTCGTGGCAATATTATTATGAAGCAGACTTCTGAGACTACAGTTGTCTAGTCATATTGGATCCCAATGCATATGTAATTTTATTGATGTGATTCAGGGTATATCAGGGTCACCGTTGAGCGAAGAGTTTTTAGCTCATTGTTGTTTACATTCTGAAAACTTAGTGATAGTGAGAGCATCGTATCGCATAACACCATGGGAGACATGGGCATAGCCTGTTGGATTTATGTGTTAGAAGACAAAATTGGTGATATCTTAATTTTGTGCTTTGGACCCACGAATTTTGATGATCGAAAATGCTAGGAGATAATGCATTGGGGAAAGTTCTTTTGGACTTCGTTAAGGGATGTTACACGCATGGAACTTAATAAACTTTTGGAGTAATGAGACGTTATTGCATGCTAGAACATCGGTTTTAAAATGTTAAATTATTGAAAAAGTAAAGGAAACTCTTTAAGTTGAGAGCTGTTACGATATATGGCCAGTGGATCCGGGTAGTATTACGAAGGAAGCACTGAGATAACCTTTATACCACAAGTTAAAGGTTAGGGAAGTATCGAGAAGAATCAAATTGAAAATTTTGGTGTAATCGAGAATACCTATATGATATAGCCACACCGAGAGTGTGGAACTGATCTTGAGATAAGTATGTTACGTACGAGACGTTAGTGATATTTATGCTGGGATGTTTAGGCTATCGTATATGGTATGGTGAGATTTGTGTTCACTATTCCAAGGGATGATTTACTTGTGCTAGTTAACACCTGAGAGAGGTTCAAATCTATATATACGTGTATAGATGTTATCGTGTGATGCATAAGAGACTTTTACGAAAGTTTTCATATTGTTATTTGATCCTGGTGAGTAGGGATGGTTACTGATGGGATTTAGGATGGATAGGTTTATTATCGAGTAGGGAGATATATCTCGTGGTTGATTCACGCTAAGAATCTAGTTATGGTAAGGGGTTCCATATGGTATGATGTCTTTTTAATATGAGAGTTGATGAGTATACTTTTATTTTAAGAAATTAGAATTTGGGGTAAGGGCTATGGACTGAGAGCCTAGCCGAATTCTACGAACGACAATGTGAGGTAGCTATGTATCAGGGGGTTCCTTGTTTTGATTTCTCTTTGCGAGACATACCACGCATAAAACTTAGCGCAACGTTGGAAGTGGGGAGATGTGTGGTCATTAGGACATGGGTTTTTTTACCTTGTTTATTATACATGTATGTGGTTATAACTATGAGTTGAAAGTTACATTACGATTTAAGGCTAGTGGAGCCGGGTAATATTTGTGTTGTTAAGCATGGGTACAGGGTGTATGGTCTCCCTGGGTAATTAATTTAATTTTAATATAACTCGCAATTAGAAGGATTAGAGATATGTGTAATGATCTTAGGGGCATGTGAGTAGGGAATTATTCGAGGCTTGGAGTACTAGACTCATCTGAATTTCGAGGACGAAATTCCTTTGTAAGGGGAAAAGTATGTAACACCCCATATTTATGAGGATATATAATTTAATTAATTCGATGATAAAGGATTTAATTAATCTGGAGGATTTAATTAATTTGGTGGATTGAGAATTAATTAATTCGGGTTATTTTAAAAAAATCACATCTGTCATAATTTGAGGTCGAGATGATGACTTTTAGTAAAGTGACTTGGATGATGATTCTGAGTGCATTGTCAAAAAGAGTATCTGGGGGTAGTAATTGGATCTCGGGACATTTTTAGGCATAATCGAGCTCACACGAGGGCGTTTCGGGTCCTTTGGGCTTGGCCCATAAGCTTAATTTCAGGATTTTCATTATTTAACCTAAGTCTAAGATGGTTGGGTAGCAACTAATATCATTCTAAACCCTAAGAAACAAATAAGAGACAAAGGAAGAAAGTGGAGAGCTTTTGGAAGCCAGATCAAAGGGGATTCGGGTGTGCTTTTCATCAATTCGCCTCCTATAATGAAATCAGACTCCACAAACCTAATCAGGAAAGTAGTTAGCTTTCTTTCAATCTAAATTACAGTATTTCAATTCATATCATAGTGGGTGTGACCAAAATCCATTTTGGGGTGGGTTATCATATAAAATGGGTTTTGGGTAATTATAGTGTTGTGTGAAGAATTAACACACAATTAGTGATGGAATTATATCAATCTTTGTTGGAATCATTTGTATTCTAAATCCATATGGTAGGTTAAATTAGTTGATGATTATGAGATCGAATCAAGGTTGAGAATTGGATGAACCGTAATAAACCCAAATCGAGAAATTTTGGGGAAAGTTAAAATTTGATGATGTTTAGAGATCATGATAATGATTAAAACATGTTTATGGAGGAAATAAATATGGGAGATTATATAATCGAGGTCTAGATCGAAGCTGGAAAGCTTTGGGGTTAAAAAAAAATTATTCGACATAGTCACGCTCCAGATCTGTGTCAAAAAGTAGTCGCACTCCAGATCCGTAACAAAAAATAGTCACACTCCCGATCCATGACAAAATTAGCCACGCTTTATAAGTGTGACAAATTTTCATAAGCGGGATTTTTATTTTGGCCCAATTTTTATCCTAGTGAGTTTTATGTTTTGAGGACTCTTCTAAACGACTTCTAACCTCTATATTTAATTATTGTGGGGTTTATGTAAGGTTATTTATTTAGTGAAAAATGAATATAGGAACTATATCCTAATGATTATAAATGAATATCATTGGGATTAGGAAGTGAGAAAAATGTTTGACACATGTTTAATGAATTGAGAAAAATAAGTTCATAAAGGTTTAGTTATGGACTAATTGGGTGAGTTCAGGTATATTAACAAGTGAAGTTACGCTAAATTATTTATTGAGTGTAAAATTAAATAAAATAACAGTCGGATGGAGACTCAGGTATTTTGGGCTAGTGCTATGGGTGTTAGGCACGGGTTAGCCGGGTTTAATTAGATTATATGTATACGGTGATGGTGATAGTATATATATTTGTGTGAGCCACAATTATTAGTGTCAATCGTGAATTAAAATAATTAATATGAGATTTATTAATTTACAAGTTGGGATATAGACTTGGGTATATATTTGGGCAAGTTCTATGGGTGTTAGCCACAGTTTAGCCGAACTTTATTTAATATATGTATACGGTTATGTGTGATAGTATATATATATATATATGTATATATATATTTATGTCTATGTGTGTGTGTGTGTGTGTGTGTGTGTGTGTGTGTGTGTGTGTGTGTGCTCTATAGATATCGGTGTGAATGATATTTATAGGAATACATACCCCTATAGTGTTATCATCGGAGTTTGCGGGATGTGGGTGAATCCCCTGGCTTGAGGAGCAGGGAGAGTATATTCCCCAGGTCATACTGTCCAGGATTTTTATTGTGTGATTTATTTTTGAGGTGAGACCTCTTGTGTATGATTCGGTCCCACTCTCGGGGAAATATGACCGCTTCCACTACATTTGCGATATTTCTGCCGAAGTTCGGTGTGAGTTAGTCCGATTTGACATGGCCGGGTTAGAGTGAGTATGCCTGGGACATGATAGCATTTTAGAGAAAGCATCTGGTGAGTTATTATGCGAGAATGGATGATCATTATACGCGACATGTGTGTGAATGTTGTAGTATACTAGTACGTATATAAAATGAGTAGATAATTATATATGGGATTAGTACATAACTATGAATGTAATTCTTATATAACTAGTGGGAAGGTTATATGATTTAAAAAGTGGTTTCTTATAAAACTAGTGTGGAAGTTATATGAATATAAAAGGGGTTTTCTAGATAACTAGTGTGAACATTATATGATTTATTATAGTTAAACCGATTAATAAGTTAATGGGTAGATAAGTTAATAATTAGAGAAAGAATAATCGGGTTAGAGTAGTGCGGTAGAAAGAGGTGTGATACTGGTAGTTTAAGTAGGAAGGCTAGAAGACAAGCGTTTGGTGTGCACATTAGATGAGGGGTTAGATATACCTCAGGAGAGTGTGACACTAGCTTAAATATGAAGAGTGTGAATGTGCATGAGTATTTAATTATTGCAATTTAACTTCTTGCTAAATATTTTCAAATTGTTTTACTTGGGCTTTGACCCATGTAAAAAAAAAATTCAAATCCTTTTAGGTGCCCAGCCATAAGGATGCCTAGTTTGAGGATTTTATCCATGGATGCGTTACTGTAGCTCATGTGGAAGTTGCAGGACTTCATTATAGATGCTTCATTCATTCATTCCTAGTGTAGGGACTTTACTTCAGTACTCATTTGGGCATGTCGCCTCAGATTTAGTATTCAGTGTGTATTTGACTTTGTGTATACAGGCTATTATTTCAGTTTACTATTGTATTTCATTATTGAACCGATAGTTGATTTTGTCCTCTTGATTTACATTATTCATATGTGTTGGATTCAGTTATCAATTTGTGTTGATGGTTTAGCTATTATTTACCTTCACATGTTGTTTCTTAATGAAAGATAAACTTTGGCACCGGTCTAATTAAATTACTAGGTAGTTATAAATTTTAAGAAGGTTTTTCACGGTGATGTTAGGAATGAGCCATATGAGACCAACGTTTTATTTTGATCATAGGCTGGCCACCTGGTATTTTAGTAGGTGGTGTGTGTAAACCTTATGTAGTTTTGTTATAAGGTAGGAAGGGTCTCTCACACACATGCTCCCACACACCGCCATAGCGACCTTGCTAGTTTTGGAGAGCAAGTTGTGTTTCTAGTTAAAACCTATAATTGTTTAATGAAATAATTTCAAGGGATGTCTACGCCTTTTGAGAACACTTATAATACAATGATACGTGCTAACAAGGATAAGCATAAGACAGAGGTTGGTAGATATGATTTTCTCGCATTGTTCCTTTGCACACACATAATGTCAAACCTCCTTTAAGTTGTGAGGTTTTCTCTCATGAGGAAGTACTTTTGTTTCAAGCCATAAATCTTGTGTGCTTGCATGATTTTTTCTAGTCATGGTGTGCTTTCTTTTAGTCTTGAATTTTTTTTATTGCGAGATGTTGCATATTTCCTTGATTAGATGTGTATCATTTCTTGTTAGAAAAATATTCTAAAAATTTCAAAAATATTTTTTTGATAAAATTTCCAAAAATTACAAAAACATTTTTGTATTTTATTTTACTCCATATATGGATGCACATTTAAGATGTTCCAATTAGAATTTCATTCCATCCATTCACGTGACTTAATCATGGTGTCATGATATTTGGCTTCATTTTTTGTTGGTCCTTAATAATGCATGTTTAGCATTATGTTGTTCATTATTAATTAATACCTTTATGATGGACTCATTATGTCACCTTAATTGTACATATGCATGAACTCTTGAACATTTCACTTGCTTGTCATATGTTGAATAGGATATTCTCATCTTAATTGTGCTTAATAATGAAAAATATGTACTAGGAACTAATTGCGCATGTAAAAACCATTGCCCGAATTATTTTGCCCAAAAATTGAATGATATATGTTTAAGCAATGGAAAGGGGGCACGAAAGAAGCAATCTTCTTTGCGCAAAAATCCACCATTGACAAAAGCTTAAAAGTTGAATTCAACACATAAAAATAGAAGTTCCAATGATATGCCCAAAGTGTACCCTTGTACTCGGGGTCACTAACCTCGGCTTAACCTCACAGCCGAGGTGCTAGGAAGCGAGCAACAACCATCAGAAAAGTCATCCTCCTCAAGGTCGACTCCGTATTATACAACCTCGATTGGGCATCAACTGAGGACTGAAGCCTCTTACGGGGTCAGGAAACTATTATCAACATCGTATGGGATCAACCTCAGTTGCGCAGCAGCCAACACTGGATCCAACCTCACGCCTAACCTCGGCTAATCATTCTGGTCGAGGTCATACTTATGATTGGTAGGACAAAGCGACTATCAGACTTCCCAATGTCGTACTCGGCTAGGCCGAGGTTCAACAGATTGTATCACAAGTCCGAGCATATGCAAGCACATGGAAGACTTGGAACACATGAGAAAATCAGTTATAATCGAATTATTCCCCTCACATGAGGGAATATTTGGTCATCATTATTTGCATGTGGTAAAGCCAGGTGTCCACATGAGATTGGACTGATCATTATGCACATGCTCATGGCCTGCATGGAGGGTACATTGCACCCCCCAAACATTATATATATATAGGTCTTCTTCCACCTAGAAAAAGGATCCAGAATTAAGACCCTAGCGAAAGCTCTAATAAAATATACAGTAGAGAGAGAAAGTGAGAAATTGTATCACAGACCATTAGTGCCCTTGTTATAGTGAAACTTACTCACACACTCACATTGGACATATGCCGAATTAGCTGAACCACTTATATGACAGTGTTTCTCCTCTTCTCCTCACCTCCTTCCACTAGATATTTACTCTTAAGCTGCCATTGTTGTTGCTAGCTTGAGCTTATCAACACCTCATCTGGTGGTTCTATTTATAGCATCATCATCCAGGGTCAAATTTATTTCATTGTTGCTTTATTATAAATTAGCAATATGATTCCTTCAAAACATTTGAGAGTTTATACTTAAAGTTTAAGATTTTGAGGATGTTATAAGTTGAAGATCAATTAGTTTTCATAATAAAACTCCATTAAAAATATTAAATAGTTCGGTGTTATTTTTTTGAGAACTATTGAAAATTATGACATTTTGTATGTGTTGAGTCAATTTCATGTTCTTTATCTTTTTTTGCAAAAGGTTGTTGTGAGTTCTTTCTTTAGGATTGTCTCTTTTACTTCGTGCACCGTCATTATGTATGCCTATGTTGATTTTTCCTTGTGTTAAGTTCACGCCCATTAATTCCATATCTATGATTCAGATGTATTCCAAACACGGGTTGAGTCGATCAAGGTAATGGAAAAATCTAAACATATCATCTCATATGGGATAGAATAAATAACATAATAAATTTGATAATGCTCAAAATGAGGCATAGGATTTGACTTCCCATTGTACCTAGGGGTGATGACTGGTGGCTTAAACTTATCGGGCGTCAGATAGCTTAAGGTGGAGACAAAAAAAGGTTATGCTTTAACACAACGTCTTTATAAGAGGTTTTTGTTTTTATGGGGTCCCTAGCCAATCTTTAAACCATTGAACGAAACCCTTATACGGTTGATCATTCTTGGCCTTTGCTGACTAATCGTCTTGTCTAAAGTTGTCTGTCGATGTCTCTTCCTATCTAGTCTGGTGATTTAACCTAGATAATCTCATTATGATCTTCCTTGACCTGTACTAGGAGGCTCCCTCTTTGGCTGATAAGCGCAAAGAAAATTCTCAGTCTCCCCTCTTCGATCGACCTTTAAATATTCATGGATTAGGACCCGTGCGATCAAAAGCACTTCCTGTACTCAGCCTCTTAAAGGCACTAGGGTGTGGTGATATTCGATCTTGTATGTTTCTTCTTCTGTCATGTTGATAATGGATGTTCTTCCTAGCTTGTAAGAGTCATGTAGGTCATATCTTCTCCTCTAGTGAGATATATGGTTCCCATCTATTGAACTCAATTCCAAGCATCATAAATTTTCCATGGAACGCTTCCTATACGATTACCTTTTTTCCCTATGTGGGGCAGGCGATGGCATTTCCCTACATTTGTCAGAATGTTCAGTAATTGCTAAGGTGATTAGATCTAGCTCCTAATGAGTATGACTCATTCGAACTTTTTTAGTGACAATGATTTAATTTAAAGTCTTCATGGTTTCCTGCATTACCCTCCAACTATGACATTTTAATAGGAGGTGATGGAGTTACCCCCTCCACTACATATCTACTCTCTCGGTTAACAGACATCTCAACAATATAATAAGTATTTATCAAATCGAGGTTCGCATCAAGTAAAAATATAGCATAAAAATAATGGTCTAATGAAAAATAAATTTAATTCTATAAATCAAACAAAAATCTCTATAGAAAATAGCTTTAATGCTTTGTAACTAAACCAAATTGGGCAATAATATGAGTATCCTTGAGCCGTTGGAGTGAAATTTTGAGGAAAAGGACATGGTTATTCCATTCCCACAAATGGTGAGAAACTGTTATCTCTAAAAATTGCTATTGGCTAGATCTTAGCTAAATGAAATCAATAAACTAGCAAATAAACTAGTTAAATGACATAATACTGAAATACTATCATAGAAATGAATTTTAGCTTAAAGAGGGAATGAGGAAGGACCAAATTTATGTAGTTTGGATAAAATTAGTGCCTACATCCACATTGGCAGTTATCTTTATTAATTTTAATGGACAATCTCCATGGAAATAAAGTTAGTTACAAGCTCTTTATCTCTCTATAATTTGGCAGCATGACCACAAAATATATTTGATTCCTTGTAAGAAGTTAGTGAGTTGTTATTTATAGGCTATTAGAGGTGAGAGAGGAGAGGGACACGTGTATCGCCGTTATAGGTTAGTTGAGATCACGTTTTACAAGATAGATAAAGGAATAATCACAAGTTAGTTATTGCACAAGGGGGATAATATTGTATATATCATTCTATTGCATGTGTATCAGGATGCTGATGTCATCTAGTCACGAGGTACATGACTTTCGATATGGGTTTAATAAAAAGAGTTCCTTCATTCTACCTACCCTAGGCCGAGCCCAATACCTAAAATATTTGAACGCATACTATGCCCCCTAGTCCTCATGTACTCAAGTTACCTAGATGACGTTGTTCCTATGACAGATGTTCCCTTCTAATAGGTTCAATGAGTACACTATATTTAGGGTACAACAATATTCATTTCCAAAAGTTCCCACACATATATCGTGCTTTATCAATATCATATACTAGAAGATGTAAGGCTTTCAACAAATTCTGTCAAGTTTTTAGAGGAGAAGAAAAGAGCATACTCTTTAACTTTTTTAAAGTCTATTTATCCTCATTTGAATCACCAATAATATCTGCTAAGGTATATTGTAGTTTTTGCTTTTACTTTCTATTACGTGATTCATTAAAGTTTTGGGGCTGAAATGTTTTTGCGTATATTGATGCCCAATAATTGGTATTAGATACCCGATTATATATTGATCATGCTTTGGAAAGGTTCATGCTTTCCATTATTAAAATCCTAGTTTGCATGTTATAGGAAAATACATATTTGTATGTTTTTCAGTACTAACATGGTTTTGCAAAAATTATAATATCTATATGCCTTCCATGATGGTCATATGAATGTCATTTTATGTGAATGATTCCTATAGTGGTTTATTAATAGTTATTTTCTTCATAGAGTTGATTTGATTATAATAATTAGGTTATTTTAATTATTGCTTGAATCTATGTACATGGAGGATATTGTGAGAGGATGTAATAGTTTTTACTAGTTCAAATCGTGTATTTACTTGGGTTATGTCCTTGGACATAGTTCATGATGAAGCTTTAAACAAGTTCTGGAGGTTTTTGTATGCAAATGACAAACCTAAGAAATAGTTGTAGACTTACAAGTATGGATCGATTCAGACCCCAATCGAATCAACTTTGTTTAGTTTCGAATCAATTCGGCCCTAACTGTGGGCCCGAATTTTTATTGTTTGTTGTTGATTTTCATCAGTTTACCAATAGATCTTTGTCACAATATTTCCCAAATTACAGAGTACTTTTTCTAGAGTTCAAACACGTAAATAAATTCAGTTTTTGTTAAAGTCTAATTCTAGGAGGAATCCAGTTAAAAAGGATGTCTACTTCAAGTTGGATTCCTGATCTTGAAGAGTTCTACTTCAAGAGGAACTCTAGGATGTGATGGAAAGTGGAATTTGATTCATAATTGAGTTATGATTGCTTATTTATTATGTAACTACCATCTTACTCATGTTGATAATTTTTGTGCACTAATAAATTAATCCATTAGAATCCAACATTATTATGGCAACATAGATTTTTATTGTGACCAAACTAGAACACGTTTTTTTCTTTTGAAAATTTATTTTTACTTATTATTTTTCTAAACTGAATTTAACCGTTTAATTAATTTATAGATATAAATTAATTTTTTATCTGTGAGTTTTACTTTAACTTAAAAATAGTTTTTTAAATTAAAAAGGTAAGATCGGTAAATTTAATTTGTACAAGTAAATTAGGAATCAACAAGGATTAACTTTGGTATTTAGAATTGAATGAATTGGATTTCAAAATACCTACAAGTTTAAAATAATAAGTGGTAGAGGGGTTTCAACATTAACCCCACGATCTCCATCGGTATTTTAAAATTATGATATGACTAATTCCTCATGTCAGCTTTGATATAGCCCCCCATCGGATTGAATTTAATCACATCATCATGATGATTTTAAAATTCTTCAGTGATAGTACCTTGAAATTGAATGTGAGTGAGTTCAGTTCTCCTATCGAGGAAGTTCTACACGATTGGATTTGATTTTAACGAATGAACTAATGGTATACACTTAAACACAACTAATGATATCATCACCCCCCCCCCCCCCCCCCCCCCCACACACACACACATCAAAGTCACAATCATTAGATGTGGAACCAAAAGAAACTGGCTATTCAATTATGTAGGTGAGAAGATGTTTGGATTGTACAGGGAACATAATTGAAAGATGAAAATTTGTCTAGTTTAAGGTGATTTTATTTAAGCTCCCATCGAGAAATATCACTTCATAAGGGAACTAGGATGCTCGAGGGGTTATATTTTTTATTGGTGGAAGAGGTAAGCCAAATAAAAATTTAATCCAAGTTAATTCTCATATATTTTTAAAATTGTTTTTTTCAAATGATAATTCTTAGATTTCAAAACGGCCTCAACCCACTTGTTTCAATCTTAAAGGATAACAAGTCAACTAGAATGAACTATATTGACTGGAAAAGAAACTTATACATTATCTTAACTACTGAAGATTATAAATTTATTTTAACTGAACCATTTCTTATTAAACCGGATGAGGGGGCATCCAATGAGGACATCTGGGCTTATCAGAAGTGGAAAAATGATGATCAAATGTCTTATCGCAACATATTGGCATTTATGACTAATGTGTTGCAACATGAGAATTAATATATGAAAATTGCTTTCGACGTGATTCTGAACCTCAAGGACATGTTTAAGGACCAAGACCGTGTTGCAAGATTGAATGTTATAGCAAGGCTCGTATATGAAAAGATGCTAAATGGTACACATGTACGTGATTAGGTTCTTAAAATGATGTACATCTTGAGAGAATTGGAAGTACTTGGTTATGAAATCGATGGGGGAAACCCTGATTAATTTTGTGCTCCAATCCCTATCAAATTCCTATCAATAGTTTTTCCTACACTATTCTATGAATAAACTTGATTACTCATTGGCGTAACTACTTAAAGAAGTCTAAGTTATAGAGAATATCATTAGGAAAAATTATGTTATTTAGGTTGCTGAGAGAGAACCATCTTCTTATGTCTAGAAAGGTAAGAAGAAAAGAAGAATAAAAAAAAGAAGATGGTAAAGTTTTAGGAACAACCTATGGTTGTTTAAACTATTTTTAAGCATCAAGTGGCGGGTAAGAAACCGAAAGGAAATTATTATATCTATAAACAGTCGAAACATTGGAAGAATCATTGCCCGATCTTCTTAGCAAAGAATAAGGAAAATGGTAATTTCTCCTGAGTCATTGAGACGTGTTTTTGTAGTGCAATCTACCGGTACCTGGTGAGTTGATTCGGGAGACACTAATCATGTTTTCAATTCTTTTTCAGGGTTTCAAATAACTAGATAGATCAATGAAGGATATATATTTATGTTCATGGGTGATCCCCACAAGGCATTAGTATTACCAGTTGGAAATTTATCTTTAAATTTTGGTGGATACAATAAGTTAATATTGGAGATTTTTTTGTGCCCCTAGTATTAAAAGAAATTTAATTTCGATTTCTAAACTAGTTTGGGATGGATGTTTTGTTTATTTTAGTAAAGGTCTTTGTCATACCATAAATGTGGGACGACCTGTGGACCCACCAGAGAATGACACATGGCTCAATAGATGGACTAGATGGAGACCTCTACACAGTGAGGTTGGATAAGATTGAAGTCAACTCGATCATAGTTAACATAATCAGTTTACACATTTAACTATAACCATTGGCATAAGTGCATACCTCATTACCAGATGATGTCAACATCTTGATATATATGTGCATGTGGAGAAGATATGTTCCAATAATTAACTTGTCATCATTCTCTCACTATGATTGCAAAACGTGTTCTCACCTCACCTATAAAGGTGAGTCACGTGTTCCTTACTTTTCTCTCTCCTCTAACAACCTATAAATGACACACACCAATCTTATGTGGGGTATGATATTTATCCTTAATGTTATGAAGCCAAAATACCAAGATAACTCGAGAGCTTGATTATGTACTTGTTAATGGCATTTTTCCAATAATTAATACATATAATCATTCACATGTGGATGTAGGAACGAATTTGGGTTGAACCACTAAATCCGGTTCTTATCTCTTCTCTTTTTACTCTCTTACTTAATCATGTTCTAGAATTTCAGTAATCGGGTCTCTTATATTTTTATCTGCTAATAATTAAAGTATTTAAGCTGGATATTGAGCCATGTGTCATTCTCTGGTGGACTAGATTCCATACCAATTCCTAGCAATAACAGATTGGCGCCATCTATGGGAAGAGACTAACCATATTATTACCATTTTCAATTACTAGGGCTAAAGGATACCCAATTTCAGTTAAACAGTGAATTGTGAGACAATTCACTTTGGTTGTTAGAGTATCCTTAAAATAAATTTCAGTCTGCTTCTTAAAAATTTCTTAGATCTCGACTTAGATCTCAATTGAGATACTTTATTTTCCTAATGAAATTCACTTGTAATGGTGGATAATCTTAAAAGTTGTCATATGGCGAAAGAGGTAGTGCCCTCCACCCTAGTTGGGGTAAGAGATTTATAGGCAATTCTGCAGAGCTTGGCTAAGATCTAAGAAGTTATCTAGGAAAACATGAAAATGTTGACTCAGAGTCTCATGGATGGACAAAATAGGCTAGAATTGGATTCTACATCTCCAAGTGTTAGAGAGAACTCAGATCAAAGAAGTTGAATGCCACCTCCATCGAGGTAGGAGGCAACTGCAGTGGGAAAGAGATTTGGAGAACCTTTGATGAATGGATCTAGAATCAACGGGTGAAAGAATTAGATAAGGAAGAAGGAGTGAATTCGATATAAGTGATCAGTTATACAAACTAAAAAGAACCTAAATAATTCTATCGATAGAGGATGAGTCCTATATAATTGGGTGACCTAGTTTCCTTTAAAGGTGAGTTCCTTTCATTGATTAGGTCCAAATCCAAGAGTGTCCAAAGAACAACGATGTAGAGAACACATATAGGATTATTAAAAAATAGAAACTGGGGGAAGAACCTACTCGTGTAGATCCAAGTAAAATGTGAGGGGCTCATCTAGTCCTTAGCACACTTCCAGGAAGGATGAGAGTTCACCTAAGAGTTAACGACGGGACAAGAAGTCAATAAAGGCCGAGCATATAGAAAATGACCAGTCATGAAATGGGTTGATTCAGAGGTTTGGGGATCATTTGGGGGACTTGATCAAGAATAGAAACCCTTTGCAGAGGGCTTACACCCAAGTGTACCTTTTACAACATCCATTCTGAGTTATCTAACCCCGATAAATTTCAAGCCACCGGTGATAATACCAAGGTACAATCAAAATAATTATTAAATACACCATATCGCGTAGTAATAAGTCTCTTTAGACATATATTTGATGTCAAACAATATGAGGTATATGTTATTCTTTAGTTCTCTGACTGGATCAACCCATATATGGTACAACGAGCTTCCAATAGGGCAAATAAGCAATTTTAGATAGTTGATTGATCTTTTCATCAACAATTCCTTGTTATTCATGAAACCTAGAAAGAGAGTTAATCCCTTATTGAGTGTCAGGAATAATAAAGGATAAACAACGAGGGATTACATTTCCAACTTCAACACTAAAAAACTATCATAGCTATTATGAGCCATCTCTTTCCAGGGAAATTATACTGGGCTCTCATGAAAGATCCCATAAATACGATGGTTAAACTCTTAGCTAAGACTGGGAAAACCATGAATGATGAGGAGGCTATGGAAGAAAAATAATTTGGTAGTACAAAGTCTGATGCTGGAGGAAGTTGAATAAAAGAGATAAATTGACGAAGTTAAAATAAGACAAGCCGAAGTAGTTTTATGAGTACACACCCCTTACTTTGGGGATACACCACATCCTCGATAATATCCAAGGAAGTGAGGAGATCATGTGTCTAGAGAAGATAAAAACTCCTTCTAGAAGTAGATATAATAGTAAGTGGTGCGACTCCAGCAAAGACCATGGAAATACAGTTGATAAATGTTTGTCCTCAAAAGACAAAATTGAGGCCCTCGTCAGAAGGGGGAAGCTAAATAAATACATCGATAAGTCAGGCCAAGAACCCATGCCTAGGGATGATCCTAAGCTAAGGAGATGATCAAAGTCTCCTTTAAAGGTAAAGGATGGAAAGAAATGTGGGCATAATGATGAAGATTCAAACGAAGGCCATGATGGTTACTTGCTAAAAAAACCACATAACTGAAGGATGAAGTGTCCTTAATCTCTTTTGGGATGAATTTTATTATTGGAGATGGACTCGTGAAAAGAAAAGACTATCTGAATGAGGAAAAATCATGTGCACTCAGTAGCGAAGAAGAGGTGAACATGTCTGAAGTGGTAGACACTCATCCTCATAAGGAAAACAAAAGTTGTTTAACTGTTGGTTTTTCAAAAAAATGATTTGTGCGGATTGTTATACCCTCATAATGATCCATTGGTGATAAGTTTGATGGTTCATAAACAGACTATTCAAATAAATTTAATTGACAATGGTAGCTCATCCGACGTATTGTTCAATGACTGCTTCAAAAGATTGAAGTTATTTGAAAGACATTTGTAGGCCTATCATCATCCACTGATTAGATTCTCGGGGTAAAAGGTATACCCCTGGGGATTATTGAAGCAAAAGTCACAACAGAAACATGGCGTACCTACACTAAAAATTATGTGTTTCTTTATCGTGAATAAAAAAGTGGATTTAGCCTACAACAACATTTTTAACAATGTCACCCTAAGGAAATTCAAGGCAGTGGCCTTTACAGTACATCAAGTCATGATGTTCCTTATGAATTACAGAGTAGGACAATTAAAAGGATATTAAATAGTGGAACAGGAATGTTACTACACATCAGCTAAGGAGCGTGAGAATCTAATAGCCACTAGCCAAATTGAGAATTTAAAACCTCGAGATGCAAAAAAGTTAGTTATGGGTGAGGCAGATGAGTAGATTGAGCAGCCCGTTATCTTAGATAATGAAAATCTAGAGTGGCCCATCCAGATTAAATAGTCCATACATCTAGTATTGAAGAAAGATCTTATCGTCTTCCTAAAGCATAGCCTAAATGTGTTTGCATAGAGCTATGAGGACATGTCTGGCATCAACCCAGAGGTAATCTATCATGAGATCAACTTAATGAAATACGCCAAAATCATCCAAGAGAAGAGAATAGTTTTCACTGAATAAAAGAATACGACAAATGACGCGGAGGTGAACAATCGAAAAAGGATAAGTTCATCAAAGATGTGAAGTATTCGAGATGGCTATCAAATGTCATGATGATGAAGAAGAAGAATAGAAACTAGAGAATTTACAATGATTTTACAGACCTCAACAAGGCCAGTCCGAAGAATTATTACCCTTTTCCCCGAATTGACCACCTGGTCAACGCCACTGTCAGGCATGGGATGCTCAACTTCATGGATGACTATTCGAGATATAATCAAATCAAAATAATGTCAGAAGACAAAGAGAAAGCATATTTCGTAACCAGTTGAGGTACTTGCTGCTACAAGGGTATGACCTTCGGACTAAAAAATCTAAAGAAATGTATTAAATGTTAGTCAATCGAGTTTTCAAAGAGGAAATAGGAAATAACATGGAATTCCATTTTGCTATATGTCGACTAAAAAAACATGGTGGTCCATCACATCTGCGACCTCGCTAAACATTCGACGTAATGGAGAAGTATAAGATGAAATTGATCCCTGCCAAATGTGTGTTTGGCGTACGAGCAAGAAATTTCTGGGGTTTATTATCAATCAAAGGTGTATTGAAGCCAACCTCGACAAAATTAAAGCCCTTATTAATATGCAGTCTTAGAGAGTAAGAAGGAGATCCACACATTGTCAGGTCACGTTGTAGTGCTCAACTGATGCCTTCCATTCTTTAAAAGGCTTAAAAAAACCTTAGAATGGAACGCCGAGTTCGAGAAAGCATTCCAAGAGTTAAAGAAAGACCTATGATCTCTTCCTTTGCTATTGAGACTTATCCTGTGAGATAAGTTATATCTATATATGGTCATGTCCAAGTTAATTATGAGCTCATCCCTCGTGAGGTGCAAAAACCAGTTTACTACACTAGTAAGGCATATAGGGGTGAGGAAATCTTATACCCCAGACTAGGAAAAATGGTTTTGGAACTCCTCGAGGCCTAAAGAAGGATGAATCCCTACTTCCAATCTCATACGATTATTGTGTATACTAATCTTTCCATCATACAAGCTATCTATAAACCTAAGAAGTCTAGCAGGTTAATGTCCAGGGTCTTAGGGGTGGGGGAATACGACATTGCAAACGAACCAAGAATAATAACAAAAGGGTGAGTAGTAGAGAATTTTATAACAAAGTTCACTTATGAAAAAAAAGTAACGAAAAAGCCGACCGAAGTAGAAGTCACGCCAATTTTAACAAGTGACAAAGCATAAACATTTGCGATACCGGTAGAAAGACATCACGATTTGGAATAGTTAAAGAATATATTAAAAAATAGCTCATTAGTTGAGGATAGTTTTGATGAACCCGTTTGTATGATTTTTATGGATGGCTCATCATTCACTAATGGCAGTGGAGCATGTTTGATAATCACCACACTAAAAGGGGAATATTTTAAGTATGCATAGATATTTAACTTTGAAGCTTCAAATAATGAGGCCAAGTATGAGGCATTGACGGTAGGCTTAGGTCTAGCCTCATCATTGGTAGTTCAACAACTGTCAACTCATAATGACTCGTTATTGGTCATCAACTAGGTGCTGGGAATATATGAATCAAGGTAAGATACGATGTCCAAATACCATACAAAGGTAAAGAAGATATTGCCCAAATTCACTATAATGCATATCGCGAGGAAACCAAAAAAGGATAATTCTCGAGCTAATGCCTTAGCCCATCTGGTATTGACGACCATAGTCGAACTAAGGTGGACAGTTGCAGTAAAAATACTATTTCGTCCCAGTATTAAAGAGGAAAACGTGAAGGTGATAGTGTTATATATGAGACCATCCTAGATGGAACGAATTCGATCATACCTGGTAACCAGCCTACTCGAAGGAAGCTCGTAGGCTGCTACGTGTTGTAATATCGAATGTTGTTTAAAAGGGGATTTGTTACGCCTTTCCTACATTATGTATATCTTAAAGAAGTAAATAACATGATCAAAAAAGTACATGTGGGGTGTGTGGGTCCTAAGCAGACAAAAGATCAATAGTGAAAAGGCTACAATTAGTTGACCATGAAGTAAGATTGTGCAGTTTATGTCAGAAATTGTGATAAAGGTCAAAGGTTTTCTATCATTCATTGAAGTCCTTCTACGGATATGACACCCATTACGTCACCATGGTCTTTCTTTATGTGGGGAATAGACCTCTTCGGTCCACTGTCAAAGACAACGGGGAAGTTTAAATATCTGTTGGTAGTAGTGGACTATTTCACCAAGTGGGTGGAAGCCAAACCCTTAATGAAGATGACATGGTCGAAGGTCTTTCATTTTATATGGAATAATATCATATGTCACTATAGGATGCCTTTTTCCTTAATCACATACCATGACACCCAATTTGATAATAATTGGTTTGAAGCATACACTATCAGGTCTAAAATCATAAAACTGTACTCTGCACCATGTCATACTCAGTGCAACAAATAGGCTGAGATAACTAATAAAAATTTGTTACATAGCATGAAGAAAAGACTTGAAGACTCAAGGGAAACTTGGATTAATGAGCTCCATAGTGTCATGTGGGTCTACAGGATGACCTCTAAGATGGCTACTATGGAAACTCCCTCCATATTTGGTTTTGAAGTCGTATTACCGACGGAGGTCATCCTACTAAGATACAGAGTCTTAAATTTTAGCTTACCAAGTATCGACCTTATGCGTCATCTCGACTTAGATTTGGTGGATAAGTATGGGAGTAAGCAGTCCTTAGGGTCACAAAATACCAGTAAAGGGTGGATATATTGTAGGATACAAAATTCAAGCTGAGCACATTAAAAGAAGGTGATTCAAAGGGGAAATAAGTTGGAGGGGAACTGGAATGGTACCTACAGAGTCAGCGTGGTAATACGACCCATCACATACAGGATTGAAACTCTAAAAAGAGATCATATAAAAAAAACCTAGAATACAAAGCACCTAAGGAAGTACTATCACTAGGCCGAGAAGAGTCAAAGTAGGAAAAACAAATATGTAACAAAAATACTCTTTGTAATAGTTTTGTTGATTATCAATGAAAGTTCAGTATTCTCTTCAAATTGTTATTATTCAAGTTCTACTGTTATGTACTGTAAAGACTCTTAGTTTCAAGAGATGGGCAAGGATATTAGGCCGAAGACATCTTAAGAAATTTTAGAAGAATAAACTGTCTACAACCAAATCAACCTCTTTTAGGCTCCTAGTCATTTATAGAGGTCATAATCAAGAATTTGGTCTACATATGGGTAACTTGTGATGTTATTAGGTCAAGTTGGATATGAGCCAACCTAATAGACAAATAAGGTGATTAAAGCATTGGTAAATCTGAGTATATATAACCACATCACTGGCCATAACTCAAGATTGAACATATAAACATGATGTAAAATGATAAGTTAATTTTCTACATATAGAAATCATATATGGACAACACATGTTCATCCAATGGTAGCTAGTAGTCAGGTCAGGTTGGATAAGAGCCGACCATAAGACCATGTAATTATTTAAATACTAGAAAGCCCAAATAAACTCAAATCATTGTTTCAAAAATGGTTGCTAAATTAATACTCTGAAAAACGTTTTTCATGTTAAAATAAGCCCTAAAACATAAGTTACATATGGGTGCTAACAATCAGTTCAATCAAAATAAGTTAAGCAAAAATTAGAAAAGTAGAATATACATTCATGCAGCTAGTATGAAAACAACAGTAATATATCCATTCAACCAATAACATAAACAAAATAAGTTTAGATTACATGGAGATTGTTAAAAAATTATGTAATACCCCGTACTTTTAAAGATTTTTAATTTTGGGATTAATTAATTGGAATTTAATTAAATAATTACTAGCGCGATGAGAGTTAGTATTTATTGATGTGAATTATGTTGAATATTAGTTAGTGAGTGTATTAATATGACATTATGAATTAATTGTCATGAGCGAATAATACGACAGTTATGAAAATTAAATCGGGACGCGCGTGTCAGTTGTGTCGAGATGCAATTGAATGAAATAAAAAGTAATTTATTCACAAGTCACCCGTATGGTCATTTCGAGTGTGACAAAGTGTCCAAAAGTGTCGAGATAGTCAAAAAAGTATACCCGGGGGTTTAGTTTGGGTCCCGAGATACTTTTAGGCCAAACCGACATCCCGGGAGGGTATTTTAGACATTTTTATTTTAGTGGAAAACAAACCCACAAAATTTAGAGGTCTTTATCATCTTTGAAGATTAGTCTCCTAGGGTTAGAAGTTACCATTCTGCAGAGGAGACATAGGACGAAGAGGAGAGGTGTTCCTAGGAGTTCCCAAGGCTAAAAACACCAGTTTTCACCATCGTCACCACCATCATGTAGATCGGAGAGAAAGGATTGAAACCATACCCTTTGTCATCAACAGTTTAGAACTTAAAACACCAAGCAAGTAATATCTTGCATAAATTTACTGTAGATATGTTATCCATGTAAGATTAGGATAACGTTTTTATGAAAATCTCATGTTTTGGAAGAATTTACATACTTTAAATCATAATTCTTGGGTGAATATTTAAATGGAGTAGGATCATTTATGCATGTAGAATCAATCCCAATTTATTAAAATCATATTGGTTGAAGAAATCTGGAAATTTCATGTTGAATTGAAGATGAAGTCAAAACTAGGGTTCTTGAGACTAAAGATGGAAATTGGGTGAATTTATGCATGTTGGTGTTGTTTAAACGATTTGGATACATTAGAAATAGTTCATACATGTTAGTGTAGGTTCTAGATTTCATGTATATCAATTTGGAGATGTGTAAAGATGATTTTGGTGGTTAAAAATATCAAAAACCGTAACTATTAAGAAAATATATGCAAATAACTGGTCGGTCGATCGATCGATCGATCGACTCAAGAATGTTGATCGATCGACTGATCGATCGATCGACCCATTTCATCGATCGATCAACTCCCTCGGGAAATGTTCTTTGTTTCCTTTTTAATATTTTATCAAATCCTAACTTTTATAAATCTTTGGTGTGGATTAATTAATCATAATGGGACTTAGGGAAGGGCAGCAGGATAATCTTAAGACCCGAAAAATGTTATTTATACATGGAATTGAATGAAGAAATTACGAGTGTTAATCGAAGGAGTTACGGTCGGAAATGTTGTAAATTGAGGTTTAAAATGGATGAGCGTTAACTTATGGTTAATACCAGTAGTGGGGGTATATTTTAGTTACTGAAATAACCCAAGAAATAGTCAGAAACTTGGTAACTTTTTAGGATAAGGTACTTGTAGTTATGCGACGTAAGTTACCGCGTTAAATAAAATATTACGTAGGATATTTGAGATATAAATATACAACGTATTAGACTTGTAAAATGGGACATGCGGGTGCTTATAGGAGATTTATATATACGTAGGTTATTGTAATACCCCGTACTTTTGGCTATATTTATTTTTTGGGATTAATTAATTAAATGTGAATTATTTGGAAATTAATCCGGGTAAAATACTAGCGAGTTGTGAGTTGGTATTTGACTATATTGAGTATATATGATGTTATATGAATATTGAATTATGAAATTTGTCGTGAGATTGATATACGGAAATTTGGTCATTTTATTGGGACGCGTGTGACAGTCGCGTCGGGAGATAATTATTTTATTTATAAAAGTGAATTTAAAATCTATTAACCGTATGGTCGTTTCGAGTGTACCAACGCGTCCGGAAGGGTCGAGATAGTCAGAAAACACTAGCCGGGGGTTTAGTTTGGGTCCCGGGGTATTTTTAGGCCATACCGGCAATATAAAGGGTATTTTGGTAATTTTGTATTTTTAGGAATTAAAAGTGACGAAAATTTAGAGTTTTAATCTGGTTGGGAATTGACCCACTAAGCCACTAACCAACCCATATTAACCCAATAAGCTACGGGAGTTATCAATTTAGGTTTCCAACTTTCCCAAAGAAAACCCTAGCCACCATAGCCACCTTTGGAGAAGAAAGCTTGGAGAGGGAGAGAAAGAGAAGGAATTCTGCAGAAATCTTTACAAAAATCATCACCAAATTCAGAGACAATCAAGGCAAGTGATTTAATTACATTTAAATTCAGAGAATGTCCTTTCCATGTTAGAAAATTGAAGAATTCCAATTGTTCTTGAAAGATGAATGAAAACCCATGTTAATTGAATTTAGAACTTGAATATTGAGGATAAATTGCATGTGGAACCATATAGAGATGATTATTCTGGTATTAGTATACGTGGGATGTAACAAAAACGGATCTAGAATGGACTAATTGATGATTACAAATTCTAGGGTTTATGTTCTTGAATAATTGGGGAAAAAGTATAGAGATTTGTATATTGATTGATGTTAGGGTGATTTAATCCTTTAAAACGTGTTAGGAGGTGACTATAATATGTTTAGGATTGATTAGAGACCTTAACACAATCATTGGGACTAATTTTAGAGGAGATTCGAGGAGTAAAATTGATGAAAAACGAAGAAGGAAAAATCTGGGCTCGAACTGGTCGTTCGTTAGAAGAGCCTTCCCAGGTCGTTCGAACGAGCTTCTAACGAGTTGACCAGTCGCTTCTAACGAGGGGAGACTTCGTTCGATACCTTCGTTTGAACGAACTGCATTTCGTTCGATACATTCGTTCGAACGAGATGTCGTTAGAAGGTACAGTTTGTTCGAACGAACTGGAATCTCGTTCGAACAACCTCGTTCGAACGAGACTTCTAACGAGCTGGCAGTTTAGGCCTTTTTGGCCTGTTTTGATTTTGGGAGTCCCGTAAACTTGTTCGAGGATAGAGGTAGTATTCCTTTGATGATATATGGATAGATTTTGGACTTTTGGATTATTATGAGGAGTAAATTATATACGAGTGATTTAAATCAATGAACCGTTTGGGTTGAGACGTGAGTGTCTACTACGACGTGAGAATAAATTTATGGCGCGTATGATTATAAACCGGAATCGTATAAAGTGTGTAAATTATATATTGGTACTAGAATGAGAATAGTACTACAATTAAACTACGGGATTACTAAGACGTGTGTTTACTTAGTATTGGTATATGAATTGTGTGTATGACATACCTACCATACTTGCTATCACGGGAGGTTTGCGTTCGCTTAGGGCCCTCTAATCCTTGTGTTCCCCGGATTTAGACTGGTTACCTTGATGAACATAGGTCATAGAAAGACTTATTGGGATATTAATAAGTCCGCTGATCGTGGGAGCGTAGGTATGTGCGTGACCCATGTGATGTGACTGTGTTCGCCTCCATTATTTGTGATGTTGTTATTTGTGAACTATTCCTGAGAGATCCGGAATATGTAATCCTTATGTACGTGATGTACTGGGATGGATAGCAGAGTATGTGTGCACCGCAGCTTAGCTCTCGGGGTGCTTGTATTGTATATTTATAATGTGAATAATATACACTTAATTAATGGAAACCTTCATGTTAATGTTGTGAATATAATTACGGTATTGTTTCGAGAAAACATAACGGGTTAGCTGATAGTGATATATATTGCATATTGAGCATCTGAGTTTACGTTAAACCCCTATTTATTTACGAGCGTTATAATGTTAATAGAACCGGGTAATAAGGGTAGGACCTATGACAGTCTAGCTAGATATGATATCACTTAGCTAGTGGCTTGTGTTGTTGTAAAATGGGTACTTACGTTAGGAGTGCACAGTTAGACGAGAGGTGAGAATATCATGTGAGTGCACGTCCTAACATGTACTTAACATTTAATGTTTGTTTTTAATGCACTCGCAGGTTTTTAAAATATCTCCACATTCGGGCTCTGGCCCGTTTGCTTTCAAATCTATTTTTCTTGTAAAACCATTTTAGGTGCCCAGCCACAAGGACACCATGCATAGGATACTCATTCAGGTGACGAGCTGTAGCTGATTGTGGAAGCTACAGGGATTTTCTTGTAGACGCTTCTATTATTTGGATTCCAGAGTCATTATCTATCATTTGTAGGGCATGTTGCCCATTTCTATTAGAAACATCTTTCCATTACAGTTTTTCAGACTTTGGCATGTATTGTTTTAGTATTCGGGTTACTTATTTCAGTTGTGGGATTTTAGTGAGGAGTTTTCCTCCAGACTTTATTTACATTATGTGATGGTTACTCTATTTACTTCTTTATGGTGAATGGTGTTATTATTCTTCATTATACTTGTTGCATGTTAATCAGACTTAAATTAAAATTTGGCAACTTACTTTTTAAATACTAGGTGGTTAGTAATCATTAAAATGTTTTCGACAGTGATGCTATTAACTGGACCAACTTGGCATTTTGAATTAATTTAATAAAGGAGTAGCTACCCGGTATTTAATTAGTCGGGGTGTCACAGGTGGTATCAGAGCATCAGGTTCTAGTGTCCTTTAGGATCTGACGGCTTATTATGTTTCCCCTAAGCTTTCTTTGATATAGAGCCCTATATTTTAGGACTGTTGTACTCTTTTTGTGTATGCTTCGTTCTTCAGCTATTCTAAGTTTATAAACAGTGAACTTATAAACTTTGTTCTTATTTCAGATGCCTCCACGACGTGCACGACGAGTTCCCAGGGATACAACGCCTGAACCCCAGCCCGCTCCAGTTCAGGGCATGATGAACGCCGTTGAGGTTGCAGCTATAGTAGCCCAAGCGGTAAATGCCACAATTGCCGTTGTTCAGCAGGCACCACCTCAGGCGCCGGTTGTCGCGCCAGTACAGGCAAATGCATTCCCGTCTGCTTGGGAGCATGTACGTGACGCTTTTCAGAAAGCGCATCCGCCAGAGTTTGCAGGTAGCTCAGATGTGGTAGTCTCGAGCCAATGGAGGAAGGATATGCAGAGGCACTTGAGGATGTATGAGTGCACGGATGTTCAGAAGCAGGTGCTAGCTACTTTCAAGCTAGTTGGATCTGCACTGCATTGGTGGGATTCTATTACCACCGTAGAGGAGAGGGATACTCTCACTATTCAGGACTTCTGGGTGCGGTTCAACAGCAAGTATTTTCCGTCAGCTGTTCATACGGAAATGAGGAGGAAACTGATGAATCTGAGGCAAGAGGGTAAAACCGTGGCCGAGTATGAGGCCGAGTTCACAAACCTGTTGAATATCGTTCCGGATGAGATACCAAAAGAGAAGTAGAAGATTGAGAAATTCACCGACGGGTTGACTTGGAGGATCCGTCAGCATCTGTTAGGGAACCTTTCGTTGGCCACGTATTCTGATGTGGTTAACGCTGCTTTGTTACACTGCCAGGACCACCGCTTTCATATGGCTGAGGGCAAGAGGTCGGGAGAGTCTAGCCATCAGGGCAGGACTGGAGGACATGGTGCTGGTGGGGCACAATCTGTTCAGGGGTAGAGACAGGGTGAGCAGGGTTCGCAGTAGGGGGATCAGAAGAGGTTCCGATCAGGGAACTACAGACAGGGACAGGGAGGTTTCCGTCAGGGCCATCAGGGTCCAAACGGCCATCAGGGCCAACAGGGGCAGAATGGGCAGCAGTTTCACCAGGGCCAGCAGGGCCAAGGGAGGAACGGTAACGGCCACCAGGGCCGGGGATCGCAGGGGCAGAGAGGAGGGAACTTCCCAGGGAAGTGTTTTGTTTGTGGCAAGACTGGCCATAAACGACAGGATTATCCTGATAGGGGAAGGGCCCCACAGCAGCAGCAGCAGGGTGCTCGCCAGGAGCCACAGAGGCCTATGTTTCCTGCCGCTCTCCCCGCACCGCCGCAGATGGCAGCATTGCCACCCATTCCAGCAGTCCCAGTTCAACAGGGGCAGCTACAGTATGGACGTGTCTACAACGTCCACCAGGCAGCAGTTCCACAGGCACCGCCTGCGATTGAGGGTACGTTTCCTATCCATGGCACTATGGGTCGGGTGTTATTTGATACGGGGGCTACACACTGTTTTACAGCTACACATTTCGCGAAAGCTTTAGGATTGTTAGCTACGGCAGAGAGCACAGTGACGTGTGTCGACTCACCATTGGGGAGTGGGTCACTTATATTCTTTATATGCCGGGGAGTGGGAGTAGGGATTGGTAGTCTGGTATTACCTGCAGATATGTTGGTATTAGATATGCACGTTCACGATGTGATTATCGGTATGGATTGGCTCGTAGCTTATAGGGACATGATTGATTGCTTCAGCGGAAGCATTGTTTTTGCCATTCTGGGGCAAGAGATGTTTGTAGTGGCGATGCCTCGCCCAGAGGGAGGATCGACCGCTCATCTGTATTACATATAGGAGGATACCTCTAAGGAGGTTGTGATTCCTTTAGATTCGATCCCAGTCGTCAGGGAGTATTCGGATGTGTTTCAGGAGATACCAGGCCTACCCCCCAGTCGAGAGATAGACTTTGTTATAGACCTATTAACAGATACGAGGCCTATAGCACGTGCACCGTACCGTATGGCTCCGGCAGAGATGCGAGAGCTACGAGATCAGATAGAGAAGCTGTTAGGTCAGGGCTTTATTCGCAGGAGTACCTCACCTTGGGGCGCTCCAGTTTTGTTTGTGAAGAAGAGGGATGGTTCATTGAGATTGTGTGTGGACTACCGGGAGTTGAATAAGGTCACGATATGGAATAAGTATCCGTTGCCTCGAATCGATGACTTATTCGACCAGTTGAGAGGAGCTTCTTTCTTCTCAAAGATTGATTTGAGATCGGGATACCATCAGTTGCGTATCAGGGAGGAGGATGTCTCGAAGACTGCGTTCTTGTCGAGATATGGTTCTTACGAGTTTCGGGTTATGCCTTTTGGTTTGACCAACGCTCCAGCAGTGTTTATGGACTTGATGAACAGAGTGTTCAGGGATTTCCTAGATCAGTTTGTCATTGTCTTCATCGATGATATACTGGTTTACTCCCAGACAGAGGAGGAGCACGCCGAGCATTTGAGGCAAGTTTTGCAGACACTTCGTCAGAACGAGTTGTATGCAAAATATGAGAAGTGCGAGTTTTGGTTGAAGGAGGTTCAGTTTTTGGGACATATTATTTCCGACCGGGGAATATCTGTTGATCCGGGGAAAGTATCCGCGGTGAGGGAGTGGGGACATCCCACGACACCGATGGAGATTCGTAGTTTCTTGGGTCTAGCAGGATACTACAGGAGGTTTATTCGGGGTTTCTCTGAGATAGCAGGTCCTTTGACACATCTGACTCGTAAGGGTGTGCCTTACATCTGGAGTGATGCCTGTCAGTTGGCATTCGATGAATTAAAGGACAAATTGACCTCAGCACCTGTGTTAGCATTGCCGAGACCGGGAGTTGAGTATTTTGTTTACACCGACGTGTCTTTGCAAGGACTTGGAAGTGTATTGCAGCAGGAGATACAGACAATAGCTTATGCTTCCCGTAAGCTTAAGCCTCATGAGAAGAATTACCCCACGCATGATTTGGATTTGGTAGCAGTGGTATTTGCCCTACGGATTTGGAGGCACTATCTTTTGGGGGAAAAGTTCCAACTGTTCACGGACCACAAGTCCCTACAGTACCTATTCACGCAGAAGGAGTTGAATATGCGGCAGCGTAGGTGGATTGAGTTTGTGAAAGACTACTATTTCGATATCCAGTATCACCCAGCTAAGGCTAACGTGGTAGCAGACGCGTTGAGCCGTAGGCCAGCAGATGAGGTGGCAGAGGTGTGGAAGGCAAAGTGGAAGGAATTCGGACACCAGGATGCAGTGGCCCGATCTTTCATGTCTGTGATGACCGTTACACCGCAGATTGTCACGAAGGTAGTACGGGCGCAGGCTAATGACTCGTTCTGTCAGGAGCAGATAGTTCGATTACTAGCAGAGGGAGCCGAGTCCTATACCGTCAGCTCAGACGGGGGATTACGCTTCAATGGGAGATTGGTAGTTCCGGAAGGGGAGGAATTGCAACACGATGTGATGGCAGAGTCGCACGGCTCACGGTTCGCGGTACATCCCGGAGGGGACAAAATGTACCAAGACATGAGACTCCAGTATTGGTGGAGCGGTATGAAGAGAGATATCGCTGAGTTTGTTTCGAAATGCGCCACTTGTCAGCTTGTAAAAGTGGATCATCAGAGACCGGCAAGATTGCTACAGCCGTTGGAGGTCCCGGTGTGGATGTGGGAGAGCATATCCATGGACTTTATCACGGGGTTGCCTACGTCGCAGAGGGGTCACGACTCCGTTTGGGTAATTGTGGATAGGTTGTCAAAAGTCGCTCACTTCTTACCCGTAAGGACTGACTACACTACGGGACAGTATGCCCAGCTCTTCATTTCAGAGGTTGTGAGACTTCACGGTGTGCCCCTAAATATCGTGTCTGACAGAGACAAGATATTTGTTTCGAGGTTTTGGGAGAGTTTCCAGGAGGCAATGGGCACAGAATTGCGGTTGAGTATGGCTTATCATCCGCAGATCGATGGGCAGACCGAGCGCACAAATCAGATGTTGGAGGACATGCTACGCATGTGCATTATTGACTTTGGGGGTGGATGGGAGCAGTACCTACCACTGGTGGAGTTTGCTTACAACAACTCCTATCAGTTCACTATTGGCATGGCTCCATTTGAGGCATTGTACGGTAGGCCTTGTCGTTCCCCAGCATGTTGGTTAGAGGTGGGGGACAACAAACTACTTGGGCCGGAAGTGATTCAGGATACTTCGGCAAGGATTGAGTTGATTCGGAGTCGCATTCGGGTAGCTCAAGACAGGCAGAAGAGTTATGCTGATGCGAAGAGATTTTTCAGGGAGTTCCAAGTAGGGGACCAGGTTTTGCTCAGAGTATCTCCTATGAAGGGGATTATGCGTTTCGGGAAGAAGGGGAAATTGGCACCAAGGTATGTGGGGCCGTTTCCTATTATTGAGCGGATCGGACCGGTTGCGTATAGACTTGGGTTACCGGAGCATTTACATCGGATTCATGATGTGTTCCATATTTCCACGCTAAGGAAATACCTTAGAGATAATTTGGCTCATTCTCACATTGCTGTGGAGGACATCGATCTCCAGCCGGATAGCTCCTACGAGGAGGGGCCGATTGCTATTTTGGACCGAAGCGAGAGGAAACTGCGGTCAAAGATAGTTCCGTTAGTGCGTGTTCAGTGGAGACATCACAATATCGAGGATTCCACATGGGAGCGCGAGAGATGCGCGAACGTTATCCAGAGTTATTTTTAGCAGGTACTTTCTAGTTTCGAATTTCGGGACGAAATTCAGTTATTAGGGGGGAAGTATGTAATACCCCGTACTTTTGGCTATATTTATTTTTTGGGATTAATTAATTAAATGTGAATTATTTGGAAATTAATCCGGGTAAAATACTAGCGAGTTATGAGTTGGTATTTGACTATATTGAGTATATATGATGTTATATGAATATTGAATTATGAAATTTGTCGTGAGATTGATATACGGCAATTTGGTCATTTTATTGGGACGCGTGTGACAGTCGCGTCGGGAGATAATTATTTTATTTATAAAAGTGAATTTAAAATCTATTAACCGTATGGTCGTTTCAAGTGCGCCAACGCATCCGGAAGGGTCGAGATAGTCAGAAAATACTAGTCGGGGGTTTAGTTTGGGTCCCGGGGTATTTTTAGGCCATACCGGCAATATAAAGGGTATTTTGGTAATTTCGTATTTTTAGGAATTAAAAGTGACGAAAATTTAGAGTTTTAATCTGATTGGGAATTGATCCACTAAGCCACTAACCAACCCATATTAACCCAATAAGCTACGGGAGTTATCAATTTAGGTTTCCAACTTTCCCAAAAAAAACCCTAGCCACCATAGCCACCTTTGGAGAAGAAAGCTTGGAGAGGGAGAGAAAGAGAAGGAATTCTGCAGAAATCTTTGCAAAAATCATCACCAAATTTAGAGACAATCAAGGCAAGTGATTTAATTACATTTAAATTCAGAGAATGTCCTTTCCATGTTAGAAAATTGAAGAATTCCAATTGTTCTTGAAAGATGAATGAAAACCCATGTTAATTGAATTTAGAACTTGAATATTGAGGATAAATTGCATGTGGAACCATATAGAGATGATTATTCTGGTATTAGTATACGTGGGATGTAACAAAAACGGATCTAGAATGGACTAATTGATGATTACAAATTCTAGGGTTTATGTTCTTGAATAATTGGGGAAAAAGTATAGAGATTTGTATATTGATTGATGTTAGGGTGATTTAATCCTTTAAAACGTGTTTGGAGGTGACTATAATATGTTTAGGATTGATTAGAGACCTTAACACAATCATTGGGACTAATTTTAGAGGAGATTTGAGGAGTAAAATTGATGAAAAACGAAGAAGGAAAAATCTGGGCTCGAACTGGTCGTTCGTTAGAAGAGCCTTCCCAGGTCGTTCGAACGAGCTTCTAACGAGTTGACCAGTCGCTTCTAACGAGGGGAGACTTCGTTCGATACCTTCGTTTGAACGAACTGCATTTCGTTCGATACATTCGTTCGAACGAGATGTCGTTAGAAGGTACAGTTTGTTCGAACGAACTGGAATCTCGTTCGAACAACCTCGTTCGAACGAGACTTCTAACGAGCTGGCAGTTTAGGCCTTTTTGGCCTGTTTTGATTTTGGGAGTCCCATAAACTTGTTCGAGGATAGAGGTAGCATTCCTTTGATGATATATGGATAGATTTGGGACTTTTGGATTATTATGAGGAGTAAATTATATACGAGTGATTTAAATCAATAAACCGTTTGGGTTGAGACGTGAGTGTCTACTACGACGTGAGAATAAAATTATGGCGCGTATGATTATAAACCGGAATCGTATAAAGTGTGTAAATTATATATTGGTACTAGAATGAGAATAGTACTACAATTAAACTACGGGATTACTAAGACGTGTGTTTACTTAGTATTGGTATATGAATTGTGTGTATGACATACCTACCGTACTTGCTATCATGGGAGGTTTGCGTTCGCTTAGGGCCCTCTAATCCTTGTGTTGCCCGGATTTAAACTGGTTACCTTGATGAACATAGGTCATAGAAAGACTTATTGGGATATTAATAAGTCCGCTGATCGTGGGAGCGTAGGTATGTGCGTGACCCATGTGATGTGACTGTGTTCGCCTCCATTATTTGTGATGTTGTTATTTGTGAACTATTCCTGAGAGATTCGGAATATGTAATCCTTATGTACGTGATGTACCGGGATGGATAGCAGAGTATGTGTGCACCGCAGCTTAGCTCTCGGGGTGCTTGTATTGTATATTTATAATGTGAATAATATACACTTAATTAATGGAAACCTTCATGTTAATGTTGTGAATATAATTACGGTATTGTTTCGAGAAAACATAACGGGTTAGCTGATAGTGATATATATTGCATATTGAGCATCTGAGTTTACGTTAAACCCCTATTTATTTACGAGCGTTATAATGTTAATAGAACCGAGTAATAAGGGTAGGACCTATGACAGTCTAGCTAGATATGATGTCACTTAGCTAGTGGTTTGTGTTGTTGTAAGATGGGTACTTATGTTAGGAGTGCATAGTTAGACTAGAGGTGAGAATATCATGTGAGTGCACGTCCTAACATGTACTTAACATTTAATGTTTTAAATGTTTTTAAAGCACTTGCAGGTTTTTAAAATATCTCCACATTCGGGCTCTGACCCGTTTGCTTTCAAATCTATTTTTCTTGTAAAACCATTTTAGGTGCCCAGCCACAAGGACACCATGCATAGGATACTCATTCAGGTGATGAGCTGTAGCTGGTTGTGGAAGCTACAGGGATTTGCTTGTAGACGCTTCTATTATTTGGATTCCAGAGTCATTATCTATCATTTGTAGGGCATGTTGCCCATTTCTATTAGAAACATCTTTCCATTACAGTTTTTCAGACTTTGGCATGTATTGTTTTAGTATTCGGGTTACTTATTTCAGTTGTGGGATTGTAGTGAGGAGTTTTCCTCCAGAATTTATTTACATTATGTGATGGTTACTCTATTTACTTCTTTATGGTGAATGGTGTTATTATTCTTCATTATACTTGTTGCATGTTAATCAGACTTAAATTAAAATTTGGCAACTTACTTTTTAAATACTAGGTGGTTAGTAATCATTAAAATGTTTTCGACAGTGATGCTATTAACTGGACCAACTTGGCATTTTGAATTAATTTAATAAAGGAGTAGCTACCCGGTATTTAATTAGTCGGGGTGTCACAGTTATGTGATTTACCTATAGTATGGATTATTATGTGTAATGCATCATACCGCGCTACTTGCTATCACACAGGTTTCCACGCTAGCACAACCTTATTCTGATGAGCCCATTGGGGGAATATAGACTTGTACCTTAGAACCATTGAACCTTGGTACAGCCTATCTGTGAGTGATAGTGTAGACGGTCATTGGGGTGAGTGGGTGTGTACGTCTCCCTTATGACTTGGAACTATAATTCGCCTCCATTATTTGTGATTTGTGTTTTGTATGGTTCTCAAGTGATTATGAACCTATAGTCCTTCATATAGTATGTGATATACTGGGAGTTGATAGAAGACTATGCATGCACCATAACTTTGTCTCGGGGTGCCTTATAAGTATATATATATATATATATATATATTATGATAGTGAAGTCTATATATATACTGGTGACTATTCTACCATGCTTAGTAGATGAGAAACAGTATGATATATAAAATATTTTATAATTGTGGGAACTTGTAAGAGTAAAGAAATACTTGAATCAATTAATAAATATTACAAATACAAGAAAGTATTATTCGGGTAATACGGGTGGACACAATGACTTAGGCATCATGGTGAGAGACTTAATTCAAACTAGTTAGGTGGGACGGTATAACTAGGATGGATTAAGAGTATACGTTAGGCGTGCACAATAGTTGAAAGTTGGGGATTTTAAGTGAGAGCACATGACAAACATGTATAGAATATGTGGTATTTATGCAATTTAAATACTTGTTGTTTTGAAAATATTTTCAACTCGGGCTCTGACCCGTTTCCTATCAAATCTATTTTGTTCTTGTAAAAACCTTTTAGGTTCCCAAACATAGGAGTCCCATTCAGTTGACGTGCTATAGGTTCTGTTGAAGTTACAGATCCTCAGTATTAAATGCTTCCACATTCATCCTTGATTCATTCAGAGACATTAATTTCAGTCAAGGCATGTTGCCCATTCTTATTTATATATAATAGTTTACAGACAGTCATTTACTTTTCAATTGCTGGATTTACTTCATTTCAGTTGATTGTATTTGGGATTTTGACTTGAAGTGTTTAATCCAGACTTATTTTATTTCATTATGCCATTTTGATTCCTATGAGTTGTTATTGGATGGTAAATGTTTAATTAATCATTTAATTACTTTCATGTTTCAATAAAAAGAGATTAAATTTTGCATTTGATTTAAATATTAGGTGGTTAGTAATGAATAAAAAGTTTTCGACAGTGATGTTAAGACTGATTCCAACTGGATATTCTGTTTTAAATTTAATAAAGGACTGATCACTCAGTATTTAATTAAGCGGGGTGTCACAGGTGGTATCAGAGCATCAAGTTCTAGAGTCTCTAGGATCTGTGCAGCTTATTATTCTTCCAGCATAGCTTTCTTTGATATAGAGCCCTATATTTAGGACTGTTGTATTCAATAATTGTGAATTTTATATCTTTAGATATTTGGAGGTTTACTATGGACTTATAAAGACTCTCTCTCATTTCAAATGCCTCCCAGATGTGCACAGCGAGCTCTTAGGGATGCCCAGCCCGAGTACCAGCCAACTCTAGCCCAGGGCACGATGAATGCTGCACAGGCTACGCAATAAATGCAGCTTTAGCCATGGTACAGTAGGACCACCCCATGCACAGTGGTGGCCCCAGCACCAGCTCATGCATTCCCTTCCACTTGGGAGAGAGTTAGAGATGCCTTCCAAAAGGCACATCCTCTAGAGTTCGTAAGGAGTTCTGATGTTGTGGTAGCGAGCCAATGGAAGAAAGACATCCAACAACACTTGAGGATATACGAGTGCACTGAGTTTCAAAGGAAGATACCAGCTACCTTTAAGCTAGTGGGAGTGGCAGTGTGGTGGTGGGAGTCTATTACCACTGCTGAGGAGAGAGACAACATGACTATTCAGGACTTTTGGGTGCAGTTCGATCGCAAATATTTCCCTTTCGACGTTCAGATTGAGTTGAGGTAAAAATTATTAAATCTCACCCAGGAAGGGAATACTGTTACGGAATACAAGGAAGAGTTTACGAGATTGATTAATCTGGTGCCAGATGAGGTACCTACTAAGGGGAAGAAAATTCAGATGTTTATGAATGGCTTAACTTGAAGGATTCATCATCAACTTTTGGGTAATCTTCCGTTGGGTACATATACTGATTTACTTAATGCTTATCTACTACACTGCCAGGATCACCGCCTTCACGTGAAAGGAAGGAAATGAGCGGGGGAGACCATCCAACAGGGTAAGACAAGAGGTAATGGTCCCAGTGGGGCACAACTAGCTCAGGGTCAGTAGAGACATGGTGAGAAGAGTTCCCATTAGGGGGACCCTTCTAAGAGGTTAAGATCAGGTGACTATAGGAAGGGATATGGAGGTTTTAGGCAGGGGTATCAAGGTCAGTCTGGTCAAGAGGGACACCAGCGCTTTCAATAGGGCCAGTAGGGCTAAGGGAGAGGTGGTAACAACCAACAGGGCTGAGGACAGTAGAATCAGAGGGGAGGAAACTTTGGTGGTAGATGCTTTGGCTGTGGAAGAAATGGCCACCGACTATGGGATCATCCCGAAGGGGGTAGGGCCCCATAACCGCAGCAGGATGCTCGATAGGAGCCCCAGCGATCGATCTTTCTAGCCACCCTCCCAGCACCACCACAGATACAATCCTTACCAGCTATTCCAGCACTTCTAGTTCAGTAGTAATAGCTACAGTAAGAGCGTGTTTACAATGTCCACCAAGTCGCAGTTCCTCAGTCTCCACCCTTAGTTGAGGGTATGTTTTCTATTCAGGGGACTTTGGGGTGGATATTATTTAACACGAGGGATTCACACTCTTTCATTCCCACTATATTTGCAAGTGCTATGGGATTATTAGACGTGGTAGATCGTACGATTACTAGTGTAGATTCACCGATGGGCTATGGGTCACTGATATTCTTTATATGTCTGAATGTGGGTACAGAGATTGGGAGACTTATTTAACCTACCCATGTTCTTGTATTATATATGTCCGAGTATGATGCTATTATTGGGATGGATTGGATATTTACTTATAAAGACATGATTGATTGCTATAGTCGTATTATTGTGTTCGCCGTACCGGGTCAGGAGATGCTTTTGGTGGCAATACCTCATCTTGAGGGAGGTTCATCCACCCATTTATATTATATAGAGGAGGATACCTCTAAGAAGGTGGTGATTCCATTTGATTCGATTTCGGTTATTCGTGAGTTCGCTGATGTATTTCAGGACATACTAGGGCTACCGCCTAGTAAAGAGATAGAGTTTATGATAGACTTGATGCTAGGCACTCGACCGATAGCCCGTGTACCTTACCGTATGGCTCCGACGGAGCTGAGGGAGTTATGATATTAGATTGAATAGTTGTTGAGACATGGCTTCATCCGTAGGCATACCTCGCCTTGGAGAGCTCCCATACTATTCGTAAAGAAGAGAGACGGGTCGCTACGATTGTGTGTTGACTACCGAGAGTTGAATAAGGTCACGATATTAAATAATTATACATTACCCCTAATTGATGTCCTATTCGACCGGTTGAGGGGTACTGCCTACTTCTTAAAGATAGACTTGAGGTTGGGATATGATCAGTTACGTATCAGAGGGGAGCACGTGTCTAAAAATGCTTTCTTAATGCTATATGGATTGTACGAGTTCAGGGTTATGCCATTTGGGCTAACCAATGCACTGGATATGTTTATGGACTTGATGAACAGGGTGTTCAGAGAGTTCTTACATCAGTTTGTCATTGTCTTCATAAATGACATCCTGATATGTTCTCAAACTTAGGAGGAGCATGCCGAGAATTTTAGGAAGGTTTTGCTGACACTACATGAGAATGAGTTGTATGCGAATTATGAGAAGTGTGGCCTCTAGATGAGAGAGGTTTTGTTTTTGGGGAACATTATTTCTGAGAGCGGGATATCCGTAGATTTGGGGAAGGTGTCAGCGGTGAGGGAGTGGGGGCAACCCACGATGTCGATAGAGATATGTAGTTTCTTAGGGCTAGCTGGATACTACAGGCGATTTATTCAGGGATTCTCAAAGATAGCGGGTCCGTTGACTAATTTGACTCGTAAAAGAGTTCCATTTCTCTGGGATGATGCATGCCAGTTTCGTTTTGATGATCTTAAGGACTAGCTGAATTTAGCACCAGTTCTAGCACTGCCCTGGCCGAGGGTGGAATAACTAGTTTATACTGATGCGTCCTTACTAGGACTTAGAGGTGTTCTTCAACAAGAGGATAAGGCTGTCGCTTATGCTTCCAGTTGCTTAAGCCTCACGAGATAAATTACCCCACACATGACTTGGAGTTAGAGGAAGTCGGGTTTTCACTTCGGTATGGAGACATTATCTCTTGGGGGAGAAATTTTCCCCATTCACAGATCGCAAGTCACTGTAGTAACTGTTCACGTAGTGGGAGTTGAATATGCGCCAGCGGAGGTGTCTTGAATTTGTGAAGGGATATTAGTTCGATATCTAATATCACCTGGAGAAGGCTAATGTGGTAGCAGACACATTGAGCCATAGGCCAACAAGTGTGGTGGCTGAGGTGTTGAAGGCGAAATGGAAGGATCTGGGACATCAGGATGTGGTTTCCCTCTCATTTAATTCAATGATGATGGTTACACCCGAGATTGTTACTAGGGTGGTATAGGCTCAGGCAGCAGACTCATTCTGTCAGGATCGGATTGTAAAACTTCTAGTCGAGGGAGCAGAGTCATATTTTGTAAGCTCATATGGGGTCTTACGCTTCAATGGAAGAGCAGTAGTTCCATAAGGGGAGAATTTATGACATCTGGTGATGACAGAGTCGCACGATTCACGATTTGCGATATATTCTAGAGGGGATAAGTTGTACCAAGATATAAGGCGACAATACTGATGGAGTGGAATGAAGAGGGATATTGTCGAGTTTATTTCGAAATATGCCACTTGTCATCTAGTAAAAGTTGACCACCAGAGATTGCCAAATCTCCTACAACCGTTAGACATCCCTATGTGTAAATGGGAGAGCATTCCCATGGATTTCATCATAAGGTTTCCTACATCGCAGAGGGGTCATGACTCCATATGAGTGATTTTGGATCGACTGACCAAGGTAACTCATTTTTTTTCCAGTACAAATTGATCATACTATGGGGCAGTACGCTCAGATCTTCATTGCCAAGGTAGTGAGACTCCAAGGGGTGCCCCTTGATATTGTGTTTGACCCGTATAAGATTTTTTTGTCTGAATTTGGGAGAGCTTCCAGGAGGCCATGGGTACGAAGTTACGACTGATTTTGGCCTATCATTCTCATACTGATGGTCAGACCAAGCAAACGAATCACATGTTAGGATATGTTGCGAATGTGCATCCTTGATTTTGGCGAGGGCTGGGAGAAATATCTTCCACTGGTGGAGATTGCTTATAATAACTCCTACTAGTTTACTATTAACATGGCTCCATTCGAGGCATTATATAATAGTCCTTGTCGTTCTCCATCGTGTTGGCTTGAGGTGGGGCACAACAAGCTACTTGGGCCAGAGGTGATTCAGGATACCTCAGCCAGGATTGATATGATTCAAAGTCGTATTTGGGTTGCTCGGGATAGTCAGAAGAGCTACGCCGATGCTAAGAGGTTCTTTAGGGAGTTCAATGTGGGGGTAACAGGTGTTTTTATGAGTATCTCCTATAAAGGGGATAATGCGGTTTGGGAAGAAAGGGAAGTTGACGCTAAGGCATGTAGGGACATTCCCTATTATTGAGCGGATTGGGCTCTTGGCTTACCAACTTGGGTTACCGGAGTACTTGCATAGGATTCATGATGTGTTCTATATTTCTTCATTGAGGAGATATCTTCGGGACAAGTTTTCCCACACTCATATTTCTTCAGAGGAGATTTATCTACAGCTCGATAGTTCCTATGAGGAGGGGCTAGTTACTATTCTAGACCACAGCGAGAGAAAACTGAGGTCAAAGGTAGTGTCGTTAGTAAGTGTCCAGTGGCAGGATCATAATATCGAGGAGTCTACCTGGGAGTGAGAGGATGAGATGTGCAAAAAGTATCCAGAGTTATTCTTACCAGGTAAACCATTATTTTTCCGAGTTTCGGGACGAAATTTTGTTATTAGAGGGAAGTACGTAATGCCCCGTACTTTTAATGATTTTTAATTGTGGGATTAATTCATCCGGATTTATATAAATAATTACTAGCACGATGAGAGTTATTAATTATTTATCTGAATTATGTTTAATATTACTTAGTGAGTCTAGTAATATGTAATTATGAATCAATTGTCGCGAGCGAATAATATGACAGTTATGAAAATTAAGTCGGGACACGTGTGTCAGTCGTGTCGGGACGCAATTTAATGAAATAAAAAGTAATTTATTTATAAGTCACCCATATGGTCATTTCGAGTGCGCCAAAGTGTCCGTAAGGGTTGAGATTGTCATAAAAGTCTATCCGGGGGTTTACTTTGGGTCCCGAGGCACTTTTAGGCCAAACTGGCATCCCGGGAGGGTAATTTAGACAATTTTGTTTTTGAGGAAAACAAGCCCACGAAATTAGAGGACTTTATCAGCTTTGAATCTTAGTCTCCTACGATTAGAAGTTACCATTCTGCAGAGGACACATATGAGGAAGAGGAGAGGTGTTCCTAGGAGTTCCCAAGGCCAAAAAACCAATTTTCACCATCGTCACCACCATCACATAGATCGGGGGGAAAGGATTGAAACCATACCCTTCATCATCAGCGGTTCAGACCTTTAAATATCAGGCAAGTATTATGTAGCATAAATTTATGGTAGATATGTGATCCATGTTAGATTAGGATAAATTATTTATGAAAATCTCATGTTTTGGAAGAATTTAAATAGTGTAAATCATAATTCTTAGGTGAACAATTAAATGGAGTAGGATCATTTATGCATGTAGAACCAAACCCACATTATTAAAATCACATTAGTTGAAGAAATCTGGAAATTTCATGTTGAATTGAAGATGAAGTCAAAACTAGGGTTCTTGAGACTAAAGATGAAAATTGGGTGAATTTATGCATGTTGGTGTTGTTTAAACGATTTGGATACTTTAGGAATTGTTCATACATGTTAGTATAGGTTCTGTATTTCATGTATATCAATTTGGAGATTTGTAAAGATGAATTTGGTAGTTAAAAATCTCGAAACTCGTAACTGTTAAGAAAATCTGGGCAAATAACTACTCGATCGATAGATCAACTCACAAATGTTGATCGATCGACCCATTTCATCGATTGATCGACTCCCCGAACAAATGTTCTTTGTTTCCTTTTTAATATTTGATTAAATTCCAACTTTAGAAATCTTTGGTGTGGATTAATTAATCATAATGAGATTTAGGAAAGGGCATTAGGATATGATTAAGACCCAAAAAATGTTATTTATACATGGGATTGAATGGGGATATTACGAGTGTTAATCGAAGGAGTTACTGTTGGAAATTTATAAACTGGGGCTTAAAACGGATGAGCATTAACTTAAGGTTAATACCAATAATGGGGGTATATTTTAGTTACTGAAATAACCCAAGAAATAGAAGGAAACTTGGAAACCTTTTGGGATAAGGTACTTGTAGTTATGGGACGTAAGTTACCGCGTTAAATAAAATATTACATAGGATATTTGAGATATAAATATACTACGTATAATACTTGTAAAATGGGACACGCGAGTGCTTATAGGAGATTTATATATACATAGGTTATCTGATTTACCTACAGTATGGATTATTATGTGCACTGCATCATACCGCGCTACTTGCTATCACGAAGGTTTTCATACTAGGACAACCTTATTCTGATGAGACCATCGGGGGAATATGGACTTGTACCTTAGAACCATAGAACCTTTGTACAACCTATCTGTGAGTGATAGTGCAGATGCGTCTCCCTTATGACTTGGAACTATGATTCGCCTCCATTATTTGTGATTTGTGTTTTGTATGGTTCTCTAGTGATTATGAACTTATATTCCTTCATATAGTATGTGATATAATGCAAATTGATAGTTAGTATGCATGCACCATAACTTAGTCTCAGGGTGCCTTATAAGTGTATATATATATTATGATAGTGAAGTCTATATATATATATATATATATATATATATATACTGGTGATTATTCTACCATGATGCTTAGTAGAGGAGAATGAGTATTATATATAAAATATTTTATGACTGTGGGAACTTATAGGATCAAAGAAATACTTGAATTAATTAATAAATATTAGAAATGCAAGAAAGTATTATTCAGGTAATACGAGTGGACACAGTGACTTAAGCATCATGGTGAGAGACTTGATTCAAACTAATTAGGTGGAACGGTATAACTAGGATGGATTAGGAGTATACGTTAGGCGCGCACCATAGTTGAGAGGTGAGGATTTCAAGTGAGAGCACGTGACCTACATGTATACAATATCTGGTATTTATGCAATTTAAATACTTATTGTTTTAAAAATATTTTCAACTCGGGCTCTGACCCGTTTCCTGTCAAATCTATTTTATCATTGTAAAAACATTTTTGGTACCCAGCCACAGGGACACCAAGCATAGGAGTTCCATTTAGTTGACATGTTGTAGATGTTGTGGAAGTTAAAGGACCTCGGTATTAGACAACTCTACATTCATCCTTGATTCATTCAGAGATATTCATTTCAGTCAGGGCATATTGACCGTTCTTATATATATATATACGTCTATCTGTTTTCCCCAAAATAACTAAACCAAATTTGTAAGAAATTAAACTATAAGAAATGTGATGGAAGCATTGACCGAAACATTATAAAGTGACTGGATGATAGCAATCCCCAGTTACCTTATTCTAATTTGTAATCCCCTGTTACCTTACTCTACTTTGCAATCCCATGAAATAAAAAATACTTAGAAGTCTTTATAAAACCTTTGTTTTTTAGTATAATATCCCATATTTTTTTAAAATAAAACTTACAATAACTAAACATGTTTTGTAAGAAATAAAATTATAAGAATAATGAAAAAAGTTGTGGCATCTATAGAGAGCCTCCTAGACAATTGTAATTAAGATTCTATTATTTAACAAATTAAATTTAACAACCATTCAACTTCCACCTCATTATTCATCTAAAGTCGATTAATCTAATTACCCATTCAATTCCTACCCTTTAGGTTTCCAACTTTCTCTCTACCCGATTGACTCTTCACATTTCTACTAAATGTTGCAAAATATGGGTTACAAATGCCTGGATAACTTATAAAAATGAATGAATAGGTATTCCACGAACCTCATTTACAGGTTTACATGTTCTATTCGAAAATCATGACTTTAGAGACGGAGATGCAAAACGTTTTAACGGAGGCTATCTCTGCTTTGTATTTAAGACCCACTACAAACTTTTTTCAAAAATCAGACTACATAAGCGAAAGAATCCTAAAAACATTAAATCATTCTGTGGAAAACATATGTGGACGAGCATCTGATGTGTGACATCGATGACCAATGCCAACATCTCTCTTCCGCTGCTATCATGGGCCAAGATGGTAGCGTCAGGGCTCACAGTTCGACCTTTCCTCAGGTTACTCTCTCTCTCTCTCCCATGATATATATATATATATATATATATATATATATATATATATATATATATATAGAGAGAGAGAGAGAGAGAGAGAGAGAGAGAGAGAGAGAGAGAGAGAGAGACACACACACACATGTCTTTCCGTTTTCCCCAAAATAACTAAACCAAATTTGTAAGAAATTAAACTATAAGAAACGTGATGGAAGCATTGACCGAAACATTGCAAAGTGGGTGGATGATAACAATCCCCTATTACCTTATTCTACTTTGCAATCCTCTATTACCTTACTCTGGTTTGAAATACCATGAACAAAAATACATAAAAGTGTTTATAAAACCTTTGTTTTTTAGTATAATATACAATTTTTTTTTAATAAAACTTATAGTAACTAAACCAAATTTGTAAGAAATAAAATTAAAAGAAATGTCTGCAAGTCTAATTTTTTGCACTATTTCATTTTCAATTTTTAATTTTTGATAAAATATGTTAATTTTGGCAGCCTTGAGTTCCTATAATCTTGGAAATGGGTTGGACCCTTTCAAATTCTTTACTTTACCTGGAGAATAGGTTAGGTGGACGTTGGTTCCTGTTTGTCTTTAGAGGTAGTTGTTATTAATATGAATATATATTATGTATAAACTTAAGATATATAATCTTATCCTTCTCTTTAGAATTCTTACCGAGTTTGCAAAGTGTTGACCACTTTAAAAGGTATGTTTGGTGAGAGAGATCTCTCATATCAGTGCTATCATTGCAATCAACATCAAAATAAAAATAAAAATTGTAAAGGAAGCAATTCTTTCTTCATCTCTGTTGATGTAAAAAATTAGATTATCTCTAATTTATTAATCACAGATAAAATAAATAAGACAAATTTTTTTTAAAGTGGTTCAGCCTTGTAAGAATGGCCTATGTCCATTGTTTTTGTTATTGTTGACTGTTTTCTTGGAATTCTCGATAATAAATTTACTAAGAAATTGTGAGTCCCCTTATAATGAGGAGGTTACAATGTATTTATAGCCTTGAGACTGTACATGGGAAAGGACAATGCGTTGTTATCTAGCAGACATATACATCTGTACAATAATCATAAGCATTTAATGAGCAGTCGTCTCTTTGATTATCCTGATTTTAGTGCTCTGTACGCTAAGTAGCTCGGCATGCTTGAGCTACTTGGACCGCCTTAGTATCTCGGCATGCTTGAGTTCGTCGGGGCCCATGAGTTGGTTGATACGCTTGAGATGTTTGGAGTATAGGAGTTCCTCGGGGAGTTGAGTAGATCAGTATAACCTTTTACAGTTGCCACATAGGTTGACACGCGTCTTCAAATGATAGGTCCACATCAGCAGAATAAATTTGGTATCAACAGAAGCCCCCAATGTTTCGTAGTTTGATGTTGAAGAAATGTATGGAATATTCTGCTGCTTAGATTTTCGGTTTTTATGGATTTTTGGCAACTTTCATTGTATATAACTCCTTTTTTGAGTGCATAGTATCAGGCTTTTAAAATATTTTGAATTTCCATAACCGCTTCGATTTTTGTGCCCCTTTTCTTCCTTTTAGCCGCCGGATACGCAAACGTCCTCCCTTGTAATCATTGCTTTCTCTATTCTCGAGGTAAAGTATTTAAACGCGACAGAAATCCTATCGTCTTTCACTTTTCAAATCTATACCTTTGAATCCTTCATTTTTTTATGTATCGTGCCTTCGTTCTTTCCATAGTTCATTGTTACCTGATCTCTATTTCCCTGTAAGATTTTTCTTCGCTTTCTTTTATTTTGATTTGTTCATCATGGTTTATCTTGTCGAGTCATTGGAAAAGTTTCGATCTGAATTTTCAATTCCTTCATGGGTCATTTTGGAGGAGCTTTCTGAACCTTCTGATTATTTTTCTTTGGCTGAGGGACATTGGTTCCCAAGTCTTTTTGTGGTCGAATTTGGCTTTTCTTTTCCACCAAACCCCCTGTGTTTGGAATTCTGCCAATATTTTGACATTGTACCTGCAAAAATAGATCCAAATACTTAGAGGATAGTAAATGGTGTTCATACATTGAACCAACTCCATGGAACCCGTTTGGGGATTCCTGAGATTATGTACTGCTATAGATGGGTTGTCAGTGATTCCACCTTTTATTTAAAAACTAGGTTTTTGAATAGGGCTTTAGTTGTCAATCTTCCAGATGCCAATAGGGATTATTTTGAGCATGGGGTTGTTATGAAAAATTGTCAACATGCTCCATTAAATGGAGGTGATGTATATCAGGGTCCGAGGTGTCCCTCTTATGGCAATGGAATAGGTTGTTTTTATTTTTTGAAATATTGTTTTCTTGGTGTTTGATAAAACGTATCACTGACATTTATTTTTATTTGTCACAGTTGACAGTAAAAGGAAACCTCCAAAAGAAGCTGACGTTAATTTGAGGCATTTGAAACTTATCTGGGATTTGCACCAATCTGTTGCTGAAGAACATATTAGATCGGCTTCTTATTTATTGCAGTACAAGAGCTATACTTCATCGTCTACTACTCGTCCAGTGGTGGTTAATCTTGACCAAATACCAGCTGCTGAGACTAGTGTGGAAGGTTCTTCCTCTGAATCAAGTATTCCTATTAGTGATCTAATGAAGAAAAGAAAAGTTCATGCTCTCTTTGATAAGTCTGTCTCTACTGCTGGAGAGGCAAATAAAAGTAATCAAAGTGTCCCAGAAGAAGGGATAAGGAATATTGATGCACCCCCTCCTACTGCTGCCAAGAAAGTTATTGAGAAGCCCCCAGTGGCCCCGAGCAAGATTGCTTATGTTTCTCCTCCAAGTGAGGTTATTGTTATTTCACCAACAAAGACAACATCTTTGGTTGAGAATGTTCCTTCTCCTAGGAGGAGGTTGAAGAAAAGTTCTTCTGAGAGACCTGTTGAATCTGTCTCTCAATCTTTAAATGTTGAAGGTGGTATTCCCAGTTTTGTTCCTCCGAGCTCTACTATGGGCTCGGTGAAGTCTTGGATTATCTCAGAAGTCCAAGGTATTGAAGACACTCTTTCTCGGGACAGGGTCACTACCTTGGTTGCTCAACATATTTCCTCAGTAAGTATTACTAGTCTAAGTTTTCACTTTTTAATGCTATGTCCCTGTACTGACTCAAAGTTATTTTCTTTTTTCAGCTGGTAACGTGTTTCAACATTATTCTGAAGAAGGATGAGGCTATCAAGGCTTCAATCTCCTCGGGAGGTGTAGAGGAAGATTTTGTTAGTCTGACTTAGTCTTCAAAAGACTCTCGTCATAAGTATGAAGAAGATAAAGTTTCTTGGGAGAAGCAACTCAAGTCCATCGAGCTAGAAAAAAGTCAGGTTGTGAATGCCTCCAAGGATTTGGAGAAGAAATTGACAGAGTCTGAGCAGAGCAACAAAGTCTTCGAGCAAAGCAACAAGGAGCTGGAGGTTAAGCTCAAGTCTGCCGAAAAGGAAGTTGTTAGACTTCAGGATGTTGGGCGCCAGAAATTGGAGGTGGAGGAGAAGTTAAAAGCTGTCGAGGAGCTCCTTAGGGAAAGGACCTCCTCGGAGAAGGTAAAAAAGAAGAAGGCAGTTAAAAAGTCATTCAGTGCTAGTTGGGATAAAGGTTGGAATAAGTGTTTGGCTACCATGTACTCTCAAATGGAATACACCAGTCTTAAGTACTTTAGGGATGGATGGGTGGCAGCCTTGCAAGAGCTGAAAATTGCTGGAGATTCTGAATTATTTCAGCAATACACTCAGGGCCCTCCTCCTTCATCTGGAGAAGAAGAAGAGGATGAAGTTGCTTCAGATGAATCATCTATGATGATTGCAGATCAGGCCCCTTCTGTCCCAGTTGTGCATATTTCTGAGCAACTGCCACCAGCCAGTACTTCTGCCGAGCAGCTAATTTTGCCCTCTGAGCAACTAGTCTCTTCCTCAAAACCTTTCGAGGAAGTTATAGGAAACAAAGAGAAGGTGTAGAGTTGCTTGGGTGTTTATTTTATTGTTCTATTGAATGTAACTTTGGATTTTTTATTTTCCCCTTATGATGAAATAAAAGTTTGTACCTTGGTTATTCGTCTTGACTTTCTCTTTTACTTACTCTGTCTGCATTCTTATTGATTCTTTGTATTTCTTCTCTTTGTTAGTTTATGGCCAGGCTGGAACTCTTATCAACTCATGACACAGGATTAATGAATAAATGTAACAACTATTTTAAAGTTGGTCATGCTGATCTAAATGAGGCCCAGATACTTGATATCCTTGGTTCAGATGCTTCTGAATGAGCAGTGGAATCCTATCAATACTTGAAGTGTTTGCTTGATCGCACAGTCGCCAATAATGTGGCTTACTACGAGATGATCGAGGATCTCCAAGGAATTATTGAGGAACTCTAGTTGCAGTACAAAGAGTCCTCTACGCTTTTGCATCAGGGATATGAGAAGAAATATGAACAATTGAATGCTGATAAAGGATATGATAAATTCATCTCTGCTTATGAGAAGAAAGAGAGAGTTCGGAAGCTTGAGGTTTCATTGCAGACTTTTCTATCACTTGTAGTGTTAGCCACCAGTGAAGGGCTTTTCTTCACTCTCTATCTATTAAATTTTATCTTTTAAAAAGAAAAAAAGAAGAAGCTTGAGGTTGAAGAGGACAGACACGTTGCTAAGTTGTTGGAACAGGAGAACATCGCCTTGCAGGAAGAGATAAAATAATTGAAATCTGCTGTATCTTCCTCGGGAGCTTTGGTCCCTGTTAATGATGAAGGTTTCTCTTTCTTGGAGGTAGAAAATGCCAACTTGCGAGATGAGTTGGAAACATTGAAAAGAGCTGGACCTTCCACCTCCACTCGTGGACGAGCAAGATCTTCTTCTTGGGGATGAGCTAGGGTTATTCGGGTCACCATTGAAGAAGCTAGAACTCAATAAGCCTTGGAGAATCAGGCCTTTCAATTGATAGCGAAGAACCATGCCTTAGCATAAATGTCCAAGAAAATTTTGAGTCTTGGCGAGCAACTTACTACTCAGAGTTGTGCCTTAGAAAGTAAGGAAATCTTGGTGAAGAATCTTCATAAGCAATTGGAGAGGTTGACTTGTCAATTCCATAAGCAACCGAGAGAATTTTGGATGGATGGGTACAATGAAGCTCTTTATCATCTTGATGATCGGATCCAGCAGTCAAATAATAAGGGTTACAAGCAAGGATGGATGAATGCACTGGGTGTGCTAAAATTGGAGCAGGGCCACTATCCATGGGATTATTATGACCCTGAATTGCTCGAGTTGCCCGTGCCTCCTTTTAAGCTTGACTGAGTTGGATTCCTTCTCGGGCAATTCCTCAGTGCTTAATCTCCAAGTATCTCGACGACTACAGTCTTCATGCAAACCTCAAGATATCTCGCCCAGAACATTTACTTGATTGGCCATATGTAATGAATGTTAGAATGCTGAGAGATGTAAATTTTATAAATTCTCCTTATGCCTTAGATGATCCTCCTGCTGGAGTAGAACCTGTTTCACAGGCAGAAGGGAAAAAACCAATAGAATAGGATTTTTGTGTGATGACTTGTAGTTTTCACAGCATATGTAATTCTTCTTAATTTAAATGAAGAATTTTTTAATCTTTTGCTATTTTATTTTCTTCTAAGTATTTTGCAGAATGTCTTTGTTTGTGAATCTATGCAAATTTTGATATGCCATTCTGTTTTATTTTTTTATTATAGTGACTTATCACTCTTTGATCCTAAGCAATAAAACGACTTACATCCTATGATCCTACTTAGTTTAACCAACCGGAGTTGATTGCAATTGATTTGCCGACCAACCGGAGTTGGTGGAGATTGATTCCCGACCAACCGGAGTTGGAGGGGATTAATTTTCCGACCAATTGGAGTTGGTGGATATTGATTCCCGACCAACCGGAGTTGGAGAAGATTAATTTTCTGACCAACCGGAGTTGGTGGGTATTGATTCCCGACCAACCGGAGTTGGAGGAGATTAATTTGCCGACCAACCAGAGTTGGTGGGTATTGATTCTCGACCAACTAGAGTTGGAGGAGATTAATTTGCTGACCAACCGGAGTTAGTGGATATTGATTCCCGACCAACCGGAGTTGGAAGATATTAATTTACCGACCAACCGGAGTTGGTGGATATTGATTCCCGACCAACCGGAGTTGGAGGAGATTAATTTGCTGACCCACCGGAGTTGGTGGATATTGATTCCCGACCAACCGGAGTTGGAAGAGATTAATTTGTTGACCAATCGCAGTTGGTGGATATTGATTCCCGACCAACCGAAGTTGGAGGAGATTAATTTTCTGACCAACCGGAGTTGGTGGATATTGATTCCCGACCAAGCCGACCAACCGGAGTTGGTAGATATTTGTTCTGAACTTGATGCGTAGTGTGTAGCACTAATACTCCGAAAAATTTCAACAAAAAGAGAGACCTGGATAAAAAATTCAACACTTTATTCATACTGAAGAAAACTGCGTTTACATAGGAATCCCAACTACTGATAATACTTGCGTAGATGCTCTATATTCCATGCATTCTTAAATTCTTCTCCGTCCAAGGTTTCAATCCTATATGTCCCTGGTCGAATAACTTCGGTTACTCTGTAGGGTCCATGCCAGTTAGCTTCCAGTTTGTTGTGTTTTTGAATTACTTTCTTCAGCACATAGTCTCCTTCCTTCAAATCACACTTATTTACCCTCTTGTTGTAAAACAGAGTTGTTCGTTGTTGGTATGTAGCATTCCTGATTGCTGCTTCTTCTCTAACTTCTTCGAGCATATCTAGATCTAATCACCTCATCAAGTCACTGATAGGAGAATTAAAATTCAGCGCTCTGGGAGTGGGTAGGCCCAACTCAGCAGGTATAACAGCTTCACTTCCAAATGTCAGCATGTATGGATATTCTCCTGTTGCTGCTCGCGGTGTAGTACGATAATCCCACAGCACAGAATGTAGCTCGTCAATCCAATTTTCCTTTGCATCATCCAGTCGTTTTTTCAAACCATTCAGTAGCGTTCTATTCGTCACCTCAGTTTGTCCATTGCTCTGGGGATGGCCTGGTGCAGTGTGGGTCTTCAATATGTTTGACTGATGATAATATGCAGCAAACTCCTCGTTGTCAAACTGAGTTTCATGATCTATGATGAATGCATGAAGAGGACCATATCTACAAATGATATTCTTCCAAATAAATTGATACACCTTGGCATATGTCATATCAATAATCGGCTCAACGTCCACCCATTTAGTAAAGTAATCCATAGCGACCACGAGATATTTAAATCTTCCCCTGGTCGTTGGAAGTGACCCGACCAAGTCTATTCCCCACATAGAAAATGGCCAAGGGGATGTGATGGGTGTTAATAATGCTTGGGGAGTTCTTCGAATAGAAGAGAAGTGTTGGCATTTATCACACTTCTTTGCGTATGATATACAATCAGCTCTCATCGTTAGCCAATAAGACCCCTATGTTGTTATTCTTCGCAAAAGCGTTCGACCTTCCACATGGGCTCCACAAGACCCTTCATGGACTTCTTCGATCAAATTTTTCACCTCGGAGGGGTGGACACATCTTTGTAACCCCGCTATAATTCCTCATCTATATAAAATGCCATTGGTCAATACATAACTAGCAGCTTTAAACTTCAATTTCTCGGTTCCGAGTTTATTAGTCGGTAGAGACCCCTCTTCAATGTAGGCCCTGATGGGGTCCATCCAAGATGGTCCTAAATCAAGGGCAATAAAATTCATCATTAGATCCTCTTTTATGATCCGATCAGCTAGGATTCCTATTGGGATTGTTCTTCTTCGCTCGGTGCGTGTGGCTAATGCTAACCGAGCTAGTGCATCTACTCTTGCGTTCTCCGATCTCGGTATTCTAATCAATTGTACGGCATTAAAACTCGATACAACCTCCACTGCGTTCGCATGATACTTAATCATTAATTCTCCTTTTGTTGCATATACCCCGAGCATTTGATTTACGATCAGCTATGAGTCACTGAATACAATGACCTGCTTTGCCTTCATGGTTTTTGCCAAACTAAGACCTACAATCATAACTTCATATTCAGCTTCATTATTAGAAGCCGTAAATTGAAAGTGCAGAGCATACTCCACATCGATTTCATCCGGGCTATTTGAAACAATCCCTGCTCCATTGCCTATAGTGCAAGATGAGCCATCCACATATAGATTCCATATAAGTACTTCATCATTAAATTTTTGATTGGACAGAGTTCCTCGGTGGAATATTTGTTGCTTCTTTATGTCCTCCTCTAGCACTTCTTGTTGCTCGTCGACCATCTTCTCTTGTTCGTCAACCGACTTAAGTTGGTCGGGGCTTAAATTTGATGATCCTGTAATATCCACAGGCTGGTCAGTATTCAATTTCTGCTCTTCGAAGGTGTCAAGATAGGTGAACTCTGTGATAAAATCTGCCACTACTTGACCTTTAAGCGACGATCTAGGCTCATAAACTATTTCATATTCACCAAGTTCCACTTCCCAGTACATCAATTTTCCTGATTTTTGTTGTTTATGAAGAGCTTGCCTTAACGGCATATCAGTATACATGACTATGGTATGAGCTTGGAAGTATGGCCTCATCCTTCTACTTGCTTCGATCAACGCTAGCGCTAACTTTTCGAGCCTTGGATATCTGATCTCTTCTCCTCGGAAGGCCTTGCTAGTGTAATAGATTGGTTTTTTCACTCCATCCTCCATTCCTAACAATGCCGAGCTCACTGCGTTTTCTGAAACTGCTAGATACAAGTATAGTTTTTCTCCCATCACTGGTCTGGACAACAATGGAGGTGCTCCTAGGTATTTCTTTAATTCTTCAAAGGCCTTCTCGCATTCATCATTCCATTCAAACATTTTTCGGAGTGTTTTGAAGAATGGGAGACATCTATCAGTTGCTCGTGACATAAATCTATTAAGTGCTGCAACTCGCCCTATGAGACTTTGCACTTCCTTTTTCGTCGTTGGAGATCGTAGCCCCAATAGAGCCTTGATCTTTTCAGGGTTCTCTTCAATACCTCATTGGTTAACAATATACCCGAGAAACATGACTTCTCGTACTCTGAATATGCATTTGGTAGGATTCAACTTCATTTAATATTTCTCTACTTGATCAAAGGTCTAACCTAAGTCAACTAGATAATTAGCAGCTTTCTTGCTCTTTGTAAGCATGTCATCAACATAAACCTCCATGTTATGACTGATTTGCTCTGCGAACACCTTATTCATCAACCGCTGATTTGTTGCACCTGCATTTTTAAGTCCATAAGGCATAACATTATAACAATAAGTTCCCCTTGGGGTGATAAAAGAGGTACTCTCCCTATCTTCAGGTTCCATTTTAATCTGGTTATAACAAGAATAAGCATCCATGAAACATAATAGTTCGTGCCTCGAGGTAGCATCCACCAGTTGATCAATTCGGGGAAAATGAAAATGATCCTTTGGGCATGCCTTGTTAAGGTCGGTGAAGTCTACACACATCCTCAACTTGTTATTTTTCTTCTTTACCATCACCACATTTGCTAGCCAGCCAGGATATTTGACATCCTCAATGAAAGAGGCTTTTGTAGCTTCTCTACTTCTTCCGGTATGGCTTGATTCTTCTCAGGACTAGGCACTCTTCTTCGCTGCTTCACTAGCTTAATTTCCTTGTTCACGTTGATCTCGTGACACAAGAAGTTCGGGTCAATCCCTGGCATATCTTCGTGACTCCATGCAAAAGTTTGCATTCTTCGCCTTAAGAATGCTATCAATTCCTGTTTTATCAGTACATCCAAGGATGCACCAATTTGAGTTGTTCGTTCTGGATGCTCATCGTCCAGAATGATATTCTCAGTAACCTCCATAACCTGTCCCTTCACGAGTTGAGACTCATCTCTAGGATATAATATTTCAATCTATGTATCTCCTATCTCATCCACTTGGTAGGTGATAGTCTTCTGTCTAGATTCTTTCGTTCCTCCTGTTCAGCAGATGAATAGTAGCATTCCCGAGCTACTTTCTGGTCGCCTTTCACAACTCCCACCCCAAAATTGGTTAGGAATTTTAAACATTGATGCACAGTAGATGGTACTGCTTCGAACTTCTTCAGACCTACTCTTCACATGATGATATTGTAAGCTGATTGGACATTTTTATCCATGATAAAAAAGCATACTCTTTCTGTTTGACAAGTAGGCCAGGTATCGATAAGCATATCCAACTTGATCGTCCCAAGTGGAAAAACCTTCTCTCCAGTAAAACCAAGGAGGGGCCTATGATATGGATCCAACTGGACTAACTTTAAATTCAAACTGTCAAAGAATGGATTGAAGATGATATCTGCCGAGCTACCATTATCCACCAGTACTCGTGAAATCACCACTTCCTTCATTCTCATCTTGATTATCAATAGGTCATCATGAGGATATAGTACACCCGCCAGGTCGTTCTTAGAGAAACCAATGACCACTTTGTCCTTGTTCACCTTCCTCGGGCGATCATCTTCAGCTAGATTTATTTACTGAATGTACGAACAAGCTTGAGCTTCATTGAGGTAAGCTTTTCTCTCGGAAGTCATATATCCACCTCCTGCATCTCCACCTGTAATAACATTGCATTCAAATGATCCAAAATGTATTGAAAATACCTCACATTCTGGCTGTTTTGGTCTTTTGGGGAGATCGGGGTCGTCCTGGTCATCATCCGGGTCTTCTTCATGACTTCTCTTCTTATCTTCTTTTGCTCGATGAGGAGATCTAGACCTATGCCTTGCTCGGTCATTGCGCTTTCCACCATTTTGGTGATCCACATACTTGGTCAATTTTCCCCACCTGATGAGCTCTTCAATTTCATTCTGAAGAGCTATGCAATTTTGGTTCGTGTGACCATGGTCCTTATGGAACTCGCAATATTTGGACTTATTCCTCTTGTCAGGATTTGCCTTCATTTTTTCAGGCCAGTTTAGCTCCTCGCTGTTCTTGATCTCTTCCAGAAAGGAGTATAATTTCCAAATTTCTTCAACTGTTCCAATGCTTGCTTTGCTTTTAATTGCTTTTTGCCACCATTGTTCTTCTGCTCCTTCTTCTCAACCTTATCGGTCTCAACTTTGGTCTCCTTAGTGTCCATATTCTTCTTCACATCCATAGCTTCCTCGACGTTCATAATCTTATCTGCTTTTGCCATTAGTTCTGCCATAGTTCTAAGCGGATCTTTGGCTAGAGTGTAGTACAATTTATTTGGCAACAGTCCACTCATCAGTGCAATAATTGTTGTCTTATCCTCGTAATCAATTACTTAGAGCTTCACATTATTGAAACGAGTAATATAACCCCTGGTGCTCTCACCCGCCTTCTGTCTAACACTTAACTAGTGTGCTACTCGTTTAACTAGTTTTGCTCCAAAATAGAAGTTCCCAATAAAGAGCTCGACCCGTTGAAAGAAAGTTACAATCTTCCCCCGGGGAAGATAGTTGTACTATATTTGAGCAGATCCAGTAAAAGTTCCTGCAAAATGCCCTGCATCTCATCTCATCTGGAACTACATAGATATCAGCAACAACTTGGTATTGTTTTATATGAAGGACAGGATCAGTTTTTCCATCATATTTAGGTGTCACCACAAGAGCTTTGAATTTTGATGGTGTAGGAAAATCCATAATTGCTTATACAAATGGTATCCCTTAGACAAAAGTTCTTTGTAGAGGATTCTTGGCCTTATACATTTCCCCTAATCTGTTTTCCAACCTCTGAATAGAGCCCTTCCATGAGTCATTTCCCTCCTCGGTCCTATTTGTTCGAGCAATTGATCGCGTTGAATTTACCTCTTTGGATCTTTCAATACGAGCAGTTGGTCGTGATTCGGCAGAGCCTTCTCTTAGATCGGATGGTCGTTGAGATTTTCTCAACACAATACTAGGAGGACTTATATTCCTCCTAGGGCCCAAACGATCAAAAGGAGAGACTCTACTCAACCTTTCAAGAGCACTGGTCCTTTCTTGAGATAAAGTGACATTTTGTCGAGTGTCTGTAGCTCGTACTGAGGAAGTTCAACCAGGTTAATAGGAAGGATCATTAGATCTCTCAGTTTGATATGAATCGGTGCGTCTGGATCGTGATTCTCTAATAAGTTTGAAAATCTAATATATTTTGAAAATCTCTTGTAAGACTGGCCATAACATAGAAATAAACTTTCAACTTGTCGAGCTAACTCATCAATGCCTTATACTCTCTCAAACCTTTCACTTCCTTCTCCATATCAAACATCCTAAAAGTCAAACTTCTATTTTTCTTTCTGCTTCTCAAAGACTCTTTATAAATTTCGTCGTAGGGTCGTTGTAGTCTACCTTCTCCCTCACAAATATTATCCTCATCACTCTCACCCTCTATAGGATGTTCGAAAAATTATCGAGGCTATCACATTTAGAAATGTCCTCACCAGTGTGGGATGAAAACAAAGTACTAACATGACTTTCCATGAATGCAAGACAAGGTTCATGTGGCGATTCATCCCCCAGAATCCACCGACTCGATGTCACTTTCGCTAAGAGTGGATTTGCATGCTACTTTTCCATTTACATGTCTCTTTAGCCTGGTGGTACACTCATGGGGTTTGTGTCCATTCCCCTCATATTCAAAACATCTCACTTGATCATTCTCAGAAACGTTGTTTCCCTGATTGACATTTTTATTTTTCTCAAAACTTTTATTTTATTTGGAAGAATTTTATTTGTTACATCTGAGAAGTTTTTTGAAAATTTTCACAAACAAGTTAGATCATCAAGCTCAAAATCAAACTCAAAGTGAGAGTGAAAACCCTTTTTTTTGTTAGACTGGGCTTTCAATGGAATACCGTTTTCCTTTTTATTTTAAATTTTGGGAAATATGTCAATTTTATAAGTTTGAAGGAATAAAACTTTATGGTAGAGATCTCAAAAACTTTTTCACAACTCTTGTTTCAGGCACTTTCTCACCCAAATTGAAGCTAGAATTAACAATATCAAATCAACATGCATAAAACTCATCAAAAGTCTCAGCTTTTAGCATGGTAATAGTATCAAACTGTATGGTGAGATTTTATATCTTAAAATAATTCACAGTGTTGGTACCCCTTGTGAATGAGTTGTAGGGTATCCCACGCATCCTTAGACGTGGTACACATCATAATGCGGCAAAACTCGTTGAAGTGATTGAACGAAAAATTACACTTAATCAACAGGAACTAAATTTTTCCATTTCAAATCATCCTCTATCCAACCAGTGATAGGTTTAAGACTCATGACATCGTCATTAGTCACAGTGGGTGGTGTCCACCCTCTTTCACAAACAAGTCAAATTCGCTCATCAATAGATTTTAATGTCGACCTCATTCGATCTTTCCAATATGCATAATTTAACCCATCAAAAATAGGTATATTATTATACAAATTATCCATAAAAACCCAAGGTAAAGATCATATAATAAATTAGTGTAACCGACTTTGATACTAATTTGAGAAAGCATAAGGGGGTTATATTAATTCATTTATATATTAGGTCATAGACAAAAAGATTCACTCTTTACCAAATTTTATCTTAATTTAATTTAAAGTGAACACGTAAGATTGTGTAAAGCCAAATTCAAACCAAATCTCTAAATCAAAACGTAAGAAGAAGAAACAGAGAAAAAAACCCTTTCGGACAAAACCTTTAACTCAGCACAGTTAAAGATAAGATAGACACTTAATGACTTACAAACTACTTAAAGATCCACTAAGTATAGAACATAAGAGTCTTTGAATCTTCAACAGAAAGTTATGCAGTCCAACACCACCCATAGAAAGAAGATCTTCCCTTGGTATCTGTCGATCAGCTTTTGGAATATACAATTCCCTTCTTCTTCAGCTGTAGGGCCTCAACTCCACAATCAACACTAAAGAATTTCTCTACATGGGTTTATATATTTGGATTGCATTCTTCTTGGTTTGGAAAAATGATCCTAAAAGATGCAAGGGTTTTGATGAAAATAGTGTAGAGTTTTATCACAAAAATAACTCTAAAAAAGCTTTTTAAATAAATGCATCCCCGCATTTGTATTTATAGGGAAATATGTTTCAAGGAGATAGGGATACATGATTATATCTGATTTGTTTAAAAAAATAATAACATGCATTCTCGTTCGAATGAACTCCCATCTCCTTCAAACAATGTACCTGATCTCGTTTGAACGGCTTCTAACGAGACTTTAAATGACATTCGAGAGCTAATCCAAAAGACGACACTTTAGATCTCGTTCGAATGTGGGAACCTCATTCTAATGACCTTCATGAACTTGTTCGAATGACATATGTTGTCTTTCTAACGATCTCGCGAGATTTTCAATAAAAAAAATCATTTAAAAACATTTTGTAAAACTTTTTTAAAAATGACCCTTGAATATTTTAAGCTTTACGAAACCACTTCATAGCTCTTCTCGAGGAAAGTTGTAATTTTTCAAATGTCACCAATATTTCTTCTCTTCGAAGACTTGAGAACAGTCATGAAGGTGCGGTGAGGTGTAATAGGATAAGCCGAATAAAAATAAAATCAGCGATTATAATTTTTTCTCTTAAACATTTCCCCTGGTCTGATCCGACCCAAGTTCAGGATTCGACTCGATTATACTCAAGGAGGTGAACCGATTCGTCCTGACCGAATCGATTCACTCATAAGGCCGAATTGATTCGGAGTGGACACTAAGTCTAGATTTTTTGTTATTCTTAAAATGGATCTTCTCCCTAATTTCCATTAATGAATTCATAGCTTTGTAGAAGTCAGTTATAAGAACTATGAATTCGTAATAATTGAAATGACACATCTATACTGATTTCTAATTAATCTAAACATGAGTTTCCTAGAAGTCATGGGATTAAATCATGAAAACCATATCGCTAAGTCCATAGAAATCCATTACCTGATGATATAAGTAAATCACATATAGTGGCGGAACGATAAATGCGTAGTACCACTAGTAACGAGTCCATACCCAAGCCGACTAATAGCTCCTATCTGAATAACCTTATCTCATCACGAAGGGGACACCCCTGAATGAATGATCAAATATAATAACCTCAACTACGCCAAAACATCTTAGATGGTGTATGGTACGCGATCCCAATGTCGAATGCAACTCTAACCTCTAGGCCCACCCCGAGCATAGGTACATTATTAAATTGTACGTCATTTTCGTAGGATCATTTGCCTATGTGCAAGGCTAGGTAGTAACTCTTGGTAGGTAATCTTCCTAGATGATAGTTTAGGATATACTTGTGTTTTGGAGACCTCTAGGTATGGGACTGGGGATGGCTTTGAGAATTTATGCTCGAATACAGGGTGGAGCTAATTGAAAATAATGAGAACTTGATAATTAATGCCTAAGACAAAAAACGAGTATTAAAATGTATTTTCAGCATGAGTATGTGTAGAACTAACGATAATTAGTTGACTAGCTATAGCGACATGGGTGTGCGTTGGCGTCACAAGTATGTGGGGGGCTAATAAAAATTGGACTGATTGGCTATAGTGATGTGTCGTGTGTGGAACCTCATGAGTATGTGTGGAGCTAACGAAATTGGATATAGTGAGGGGACTGGGTGTGATGTAGTGAACCTTTAGCGCGCCAAGATTATGTGCATGACTGATAATTAGGTTAACTGACTATAGTGGTGTCGAACGAATAAGAATAATTGGATAATCAAAATAATTAAGAATAAGAGCTATTGTTTAAATTAAAGTTGTAATTAAATAATTGGATTTGAACATTGCTTAATAGTGGTAAGTTTATTTTTACTCGCATGTTAATAAATATATAGATTAATTTAAAATACTCTATTGTGATATTTATCAAGTATAATGATATTGTATGTAGGTTTACAGACCCTAATTGGGAGGGGTAACTAGTATTCATTTGGTGGGCACTGACCCATTGCGTTAACTAATATTTTAGGTTGTGCTGGAGTAGATACATAGGTATGATTGGTGACATTTAGAGTGCAGTTGGAGATTTATTTCATCTGCTTTAGTAGTTGAGATTTACTTTCCATTCCATCTGTTTATTATAAGATTTTGATTTATGGATTTGGTGGGCCTGTCGGTTCTACAGTTGTTTATGGTTTTAGTCAGATATTTATAGTTGGATTATTTCATTTGGGTTTTTATATAAATTTGGAGTTGAATTTATTTTGAAGATAACATGGTGATGGATTTAAAATTGCATGAATGTTTATGTTAGTTGGAGAAGCTTCAATATATCTTGTGGGAAAAATTTTAATGTCTCGTATTTCTGTAACATGCTGAGAAGGACAACTTATTTAGTGACTCCCAGCATAGTTTGGCGGCGGCAGCTGGCCACCTCGCTTGCCAGAATGCACGGGGTGTTATAGATGGTATCAGAGCATGGTCTTAGGTCTCGTAGGTTGTGATTTCATTTAGCTATTGTGTTATAGATCTTTGATCTCCCTTGTTTTTGTACTCTTTAAGGTATTGGGCCTAGCATACATGATAGTTGTGTTTCTTGGAGATAGGGAGTTTGGTGTCAGGGCAGTTGTAGGCATTGAGGTTAGAAGTAGTAATCTTGATGTGAGTATCTTTAGATTTTATTTTGGAGACGAGATTTATTTTAAAGATCGTTAGTAGAAATATCATGTATATCTAGTATCAACGTGGTGAGGTGATTTGATTTAGGAACCTTATCGTAACGATCACTTTTGGAGATGGAATCGAGTGGTGATATGTGGGAGAGCGTGATGCATCGTTATTTTCATAGTTATGTATGTGTGTTTGTCTATATATATATTGTGTATCTTTGTTCGTGGGGTAAGTGCGTGTAAGATTGAATGTATGGGTGCCCAATCGTAGCATTCTACGGGTAGGCATATTTAAGCCTTGTTTTGTTTGCGTAACCTTACGCTTCACCGAATTTCCAGGATGAAATTCCTATCCTAGTGGAAAAGTATGTAACACCCCGTAGTTTTAGACCTTTCATTAAACCATAATAAAAAGTTGAAAAAATATTTTTTAATTTGGATTATTTTTGGCATTTAAAATGTTGTTTTTATTATTAGAAAAATGAAAATTTTAATCAGGATTGAAATCGGGTTCAAAATCATAGTGTTTTGCATTTTTATAAAAAAAATTAGGAGAATTTTGGATTTGTACAGAAATTCGAACCGGTTCGAAAATCCGGCAGACCGGTTCGCTTTGACAGTTTGAGAAAAATAAAACTGTTTTATTTTAGAGTTTGTTTAGGATCCAAACACTTTTAAGATATAAAAACAAAGGCTTGGGTTTAGGGTTTTTAAAACACATTTCAACCTCCTCTAAAATCATTAGCCTCCCAAAAATTCCATTTTCTATTTTATTCAAAACCTAACCCCTTTAAGACAACTTTCAACTCAAGATTTGAAGAACTAAACCAAGATTTCTTAAGATCATCCAAGAACATGTTTTTCGGGCAATGATTCTTACAAGCATGACTTATCTCTAGTACATTTGGTTTGTTATTAAATACTATTGAGATGAAAACACCGTATTCGACAATGATATTCAAGCGCAATGTTCAAATAGTCTGTGCATATGTGCAATAAAGGTGATAAAAAGTCTAGAATGAAGAAAGTAATCATCAATTATCAACGAAATACTATCCACGCATTATTAAGAACACTAAGGAAACGAATCCATGTTGCAAAACATCATGAAAAGTCACATGAAAGGATGAAATGTAGGGGTGATACGAATATCTCAAATCCTCATTCATAAATGATGAAAATGAAAGTACAAAAATCTTTTTATCTTTTTCAAAAAATTTACCAAAAGTAAAATTTATTTTTAACTTTTCAAATTTTTTCTTAAAATCGAAAATATTTTTGCATTTTTCAAGAATTTTCCAAAATAAAATCATATATAAATACACAGAAATACATAGACATACAATATAATAATAAGGACAAATGATATAATCATTAAAATCACCCTACACCAGATAAAATACTCAAACTCAATCAACGTAAGAAATACCCAAAGACTTCCTAAGATTCTCGAATTTAAGTGCATCTAATGGTTTTATGAAAATATTGTCTAATTGGGGTTCGGTGGCTCAAGGACACGACCTTCTCCTCAACGAGATCATGAATAAAATGTCCACGTATCCTAATGTGCTTCATGCATGAATGTTGGACCGATTACAGGATATATGAAATGCACTCTTATTATCATAAGAAATAGTTATTTTTCCTTAGGTAATCCCATAATTTTCCAAGATTTTCATCATCCATAAGACTTGTGTGCAAAAACTCCCGATGACTATATATTCGGCCTCTGTCGTGGAAAAAGATATGGAGTTTTGCTTCTTGCTCACCCAAGAGATAAGAGCACTCGCAAGGTAAAAACACATACCCGAGATGCTTCTACAACCACCAACATTCCCTGCCCAATCGACATCCGACTAGGCACACAAATTGTCATCAGTATCAAAGGAATACTAAATACCATAGGAAATAGTACTACTCACATATTTGATGATATGTTTAAGTGAGAGTAAGTGAGACTCTTTCGGGGGTGCTTGGTAATGAGCACAAACTCCAATGCTAATGGAAATATCAGGCCGACTAGCGGTCAAGTAGAGAAGACTACCTATCATGCTATTATAAAGGGTTTGATCTACATCCTTCCCTAATGTGTCTTTGCTAATATTAGTCGATATACTCATAGGGGTGCGTGAGTTCTTAGTGGACTCTAAAACAAATTTATTTACTAGGTCCCTAGCATATTTGGATTGAGATATGAATATCTTTTTCTTAAGTTGTTGCACTTTGAGACCTAAGAAGAACGTAAGCTCACCAAATATGCTCATATCAAATTCACTCTTCATGTCCTCCTCAAACGTGGATCCAAATACTTTGTCATCCACATAAACTTGGGTAACTAAGAATGAACCACTCTTTCTCCTCACAAAAAATGTCTTATCCACTCCCCCTCACTTGAAACTACGAGATAATAGATAAGAAGTGAGCCTATCGTACCTAGCAGGGGGTGCCTGCTTCAAACCATACAAAACCTTTTTAAGATAAAAGACATGTTGTGGGCACTTTGGGTATCCAAACCCCTTTGGTTATTCCATGTACACTTCCTCTTGTAGAATTCCATTCAGGTAGGCACTGTTGACATCTATTTGATATAACTTGAAGCATAGATGACATGCTAAGGTGAGTAATAACTGGACGGACTCAAGCCTAGCAAGAGGACTGAATGTCTCATCAAAATGTACATTCTCAATCTTTGTGTAGCCTTGAGCGGCCAACCTGACCTTATTGTGAACTATGGTACCATTCTTATCCATCTTATTCTTGAAAATTCACTTAGTACCAACCACATTAGTCTCACTAAGTCGGGGGACTAACTCCCAAAAATCATTCTTGTGAAACTGAAGCAACTCATCTTGTATAGCAGATATCTAGTGCTCGTTCTTGATTGCTTCTTTCACATTCTTAGACTCGACTAAAGAGGTGTAGCAAAACTAGCTCACCACATTCTCAAGTTGAGTGCGAGTATTGACACCCAGTGTGGGATCACCAGGTATAGTAGAAGGTTCATGACTCTTTTAAAACGAAGAGGGTGGATCCTCTAAATCAAGCATAGGTTTCACCGGGGTAGTACGGGAAATCATGAGATCATCACCGAGGGGTGCATTATTCTCACACTCGAGGTTAGGATCAATAGACATAATCGGCTCATCATCTCTAACCGTGACATTTATTGACTCCATAATCATAGATTTTGTAAGGTTAAACACCCTATAAGACCTACTAGACGATGAATAATTTAAAAATATCCCCTTATCACTTCGGGAGTCGAACTTTCCTAAGTTCTCTCTATCTCTTAAAATGTAGCAAGGACTCCTAAAGACATGAAAATACAATAGGTTGGGTTTCTTCCCTATCCACAACTCATATGGCGTGTATAACATGTGTGGATGAAAATATACCCTAATCATCATATGGCATGTGGTATTAACCACCTTTGTGTAAAAAATTTAGGCACATTTATACCATGAAGCATGGATATAAACATCTTTTAAATCGTCTGATTCTTTCTTTTAACAATCCCATTTTGCTGAGGAGTACAAACAGTCAAAACCTCTTTTTTGATGTCCTCTCCATCAAACTAGTTATCCACTCTGGCTTCTTTAAATTCAGTGTTATTGTCACTGCACATTCGATTAATAGTGATATCGTGTTGGTTTTATAGGACAAAACACTTAGTTGCTAGGAACTCAACCACGTCAGACTTTTCTCTAAGAAATCCCACAATAAAGTATCTTAAAACGTCATTGACCATCATGAGAATGTATGTCGTACCAACTTTTCTATTCATACGAATAGGACCCATAAGGTCTATTTGTATCAACTCCAATACACAAGAGATGGTAATGATATTCAACTTCTGATAGAAACTTCGAATTTATTTTCCACGTTGACAAGAACCACATATCAAAGAAGTTGGTTTCCCAATTAATGGTAAGCCACACTCTAGGTCTTTCGGAACTAATATATCACGATCTCTAAAGTTCACATGACCTATTCGTTGATGCCAAATGTCCATATAGGATACTGTGGCATTACTGCAGATAAAGGAGGACTTAGGAATGATTCCATAACAATTTTCATCAATACTCACTCCTTGTAGTAATAGTTCACCGCATTGATAATATATGTTACACTCAAACCGATCAAATTTTACTACAAAGTTTGTGTCACAAAGTTAGCTTTTGATAATCAAGTTCTCTTTCAACCCTTCAACGTATGACATGTTTTCTAGCTTAGGGAATTTGGGTATCTCAACGCAACCACATCCTAAAATGCTAGACCAACTCCTATCTCCAAAGTGACTTTGCTTTCTTCTGATCCATGAGGTCAGTAAAATATGACTTGTCACCGATCATGTGCCTAGATAACCCACTATTCATTGGGAAGTATTTTGAACTTTTAGAGAAATGTAAATGACAAGGGCTTTTTCGTCTTGCTTAAGTACCCATGTGGAGGTAACCTTTTATTTGACCTTATCATTGTTGGCTCTAGTTGTAGCTTTAGAAAATTTATCAAAATGCATATAGATCCTTTTAAATTATTTTATTAAGATTTGAGAAATGGCAACTAGGAACTCAACTTGCTCTGTAAGACTAGCAAAGTCATTATAGTGGTGTACAAGAGTATGTGTGCGTGTAGTTCTTCCTAACTTGTTGAATGAATACCTAAAGTGACCTCTCCTTTTGAAATAGATGCAAACACATAATTGGTTAGGTATACCTTGGTTTGATCATTCACGTTTAACTTTCTTTGGTCGTCTAGGTCGAGGCCCATAAGGATCCACCACAAATTTAGGAACTGGCTCCAGTGCGGTATGGGAAATGGATGCACCATCGTAACCTATCCCTTTCATCTCCTTAAAACCTAAAGTAGGACCAAGGAACATCTTTCTTACCTTCTTTGATGTATCCTCTATAGTAACTTTAACCTCCCGGGAACGCTCGAGATCTTTCTCGAGTTGGGATACAAGGGCTTTAAGTTTTCCATGAGTCTCCAAAGAAGCTTGAAGATCTTTCGTAAGACTAACCATTTTGTTGGTCAGGTCACCATTTTCCCTCTCCCTAAAAAGAATCTCCCTCCTTAAGAAACTATCACCAAGGACTCGCTCTCTCTCAACTCTTTCTCTAGTGATAACACCCTAAGTGCCAAATTTTTATTTTATTTTTTCATTTTAAAGGACTCGGTGTAAAGCTCGGTGTAGGCTCGCGAAGGACACTTTCTCCCTCACTAAAATCGTCATTTACCTCACTCTCTTCGAAATGACTAGACATCCTACCGAGGTCACCACGTTTAGCAACTTCCTCATCGGAATGAGGTGTAATTGATGTACTAACATGACTAGCCATCAACACAATGAAGTTATGTCCATGCCGTGATTCGTCCACAGAATCCACCTATTCGACCTCGCTATCGCGAAGAGTGGAATTATAAGCGGATTTAATTTGCCCCGTCTCTTTAACCTCGTAGCAGCTTTGTGACACTTAACCTTGCACTCATAGTATCCTTCCTTGTCCTTCTTAGTGCATTCTTCTCCCGCCTTTTCAAAATTTTTCTTGACCGATTTAAAATCATTATTTTTCTCATAAATTTGATTTTCTTTGGAACAATTTTATTTTCTTAGATTGAGAATTTTTTTAAACTCTTTCTAAAAAAGGGAAAGATCATCGAGATCTAAATCAAATTCAAAGTCATAAGAGACCTCCTCTTTCTTTTTAAATTGATCTTTTAAGGCAATCCCTTTGTAATACCCCGTATTTTAGGGCTTTTAAAATTGGGGATTTATTAAATTTAATTGAGATATTAATTTAATATTAATCCGGAATTTTATTTTAATATTTACTAACGTGATGAGAGTTAGTAATTATTGTGAATTTATTGAATATTAGTGGATGAGTAAAGTAATATATGAGATTGATTTTATTAATATTGTCACTAGTGAATAATATGGAAATTTAAGTTGGGGCACGCCTGTATCGTGTCGGAACTAAATTATTATTATAAAAGTGAATAAATTATAAGTCGCCCGTATGGTTATTTTAAGTGAGCCCAAGTGTCCGGAAGGGTCTAGATAGTCAGAAAAGTGTACCCGGGGGTTTAGGTTGGGTCTCGGGGCGCTTTTAGGCCTAATTGACATCCCGGGAGGGTATTATAGACATTTTGTATTTTTTGGTAATTAAACCCACGAATTTTCTTAGGATATATCAGCCATGAGGAGTTGTCTTTTAGGGTTAACAAATGCATAACATTAGAATGACCATTGCAGAAGAAGGTGGAAAGTTTTCTAAGCAATACAAGGCCTAGAACTCACTCGATTGCACTGCCACCACCACCAAAACGTAGATCGCACGACGAGGAACGCAACCATATCTTTTTCATCAACAAATCAGACCCTTGAATCCCAATAAAGTTTCTATCTTGCTGATTTCTAGTTGATATTCCTTCCATGTTAGTCTAGGAATGAAAATCATATGTTTTAATGGAAGAATTATATGTTTTGGAAGAGAATTTATATGTGTTGTAGGGAGAATCCATGTAGTCGGAAATCTTGATCATATGCATAGGATGGACCACGAATTTATTATGATATTTGGGAAGAAAATCTGGATTAAAATAGAGGTTCGTGATTATTCATCCAATTTTTTTTTTGTAAAGAAATCTGAGATTAAACCATTGTTGATTGATTCATTGAGGAATTATCATTGTCGTTATGTTAGAACTCGTTTATATATGTTACTTATACATTTGGATTACTTTGATGGGAGTTTGGGATAAAATTATAGAGGTTTGGAGGGGTAGAATGATTGAACCCGTAGGTTAAAATTTGAAGAAAACTCAGCAAGAACTGCTTGATCGATCGATCGACCAAGAGCATCGATCAATCGTTGATCGATCGATCGATCCCTCCTAGAAAACCACACGTTTTCCCCCTTTTTCTTTAATCCGAATGAAATACGTGGGTACCCTTGAAGATCTTTTAAATAGTATAATAGGACATGAAGAGGACCAGTAGGGTCTAAGTAGACTCCGTTGAGTGAAATTTAATATGGGATGAAATTGTGGTTCAACGGGAAGTTATTCATACATTGGAAATTGTGCGCACGTTTACTAAAAGATTGAGACTCGTGAAAGATTTAGACCAGAAGGTAAGTGAGGGTATACCTATTGAAATTATACTTAGTGAGATAGAATACTTCGAAAGATGAGAAGTAAGTATGAAATAAATTATAAATGAGATTAAAAGAGATGAATCTGTTAAGTGATATAATTGAGTAAAATTGGTGCTAATAACGGATACTAATAATTATGGGTCGTGGGCGAACCTAATTTGGAAAATGTCAATATATATATATAACTGTGTGACTGTGTATATATTATATATCTGTGTAAAAATCATACCCGAGCTACTTACTATCACGGAGGTTTCTGCGCTGGGACATTCTTCTCTCAATTGGACCTTCATGGGGGATAATGACTCATACCCTAGAAGATAGTATCCACAATACAGGCTATCTGAAAATGATAGTCAATTGGTTATAAGAGTGTGAGGGTATACGCTGACCTCTTAGGACTTGGAACTATGCTTCACCTCCATTTGTTTGTGTTTTGTGTTAATACAGTTCGAGAGTGATTCCGAACTAGTATTTCCCTTATTTTGAGTGATACGGGGACTTGATAGCAGAGTATGCCAACACCATAGATTTATGTGGGGTGCCGATAGTATATATATATATATATATATATACTTATATATGAAGACTTTCAACTGTGTGTATAAGTAGTTAAGTAATGATTAAATGCTTCAGCTTCATAACAAGTGTTCGTGAATTTTGTAATGGTGCTGAGTGGATCTAAGTAACGTAAGAAAATGGAAGAGATTAATTTTCTAAAACTAAATATCAAAGCATTATCACTCCTCGGGATAAAAATTTATCGAAAATAAGTTAGATAGACTTATGAGATCGGTACTACGGTAGGCGTGCACACAAGATGAGAGGTGAGCATTCTCAGGAGAATGTTGCACACTGACATGGTGGTTATATTAGCCGGTAAGCATTTTAAATACTTGCTAAACTTTTTTTAAAACTGTTTTACACTCTGGCTCTGACCCGTTTTCTGTCATCTCTTTCTCTCTTGTATATATATGTATGTATTACAGGTGTCCAGCCACAGGGGAGTCTTGAATAGGTTCTTTGGATAAAACGTGATGCAGCTTATGTGGAAGTTGCAGGCCCTTGCTTTAGATGACCTCGTCATTGACTCAGTTCCTATTTTAGATCATTATAGTTAGGGAATGTGTCGCCCGATTTCCTATTCCGTTTGGATTTGTCAGAGATTTATGTTTATTTAGATGTCCAGTATTCAGTACTATTCGGGAGTTAACTCTTGTCACGATGATGTCATTTATGGTTCTTAAACTTGGTTTGGTTTATCTATAAGGTTTAATTCTTGTGTGTTAATTGTCATCCTTGGTATTTATGTGATTCTTAAACTGTTGTTTATTAAAAAGGTTTTCTTATTGTAATTTAATAATGTTAAAGAAAAAAATAAGACTTTAAATTCTTTTGACACTTAGCTTAATTATTTAGGGTGTTCAAATTGGAAGTATTATTTTGCGACAGTGATGCTGATAATGAATCAAACGTTCACCATGATTTTAATTTAATAAAGAACTGATAACCCAGTATTTAATTAGGCGGGGTGTTACAAGTGGTATCAGAGCATCACGTTCTAGTCTCCTTTAGGATCAGTGCAGCTTATTATGCTTCCAGCGTAGCTTTATTTGATATGGAGCCCCATGTTTAGGATTGTTGATATCTTTGGTGTGATCTCATTCTCCTGCTATCATGTATATATTAGTGAATCTTATTTGTGTTCGGATGTGTTCGAACAATGAAGTATGGCAGATGAGGGCCATTGGGCAGATAACGGAGGTCGGACTTAGTGAGGTTATGAAGTATGTTCGAGGATGATGACCGTAGTCGAGGTCACCCCTATTATGGCACGAGAGGCCACGACGACAAAGATGGCTAGGACGCAGCCTACAAATTCCAAGAGCTGCTATAGTCGAAAGTGATACCAAAATTAGACTGACCCAACATAGTACGCTTGGGAGAGGGTCAAATGGAAAATTGAGGAGAGTTATAGAAACGCGGGAATTGTGTGTGTTAACCAACGAAGGTAATATATTAAAAGGTTTGGGAATATGGAGGAGTGGGGTTAACTGGAAGTGAAAATTTGGGGTAAAATTTTTCTTAGCACATCGGAACGAAGTTATAATGGTGGGAGTCAACCACCACTTTTAGAAGTGGAATACTCTGTCTATAAAGGATCTTAGGTACAGTTTAATCGCATGTTACTTCATCAGTTGTTCAGAATAAGGTGAGTACGTTGTTTTGAACCCATCACGGAAGGGCCGGACAGGGGTCCATTTGAAAATGAATTTAAACTTTTAGAAAATCTTGTATCAGCGAAAGTGGATACCAACGGTAGAGAAGATTTCATGTGGGAGATCAACTCGTGAGGAAAGTTAACAACACTTAAAGAGAATTCTGTTGGACAGTACATCCATATGGTGATAATGTCACGCATTGTCCGTAGAGATGTTAATGCTCTTATGTGAAAGGAGCTAAAGTAATCGAAAGATTTATTAGACAGTGAGACTAGATGAAACACAATTAGCAACCCGCCGCCAGGGGGAGAACCATCAGAGGGCTCATTTAAATGATTCGGAAAGCTTAATTCTTCCCAAGCAATGGTGAATTCAGTAAGTGTCATTGAATCCAGTAGCACGTTCCTTAGGGCCAACAAATCTAAGGGAACGACGGGGGTATCCATCAGGATCGAGACTATTTAAGTCCGAGGGAAGGACAACCCTAATAGGGTTCGTATAACAGGAGATAAGTGGGTTACGTGTTGAGGTATTTTGTGGAGAGTGAAACCACACGAGTTAAATTTTTCTGAAGGGGGAAAAAGGACAAGGGTATGGTGCTTGAAAGGGAAATGGTTAATGTAATTTTTTATTTGGCTCCGACAGACACATTATGTCCGGAAGACCATTAAGTAGCCAAGGCGATTGACAAAGTAGAAGTATGAGTTTTATCCTCAGAGGATGAGGCATGTTTTATGTGACACGCGACTCACTACATTTTTGTTTATTGCTAGATTCGCATGTGAGAAGAATTTAGTTCGTATATCTATAGCGTTATTATTATGTGTATGTTTTCCCTCGTATAGCGAGGTTGTCTTCAGTGTTATCCGCGGAGGATAAATGGGTGCATTATTTGTGTTATATACTTTATTGAGATTACTCGTTTTAGTGATGTGATATGTGAGTATATTATTATACTGATTATGGTTTTAGAAAAATGGTTAAAAAGAATGTGGACGGTGATTCCAAGGCATTCGAGGTTGCTGCCCTAGTGCGGCATGTTTAGTTCTGGCAAAAAAAAAAAACTGCGAGCGGGTCGGGCTAGCACTCATATTATATATTATAGAGACTTTGAAGGGTATAGTGGTACGAAAATTTTTAATCCCAGGGTGTTTAGGGACTTTACTATTATGATTTAGTTTGGGTTTACCGTTGGGCGGAAAGATTTCACTCATTATTATATGTAGCGCTCAGGACTTAGTGGTAGGAGGAGTGCATTGTTATATTTATCCTTTGGGAATGTGAAAGTTAAGACTTATATTCATATGTTTAGTAATGGGATTTTGAGAGTCCCAATTTTATACGTACGAGGTTTATGGAATGTGATTAAAACCAATGCTGAGCAATAGTGCAATTAGTAAAAAGTTCTTTGTTTGAGTACAATTGCTAAAGGGGATATAGTTTTTTCTGTTAAGAGACGAAATAAAGGGGTGCAGGTTATGGACGGAGGATCCAACGAATTTCAATAATCAACATTGCTAGGTAGTAGTGTATCGGGGGGTTCCTTGTTTGGATTTCTCTTTGCAAGACATCTCATGCATGAAACTTAGCATAAGGTTAGAAGTAGAGAGATGTTTGGTCATTAGTCCATGAGCCTAGTACCTCAGTCGTCATAGGAGCCGATAATTATGACGGTGAGTTAGATTTAAGTGACAATTTAAGGCCAGTGGAGCCAGTTGCGTGGTGAGGAAACATTGGAAGTTTTGTTTCATCACCCAATCGAAGGGTGGAACGATGATAAAGAGGTTTGGGAGTACCCAAGTGTTGTAATCACGTTGTGTCACAAGGGAAACAAATAATTCAGTGTTATGTGTTAAGCGTAGGTGATGCTTACCCCAGTATACATGGGTGTGGGCATCCTGGTTAGCTATTGCTTGAATCGTTTGAGTTGAAGAGATATGGGAATAAACATGTGAAATTTATGTTTGTGAGAATGACATAACCAAGTGGAACTGGTAGATTGGATTAAGCGTGGTGCGAAGGACGATAATCCATATATACATGTACGATCAGAATAACAAACAGGAATTTAGTTGGAAAGCAATGGGAAGTCATTTAGGGGTATTCCTTAAGAAGGATAAAATTTAACTATTATGAAAAACACTCTGAGCGGAGTTTTACTTATTTAAGTGTGGAAAGAGACTTGCGCGTACGTTGAATGATGATGTTAGTAAGGTATAAAGGTTCAGCAGTGCACATCGTGGAGAAAAGTGCACGGGTCAGATCTTTCGGTATACACTGAGGAAAGAAGGGGAGTATTAAGTGTCACTTAATGTGAGTCATTACAAGTAGAAGTCGATGTTGAGCGGGACATAGCGAGCAGTCTCCGTGGGCACTACTCATAGATAGAAATTGGTTGGAATGAGAGGATCAACCAGAGAATTTTGTAGCAAAACTACGATTCCTAAAATATAATAGAGCAATTGTGTGAAATTTCTTGGATGGGGTGCCAACTTCAAGGTAAGGCCACGAGTTCCTTAGAATGTGTGGAACAAGTTGACCTAAAAGAAATTGATTATTATTATTTTGGGTGGTATACACTATTAAACCGTGTGCCCCAACCTTTATTTGAAAATAAGAATCGTGTCGGTAAGAGGTTCTTACCGGTATTATTTTGGACTATAATGGGATCATTGAGCCCCACTTTCAAACCAAGATTTCAGAAAGCAGTGGGGATAACGTTTTGTTTTGAGTAGGTTGTATCACCTTTAGTCGGGAAGTAGGCGAATGGTGATTAACGATTAGTGGAGCCACGTGAAAGTAATTTTGAATTAATGATGATCATTTCAATTCCACAACTGATGTATCTAGCAAGTGACGTTTAGTACGGTAGAATTCCGTGGAAGCACTCATACATGTTTATTGTGGACAAACTACTTATTGAAATTTTGTGTGGAAAAACCTTAACTATTATTCCTCTAGCTGTTTAGAGGTGAGTGGATAATCAGAATTTTTGATCGACCGAGTTAGAGTCTGGTGACTGTGGTGGAATTACCTAGGCTATTTTAGGTGACTTTTGAATGTCGTAAGAGTTACATCATCGAAAATCGAGATTCGAAGAACTGATAAGAGTGGTTAAATGTTCGTATGGTTTCTCTCAAAAAGGGTGCTTTGTGTTTAGATAAATACGCGTAATTATTATGTAGTGAGGTGTGGCCTCCCAATAATATTGAGACAATGGGGGCGAATGATGTGTATGATCATCTTATACAAATAGCAACGGATTGGAGAACAATGTGAAGTGCCATTATTAAGGTGTGACTTTATAACAGAAGGTATTGAGAGTGTTTAATAAGTTTACTGTGAGGCGGGGAGGACTGTAGAAATTTGCCCTATCCGAAAGTCCGTTTTGAGCATTGATAAAGTATCCAGATCTATTTTTACCAGGCATACCTTATTTTCTGAATTTTGGGAGGAAATTCCGTTATTAGGGGGGAAGTACGTAATACCCCGTATTTTTAGGGCTTTTAAAATTGGGGATTTGTTAAATTTAATTGAGATATTAATTTAATATTAATTCGGAATTTTATTTTAATATTTACTAGTGTGATGAGAGTTAGTAATTATTGGGAATTTATTGAATATTACTGGATGAGTAAAGTAATATATGAGATTGATTTTATTAATATTGTCACGAGTGAATAATATGGCTATTATGGAAATTTAAGTCGGGATACGCCTGTGTCGTGTCGGAACTAAATTATTATTATAAAAGTGGATAATTTATAAGTCGTCCGTATGGTCGTTTTGAGTGCGCCAAAGTGTCCGGAAGGGTAGAGATAGTCAAAGAGTGTACCCGGGGATTTAAGTTGGGTCTCGAGGCATTTTTAGGGCTAATTGACATCCCGGGAGGGTAATATAGATATTTTATATTTTTGGTAATTAAACTCACGAATTTTCTTAGGATATATCAGCCATGAGGAGTTGTCTTTTAGGGTTAATAAATACAGAATATTAGAACGTCCATTAGAGAAGAAGGTGGAGAGTTTTCTAAGCAATCCAAGGCCTAAAACTCACTCGATTGCACCGCCACCACCACCAAAATGTAGATCGCACGACGAGGAACGCAATCATATCTTTTGCATCAACAAATCTGACCCTTGAATCCCAAGAAAGTATCTATCTTGCTGATTTCTAGTTGATATTCCTTCCATGTTAGTCTAGGAATGAAAATAATATGTTTTAATAGAAGAATTATATGTTTTGGAAGAGAATTTATGTGTTGTAAGGAGAATCCATGTAGTCTGAAATCTTGATCATGTATAGAGTTTGAACCACGAATTTATTATTATATTTGGGGAGAAAATATGGATTAAAATAGAGGTTCATGATTATTCATGCAAAATTTGGTTTTATAAAGAAATCTGAGATTAAACCCTTTTTGATTGATTCGTTGAGGAATTATCGATGTCGTTATGTTAGAATTCGTTTATATATGTTACTCATACATTTGGATTAATTTGATGGGAGTTTGGGATGAAATTATAGAGGTTTGGAGGGGTTAGAATGACTGAACCGTTAGGTTGAAATTTGCAGAAAACTGGGCAAGAACTTCTTGATCGATCGATCGATCAAGAACATCGATTGATCGACCCCATTCCGCAATCGATCGATCCATCCTGGAAAACCACATGTTTTCCCCCTTTTTGTTTAATCTAGATAAAATACGTGGGAACCCTTGAATATCTTTTAAATAGTATAATGGTACATGAAGAGGACCAATAGGGTCTAAGTAGACTCCGTTAAGTGAAATTTAATATTAGATGAAATTGTGGGTTAACGGGGAGTTATTCATACATAGGAAATTTTGCGTACGTTTACTAAAACATTGAGACTCGTGAAAGATTTAGACCAGAAGGTAAGTGAGGGTATACATACTGAAATTATACTTAGTGAGAGAGAATACTTCGGAAGATGAGAAGTAAGTATTAAATAAATTATAAATGAGAATAAAAGAGACGAATCCATTATGTGAGATAATTGAGTAAAATTTTTGCTAATAACGGATACTAATAATTATGGGTCGTGGGTGAACCTAATTGGGAAAATGTCAATATATATATATATATATATGACTGTGTGACTATTCATATATTATGTATCTATGTAAAAATCATAGCCGAGCTACTTGCTATCACGGAGGTTTCCACGCCGGGACAGCCTTATCTCGATTAGACCTTTATGGAGGATATTGACTCGTACCCTAAAAGATAGTATCCATGATACAGGCTATCTGAAAATGATAGTCAGATGGATCTAAGAGACATGAGGGTATGTCCTGACCTGTTGGGACATAGAACTATGCTTTGCCTCCATTTGCATATGTTTTGTGTTAATACAGTTCGAGATTGATTCCAAACTAGTATTTCCCTTAGTTTGAGTGATAAGGGACTTGATAGCAGAGTATGACAGTACCATAGATTTATGTGGGGTGCCGATAGTATGTATGTATATATATATATATATATGAGTGATTGATTTGTATACATACTTATATATGGAGACTTTCAACTGTGTGTATAAGTAGTTAAGTAATGATTAAATGTTTCATCTTCATAACAAGTGTTCATAAATTTTGTAACGGTACTGAGTGGATATAAGTAACGTAAGAAAATGGAAGAGATTAATTTTCTAAAACTAAATATCAAAACATTAGCACTCCTCGGGATAAAGATTTATGGAAAATAAGTTAGATAGAGTTATGAGATCGGTAGTATGGTAGGCGTGAACACTAGATGAGAAGTGAGAACTCTCAAAAGAATGTCGTGCACTGACGTGGTGGTTATATTAGCCGGTAAGTATTTTAAATACTTGCAAAACTATTTTTAAAACTATTTTACACTCGGGCTCTGACCCGTTTTCTATCATCTATTTCTCTCTTGTATATATATGTATGTATTACAGGTGACCAGCCACAGGGGCGTCTTGCATAGGTTCTTTGGATTGGACGTGCTGCAGCTTATGTGGAAGTTGCAGGCCCTTACTTTAGACTTGCTCGTCATTGACTCAGTTCCTATTTTAGATCTTTATAGTTAGGGAATGTGTCGCCCGATTTCCTATTCTGTTTGGATTTGTGAGAGATTTATGCTTATTTATATGTCCAGTATTCAGTACTATTCAAGAGTTAACTCTTGTCAGGATGATATCATTTATGGCTCTTAAACTTGGTTTGGTTTATCTAGAATGATTAATTCTTGTGTGTTAATTGCCATCCTTGGTATGTATGTGATTCTTAAACTGTTGTTTATTAAAAAGGTTTTCTTATTGCAATCTAATAAAGTTAAAAAAAAATATGACTTTAAATTGTTTTGACACTTAGCTTAATTATTTAGGGTGTTCAAATTGCAAATATTATTTTAAGGCGGTGATGCTGAGAATGAACCAACCGCTCACCTTGATTTTAATTTAATAAAGGACTGATCACCCAGTATTTAATTAGGCGGGGTGTTACACCCTTTTTCTTTCGGCTTTTAAATTTTAGATAACATATCAGTTTCATTAGTTTGAAGGTCTCCTAAGAGTTCTTCTAACCTAAACGCATCTAAAATTCCTAACGAATTAAGGACCGTGACTTTATGGATAAAACGGGATTGCAGGAATCTCAAAATCTTTTTCATAACTCTCATCTCAAGAATTCTCTGACGCAAATTCTAAATAGAATTGACTATACCATATACTCTAGCATAAAATTCATCAAAAGTCTCAGATTTTGTAGATTATAATATTCAACAGTGTTGGTACCCTCGTGAGTGAATTAGAGGGTATCATGTGCTTCCTTAGATATGATGCATGCCATAATACGAAGAAACTCGTCACGAGAGACAACTCCAAAGATTTTTCTTAATCCACATGATTTAAAATTACTCCAATTTAAATAATCCCCTTTCTAAGGAGTGGCATACTTAAGACTTTTGACATTGTGGTTAGTCACAGTGGGTAGTGTCCACCCTCTTTCATAGACAAGCCAGACTCTCTCATCAATTGACTTCAGTGCCGATCTCATTAGAGCTTTCCAATACAAACAATTTGACCCAAAAGAAATAGGTAGCCTATTGTACAAATTATCCATATAATCCTAAATTTAAAAAATCACACTATATATTAGTGCAACCGACTCTAATACCAATTTGAGAAAGAAGAGGCTTATGCAAATTTAGTTATATTTTAGGCCAAACACATAAATTGACTTTTTACTAAATTTTATATTGATTTAAATTAAATGAACATGAAATGGTGATGTGAAGCCAACAATCAAATTCAATCTCCAAACTAAAGAAGAAGAAGAAGAAGAAGAAGAAGAAGAAGAAGAAGAAGAAGAAACCCCATTGGGGTAAAACCTTTAATTCATCACTATTAAAGAATTTGACAGACACGTAATGACTTACAAACTACTTATATATCCACTAAGTATAACGCATAAGAGTTTTCAAGTCTTTAATAGAGAACGATGTAGTCCAACACCGCCAACAGCAGGCAGATCTTGCCTCGGTATCCACCGATCAACCGCAGGAATATGCAATTCCTATCTTCTTCAGTAGTAGAGCCTCGATTCCACAAATTAGCAGTAAAAAAAATCTCTACAAGGGTTTTTAGAACTTTGATTGTGTTCCTGTTGATTTAGAAAAGTGACCTTAAAAGATCTAAGGGGTTTAGATGAAAAAATTATAGAGTTTGATCATAAAAAGAACTCTAAAAAGACTTCTCAAAAAGTCTAATCCTTCATATCTATTTATAGGAAAACTTATTGCAAATATATGGGGATTAAAGATTTAGATAAGATTTATTTAAAAAATAAAAACTTACATACTCGTTCGAACGGACCGTCGCCTCGTTAGAACGATGTACCTAATCTCATTCTAATAGTTTCTAACAAAACATCGAACGATATTCTAGAGAAAATCCAAAAGGCATCATTCCAGATCTCGTTCGCACGTGGGAACCTCGTTGTAATGACCATATGCAACTCATTTGAACGACATGCCAATCTCATTCTAACGAGTTAGAGAGTTTTTCAAAAAATCTTTAAAAATCATTTTAAAACTTTTAAATGCAAAGTCTTAAAAAATAACCCCTGGAAATTTAAAGCTTTACCAAACCACTTAATAACTCTTCTTGGGTATAGTTGTGACGAACGATCTTCAATATTGCACATGCCATCAACATTTCTTCTCTTTGAATAGTTGAGAACGATCATGAAAAATCAATGAGGTGTAATGGGGATAAGACAAATAAAAGTAAAATGAGCAATTATAAAATTTCTCTTACATACCTAATCACATTGTCCCCTAGGTACTAATTATATCTTAAATCATGCGACAACAGGCGACCCATATGTGTATGCATATCTGTGACCTCCGTGTCCTCTATCGCTTGACGCTAAGGGAGGAATGTCACTTATCCAAAGAATCCCATTTATCAAAATATAAATAAAAGAATAGTAATAATCGAGGAAAAATAAAAAAGATAATAATAACTAACATGAGCTATCGTGAGGATGTTTAGGACCCTCCTCACATCATTTAGGGCAAGAAGGGTCTTCAAGGTCCTATTCTCACTCATGTATCTCCTCATCCTCAGCCACACATCGACCTCTGACTCCTTTAAGTGCATCAAATCGGTGTTCAACCCGATCATCTCATAGAACAATACATAAAATGCAATAAAAATACAAAACATTCAAACAAACAAAATTGCTAAAATAATGCATGAAAATTAAAAAGCACAAAAATAAGAATACCTTTAAGTGACATGGTACCCTTGTAAAGGTAGGCTAAAAATAACGGTTGAAAGTGTCTAAAGTAGAATAGAGAGATGGTAATGTCAAATTCCCTCAATCATAGTTACTAATTTGGGTGAAGTCCCGCAGAAAAGGCAAAAACTTCAGGTGGATGTTGTCCCCACTCTTCGCTAATACGGTGGTCCCTAGCAAGAACAAAAGGAAGAGATATGCCATATATCCCACCTGTTTCATCTACGTCACATCCACTAACCGACCCATCAAAGCATTCTTTAAGTCTTCCACATTCACCAGCTCAACAGAGCTAACCCGCTCAAAAGGATACAACGCCACCTCTATCGCCTCACCGGTGAAATGCTAAGAACGGTTCACCACCACCAACATCCTCTCACACGACAAACCCATAATCTTATAGACATCTTCCAATGTCACCGTCATCTCCTCCACTCCAAAATGGAAATTATGGGTGGTTTCCCATCACCTCTTCCCTATAGTGCACAATGTAATCGGAGATCATGGCATCTCATCCAAAGAATCTGCCAAATCAACAAAGACTGCGCCCCAAACCAGACTTTACACCTGCTCAGTAAGTTGTTCTCATTCACTCTTCACCCCAGTCAACCCTTGAGCATAAATGGACGAAAAACATTTCCCCACCTGTAAAGTGCACCCCAAATAAGCTAAAAAAATATTCTTAAAATACACAAAAATAAAATATTTATTCCAAAATAAAAAAGCAAAAAAATAAATAACAAAAAACAAAAAATCAAACAAACATATAAAAAGAATCATTTACATAACAACAAGGGATCATCATAAAATCTAATCGATGGCTCAAAGGCTCCCGCATGATGCTACAATCATGCTACAATCCTCGCATACAATCAATCTCATACACAGTTAGAACCCTCATAATCAAGCTACAATCCTCGCATATGATTTAGGTCATTAGAATACGACCTCGAACCTTACCTAATCAAAACTCACCTTGGTATCTAACCAAAGCACCAATCCTCTTGACAACTACTAACCCCCGCCTCATTTTTGACACGAATGGACTCAACACTCATAACTTATATCGGGTATTTATCTTTCGACGATATTTCTCTTATCCTAAGCTCTCCCATCAAGGGGCTATATATACACCCTATCTGAGCATCCTTACACTCTTCCACATGGTTTAAACAAATTCCCTTCAATCCCAAACCCTCAATCCCCCTTCAAATTCTAATCGAAGAATAACAACACTTTCCCCAAGCCTATTTGACTTTTCTCAACTATCTAACCCGAGAGCCACTCATCACAAAATCATATAGCTCTGAATCCTATTTGACTCATCCCAATCCTATTTCTAATGGTTGTGGTCGTGTATGAATCGAACTTATAGTTCAAGCATTATGGCCCAAAAAATCCTTTTTTCTACCTGTAGGTAGGTCACCTCACCTGCCTAAAAGAATGTAGGGTTTCTTCACTTGCAAGTCTGGGCCCCCATGCCGATAGAAAGGTCCAGGACCCTTTCGTTCGGTAGGTCCCTATGGGAAGAACAATCTTTTTTGTTTCTCTTATATAAGGTAACTCTCACTTCATCTGTAAAGAATCTCGATTTAAGTGTGGTAGCCATTCTAAATTTAGCATATATCACTTTCACAACATTATCTAATACATTCCCTTACATAACCTTGCCCCACCTTCAACACCACTCCACATCCATCATTCACACACTAGAAATCAGTAAATAAAGAGCTCAAAATAGAATTCAGAAGCGATTAAAGGTCTAAAACCCTTTATGTTTCATTAGTCCCATAAATGCTATTTTGCATATTTTAGGGTTCTTATTTCATTTCTAGTTGTTACATTCAATTTCTATCAATAATTTTACCCTTTTCTTCTTCTTCTTCTTGTTGTTGTTGTTGTTGTTGTTGTTGTTGTTGTTATTATTATTATTATTATTATTATTATTATTATTATTATTATTATTATTATTATTATTATTATTATTATATCAAGGTTCTAAAAAATACGGGGCACGACCGAAGCGTGGAGGCCAAGCCTTAAGCCTTAGAAGATTAGGTGGGCCATAGGTGTAAAAAGTCGTGAAAAGGCGTTTGGGTCTTTTTTAATATATTTTAATATTTTTTAACTATGACAAGGCTATTAAAAATACTAAAATGGTACATACCTTAAAAATATGTCTAAATATTTGTAAATTAAAATACTAAAAAAATTAAAAAAAACTCGCATTTTTTCACGCCTTACTTGTAAAAAAACTCTCATTTTTTCACGTCTTACCCCTAAAAAATGCGCATTTTTTCACGCATTACCCCAAAAAACATTGACCATCGTTGACCATACCTTAATCCACCCCTAGGGCCAAAACTTGGCGTATCTAAAAAGCCTCTCGCATAGGAGAATTTTTTTGGAACACTGATATATATATATATATATATATATATATATATAACTTCAAATTTATTTTCATAAACCAAAAAATGGGGTTTAGCCATAATTCCCATCTTAGAGTGTTCTCATATTTTTTTCTATAAGTTCACCACATTTCACCTACTTTTATAAATTAAAAGAGACACCGTAGATTTGTATTATGGATTAGACCCCAACCTTGTTCATATTGGGAACTACTTGGACTTTGATGCCATTTTTGGCTACATAGGCATCCCAAAGATATTTTGGGATTCAAGTATATTTTTACTTATATCATTTAGTTTATTTCTATGTAAAATCATCTAAAGCATGTAGTTAGTTCTCTTACATTTATTATGCCTTTAGTGATCTCATATATGCGTATTCACTTTACCATAGTGAGATTACGATTTTGGGGCATCGCTCACATTTTATCAATTTTATAAATTTCTCTTAGCATATTATTTATGTTTAGTTAGTTTATCTCCTTAAGAGGATTTATTCCCATCTTTCCCATGATGTGGATATGATGATTCCACTCCTTACACACACACTTGCACATCCATGTAGATATTCATTTTTTTCACTTTGTACACATGGCACGTTATTCACATATACACATATCCATGCATTAAGGAGAAGGAGAAAATATTTTATAGCCCATAAGAGATCGAAAGGGCATAGTGGGTGCCTAATACCTTTCCACTTCGTAACATAGTCTCCGAGCCCATATTTCATATTATTTTGCAAGCACTAGTTGTCTTTTTAGTTATCTCTTCAAAGGTGGCTCCTTTTTTGCCTGTTTTAAGTCAAATAGGCTGGTAACTCTGATCTCTACACATTCACACACCTCACACTTTATATGACATACGTTTAAATACTTTTTCCCACACTCACGGGAGCACCACCACTGAGAGTATTCGTGCCAGCTGGAGGGGACGAGATGGCCACAGGAAAAACTTGGGATTTCTTCCTTTGATGTCAACTCCCGCTAGTGGTGAGAATCTCGACTTATACTTATTCGTTTCACAATATGCGACCAGCGGGGCATTGGTTTGACTTTAAGATGGATAGAAACTTTTGGTTTACTATGTTAGTCATACTTTCCTTGAGTTAGAAATGAAATACATGCCTATTGAACAATTTGTTCTATCATTTGTGACATCTTCTAAGAAGTTGTGACACTACTTCAAAACTTATACTATAGTTGTCTTAACTTTTCCCACTCAAAGAGGTGCTAAAAATTCATATCCACCTAATAATATGACTAAGTGGTCGCTGGAATTGGCCTATTTTTACATCATTTATGAGACTAAGATAGTCATCAAGGGAAAAGTTTTAGCCAAATTTATTTCCAAATTCTCAGCCACACCAGAGGGAGATGAGATCCAGCTAAGTCCCATTCAGTATATGTTTAATTCCATCCAAGTAAATCAATAACATAATTGAAAGTTGTACATTGATGGAGCATCCAACGAATGTGAAACTAATGTAGGAATTATCGTTGTCACCTTCTAAGGGTGCCTTATTGAGCTGGCAGTTCGACTTAGATTCAAGGGATCCAAAAATGAGGCAGATTATAAGGCATGGATCCTCAACCTACGAGGGGAGATCATCTTGGTATCAAAGGATATATCAATCTATTTCAATTCATGATTAATCTCCAATAATCGTAGTGGAGAATATGAAGCCAAAGACCTAGTGATGCTCGCCTATAGCGACATGGAAAGGAAGATCTTAAAATCTTTCAGCTCTGTATCAATAGAATAATTTTTGAAGAACTGCAATAATCATGCTAATGCCTTATTTATGTTATCTTCAATGATTGACACTAATATGAAAAGGATAGTTGTTGTGGAATATGTCTATCAACCTAGCATTTATGATTTTGATGCTGCCCCAGATGTCATACAACTTGAACTGTCTCATCATGGATGAAACTTATCATAGCCTATTTGAAGAAAGGGGATAGTCACCCAGACAAAAATTGGACCACAAGCTGAAGATCTAGTCGGCAATGTTTTTCCTTAACTCTAAAAGAAAACTTTATTGCTAATACTTCACAGGTCCTCTACTCAAATGAGTTCACCTAGCTTAAGTAGAAGTCATCCTCAGTGAGATGCATGAAAGGGGGTTGTGGTGTTCATATAGGTGGAAGATCCCTCTCATACAAGGCGATCTCCAAAGGCTATTGGTGTCATTTCAAGTAGAAATATATCATCTAGTTCATTTTCAAATGTGCTACAAAATCATAGTTTTTCCCCATCATCAAGAAGTTGATCGGTGATCTCAATCCTCTCACAAGACCAAGGCCTTTTTCTCAGAGGGGCATGGACATTGTGGGACCTTTACCTACAGCACCAGGGAATAATAAGTACTTCATAACTTCCACTTAATACTTCACAAAATGGGTGGAGGTAGAACCATTAACCTATATTAGATAAGTTGATGCCAGGTGATATGTATAGAGGAACACATCACCAAATTTTGAATCACCGGAGACTTGGTGATGAATAATGGGGCGCAATTAGACAGCGACATCTTTAGAAACTTCTACGTAGAATATAGGATCTGGATAACACAACAAGACTCTAGTTTTCAGGATCAAACAGTGATTGATGAATGCAAAAGGAAGAAGGGTGTACAAACTTTCACCCATCCTTTGGGCATACCGAACAATGCTAGGAGATCAACGGGGGGAACCCCATTCTACTTAGAACATGGTATAAAGGTCATCATTCTATTGAAAATAGACCTCCCAAGTCTGAGGATATAAGTCTTTGAGGACAGCCACAACAATGACAGGTAAGACCATGAGCTTAATCTAGAAGAAATATGAATTGAGCAATCTCCCACCCACCTTATATCATACCTGTAAGAGCTCAGCAAATAGCATAACAGAAATGTCAAGGTAAGAGAATTTCAATTCAGTGATCCATTTATCAGGAATCTCTTATCAGTTGCCAAGAAGCCCTCTAATGAAAAATTGGTTCTAAATTATCAAAGACCAATATAAACTGGTGTCAAAAGGAGGAGGTGGATCCTGCCACCTAGAGAATTTGATGGCACAACAGTACCTAAGTTATGAAATGCAATGATCCTCGAGGAATTTTATCATTAAGTAGATAGGTTACTTTTTGCAAACGTTTCAATTAAATAAAGATGACTCATGTTAATAAATGTCTTTTATTTACGACTATGCCTTTAAGATATCTCTTCATCATCAAACCTACCAGAAAATGGTGGTACAATCCAAGCTGGGTTGGTCAGACCAGAATAAGCACAAACCCACCTCAGAATGTGTGGTACAACTTAGAAATAAGTTAGCCACCTATGTTTGACATTAAACCCACCTAAAAATTGTGGTACAATCCAAGTTGGGTTGGTCGGCATAGAATGGGCACAAACTAACCTAAGAATGTGTGGTATAACTTAGAAATAAGTTAGCTGCCTATGTTTGGCATCAAACCCGCCTAAAAATGGTTGTACAATCCACGGTTGGTTAGTAGTCCTAGAATACACACAAACCTACATAAGAATGGGTGGTATAACTTATAAATAAGTTGGTCGACTAAGTTTGGCACAAACCCACCTGAAAAGGGTGGTACAATCCAAGTTAGCCTGGTCGGCCTAGAATAGGCCCAAACCCACCCAAGAATGGGTGGTACAACTTAAAAATAATTTGGTTGTATACGTTTGGCGTCAAACCAACCTAAAAATGGTAGTACAATTTAACTTGGGTTGGTCCCCTTATAATAGGCACAAACCCACCTAAGAATGGGCGGTACAACAACAAACCGAAGTTAATGGATTAATAAGTTAGCCTTTTAAATAAAATTTGCAAGTTAGTGAAGTCGGTTACATGACATGACTTCACCGACTACTGCTTAAGTTAAATAAGAATGTTAACTTAACATCGTTAATTGATTGATTGGGTAATTAACCTCTTGATTAAATTACAAGATAATGGATTAGGTTGCATACCATTACTCCGATTACCACTAGCTAATTTTAATGTATATATCAACTTGCAAAGTCTTGATTATGACAGTTACCAAGATTAATGGAAAGATTAAGATGCAAAACTACATAAGACATCAATAATGGGTGAGAGTTCGTGTTACGCAGGGAAATGGAGACCCGCCAATTATTATTTTTGTAAACCTAAAAGTTTAAGTTAAAAAATTTACCCAAATTTTAATCAACCAACTCAAGTTTAATCTTGTTTAAGAATAAGGATGATAAAAGATGTAAAAGAGGTCAATAAGATCGCAACAGTAAATGTACGAGGATATAAACCCACTAACAGGAAAAACCTCGAGCTAATGCAATAATCTCACTAAACTTGGTAAAGACTTACAAAGGGGACTAATGTCTAACACTCCGTCTACGATAACTCACACCTTCATAATTTTTCCATCAAATTAAATAAAGCCTTATATTCCTATCCATCGATGGAAGATCACACCGTCATACGTGTCAATAATGTTGCACCAATCTTTGTCTTCAAACTTAGGATATCACATATGATATGAACCCCGTAATAGAACCTCAAATACCACAATACTTCTTATTGGGAGAAAGACCCAAAGTATATAGAAAGTATGTTTAGTGAAAATGAGTTCTCGGAGTAAAGCTTTGTCTTTTTTTTATATTAATCAACCTCTAAAAATAGAGGTGATAAATGCAAAGAAGAAAAGTATAAAAAGATGAACTAGATTTTGAAAATGGGTTCACTCTTTTTCACAAGTGTGTTTTTATCTCCTTGGAAAGGAAGAAGAAAATAATTCACATAAAAAGATCTCTAAGTATTTTCTCTTAAAAGATATGAGAGATATTTTGAAATGAAGAGCATTGGTGGTTTAAATAAGGACGCCCACATAAAAGGGTTTACCCATTACCAAGAAAAGATAAAAGACACATCACTTACACAAAGCATGTGTGAGAGAGTGGTTGGATGATAGTAAGTCTAATCAGTAGAAAAAAGTGATTTTCACATAAATATCTGGAAGATACTCAAAGATCTTTATAATAGATTCTCGAATCTATGCATGTCACCAGGGGTGTCACTACAACGATGAAGAACATCGATGGTGAGAACGTGATGAGAAGTAAGTTGCGTGATTATCCAGAGATATCTATCTAACCCTTCTAAGGAAATTGGCGGGCATCGAGGAAGTATCACTACAACTAAATGCGTCACTAGGGCGATGCGTCAGTGATGAAGTTTATCATGCCAAATTCCAAATGATTTTTGCCAAAGAGACTTTTCATTTTTGCTTCAGCGATGAAAAGTGTCGCTACAGCAAAACTGGTAAGTTTCACTCAATTTTGCTTGTGTTTAAATTTTCAAACGTTTGTCATACGGGCAAGATCAATATAGGAAAACCACAAGTTTTACGATCAAAAAATTACCAAGATGTTTTGAAAATGCTTTATAAAAATACGTGATGTGTGTGAGGGAAATCTCCAATATAACTTTCATCCAACAATGTGATATACGTGATAATGAGGATGATCAAAATTGGCTTCAGGATCTTGAATGTTGATGAATCTTTTCAGAGAGGTAAATTAAGAATTCAAAGTGTTTTGGAAAATCAGATATGAGGGGATAAATTATTATGTGGATACTCTTACAATGGATGATGAGATAAATTTTTATTAAAATAAAAAATGGATCTGGGCATAAAAAGGAGTACAAAAAAGAGATAAAAACTAAAACAGTTAGGGGTGATCACCCCTAACTTGCACCAGTAGCATTCCTTTGGCTAGCAATAATGTTCTCCTCTTGGAACACATCAGGAGAAGTAGGTTCAACAACTGTCGGCTCAACCTCTTGGGTTGGTGTCAAGGAAGCATCGTCTTCCCCTATGAAAGACGAACATAGAAATGAGAGGGAGCACCTTTAGTGGATCCTTATCATTGCATAAATTTTGAAACAATGTAAAATGAGTTCGGGTGAGGGGACTCACCTTGAGTGTCCCCTCTTCCCAAAAGCAATGCTAGAAAAAGAAATAACTGAGGATGAGAGGGTCCACCACAAGTGGTCCCTCATCCCAAGAATTATTTACCTTTTAAGAGAAAAAGTAAGAATGTTTTTCTTTCACAGGTAGCCTGGTTGAGCAAGAAGGGCTCAAGCAGACCAGTTGGGATCTCCTAAAAGTTTTGATTTGGTGCCTGAGAGACATGGTTTGTTGAGAAAACTCAATCACTTAGCAATTTAATATAGAGAGAATACTAGTAGAGGGACACTAGGAGTCACTCAAGCCCTTACACAACCCACACTTAGTTATAACTGAAGTGAGTAGCCAAGAGGTTGCTCACAAGAAAAAGCACTTTTACAAAATGATTTTAGAGAGGTTGGCCGTCAAGGTCACACTCGAGTTTTACAAAATTTATATAGAAATTTACCCTTTGAAATGATATTTACCAAATCACATATTTTGTCACCATTAGGAGACATATTTGCTTATTAACTTTGGTTTGTCTCAGGTGTCGTCTATCAGAGGGGACATGCGGCTATAGACATATAGGGACAAAAGGTACATTTTAGACCTTGTCCCTCAAATTCCCTCTCATTTATGGCACCCAAATCAACCCTAGTATTCACCTATAAATAAGACCTTTTGGAAAGGCCAAGTCGGATAAAAAACTCCAGTTTAAGTCATTACTCTGCTAAATTCACACCATACCTAGTATTCTCCCCCGCTCTCTCTCTAAGTGATAAGTTCGTGTCTCTTCACTCCCATCATTATAGCTATCATTCTCAGGGGAACTTTCTCTCCAAGTTACCTTTATTATTTGTGAATTTTATCTTCTTGCAGGAAGTGGTCTTGGCATTTACTCCATTTTTTACCAGAAGAGGAAGGTTTTTTACCAGAGCTGCTCTTGAGACTTTGAGGACCCTGAAGACAATGTCCATTGGACTGGATCATGCCTCGCCCATTCCAGTTCTTCACAAAACCCAGTTACATTACCCTCCTACACCTCCATATTTATGGGCAGCGTGGTAGATTGATCGATTAAGTATGCAACTTTGATATTACGATGCGTTGAGTTATCGATTGTGAAGGGATCCTTATCCTTCATAAAGATAATTACCCAGGGGTGGATCCTATATGTGTTTTGTGGAGGAGTTGGTTGGTGACAATGTTAATGAGGGGTAATAAATAATGGATGGTTATTACCACCCGTTGGAGGTGGGTTGGAGCCTAAGGAGAAGAGTTATCCATCCTCCTCTTCTTAGCCAATTCAGTTTGCCTCTTTTCTATCTATGCTTCTCCAAGTTAGTGACTTGTTTCTCCCAAAGGGAGATCACCCTCTTATTATGCCAGCTGCACCTTGGGCAGTTTAATTGACATGTTTTCCTTATTTATTTTTTTGGGTTAGTGTGGATAGTAGAAAGGTCAACTATTTAGCAAGGATAACCGATAAGATTTTCTAAGACGAATGGAAATGAAAAATCTTCAACTTATTATTATTCATCCTTCCAACTTCTTCCAAAAGTCAGCCTGAGATGTTGACCTCCTCATATGAGAATATAGGAGCAAAATCATCGAAAAAAGGTCTTCTTATTTCTCTTTTGCTTTGTCCCATACTTTTTCTTGGTCATCGTTTGAGTCAGTTGAAATGACGTAGGTAGATAACAAGGCTTCACCTATGTATAACTCCTAAAATCTTGGTTGTGGGTATTAACGAATCAATGATGATAAAGTAATCAACAATAGAAACATCTGGGACCAATGTAAAATTCTTGGTTAACTCAAGTGTTAATTAGTAGTTAAAAAGGATGTGGGTGGCTCTCCAATGTGGTTAGATGTTGGTTGGAGATCGTTTGGCCCAAAATCTTTACAAGTCAATCAAGTTAACCTCATGATCTCTTGGTTTTATTTTACAATACAACTTTGTACCCAAGAAAGAGGCCAATAAGTTACATAAAGGGCAAAATCAACATATTAATCTACGAAAATAGTGGGCGACCTTAGGTATGGAAATGGGGTCAATTTTGGCGGGTACCCATCCCGCCCCAACCCTAATGGGGAAAATTTGGGGGTTCATAAATAAGTCGGGGTCGGTTTTAAAATTAAAAACATATCGAGTTCGGGGAGAGGGAGGGTTTAATGTAAAAAACTTGACCCTAACACGATTAAGTATACTATTACAAAAATACCCTTATATATTGATAATTTTAGGGTTTATATTTTCATTTCATTCACCCTCCCCCATGCTTTCAAGGCAAGTCTCTACTGTCCATTTTCACGTTGACCTTTCATTCCCCTAGCCTCAAGCCTCCGATAGCTTTCTGAACCTCCCTCCTTTCATTACTGTTCACATAGGTAATCTATTTAGGGTTTTTGAAATAAATTTTTTCATAGGTTTTTCATTTGATCAATCTATATGTTCCTATTTTGCTATAATCGATTTTAATTGAGTAATCATTTGAAGAGAATCTATTTATAATCTCTAGGTTGAAACCCATTAACAAAACCATCTATATAATCATTTACATAACAATTTTAGTTTACGATTTATAAAACCATTTACAAAACTAACACACCATTTGAATTAATTCTGATAATAGTTTGAAAAGAACGATTTATAATTTATCTCTCTAAAACACCCACTTGTTCTTTTTGTTACTTTTATATATACAAAGCTTATTTGAACAACTTTAGACATTAAAGTATTATTTTTTTTAATCGACCACAGGGGATGCATTCTACCTCCTTCTATAAAAAGCCATAAGATATATATATTCCTTTTTGTAATAGGACACACAAATTGATTAGCAAATTGTTCTAATTTGTTAGGTGTTTTTTTTTTTTTGGGGGGGGGGGGGGGGTGGAGGGAGACTAATGCTATGATTTATTTGTTGTCGTTTCGGTTCAAGATTGAAAGGGTATTTTAATAATAGTAATATTATTTTAAATTTATTTTTTGGAGTCAGCACCACCATTGTTTTTTTAAATGAGGTGGGGCGGGAAGGTAAATCGTGTTGGGGTCGGGTTTAATTCTAGCTCGCGGGGTCGGGGAGGGTACCACCTAGCTCAAAACCCACGCCACTGCCATCCTTAGGAAACTTACCAGGAGTTTCGACCTTGACAGGATCAGGAAGACCTATGTAGTCTCGACTGTATAATAACCCAGAAAACACCAAGACATCCTTATTGGTGTCTTTTTGTGATCTGGTTAGCCAAGTCACCAAACTACGAGACTTGTCTCTGGATTGGAAATGGTAAATGTCAGACCTATCAGAAGTTTGCAGGTCATAATAATACCTATTTTCTTTTAAACTCCGATTAGTCTCACAAATCTGGTTAATGGCCATTGTACCCACTACAATATGGAAGAAACTTTCATTTTCTTGGATAGGAAGTATTCCATAAAAGCGATGTACTTCCAATAATAATAGGTGAAGGGTGAAACAGACTCCCACTTCTATTATTGAAACGGTCATAAAGGAAACCTCGTCATCGATGTCATAGACATTTTCTTCTTTACGAGAGGTCCTAACATAAACATCATGAGGGATGAGATACTGAGCACTAAATGCCTCAAAAAAATTTCTAAGGTCAACTCGTACTTTCTCATGCCCCTATAAGGTTTTTTAAAGTGGTAATAGTGAAAGATAAAGGAAAAGGCTTGGAATGCCTTAGATTTAATCTTTAGAAAGAGAAAATGAAATATAGAGTGTACTTACAAAATGAACAAGTAAACCATTATACCTCTTGTTGCCAATGAAAGAAGATAAAGCGATGGCTCTCTTGGGCAATGAGCTTCACTTCAGTTCCCTCAGGTCACATGCTTCACACGCCATCACTAAATGGGGAGGATAATTTACGATGAACGTGACCCTAAACATAGGGATTACGTATGTCAACTAAAATGATTACACTCCCACTATGACTAGGTGGAATATGTGTCAGTTTGCAAACTATGCTTGAGGAAACCCACGCTATCACTTACGCAGTTACTCAGGCGACTAGGCTTAAAGACCGACCACCCCAATTTCGGGGGTAGTTGAAGGGATTGTGATCCAAATATGCTGCAAGGCAAGAAACGTGGCAATAAGATGTCAAGGTGACATAATAGTTCGAAGATCATAAGCTCATTAATGAAGAATCAAGAGGGATGACAACTAACTCGATCGAAGACAAGTCTACCGCAATTCCATTATTGTAGACATAAGATCAAATAAGATAGTTGATAACCATCAGGGGGACCTAGATTTTTAAGTCACCTATATCTATAAATAATAACACCCTCAATGGCTTTGGGTACGAACAACTGCACTCTTATAATCTCGGATTGGAATCTCAGCTAGCATCCAAAGCACTTTAGTCATCTTCCTTGTTTTCCATTCCTTTCTCATGGATATAGGCAAGACATTCTTTCAAACCACAAAATCTTTTGTGTGCTCTTTTCAAACTACATTCATATATTGGGGCCGAATCATAATATTGTAATTATTGCGGGTTTGATATCCTCTACATGACCCGTGGACCAGACTGACATACTAAAAACACCTCTTTTGGAATTTGTATCCCCATCGAGTCCAGTACAACGACAATAACTCACAATATAAAAGAAAAAAACAACATTATTTCTTATTGACGAGTCACACAAACAATTTAATTACTCCATACTAAATTAATTTTAAGACGAATCAATAATTCTGACAAATTACAAAATGGCATATTTTAATTAATTATTAAATATCTATTAATTTAATTTATTAAAAATATAGGGTATTACATAAATTGAATAGATAAAGTCGATGTTTCAAACTCCAAGATATAATGATTTTTAAATTAATAATACTTATAGACTCTAAATACCACAACATATTTTCTTCCATATATATTCAAAGTTTTTGAAAGCAAACGTGCGACATTCATGTGCCACTGGGGAGGTAGAATGTTTAACAACTAATCCATTGGCCTCGGTTACGAGGGTCAGCCACAAAGGTAATCACATTGACCATAAAAATCGACTTAATATTGACTATTGAGTGAAGCATAACATGTGATAGTTGCCATCATATCTTTAGTGTTAACTTTAAGATTACAAGTCGTTGGCGTGATTTATTTAATGCCGGTGGAATATGTTGCAATGGTTGTAGGTAAGGATACTCTTATGCATAGTATGGCCGAGTTAGTTTTACTTAATAATGGATTTAGTATTCTCGACTTGTACCTAAAATTAACCCAATAGTTAGGATGGATCATTAATTTTAATACCCTACATCGCAAGAGTGAAACTTCAATATAATTCCCCCTCCCTATCGACACATCAGTTCTTCTCCAAATAATCTAACCAACTATGTATGTAGGACCTCAGCCTTCCCCATAGTATCCAAAGAAACTTGGTGATATCATACAACTTGAAAATTTGTCTGTGCTAATAGAAGTAACCGAATAATCCAATGCATCCAACATTGACCAGCTATATGTATCGCTTACTAAAGAACTGACATGTGATACGCCAAATTTTAATTGATTAATTAAATTGTTTAAATAATGATTAATTATTAATGAGAATATATGAATCGGGTTAATTATAATGGAAGAGATTAAATTAAATGAGTAATGTTCAATTTATAAAATATTTGGAAATTCTGTGTAAATTATTTAAATATAATGGTATTTTATTCCGCTTAAGTGCATTATGTGAATTAAGGTAGAACCTTGGGGGAAAGGGAGTCTTTTGGCATATCTTGGTGGCCAAGTTAGGTTTTGGCTTGTGTGTAATAAATATAGAAATGCTTGGTGCGTAGATGAATAGAGAGTGATTGAAGGTTGGCAAAGGGGATAACCCACGACCGTGGGTGAACCCTATCACGACCACGACAAAAGGGGACCACGACTGCGGGTGGTGTTAGGCACAACGACGGCCATATGGATTGCATCCCAACCATGGCCCAACCATGTGTTGTGCAGTTTAGGGCTTTATATGTTTTCACTTAGATAATTTTACCTCACTTTTAACATTCCTCTCTCAAATAAAACCCCTCAACCCTTATATTCACTTCACCTCTAACCTCTAAACCTATAAAACCCATTAAAACAAAACTTTCGAACCTCAAATTGACAATCTTAAGCTTGGTATTTGGGGGGTGCTTCAAGAGAAAAAATTGATTAGATTTAAGAGGAGATCAAGGAACTAAAGTTAGATTTCAAAAATGATTGAAATGTAAGAATACACTACCTTTTCCCTTTAGTCCTTAATAACTTAGACATTGCCTAAACATGTTTAGTGAATTAAAATGATTATAGGTTTAATTAGGTTAAGATAAACCTAATTAATTTCCTATTATTCTTAATTTATATGGAAATTGTCAAACCCTATGTTGTGAGAATGCTTATCAATTGATTATGTAAATTAAAGGGTGTAAATGTTGTAAATATGAGAAGGTTTACATGTTAATTTGCTAAGAGTTGAAGAATGTGCCATATGAACTTGAGAAAATAAATGTAAGATATGTGTATGACTCAACCTGTGAAATTTTTAATGTGAATTCCCAATTTTTATCTTGAAACTTTTAGTTTTTGGTAAATCATATGTATCCCACTTAAAATGTGTATAATTTATTGGGTTAAAAATTGTAATAGAAACCTCGGATATTTGGTTAATCTGTATGTGAAGTGGGAAATAATAAATGTTGAGAAAAAGAGGACTTTTTTCAAGACTATAAACTATATGAATTAATTGAGGTGGTTATTGTTTAGCATTATGTTGTTGGTATTAACTTGGATGTTAGTTAGTCATTGTTATTGAAGAGACTGTGTTGTGAGTTATGGATGTTTATAGTAGCTATTTTTGTTGTTTATTTTTGGTGTCATTTAGTGTTCATGGGATATTGGTTGTGATATTCTGGGGAGAATGGTGTTGTCGCATTAAATGTTGTATATATGATTTATGGATTTGTTCGTAATTCTTATATGTCAATGAGACTAGGATGATTTGATAATAGTTATCATTAGTGAGATCTTTGTTTTTAGATAAAGGTTATTGATTATGTGGTTTATGTTGATGGATATATGATATTGATGAGAGGGTTAAGACCTCTAGGATTATTTATTGTTGAGATTTGGGATTGTGGTACTTGGACTATATACATGTAGAGTTTGAAATGAGGGATGTGTTTGAGGTTATTTTTATTATCATAAAGAGTTCAATTGAGGCTTTAAATGTAGTTAACATTATTTGTAAGAATTGTTAGGACATAAAATGATGTGCTTGGGTAATTTTAGAGTGAACTATGAGTTTCATGTGAGTGATGTGTACCGAATCTATTGGAGTTTAGGTAATGTATATATAAGTTTAGGTTTAGTGTTTGTCAACTTGCGATGGTTACCTAATCTAGAAAGAAGAGTATTGGGGAGTTCCTTGTTTGGATTTCAGTGATGAGATGTCTCGCGCAGGGAGTCTAGAGAAGGTAGGAGTTTGAATTTTTAGATTATTAAGTTTTATACATAATTTTAGTAATGAGGTTATGAGTGATGGGTAAGTGGTTATTGAAATGTGTGTCTTAGGAATACATTTTATTAATGCATGATGAGATGTTTGAGGAACGTATCAAGTGTGTTGAAAATAAATAAGGGGAACAGTAACAGAGTGAATCTTCTATGGTTTTCGTATATTATGTGATTGATTATTAGAGTAGGTTACTTAGTATATATAATGATGGGTTGGTAGTTGTTTGCCCTCAATGACTACCCAATCTAGACTAAAGTCTATTGGGGGATTCCTTGTTCGGACATCATTTATGAGATGCAACACGCATGGAGTCTAGAGAATGATTGGAATTGGGAGTTTAGGAGGATAATTTGTGTTATAGTAATTAAGTATGTATTTAATATATATATATATATATATATATATATATATATATATAGTCTTGACGGCCACCGGACCTAGAAAAAGGTTTATCGTGGAGTTTAGGATGTTAAATTTTTTGTATAAAGTTATTATTAGGTGTCTCTATAAGTATAGGTGTAGTGTCGACCGAATATGGTACATCGTACGAGATCGGCGACCTATATTTCATACCATGCCTTTTGGTATTAATGTACAAGAGAGTATATATATAACAACGAATTAAAGTTAAGGTGAAAAAAAGAAATTTATTCATTACTAAAATGGTACACATAGTGTATTACCATATTAAGGGTGAATTACAATTTATTATCAACTCAAACTACAAAGTAGAATATAAAGAAGTGTCACTCCTTGCTCCCTTCTAGCTTAGTCTCTGTCTAAATAGTCACATACGTAAATAGACGACTGATGTGTGTATCAAAAGGGGATGATATACTATCCTCTTTTTCCTGGGCCAACTGGAGGAAAAAGGAATAAGCACAAATATACTAAGTAGGCTTTATCAATTTTATAATAAATATCTATATAGATGAGGGGCGAAGTGTATATAAAATTCTGATGTCTATACCTTTACATAAGAAAGTCAAAGAGTTTAAGATGATAATTCCATACTTATTAGATTACAAAAGGGTATAAAATTAAGTAAGCCATGAGTAAAACCAAATAATAAGTAAACCAAAACCTTTGGATAATAACTGGCTAGACACAAAATTAAAGTGGTACTCATACGTATGTAGTTAAAGTCTGTCTCTCAATCATCTGAAAGCATAGACCAAGTAGAAAATTTCACGGGATAACACACCAGTCTACTCCCTAGTTATTACAAATGCTCTTATAAAAATAATAACGCACAAATGTGCAAGATGAACTGAATCATTACAACGAATTGTTATAATATCAATTATTAGATGAGAAGGGTTCAACTTGATCCAATGATCATAATTAAAACAATCAGTGATATAACAAAATACGAGTATGCTAATCTCTACACGTACTTGGAATCAAATAAGGCTATCATGGAATGATATCAATAGCAATTAGCAAATACAAAAAATTTACTATTAAAGAGGTAAAAGAATTTACTTGATCGGTGTTTTGAAATTATTTAGGATCAAAAGAGGATATGGGGAGGAGCTAGTACTTGATTATCAGTATACAAATGTTTGGGTGGATAAGTATTGTTGGAATTGGGGTGGGTTTCGATCAATTTATACTAAAAACTGTGTATTTTAAAGTTTAAGGCGCTTAATTGTAAATAACTCGGGAATTTAAAATCTTGGGCTTAGGTTCAAATTTGAACTTTGGTGTAGAAGAGTTTTTGACTTAAAATACTTTAAAGTAATTATAGACAAAGTTTGGGGGTGAAATTCATAGGTTAAAAAAGTCAGGAGGGGTCAATTTGTAATTTAAAAAAAGTATGTCAAACCTAAAAACTTTTTTTTGAAAAAAGTACCACTTAAGTCATTTAATTCAAGATTAAACTATCTAAATGGCTCTGAAAATTTTGTTGAAGAAACTATTTTCTTAAAATAAATTTCTTAACATAAGATGTGTAAAACAGTATGAACGAGTTATTTAAGGTATATGTTTAGCAGTTTTGAAAACCAAAACTTATAAAGAAATTTAAATCAACACAACCTCAAGAAAGGGATGAGAGGAAGAGGAAGTATACAAGTACAATTTTTAACGTGGTAAAACCCCACCCAATTGGGAAAACATCCACAGGTGTCTCTACACCTCAAAGGTAAAAATCCACTAAAATAGAGTAATATGTTACAAACTATTTAACAATCAAGACACACAATCAAACCTAATTCTAAGTTCAGAAATATACCAACACCTCTGGATTTTCCGAGTTCTCCCAAGGCTCTAATGTTGTTGATGTTCTCTCAGCTTCGTAACTCCACTCCTTTTAGCTTTACGTCGACTCAAAAGTCCAGAATCTCAATACCAACACTTTTCAGTGTAGTAGTGTGAAAGTGTAAGTGGTGATGTGCTCTAAATCACATTCATGCAACTCACACACACTTAATTACAGATGAGATGATTATCAATTTAAAAATATATCACAAATATGTAAAGATTTCAAAAATCAGTTTAGTCAAAACTATCGGACTCTGGAACTTTCAATTCATCCACAGATCAAGAAGGAATCTTGCTATATACATGAGACAATATCCTAAACACTTTCTTATTTTGAAAATATACAGACTATTTGAAAAAAATGTGAAATATGTGAAAGTGTAAATTCCCAATCAAGATCGTAAACTAGATTTGAGTTTGAATGTTCAAAGAAACTGAAATCAGAAACTATTTTGTTAGTTTTAGGGTTTGAAAACATAAGGGTTGAAAACAACCAACAAAACTATGATTTCTCGAAATAAGAAATCAAATCTAAGAGAGATAGACGTGAAATGTATCACAGTATTTCAATCTCAGTTTTCTATGAAAGAAAATGAGATCAAACTGGTGTGATTAAGTTGGAAAAGAGATTAATAACAGAAGAGGAATGATCTTCATAACTCTCGAACTAACACACTCCCAGAAATGATTTTCTGTTGAGATTTGGCTGGAGTTTAGGTTAGAGTTTTCTTTTTCTCTATTCTTCTTCTTCTTCTTCTTCTCTCCCTCTCTCTCTCTCTCTTATCTCTTTATTTTCTCTCAAAAGTGAGGTGAGCAAAATATTGTAATCGCAACACATAAGGCATCTATTTATACTAAGCCATGGAATCCTCTGGAACTTCGAAGAAAATGAATGGTAACGATTGAGTCTTAAGAGATCGAGGTAAATATGAAGGCTATCGAAGCACCACTATTAAACATTCTCTTACTGGTTGTTTCAGGTATCACAAGGATTGCTTAAGGTCACATTCGATGAAATTGATCCAAGGGTTCACAATCAAACACAAATCCAGTCATTGTGAGTTTAACACATGTAAGGTTGAGATGGTGTATAAAATGCGTGTTTTTGATCTTCGGAAATACAATTTGCACCCAAACAATTATCAAGGGCATATGGTTTCTACCCAATTAAGTATTTAGCAGCTAAAATAATTTACAAATCATCCCACAAACTTAATAACTTCAATTTTAATTTAGAAAAAAAATCATTCTAAAAATCCTATAAAATTATATAAAATATCCCCAAAAAAATTAAAGAAAATTGTTTTAAAGGGATTTAACTCACACACACCCATATTATGAAGAATGCAATATCATAAATGATCCCAGGTGTGGTGTTGGTGTTTATACCTTTGGACTATTAGAGGAAATAGAATGTAGATTCTAAAGGCTTGTTGGTTGAAAAGGATATAACTCAATTTTGTCACTATTTCCAAACTAGATAAGCACCTATATAATATAGACTCAAGTGATTCAAAAAGATAGGGTGCTTCAATTTTTTCTCATAGCTTAGGCTTGGCCTAACCAAACACATCCTTACCATAAAACATTTTAACCAGAAAAATAAAATAAAAAAGAATGAAAAAACTGAGAAAATTTTGATTGGCAATGCGCCCTCAATGTCTTGGTCAATGTTTCCAGTCAAATAGTTTATCTTAAGCCTCTCAAAGGTTTGAAATCTTTGGTTTGAGATATATCCTTCATTTCTAAACCATTTGAGATGAGTTTTAAACAAACTCAACCTGATTTTTCACAAGGAATCCAAATATATCAGTTTTATGGATCGAGGTGTAGTATATATTGAATTCCATAACTGTATATTTTTTTGAAATCTTGACTTAGCATTCAAAGATTTTATGAGCATGGAAATGATTCTTATGAAAATGGTTAGGTTTCTGCTATGTTAAGAAAGATTTTGGTTTTGATTTCAAGACTTAGGGTGGTTTGTGTGAGGAGAATTAGAAGTTTTGAGTTTCTGAAATAGAAAACACTTTTGATCAATTGAGTTTTGTTGTTTAAATCTATGGTGCGTTTTGATCATTGCACTAAATTTCCTAAGGTCATAATGAATCAAATCCTAGCTTCAAACCCGAGTTATAATCAATATATCGAACTTCACCATTAAAGCTCAAGCTTTAATGGCGAATTTTTCATATTTCTTCACCCAAGGGCTGTTTTACACGTAAAGTTTCTGATGTTTTGATTGATAGAAGCATAATATCAACATAGAAATCATTTGGAAATGAAAGAACAGAAATATATACATGAAATGATAGGTCACCTGATTTGAGAGAACATTTCGAGTTTTGAATACACTGAAGAGGTGAGTTTTGAATGCTTATTTCGTGGGCTTTTTATAGTGTATGCTGGAGGTTTGATTAGATCGGATGTGAGGTGAATTTGTTTGGGTTTTGATAGGTTTAAGGCATGGGTACTTGAACCTCACATGTTTGCATGGTTCAAACATGTGACTTTTGGCATTATTAGCTTATGTAGGTTGAGGTGGACGGAGGGTTCGTGTAAATTTCAAATAATTAGGTTTTAGTCCGTGGTTGATAAGGTATATACTTATATAGCCTTAAAGGTGTAATTTTGGTAAATTTTAGAGGTATTTTTTTAATTTCATCAAGTTGTGTTGGTTGAAATTATGATTTCTAGTTAGTTGAAGTTTAGAGGGTCAATTTGATATAAAGTTAGGGTCTAAAGTTTAAGCGGAGGTCAAGTTATGGTAGTTTGAAATATTTAGGGTCTAATTTATAATTATTAAAACTTCATGGGTACTTGGTTAATTTAGCAATTTTGTAGGTTTTGTAGAGTAGTTTAATCCTTCTTTTGAATTTGTTTGACTTTATATATTCTGGGAGGGATTAAATGAGAATTAGGGTTTCTTAATTCAAGTACGAATATTATAATCTACATACTTAAAAAAAATTCGTCCTCAAATTTGCCTTAGAAGATATCAGGATATTGGTTTTTTCATAGCCTGTTTTGTTCCCATATGATTTTTTTATTGATTTTGATTCTCCCAAAGTACTTTGACAGGATGTATTTCCTCATTTCTTAGACATTTCACTTGGCGATCAAGAATTTGAATAAGACACACTTCAAATTTATGATATGATTGGATAGGAATTTCTTACCATGTGATAGTATGGGAGGGATTAGAAATATACTAGCGTAACTCAGACACATGAAATACATTATGAATATTGGATAATTCCACTGGTAATTCTAATTGGTAGGCTACAGGGCCATTATGATTAAAAATAGGGAAAGGTATAATATATTTGGGGGCTAATTTTCCTTTCCTTCTAAAGCGTAAAATTATTTTTTGAGGAGAAACTTTAAAAAATACTCGGTCCTTAACTTGCAATTCTAGGAGTTTTCGGCGCTGGTATGTATAACTTTTCTAACGAGCTTGGGTTGTCTACAATTCTCCCGAATCTGTTGTATTTTCTCAGTTGTTTCTTGGTTTATTTTGGGATCAAACTATTTACTACTTCTTGATTCTATCCAACATGCAGGTGAATGAAAAGGTCTTCCAGATAAAGCTTTATACGGGGCAACTTTGATATTTTCTTGATAACTGTTGTTCTAAGAAAACTCAACAAGGTGTAAATGTTTATTCCAACTGTCGAACATGTCTAACATATAAGCATGTAACATATATTCTAATTTTTGAATTATACGTTCAGATTGTCCATTCGTTTGTGGGTGGAATGTCGTACGTAAATTAAGTTTATTACCCATTGCGATTTGAAGTGCTTGCTAAATTTTTCATACAAAACAAGACTATCTGTCTAACATGGTGGATAAAGGAATTCCATGAAATCGGACAATTTCTTAAATGTAGAGTTATAAAGCTTTTGAAATGAATCGGTGGTTTTTACTTGCAGAAAATGAGTAGATTTGGTAAGTCAATATATTAATACCCAAATGGAATTAATCCTTGAGATGTACGAGGTAGTTCACCGAAAATTCCATGATAATATGATGCCATTTCCACTAGGGAATTGGTAAGGGCTGAAGGAGTTCACCAAGATGCTAGTGTTTAATATTTACTTGTTTATAGGTTAGACATTTCCTTATAAAACTCTCGATATCTATCTAATCTTTGGTAACTAATATTGCTTCTTTAAGGCATGGTACATTTAGGAGCTTCCAGAATGAATTATAAACTTATAATAATAGACTACTTGCAATAGTTATTCTTGAAGAGATAAATCATTTGGTACATACAATTTATTTCTAAATCGCAAGACTATTTCCTTATCATATGAGAAGTTGTGATTTTTATCTCGAAGATGTTGAAAAAAGGGTCTTGGGACTATTGGACTAACATTTTCTCTTTCAATTCTGGATATGAAATTATGTTGGAAAATTTTGTGGAAGGGGGTATCAATCGTAGATCATATTGCACTTTGGTAGCAACAATATCGTAAGAAATTAAAGTATAGAGTCTTCCTACTGGTTTACGACTTAAAGCATCGGCTTCCATATTTCCTTTTCGTGGATGTTAGTTTAATTCAAATCGGTAAAGTTCCAAAAATTCCATCCAGCGTCATTGTCTTAAATTCATATCTTTTTTAGTGCAGATATATTTTAAACTCTTGTGATTAGAAAGGACTTGAAAATTTTCACCATAAATGTAATAACTCCAGAATTTTGAAGCAAAAACTACAACACTAACTCAAGATCTTAGATATGGTAATTCCGTTCATGAGTTTAGTTGTCATGACCCATACTTTACAACATTCTCATCTTGCATTAAAACACATCCCAACCCTTACCATGAGGCATCGATATGTAAGGACATTATTTTTATAAGTCCTATGTACATTTGAGTATGTCGTACACCGCTACAACCGTTGAAGAATTATTAAAGAGCATTCAGCATCAAAAAGGATCCGAATATCAAAGTTCTTCAATAAAATAAGCCTATGTGAGATTAATTTTGGTAAGATTATGTTTAAGCACCTTAACGGTTCACTTAGAGTGTTAGGATAATTTTTCTTAAAACTTTTCTAAGTGTTGGAGCAGAGTTTTTCATCAAAAATATTTTTCTAATTGTTGAGTTGGACTGGAACTAAAAAATTATTTTTTCACTCAGGTCGTTCGAATGACTGTGCCACGTCGTTCAAGCAACAATGGCATGTCACATGATCTCGTTTGAGTGACGTCATGCCTCGTTCGAGCGATGCTATTTTTTGGTTAGAGCGAGCTGTCAACTTAATTTTTCTATAAATTGGTTTATCCAGTTTCGTTTCTCTTTAGAATACCTGCGAATTTGAGTCCTACGAAACTGCTTTGGCAGAAACATTTGTCTTCTCACTTTTAAGGGGTTTTATCCTTTTTTTTCAATTCACAAACATCCCAATTGCATAATGTGAATTGTTTTGGAACCCAAGAACAAAATTTTGTAAAGTTTCTCCTATAGAGAAGATCTCTACTGCTGATCTAGGTGCCACTTGAGGGAGGTACTGGGATGACTGGCTGTGCGTCAATAGAGAGTACTCGTGGGTGTTCCTGTATAGATTGAACTACAGTTCTTGTGGAGTTACTGAGGAATTTCATTGCTGATTTAAGTTGCGGACTATGAGAGTTTTCTGCGGTAAACTCTTTGTGGATTTCACTTGTAATCATTGTAAGTATTATTTGTGAAATGAAATATTTTACCCTTTGGGGATTTTTCCTGAAATCTGTGAGTCAACAATTCATATTTTTTTGGGTTGGCATGATCCATTACACCTAGATGCATGTTTTAGGGCTGAATTAAATTGGATTAAAAAAAAGACACCGATTAAATAAGCTTAACTTGGAAATTTACAAATTCGGTTTAATCAATTATCACACATAGGCTTTAACAAATTGGTATAAAAAACGGTTACACTAATTTATTGTGTATTTCTATTTTGGCAAAAAAATTGTGATATTGATTTTTTTTGAAAAAATCTGTTTTGTGAAAAATCGTAATTTTTTCGATGGAGAACTTATGTAATCGGATGCCCCCCTTTGATAGCACGAGTTAGAGTTTTGATGATTTAAATAGTTTGAATTTGACATTTACGAAAAGAATTGATTTTTTGGAAAAAAAATCTCATTTTAAATCCGTTAAAGATCTTTTGTAAACGGTTCAAAATCAAAGAGATTTTTGTCATGAGAAATTGTTTATCTGGACCATGAATTTAATGCTTTAAAATTATCCAAAAAGGAGAGTGATGTGGATAAAATATTTTAACTGGGGAGTTTGTGGCATGTGAAGAGACTCTTAGGGGATAGGTGTGCGTATTTTAAGGGAGAATGTGATAACCTTCTAGAAATAATTAAAAATTTAGAGAAGGAGTCCCTAAAATTGGAAGAGTCTAATTCTTTACTTGAGTAGAAAATTTTGGAGATAAAAAATGATTTGACAGACTCAAGTAGTGTTGGTAGAAATGGTAGTGGCTCATCGTGTTCTCATGTTTCGAGTGTTAAAGTCAATACCGTTATTTACTTTAAAGGATCAATAAATCCCAAGGATATTAGAAAAGGTCAACCCATAGGTGTCGTTCCACCCATTTACACATGTTCACAATGTGGTAGGAAAGGTCAAATTAGGCATTTTTGTTTCGATCTTCGAAAAATTCCTAGGAAGTTGAAGTCTAGTGTTCCCTTGGTTACCAAAAATCCCATGCGTCGTTGCACACCTATTTGGGTTAGGAAATAACTTTTAGAGGCACTAGATGTTAGACTAGTTGATTCTCGATTGCTTACACATGATTCTTCTCTTACTATATCTTATAGATGATTGTGTTTCCATGGTTTTTTTGTCATACACTAGTTGTGCCTCATATTATATTATTGCTAGTGTTATGACTTGTATACTTTTTGTATTAGATTTATGTTTTTGAAAAATTTGGAAAAATACAAAAATATTTTATTTTGATAAAATTTTTAAAAAGTCCAAAAAGATTTTTGTATTTTGTTTTGAACCAATTATGAATGAACATTTAGGATGACTGAGTCACAATTTATTTCCATATCCATGTGACGATTTGATATGTGTCATCATTTCAGTTATGTGCTTTACAATGTTTGGAGTCATTGAGATGTGATTAGTTGTTACTACCTATATGTTTAACTCATGATTTTCTTTATTCAATAGTTGCACGATTTTTTGTACTATTGTTCTTGTCTATCACATGTTGGTCGATGTGTTTTCATCTCAATTCTATCTTTAAAATGAACCAAATGCGATTAAACTTGATAATGAAAGTAGTGCATGTAAAAACCGTTATTGTGCGTTTGTGTGACTTATTTGAAAAATGGGGAAGGGATATGAAAGGTACTCATTTATCCTTTGTAATTAAGCCATCGTTTAAATCAAATATAAACAAAAATTTGGCAAAAACAAAAGCTAAGGTCCAGAGAGGTTGAAAAGAGCCCGAAATAAAAAGAAAAATATTCCATAAAGTGGGCCAATTTAGTTTAGTTTCATCACCTCAAAATAAAAAAATAAAAAGCGTTATTATTTATGAGGGAGTTTGGATGGAATACAAAACGGGTTTGCTCGTCCTTGAAAAGTAATGAAAAAGAGTTACATAGTTTTAGACATTATTGCTGTGAAAATCATGTCTGACTTTGATTTGTTGATTAGATTAAGACGATGTCATCTAAATTAACATTTTCGAAACCTAAGGACTATTTTGAGATTCATTCATTAGGAGTAAACATATTCATCGTGGACATATGTTATGTTTGATTGGATTGATTTTCCTATCGAATATGCTCACACCCATTCATTCTATTTCCATGACTTCGTTGTCTTAGTGTAAATTCATGGTGTGTGATTTTTCAAAAATTATTTTTGCATTTTTGTATGAAAAATTGAAAAAATCAAAAATAGTTTGTGGGAGATTTCGGGTTATTCCTTTGCATGATCATAGTTTGATCCATGTTCTAAATGCATATTTGTCATGACACTACATGTTTGTTTTTGGATTATTCGTTTCCTTGACTATTTCGGACAAATAAAAAGGGGGAGAACGAATTATGGGGGAGTTTTGAATTATGAGGGAGTATTGATTGATTTATTCTTATATCATTTCAAACTCGATACGTCACGAAGGTATTTGCTTTGTCTCATGTATGTACATACAAAGGTTAATGATAATTATTTTTGCACACCCTCATGAGAAAAGCTTAAAGATTTGAAGTTGAAGATTTTTGAATAAAAGTTTGATACTTGCATTTTTTATACCTTTTCAGTTTTGGGTTCATGGGAGGGTATTAGATTCGGATAGGCATTTTTATTTGAAAATTCGAATGTTTTTAGTTTGTACGGGCATAGACATAGGGGGGATTTGAAAGAACACTATTTTTATAAGTTATGTTTACATTTTTGTATGTCGTATACCGCTATAATCGTTAAAGAATTAGTCAAGATCATTCAATTCTTAAGACGAATCTGAATATCAAAGTTCTTCAAAAAAGATAAGTCTCCATGAGATTAATTTTTTTAAGGTTGTGTTTAAGTACCTTAACGGTTCACTTAGAGTGTTAGGATAATTTTTCTAAAATATTTTCTAAGGGCTGCAGCGGAATTTTTCATCAAAAATATTTTTCTAAGTGTTGAGGCGGACTAGAATAAAAAAAAATCGCTCAGGTCATTTGAGCGACTACGCCACGTTGTTCAAGAGACAATGGCATGACGCACAATCTCGTTCGAGCGATGTCATGCCTTGTTCGAGCGACGCTATTATTTCATTTGAGTGAGCTGCCGACTTAATTTTTCTATAAATTGGTTTGGCCAGTTACGTTTTTCTTCAGAAGACCTGTGAATTTTAGTCCTACTAAACTACTTTGGCAGAATATTTGTCTTCTCACTTTAAGGGTTTTTATCCTTTGTTTTCAATTCACAAAAATGCCAATTGCTTTATGTGAATTGTTTTGGAACCTGAGAACACAGTTTTGTGAAGTTTCTCTTGTAGAGAAGATCTCTACTGCTGATCTAGGTGCCACTTGAGAGAGGTATTGGGATGACTGACTGTGCGTCAATAGGGAGTACTCGTGGATGTACCTACATAGACTGAAATGCAGTTCTTGTGGAGTTGCTGCGAAATTCCATTGCTGATTTAGGTTGCCGGCTATGAGATCTTGTTGTGGTAAATTCTTTTTGGATTTCACTTATAATCATTGTAAGTATTATTTGTGAAATAAAAGGTTTTTCCCTTTGGAGATTTTACCTGAAATATATGAGTTGGCAATTGTTATTTGTTTGTGTTGGCATGATCCACTACACCTAGATGCATGTTTTAGGGCTGAATTAAATTTGATTAAAAATTGACACCGATTAAATAAAGTTAAGTTGGAAATTTGCGAATTTGATTTAATCAAGTATCACACATAGGATTTAACACGATGTATCCATCATATGTTATATTTCTATAAGAAATGGTGAGAAGAGGAGCAATAGTTAACTTGTTCTTCAAAATTTCAAATGCTTGAGTACATTCATCAGTCCATATAAATGACACTTCCTTCCTAGATAGCTTTAAGAGGGGAAGAGTTATGCGAGAAAATCCTTCCACAAAATGACGACCGTATCCAGCTAATCTTTGAAAACTCTTTATATCCGTAATATTGGTAGGATTTTTCCATTCCAAAATGGCAGAAATTTTGGTAGGATCGACTTGGATTCCATTTTCAGAAATCACATATCCTATAAATCTTATTTCCTTCATCAAAAAATCACATTTGCTCATCTTAGCATATAATCTATGGTTTTTTAGAGTGCCTAATATAGTTTTTAGATGTTGGGCATGCTCTACTGGGTTTAGGGAATAAACAAGAACATCGCCAATGAAAATGATAACAAATTGGTCAAAAAAATGTCTAAAGGTTCTATGCATTAGATCTATAAAAGTTGCAGGTGCATTAGTTAATCCAAAAGACATTGCAGTAAACTCGAAATGTCCATAACGGCTTCGAAAATAATTTTTTGGAATATCTTCATCTCTTACTTGAAATTGATGGTAACCAGGTCATAAGTCTATTTTAAAAATACACTTGCTCCTCGAAGTTGATCGAAAAGATCTCCAATTCAGGGTAGAAGATACTTATTCTTAAGAGTCACTGAGTTTAGCTTATGATAATCTACCTAAAGCTTCCATCTTATTTCTTGACAAATAACATAGGATATCCCTAAGGAGATGAGCTTAGATGAATAAAACCCTTTTAAGAATATAATCTAGTTGAGTACAGAGTCCTCGAAGTTTTAAAGGATCCACTCATTATGGAGGTATCAAAATAGGAAGAGTATTCGGATAAAGATTTATACTAAATTTGATTTCTCAGGAAATGGGTAATCTCGGTCGTTCTCCAGGGAAAATATCTTCGAATTATTCCAAAATTCTTGGAGTTAAAGAAGAATTTTGAATTTCTAAACTTGATTGTTCAAATGGAACTGAACAATTTTCTTCCTTTCGAAAATAAATTTTTTTGGCATGACAATCGATATAAGCATGATGTCTTGACAGAACATCCATCCCTATGATAATATCGAAACCACAAATATCTAAGATTAGTAAGTTAACAAAGAGTGTACCTAAACCAAGCTGAATTTTACAAATTCTATAACCTTGTGTAGGTGTATTGATTTCACTTGTTGGTAATTCAATATCCAATGGAATAGTTAAAGATGTAGATAGTAGTTGTAGCAATTTAGCTAGTTTAAGATTGATAAATGACTATGTTGAACCTGAATAAAAAAAATATGTGCGGGAAGATGATGAAAAAGTATTGTACCTTTTATCAAGTCATGGGAGTTTCGTGTATGCAATATAGCACAATAATTTCCACGACTAGGAACTAGCACAATTTTCTTAGGAGGATTCGGATTAGGTCGGGTTTGGATAGGATGAGAATTCGGATTTCATGAGGAATTATCTAACTAATGATGATTAGAAGAGTTTAGGACACTGGTCGAACATGTCCTAGTTATTAACATTCATGACAACAAATCAATGAATGGGTAGTGTTATGGCGAATCTAGGAATAAGCATGTCCACTTGGATTTGGATAGGGTTGAGGTCGAGATTGAGGTGAGGTACTAATAACTTGATTATTTTTAGTAACAGGGGGAAAAGATCGTACTACGACAGAAGAATTTCATTCCACAATCGCCGCAATGTCAATAAGTTGAGAATAATCGTGGATTTATAAATGAGCGACATAATTCTTGACCTATGAATGTAGTCCTCTTTTAAATTTCTTTCATTTCTTTATTTCAGTTTCCATATACTCATTGAAGTAATGGGATAACTGGTATATTTGGCTTCAAACTGGCCAACAGACAGGTTTTCTTGTGGTAATTTTAAGAAATCTATAGTTCGTTGATCTCGTTTAGATTTGGGAAAATGCTTTTTAAAGAAGATTTCTTCAAATTTCTCCCAAGTAAAATTAATAACATTTTTGTTACGTGACAAGTTTGCCACAAGAAATTAGCTTCACCTTTGAACAAATAAGTCACTAGAATTAATCGAAGATTGACAGCTATACCTACTCCATACAGAATTTACACAATCTGACGCATCCATTTCTCAGCTTCGCTAGCACCTGGGTTTAAAAGGAATGATGGAGGTCATTGTCTCAAAAATTCCTTAAGGGAATTCATCCAACTACTTTCTTCTGAGAATTCCTCTATAGAATAGCGTGGTATTTGTTGTTTTCGGGCTAAAGATGTTAATTCCAGAAGACATCGCATGATTCCTTCAGTGTGAGTCTGTTCAGTTTGAGTTCTAGTGGAAGGAATTCGAGTACTAACAATCCTAAAATATAATAGAACAGTCACAATAACAAATAAGAACATAAAATAGGAATATATCACAAGCCTACTATATTTATACAAGGATAGAGTTCCATGGTACAATCGAGTCATATGTCACATTAATACTTACTCTACATTCATTAAAATTTACTCAACCTCCTATAGATTAGTGGGACACACTATAAACAATACTTTATTTTTCTATGTCACATCAGGAAGGATGATCTTTTTACTTTGTATTTTTCTCAGGCGGGAATAGTAGCATCATTCTCAGAAGAATCAAAATCTTGAACATAGAAGTAGTCATTGGGTTCGGGTGGATCGTCATTTGTAGAGTCACTTGTATTTGAGGACACAACAATGATAAGCTCACCATGCCGCTTCAGGATACAGTGGTGGAGTTAGTGGTACATCAACTAAAGAAATATTTATCACCTCCAGGAGTATGACCGAATCCCCTACATAATCATGTATTTTCCTCATAACTTGAATTTCTATTAACACTTTGTCGGTCAATACCAGTCGCTTTATGCCACTACTTGAACCGACCCAGACTTCATCTACAACGCGAATCATTTCTATGAGCCTTGTATGTGCCTCTTCTCTAACTGTATTCTCCCAACGCTTTTATTGGTAAAATGTCCACATTAAATAGAAATGAATCCCACGTATCCATGCTGTAAAACGGAATTTCTATACAAAGTTTATAAAAGAAGTTATGAAAGATAAAATAATTGATATCTTATAAACTTTTTTCGCAAATAATGTTAACCCGGCGATATGTTAAATTTAAAACATGCTCTGATACCAACTTGTCACCCTGCTTTTGGGTATGAATATACACGAGAGTATATATAAAGCAATGAATTAAAGTTAAGGTGAAAAATAAAACTTTATTCGTTATTAAAATGGTACACACAGTGTATTAGCACCACAGTGGTGAATTACATTTTATTGTCAACTCGAACAATAAAGTAGAAAATAGAAAAGTGTTCCTCCTTTCTCCCATCTAACTTAGTGTCTGCCCAAACAGTCACATACGTAAATAGGTGACGGGTATGTGCTCAAAAGGGGAAAAGATATTATCCTCTTTCTCTTGGGGAATCTAGAGGAAAAATGAATTAGCACAAATATGCTAAGCAGACTTTACCAATATTATAATAAATATATGCATAGATGAGAGGTGGAGTGTATATAGAATTCAGATGACTGTATCTTTACATAAGAAAGTGAAAGACTGTACGATTATAATCCCGTACTTATTAGATTACAAAGGGGTATAGAATTAAGCAAGCCATTGGTGAAACTAAATTATAAGTAATCCAAAACCTTTAGATAATAATTGACTATATACACAATTAAAGTGCCACTCATACATATGTAGCTAAACTCCGGATCTCAAAGATCTGAGACCATAGGCCAAGTAGCAGTCTACTCCCTAGTTATTACTAATGCTCTTAAAATAAATAGTAATGCACGAAAGTGCAAGTTGAACTGAATCATTACGACGAATTGTTATGATATCAGTTATTAGATGAGAAGGGTTCAACTTGATCTAATGATTATAATTCAAAAAAATCAGTGATATAATAACATATGAGTATGGTAATATCTACACATACTTGGAATCAAACAGGGATATCATGAAATGATATCAATAACAGTTAATAAATATGCAAAATTTACTATTAAAGATGTAAAAGAACATACTTGATCGATGGTTTGAACTTCTTTAGGATCAAAAGAGGATATCGGGAGGAGCTGGAACTTGATTATCTATATACATATGTTTGGGTGAACAAGTATTGTTAGAATTGGGGTTAGTTTCAGTCAATTTATACTAAAAACTGTGTATTTTAAAGTTTAAGTGGTTTATTTGTGAATAACTTAGGACTTAAAAATCTTAGGCTTAGGGTTAAATTTGAACCTTGAAGACTTTTTGACTCCAAATACTTTAAAGTACTTATAGACAAAGTTTGGCGTTGAAATTCATAAGTTGAAAAAGTAAAGAGGGTCAATTTGTAATTTTAAAAAAGTATTTCAAACTTAAAACCTTATTTTCTTCATAACTTTCGCTAAGCTTGACCAAACACAGCCATACCATGTACCATTTTGACCATAAAAATAAAATTAAAATATTAAAAAAAAATTAATTGGCCATGCGCCTTCACATGCATGGTTAAGGTTTCTAGTCAAATAGTTCATCTTCAACCTCTCTAAGATTGACTTTAGGGTTTGAAATCTTTGACTAGAGATATCTCCTTCATTTCTATACCAATTAAGATGATTTCTAAACAAACTAAACCTAATTTTTCCCAAGGAATCCAAATATATGAGTTTTATGGATATAGGTGCAGTATATATCTGAGTTCCATAACTGCATGTTTTTTAAAAAAATTAACTTAACATTCGAAGATTTTATGAGTACGAAAAGTATTATTATGAACATGGTTAGGTTTTTGCTCTGTTAAGGAAGAGTTTGGTTTTGATTTCAAGACTTAAGGTGGTTTGTATAAGGAGAATTTGAAGTTCTGAGTTTCTAAAATAGAAAACACTTTCGATTAATTGAAGTTTGTCGATTAATTTGTGGGTTTTGATAATTGGACTAGAGTTCATAAGGTTTAATGAATCAGTTCCTAGCTTCAAACCTGAGTTATAGTCAAAATATCGAAGTTCACCATTAAATCTAAAGCTTTAATAGAGGATTTTTCATATTTCTTCACCCAGTGGCTATTTTACACGTAAAGTTACTACTGTTTTGATTGATAGAAGCATAATATTAACACATAAATCACTTTAAAATGAAATAATGGAAATATATACATTAAATGATAAGTTACCTGATTTGAGAGAAAATTTTGAGTTTTGAATACACTGAAGAGGTGAGTTTTGAATGCTTAGTTCATGGGATTTTCATAGTGTAAGAGCACGAGGTTTGATTAGTTCAGATGGGAGGTGAATTTGTCTAGGTTTTGAAAGGTTTAAGGCATGGTTACTTGAACCTCACATGTTTTCATGGTTCAAACATGTGACTTTTAGCATTATTAGCTTATGTGGAGGTTGAAGACAGGGGGGTTTGTATAATGTCAAATAATTAGGTTTCAGTCCTTGGTTGATAAGATATATAATAATATAGCCTTAACAGCATAATTTTGGAAACGTTTAGGGCATTTTTTGTAATTTGGTTTAAGTATAGGTTAAGTTATGGTAGTAAGAAATATTCAAGGTCTAATTTCTAATTATTAAAACTTTAAGGATACTTGATTAATTTAGCAATTTTATAGGTTTTGTAGAGTAGTTTAATTCTTCTTCTGAATATATTTGAGTTTATGTATTCTAGGAGGGATTAAATGAGAATTAGGGTTTCTTAATTTAAGTACGGAAATTATAATCTACCCACCTAAAAAAAATATATCCTCGATTTTGCCTTGGAAGAGATCAAGACATTGGTTTTTTCATAGCCTGATTTGTTCTCATGTGGCTTTTAACTGATTTTGATTTATCAAAGTACTTTGACCGATGTGATTTCTTATATGTTTCACTTAGCGATCCAAAATTTGAATAGGACGTAGTTCAAACTCGTGATTTGATTGGATAGGAATTTCTTGTCATGTGATAGTATAGGAGGGATTAGAAATATACTGGCGTAACTAGGACACTTGAAATACACTGTGAATATTGGATAATTTCGTTGATAATTATAATTAATAGGCTACAGGGCCAATACGATTAGAAATAAGGAAAGGTCCAATATATCTAGGGGCTAATTTTCCTTTCCTTCCAAAGCGTAAAATTATTTTTCGAGGATAAACTTTCAAAAATACTCGGTCTTTAACTTGAAATTCTAAGGGATTCCAACGCTGGTACGTATAACTTTTTGATGATCTTGGGTTGTCTTCAATTTTTGCTCGAATCTATTGTATTTTCTCTCTGGTTTCTTGGATTATTTCGGGACCAAATTGTTTACTACTTTCTGATTCTATCCAACGTGAAGGTGAACGACAAGGTCTTCCACATAAAGCATTAAATGGCGCATCTTTGATGTTTACTTGATAACTTCTATTATAAGAAAACTCAACGAGGGGTAAATGTTCATTCCAACTGTCGGGAAGTGTATGAAACTAGAAGGGGGTGAAAGACTTTTAACTATATTTTTAGTTGAACGTTGTGTGATTGCTTTTACCGACTGATTAACCAATAGTTGGTAAGTTTCCCCATTAATAAAAGAAGATATTTATAATGTTTAATGAGTATATAATTGTGAATGATCTAATATTATGTGGTTATTTGATAAACCATGTTAATAGTTGGATAGTTCTTTATACTCTTGTTATTATATGAAACATTCATAGACCCATTGTTATTCAAATATTCAATTATGTTTTCTTATCTGGTGAACATTGATATGATTTTGATTTTAATTTTTTATGTTATATTAAAGACTCTGCTATGGTATTTATTTTATTTTGTACTTTTGGATGGATTATGTTACCCTATTTAGGAAACGTAGCTAGTATTCTTGCAGCGAGCACTGACCCATTGAATTAACTAACATCTCGGGCTAGGTTTGAGATTTTAGAAGTGGATTTGATTTTTGAGATTACGCTAGACTTTAGAGATTTACTTCATGTAAGGGTTAGTTTCCTTTTCATCATGTACTTTATATCAGTCAAATTTTGGATTTATCAGCCTCTTGTGATTCCATAGTTGTGTTTTACATTATTAAATTGTAATTTATTGGACTATTGGAAGATATTTTAGTCAAATTTATATTTGGTGCCTATTCATATTATTATCACTCCCGTCTTATATTGTGGAAAAAGTTTAAAATGTCTCATATTTTTGTCACTTGCTAAGATTGATATTTTAAATTGTAGCAGTTTGTATATTCTATTGTTTAGGTTTGATCACCCCTAATATTAAAATATGTGGTTTGTTACAATTACATATCATTGTGAATAATTTATCCCTCATATTTTGAATCTTATTGTTAACGGGGCTATTGGTAACTTTATCCCAAGGAGGATGAATCTAAAACGAAAATGAACGAGGAAATTTTTACACAAGTAGAGACGAGGTTATAATGGAGTCGGTTTGTTCGATCACCAGCATTCACTAAAACATTATTTCCCAATCACACAAAATTTGACTAATGAGGAAGATATCATTCCCTTTTATCCTAATCATTAAATTCCTTCAGTTCGCGTTACTATGGAAACTTCAACCCATGGACAGTTACATGTTTCACTATGATATAACAGACAACAAGAACTTAATGTCAGTGTGAAGTGGTTGAGTCTGATACTGTTACATGGGTTGCAAAGTTCAACCATCGATCAACAACAGGATGTAAATAGCAACTAAGAGCCAAGAAGTTGCATACGCATAATAAATTTGAGATTACAATGTATGAAAGCCATCACACTTGTGCATTCCTAACGATAAGAACAAACCACTGGAAATTGAGATCCATGTACACAAAGAGAATTATACAATGTCTGGTCAAGACCCTAGTATGAAGATATATATGTTGATTATAAGGGAACACACTGCTTACACGGTTATTTACAAAAAATCTTAGAATGAAAAAAGATGGAAATTATATCACGATTTGGGTATTAGTATTTTTCGTACCAAGAACTCCCTTGGTTCTTGGCCACACTCAAACAATAACAGTGTGTGTGATCAAAATCGAGATGGACGAACTGTACCAAATTAAAACCTCTTGTCAAGATATGATACGGTTTTCTTTTCAAGTTAGAGTTAGGGTAAAATAAGTACAAGGCCTGAGGTTTATGTGAAAAATTATTTATCAAGTAGATTACATCAAGTCTTATCTCTAATACTTAGATGTATTAGTCTACGTGCATAAAGATAAATAATATATCACAACACCAAGGCGTACAAGGAAAAACCCACAATGGGAAAAAATCTTAGGCTAATTGTGAAAACCCATAAAATCTAATCTAGATTGATCAAGTCAATAATAAATAATACAAGAGTCGAAACATTTGGTTATCATTCTAAGCATGACATGAAATAAAACTTAAATCATAATATAAATAACTAAACATAAATGGTTGAACCACTATAACCACAATACTCTAATGTTAAATCCAATATAGTAATGGAATCCTCGTAAATTATCATATTCTCAAAATACAATCCCATACCAAATCAAATCAAATGAAATAATATACTGACTCAATAACATAAATCCAACCTAATAAGTAAGAGTACAAGAGAAGCATGATCACGTAGGCTCGACACCTACATCCTATGAATAGTAACTAGGATGAGATTAAGTCTGAGTGACGTTGCACTGGTTGCCTATGCCCTAAAAGTGGTAAATCAACAACGTTAATAGCTACGAAGTATAAGAATATAGCAGAATTAGGGGATAAAATATTATTACTCACATTCATCTCTTATTTGAGTTGTCTTTAAGTTATCCCAACCCAATAACATAAATGTTTCATGCATCTACTCCCAAACCTAGTTGAACCACATGATTACATATTATTCATTTTCATAGGTAAGTGTTCCATTATTACAAATTCTATACATGTCAAGTGTATGAATATATCAAGGGAAAATTGACAATCTATGAGTCTATATCCACTTAAGCACCATTCATAACACATACATTACAATGGGATACTGTAAAGACCTCACGTAATGAAGGCTTATTCCTATTTCCTTCGGGGATTGCTCGTGCATACTAGTTTTAATTATAGGTTATCCCGTATAGATAACCATTACAACATCTGCTAGGTAAAATCACTACTCCTTCACACTAGTTATATAACCCATTACCCAAAAGCAATCTGAAAGGATCTCCCCATATACATCTCCGCAAGATACAATAGGTACAGTCAGCACATAGTTTTCGGGGTAAAATAAATAAGGTCGAACTCGTCTTTCACATCAGGGTACCCACGTAATCGTAATCGTCCAAAACCTATAAGGATATCCCATCTATTACGTCCCCCAAGAGTACTCACAACTAATATGTTGCGCATATTATAAATGATAATATATCCACATTGCAATAAGGTATAAGCCTAGAAATCTTTCTAATTTATTTCACATATATGATTAAAAATCTTAGATCAGTAGTTTGAAATGTCTAGGTCTCCTAGTTTCATTCAAAATCGCTTTTCATCACGTATGAAACAAAGCTCCCAATTCTTCCCTGGCCATGCATAGGTCACTAAACTCGGCCTGTTCACACAATCCATATGCACGAACCACAATTTTAACCATTCGTATGGCTAAACCATGAAGCACTCCAGAATTCCATCTTTCTTCAACCAACAGCCCATGTTACCACCATTGTGTTCAAAATCACCATTAATGAAATGCCTAAAGGTTTTAGCACCTCCCATACACCCTAAAATATCATATAAACTTTACCTATCCAAATTATATGATATCCGTACAACTTTGGTGTATGCATATAAGGATTTAGAGTTATAATTCATAATTATAAACCTATAATTGAATTTCATCCTAAAATCCCAAATTCTCATTTCATTTATGAAATATTCAAGGGGATTTTAATAAACTCTACAAGTATAGAATACTTTTAACATTAATTTATTCAGTATATCGCAAATTTATTACAAATTGTAACAAATTCCATTTATAGATCAAAACCTAATTCTTGCTAATTAAATTCAACCCAAATTTTTATTGTTTAATTATCTAAATCAAGTCTTTCGATGTTTAGATTTAGACTCCGATGTATAATCGTATTCTAATACCAAAAAAATCATATTAATATACTAAGTAAACTGGCCCTGAATAATGATGTGAGATTCCAATCCAATTATGACAATTCCTTCCTCTCCAAGTCCAACTGTCCCTAATTTCTTCTTCTCCAACTAACCCCCCCTTCTCTAAATGTAGGATTTTCTTTCTAAGACATTAAAACTATCCATCTTAACCCTACTCTCCCTTTTTATATTACTATCTGTGAAATTAGAATTGGGACCTTATTAGCCTTGACCTATTAAGCCCAAAATCATATCCAAGTAGTCCAAAACCTATCCCAATCTATAGACTAGCCCATAAGGCTTAAAACCTATTATTTTAAGTCCTAACCAAACACTCTATATGTCCCAAATATCAGTCCAAATATCCCAACTAATATCCCAAAATTTTTAACCTGTTCGAGTCTAGGATTAATAGTACTTAAATTATTTAAGAAGTAGTTAGTAATTCATTACCGTATGTTAAGTTCAATTTCAGTTTCGAATAATATACACATAATACAATACATATGAAAATATAAATATTGACATCGCATGGCATTACAGGCACATATAATCATAAATAATAAATTTCACCATTTTGAATAATGCATTAAAATTATGGGGTATTACATTCATCCCCCGTAAAAAGGAATTTCCTCCTCAAAATTCGAATTCATTATACATATACTTTAAAACTGAGGAATATATCGACTGTTGCATCCTCATACTCTATGAAGAGTCTACTCGTATTATGACCTAAAACACATTAAGGTCTTTCATCATAAATTGTGTTCGGTAACACTCAAACAACTAGCTCAACCGACGAAATATCTACTTGTCCAGTAAGAACTTAATTCATTGTATACAGATATCAGTATTGTGTCCCCTCTAACGGTGATAAGGTGATATCAGATGATATCATCCCCGCTATATATACTATTATGGAAAAATAACCATACATCGAACTGAAAACTTCCCTTTGGATTCCGACTTGCCAATCTCTATCCTCGAAGAGGCCTTCAAAAGTACCTGAACTGCCGCTTGGGTACCCAAATGATGTTCTCATTCATAAAAAAATCTCTTTTTTCTAATACAGTAATCTTTATACACTCTATTAAGAATACTACTTCTTCTGAGGTGTCATGAATACATTCTCATACAATAACTTGTTAATTGTTGGCTCTTCCTCAACTTGGTCAATCTAACTCACATGATCCCAACTAATTTATTGTCCTCATTAGAACCCTTGTACCCTAACAAAAATTAATGGTTCTACTCTCCCACTTATACACTAGTATATCGAACACCATAACTCAAACCATACAAATAGTTGCTTTACCGCATTAATCATACGAATTCCTAAAATTACTGTACACCCACTTATTTTTGAAATGTAAAGTAACCCATTCGACTTATCCAAACCTCCTTTTGGTAGCTTGGGACCTTCTAGGACAAGCAATTTCTCTTAGAAATGTAACCTTCTACATTAGTTAACATAGAAAGGGACTATTCCTAGTTATAACCTCCATACCTTCCCTCATTAAAGTTCCACACTTGTGCCCGAACCAACCTTGTCCTATGAATTAGGTGAAACGGTAACCACTACTACAAATTCTTTTATTTCATCATGATGACACCGTTAAAATCAACGATGAACGCATCATAACAAGAAACTTATCTTCAAATCGTCTAATAAGTCATTGATACATAGTAACGAGCCCTTATTTCGCATCACAACCTTGTCAACTCCTTATACATGCCCGGAGCATATTTTATAGAAGGACGATGATTACCGCTACAAAATCCAAATGGTGAGTGGGGCAATTGTGATTATGACGCATAAGCTTTCAAGAAACATAAACTATATATATCTTCTCCTGCATCAACATAATTCTTAGTCCCTGGAGTGATGCTTAAGCTTATCCTTCAGTTCCTTAAGCGCTCTCCGATAATCTCCTCTCCAAATACTGGAACCCCCTTCTGGGTGAGGTGAGTCAATGGTTCGGCCATCTTTGAGAACCTCTAAATGACTTCCTCTAGTACCCCACCAACCAAAGGAACTCCTACCCTTTGTAGGTATCATAGTTCATTCCTAATTCATAACTGCAAATACCTTACTAGGATCTGTCGAAATCCTAATTTCAAATATGACACGGTCAGAGAAGAGTCCTCTCGAATCTAAAAACTCACACTTAGATTACTTAGCATATAATGTATGTTCTCACAGTGTCAACAAAACTAATCACAATTTCTCCATATGTTCCTCCTTCATTCGAGTATAAAATAGAATTTCTTCAATAAGTATGATGACAAACCGATCCAAGAATAGTAAAAAAAACAATTCATTATGTCCATATACACTGCTGGCGCTTTGGTCAACCCAAATGGCATGAGATCCATATCACACCAAAAAATCCTTCTTCAGAATGTCCTCTTCTTGAATATGTCACTAGTGATAGCCTTAGGGAAAGTCATTCTTGGATATGGATAACGCACACCTCAACTAGTCGAATAGGTCATCAATACGGGGTAACATATACTTATTCCGTATCATGGCCTTATTCAGCTCCTGACAGTCCACACATAATTGAGGCAAATTTTCATTCTTCTTCTCAAATAAAATTGGGTCCACCACAGATTCGTGCTCCTCTGTATGAATCCCTAGCTAAAAAACTGTTCAACTTTCTCACTCGACTTTCACATATATAATGAATTCATCTTATATGGTGCCCTCACAATGGTCCTAGTACCCGTTGCCAAATCTATACAAAAGTCTACCTATCTAACTAGTGGTAGTCTTGTTACCTCATCAAATACGTCCAAACGCTTAGACAATCAATATCGAGTCTAATGATATGGTGACCTCCGCAAAAGAAATCACACCTGTGTAATACAAGTGTGTGATAAACCCTCCCTCGAGCCAAGGTATAATAATAAGAAACATCCCCTATCTGAAATCGGTAATCGTAGAATCCTACCCCCAATATTCGATATAAGCATAATGCATATAGCTTCTACTCAAATCTAACTTAATACGAATCATAAGACCACATGTCTAAATAAATAAAATGGCTAAACACCCAAGCTGACCAACAAACTGTCACATCTCCACAGTCACGGCGTAAAGTAGTCCCCACCCATTGGGGTATCCACACATAAATAAATCTCGGTGACAACATTTATATATCTCATAATCATATTAAACACACTAATAAACAATGGCAATGCCTCGATGTATAAGTCAGACTCATGCATGTGAGTAACAAATATAACCGTACCCATCCCCCAGTGGTATCCTTAATCATATTGGTTGCTCCAAGGCATCTACTAACTAAGTGGCCTAATTCTCCACAAGTGTAATAATTTCCTCTAAATGAACAATCGAAACAACGACCATATTGGCGACCATGCTGACCTTTCCTCTATAATCGTTTGTACTTAAAAAATTTTGGTTGGGCCTTCTCTCATTGGCAATGACCACAGTGGTCATAATTTTCTTAGCTTTACTGGTCGTAATAGTTCATAATTTCAACTCTTAGAAACCCCTTTAGGTGTACTCCCCTATGTAGTTCCTTTTTCTTGTGAGGATTTCATACCCAGGTCGAAGCTACACCGTCTCTAGTCATTGGGCCTACTTTGTAAATAGTTATCACAATCTTATGAACTCTACCCTTAGATATTTTTGGTAGTCTTACTGATGCAGGAAAGTAACTCCCACCATCTGAACATAAGTGGTGATTAACGGTTTACTCGATAAAACCTATCAAACCCTTCACGTAAGGTATGTTCCAATTCAAAATAAAATCTTCATTCACTGACGCGAATAACGTGAACATCCTTCTTCATCTTCGTATAAATCTTTACCAGTTCATAAATAGAATTATAGTTGAACTCCTCCGCATACTACCTACCACGTAGTCAAATAGATGAGGTCTTCAAACCGTACTTCTAATGTCATTACAAATGGTGGCTAAAAGCATTTCTCCTCAATTTATATGCTAAACACTTGCTAAAGGTCTCACGTCCAAAATTCCCTAACTCTCGACCGAACTCAACCTCATGCGTGGGACATCTCATACAAGAAATACAAATAAGGAACACCATCCCAATACACTCGGTCTTCTTGAAATCCTTTGTCTGGAAGAATGGAGAAAAACTTCCCTAAGCAGGCGTGTTATACATAGTACAAATCCTAAATGGTAAAGCTCTAAAGTAATCAGAGAATGCAACCAAGAATAGCGACAAATGCACTCAATATCCCTAGGACACTAGAACCTGGAATGCTCCGATGCTAATTATGACCAACCATAAAATCTAATTTAGATTGATCGGGTCTAAAATTAATAAAATATGAGTCTAAACATTTAGGTATCATTCTAAGCATGACTGGAAATAAAACTAAAATCATAAAATAAATAATTGAACATAACCGTATGAACCGCAATACTCTAATACCGAATCTAATATAGTAATTTAATCCTCATGAACTGTCACTGTCTCATAATACAAGACCATACCAAATGAAATCAAATAAAAGAGTATATTGACTCAATAAAATAACTTCGAAATAATAGGTAAGAGGAGTAGAAAATCATGAGCACATAGGCTCGATATTTATATCCTATGAATAGAAACTAGGATGAGTTCAAGTCTAAATCAGGGGTGATATTGCACTTGTGGCCTTTGTCCTAAAAAATGGTAAATCAACAAAGTTAACATCAAGTCTAAGAAGTATACAAATATAATGGAATTGGGGGATACAATATAATTATGCACCTTTATCTCGTATTTTAGTTATTTTTAAGTTATCCCAACACAACAACCTAATATGTCATGTGTCTCCTCCCAAACTCAGGTGAACCCCTTGATAATATATTATTCATTTTCATAGGTAAGTGTTTCATTATTTCAGATTCTATACATCTCAAGTACATGAATATATCAGGGGGGAAACAGACAATATCTAAGTCTATATCCACATAAGAACTGTCCATAACACACACACTATAACAGGCTACTCGCTAGCCCTCAAATAATGAAGTCTTATTCATATCGCCTTTTGTTGAATGCTCCTGCATAATAGGTTTAGTTATAGTTCATACCACACTTATAACCATCACAACATCTTCTAGGAAAAATCACTACGCCTTCATACAAGTCATATAGCTCCATATCCAAAAGTTATATGAAAGGATCACCCCGTGTACATCTCCACGAAATACAATGAGTATGGTGAGAACGTAGTGTATGGGGTAGAATAAATAAGGTAAAATTTGCATTTCTCATTAGGTTACCCACGTAATCGTCGCCGTCCATACTCCATAATGATATCCCATCTAGTAGGTCCCCCATGAGTACTCGCACCCGATATGTTACACATAATACAAAACACAATTTATCTACATCGCAAAAAGGTATAAGTTTTATCATATTTCTAATTAATTTTGAAAATATAATTAAAAGACTTAGATCAATAGTTTGAAATGTCCTAGTCTTCTAGTTCCATTCAAAATTCCCTTTTTATCAAGTATAAAACAAAACTCACAATTTTGTCCTGGCCGAGCGCACAGCCCTTGCGCATAACCCGTATGTATGGACCATAATTATGGCTGTTCACATGGTTAAATCGCGATACACTCTATAATTTTCTCTTTATTCAACCTACAACCCCTTTTATGACCCTTACATTCAGAACGACCATTAATGACATGCGTAAAGGCTTTAACACCTCCCATACACCTAAATTATCATTCAAACTTCACTCATCCAAATTATATGCTATCCATATAACTTTAGTGTATTCATATAAGGATTTAGAGTTATAATTGATAATTATAAACCAATAATTGAATTTCATCCTAAAATCCCAAATTCTTAATTCATTCATGCAACATTCAAGGGTTTTTAATCAATTCTACAATTACATCATACTCTTAACAATAATTTATTCAATATATCCCAAATTCATGACAAATTATATCAAATTCTATTTATGAATCAAAACCTAATTTAGAATAATTGAATTGAACCTAAAATTTTATTTTTTAATTATCTAAATCAAGTGTTTCTATGTTTAGATTTAGACTCCATTGTATAACTATATTCTAATGCCAAAAGCAATCATATTAATATATTAAGTAAACTTACCTTGAACCATGATGTGAGATTCCAATCCAATTATCCCAATTCCATCCTCTCCAAGTCCAAGTGTCCCCAATTTCTTCTTCTCCTAGTAGCCTCCCTTCTCTAGATTTGGGTTTTCTTTATACGGTGTTGAAATGATTCATGTTAACCCTAATTTCCCTTTTTATATTGCTATCCACAAAATTATAGTTGGGCCCCTTATTGGCCTTGATTCGTTAAGATGAAAATCGTATCGAAATAGTTTAAAACCTAGCCCAATCTATACATTAGACCAAAAGGCTTAAAACCCATAATTTTAAGTCCTAACAAAACATTTTATATGTCCCAAACATCAGTTCAAAGTACCCAACTAATATCCCAAATCTTCTAACCAATACGAGTCTAATATTAATAATAATTAAATTATTTATTAAATAATAATTAATCCATTATCGTGTATTAAGTCCAATTTCAGTTTCGAATAATATACACATAGTAGGACACATATGAAAATATAAATAGTGACATTGCATGTCACTGTAGGCACATATAATCATAAATAATAAATTTTACCATTTTAATTAATGCATTAAAATTATGGGGTATTACACCGACAGAATGATAAATGTATTATGGTAGAGTTTTACAACTTGAAGAAATAGACTTACAACCTTATGATGCTATAACCAACTAGACACCCTTTCCCACCATACTCTCCGTAGAGAGAGCCAACAATTGGAGTACACTACACAACCATGACTGGTTTTGGTCCACAACTAATGCTGTAAAGTCACCGTGCTAATAAAAATCTATGTTTAGAGTTTGCAGCAAACTTTTGAATTCCAAATATTGGAAAAAATTTGAGAAGCCTTGTTTGAGTGTAGTACCACTTTCTATATGTGTGGTGAATCCAAAGTGGAAGTGTATTGGAAAATAACGGCTTAACTCACAAAATATAATTTTCAGATATATGAGACCTAGAAATAACTCAAGAACAAATTAGAAAGAGATTTATTCAAGGTACAAAAATATTATAACACAAACAAGTTTACTTCTAAATATTTTTACATTTCATAAATATTTAAACTTCAAATATCTCAATAATATAATTAGAGAAAAACAAGATTTTAAAATTTGGAAGAATACAAAATTCAACACTAAAAAGAAGTTTTTATCTTGCAAATATTTTTCTCTCCTAAAACATTTCTTATGGCAAGAAAGATTTATCGAAGAATATTTTGTTCACAAAATCTCACTTACACTCTCTTTCACTAAAAATGAAGCCAAAAATACTTACGTATATACACAAACTTTCAAGAGAAGATTGGAGGGACAAATAGGTAAAGAGTAAACTTACATGAGGTGACATAATGTAAAAGTAGAAAATATATGGTGAGATCTCACTACACCAAAACAGGATAATTGTCACAGTAAAAAACCTGACAAGGCGACCTTGTCACGGTCAAAGATCCTGACTTGCCCATGGGTGACAACAATTTTTGTCACGGATGTGTCACGGTTAAAGTTCGTTACATATTTATCTCTGTCACAGACTTGTCATGGACTTTGACTATGACCCCTCCTTGGAAATTATTAACTTGTCACGATTATGTCACAGTCAAAGTCCGTGACAAATTTGGGAAGCAGTATAAAAAAAACAACTGGACAGTATGGACACATCTACTACTTAGAAATATATTATCACATGTAGCTTCAATATATGACATGTTTTCTCAATAAATAACATCAACCGACATTCAAAAACCTTAGTAATCAAACACTAAAAAAATATAATTAAGAAACTAGGCCATACAATATTCATTCATTATTAAACACTAAACAACATTCAATATTCATGAAAATTAAAACACTAAACAAATAATAATCAAATTATTACATATTGTTCATTAATTATCAACTTGAAGGATAAAGCTAAGCCATACTATATACGAATTTACTCAACCATCAATAATCCGTATGCTGCACTGTTCGTTCAACCACATGGTTTCATCCTCTTTTTTCACCACCACTTCGGTGATGTGGACCCGAGCCTTGTGTGCTTGTATCGGACGGTTATGCACCAAGGAACATTGGAGTATATTTGGTTCCCTCAACCCCTGTATATTCTATCGCCTCCCCATAAGTTTAGTAAATACACTATATCCCAATTAATTATAAATGGTGTAGTTGGGATGAGGGGATATAGCTGGGGGTAGTGATTATATCATGTGGAGATGGGGCGTATCAGTGAGGGTGAGGGTGAGAAAGACGGAGAAGTCATCCCCTCATCCACTACTTTTTCCTTACCCTTCCCTGAGTTAGACTTATCTCGGCCTTGAAGATCATGCTTGACAAATAAAAACATTTTATTCAATGTTTTCTCGAGGTTCTTAAACTTCTCGGCGTTACTGGTTTGCAACTGGTCCACCTTGCATGCCAACCCCATGTTGCTCAACGCAATTCTAGTGAGCGTCGACTTCCCCATCTGAGAGCTAACACCCCGAGTACGGCTTTTGTGGTCCCACCTGAGCATTTGTCTAAGTGCATCCGTACTCAGAGATGCCTTGTCGACATTACTCTACGAGTTGTGGACTTCTCTAAGCTTTTTCGAAAATAATAAAAAAGTACATGATTAGATGAATTAATAAAAAAAAGTATGTGATTAATTTTTTTTATTGTAATAACGTAATTAAAATTATAACTTACAATAGTGGCGGCCACGGTTGGATTCACCTCCTTATCCTTCCCTTTCTTCGTTCGAATTGCCACATAGGTATCGAGCCTATATGGCTTACACCCAGGACATATTGTTATTAGTAGAAACATATTTATGAGAAAATGATTTAGAAATATAAATAATGAATTAGTTTGACATATTTACTAAACCAAATTAACGACATTAGAAGAATACAAATCCATATGATAAACCAAACTAAGAATTATTTCAAATAATTGGAATACTTATAATCTTAGAATTATTTCATATTCAGGTTATGTCACGAACTTTGAAATAATACTGAAGCTGATTAAAATCCAATTGAACATATTCACTAACTAACCAACAAAGATTGATTCAAATCCCCAAAAACTGATCAAATCCAAATTAAGAATTAATTCAAATAAAATTAGGTATAATTGTATGAGTAATTATGAAATCAAAATTCCTTCACAAGCCATAGTGGGTTGGGCTACAATTATAGGAGAAAAGATTAAACATATCAAATTAATAACACTAAAATCTCTTATTATTTTACTAGACAAAATCAAGTGATATTCTAAGAAGATCAAATTATTATAATTCATATCCAACCCATATAGTGATCTGATTATTAGTTATCAAAATGCAAATAATTAAATTCATATCAAATAAAATAAATCGAATTCATATTCAGACAAAGAGGATCAAATAATAATTACCAATCATAAAATTGACTCATTAAATTGCAAAACATGAATCCATACCCAAATAAACAAAACACCAAATGATTCCATTAGTAGCATTTGCGAATGAACCAGTTAAAGGAAATATAGGATATTTTTGTTAGAATTGAAGAAATTGGGCAAATAAACCCATAAAACCCTAAGTGGTGCCCATGGCCAACCAACTTAATGGACACTTAAATGTTCAAATTCACGAGTCAACAACAATTTAAGGACCCAAAACAATAATAAGTTTACTATTCGCAGAATCACAACCAAAAGTAAGGAAATTTCAGAAATTCAAGAGCAATAATCAGTAGTAATAAATAGTATCATTTCCTTTCATCATAATTGATTGGGGTTGAAATTGATTGGAAGAAAACCTTGAAACCTTGAAATAAATTGCGAAACAAAACTTGAATCAGTACCTAAATAAACAAAACCTGAATCAGTACCCGATTAAACAAAACATGAATTCTAGACTTGAATCAGTAGCAATTATCAATTGAAACCTATTGGGACTAAAATCATACCTGATTGGGTATTGGGGCTGAAATTGATTTGCAACCTTGAAACATTGAAACTGCTTGAAAACAAATCGCCTGAGAACAAATCGATTTGGAACAAATCGATTGAACAAATGTGTAGGAATAATCTATTGAAACAAATCAACTGGAACAAATCAGTAACAATAATCGATTTGGTTTTAGAGAGAGAGAGAGAGAGAACCACAGTCGTCTGAATTGTTTGAGAGAGAGAGAGAGAGAGAGAGAGAGTTTTGTTGGAACGATGAATAAATTGGTGTTGGTTAGGGTTTTAATTTTCTTGTCACGGTTATGTCAGGGTCAAAGACCATGATAACATTGATTTGTTGTCACGGTCTTTGACCCTGACACGACTGTGATAACATCCTTGTCAAGGTCTTTGATCGTGACAAGGTGTTCTCACGGTCAAAGACCTTGACAATGGCTTCATATTTGTTTGCCAAGATTTTTTACCGTGACAACCCTTTGCGGGTGAAAAGTGACAAAAACCCTTTTTTGGTGTTGTGTCTTTAGTTTGCACTAGTATCAAGAAATCTGTGCACAATCTAGTGCAAAAAGTAACTTTTGCGCCAGGCTGACACATATTGTCAGAGCATCGCTGCAACAAGCATCTTCCTTGCATGGATAACCTAAAACAATGATAAAAGGGAAGGTAAAAAAGAGAAACTTTGGAACATGGCGCGACCAATGAGACACTTTCGCTGCAACGAAAAAAAATATCATTGCAGAGAAGGTCCTATGACAGACCTCTACAGACACTTTATAAAATTCAAAGGATAATATTTTCAAAATATTTTTATTTTTATTTTTATTTCATAAGCAAGCCCAAAGATCCATATCAACACATAAACACACACTAAAAGTATTTTCTACAAAAAATAAATTATGTGAGAAAAATGTGCATGAGTCTATGTGTCCATTTATCTTCCTAATGATTATATAAAAAGGATACACATGAAGGTGAGGACGTCCGTTAAGTGATTTTCATAAAGCTTTGCTGGAATGACCCCGAGGATAAGACTCAAAGTATATATTTAGTAAATTGAATCAGAGAATCTAGTCCTGTTAGGGCACTTAAGTATAATATATACTCTTACAATCTCTTTCTTTGTCGATTCGATGACAAAATATTCGAAAAAAAGAAGATTACTAGTATTATAAAAAGTCTAACAACCTATGACATGTAAACAAAAGCCCGACCAAATGCGTAAGACAATATTATACAACAAATCTTCAAAGACAAGAGTTTTGAAGATATATTGTACCTGTTAACCTATCATACATTCTAAACACAAGATATAGGAATTCTAATGTAAAGAACAATTTAAACATAAAAACTTGTGACGAATAAGATATATAAATGATTTATCATTTTAAGGTGTGTATATAAGTTCTAAAAATGATAATATACTAGTACTACAAGCCATATTGAGACATGCACTACATTTCTTGAATATATATTACATGTTCAGTTAGTTTATCATGAAACAAATCAAGATATGTTCGATATTACCCCTTAATCTTATATATCTCCCTTTTTTTAATGGAATTGACAAAGATAATGAAATATTAAATTAGACATGTGTGCTAACAAGGATGATAAAATGAGTCATTTCAATCAAAATTAAACAAATATGGAATGCATTTCAATGAATCTAGTCCAAATTCCACAAAAGATTTAACAAAATAGCATAATCAAGATAGAGCATGTAACACATATACTAGTAAAAGTGCATTATAAATAAATAGAGTGAAGCATATATGCAAGTAAATAAGTATATATAGCATGGGCTAGTATGCGAAAAAATAGTAGAGTGAATAATAAGCCTAAATAATGGTGTGCTACGTAAATGCATGTGAAATGATGAGCTAAAATCACAAAAATGGATAATAATGATAGAGATGTGATTAACCATATCCCATATATAAAATGACATAGAAATGCCATAAAAAGTATATAAAGAAGCTTAAGAGAGCTTCATCAAAATTTGTATTCCACCTGTTGAGTACACAGCCACAATATCCAAAAAATGACATAACAAGGTCACCAAAAATAACAACAAAAAGTATTTAAACGAAACAACATTGTTTAAAACCAATACAAACCAACTGAAAATATCAACAATCACCAACCACAAAAAAACTATCACTTGTAACAATCACCACCACTTATGCTTCATCCTCAACATAGACATCTTCATCTGAGTCCTCATGATACCGGAGGAGAACATGTGCTTCAAACTAAAGATACACAATGTCACGCCGCATGGCATTTATCAGAGAAAAGACTGAAGTCTGAAACACAATCTGATCTTAGAACAAGGTGAACTGGGCTGCAATCTCAGGACGTAGTAAATCAGCAACCCTGCCAGAAATCTGTGTAATCTGATCATCAAGAATATAGGTGCTAGTGGAGTGTGAGGGTCGTAGGGCCCCACGATGTGGTTAGGAAGTTCCACCACCAAGTCCTTGGGGGAGAACTTATTTCACTCTTTTTACATCAATGGGTGGAGGTATCTTGTGTCACTTCTTCTTCCCATCAAGAAATTTGGCATGAATGATCATCTTCCCAACTTTTTCCATCTTTTCGCTCAAAAAAATATGAATGTTTCTTGCAAGAAGCAAGAGTTGAATGTGACGTCCATAATAAAGAGCGGGATGGTTACCCTTACCGCTGAATATAATGCTTTAAATCATCAAATTAAACATCAACTTCCCTGCGTCCACAGTGACACGGGTTCCCATGACATACAAGAATTGACAGGTAAAGGGGGATGGTATGATGGTGAAAGTTATGGGTAGTGTTTACTGAAAAGAGGAAGTGGAAAAGATAGTAAAAATCAATGAGACAACCTTGAGGTAAAGCACCTTGAGGTGCCTCTATCAGTTCTTCACCTGTGATCTCAATGACCACCTAAACCATACTAGGGGAGGTACCATGAGCATATGGATAGGTAGGGTTAAGAACAGTTAGTAGGCCATAAATTTCCCTAAGAAAATTGAGAGTAATGGTAAGGGAAATATCGCGAACAACTGATGTAAAATTGGATTCAAAATCACAGCAGTGGTATAAAACTCTCGAACGAGACCACGATACACATATTCTTTATCAACACCTTGGTTACCTATACTCATCTAATGCCTCTCTCCAAACATGCTTATCCCGTTATCATGATTAATCCTGAGAGAATTCCAGTCAATGGTATGATCGTAGTGAACAACGCAGAGTTTGAAATTCTCAAACTGAGAGACGGTCGTAGGGTTAGTAAATTTGGGACGAGATGGAGAACTTGGGTTGGAAGAACTAGCTCTAGACCCGCATTTCTTGGATATCCCATGCATGGTCTAGAAAAAAGGAACCCCAGGAAAAATCCCAAACTCAAAACCAAAAGAAATACCCAAAGCATGCAAATATAAGTCAAATACGAGGAATACAACTCACATTAGCATGGAATAGTATAAAATGAACCTTAATAGAGTTAAAGAATAACTCTAACAAGGCAAAATGACAAAACAACCTTAAAATCATAAAAGAGTGTTAAAAGGATTCTAAAAAACTAGATCTAAAATAAAAAGAGAAGAGTAATCTTACCAAAAAGGTTTCTAGAAAAGGAAACGAGGGAGGAAACATGCAAAAATATTTGAGAAAATAGAGAAACAGAGTAGGACCAATTGTACTCTATTTAATTGAAAGAAAAGTTTTTTTAATAAAGACGTAAGAAATTGAATAGACGCTCCTAGAAAGGTGCTATTGTTGCAGCGAAATCTCTTGTTGGTCACGACCTTCGCTGGAGCGATGAGAATTATCTTTGCGACGAAGAGGCTTTGATGGTCGTACAAATGGCCAAAGAATTCCAAATTCCCAAAAATGAGTTTTCAACTTAAGGAAGAACTCAAAGATGATACAAAGTGATTAACCCTACATGATCCTCCTCCCAAAATAACTTATAAATATATATATTTGCATTATAAATTGTAATAGTCATGGTTTAAATGGTTATTCCAAGTATTATGTATGGAGAATAAACTAGCAAGTGAAATATTTACATCATGTTTCAAGTTAATCTAAAGAGAGGTATATGAGAAAACTCGTGTGGGAGAAATAAGTGTAAAAACATGAGCATTTGTCTGATGAAATCAAAATAAATAACAAAATAGAAGTTTTACTAAGGAATTTCAAACTTTAAATGATTTTTATTAAACAATTCTCATTTTCTTTTAAAGGTAAACTCTTAAAGTAACACTTTTATCTTCCTTATTAAGTTATTCATTGGTTAAAATCTTGTTTACATCCATGATGGTACTTAATTTTTGGGATTGACATAAATATTTGAAACATCATTTTAAAACAAATTTTGCATGTGATGGCTTTCACACATTCATTACAATGATGGCATAATATTTCCATTTTTCAAAAGTATTATGGGTACCCAAAATTAAGACCATGGGCCTGGACGAGTAGCCCAATTCTAGAGGCCCAAAGTCCAGGTCTCCCACCTCTTATTCTGAATATGATCCGGTCACTTCCCACGTTCCCATGAAGGGAGGTTATAAGGAGAGATGGAAGACGTGGGAGAATCCATCACCCCCACTTACCTAAATGTACATGTATATATATAAAACCCTAGGTCCGGGGCAAAGGACAAAATATATTCTCTGTAACCACTCTCCGGAGTATATAGAAATAACATCGGATGCACCACCGTGGACGTAGGCACATATTGGCTGAACCACGTACATCATTTGTTGTGTGATTGTCATTTTACATTCCTTATTCCTACTTGGTGATCGCTTTTTTCTTATCTATTTGTGTTGCATAATAATTGTCACCACAATTGGCGCTGTCAGTGGGAAGCGTTCATCTTTCCCTAAGAAGAGCCCACACCAAGAAAGGAGTTTAAGATGTCTGGTCACAGCAGCAATGCCTCCCAGGCAGGGGATATTCAAGAACCACCTGCTCCTCGCAGGATTAGGTCTGAAGTTCGACGTTCAGATCAGAGGGCTCGCTTGGAAAGGCTAGCCTCAGAAGAAAGCCAGGGAGCGGCGAGGTCCACACAGATATTCAGATTGATTGATGCGTACGAGGCAAGGCTCCACGAGCAGAGGGAGTCTTCTCGCAGATACGAAGCTGAGAATGCTCGCTTGAAAAGAAGACCGAAAAGACTGGAGAAGGAGCTTCATCCTGATAACAGGAGACCTCCATACCGTACTCCTAGCCCTCAGGCGACCAAGTCTCACAGCCGAGGAAGGAGCCCTAGGCGGGGATCTCAAAAGGTCGAAGGAGGCGAATCAGACGACGACCTCCGCGAGCAGCTGCGAAGAGCTCGCCGCTATCAGAGCCCTGCTCGCAGCGAAGTAAACATACGAAATCTGGTCCGCAGAGAGATAGACCAACATCCTGCCCACCACGGTACCAGGTCGACCCGAGAACTCGCTAGGTGAGCTCTCAAAACCCAGATGAAGACACCTTTCACGAGGGAAATTAGGAAGAAGAATCCCCCAAGAAATTCGCCATTCCAAGGTTCAAGATTTATGACGGTAAGACTGATCCCATTGATCATGTCAGGCAGTACCGACAGGCCATGACCCTCTAGAACCACCGGGATGGGCTAATGTGCAGAATTTTTCCTTCCAGCCTACATGATGTAGCGCAAAAGTGGTTCGAAAGGCTCCTCCACCGGTCAATCAGGAGTTTCAAATCCCTAGCCGAACTTTTTACGACCCGATTCATTACCAGTAGCTCCCATCCCAAAAGGATGGATGCTTTGCTGACAATGAAGAAAACGCCTCAAGAGACCCTCCGAGACTACGCAAAGAGGTACTGGGAGTTGTTCAATGAGATCGAAGATTGCGCAGAGGAAGTGGCAGTGGCCTCTTTCAAAATTGGGCTCCCCAGTTCTTTCCTTCTATACCAGTCCCTGACAAAGAAGGAAGCTATGACTATTGACGACCTGATGGCTCGCATCGAGAAGTACGCTAAGGTGGAAGATGTCACCCACCCCAGTACAGGAGAAAACGGTCGAGATAAACTCACTACCAAGGGAAGTGATAAAGCTGAGAACCAGAAGAAAGGAGGAAAGAACGGGAGAAAAAATGGCTCCAAGAACGGAGGGAACCATGACGCGTCGAAAGCATTCCAGGCGGTTAACACCGTCTTCAAAGAACCAATTTACAAAATTCTCGGGAAGATCAAAGATGAGCCATTCATCAAGTGGCCCAGGAAGATGGGAGGAGATCCCTCGAAGAGGAACAATGTGCTAAGATGCGCTTTTCACAAAGAGGGAGGACATAAGACTGAGCACTGCAAAGCTCTTAAGTCTCACCTCGAGGAGTTGGCCCAGTCTGGGCATTTGAACGAGTTTGTGGAGAAGAGGGCAGAGAAAGTGGCTGCCAACAGAGAAGAGAGACCTGATAACGTGCTCGAAGATGACGCTGGATACGAGTTCACGGTAATTCACGGGGCATCTGATGCCAAGCAGATACATGGAAATTCAGCTCGAATGGAGATGAAGAAACTTACAGCTGTAATGCAGGCTTTTCAGATCGATCCAGCAAGATCACAGTCAGGAAAGCACCGACGAGCAGATGACGTCAATTATAACAAGCACATTATTTTCACAGATGAAGATCTGGTGGGAGTAAGAACCCCGCATCACGATGCTCTGATCATTACCCTCAGGATAGCTAAGTTTGACTCGACAAGTTGCTCGTCGACCAAGGGAGCTTGTCCGAAGTAATGTATCTTGACCTATTTAGAAAATTGAAGTTAAGCGTCGCCGACCTAAAGGAGGCTACTGCAGCTTTAGTTGGCTTCGCTGGAAAAATAACTATGCCTTTGGGAAAGATCGTACTACCGGTACGGGCCAAAAACATCTCCAAGATGATCGAGTTTTTGGTAGTTGACATCGACTCGCCATACCAGGCCATCCTCGGCAGGGGATGGCTCTATGCGATGAAGGCAGTCTCCTCGACCTACCATTAGAAACTCAAATATATAACCGAATGAGGAGTAATGGAGATCCACGGTGATCATGCAATAGTGAGAAGGTGGTTCATAGCAGCCATCCGACCAAAGCCAGAGAAGAGGGCCAAACAGCCCAGCGAGAAGGTTGAAGAAGGTCTGACACCTTCGAAATAGCAATTAAAGTACGGAAAACCTGGAATAGAGGAGACCGGGTTCCTTCCCTTCGAGCGTGTTGTCGAGGACCTGGTAGAAGTTACGGCTGGAGATGGCAACAATAATAGAATCTTCTTGATTAGGGCATCTCTCACCGATCAGGAAGAGAAGGAACTGACAACTCTGTTGAGACGCAACGTAGATGTTTTCACGTGGGAACCATACGAGCTGCCCGGAATTGATCCTAGTATGGTCTATCATCAGCTGCACGTCGATCCCACCTTCAAACCAATCACGCACAAGGCACGGTGAACTGCACCCGAGAAGGCTAAAGCGGTCGAAAAAGAAGTTAAAAAACTGCTGGATGCAGGATCCATACGGGAAGTACAATTCCCCAAGTGGTTATCCAACCCCATAGTAGTTCTGAAGAGCAATGGGAAGTGGAGAATTTTCATCGACTTCACGGACCTCAACAAAGCATGCCTTAAGGATAGTTTCCCCCTCCCAAAAATAGACCAACTAGTAGATGCAACTGCAGCTCACGAGCGAATGAGTTTCTTGGACACGTACTCAGGGTATCACCAGATCCCCTTGTATGCCCCAGACCAGGACAAAATGACATTCATCACGACAGTTAGGTTATATTGCTACAAGGATATGCCCTTTGGGATCAAGAATGCAGGAGCAACCTATCAGCGGCTGGTCACCAAAATGTTCAAGGATCAGATGGGAAACACCATGGAGGTCTACATCGATGACATGCTCGTTAAAAGTAAGAAGAAAGAAAATCACCTCTCAGACCTGTCAAACACCTTCGAAATCCTCAGGAAGTACCGGATGAAACTTAACGCGAGCAAGTGTTCCTTCGGTGTCCAGTCAGGAAAATTTCTTGGGTACTTGGTCAGTAAGAGAGGCATAGAGGCTAACCCAGACCAGATCGATGCAATCAACAGGGTGCAAGCCCCTCGCACAATCCGGGACGTACAAAAGCTCACTGGTATGCTTGCTGCCCTAAATCGTTTCATTTCTAAATCCTCTGAGAAGTGCAAACCTTTCTTCCAGATTCTAAAGGGGAACAAGACGGTAGAGTGGAGCCCAGATTGCTCACGAGCATTGGTAGAGCTCAAAGCCTACTTAAGCTCCCCACCACTGGTCGTCATACCACAACAAGCAGATTCTCTGTACATATACCTCTCTGTTTCCAACCACACTGTCAGCTCTGCGTTAATATGCGAGGTTGGAGGAATCCAGCACCCCGTTTATTACGTGAGCAAAACCCTACTGGACACCGAGCAGAGGTACCTACCACTGGAGAAGATCGCCTTTGCACTAGTAGTAGCCTCGATGAAGCTGAAGCATTATTTCGAAGCCCACACTATTATCGTCCTTACATCGCACCCCCTTAAATCAATCCTGAGGAAAGCGGATTTATCAGGAAGACTGTCTAAATGGTCAGTCGAGCTCGGGCGATTTGACATCCAATTTCAACTAAGGACAGTTATCAAGGGTCAGATCCTTCCTGATTTCATAGCCGAATTTGCGGGCAAGGAACCCTCCGACCAACCTCGACCAACAAGGCAAAAGGAAACCTGGAAACTATTTGTTGATGGATCCTCTAACTCAAAGGGGGCAGGGATAGGCATTGTTCTCATTACTCCAGAGAACACAATCCTTGAACAAGGAATCAGGATTGGATTTGCAGCCTCCAACAACGAAGCAGTGTACGAAGCCCAAATAACCGGCCTCCAAAAGGCGCATACTCTAGGAGCGAAACATTTACAGGTGTTCAGCGATTCCCAACTAGTCTCCAATCAGATAAGTGGAGATTACAATGCAAAGGATGAAAGAATGGCAGCCTACCTCGCCTTAGTGAAAAAACTAATGTCAAGCTTTGAAGAGATCAACGTCGAGTAGTTTCCCAGGGGAAAAAACAGTCATGCTGATGCCTTAGCAGCCCTGAGTTCGGCAGTTGACTCCGACCTAAAAAGAGTCATCCCCATCGATTTCCTCACTTGTCCGAGCATTAACCGCAATAGCAAGCCACCAAACGTGGAACAGGTACTCCAAGTGGAATCAGCCCCCAGCTGGATGGACCCTTTAAGGGACTATTTAAAGGATGGCACGCTCCCGGATGACAAGAAGACTGCCCACCAGATAAGAGTCAAAGCTGCTCACTTTCACTTATCCCCAGAAGGCAACTTGTATAAGAAATCCTTCTCCGACCCCTACCTTAAATGCGTCCACCCCGGGGATGTCGAGCAAATTCTACACGACCTTCACGAAGGAATCTATAGAAGTCATATCGAAGGAAGGTCTCTAGCCTTTGGAGCAATAAAGGAAGGCTATTGGTGGCCATATATGCAAAGAGACTCTGCGGAGTATGTCCGCAAATGCCTGAAATGCCAACTTCACGCTCCTATGATCCACCAACCAGCCAGTGATCTAAAATCCCTGACCAACCCATGGCCATTCTCCCAATGGGGAATGGTCATCGTGGGACCACTGCCTATCGCCATCGACAATTGCAAATATCTGTTGGTTGCGACTGACTACTTCACCAAATGGATCAAGGCAGAACCCTTGGCAAACATCCGAGATGCTGATATGATAAGGTTCATATGGAGGAATATAATCACTCGTTTCGGCATTCCCCGAACTATCATCACCGATAATGGAACACAGTTCGAAAGTGGCTCCTTTCAAAATTTCTGTAACGAACACGGTATCAGACACCACTTCAGTTTAGTGGCCTACCCTCAGAGCAATGGCCAAGCTGAGGCTTCCAATAAAACTGTGATCGATGGATTAAATAAGCGATTGGAGCGAGCCAAAGGTGCATGGGTAACTGAACTACCACATATCCTATGGGCGTACCGAACCACTCCTCAGCAAGAAACAGGAGAAACCCCATTTTCGCTAACATATGGCATGGAAGCAATCATCCCACTACAAGAAGGTTTGCCAACAGGGCCATAATGATGAAGCATTGCTCGCTGAACTCGACCTAGCCGACGAACGCAGAGAGCTAGCCCTAGTGAAATTAGCAAGCTATCAGCAGCAGCTCGCGAGGCATTACAGCAAAAGGGTTAACCCGAGAACATTTCGAGTTGGTGACTACATTCTAAAGAAAGTCCTGGGCAGCACAGTGAAACCTTCAGACGGCAAGCTAGGCCCAAACTGGGAAGGACCCTTCAAGAAAACAAGAGGCGGTCTGCAGGGTGCCTATCACTTGGAAACGATGGAGGGCAAAGAAATACCACGAGCATGGAACGCAGCTAATCTCAAGAGATTATATTTTTAGATCTATTTTTTATTCTTTTGTTATGAAAATGGAAGTTCATTTCTCATATTATTAATGAAAGTTATTTAATTGGTTACACTCTGATTAGTAACAGTTGCATTTATCGCACATCTTTTCCAAGTAACAGGCACATTGCTCACTATACTTTAGCAGGGGAATATCCCTCCTTAGGTCATCGTCATGAAACATGAAGGATCTCTTAGCATTGCCCCTGACAGTATATGAAGCCCTACAGGGGATCCTTAGGCAATATGACCAAGTTTTATACTGGACATCAAACCTCCTTTGGTTGAATAAAATCTTGATCGGATGAAACATCTAACGCCAGGTGTGTCCTCGCCAATTGCCCCACTTAGGCCTAAGGGAGTGTGACGACACAACCTAAAAGGTAAAGTGGTGCACAATGGTATCTCGGTATTATACTGGACTGGGAGGACACTTGCATGACAAAATGAACTTAGAAGATTATAAAGCAGCGAGAATACGAAGAATATGATGCACACGTTTAGTCGGCAAAATTGCCTAAAACACAAACTTTTCATTAATTCATCATATTTACAACAATGGTGATACATGTTTATTCGGCGAACTTTCCCAAAGCATTTATATTACCAAAAATACAAAAAACAACAACTGACAAAATCTCAATGGGGGTAAGGCCTCTGAGCGAGATAATCAGCCACTCGAGCTCTTCGTCCGTCATCAGGAGTAGGAGCTAACTCTTCCTCAACCTCATTCGCATCCGACTCCAGTAGTTACCGATGGATGGCATCGATGGGGATCCATCGATCATCCATCCTAAAGGGGTTAGGCATCAGGATAGAGGGAGAAATCTCATGGCGATACCAAAGCATCGAGTTCTTCGGGACTTGCAGCTCCTTCAAAGCGCTCAGCCATCCCCTGACGAAGGAAAGTTCTTCGAACTCTGTCAATCTTATTGGAGCATCTGACCAGCCCTGGTTGTAGCCATCAGACCACACTTACCGAGGACTTTTGTTGAACAAGTGCCGCAACCGAGTGACATCCCTCTGAAGCCCAACAGTGATCACATATGCTCGACGGACATCGCCATGAAGCTCATCCATCTCCCTCTGGCGGAGCTCTTCCATTTCCCTATCTCGTCTCCTAGTGCTCCTGCCAGCTCGCGCCGAAGAAAAACCCCGCACCATAGGAGGAATATCACTCCGACCAGCTCTAGCTTGCGATGACGAGGAACCCTATAATACTGCTAGAGCAGTGCTTGGCGCATGCTCCTTTAGTCGTGAGACCTCTCTCCTCAGAACCTCATTTTCTTGTTGAAGCATCTCGCCAACCTAGTTGATCTCAAAAGCATCGAGAAGCTTTGCTCTCAACGTATTCACTTCTTCTTACACCGAAGCCCCAACTTCTTCCATCTCCTGGAGCCTGTCCTTCAGCTTAGCCACAAGTTCACACTGCTCCTTATACTTCTGATTCTTAGAACGAAGGGATTTGCAAAGCCTAACAAAGTCCTGGCGAACCTCAGGACTCGCATTAGGACCAAGGGTCCTACCCAGTTGAGAGGTAGCAGGAATGTAATCATCAATATCAATCGACTATAAATAGTAAAAAGACAAGGGAGAGAAGAAGACATATCAATGCACAGAGAAATAGAAGCCTTTTTCATTAATGAAGGTTAAAATTACATCGAACAGTAAAAAGAAAGTTTACAGATAGAAAAAACCAAAAATATAAAGCAATCCTAGCAGATAACTAGTTAGCAACCTCTGGTGGCCCAGAGGTCGATGGCCCCTTCCCCTTGTCGGCATCAACAGGATCACCGCCCTCGGTAGGATTAATCTCTGTCGCCACACCAAAGGAAGCATCAACAGGGGTCATCTAGGGGACAGGGTCAGCACCTTCGACAGCTGGGGCAGGGAATTCATCCACGGTTAGTTTTGGACCTGGGTCATGCTCGTCAAATAAGGGAGAATCGATGTCAACGCCAGCAGCCAAAAGGGCCTTATTCCAGCCCTTCTTGAAGTTCAGATGACTAATATTTCCGATCTGAACTTCAGCGTCCTCGTACGCTGCAGCCCAAACAGAATTGTATGAGTCCTCCTTGGAAGTGACAGCCTCAGACTCCTTCTTCTTCAGCTCTTCAGACAGCACCCTATTGTCCTCAACAACCTCTAGTTTGCTCGAGCAAACCAGGTCGTAAGCCTGTCGCAGCTCTTTTAAATCCTTGACTGCCGCATCCTTCTCCTTTTTGGCAGTAGCAAGAGCTAGGTCGGATGAAATCCGAGCAGCGTCAACATCTTTAAAGCTAGCCTTGAGCTCCTTACCCTTCAGCTTCAGGGCAGGATTTTCCTTGTCCATCTAGCTGTTTCTCTTCACCAGCTCATTGCGTGAATGATACAGCATGGCAAAGTCAGTAACAAACTGCAAAAAAAAGAAGATATTAGAAGAGGTAAATGAGGGAATTCATAAAAACATAGAAGAGAAAGGAAAAACCTTACTAGAGCTAGCCTTTGACTAGCCTGAAGGGCCAATTGCTCGGACCCTACCTCCCTTTGGTGATCAGCTGGGAGGATAGCCCTATTGAGCAAAGCGGGGGCCAACTGAGGGGAAATTGTAATAGAAGCCCCCTCGGGCAGCGTAGACATCGGAACCAAGGTCTGCCAGGCCTTCGTCCTCACTTCGACCCACTTCTTCTCCTCCTCTCTCTCATTCTCTTTCTTTTTCCTTTCCTCCACCCTCCTCTTCTCCTCCATCTTCTTTTTATCTTCTTCCTTTTTTCTCTCTCTCTCCCTCACTTTCTCCTCTTCCTTCCTCTTTATCTCCTGTTCTTGAGCAGGGGACCGGAAACCAGTAGCCATAGCCCCAGAATTAGATTTTTGCTTCTTTGACCTCTGTGCAAGAAGCACGTGGTCCTCATCATCATTATCCTTGATTAAGTTCTTCCTTGGAGGAACCATCTCCTCGCTCGAACTGCTAGAAGTTCTCGACAACCCTCGAGCTTCAGAAACCTCCCCACGATCAGAGGAGCTGCTACTATCAGAGCTACCTCCACCCAAATCACTTACCTCTCTTGCAAGGTCACTTTCAGAGCTGCTCTCCTCCTCATCCAACTGAATAAGATCCGCAGCAGTCTCTTCGGGAAAATCAAACTCTCGGATACTGTCCATGGGCTTTGCAATGAAGCTGGAGCCAACGTTCTTGTACTCGAGCAGAAAAGCAACAGACCTGGGATGCTCGTCGTCACCCAAAGGCTCCCTGATATTCCAAGCCTTAATTAATTCCAAGAGACGAACCTCGCTGAGAGCAGGTTCCAAGTTCTTTGACCTCACTGTGGAAGAAAAAGCAAAGAAGAGTTAGAAAGATCGCAAATCAACAAAAGTCGAAACAACAGAGCAATGTCTACCTATGTATTCTTCCCCATAAAAGGGAACAGAGAACCTCTCAAGCCTCGACCCTTCAAATTGTGGAGAAAATTGCCAGTTTCTAGCAAGGAAACCGTCTTGACAATAGTCCTTATGGGAATCGGGTAGATTTACTACCAATATCCTGTCAGGGCTCCTAGCTTTGAGGTAGAGGACACCAGAGCTAGTTCGAGAGAAGGAATAGCAAAAACATGCCTCGATGAGCCCTAACCTAGTACCATACAACTGATTTATTCTATGTACACCATTAACTATTTTCCATACATTGGGTGAGCATTGTGCAGGAACAATGTTAAAATAGCCAAAGAAATGCAAAAATAAGTCATTGGGAGGAAAAGTGAGTCCCCCCTGGGAAAGCAAAAAGACATGGATCCAGTGGGCATCATCTATATCTCTAACGTTTCTAGGAGGGGAGGAACAACACTCAATATCTACCCACTCAGGGATGTTGTAAAACTTCCTAAACTCAGAGACCGACCTATTCCTAATCTTCGCCATTGGAAAACCCTAGAAAACTACAAACTCAAAGAGAAAGTACAGAGAAAAGGTACAGAAAACTTACAAGATAGAAGATCGACTCGAACGATGAAGAAGCACAGGCCCAAACAACAAGGAAGCAACGAGAATGGAGATTGAGAGAAGAAGGTACGAAGTGCTAGAACTCACAGAAAATGGGAAAGTGCTGAAAAGATTGAAGCCACGGTAGAAAAGTAACTATCCTAAGAAACCTTCAAATTTTGCTAATCATAGTGCACAAGGTACGAAGCGAGTGCCGCTAAAATCAACTTCACAGCTTTCGAAGAATTGCAAAAGAGATATTATGGCTAATCATTTAAATTTATTGAGCCCATAAACACGGCCCAACAAACTTAGGGGCAATTGTGGTTACCCAAAATTAAGACCATGGGCCTGGACGAGTAGCCCAATTCTGGCTGCCCAAAGTCCACGTCCCCCACCTCTTATTCTGAATATGATCCGGTCTCTTCCCACATTCCCATGAAGGGAGGTTATAGGGAGAGATGGAAGATGTGGGGGAATCCATCACCCGCACTTACCTAAATGTACATGTATATATATAAAACCCTAGGTCCGGGGCAAAGGACAAGATATATTCTCTGTAACCACTCTCCGGAGTATATAGAAATAACATCGACTGCACCACCGTGGACGTAGGCACATATTGGCTGAACCATGTACATCCTTTATTGTGTGATTGTCATTTTACATTCCTTGTTCCTACTTGGTGATCACTTTTTTCTTATCTATTTGTGTTGCATAATAATTGTCACCACAGGTATCATCATCTAATCAAAGTTGTAGCCCTTACCACATTATCTCTCATGATTTGACATATATATCATTTTCAAATCCAACTATAAAGATAAAAGTCTCACAAATAAAAAGGCTAAAATGACATTTTTTTCAATTCATATACATTTCTAAAATTCCATAAAGCATTACTTGAAAGTGTTATGTTCTTGAGTTCATAAGATAATGCTTAAAATGTAGTGTGATATAAGTGAGATGAGTTCTGGCATTTTACTCAAGATAAATTATGGTAGAAAAAATATAAATTTTGAAAGAATTTGAATTATAAATGTAGAGTTGATAGTCATAAACACAACTAAGATATACACATCACGTGCAAATGAGTCAAATATATTACTCTTAGAATTTTAGGAAGGTGGCCTATAAGAACACAATCCCAAAAAGTATCTAGAAACAAATTGTGCAAATAAAGCATCAAAAGGTAGAATAAGCCAAGGAATAAGATAACTGTTCTAAGATGTCCTAAGCTCATAGTGAAACCTTCTCACAAGTAGAAGTTGGGGGGATTAACAAGTGGTTTGGTCTTATTTCTAAATCTATTGACTGTAAATTATCCCTCCTAATCCATTTTTGTTTCCTAACATGAGTTGAATCGAGAGTAGGTTAAATATTGGGCATATCATCAATTTTCTTTCCCCTTTTCTGATGAACACGCCGAGGATGTTCATGTGATTTTCCCAAAGTATTATTACCACTAAATCCACAATTCTTCTGAGAAAACTTGATAGTGCTTAGGCAGGGATGGTCACAAACCAAAAAAATAGTCTATTTTTATATATTTTTTTAAAATTTAAAGATAAAAAATTTTAACTGATTAAACCTAATAAAATTTGTGCACCAATTTTAAATCGTTTGATGTGAAAAAAAGATTTACCAAATAAAACTTGTGCACTTCTCTTTCAAATTATTCATCCTAACATTTTTCATTTGTTTATGAAAGTTTTGAAAATCGTGATCAAAAGTAAATGAATGATTTGATGTCAGAGGCTTGTCATTCAAACTCAATCCTCTTGTAAGCTCACAATAGTTTGATTCTAGTTCCAAAGGATGATCTTCAACTTTGTTTAGAAGTTTAGCACTAAGATCGAGACTATTTTAAAATTTCACTTTAAAGTATCCATAAGGATGGTTAAATTATCTCTCCCCTTTTTCAATTTAGACATATATAATTCCTTAACTAACAGTAACTTCTTATCTCCAAATAATTCGTCAAGAAATTCTAAGAAGTCATTAAAGTCAAAATCTAGAGCTTTAACTTTAGGGTAGAGGGAATAAGCATGAGCATAAATAGATTGCAAGAATTCATTATCTTCTTTAATGAAAGTAGAATCATTTAAAAGTTTGGTCTTCTCATTTTCAAGGTTTTTTTTATCAAACAAAATATCCATATCAAAAGATAACTGAGAAGATGCATGGTCTTCGTTTTCTTTAATGGCATTTTCATTCTTCAAATGTTTCACTCTCATGTAAAGTTTAACATTTGTTTTAGATAGATTCTTATTTTTAGAAACTAGCGCATTAAGAAAAGAATGTATTTTATCATATTTATAATCACTAACACGATCCAAATTGTAAAATGGGACAACAAGTTCGATAAAAGCATGACAATTAGGTACACCAATTAAATCATGAATATTGTTAAACATGCTGAGTTACATCTTCACACACACTTGATCTACCTTTAGGTGATAAAACCTAACAAAGAAATGTCTAGCTCCGATACAAGTTGAGAGTGTGTGTGCTCGAAATCGAGATGGATGAAAAGTACCTAATTAAAATCTCTTGTCAAGATATAACAAGGTTATTTTTTCAAGTTCGAGTTAAGGCAACAAATACAAGGCCTAAGGTCTATGTGATAAATTATTTATCAAGTATATTTCACCAAGTTTTATGTTCAAAACTTAGTTGGCTTAATCTAAATGGGATAAAATAAACAATATAATACAACACCAAGAAGTACGATGAAAAAATCCATAATGGAAAAAAAAACATAGGCTCGGAAAATGACAAATGTACTATGGTAGAGTTTTTAAACTAGAAGAAATAGACTTATAACCTCACGACACTATAACCAGATAGACATTATTTTCCACCATATCCTCCATAGAGAGCGCTAACAGCTGGAGTATGCTACATGACCGCGATCGGTTTTGGTCCGCAACTAATGTCATAAAGTCCTCATGCCAATAAAAATCTTGGTCTAGAGTTTGAATCAATATTTTGTGTTCCAAATCTTGGAACAAAGATGAAAAATTCTTTGAGTGTAATACCACTTTTTAGGTGTGTGATAAACCTAAGGTGAAAGTGCATTTATGTAACACCTCGTAATTTCTGGGTAATTATTTTAATTAACTAATTCGATAATTAGTGATCCTTAATTAATGAGAATTAATTAATGGGGATAATGAAAAAGTGAATATATTTAATAAAGTTAACGAGTGAGGAGTTAATTTTAGAATTATAACCCGAATGGCGATTTTTAGTGCCCGGTTGAGTCCGGTAAGGTCAAAATAGTAAAAAAGAAGTGTGTACTTACACATATTAGGTATTGGGGTCCAAATTCACACGTGTGAACTTAATAAAGAGAGTTTGGGTCATTTTAATTAGGGCCCAAATCGTGAATAGTATTTTTACCCTAAGATGTGTAAGGGGTTAGGCATCATTAAGTCATAATAGAAGACTAAAGGGAGACAAGAGAGGGAAAGCTAAAGGGAAAGTGAATTTGGACATCTTGAAGAGGTAATTGCAATCCAACTTCATCTTTGAATCCCTAGATCATCTTGGTTAAGACAAGTGTTTTAAATTTTGAGTATTAAATTGTATCTAGTTATTCATATCATAAGAGGTGTAATCAAATTGAATGTTAGGGTTAGTTCTTGCATAAATTGGGGCTTTCTCCTTATAAGGATTATAAATCTATAGATGATTTCATAAATGTTGCATTTGATGAGACTATTAGGGCTAGGATTGTTGTAATGGAGAAAGGGGATTAGGATGAATTGGGGAAAACGTTTCTGCATAAACCTGTTAAAAACAGGGGTTTTAAATTCATCAATGGTGGACTGGGTTTATGTAAAACAAGAGAGATAAGGAATTACCACTATCGTTCGAACGACAGTGTAATTCGTTCGAATGAGATCCACTGTCGTTCGAACGACAGGGCTCTTCGTACGAACGAGATCTGATGATTGTCAGATTTCTGAAATCCCCTGATTCAGCCCCGCTATGTTAGAATTTTATAGTTTCTTCCCTAACTAAAATTGTGAGATTTAATATTTAAATAGGGTTAATTTGGAATTTCTTAACCTTGGGATTATTTGACTAAATTGCATGATATGAGAGATATAAGCTCATGATTTAGTATATTATGATCCTGAAATTTAAAGGTATTAAACTTGATTGTAGAAAATGAAATGGTGGACTAGAAACACTTAATTTCGGGCCGAGAGATAGGGAGTCCGGTTATACATGAAAAGGGGTTACATTACGATAAGGGAAATTAATGTGTAAATAATAAAAATAAGGAAGTCGGGGCGTAGACTTAAATACTTTTGGCTTGAATATGGGCATGATACTCCAATAGCCTAGATCTCTCTCTCTCTCTCTATATATATATATATATATATATATATATATATATATATATATATGTGTGTGTGTGTGTGTGTGTGTGTGTGTGAATTATATATATAGTAAAGCCATACCAATAAATGCTATCATAGGAGGTTGCACGATGAGGGTAAATCCCCTGACTTGAGGAGCAGGACAAGTATAATCCCTAGGCCATAGCATGTGTGACTTAGGGGTCAACCGTTGGTATGAAGCGGACACTTTTGGCGGGAACTATGGTCGCCTCCTATGTATTCGGTGATATCATTGTATATCCGACATATGTGTGAATCTTGAGATATGATACGTATATATAGTGCAAAATTATATACAAGAATTTATATATATACATAGCGTGAAATGTATAAATATTATAACTTGTGGGAATGTTATATGAACTAAAGTGAAAGATCTACGATCCATATAAGTTAATGTGAATAATAACTTAATAAGTAAAATACTATACTCATTTGGGGTGTATTAGTGGGGTAATTATTATAGTATTTGGGAAAGGCTAGTTACGAGGGAAGTGGCTAGGGACATTTGGTTTAATCCGTTGGGCGTGCACATTAGTTGAGGGCGGAGGAGAACTCAAGGGAGTGATCGACACTAATTTAAATATGAAGAGCCTTTGCATATTTACTTCTTGTATTTAAATTCACTTGCTAAATATTTTTAAATGTTTTGGGTTCTAACCCTTGCTATAAAATATTTTCAAAAACGTTTAGGTGTCCTCCCACAAGGGCGACATGCTTAACTCCTTCTTACAGTGCATGTGGTTGCAGTTATGTGGAGTACTGTGGTTTCTTTGATGTAGTCGCTTATCTCATTCTATCTTAGATAGGGATCCTTTCAGTTGTACCTTTGAACTTGTATCTCTATTTTCAGACCTGGCGTGTATTTGTACTCTTATATTTTGGCATGTGTGGATGACTTGTAGTCGACGTTGTTCGACAAACTATTGGATTTACTTTGTGGTCTGTTTTAGTTTTATTCTCGTATTGGATTGGTTGTTGTTTTATCATATTTCTTTGGTTGGATTAATAAGGATAAAATTTGTCATCAGCTTAATGAAATACTAGGTTCTTAGTAATTAATGAATGAACGACAGTGATGCTAAGAATGAACCAAATGAGATTTCTGTTTAATTTGATATAGGACTCATTACACGATATTTTATTATGCGGGGTGCCACAATTTAACAAATAATGGCTTAACTCGAAAAACAATTTGAGATATATGGTAACTAGAAAAAACTCAAGAACAAATTAGAAAGAGATTTGCTCAAGGTATAAAAAGATCTTAAAGTAAACAATTTTACTTCAAAATATTTTTAGATTTCACAAGTATTTAAACTTAAAATATCTCACGAAAATATTAAAGAAAAAAACACGATTTTAAAACTTGAAAGAATACAAGAGTCAACACTAAAAGAATTTTTTATCTTTCAAAGATTTTTCTCTCCTAAAATGATTCTTGTGAAAAGAAAGATTTATTAAAGAATATTTTGTCCCTAAAGAATTCACAAAATCACACTTATATTCCCTCTTAGTAAAAATGAAGACTAAAATACTTACTTTTGCACATAAACTTGCAAGAGAAGTTTGGGAGGACAAATAGGTAAGGAGTAAACTTATATGCAGTAACATGGTGTAAAACTAGAAAAGATATGATCAAATCTGTAAGTCCCAAATCACAGTTTAATTTCATGCAAGTTTTTTTTTTTATCAAAATATACATGTGACAAGATCTATACTCAAGCCTACATCAATTTAGAATTCAGCCATATAATGAAGGAATTATCTCACACCCATTTATATTGGCTCATCAGATTTATTTCTACACCACATAGGACACATATTGCATTTCATTTTCATTGCATATCATGACATTTGTTACGAGTTTTGTTTTTGTGTTTAAAAATGATTTTTAAATAATTTTAAAATATTTTTAAGACAAGTAAAATCAATTAAATTCATATTAAATTGGTTGGTGCAATTAAATTACGAAGAATAGGGTTATAGATTGTAAGAATGACACTTTTGTATAAAAACGTTGATGATACTATTATGAATTTTTACCATATTTTTGGGAATTTCTCTTGATTTATTTTGAACTTAAAAATGTCTTGAAATCAATTTAAAATTTTGATTTAAACATTGTTTTATATTTGTTTTAGTTTTTAATACTTATACGCTTGCCATATATGTATTGTACTATATCTGTGATTTGTATATATACCATATATATACTAACAATAACTCTTAAAATGCATTTTCTAGCCCATTGTTTTGACACACGGTTTTGACTTTGTTGTATCCAGTTGTATTACACTGATTTAAAATGACATTGTTTAAGGGCTATTCCTCACACGATTTTTCTCTAGTTGTTGACAACTTGCTTCCACATGTTAGTATCCTAGGTGGTTGTTTTGTGTTTCTTTAAGATCCGTTGGATTATTTTTTATCTACGGATGGTATCTCTCATTTGTAATCCGTGTGGCCATGTTATGCACCAATCAACACACACCTCACTTGGCTATATATACAGACCATCTGCTATTGATTTTTGAGAGTTGAGAAAAATTAGATTTTCACCGAACCTCTGCCAAATTATTTCTAGAGAGAGATAGAGAAGAGTTCATACACCACACACACACTGAGGAAATTCATTTGTGTTTTCAGTTTGAAGATATAATCTCACTAATAAATTACATCTAAAAACAAACACTAAATTTGTTGTTGATTTGTGTGTTTGATTTTGTTTGAATTTTTTTTTGAAATCTGTTCAAAAATTTTAAAACTCTTTTATTAGGGCTTGCTGTTACTAATACCACACTCTACTGTTCATGGACCCTAATGATTTCACTTTTGTGTATATATTGACATTATTTGTTAAAGTAAAAAATCCTCTCATCTCTTATTTTGTCAGATCTACTATTAAATCTGCTATTTGAGATATTGGATTGTGATATATGTTGTTGTATAACTTATTGGTCGTAGTATAACACACGGGAATCACACACTCTATCACTTTTCGAGTATTGTTTGATTTCTATAGTGCGAAAACTATTTGCATTTTTGTTACTGTCTGTTTTGTGGACTTCTGTTTAGATCTGTTAGATCTTGACATAATCTGTTTTTAATATATCAGTTTTTGTTGGTTTGGTTTTGTCAAGAAAACGTAGTGTGACTGTTCTATGTTCGTTTTAGTGTTTTCTTACACCTCACACATGGTTGTAAACGATCAGTTAATGATCTTTTTAGAACTTGTTTTTGTGTTTGTTTGAGCATGTAATCACGCAGAAAATGCGTTTGTATATAATATATTTTATCCTTGATTCTGAGTTCATATTTTTTTAAAACGTTCTGTTTTAAATCACAATAAAGCAAGGTTGATCTTAATCATGTTCATATTTGCTAAATAGGTTTAGAGATTTAAACTTAAGAATTTTATAGGACTTAGTTTTAAAGAACTGTCACCGTGACTGTCCTTGGATCCCTTCTTGATCCTTATATCAAAACTGTTAAAATGAACCTTAAACCTTTGGAGTGAACCAAGAACTTTAGACTGCTAAACTGTTTAAAACCTATTGGACTAAACTGAAAAATTAATTGTTAAAATAGACTTACTAGGTTGTTAGATTAATTTTGATTCAATTTGAATATATATTGGAAAACAATCTGCCTTTTGAGTGTTTATTTGACTTATACATATATTGCTATACACATCCTTGTTAGTCAAATATTCCCGTTTATATATATATATATATATATATATATGTTCTCCGTCTTAGAGATATATTGTTTAATGTTGTGTGTTTGCATAATATTTTACTTAAGTGATTTCAGGAGTGCTTACATCTCATATCACTTACCATTATTCACTCACTTTGTACACATACTAACATAGGCACATATATTGGTGTACATATTTGAACAAGTCTAGTGTTAAAGATTTAAAAAGAAAAGAATGTTTTCTAAAACTGATTTAAGGTCAAGAAGACTTGACTTTAAGAGACATAAGACTTGCGAAGATATATATGATATATAATCTGTTGCATTAGCTTTCAGTTTGTAAATAAGGATGAGCGTTTCATACAGAATAACGCACGTCACAAACACTGCACTAATACATGTCACTATTAGAATCAATAGGCACTGACCTGACCTGCACTGAGGAAGCTAGAAAAGCTGACAAGTGAAGAAGACAAAGTACATAAGAAAAATTAAAGTTGAGATTCAGAAAAGCAACCATTGTAGAGGCTTGGTATAGGTAATAGTTGTTTTCTATCTAGTTTAATTTGTGTTTTGTTGTATATTTGTAAATCATTCCGTATTGATTTTCTTTAGTGGACTTTGGTAGATTAGGTGACCCTAGAGGGTTCGTCGTTTTTCCCAGGGGAAGGGTTTTGCGACGTAAAATAAATCACTGCTTGCTATTAATTCTGCATATATCACCTAAGACAAAAAGGTAAGATTTAAATCTAGAAACTCGCCTAAATAAATTGAATTAGTTATTATTTTCTTAATCATCTGGTCTAATCAAGATAATAATTAGGACTCTAATTAACTTGCCAAACATTATTCAGTTTGTAGTATAGTTAAAAATTTAAGAAAAGTTTGAATTAGTACACCTTGGATAATCTAAAAAAACTCGTAGGTAGTTCGGGTTTATTGGACATTACTTTACTTCCGCACTAGAGACAATTGCGTCTTTAGTCTCCCGCTCAAAAAGATCCAAGGGCTAAGAATTTTGCTTAATATATAAGTTAAATTTTATAGCAAATATACAATACAAGGTTGCTTTTGAAATATGAAAACAATTGTTGGTTTTACAAATGAATGCATACAAAAAATGCAAATAGAAATGGCACATGGGGCTCTCACTCTGTCACCAGTAACTATCAAATAAGGTACATCTAGCAGTTATCTAACTGTCATAAACTAATGAACTTAGACAGATGTTAAACACTCGTTAAGAATTGATCCTAGTTGAGATGTTAATCTAAGGGTTTAAAGAACATATACTAAATGAATCCTCTCAATCCAACGGTCATAATCCTACAGATGGAATCCATTAGAATCGAAAACCTTCTCAATCCAAAGGCTAAAAATTCTTTTGACAAGATTCTCATAAAATGATATAATCTAACTTCTAAACAAAGGCTAATATGAAATGATAACAATTGAATTAATGACAAATGAAAACCGCTAACGAAAGTACCTAATTGGTACAACTAGTCGAAACAATTGGTATAATTCGATTGCCTATGAAGGAATCTTATTGGACAGTCAAATAGTCACATGGATCGAGATATTAAGATTCATACACACCACAAGATTAATACTCTATCAATGGTTCTAAAAGCATATGATTTATATGAGTAGCAAAAACACAAATTGTGTTTCTTAAATTAAGTGTGCATAAAATGACATTTTTACTAAACAAAACATTATTTAAAAATCATTTTAAATTCAAAATAAATTATGAAAATTATTTTATAAAATAGGAAATTAAACAAAAATTAATCTAATCTCACTTTAAAAAAATTATTGTAGATATATTATCAAATAATTGTATATGAGATGCATGAGTGCCTAAAATGTGTAAATGTGCAAAAGTGAATTTTTTAATTCCACTTGGTGTTTTACCTTTTACCTTTACTCAGATATGAATGTTGGTGGAGTTTTTAGGCTCGAGTCTTAAAGATTGAGAAGTCTCAGAAACTTGTGATGATGTACCGAACATGAGCGGTCACAAACTAAAAATATGTTTTGGAAAAATATCCAAACTAGTTGAAACTTTAACTAGGTAGACTCAAGCAAAACCTAGGAGTTAACTATTGATGGTGTTTTAAGATCTTTAGTTTTCACAAGTATCAAGAATGATGTCCACAATCCAGTGCAAAAAGTAACTTTTGTACTAGGAAGACACATATTACTGGAGCATCGTTGCAGTGAACATATCTCGTTGTGGCGAATATAAAGCAATGATACAAAGAAAGTCAAAGAAGAGAAACTTTGGAACATGACGCGGCCAGCGAAACACTTTTGCTGCAACGAGAAAAAGTCTCGTTGTGGCGAAGGTGCTTCAACAGACCTTAGTAGCCACTTTATAAAATGCAAAGGATGAGATTTTTAAAACAGTTTTATTAGCATTTCATAAACAAGTTGAAAAATCCATATCAACACATAAACACACACTAAAAGTATTTTATAGAAAAAATAATTTTTGTGAGAAAAATGTGCACGAATCTACGTGTTCGCCTACCTTCCTAATAGTGATATAAAAAGTATATGCGTGAAGGTGAGGATATCGTTGAATATTTTCATGAAGCTTTGACGAAATTACCTCAAAGACAACACTTAAAGTATATTTTGGTCAGTGGAACAAAATAATCTAGTCCTATTAGGTCATATGATTCTAATGCATATTGTTACCAATAATATAATTAAGGAATCAACAATGAGATAGTGGGTTCCCCACAACCTAACAATAAAGTGGTGTCTAGAAAAACAATGTGCATTCAAGCTATCCAAAGATAATTTTATCCATTGTCTACCTATAATTAGCATTGATGACACCTACTTGCATTATAAATATATAGGTGAGATGTTGATTTCCATGAGCTTATGAGGTACTAGGTAGGTAAATTCACTCACATTGGGCATATTCACCAGAGAGGATACCAATAACTAGAATTGGTTCTTATACCACGTAAAGACTCAAATTATTATAGAGTAACAACATATGTGTTTGATTTCAGATTGACATGCAAGAATCAAGGATGATGTGTAGGAGTAACAACATTTGTATGGTTAAAACGAAGGGGAGAACAGGCAGTATTGGTACTCCCAACGCCACGTCCACAATAACTTTTATGATGAAAATCATAACAGTGGATTGAAGAGATTTTTATGGCTTAATGGACGCACATAATAAGTGACAATATTTAATAAGGTTATGTCCAAGATTAAGAAAATTAACGAGGCTTCCCACTCTTATCTATCCAAAATCCCTAAAGAGAAGTGGGAACTTTATCACAACATAGGCTACTTGTGACACCCGACCTAACTAAATACCGGGTGATCAGGCCTTTATTAAATTAAAAATAAGGTTCCGATTTGGTTCATTCTTAGCATCATTGTTGAAAACTTTTTAAACTTTACTAACCACCTAGTATTCAAAAAGAAGGTGACAATTTTATCTTTTTATTTAAACAAAGGCCATATGTGGAAACATAATAAAACTAAACCATCGATGCAATAAAATAAGGATCTGAATCAACATTGAAATAAACTAATACCGAATAAAACCTCAGTTCGAAAAGTCCAATATAAAATCTAAAATAAAGTCTAACTAACATAAATGAAATAACTGAGGGCAACATGCATGAATGGAATATTGAATTGCACCCTACACAAGGAATGAAGTAATTAAAGTGTCTACATCCAAATCCTGCAACCATCCACAAGTGTTATAGCTATGCATCCCTGGAACATATCATCCTTCTTTGTGTCCCTGTGGTTGCACACCTAAAACGTTTTGGAAAATATTTTGCAATAATAGGTCAGAGCCCAAGTAAAAACATTTTGAAAACATAGCAAGTATTTAAATTGCAGTTTGAATAACTAGTTATTTGATACGCATGTTAGGCTGCATACACTCGGTTGAGTTTCTCACCTCTCATCTATAGTGCGTACCTAATGTCCCACCTAGCCAATCTACCCAATATAACTAGGTCTCCAACATCTAATTAAACATCTACCAGTCTATCTCTCCCATACGACCCATATAGTATGCTATAATATACTCTTAATTATAACTAAGTGCTTAGTTAAGATTCTCCTTAATTTACCCCATACCGCCCATACAATACGAACCGAGCAACTAGTAATTAACATTACTTTTAACATTTTAAGTGCTCCCACTTACATTATCTTTAGATACTCACTATCTAACTTGTCTACTAACCAACCTTAGGTAGAGTCAACATTGTTTTATATACCTTAATTAGTATTTTGTAATACCCCGTATTTTTATGCTTTCTAAATTCGGGGATTTATTAAATTTAATGTGAGCTATTAATTTAATATAAATCCGGAAATTAATTATTTTTAATTACTAACATGATGAGAGTTAGTAATCATTGGAAACTTGTTGAATATTACTAATGAGTATAGTAATATAATATTGGTACTATTAAATGTCACGAGTGAATAAAATGATAATTTTGGAAATTTGAGTCGGGACGCGCCCGTGTCGCGTCGGGACTAAATATTGATTAATAAAAGTGAATAAATTATAAGTCGCCCATATGGTCATTTCGAGTGCGCCAAAGTGTCCGAAAGGATCGAGATAGTCAACAATATGTACCCGGGGGTTTAGTTTGGGTCTCGGGGCATTTTTAGGCCTATTTAGCACCCCGGGAGGGCGTTTTGGACATTTCGTAATTCTGGGTAATCAAACCCACTAAAATTACAAGGTTATATCAGATGCTTAGGGTTATCTTCTAGGGTTAACACAACCAAAGACAAGTGACGGCCATAGGATAGGGAAAGAGAGAGCTTGCCAAGGAATTCTAGGCCGAAAACTCCTTCGTTTGCGCCGCCGTTGCCGCTAAACGATAGATCACATTGCAAGGATCATAACCACACTGATTTAAGCACAAATCAGAGACCAAATATTTCTAGGCAAGTATTTATCTTGCTTAATTTTGTTAATGCATCATTCATGTTAGTCTAGGGTTGGTTAGGATGAGTTTCATAGAAGAAAGCCCATGTTGGAGATAGGGAAATTGCATGTAGTAATGATATAAATGATAATCTGGAAATCCCATGTAGAGGTTGAACCACGGATTTATGATGGATTAGAAGTAGAAATTTTGGAAAAAGGTTGATTAGAACAAAGTTAAAGAAATTTCTAAGGTTCATGAGATTTATATAAGTTTTGGCCCTTTAATTCATGGATATTGATGAAAATTCACATGCTTTATGTAGAAGAATGCTAGTTTGGGTTTATAATGGTTGTAGTACAAATTTCTGGGAGTTTGGGTGTTAAAAATATGGATTTGGATGAGGTTGGATGATAAAACCTGTAACTGAATTTCTGCAGAATTAGCCATACTTTCTTGATCGATCGATCAATCATAGATCATCGTTCGATTCATGGTTTGATCGATCGAACACCTTCCCTCGATCGATCGACCCCTCCTGGCAGACTTATATTTCCCCTCGTAAATAGGTGAATTCAATTTAAATGAGGAATAATCCTTGGGCATCCTTAATAAAATATTTTGGGAGATAAGAAGACCAGTAGGACTTATTGATAATATGGAATCTTTAATGTAAGACGAGATTTACATTTTTCGGGGATGTTTACATATGAGGGAAAATGGAACTATGTATATAAGGGGGAGACGAGTAAGATAGTTACGTTGGAAAATAAATGAGTACCTACTGAAATTTCACTTGGGAGTATAGAAATTCACGAGTGTCACTTGATAAGTTGAAATAATCCCATAAATTAAGATAAGAGGCAACCGTTATACGTGATAACTAAATAACGAGAAATAAGGAAAAATGGCATAACTATGGGTTATGAGATGTATCTAAATTTGATATGGAAATAGTAGTATATTTATATGACTGTGTTTATGCATATAATATATACGTGTGAAAATCATGCCCGTGCTACTTGCTATCCCTGAGGTTACTGTGCTAGGAAAGTCTTATCTCGATGGGACCTTTATGGGGGATATTGACTCGTACCTTAGAAGATAGAAATCCTTCAGTACAGGCTATCGAATCGATAGTTCAGACGGTCCTAAGAGACGTGAGGGCATGTGCTGACCTCTTAGAGACCTGGAATCTATGCTTCGCCTCAATATTGTTTGTGTTTGTGTTAGTACAGTTCGAGAGGGATTCCGAACTTGTATTTCCCTTAGTACGAGTGATACGGGGACTGGATAGCAGAGTATGCCCGCACCATAATTATTATGTGGGCTGCCGCTAGAATATATATATATTATATGAGTATTTAATATATATATATATATTAAATTTTGGAATTTGGGAACTACCTACTGTGTTTATGGTAAGTAAGATATGAATAATTATTTCAATTTGGGAATAAGTGTTTGAAAAGTTCAATATATTGCTGAGAGACTTTATTAGTAAATAAGGTTAAATGAGAACTATGTTGTTAAATGAAATGAACCTCTTAAACAATTGAATTTGTCAGATTAATATCTTACGAGCGACATAAGGTAAGATAAGTTAAACCATTGGGAATGTTAGTACGATAGGCGTGCACATTAAAAGAGAGGAGAGAATTTCTCAAGGGAGTGTCGCACTAATATGTTGCATTTCCCAGTAAACATTTTAAATACTTGGTAAACAAATTTTAAATCATTTTTACAATCGGGCTCTGACCCGTTTCCATTTTATTTTGTCTCTTGTATATATATGTATATATTACAGGTGCCCAGCCACAAGGGCATCTTGCATAGGATCCTTTGGAAGGAACGTGCTGCAGCTTAGGTAGGAGTTGCAGGTCTCTTACTTAGACGACCTCATTTCTGAATTCCACTCCTAGCATTTATTTTATCAGTTGGGCATGTGTCGCCCTTTTTCATTATTCAGTTGTTTTGTTGGATATTGTAATTCATTTATTTCCAGTATTTACACTTTGGATTTTTATTACTGTCGGGATGTTTTCCTTTAAGTTTTAATGTTGGGATTTTTTGTTTAATGCTTAATTCTTTGGGATTATAAGTTACAGGATAATTGTTGTGTGATCCCTTAAATTGTAAATTATGTAAAGTTTGAAATATTGGTTGATAAAATAAAACTTGGAAAGTAATATCTAAAAATGGTTTTGACACTTAGCTTAATTATTTAGGGTGTTTTAATTGGAAAAGTTACTTTTACGACAGTGATGCTAAGAATGAACCAACTGTTCACCTTGATTTTAATTTAATAAAGGAGTGATCGCCTGGTATTTAATTAGGCGGGGTGTCACAGGTGGTATCAGAGCATCAGGTTCTAGTGTCCTTAGGATCCGTACAGCTTATTTCGCTTTCAGCTTAATGTTTTTGTTATAGAGCCCTATTTTAGGATTGTTGTATTCTTGCTTTTACGATTACGTCTTCAGCTATTTGAGATTTGATAATAACTGTAAGACTAATAAATTTCTTCACGTTTTAGATGCCTTAGAGACGTGCACTAAAGGATATCCGTGCCCAAGCCGAGCAGCCAGCAGCTCCGGCTCAGCGAACGATGAATGCTAATGAGGTAGCCGCTATTGTTGCTCATGCGGTGAATGCCGCGTTGGCGGTAGTACAACAGGCTCCACCCCAGATTCAGGCAGTGGTGCCAGTACCTTTACAGTTTCCATCAGCATGGGAGCGGGTTAGGGATGCCTTTTAGAAGGCCCATCCCCCTGAGTTCTCGGGTAGTTCAGATATCATCATCGTGAGCCAATGGAAGAAAGATATCCAGAGGCATCTTCCTATGTATGAGTGCATGGATGTGCATAAATAGTTGTTGGCCTCATTTAAGATAGTGGGGGCCGCTTTGCAGTGGTGGGAGTCCACCACCACCTTGGAGGAGAGGGATATTATTCCGATTCAGTCATTCTAGGAGCGATTTGACCGCAAGTATTTTCCATTCTCCGTGCAAACTGAGATGAGGCGAAAGTTACTGAACTTGAAGCAGGAAAATTCCACTGTTGCTGAGTTTCAAGAGGTCACAAGACTTCTCACTATAGTGCTAGATGAGGCACCCACTGAGGGTAAGAAGATACTATTGTTTGTGGACGGGTTAGCTTGGAGGATCCATCAACACCTTATAGGGAATCTGTCTCTGAGTACCTTCACAGATGTACTCAATGCTGCTTTACTACACTTCCAGGATCATCGCTTCCATCTGCAGGGGAGAAAACGGGCAGGAGAGTCCGGCCAGCAGGGCAGGACAGGGGGTAGTGGCACTATTAGAGCACCGACATATCAGGGGCAGACTCGTCTGCATGAGCAGAGTTCCCATCAGGGGGACCCTGCCAAACGGTTTCGATCAGGTGATTCCAAGCAGGGATTTAGGGGATTTAGGCACGGTCAGCAGGGCCATCCTAATCAGCAAGGCCAATATTGCCAGTAGCAGGGTCAGCAGCAAGGCCAATAGGGCAAACAGCTTTTTCATTAGGGCCAGTGGAGGGACGGTAACGGCCAACAGGGCCGTGGTCAGCAGGGTCAGAGGGGAGGTAATTTCAGAGGCCGATGTTTTGTGTGCGACAAGAATGGCCATAAGAGCCAGGATTATCCAGAGGGTGATAGGGCCCCACAGCAGCAGGGTGCCCGTAATGAGCCACATAGGCCACTTTTTCCAGCCGCCCTCCCAGCACCAGCTCAGGTACCAGCCCTACCGGCCATTCCATCCCTCTAGTGCAGCAGAGGCAGTTACAGTATGGACGTGTCTATAATGTCCACCAGGCAGCAGCTCCACAGGCACCGCCCGCGATTAAGGGTATGTTTCCTATCCATGGTATTATGGGTTAGGTTTTATTTGATACTGGGGCGACGCACTGTTTTATAGCTACCCATTTTGCGAAAGCCTTAGGGTTATTAGCCACAACAGAGAGCACTGTGATGTGTGTAGACTCACCATTGGGAAATGGATCGCTAATTTTCTTTATATGCCGGGGAGTGGGGGTAGACATTGGTAGCTTGGTATTACCCGCAGACATGTTAGTCTTAGATATGCATGAGCATGACATTATTATTAGTATGGATTGGCTCGCAGCCTACTGAGCCATGATAGATTATTTCGGTGGGAGTATTGTCTTTGCCATTTCGGGGCAAGAGATGTTTGCAGTGGCGATGCCTCACCCGGAGGGAGGCTCGACCGCTCATTTGTATTACATAGAATAGGATACCTCTAAGGAGGTTGTGATTCCCTTAGACTTGATCCCGGTTGTTCGTGAGTATTCCGATGTGTTTCAGGAGATACCAGGCCTACCCCCCAGTCGAGAGATAGACTTTATCATAGATTTATTACCGAATACTCGACCTATAGCACGCGCTCCATACCGTATGGCTCCGACGGAGATGCGAGAGTTACGAGATCAGATAAAGCAACTGTTAGGTCAGGGCTTCATTCGCAGGAGTACCTCACCTTGGGGCGCTCCAGTTTTGTTTGTGAAAAAGAGAGATGGTTCACTGAGGCTATGTGTGGACTACTGGGAGATGAACAAAGTCAAAATACGAAACAAGTATCCATTTCCTCGAATCGATGATCTGTTCGACCATATTAGGGGAGCAACTTTCTTTTCGAAGATATATCTGAGGTCAAGGTACCATCAGCTACGTATTAGGGAGCAGGATGTTTCAAAGACTGCTTTCTTGACGAGATATGGGTCCTATGAGTTCAGAGTGATGCCATTTGGACTCACAAATGCTCCAGCCGTATTCATGGACTTGAAGAACCGAGTGTTCAGAGAGTTATTGGATCAGTTTGTCATCGTTTTCATAGATGACATTCTGATATATTAACACTCCGAGGAGGATCATGCCAAGCACTTGAGGCAGGTTCTTCAGACTCTATGAGAGCATCAACTCTATGTTAAGTATGAGAAGTACGAGTTCTGGTTGCAGAAAGTAAAATTCTTGGGGCATGTTGTTTCTGAACAGGGGATAGCAGTTGACCCGAGTAAAGTGTCAGCGATGAGGAAATGGGGACAGCCCATGACACCGACAGAAGTACGTAGTTTCTTGGGATTAGTCGAATACTACAGGAGATTCATTAGGGGTTTCTCCAAAATAGAGGGTTCATTAACGAACCTGACTTGCAAGGGGGTGCCATATGTTTGGGATGATGCTTGTCAATTGGCGTTCGACAAGATGAAAGACAAGCTCACTTCAGCACCGGTCCTTACTTTTCCTAAGTCGGGCGTGGAGTACCTGGTTTACACCGATGCTTATTTACGGGGACTTGGGGGAGTACTTCAGTAGGAGGAGAAGGCTATAGCTTTTGCCTCCCATAAGCTTAAGCCGCACGAGAAGAATTACCCCACACACGACCTAGAGTTGGCAGCGGTCATTTTTGCATTGAGGATTTGGAGGCACTATTTATTGGGAGAGAAAATTTGCTTGTTTATAGACCACAAGTCACTGCAGTACATGTTCACTCAGTGAGAGCTGAATATGCGTCAGCGCAGGTGGTTAGAGTTTGTGAAGGACTATCAGTTCGACATACAGTACCATTCAGGGAAGGCCAACGTAGTTGCTGATGCGTTGAGCCGTAGACTGGTAGACGATGTAGCGGACGTCTGGAAAGCAAAGTGGAAAGAGTTAGGTCACCAGAATGTAGTAGCCCATTCCTTCATATCTGTCATGACAGTGACACCCGAGATCGTTACGAGGGTGATACAGGCACAGACCGCAGACCCATTTTGCTAGGAGCAGATTGTACGACTCTTAGCTGAGGGTGCCCAGTCTTATTCTGTTAGTTCTGATGGGGGTTTGAGGTTTAATGGGAGATTGGTGGTACCATAAGGAGCATACTTACGTCATGTAGTGATGACCCAGTCTCACGGGTCCCGATTTGCGGTACATCCTGGAGGAGATAAGATGTACCAGGATATGAGGCGGCAATACTGGTGGAGTGGAATGAAAAAGGACATTGCAGAGTTCATGTCCAAATGTTCTACCTACCAGCTGGTAAAGGTGGACCATCAGAAACCGTCAGGGTTGCTTCAGCCATTGGAAATACCCGCATGGAAGTGGGAGAGTATTTCCATGGATTTTATCACAGGGTTGCCTACATCACAGCGGGGCCATGATTCCATCTGGGTGATTATGGACCGTTTGACCAAGGTGGCTCATTTTCTACCGGTGCGGACAAACTATACCACGGGTCAGTATGCTCAGTTGTTCATTGCTGAGATTGTCAGATTACATGGGGTGCCCCTGAATATTGTGTCAGATAGAGACAAGATTTTCGTGTCGCATTTCTGGGAGAGCTTTAAGGAGGCTATGGGTAAAGAGTTGAGGTTGAGTTCATCTTATCACCCACAGACAGATGGAAAAATAGAGCGTACTAATCAGATGTTGGAGGATATGCTACGCATGTGTGTCCTTGACTTTGGATGAGGTTGGGAGCCACATCTTCCACTGGTAGAGTTCGCTTATAATAACTGTTATCAGTTCACGATTGACATGGCTCCATTCGAGGCTTTGTATGGCAGACCTTGTCGTTCCCCAACGTGTTGGCTAGAGCTGGGGGATAACAAGTTGCTCAGACCATAGATGATTCAGGAAACCTCCGTGAGGATTGAGATTATCAGGAGTCGCATTCGAGTAGCCCAGGATAGGCAGAAAAGCTATACCGATGCGAAACGGTTCTTTCGGGAATTTAATGTTGGGGACCAAGTTTTACTACGTGTATCTCCTATGAAAGGAATGATGAGGTTCGAGAAGAAAGGGAAATTGGCCCCGAGGTACGTGGGACCATTTCCAATTATCGAGAGGGTTGGGTCGATAGCATATAGATTGGGACTGCCAGAGCGTCTACATCGCATCCACGATGTATTCCACATCTTGTCATTGAGACGATACCTCCGGGATGATATGGCCCACACCCACATCGCGATAGAGGAGATAGACTTACAGCCTGACAGCTCTTACGAGGAGAGACCAGTGGCTATCCTAGACCATAGCGGGAGGAGATTGAGGTCGAAGGTAGTTCCACTTGTACGAGTCCAGTGGGAGCATCATAATGTGGATGAATCCACCTGGGAGCGCGAGGCAGATATGCGTGAGAGATACCCAGATTTATTCTTACCAGGTATGCCTTATTTTCTGAATTTCAGGATGAAATTCTATTATTATGGGGGAAGTATGTAATACCCCGTATTTTTATGCTTTCTAAATTTGGGGATTTATTAAATTTAATGTGAGTTATTAATTTAATATAAATCCATAAATTAATTATTTTTAATTACTAACGTGACGAGAGTTAGTAATCATTGGAAACTTGTTGAATATTACTAATGAGTATAGTAATATAATATTGGTACTATTAAATGTCACGAGTGAATAAAATGAAAATTTTGGAAATTTGAGTTGGGACGCGCCCGTGTCGCGTTGGGACTAAATATTGATTAATAAAAGTGAATAAATTATAAGTCACCCATATGGTCATTTCGAGTGCGCCAAAGTGTCCGAAAGGATCGAAATAGTCAAAAATATGTACCCGGGGGTTTAGTTTGGGTCTCGGGGCATTTTTAGGCCTATTTAGCACCCCGGGAGGGCGTTTTGGACATTTCGTAATTTTGGGTAATCAAACCCACGAAAATTACAAGGTTATATCAGATGCTTAGGGTTATCTTCTAGGGTTAACACAGCCAAAGACAAGTGATGGCCATAGGAGAGGGAAAGAGAGAGCTTGCCAAGGAATTCTAGGCCGAAAACTCCTCCGTTTGCGCCGCCGTTGCCGCCAAACGATAGATCACGTCGCAAGGATCATAACCACACTGATTTCAGCACAAATTAGAGACCAAATATTTCCAGGAAATTATTTATCTTGCTTAATTTCGTTAATGCATCATTCATGTTAGTCTAGGGTTGATTAGGATGAGTTTCATAGAAGAAAATCCATGTTGGAGATAGGAAAATTGCATGTAGTAATGATATAAATGATAATCTGGAAATCCCCTTCATATGTAGAGGTTGAACCACGGATTTATGATGGATTAGAAGTAGAAATTCTATAAAAAGGTTGATTAGAACAAAGTTAAAGAAATTTCTAGGGTCCATGAGATTTATATAAGTTTTGGCCCTTTAATTCATGGATATTGATGAAAATTCACATGCTTTACGTAGAAGATTGCTAGTTTGGGTTTATAATGGTCGTAGTACAATTTTCTGGGAGTTTCGGTGTTAAAAATCTGGATTTGGATGAGGTTGGATGATAGAACCCGTAACTGGATTTCTGCAGAATTAGCCATACCTGCTTGATCGATCGATCGATGGTTCTCGATTCGCAATTTTTTTTTGGTCTGTGAATTATTAAGACGTGTAATATTTATAAGTTTGTATATATATTTGTTTATTAACAACGTTTTCGATTCGCAATTTGTGATTTTTTTTATTGTTTTGCCAATAATAAATATTTGTAACACCTCGTACGCGTCCAACGTTACACGTAGCAACCGACGGTGCACTCACAGGACCCCCAATTTTAGGATTGGACCAAAAAAAAAATATTTTTTTAAATTATAGTTAAATATGGTCATGGACTTTGTCCATGACTATTTTTATTTTTTTCGTCGCGCATAAAAATGGTCACGGCCAAAGTCTGCGACCATTTTATTTTTATTTTTTTGTCACGGTTGTGGGTCACGGATGAGGGCCGCGACCAATTTTTTTTAATTTTTTTTGTCACAGTCGTGGGTCGTGGACTTTAGCCGTGACCAATTTGTCACGGTTGTGGGTCACGGATGAAGGCTGCGACCATTTTTATTTTTATTTTTTTGTCACGGACGTGGGTCGCGGACTTTGGCCCCGACCAATTTGTCACGGTTGTGGGTTACAGATGAGGGCCGCGACCCGTCACGGTATGGGTCACGGACCAAGTCCGCGACCATCTGTCGTGACCCCTCTCGTCCGTGATCATTTTTTGGTCACGGACTTGGGCCGCGACCCACGAAAAATTGATGAAAATGGTCACGCCCGAAATGGTAACGGCCCAAGTCCGCGACCCACAGCTTTGGTCAGGGATTTTGGCCGTGACCAATCTCCATTTTTGGTGTAGTGACAGTCTTATCTCGATGGGACCTTTATGGGGGATATTGACTCATACCCTAGAAGATAGAAATCCTTCGGTACAGGCTATCGAATCGATAGTTCAGACGGTCCTAAGAGGCGTGAGGGCATGTGCTGACCTTTTGGAGACCTGGAATCTACGCTTCGCCTCAATATTGTTTGTGTTTGTGTTAGTACAGTTCGAGAGTGATTCCAAACTTGTATTTCCCTTAGTACGAGTGATACGGGGACTGGATAGCAGAGTATGCCCTCACCATAATTATTATGTGGGGTGCCGTTAGAATATATATATATTATATGAGTATTTAATATATATATATTAAATTCTGGAATTTGGAAACTACCTACTGTGTTTATGGTAAGTAAGATATGAATAATTATTTCAATTTGGCAATAAGTGTTTGAAAAGCATAATATATTGCTGAGAGACTTTATTAATAAATAAGGTTAAATGAGAACTATGTTGTTAAATGAAATGAACCTCTTAAACAGTTGAATTTGTCAGATTAAAATCTTACGAGAGACATAAGGTAAGATAAGTTAAACTGTTGGGAAGGTTAGTACGATAGGCATGCACATTAGAAGAGAGGTGATAATTTTTCAAGGGAGTGTCGCACTAATATGTTGTTGCATTGACTAGTAAACATTTTAAATACTTGTTAAACAAATTTTAAATCTTTTTTACAATCGGGATCTGACCCGTTTCCATTTTCTTTTCTCTCTTGTATATATATGTATATATTACAGGTGCCCAGCCACATGGGCGTCTTGCATAGGATCCTTCGGAAGGAACATGCTTCAGCTTAGGTGGGAGTTGCAGGCCTCTTACTTAGATGACCTCATTTCTTGATTCCAATCCTAGCATTTATTTTATCAGTTGGGCATGTGTCGCCCTTTTTCATTATTCAGTTGTTTTGTTTGATATTGTAATTCATTTATTTCTAGTATTTACACTTTGGATTTTTATTACTGTCGGGATGTTTTCCTTTAAGTTTTAATGTTGGGATTTATTTGTTGAATGTTTAATTCTTTGGGATTATAAGTTACATGATAATTGTTGTGTGATCCTTTAAATTGTGAATTATGTAAAGTTTTAAATATTGGTTTATAAAATAAAATTTGGAAAGTAATGTCTAAAAATGGTTTTGACACTTAGCTTAATTATTTAGGGTGTTTAAATTGGAAAAGTTACTTTTACGACAGTGATGCTAAGAATGAACGAACTGTTCACATTGATTTTAATTTAATGAAGCAGTGATCTCCCGATATTTAATTAGGTGGGGTGTCACATCTTTCTACTAGTACACATAAGTGGATTCAATATTGGTTAGATACTCTCTATCTAGTCTCACTACTATCATACATAAGTAGGGTAAAGCACCCAAGTATGTATATATATATAACTCATAGCATCCATCGGGCTATCCACCGATATGCACAATTGTGTACTCTGCTATCAAGTCCATGTACCTCTCGAACTAATAAAGGACCATCGGTTCAGAATGTCCTCTCGAACCATCAATTAAATCACACATATTGGAGTCGAACATAGTGCTAAGTCTTTGGGGATGTACACATACCTAACATACCGAAATGACCTGCCGACTTCACTATTCATCTCACATAGCTATCCACTAAAATCACTATATTCTGAGGCACAAATTCACACCTTAATGGAATCGTCAATTTCATAACTATTCCTTATGTTTTTGCGATTTCTCAATTTCATAACTCTCTCAAAACTTCATGAAACATCACCAAATCTTACACCAACATGTCTAATCATTATATAAACATATAAGAATGATTTAACGTAAAATTCTCATAATTACATTACGAATTCAAATCAAGATCCGATTATCTTCCAAAAATACATCAAACCATAGTTTCTCGTGTCCTTCACATAATTTAATCAAGAACCTAGACTAATTTCATCTTAATCATAATCGACCCTCTGATTTCGTGATACTAACATCAAGGAATATATCTACATGCAATTACTACTTCAATTCATTGATAAAACCCTCCCAAAGTCATATTTAATCTCCCGAAAACATGAAATCAAACCTTATTTTACATGGGTATTATAACATGCCTAATATATAAATGCAAGATAAATTCTTGGTTCTCAAAAGCATGTCTAAAATTCATTGGTCTGATTTTATGGTTGTTCTCCCTCACTCCGATCTCGATTATGTTGCATTCGGGGCGAAAAATGTTGTGGGAAGCTTGGTTCTCTCCTCCTCTTCCTCTATTGTGGCCTCTCTTCCTTTAGATTTGTGTTAACCCTAGTTCCCTTTATCTAATGGCAGATATAAACTTAATATTTTCAGAGTTCTCTATACCTCAAACTCCCGAAAGATCGAAATTCCCTTAAACGGTGCCCTGTTGGTCCAAAATCAACCCAGGACACAAAGAATACACCCGGATATAATTTTTCGACTATTTCGACCCATATGGAACCATCCGTGACATCGAAATCACCATTCGAGTCACTTTATAAAATCATCTTATTTCCACCTCAAAATACGACACGCGTGAAAATAAACTTAAACCAAATTAATTTAAATCTAAATCACCATATTAAATAATTTCTCCCAATTAAATAAATTCTGAAATCACCAATTTTGTAAATTTTCAATATTCTCCAAAATACAGGGTGTTACATACTCCCCCCTATAAAGGAATTTCGTCCTTGAAATTCGGATAAGTCTAGTACTCCAAGGTTTCTACGCTACCTAAATCATCCATTTATCAGACCCCTGCATACTCTTCTACTATCCCCTAATCGTGGATAATATTAACATAATTCAACTACTCAAGGCACCCATACACCCTCTACTGGTGCATAACAGCACAAATGTTACGTGGCTCCACTAGCCTCAAATATAACATTGTTATTATTCCTCAGATATAACTGTAGAAATGAATAATACTCGTGGTACTAAACCCATGTCCTAATGGACAAACATCTCCCCACTTTCAACGTTGCCCTAAGTTTCATGCGTGGGATGTTTCACAAAGAAAAATCCAAACAAGGAACCTCCCCGATACATTTCTACCTAACATTATCGGTCGTCGAGATCCATCAAGCCATCAGTCCATCATACGTACCGTCAAATATCCGTCTTTTGACATAAAAGTATACTCGTCCACTCTCATGCTACACAAGACAACATATATCACAACTCTCTTACTATCACTAGTTTCTTAGCGCTAATAAGTCACGAGCTATATCTCTCCGCTTGATAATAAGCCAGTCTACCTTTAATTACACCAGTAACCGTCCCTACGCACCGGGATGAATTATAACTAGACAACATGCAGAGATAAGTCTACTACACAATATATTATGACACACACACACACACACACACACACACACACACACACACACACATATATATATATATATATATATATATATATATATATATATGCTCAACCCTCTTTCAGGTGGTACCTAGCAAAACAAATCATACACTAGGACAATGAACACGAGATATCACTTCCATAATCTACGATCGCTCAACGCATTGCTAACCAATCAAATCTCAAAAAGTATTCTAATTTATTATCATAGCTCTCGAAAGTAGTAAATTCACACATAATGCAATAGTCCTTTGTATCCGCTCTCTTCCACAGTCGATACGAAAAGTCCCGCTACTCCAGGGTAAGTAATTATGTATACCAAATAAGGATATTTTGACCATGTACCCACTAAATTCGACCCTCTCTCGTGAGTTCTAGTGATAATTTTCATATATAGTGACGCACCTATGTCACCTAAACAAGCCCCATACTCATAAGGCTAAAATAAAATATTACATCCATATTCTAGCTGTTTCGGTTGATCCATGTATTCTTGAGCAGCCTCCTCACGCCAAAACCTGACCTATGAACTGTTGTAGTGTCTGTACATCCAGAACCGCACCTTATTGTTTCCCGTGCCTCTCTCAGGGCAATCTCTATTCCTGTGGCCCTTCTCTCCACAAAAGAAACATTTCCTAGAAAATCCCTCATGCCACTAATCTTGTTCTTGTTGGCTAATTTCATTGTTCCCTTGGACCTGATGGTCTTGAGGAACAAAATTCTAATGATGCTATTGAAGCCTTTGCTGACCCTGCCTGAACTCAACACCCTTAATTTGATACCCTTTGTATCTAAGCTTCTTAGACAGATTCCCGTGACAAAAATCCCGCTCCTGCTACTGTTGTGCCCTACTGGCACGATTCCTATCATACCTTTCAGTCTCCCTGGACACATTCACTCTTTTATTATTATTCATGTACCTACGTTGCTCCTGGAAATGGATTTGTACTATAATAACCATCTCGACGTACGTGTCTACCACTGGGTTACTCTACAAGTGTTGTCGAATTTTCCAGGTAAGTCAACCCATAAACTTATGCATCCTTTTCTCTTCAGTATTTACTTCATCTGCCATGAAGTTTTCTAATCAAGTGAATTCTTCTTCATATTCTGCCATCCTCCTATCTCCCTGAGATACATTGAGAAGTTTCCCTATCATCCCTATCTCAATTGCGGAAGGAAAATAGTTATGGTCAAATCACACATGTAACTCTCCAATAGTCATCACATCTCTCTCCTCTACTATGGTCATAGACTCTCACCACTGCAAAATTGCGCCCACCAACTTGAATGTAGCTAAGAACTATTTATGAGTGTCATGTAATACCCCGTATTTTTTTTATTAAAGGGATTAATTAAATTAAATGTGAATTAATTGTAATTTAATCCAGATACAAATACTAACGAGATGTGAGTTGGTATTTGATTATGTTGTGTATATGTGACAATATATGAATATTGAAAATTATCGCGAGATTGAAATACGGCAATTTGGGAAATTTAGTTGGGACGTGCGTGTCGGCCACGTCAAGAATGTAATTATTTGAATTAAAAAGTGATTTTATTTTTATCAACCGAATGGTCATTTTGAGTGTGTCAACGAGTCCGTAAGGGTCGAATTAGTCAGAAAACACTTGCGAGGGGTTTAGTTTGGGTCCCGGGGCATTTTTGGGCCATACCGGCAACTTAAAAGGGTATTTTGGTAATTTTGAAATTTTGGGAATATTAACCAACGAATTTTGGGAGTTAATTATAGGTTATTTAGTAACCCACTTAACCCATTACCAGTACTTGACAACTTGGAGGGCTACGGGAGTTATAGGAAACGTTGGAAGAGGTTCCCAAAGAGAAAACCCATAACCACCATCTTCAACCTTTAACCTTGGGAGAAATTTGTAGAGAGGGAAGAGGACAACCTTCAACCTTCAACATCAAATTAAGAAGAAAAATTTAAGGCAAGTGGTTTAGTTACGTTAATTTCAAGCGAATGATTCTTCCATGGTTAGAATTGAAATATTTGCATCATATTGGGTGTTTGATGAAAACCCATGAAATTGAAGATAGAAATTCATAATATGTTATAGGGATTGCATGTAGAATGTTATTGGATGATTGTCCTATACTAAATACAACTTTTTATGATGTAAAAACGGATTTATAAAGGGAAATTGAAGACATTAAATTTATGGGTTCATACTCATAGGGTTTGGGGCAAAATTGGGGATTTATGATAATTATATGTTGTTTAGGAAGATTGGAACCCAAAAATATGTTAAGATACGACCTAAAAAGGTTTAGTGATGTTTAAGAACCATAAATATACTTTTGGGATGATCTTAGGATGAGTTTGAAGAAGAGAAAAATTGAGAAAAACGAAGTAGAAATTTTTGGGTTCGAAACTGCCATCTCGTTAGAAGTTCTGCCCAGGTCGTTCAAACGACCTCGTTCGAACGACCTTCAAACGAGGTGACAGTATGCCTTCTAACGAGTTGGTAGTTCGTTCGAAGCCTTTCGTTCGAACGAACTCTCTTTCAAACGAGACTTCTAACGAGTTGACAGAATGACTTTTTGGTCTGTTTTCATTTCAAATGTTCCGTAGACTTATCTAATTGGAGTATTAACCTTCCCTTGTTGATCTGTGAGTATAATTGTGAGAATTAGGGCACGTTGAGGAGTAAAACTTAAAACCTCAAAATAATATTGGATGTCATTTGTGGAATCGGAAACGAATACCAAAATTATGATGTGAGAAGGGTCGATAACTTGAATATACCAATCGGGGACTTGAAATCGTATAACATTTAAGGGACGGTATAAGAACGAGAAGTATACCTATATTAAAATTTCGAGATAACTAAGATGTGTGAATGCTTAATATATGTGATTTTATGTGTATGACATACCTACCATACTTGCTATCATGGGAGGTTTGTGTTCGATTAGGGCCATCTAATCTTTGTGTGCCTACGGGGGGGATATAGATTGGTACCTCGAGGACATAGGTCAGAGAAGGACTTATTGAGAAGTTAATAAGTCTGCTGATCATGGGAGCGTAGGTATGTGCGTGACCCATGTGATGTGAACTATGTTCGCCTCCATTGTTTATGACTGCTATTATCTGAGAACGATTCCTGAGAGATTCGAAATGCGTGACCCTTATGTACGTGATGTACCGGGATGGGATAGTAGAGTATGTGTGCACCGCAGCTTAGTCTCGGGGTGCTAGTATTGTATATTTATGATGAGAATAAAATATGGTTAATTGGAAAGAATTGTAATGTTTAATTGTGAGTAATATTATAGTAACGCTCTGAAAAGATAAAAAGGGGATAATCTCCAGTAAATGGTTTTGCTAATAATTGGGAATCCGAGAATTAAAGTAAACTCTCTATTTAATTGATGATGTTGGAATTAAAGCGCGAACTGAGTAGAAATGTTAGAATTTATTTTGGACTAGATAGATATGAGAATCACTAGAATGGGTACGGGTACGTTAGGAGTGCACAATTAGTCGAGAGGTGAGTATTTCATGTGAGAGCACATCCTAACATGTATTTTGAATTCATTGTTTTAATGTCATTAAATCATTTGCTATTTTTAAACTCTTTTCCACAATCGGGCTCTGACCCGTTTGCTTCAAAACTATTTTTTTTGTAAAAACCTTTTAGGTGCCCAGCCACAAGGACACCATGCTTAGAAATTCCATTCAGGTGACGAGCTGTAGCTGTTGTGGAAGTTACAGGGCCTTGAGAGTAGACGCCTCCATCTTCGATCTTGATTCCTTAATCAGAGTTTATTATTTTGTTGGGCATTTCGTCCCATTTCCTTTAGAGATATTTTATATTTCAGTTATTCAGACTTTGGGTTGTAATTAATTTAGGATGCAAACTTGTTTTATTCATTTCAGTATTGGGAATTGTTGTGAGGAGCATTTCCTCCAGACTCTTTATTATTTGATGGCACTCTATTAAGACTTTATTTTGAATGGTTATGATAACTTTTATAATTCATTTATTGCATGTTATTCATATTCAATTTAAAATTTGACAACTCACTTTTTAAATACTAGGTGGTTAGTAATTATTAAAATGTTTTCGACAGTGATGCTATGAACTGAACCAACTTGGCATTTTGTATAAATTCAATAAAGGAGTAGCTACCCGGTATTTAATTAGTCGGTGTGTCATAGGTGGTATCAGAGCATCAGGTTCTAGTGTCCTTAGGATCTGTACAACTTGTTATGTTTCCGCTGAGCTTTCATTGATATAGAGCCCTATATTTTAGGATTGTTGTATTCTTTTGTGTATGATTCGCTCTTCAGCTATTTCGAGTTAATAACTGAGAACTTATAAGACTTTACTCTCATTTCAGATGCCTCCACGACATGGGCAGCGAGTTCCTAGGGATGCACCGCCAGAGCCACAGCATGTACTAGTTCAGGGGACCATGAATGCTGCCGAGGTTGCAGCTATTGTAGCCCAAGCGTTAAATGTCGCCCTAGCCGTTGTACAGCAAGCACCACCCCAGGCGCCGGTAGCCGCGACAGTTCTGGCACATGCATTCCCGTCTGCTTGGGAATGCGTTCGTGATGCTTTTCAGAAAGCACACCCTCCGGAGTTTGCAGGTAGCTCCGATGTTGTGGTATCCAGTCAGTGGAGGAAGGATATTCAGAGGCACTTAAGGATGTACGAGTGCACCGATGTTCAGAAGAAGATACTGGCTACTTTCAAGCTAGTAGGCTCTGCATTGCAGTGGTGGGAGTCCATTACCACCACAGAGGAGAGGGACACTCTCACTATACAGGAGTTTTAGGTGCGGTTCGACCGTAAATATTTTCCGTCAACTGTTCACACGGAAATGAGGAGGAAACTAATGAACCTCAAGCAAGAGGGGAGGACCGTGGCCGAGTATGAGGCCGAATTCACTAATCTATTGAACATTGTTCCGAATGAAATACCGACTGAGGAGAAGAAGATTCAGAAGTTCACAGATGGATTATCTTGGAGGATCCATCAGCATTTGTTAGGGAACCTCTCGTTGGCCACTTATTCTGACGTGGTTAACACTGCACTGCTACACTTCCAGGATCACCGCTTTCACATGTCTGAGAGCAAGAGATTAGGAGAGTCCAGCCATCAGGGCAGGACCGGGGGAAATGGTGCCAGTGGGGCACAATCTGCTCAGGGACAACATATGCATAGAGATCAGGGTTCCTAGCAGGGGGATTCTAAGAGGTTCAGATCTGGAAATTTTAGAAGTGGACAGGGAGGTTTCAGGCAAGGCCATCAGGGTCCGAACGGCCATCAGGGCTAGCAAGGTCAGAATGGTCAGCATCAGCAGTTTCAGTAGGGCCATCATGGCCAGGGGAGGAATGGTAACGGCCACCAGGGTCGAGGGCAGCAGGGACAACGAGGGGGAAACTTCCAGGGGAAGTATTATGCTTGTGGCAAGACTGGCCACAAATGCCAGGATTATCCTGATAGGGGTAGGGCCCCACCACAGCAGCAGCAGTAGGGTGCTCGACATGAGCCACAGAGGCCTATGTTTCCCGCCGCCCTCCCAATACCACCACAGATGGAAGCATTACCACCCATTCCAGCGGTCCCAGTTCAGCAGGGACAGCTTCAGTATGGGAGAGTGTATCAGCTCCAGCATGCCGCAGCCCCACAGGATCCACCGGCCATTGAGGGTATGTTCTCTATTCAGGGGACTATGGGGCGTATTTTATTTGACACGGGGGCCACACATTGTTTCATTGCCATGAGATTTGCACGCACCATTGGGTTGTTAGGCACCGCCGAGAGCACAGTTACTTGAGTAGATTCACCGTTGAGTAGGGGTTCCGTGATTTCTCTTATATGTGGAGGTGTGGGTATAGAGATCGGGAGGTTTACATTACCCACGGATATGTTAGTGTTAGAGATGACTGAGTATGATGCCATTATTGGTATGGATTGGCTAGTTGCGTACCGAGCCATGATTGACTGTTTTAGTAGGAGTATTATTTTTTCTATTCTCGGACAGGAGATGTTTTTAGTGGCGATGCCTCGCCCTGAGGGAGGATCGTCCACTCACTTGTACTATATAGAGGAGGAGACCTCCAAGGAAGTGGTGATACCACTCGATGCGATTCCAGTTGTTAGGGAGTTTGCCGACGTATTTCAGGATATACCTGGATTACCTCCGAGTAGGGAGATAGATTTTGTGATCGATTTAACGCTGGGCACTCGGCCTATTGCCCGCGCACCTTGCCGTATGGCTCCAGCCAAGATGAGAGAGTTACGGGATCAGATTGAGCAGTTGTTGGGTCAGGGGTTTATTCGGAGGAGTACTTCGCCGTGGGGTGCCCCTGTGTTGTTCGTAAAAAAGAGGGATGGATCGTTAAGGTTGTGTGTGGATTACCGAGAGTTGAATAAGGTCACGATACGGAATAAGTATCAGTTGCCCCGAATCGATGACTTATTCGACCAACTGAGAGGAGCTTCATTCTTCTCAAAGATTGATTTGCGATCGGGTTATCATCAGTTGCGTATCAGGGAGCAAGATGTCTCGAAGACTGCTTTCTTAACGAGATATGGTTCGTACGAGTTTCGGGTTATGCCTTTTGGCTTGACCAATGCTCCAGCCGTGTTTATGGACTTGATGAATAGGGTGTTCAGAGAGTTCCTAGACCAGTTCGTCATTGTCTTCATTGATGACATTCTGGTCTACTCCCAGACAGAAGAGGAGCACGCCGAGCATTTGAGGCAGGTTTTGCAGACACTACGTCAGAACGAGCTGTATGCAAAGTATGAGAAGTGCGAGTTTTGGCTGAAGGAGGTTCAGTTTGTTGGGCATATTATTTCAGACCAGGGGATATCTGTTGATCCGGGGAAGGTATCCGCGGTGAGGGAGTGGGGACAACCCACGACACCGACTGAGATTCGTAGTTTCTTGGGACTAGCAGGATACTACATGAGGTTTATTCGGGGTTTCTCAAAGATAGCAGGTCCTTTGACACATCTGACTCGTAAAGGTGTGCCATTCATCTGGAGCGATCCCTGTCAGTTGGCACTCGATGAGTTGAAGGATAAGTTAACCTCAGCACCTGTGTTAGCATTTCCCAGACCGGGGGTTGAGTATCTAGTCTACATCGATGCGTCCTTACAAGGACTCGGAGGTGTACTGCAGTAGGAGAGTCAGGCCATAGCTTATGCTTCCCGTAAGCTTAAGCCTCACGAGAAGAATTACCCCACCCATGACTTAGAGTTAGCGGCAGTTGTATTTTCCCTTCGGATTTGGAGACACTATCTCCTGGGGGAAAAGTTCCGGTTTTTCAAGGAACACAAATCTCCACAGTACCTATTCACGCAGAAGGAGTTGAATATGCATCAAATACGGTGGCTCGAGTTTGTGAAGGATTATCAGTTCGATATCCAATATCACCCGAGAAAGGCTAACGGGGTAGCAGACACGTTGAGCCGTAGGCCAGTAAATGAGGCGACCGAGGTGTGGAAGGCTAAATGGAAGGAGTTAGGACACCAGGATGCAGTGGCCCGATCATTCATGTCTGTTATGACTGTTATACCGCAGATTGTCATAAGAGTGGTAAAGGCCCAGGTAAATGACTCGTTTTGTCAGGAACAGATAGTTCCATTACTAGCAGAGGGAGCCGAGTCCTATACCGTTAGCTCAGACGGGGGATTACGCTTCAATGGGAGACTGGTGGTTTCGAAAGGGGAGGAATTGCGACATGAAGTAATGGCAGAGTCGCACGGCTCACGGTTCGCGGTATACCCTGGTGGGGACAAAATGTACCAAGACATGAGACATCAGTATTGGTGGAGCGGGATGAAGAGAGATATTACCGTGTTTGTTTCTAAATGCGCCACTTGTCAGCTGGTAAAAGTGGATCATCAAAGACCGGCAGGACTTCTATAGCCATTAGAGGTCCCGATGTGGATATGGGAGAGCATATCCATGGACCTTATCGTGGGGTTACCTACGTCACAGAGGGGTCACGACTCCATTTGGGTAATTGTGGATCGGCTGACCAAAGTTGCTCATTTTCTTCCGGTAAGGACAGACTACACTACGGGACAGTATGCTAAGATTTTTATTGCGGAAATTATGAGACTTCACGGTGTGACCCTAAATATCGTGTCTGACCGAGACAAGATATTTGTTTCACGGTTTTGGGAGAGTTTTCAGGAGGATATGGGCACTGAATTGCGATTGAGTACGGCTTATCACCCGCAGACTGAGCGTAAAAATTAGATGTTGGAGGACATGTTGCGTATGTGCATCATAGATTTTGGGGGTGGATGGGAGCAGTATCTTCCACTGGTGGAGTTTGCTTATAATAACTCCTACCAGTTCACCATTGGCATGGCTCCATTTGAGGCATTGTATGGAAGACCTTGTCGTTCCCCAGCATGTTGGTTAGAAGTGGGGGAAAACAAATTACTTGGGCCGGAGGTGGTACAGGATACTTCGGCAAGGATAGAATTGATACGGAGTCGCATTCGGGTAGCTCAAGATCGACAAAAGAGCTATGCTGATGCGAAGAGGTTCTTCAGGGAATTCAAAGTGGGGGACCAGGTTTTACTCAGAGTATCTCCTATGAAGGGGATTATGCATTTTGGGAAGAAGGGGAAACTGGCACCAAGATATGTGAGGCCATTTCCTATCATCGAGCGGATTGGGCAAGTTGCGTATAGACTTGGGTTACCGGAGCACTTGCATAGGATTCATGATGTGTTTCATATTTCCTCGCTAAGGAAATATCTTAGGGATGATTTGGCCCATACTTACATTGCGTTGGAGGACATCGATCTCCAGCCCGATAGTTCCTACGAGGAGGGGCCGATTGCTATTTTAGACTGAAGCGAGCGGAAACTGAGGTCAAAGATAGTACCGTTAGTACGTGTTCAGTGGCCGCATCATAATACCGAGGAGTCCACATGGGAGCGCGAGGATGAAATGCGAAACATTATCCAGAGTTGTTTTTACCAGGTACTTTTTAATTCCGAATTTCGGGACGAAATTCTGTTATTAGGGGGGAAGTATGTAATACCCCGTATTTTTTTTATATTTATTAAAGGGATTAATTAAATTAAATGTGAATTAATTGAAAATTAATCCGGATATAAATACTAACGAGATGTGAGTTGGTATTTGATTATGTTGTGTATATGTGACAATATATGAATATTGAAAATATTGAAAATTGTCGCGAGATTGAAATACGGTAATTTGAGAAATTTAGTTGGGACGCGCATGTCAGCCGCGTCAAGAATGTAATTAGTTGAATTAAAAAGTGATTTTATTTTTATCAACCGAATGGTCATTTTGAGTGCGCCAGCGAGTCCGTAAGGGTCGAAATAGTCAGAAAACACTAACCGGGGGTTTATTTTGGGTCCCGGGGCATTTTTAGGCCATACCGGCAACTTAAAAGGGTATTTTGGTAATTTTGAAATTTTGGGAATATTAACCAACGAATTTTGGGAGTTAATTATAGGTTATTTAGTAACACACTTAACCCATTACCAGCACTTGACAACTTAGAGGGCTACGGGAGTTATAGGAAAAGTTGGATGAGGTTCCCAAAGAGAAAACCCATAACCACCATCTTCAACCTTCAACCTTGGGAGAAATCTGTAGAGAGGGAAGAGGAGAACCTTCAACCTTCAACATCAAATTCATAAGAACAATTTAAGGCAAGTGGTTTAGTTACGTTGATTTCAAGCGAATGTTTCTTCCATTCTTAGAATTGAAATAATTGCATCATATTGGGTGTTTGATGAAAACCCATGAAATTGGAGATAGAAATTCATAATATCTTATAGGGATTGCGTGTAGAATGTTATTGGATGATTGTCCTATACGAAATACAACTTTTTATGGTGTAAAAATGGATTTATAAAGGGAAATTGAAGACATTAAATTTCTGGGTTCATACTCATAGGGTTTGGGGCAAAATTGGGGATTTATGATAATTATATGTTGTTTAGGAAGATTGGACCCTAAAAATATGTTAAGATACGACCTAAGAAGGTTTAGTGATGTTTAAGAACCATAAAAATACTTTTGGGATGATCTTAGGATGAGTTTGAAGAAGAGAAAAATTGAGAAAAACGAAGTAGAAATTTCTGGGTTCGAAACTGCCATCTCGTTAGAAGTTCTGCCCAGGTCGTTCGAACGACCTCGTTCGAACGAGCTTCTAACGAGGTGACAGTATGCCTTCTAAAGAGTTGGTAGTTCATTCGAAGCCTTTCATTCGAACGAACTCTCGTTCAAACGAGACTTCTATTGAGTTGACAGAATTACTTTTTGGTCTGTTTTCATTTCAAATGTTCCGTAGACTTATCTAATTGGAGTATTAACCTTCCCTTGTTGATCTGTGAGTATAATTGTGAGAATTAGGGCACGTTGAGGAGTAAAACTTAAAACCTCAAAATAATATTGGATGTCATTTATGGAATCGAAAAGGAATACCAAAATTACGATGTGAGAAGGGTCGATAACTTGAATATTCCAATCGGGGACTTGAAATCGTATAACATTTATGGGACGGTATAAGAACGAGAAGTATACCTATATTAAAATTTCGAGATAACTAAGATGTGTGAATGCTTAGTATATGTGATTTTATGTGTATGACTTACCTACCATACTTGCTATCATGGGAGGTTTGCGTTCGATTAGGGCCATCTAATCTTTGTGTGCCTACGGGGGGGATATAGATTGGTACCTCGAGGACATAGGTCAGAGAAGGACTTATTGAGAAGTTAATAAGTCTGCTGATCATGGGAGCGTAGGTATGTGCGTGACCCATGTCATGTGAACTATGCTCGCCTCCATTGTTTATGATTGCTATTTTCTGAGAACGATTCCTGAGAGATTCGAAATGCGTGACCCTTATGTACGTGATGTACCGGGATGGGATAGTAGAGTATGTGTGCACCGCAGCTCAGTCTCAGGGTGCTAGTACTGTATATTTATGATGAGAATAAAATATTTTTAATTGGAAAGAATTGTCATGTTTAATTGTGAGTAATATTATAGTAACGCTCTGAAAAGATAAAAAGGGGATAATCTCCATTAAATGGTTTTGCTAATAATTGGGAATCCGAGAATTAAAGTAAACTCTCTATTTAATTGATGATGTTGGAATTAAAGCGCGAACTGAGTAGAAATGTTAGAATTTATTTTGGACTAGATAGATATGAGAATCACTAGAATGGGTACGGGTACGTTAGGAGTGCACAATTAGTCGAGGGGTGAGTATTTCATGTGAGAGCACGTCCTAACATGTATTTTGCATTCATTGTTTTAATGTCATTAAATCACTTGCTATTTTTAAACTCTTTTCCACAATCAAATCTATTTTTTTTGTAAAAACCTTTTAGGTGCCCAGCCACAAGGACACCATGCTTAGAAATTCCATTCAGGTGACGAGGTGTAGCTGTTGTGGAAGTTACAGGGCCTTGAGAGTAGACGCCTCCATCTTCGATCTTGATTCCTTAATCAGAGTTTATTATTTTTTTGGGCATTTCGCCCCATTTCCTTTGGAGATATTTTATATTTCAGTTATTCAGACTTTGGGTTGTAATTTATTTAGGATGCAAACTTGTTTTATTCATTTCAGTATTGGGAATTGTTGTGAGGAGTATTTCCTCCAGACTCTTTATTATTTGATGCCAGTCTATTAAGACTTTATTGTGAATGGTTATGATAACTTTTATAATTCATTTATTGCATGTTATTCATATTCAATTTAAAATTTGACAACTAACTTTTTAAATACTAGGTGGTTAGTAATTATTAAAATGTTTTCGACAGTGATGCTATGAACTGAACCAACTTGGCATTTTGTATTAATTCAATAAAGGACTAGCTACCCGGTATTTAATTAGTCGGTGTGTCACATGTCACTGCACTCAATCATGCGCATGTAGCGCTGCATGTTCTTCTTCCACTGACTGGCCGCTACTTCATCCGAGTTACCCTAAAACTCTGGTGGGTGACCCTTTTGAAATGCCTTCCTCCCTCTCTGTCAATCTGACGGCCCCGGGTGAGCCTGATCATTGGGTGCCACATACGACTGTGGATAATTCCTCTGAAAATGGAGGACCATGGTAGTCATGGATGCATTGACTGCTTGGGACACAATCTTTTCCACTTGTTCAATCGATATCATCCCCGGCGGTGGTTGTGTGGGCGATAACTGTGGTTCCTGATGAGCCTCCCTCACGTACTCCTTGGCCACTGCCCTCTATGCTCGCTCTCTTTTATGGTGGCATCTAAAAATAGATCGAGATATGTATAAGTTCACCTTCAAACACAAAATTATTGGCAGAAGAATGTATATGCGCATACGTAAAGAAATACAACAATCCTATCATAAGGATCTACATCAAAGAATTCAAAGCTAAAACGTGGAAAGTCGCACAGATCCTAAGGAGACTAGAACCTGATGCTCTGAAACCATCTATGACACCCCGCCTAATTAAATAGTGGGTGATTAGGCCTTTATTAAATTAAAAACAAGGTTCCCATTTGGTTCATTCTGGGCATCATTGTCGAAAATGTTTTAAACTTTACTAACCACCTAGTGTTCAAAAAGCCAATACCAATTTTATCTTTTTATATGAATAAAAAGGCACATGAGAAAACATAATAAAACTAAACCATCCATACAATAAAATACAGATCGGAGTCAAAACTAAAATAAACTAATAACCAAAAATAACCTCGGCTCGCTAATCCAACATAAAAGTCCAATATAAAATCTGAAATAAAGTCTAACCAACATAAAAGAAATAACTGAGAGCAACATGCCCGAATAGAATACGAAACTTCACCCTACAAAAGTAATGAAGTAACTGAAACATCTACATCAAAATTCTGCAACCATTCATAAGTGATGCAGCTACGCATTCCTGGAACAGATCATCCTGCTTGGCGTCCCTGTGGCTGGACACCTAAAAGGTTTTGGAAAATATTTTGCAAGAGCGGGTTAGAGCTCGAGTAAAAATATTTTGAAAACATAGCAAGTATTTAAATCGCAGTTTATATAAGCTGTGATTAGATACACATGTTAGGCTGCGTACACTCACTTAAATTTCTCACCTCTCATCTACAGTGCGCACCTAACGTCCACCTAGTCAAACTACCCAATATAACTTGGTCTCCAGCATCTAATTCACCATCTACCAGTCTAGCTCTCCCACAATTCCCATACAGTATGCTAAAATATACTCTTAATTATCACTAAATTCTTACTTAAGATTCTCCTTAATCTACCCCATACCGCCCATACAGTACGAACCGAGCAACTAGTAATTAACATTATTTTTACGTTATTATCAATACCATCATTTCAAGTTCTCCCATTGACTTTATCTTTAGATACTCACTATCTACTCTCACTACTATCCCACATAAGTTGGATAAAGCACGCAAGTATATATATATATATATATATATATATATATATATATATATATACTAGTACATGCCCATGCCTGAAGGCACAACGAAAATTTTCAAAAGTACGTAATCGCAAAACGGTAAAAAATTCCAAAATATGTAATTGCAAAATAGCAAAACTTTCGTTCCACTACAAAACAAAAGTGTAATTTTATAAAAACTAATCATAATATCCTTTATTTATAGGATGCATAGTTGAATCAACTACCATAGGACTCAATCAGAATATATTAAAAAATGACGAAAAAACCTTAAACGAACCAAATCCGACAATGAAAAATGGAATCGCGGACTTTAAAGTCAATTTTGACCCCTCAAACAATGCCGAATAAATCCCAAAACGTGGTTAGCTAGGCGCAGGCGATACGAATCCAATGGCGCTAGAATCGCCTCAGTCCGATTTATGGGTAAAAAGTTATGGCATTTCTCCCAAAATGTACTATTTTAACTTGAAACAGAATATTATTAAGGCAATTCAACTACTACTCATGCCAACTAAGAAATAATGGTTGGAATTTCAATAAGCGCATAAAGATCTAACTATTTAAGACATCATTGTCAACATTCACATAGCATATCATGCTTTGGAGCTAATTACCTTCTTCACATGATTTAAGAAAGCAACTTCAGTTAAAAAATCAAAATGGTTTCCAAGTTCAAAATGGTTTTCAAGTTCAAAATGGTTTTCAAGTTCCAAGTTCATTGAAAAGATATAACTCAAGCTAGTATAGAACATACAAAGTAAATGTACTGGATATCGATTTACAGCGTTGTTCAAGCTAACCTCAATCTTTATACCCAGTGCCAAAGAAGCATCTGCAGCGACCATCGAGATGATCAAGGTAGTATCTCGGCACGCATCAAGGAGAAACCTCTATAAGACATAAGCATAAAGGAGAAACTTCTATAAGATATAATCACACAAAATTAAAATAGTAGAAAAATTTCTTCATTAAAAAAAATGAAACTCCTATGAAATTTACATACAAATTTAGAAGAAGAATAAAGTCAGTAAGAAAATAGCTAGGTCTTGAGATGTTTGCAGTATCTACCCAAAAACTTCATCCTTTCTATTGAGGATCAGGTATTGCATCTTGAAGTTGTTTTTGGCACTATAAATATACTCTGCAGGGCAGTAAATTCTGCACTAATTCTGCAGTGCAGTAAATTCTTCACTAATTCTACAGGTCACTAATTCTACAGGGCAGTAAATTCTTGATCCCTTGTCATTGTAGCAAGTTGCTTTGGTCCAATATTATCAGGTATTGAAGCTTGAGGTTGTTTTTGGATCCCTGGCACTATAAATATACTCTGCAGAACATATAAAGATTAAATCAATTTGGACCATTAGTCCCCAACAATCAAATAAATCAATTTGGACCATTAGTCCCCAATAATCAATATGTACCATGTTTTGTAAACTAAAAAAAATTAGAAAACTAATCTAGTATCTACAATGTCAAAAACCATCATCGATCCAAAACCCGATGAGCTAATATATTAGAATATTACATTTCAGTTGCCACAAATATCAAGTCCCCAAAATTGACCATTTATAAGAATCTCCTGCTACTATAGTGAATAAAAAAAGAATTATATGAGTATAAATACACGCACACAAATGTGTATATTTAAATCCTAGGTTCAAACATGAAAGTAATTGTTCCAACAATATAAAGATTAGACAGTTGCAGCAGGTGATATTAATCTCAAGTTCATACCTGAAAGTAACAGTTGCAGCAGGTGATATTAATCTCAGGTTCATACATGTAACTCGCACGGGACAATTCAATAACCCGCGCAAAATCTGAACAATTTTAGACTGACCAAAAACATTGGACGAACCAAAAACCAACCATTCCCTGAATACGGTTCTACCGTTTTTCCCATTTTCGAAAACATCAAAATTGTTTTCAAATACCAAAACTTACTCAACACTATAATGCAAATTATACTGAATTTCAAAACCATCAAAAGACTTTATTCAACCACTTTCACACTAAAACATTTAGAAAACACGTTGAAATGACAATGTAAATATATAACTACAACTGTTTTTGAGCGGCAGAATAGAAATACACTTAAATTGTACAACATTAATACAAACAGCAGCAATGACACAATACATGAAACTAATTAATGAATTACATGAAAGTCAACACTGCTAGTAAGATCAACCAAATAGAAACTACCACACAAAACAAAATTGGTCTCCAAATCAGTCCTCCAAACATGAATAGTCAACAATGCATCATACATATTTTTATTCTATCATAAACAAAAATGCCACAAAATAGCAAACTGATTACAAACAAAGAGGGCAAGAGACTTATATGGAATGTACAAAAAACAACCCTACTCCAAAAAGATATATATTATTACAACAATTCATCAGACGATTAAAATAACCAAATCATATGAAGTTACATGAATGTTTACATAACCAAAATGATAAGTAGAGCAAAGTTGATGCCAATGACCCTTAAGAAACTGACTTACAAATGACCAAATCAAAATCTACTGCTACTGAATTTATTTTTGTTCAGTTCCACCATCATGTAAAACCATTAGAAGCTCTAATTGGTTTTTCTTACTACCTAGTTACTCAAAACTCTCAAGTATCTAAAAAGTCACAAACATCACAATATCATACCCATACTTTCTCATACTAATTTGTCATTCCTTCTCATCGACATTATTTTCGGATGTTATGGCTTCATTGTTCTTCTTCTGCATCTCGCCCTTTGGAGTCCTCCCTGCACAATGCTCTTCTAGCCATGCGCGATCCAGAATTGAAAATATCTAATTAAAAATGAAATTGAAAATATCTAATTAGAAATGAAAATCCAAACATCACAGTGTAATAAATTAGTTTCATGATGACGTTACACACTATAAAAGAAAATAAGTATTTTCATTGTGATATCCAAACGATAAATAGCAAAACAATAACCATTCCACCAAAAAGTGATTCCATCCATGGTGACAACCAATTTCATTGCCCCTTTTCTTTTTTTAATACATGGGGGAAGTAGGGGTAGTAGCACCCGATTATAGGATAAATATGAAAAGACGTAGGGGAAGTAGCATCCGATTCAGCAGGGGTAGTAGCACATAGGGTCAGGGGCAGGGGCAGTAGCACACGATTCAGCAGAGGCAGTAGGACACGATTCAGCAACTATTTGATTCTTATCGGCAGCATCCTCCTTAGTAGATAGAGATTGAATTGAACCCATTGGAGATGGAATTTCCTTTTTATTTCTGCAGGAACTGTTATTGAACAAATATGACCACATAGAATCAAAGTAGAAATTTGCAACAATGATATGCATATGTTGAAATAGTTTAGTATACTTTCTTATTTATAGTTCCTTATTTCTGATATGTGTGTTATATATTTTAGGTAATTTGGAAAGCTATAAACTGTTGCAATTTCGACGGAATTCAAATGTCTAGTATAGTTATCATTAATAATGTCATAACCTTCATATGTAGAATCTCTTAAACAATAAAACCTCAAATATATACAAAATTATAGAGAATTGGGGGTTACCTTGGCAACTCGGCTAAAAAAATAAGCATACCAATGTGGATAGAGCTGTGAGTTGTAAGCTGTAATATGCCTTACCAAAGGTAACCCCTATACTCGATGGCATACGCTGTATATGGATCAAACATTCTTGTCAATTTCATGTTTCGGGGGCTTTTCACCCGGAACATTCTTGTCAATTTTACTAGAACTGAAAGTCGTTGTTGTCGTTCCACTATATTCACGTGATTAGACTGAAAAAATAAGTTCATATATAATAATCCGGTCGATTCACTTTAAGTTCAACAAATTCAATTGAATATTAAAGTATAAACTTTAAATTCAACAAAAGAAAATGTTATAAACCCAACAAAATGAAGTGCGATGTATAATGTATATACAAAATGTGTAAAGAAACCCATTATGTTGACATATCTTATAATGAAAAGATACTTTGTATGAACAGACATAGTTTTAAAGACAATGGTAAATAAATTATAAACACAAATTCAATGTGTTCTTTCTAAAGATTTTTTATCTTAGCAAGCGTTCCATGAATTCAATTAATAATATTACAATCCAAAAAAACTTAAAATAATACAATGAGCATGGAAAAGAGAAAAGCAACTTACCACTTGTCTAATAGTTCAAGGAAACCCATCGAGAATGAAACCCGATTCACCTTTAGATTCTCCAGCCTCACATCTTCTTTTTCAAGGCTGCCCAGTATTAAAATTCTTATTCTCTGCAGAAGAGAGTGACTTTTTTCCCTATATCGAGTATACGGTAAAGAATGCAAATAACTCTATGAAGCATGGCATTCATATTTTTAGAGCATGTAGGATAATAGTCGATCAAAATAGGTCCATGTTGCCATTCTTTCAACAACAGGAACCCAGGCTCTAAGATGTGTGCACCAGCAGGATAAGGCCAAACTTTTGAAAAATAATGAAATGAAATGTGCAGAATAAGTGCATCTCAGATGGGTTTTGATCTTTATTCCACCACTGATCAGAATATGTGATATACACCATGTCAAATTGCTAGCTCTAGAGAGAAAACTACCCAAATTAATGCCATCCAAATTTATTACAAACTTTAAATTGAAAAAAAAGAACGTTAAGTATTAATATATCATAAAGAAAAACAAAATTTTGGTCTCGAACATCCAAATCAAACATCCATATAATTTAGAAAGACTAAGTACTTAGTGATCACCTCTTTTTTATACAACAGCTGCTCAATAGCATTTGTGTTGCCCATTTGAGTGACCCTCTATCTTCGCTATAATAGTAACAACTGCTCAATAACTCGGACCAAATAGGCAACTCAAATAAGACTCTGGCAGAGTCTTATTTCCTCCCACAAATTCGAGCCCATTTAAACTCTTTTCCTGTCTGCATCTCCTCGTCTATATTTATGAAATCCCCGCATCTATCACCAATGGCTTGGAAAACATTATCACCCCAGAGATGAAGGGGGAGACCCATCGCTCAGACCCACCATAGACAACCCATTTCTTCAACTTCAACACCCTTTCCTCATCACTGGTCGATGAAAATACGAAGCAAAATGTAGTGGGATTCAAGCAACGAACTACCACCCCGCCTACAGATCGACAATGCCCATCAACCCATTCTCATTCTATCTAACTTTGGAGGTGCGTCAACTTCACCGGCCTTTAATCAATTTCGTGATGCTCTATTTCTGAACCTGTCATGTCATATGACTTTGAACATGCTAAGAACCAAAAACAATCAAATCAAATCTCTCAAATACGTGTCAATTAAAGTTAGATAATCGGGTGTAAATTTGAGACAAATTTTCAACAAAGCTATTCTAATCTAAAACGTAGCTTTAGTAAAAGTAAAATGAATCTCGAGGCCTCAAGTGGAGAAAATATGAAACAGCTGAGTATATATACAAATTATACATACATACATAAATAGATCAGACCTTTATTTTAAATGGTGGTAGCGACCTAAAAGAAGATATCAGATCTAAAAAATGGATAGTTAGATCTGTTAGATTCCAGAAAAAATAGGATTCGTTTAGAGATATTGAAGAGGAAATTGACAGAATAAATCAAAATAAAATAAAGCGATTTCTCTAAAGGTCATGATTCGGTTATTGATTGGGTGATCTTGGAGCTCTTGTTGGACCAGATTACTATATATAGGGCTCCGATTGAAGCTCTTGTTCACCTGGACAGTGCCTTTGGGGGTTGACACTCGCCCACTTTGGCTATCATATAATGGCTATATTGGCTTCTCTCGTCCGATTGAATAATACATTGACTTACCTAACCAAATCAACAAACGCAATTTTAAACCTTCACAATGATTGCTTAGTTTTAATATACCCTGCTGTGAACTTCAAATTCTGAATACATTTCATAGTTTTAATATATTCTGAATCATTTCTCAAGCGTTTAAAGAATAATGTTTTCTAAATAAAAACTAAACTAGCAACTTACAGACCAAATTTACTAAAAACTGTAACGAACTCAACTCTAACTAATTCTATATTTTTAGCTAACTGTAACTCTAAATTTATACAAATACAATAGGAAAATGCAGTGACTGGAGCTGCATGAACCAAACAAACAGATCAACTAATAGAGTGAAGAGATAAAACAAAAAAAAACTTGGATTTAAAAATTCTAAAATAATCCCTCCACTGACACACATATGCTCTTCCATGTCACTAACAAATTGCTTCAAATATATTCATGATAAATCCCAACCATGATATTCAATAAATACAACATGCTTTGATATAAAAGTAGTCATATGGCATCAATAATAAATAATCACAATTAGACTTACATTGTCTAGTATAAAAAATTAAGTATCAGCTAAAGGGCTAACCTTCTAAAATGAACCACCGTCGCTATCTTTTTCATGGTGTACTTGTGATTTTAGTACGCTTTGTACCTATAACACGCAATGTGGATGACTTTATTAGACAAAACAGTATTTAAAAATTGGGACATGTGGTAGTTATTGAAAAGAAGAATAATTTCTAAAATCGAATAGCGCACAATAAAATATATAAAAAATTATGCTCAATTTTTAATTTCAAAACTTCAGATTCCAAAATAGATAAAATACAAATGTAATCAGAATAGAAATGAGGGTTTGGGCATTTAAAATAGATAAAATTAGTGGCGCCATTTGAATATAATGTTCAAATTATTTTTCTCCTCTTCCACGTAAAAAGAGAACTTTTGGTGTTGGATTTGAGGTTTGCTTTGAAGGGCTGGCTTAGAATTGTTACCTCATTAGTTGAATGTGTTATTAGACTTTAAGATGTCTTTGTAGATAGAAAATAGATGCAAGTTGTTGTACGCTTCTATTAAGAACTTTTGAAATGTTTTGTAGTGGTGCTTCCTGAAATGTTTTATATGAAAAGCATGAGTCGTATATCTCAAACAGAGGAATATAATCTGCAAAGTAAAAAGGTAAGATGATATAATTAGATGCTAGTTAAGGGGGCTATGAACTACAATCTCCCAGACACGTAATAGATGAAGTAAAAAGTTTTTTTTTTAATGTTCAGCCAATGCTCTTACCGTGTTCCTTGCTGCAGCGAAAGGCTGAATATTTCGAGCCAATTTCCAGAGTTTCGTAATAGTTACTTATTGATTCTGATTCGAACATTAACTGAGTGGTTTCTGGTAATTTGCAGAAGAAAATAAAGTTTTAGTTTGTATATTACTTCTTAAATTCCCATGGGTTAATTCGGTCAGTGGAAAAATTATGTATTAGTTTCAAGGATTACCTGAATCCCAGCTTCTGTCACAACATATTACTTAAGCATGCAATTTTCAAACCCACGTTACACCGCTAACACAACTGAAGAAATTTTAACTTTAGCCGAAGAAATTGAAACAATAATATAATAATAACTTGTTATCAGCCTAAATTCGCCTCAAATTAGTAGCTATAAAAAGAAACTCAAACATAAAAACCACGCCAACACACAAAAATAATTAATAAGCTCAGTGAGTGTTCAAGAGCACCAAAAAACACGAATTTTGAGTTCAATTAATCAAAGATCAGTGGATTGTCACTGTTCTACAAAACTCAACAAAGTCCAATGAAAAAAATTCTTACCATTCATGGTTGAATGTGATAACCATCCATTCTTTCTTTTTTACAGAAAAAAAAATTAAATATTAAGAACATAAATCAATATCACATCATGAAATAGAGATTTTATCAGAACATCTTACGAAAGAGCATACCTGTACAGATCCCAAAGCTTATCTATCGATTAAATAATGCACACTAAACATTTGAAATTATTGTATAGAGGAATTTAAATATGCAAAAAATACTTACAATGTGAGAGAATAATCCTTAAATCTGAAGGAACCATAGACTCTGGCTGACCTTCCTTTTGTACCTCTCAATACACAATAAAGAATACCTAATTTTGCAACCTACAAAACAAAATAAATAAGCATAAATAAAACCTTTGTTGTTGAATTTGATAAGCTCAATGTACTTGCCAAACCAAATAATAACCCAACGTTTAGAGTTTAGTAAACAATAAAATATACAAAACCAAATGGTTGAATGTGATAACCAACCATTCTTTCTTTTTTACAGCTGAAAAAATAAATATAAACATAAACAAAAACCAAACGGTTGAATGTGATAACCTCAATGCACATCCATTACGAAAGAGCATACCCAAAATTAGAGAGTGGAGATATTTGTAAACAAAAAGATAAGAAACGATTAGATCCTAAAACATAAACATAAACAAAAACAACTCTTAAATTACGAAATACTATATTAGAAAGCCCTAAGAAATGTACATAAAACGCACCATAATAAATGTACAAATCATACCTGAAATAACATATGTGAGTGTAAGAAGGTATGAGGGGTATAGCGTGGTCGTGTGTACGGGTATGAGAGGCGAAAGGGGAGGCAAAGCCAGAGGTGGTGGAGTAGAGGACAGCGGCGTGGGAGATCCATAGGTGGTGTGAGAGGCTTGATCGTCTGGGGGTGAGTGTGAAATAGGACATATCCGAAATGAGGAGTGTCTAGGGTTTTTGGGTAAGAGAATGAGGAGACGAGTCGAGAGAGAGAGAGGGAACGTTTTGTGGGAGCTAGTACTTGTGAGCGTAGTTCTTGTAATGTCAACCCTAGAATTATACACGTGGCAAAATGTAGACCCTTTGATTACTTAGATAAGAAGATATAAGATGTTACTATTCATAACACCATTGTCCCATATATATATATATATATATATATATAGCACATAACATCCATCAGGCTATCCATCGATATGCACAATCGCGTACTTTGTTATCAAGTCCATGTGCCTATCGTACTAATCAAAGACCATCGGTTCGAAATGTCCCCTCGAACCGTCAATCAAATCACAAATATTAGAGGAGAACATAGTGCTAAGTCTTTGGGGATGCGCACATACCTAACATACTTAAACGACCTATCGGCTTCACTATTCATCTCACATAGCTATCCACTAACGACACTATATTCTAAGGCACAAATCCACACTTCACTAGAATCATCAAGGTGGGATTGCCCACTATGAGGAGCCTCCCCGATAGAAAGTAGAATAGGTATGTTCACATACACACCAGTTAATACTAGGCATACACACAACCTATCCATATGTATATTCGGTATAGGTACACACACGACCTATCATAGTAAATTCTATATAGGTGTACTCTCAACCTATAATAATTAACCGTACATAGTATTTATCTCTTGAATACTCATCGTACCATTTTATTCATAATATACTAATCTCCCATATATTCACGTATATTCTTCTTTATCCGAAGGGCCCGTCATTACCCATTAATTTAATTCAGTAGATATTACTCTAATATCCTACTGGTCGTAACCTTAGATTATGGTCTACCTTGCCCGTAATCCAAATCCTAAGATTCCCGAGTGTACATTTCACCCAATTGGCTATTGTCGGTTAATGATTCCAACTCAACCCTAAATAATATTAATTAAACCAAAATCCCATGCCTATTGACCCTCCCCAAAATTACTAAACTATCACCAAAAATCTTCGTAATTCAATTCATTGGGTCATCTAAACAAAAAGGCAAAATTATGATTTTTCTAGGAAGTCAAATCGATTCGTTGTGAGGCCGAATTAATTTGCCTGCCGAATCGATTCATCCCTGAGCCGAATCAATTCAATTTATAGCAGGTCTCCTTCTTCCCTACATTTTTTCGATTTCGCAATTTCAAAACTCTCTCAAAACTTCATGAAACATCACCAAATCTTAAACCAATGTGTCTAATCATTATATAAACATATAAGAATGATTTCTGATGTAAAATTCTCATAATCACATTACGAATTCAAATTAAGATCCGACTATCTTCCAAAAATACATCAAACCCTAGTTTCTCATGTTCGTCACATCTTTTAATTAAGAACCCAGACTAATTTCGTCTTAATCATAACAGGCCCTCTGATTTCATGATATTAACATCAAGGAATATATCTACATGCCATTCCCATTTTAATTCATGGGTAAACCCTCCCAACGTCATATTTAATCTCCCAAAAACATGAAATCAAGCCCTATTTTACATGGGTATTATAACATGCTAAATATAAATGCAAGATAAATACTTGCCTCTCAAAATAAGGTCTAAAATTGATTGGTTTGATGCTATGGTTGTTCTCCCCTCGCTCCAATCTCGATTCCGTTGCGTTCGGAGCAAAAAATGGTGTAGGAAACTTCGTTCTCTCCTCATTTTCCTCTTTACGTGGACTCTCTTCCTTTAGCTTTGTGTTAATCCTAGTTACCTTTCTCTAATGGCAGATATAAACTTAATATTTTCGGAGTTCTCTGTACCTCAAACTCCCGAATGAACGAAATTCCCTTAAACGGTTCTGGGTTAGTCCAAAATCACCCCGGGACCAAAACTATACGCCCGAATATACTTTTTCGACTACTTCGACCCGCATGGAACCATCTGTTACATCGAAATCACCATCCGAGCCACTTTATAAAATTATCTTATTTCCACCTCAAAATATGACATGCGTGAAAATAAGCTTAAACTGAATTAATTTAAATCTAAATCTCCGTATTAAATAATTTCTCCCAATTAAATAAATTCCTATATCACCAATTTTATAAATTTTCCATATTCTCCAAAATACGGGGTGTTACATACTTCCCCCCTTATAAAGGAATTTCGTCCTCAAAATTCCAGTAAGTCTAGTACTCCAAGGTTTTTATGCTACGTAAATCATCCATTTATAAGACCCTTATATAATTTTCTACTATCCCCTAATCATGGATAATATTTACATAATTTAACTACCCAGAGTGCCCATACACCCTCTACCAGTGCATAACTGCACAAATGTTACGTGGCTCCACTAGACTCAAATATAACATAATTATTATTCCTCAAATAACTGTATAAACGAACAATACCCACGGTACTAAACCCATGTCCTAATGGCCAAACATCTCCCCATTTCCAACGTTGCACTAAGTTTCATGAGTGGGATGTCTTGCAAAGCGAAGTCCAAATAAGGAACCTACCCAGTACATTACTACCTAACATTGTCGGTCGTCGAGATCCGTTAAGTCCTATGTCCATCGTACGTACCCTCAAATATCCGTCTTTTGACATAAAACTATACTCGTCCACTCTCATGCTACACAAGATAACATATATTGCGACGCTCTTACTATCACTTGTTTCTTAGCACTAATAGGTCACGAGCTATATCTCTTCGCTCGACAATAAGCCAGTCTACCCATAATTACATCAGTAACCGTCCCTATGCACTGAGATCAATTATAACTAGATAACATGCATAGAGAAGTCTATTACACAATATATTATGACATATATACACATATATATAGGCTCAACCCTTTTTTAGGTGATACCTAGAAAAATAAATCATACCCTGGGACAGCGAACACGAGATCTCACTTCCATAATCTACGATCACCCAACCCATCGCTAACCAATCAAATCTCAAAAAGTAGTCTAATCTATTCTCATAGTTATCGAAAGTAGTAAACTCACACGTAATGCAATCATCCTTTGTATGCACACCCTCTCTCTCTTGCAGACGATACCAAAAGTCCCGTTACTCCACGATAATAAATTATGTATACCAAATAAGGAAATTGTGGCCATATACCCACTAAATCCGACCCTCTCTCGTGAGTTATAGTGATAATTATCATATATAGTGACACACCCATGTCACCCGAACAAGCCCCATACTCATAAGGATAAAATAAAATATTACCTCCATATTTTAGTTGTTTCGATTAATCCATGTATTCTTGAATGACCTCCTCATGCCAAAACTTGACCCATGAATTGTTGAAGTGGTAGTACATCCACAACCTCGCCCTGTGGTTGCCCCTGCCTCGCTCAGGGCAATATCTCTTCCTGTGGCCCTTCTCTCCACAAAAGAAATATTTCACAAAAGATGCCTCATGCCACTGATCTTGGTCTTACTGGCTAACTCCATCATTCCCTTGGCCCTGATGGACTTGAGGAACGAAATTCTACTGCTACTATTAAGGGCCTTGCTGACCCTGCCTGAACTCAATACCCTTAGTTTCATACCATCTGTATCTAAGCCTCTTAACCAGATTTCCCTGATAAAAATCCTGCTCCTGCTTCTTATGTGCCCCATTGGCACTATTCCTATAAAACCTTTTGGTCTCAGTGGACTCATTCGCTCTTTTATTATTCTTTATGTACCTGCGTTGATCCTGACAATGGATTTATGCTATAATAAGCATCTCGGCGTGCATCTCTACCGTCGGGTTACCCAACAAGTGCTGTCGAACTTTCCTAGTAAGTCCACCCATAAACTTACGCATCCTTTACTCTTCAGTATTTACTTCATCTTCCGCAAAGTTTGCTAATCGAGTGAATTCTTCTTCATATTTTCCACAGTCCTATCTCCCTGAGATATATTGAGAAATTTCCGCATCATCTCTATCTCAATAGCGAAAGGAAAATATTTGCGGTCAAACTGCACCCGTAACTTTCCAATAGTCATCACATCTCTCTCCTCTATTGTGGTCATAGACTCCCACCACTGTAAAGCTGCGCCCACCAACTTGAACATAGATAAGAACTGTTTATGAATGTCACTGCATTCAATCATGCGCAGGTGGAGCTGCACGTTCTTTTTCCACTAACTGGCCACTACTACATCCTAGTTACCTTGAAACTTTAGTGGGTGACCCTTCTGAAATGCCTTCCTCGCTCTCTGCCAATCTGGAAACCCCGAGTGAGCCTAATCATAGGTTGCCACTTACGACTGTGGTTGATTCCTCTAAAAATGGATGACCATGGCAGTCGTGGCTGCATTGACTACCTGGGACACAATCTCTGCTACATGTACAGTCGATATCATTCCCAGTGGTGGCTGTGGTGGTGGCGGCTATGGCTCCTCATGAGCCTCCCTCACGTCCTCACTAGCCATTTCCCTCTCTGCTCGCTCTCTCCTGGGTGGCATCTAAAAACAAATCAAGATATGTGTACATTCACCTTCAAGCACAAAATCATTGGCAGAAGAACTTATATGCGCGTACATAAAGGAATACAATAATCCTATCTTAAGGATCTAAATCAAAGAACGCTAAGCCGAAACATGAAAAGCCACACATATCCTAAGAACACTAGAAGTTGATACTCTGATACCATCTATGACACCCCGCCTAATTAAATATCTGGTGATCGGGCCTTTATTAAATTAAAAATAAGGTTCCCATTTGGTTCATTCTTAACGTCACTATCGAAAACTTTTTAAACTTTACTAACCACCTAATGTTCAATAATCTAGTTCCAATTTAATCTTTTTATATAAACAAAAGGCTCATGCAAAAACATAATGAAACTAAACCATCCATGCAATAAAATAAAGATTGGAGTCAACACTAAAATAAAATAATAACAAAAAAACCCTCGGTTTGCCAATCCAACAAAAAAGTCCAATATAAAATCATAAATGAAGTCTAACTGACATAAATGAAATAACTGGGGGTAACATGCCCGAATGTAATACTGAACTGCACCCTGCATATGGAATGAAATAACTGAAGCATTTACATCCAAATCCTGCAACCATCTATAAGTGTTGCAGCTACGCATCCTTAAAATAGATCATCCTACTTGGAGTCCCTGTGACTGGACACCTAAAATGTTTTGAAAAATATTTTATAGGAACGGGTCAGAGCCAAAGTAAAAACATTTTGAAAACATAGAAAGTATTTAAATCATAGTTTAAATAAGAAGTTATTAGATACACATGTTAGGCTGCGTACACTCACTTGAATTTATCACCTCTCATCTATAGTGCGCACCTAACGTCTCACCTAGTCAAGATACCCAATCTAACTAGGTCTCTAGCATCTAATTAACCATCTACCAGACTATCTCTCCCGTGATTCCCATACAGTATGCTAAAATATACTCTTAATTATCACTAAGTTCTTAGTTAAGATTCTCCTTAATCTATCTTGTACCTCCCATACAGTACGAACCGAGCAACAAGTAATTAACATTACTCTTACGTTATTATCGTAACCATCATTTTAAGTTCTCCCACTTACTTTATCTATATATACTCACTATCCAACTTTTCTACTAACCAACCTTAGGTAGATTCAACATTGTTTTATATACCTTAATTAGTCTTTCTACTAGTGCATGTAAGTAGATTAATTATTGCTTAGATACTTTCTATCTAGTTTCACTACTATCACACATAAGTAGGATAAAGCACCCAAGTATGTGTGTGTGTATATATATATATATATATATATATATATATAACATAGCATCCATCAGGTTATCCAATGATATAATCGGGTACTCTACTATCTAGTCCAAGTACCTCTCGTACTAATCAAGGACAATCGGTTTGGCATGTCCCCTCAAACCATCAATCAAATCACACATATTAGAGGCGAACATAGTGCTAAGTCTTTGGGGCTGTACACATACCTAACATACCGAGATGACCTGCCGACTTCACTATTCATCTCACATAGCTATCCACTAACAACACTATATTATGGGGCACAAATAGACACCTCACTGGAATCGTCAAGGTGGGATCGCCGACTGTGGGAAACCTCGCTGATAGCAAGTAGCTGTGACACCCCGCCTAATTAAATACCGCGTAATTAGTCCTTTATAAAATTAAACCAGAATATCCGATTTGTTCAGATTATGCATCACTATCGAAAGTCATCAATTTTATTTAATAAAAACTAACCACCTAATATTTAAAAAGGTTGAGGTCAAAATTTTATCTTGTTATTAACCATCATATTTAAAGGAAAATATTTAATCATCACCATACATCACAATAGCGATAAGGAAAGAACTAACTAGATTTAAATAAAGAATTGGAATAAACACTTCCAGTCAAAATCCCATACAATAATCCAATAACATGAAATCAAAGTCTCATGATAGAATAAAGCAACTCCAAATCTCTGACAGTAAAATAGGAGGGACCACATGTCCAACTGAAATAAATGACTGATTGATAAGGAGAAATAGACTCAGAAGCGTCTACTAGCAATATCATGTAGCTTCCATAGTAGCTACAACTCGACAAATGAATGGAATCTCCTAAGTCTGTGTCCCTGTGGCTGGGCAACTAAAAATAATAAAACAAGGAAAGATATTTGTAGAAAAACGGGTCAGAGCCCGAGTAGAAAATGGTTTAAATATAGCAAGTTCATAAATTGATTAATTAGCACAATATTATTCATGTCAACTTAGTGTACTCACTTGGGATGCTCTCCTCTCATCTAATGTGCACACCTAGCATGCCTAACTACCCATATTAGTCTCGATACTCTCCCTAATTATGTGTAGTATAACCACTATGCCTGATCAAATATCTAAATAACCCGAAGCCATTATATTTCATTATTTAGGAATAAGTTTACAGATGTCTTAAGTCATTCTCATAGCATTCTTAATTTTCAACGGGTGACCCAATATGTATACACTTTAATAAAGTAGCCAATATGAAACACATAATAGGAACGCAATATACATATATTAAATCTCTTTATGTATACATATAAATATATATATATCAGTACTGCACCCATGATTAAGAGACCTTGGTGCTAGGCATACTTGGCTATCTAGTCCCATTGCAAACGCTCGCACATAAAGGACAATAGGTTCAATTTCTCAAGAACTGATAAAATATATACACATATTGGAGGCGAACATAGTCCCAAGCCGATGGGCTACGCACATACCTACGCACCCATACGACCGTCACCACTATCATTCTCACAGATAGCCCATACCTAGGTTCCATACTCTAGTGGTACGACTCAAAATCCCTCGAAGGCACAGAAGATATGGTTGTCCCCAATGCGCTAACCTCCGTTCGATAGCCCGTAGATAGGTATGTCATACACATAATATTCCACGTAATATGCATGCACACAACTTATATAACTTGATATAACTTGATTAGGCGGGGTGTCACAGCTACTTACCCGATTCCTATAGTACGTAAGTAATATTAACGTTACTACTCTCTACGATGTCCATTTATATACAACCTCTCTAGGACTCACATTCTCTCCTAGGTTTGCATACAAGTTAAATACCTCTAGGATAATTACGCCCTTAATTCCCTAAAACTTTGGAATTTAAGTCACCCATTACTCACGTAGGATCATACACTCGCATGGATAAACTTAGGATGGATTTTAACTGAATCAGACCCAAAAATCAAGTTCTGGAATATCGTTCGAAGTTCCATGATTCTCGTTCGAACGAACTTCAACATTAGTTAGAAGGCCCGTTGGATTTCTCGTTAGAAGACTCATTCGAATGAGGTCATTCGAATGGCCTGAGTTGGTCTTCTAATGAAAAATTAGAACAGGCCCAGTTCTTCCCCAAATTCCATTTTTCTTACATATCAAACCTCAAACTCAACCCAAATTTCACCCAACATCCAATTAGATAGTTCTAAACTATTCGTAATCATTATGGGGCACTTTCTAACATAATTTAGGGTTCAAATCTATATATTTTCAAAGGGAAACCCAATAACTTCTTAAATCTCTAAAAATTTGCAGAAAGTGAACCCAGAATTTAAGTACTCATAAATCTTATTATTATTTATGATTAAGACATTGTAATACCTCGTAGTTTTATTGTTTTTTATTTAAGGGATTAATTAAATTAAATGAGAATTAATTAGGAATTAATCCGAATATAAATACTAGCAAGATGTGAGTTAGTATTTGATTATGATATTAAAATTGAATATTTCATGACTATTGAAAGTATTTAAATTGTCACGAGGCAGAAATGCGACAAGTTGGGAAACTTAGTTGGGACGCGAGTGTGAGTCGCGTCAGGAACGAAATAATTTAAACTAAAAGGTGAATTATATTTTTATCAACCGAATGGTCATTTGAGTGCACCAACGTGTCCGGAAGGGTCGAAATAGTCAGAAAACACTAGCCGGGGGTTTAGTTTGGGTCCCGGAGCATTTTCAGGCCAGACCAGCAACCTAGAAGGGTATTTTGGTAATTTTAAAAATATGGGAATTAAAACCCACGAATTTTAGGGTTAAATAATACATTACTAATGAACACATTAAGTCCATTATCAGCATTAGGTAAGTTAGTGGGCTACAGGAGTTAAAGGGGGAGTTTGAAGAGGTTCCAAAAGAAACCTCCAACCACCATCACTATCCTTGGGAAAATTCTGTAGAGAAATGGGAGAAATCAGCCTTCGTTCACCAACATCAATTCAGAAGAAACAAATCTAAGGCAAGTGTTTTGATGTCATTATTTGCAATGAATATTTCCTCCATATGTAGTGTAGAAAACTATTTATGTCTTGGAAATTTTGATGAAGAACACCTAATGAAATTATTGTTAAACTTGTGGTTCTGGGTAGGAATTTACATGTAGATGATTATGGACGAATTTAATATACAAAACATAACTTTTGATGATCTGAAAATGGATTAATAAGGAGTCTTTTTATGAAATTAAATTCTGGGTTCTAGTTCATAGGGTTTGGAACACGAATTGGGGATTTATGATTTTGGCATGTTAATTTGTAAGATTTGACCCCAAAAGCATGTTTAGGAATGATCTAGGGTGACTAAAAATGGTCTACCAGCATTAAAACGTAGTTGGATAGTCTTAAGGTGGATTTAGAGAAGTGGAGAATAAAGAAAAAAACTAGTTTGGGATTTTTCGGGCATATTCTGCCATCTCGTTAGAAGACCTGCCGAGGTCGTTTGAACGATCTCATTCGAACAAACTTCTAACGGGATGACAGTATCCCTTCTAACGAGTTGGTAGTTCGTTCGAACGACACTCATTCAAATGACCTCGTTCGAACGAGACTTCTAACGAGTTGACAGAATGGCCTTTTAGGCCTGATTTTTATTTTAAATGTCCCGTAGACTTATTTAATGGAGTAATCACCTTCCCTTATTGACTAGTGGGTATAATTGTGAGATTGGAGTACGTTGAGGAGTAAAACTTAGATTCTTGTAGTAAATCGGGGGACATTTGTGGATTAGGAAACGAGTATCTAATTACGACGTGAGAAGAATTGGCAACCTTAATGTACATCAACCGGGGACTGGTAAACGTATAACACTAAATGATGGTATAAGAACGAGAAGTATACCTCTATTAATATTTCGAGATATCTAAGATGTGAGAATACTTAGTATATGTAGTTATCTGTGTATAACATACCTACCATACTTGCTATCATGGGAGGTCGGCGGTCGATCAGGGCCATCTAATCTTTGTGTGCCTACGGGGGGATTTAGACTGGTACCTCGAGAACATAGGTCAGAGAAAGACTTATTGAGAAGTTAATAAGTCTGCTGATCATGGGAGCGTAGGTATATACGTGACCCATGTGATGTGAACTATGTTAGCCTCCATTATGTGTGATTATTGCTATTTGAGAACGATTCCTGAGAGATTCGGAATGCATGGTCCTTATGTACATGATGTACCGGGATTGGATAGCAGAGTATGTGTGCACCGCAACTTAGTCTCGGGGTGCTAGTATTGTATATTGATGATGAGAATAATATACTGTTAATTGAAATGAATTGTCATGTATAAATGTGAGTATAAATAATCGCAACGTTTTGTAAAGATAAAATGGAAGATCTCTAGTAATTAGTATTACTAATATGGGAAACTCTGAAGAAAAGTAAGACTCTCTGTTTAAATGAAGATGTCGGAATTAAATTGTGAATCGTATAGTAATGTTAGATTTTGTATTGGACTAGTTAGATATGGGAATAACTAGAATGGGTACGAGAACGATAGGAGTGCACAATTAGTTGATAGGTGAGGAACTCATTTGAGTGCACACGCTATCATGTACTTTATATTCACTGTTTAATGATATTAAACACTTGCTATTTTTAAACTGTTTTCACAGTCGGGCTCTGACCCGTCTGCTTTCAAATCTATTTTTGTAAAAACGTTTTTAGGTGCCCAGCCACAAGGACACCAAGCATGGGAGTTATATTCCCGTGACGTGCTGTAGCTGCTATGGAAGTTACAGGACCTCGAGTAGACGCCTCCACTTTCTATGTTGACTCTATTTCAGATTTACTCATTTGTAGGGCATGTCGCCCCATTTCTTTTAGAGACATCTCATTTACTCAGTTTTTATTTCACATTTTGGGTTGTAATTAAATTAATGATTCAGGCATGTAATTGTTACTTCAATATTTGGATTGTTGTGATGCGTATTCCTCCAGATTTAGTTTATTACATTGTTTTTTATTTGCGACTGTGATGTGGTGGTGATATCAGTATTTCATAATTTAAATGGATGTCATGTTAATCGGATTTAAGTAAAATTGATAACTCACTTTTTAAATATTAGGTGGCTAGTAATTATTAAAATGTTTTCGACAGTGATGCTATGAACTGAACAACCTTGGCATTTTGTATTAATTTGAATAAAGGAGTAGCTATTCGGTATTTAATTATTCGGGGTGTCACAATTGGTATCAGATCATCAGGTTCTAGTGTCCTTAGGATCTGTACGGCTTATTATGTTTCCGCTGATCTTTCTTTGATGTAGAGCCCTATATTTTAGGATTGTTGTATTCTTTTGTGTATGCTTCGCTCTTCAGCTATTTTGAGATAATAACTGTGAACTCATAAGACTTTACTCTCATTTCAGATGCCTCCACGACGTGCACAGCGAGTTCCTAGGGATGCTCAGCCCAAGCCACAGCCCGCACCAGTTCAGGGCTCCTTGAACGCCGCATAGGTTGCAAATATTATAGCCCAAGCGGTAAATTATGCCCTTGTAGTTGTGCAGCAGGCACCACCCCAGGCGCCGGTAGTCGCGCCAGTTCAGGGTCATGCATTCTCGTCTGCTTGGGAACGTGTTTGTGATGCTTTTCAGAAAGCACACCCTCCAGAGTTTGCAGGTAGCTCTGATGTTGTTGTGTCCAGTCAGTGGAAGAAGGACATTCAAAGACATTTGAGGATGTATGAGTGCACGGAGGTACAAAAACAGATACTGGCTACTTTTAGGTTAGTAGGATCAGCGTTGCAGTGGTGGGAGTCCATTACCACCCCGGAGGAGAGAGATTCCCTTTCTATACAGGAGTTCTGGGTGCGGTTCAACCGCAAGTATTTTCCATCAGCCGTTCATTAACTTCCTCTTCATTTCAGTGGTGGGAGTCCATTACCACCCCGGAGGAGAGAGATGCCCTCTTACTTGAGGTTCATTAACTTCCTCTTCATTTCAGTGGTGGGAGTCCATTACCACCCCGGAGGAGAGAGATGCCCTTTCTATATAGGAGTTCTGGGTGCGGTTCAACCGCAAGTATTTTCCATCAGCCGTTCACACTGAAATGAAGAGGAAGTTAATGAACCTCAAGTAAGAGGGGAGGATCGTGTCCGAGTATGAGGCCGAATTCACTAATCTCTTAAACATTATTCCCGATGAGATTCTGACTGAGGAGAAGAAGATTCAGAAGTTCATGGATGGATTGACTTGGAGGATCCGAAAGCAGTTGTTGGGAAATCTCTCGTTGGCCACTTATTCTGATGTGGTTAACACAGCACTGCTTCACTATCAGGATCACCGCTTTCACATGTCTGAGAGTAAGAGATCAGGAGAGTCCAGCCATCAGGGCAGGACAGGGGGAAATGGTGCCAGTGGGGCACAATCTGCTCAGGGTCAGTATAGGCAGGGAGATCAGGGTTCCCAGCAAGGGGATTTTAAGAGGTTCAAATCTGGGGGTTTCAAAAATGGTCAGGGAGGTTTTTGTCATGGCCATCAGGGTCAGCAGGGCCAGCAGCAACAGTTTCAGCACGACCAGGGGAGGAATGGCAACGGCCACCAGGGTCGTGGGCAGCAGGGTCGGAGAGGGGGGAATTTTTTGGGAAAATGTTTCATTTGTGGCAAGATTAGCCACAAGCGCCAGGAGTGTCCTGATAGGGGCAGGACACTACAGCAGCAGCAGCAGGGTGCTCCATAGGAGCCCCAGAGACCTATGTTTCCTGCCGCCCTCCCAGCAGCACCACAGATGCCAGCTTTGCCATCCATCCCAACAGTCCCAATCCAGCAGGGACAACTTTAGTATGGGCGATTTTATCAACTCCAGCATGCAGCAGTCCCACAGGATCCACCTGCTATTGAGGGTATGCTCTCTATTCGGGGGACTATGGGGCGTATTTTATTTGATACGAGGGCCACACATTATTTCATTGCCACGAGATTTGCACGCACTTTGGGGTTGTTAGACACTACAGAGAGCACGGTTACTTGCGTAGATTCACCTTTGAGTAGGGGTTCTGTGATTACCCTTATCTGTAAAGGTGTGGATATAGAGATAGGGAGATTTACTTTACCCGCTAATATGCAAGTATTAGAGATGACTGAGTACGATGCGATAGTTGGTATGGATTGGCTAGTTGCGTACCAATCCATGATTGATTGTTTTAGTAGGAGTATTATTTTTTCCATTCCCGGGCAGGAGATGTTTTTAGTGGCGATGCCACTCCCCGAGGGAGGATCATCCACTCACTTGTACTATATAGAGGGGGAGACCTCTAAGGAAGTGGTGATACCACTTCATTCGATTCCAGTCGTTAGAGAGTTCACCGATGTATTTCACGATATACCTGGATTACCCCCTAGTAGGGAGATAGATTTTGTTATTGATTTGATGTCGGGCACTCGGCCCATTTCCCGCGCACCTTACCGTATGGATCCAGTGGAAATGAGAGAGCTAAGGGATCAGATAGAGCAATTGTTGGGTCAAAGGTTTATCCGAATGAGTACTTCGTCGTGGGGTGCCTCTATGTTGTTTGTTAAGAAGAGGGATGGATCATTGAAATTATGTGTAGATTACCGGGAGGTGAATAAAGTTACGATACGGAATAAGTATTCGTTGCCTCGAATCGATGACTTATTTGACCAGCTGAGAGGAGCTTGCTTCTTCTCGAAGATTGATTTACGATTGAGATACCATCAGTTGCGTATCAGGGAACAGGACATCTCGAAGACTGCTTTCTTGACGAGGTATGGTTCCTATAAAATTCGGGTTATGCCTTTTGGCTTGACCAACGCTCCAACCGTGTTTATGGACTTGATGAATAGGGTGTTCAGAGAGTTCCTAGACCAGTTCATCATTGTCTTTATTGATGACATTCTGGTTTACTCCCAGACAGAAGAGGAGCACGTCGAGCATTTGAGGCAAGTTTTGCAGATGCTACGTTAGAACGAGCTATATGCAAAGTACGAGAAATGTGGATTTTGGCTAAAGGAAGTTTAGTTTTTGGGGCATATCATTTCAGATCGGGGGATATCTATGGATTCGGGGAAGGTATCTGCGGTGAGGGAGTGGGGATAGCCCACGACACCGACTGAGATCCGTAGTTTCTTGGGCTTAGCAGGATACTACAAGAGGTTTATTCGGGGTTTCTCAAAGATAGCGGGTCCTTTGACACATCTGACTCGCAAGGGTGTGCCATTCATCTGGACCGATGCCTGTCAATTGGCATTTGATGAGTTGAAGGACAAGTTGACCTCAGCGCCTGTGTTAGCATTTCCCAGACCGGGAGTTGAGTATCTAGTCTACACCGATGCGTCCTTACAAGGACTTGGAGGTATGCTACAACAGGAGAGTCAGGCAATAGCTTATGCTTCATGTAAGCTTAAGCCTCATGAGAGGAATTACCCCACACACGACTTGGAGTTAGCGGCAGTCGTATTCACACTTCAGATTTAGAGACACTATCTCCTGCGGGAGAAATTTTGGTTGTTCACAGACCACAAGTCTCTACAATACCTCTTCACGCAGAAGGAGCTGAATATGTGTCAACATCGGTGGCTTGAGTTTATGAAGGATTATCAGTTCGATATCCAGTATCACCCAGTGAAGGCTAAAATGGTAGCAGACGCGTTGAGCCGTAGGCCAGTAGAAGAGGTGGCCTAGGTGTGGAAAGCTAAGTGGAAGGATTTGGGACACCAGGATGCAGTGGCCCGATCGTTCATGTCTGTGATGACTATTACACCTCAGATTGTTACGAGAGTGGTAAAGGCCCAGGCAAATGACTCGTTCTATCAGGATCAGATAGTTCGATTACTAGCAGAGGGAGTCGAGTCCTATACCGTTAGCTCAGACGGGGAATTACGCTTCCATGGGAGACTGGTCATTCCGGAAGGGGAGGAATTACGACACGAGGTAATGACAGAGTCGCACGGCTCACGGTTCGCGATACACCCTGGTGGGGACAAAATGTACCAAGACATGAGACATCAGTATTGGTGGAGCGGGATGAAGAGAGATATTACCGTGTTTGTTTCTAAATGCGCCAGTTATCATCTAGTAAAGGTGGATCATCAGAGACCGGCAGGACTTCTATAGCCATTAGAGGTACCGATGTGGATATGGGAGAGCATAACCATGGATTTTCTCACGAGGTTACCAACATCACAGAGGGGTCACGACTCCATATGGGTAATTATGGAACGCTTGACCAAAGTTGCTCATTTTCAACCCATGAGGACAGACTACACTACGAGACAGTGTGCCCAGATTTTCATTGCGGAGATAGTGATACTTCACGGGGTGCCTCTAAATATCGTGTCTGACCGGGACAAGATTTTTGTTTCACGATTTTGGGAGAGTTTCCAGGAGGCCATGGGCACGGAGTCGCGTCTGAGTACGGATTACCACCCGCAGACTGATGGACAAACAGAGCGGACAAATCTGATGTTGGAGGACATGTTGCGTATGTGCATCCTAGATTTTGGAGGTGGTTGAGAGCAGTACCTTCCACTGGTGGAGTTTTCTTATAATAACTCCTACCAGTTCACCATTGGCATGGCTCCATTTGAGGCGTTGTATGGTAGCCTTGTCGTTCCCCAGCATGTTGGTTAGAGGTGGGGGATAACAAACTCCTTGGGTCGGAAGTAATTCAGGGCATTTCGGCAAGGATAGAGATGATACGGAGCCGTATTCGGGTAGCTCAGGACCGGCAGAAGAGCTATGCTGATGCCAAAAGGTTCTTCGAAGAATTCAAGGTGGGGGACCAGGTGTTACTCAGAGTATCTCCTATAAAGGAGATTATGCATTTTGGGAAGAAGGGGAAACTGGCACCAAGATATGTGGGGCCATTTCCTATCATCAAACGGATTGGACCAGTTGCGTATAGACTTGGGTTACCGGAGCACTTGCATAGGATTCATGATGTGTTTCATATTTCCTCGCTAAGGAAATATCTTAGGGAATATTTGACCCATACCCACATTGCTTTAGAGGACATCGATCTCTAGCCTGATAGTTCCTACGAGGAGGGGCCGATTTCTATTTTGGACCAAAACGAGCGAAAACTGAGGTCAAAGATAGTACCACTAATACGTGTTCAGTGGCGGCATCATAATGCCGAGGAGTCCACACGGGAGCGCGGGGATGAGATACGCGAGCGTTATCCAGAGTTATTTTTACCAGGTACTCTTTAATTTCGAATTTCGGGATGAAATTTTGTTATTGGGGGGGAAGTATGTAATACCCCGTAATTTTATTGATTTTTATTTAAGGGATTAATTAAATTAAATGAGAATTAATTGGGAATTAATCCGGATATAAATACTAGCGATATGTGAGTTAGTATTTGATTATGATATTAAAATTGAATATTTCATGAGTATTGAAAGTATTTAAATTGTCACGAGGCAGAAATGTGACAAGTTAGGAAACTTAGTTGGGACGCGCGTGTCAGTCGCGTAACGAAATGATTTAAATTAAAAAGTTAATTATATTTTTATCAACTGAATGGTCATTTTGAGTGCGCCAACGTGTCCAGAAGGGTCGAAATAGTTAGAAATCACTAGCTGGGGGTTTAGTTTGGGTCCCGGGGCATTTTCAGGCAAGACCGGCAACCTAGAAGGGTATTTTGGTAATTTTAAAAATATGAGAATTAAAACCCACGAATTTTAGGGTTAAATAATATATTACTAATGAACCCATTAAGTCCATTATCATCATTAGGTAAGTTAGTGGTCTACGGGAGTTAAAGGGGGAGTTTGAAGAGGTTCCAAAAGAAACCTCCAACCACCATCACTATCCTTGGGAAAATTCTGTAGAGAAAGGGGAGAAATCAGCCTTCGTTCACCAACATAAATTCAGAAGAAACAAATCTAAGGCAATTGTTTTGATGTCGTTATTTGCAATGAATATTTCCTCCATATGTAGTGTAGAAAACTATTTATGTCTTGGAAATTTTGATGAAGAACACCTAATGAAATTATTGTGAAACTTGTGGTTTTGGGTAGTAATTTACATGTAGATGATTATGGACGAATTTAATATACAAAACATAACTTTTGATGATCTGAAAACAGATTAATAAGGAGTCTTTTTATGAAATTAAATTATGGGTTCAAGTTCATAGGGTTTGGAACACGAATTGGGGATTTATGATTTTGGCATGTTAATTTGTAAGATTTGACCCCAAAAGCATGTTTAGGAATGATCTAGGGTGACTAAAAATGGTCTACCAGCATTAAAACATAGTTAGATAGTCTTAAGGTGGATTTAGAGAAGTGGAGAATAAAGAAAAAACGAGTTTGGGATTTTCTGGGCATATTCTGCCATCTCGTTAGAAGACCTGCCCAGGTCGTTTGAACGACCTCGTTCGAACGAGCTTCTAATGAGATGACAGTATCCCTTATAACGAGTTGGTAGTTCGTTCGAATAAGACTTCTAACGAGTTGACAGAATGGCCTTTTAGGCCTGATTTTTATTTCAAATGTCCCGTAGACTTATTTAATGGAGTAATCACCTTCCCTTATTGACTAGTGGGTATAATTGTGAGATTGGAGTACGTTGAGGAGTAAAATTTAGATTCTTGTAGTAAACCGGGGGACATTTTTAAATTAGGAAACAAGTATCTAATTACGACGTGAGAAAAATTGGCAACCTTAATGTACATAAACCGGGGACTGGTAAACGTATACACTAAAAGATGGTATAAGAACGAGAAGTATACCTCTATTAATATTTTGGGATATCTAAGATGTGAGAATTCTTAGTATATGTAGTTATCTGTGTATAACATACCTACCATACTTGCTATCATGGGAGGTCGGCGTTCGATTAGGGCCATCTAATCTTTGTGTGCCTACGGAGGGGATTTAGACTGGTACCTCGAGAACATAGGTCAGAGAAAGACTTATTGAGAAGTTCATAAGTCTGTTGATCATGGGAGCGTAGGTATGTGCGTGACCCATGTGATGTGAACTATGTTCGCCTCCATTATGTGTGATTATTGCTATTTGAGAACGATTCCTGAGAGATTCGGAATGCGTGGTCCTTGTGTACGTGATGTACTAGGATTGGATAGCAGAGTATGTGTGCACCGCAGCTTAGTCTCGGAGTGCTAGTATTGTATATTGATGATGAGAATAATATACTATTAATTGAAATGAACTGTCATGTATAAATGTGAGTATAAATAATAACAACGTTTTGTAAAGATAAAATGGAAGATCTCTAGTAATTAGTATTACTAATATGGGAAACTGTGAAGAAAAGTAAATGAAGATGCCAGAACTAAATTGTGAATCGTATAGTAATGTTAGATTTTGTATTGGACTAGTTAGATATGGGAATAACTAGAATGGGTACGGGAACGATAGGAGTGCACAATTAGTTGATAGGTGAGGAGCTCATGTGAGTGCACACACTATCATGTACTTTATATTCACTGTTTAATGATATTAAACACTTGCTATTTTTAAACTGTTTTCACAATCGGGCTCTGACCCGTTTGCTTTCAAATCTATTTTTGTAAAACCCTTTTTAGGTTCCTAGCCACAAGGACACCAAGCATATGAGTTCTATTCCCATGACGTGCTGTAGCTGCTTGGGAAGTTACAGGACCTCGAGTAGACGCCTCCACTTTCTATCTTGACTCTATTTCAGATTTACTCATTTGTAGGGCATGTCGCCCCATTTCTTTTAGAGACATCTCATTTACTCGGTTTTTATTTCACATTTTGGGTTGTAATTAAATTAATGATTCAGGCATGTATTTGTTACTTCAATATTTGGATTGTTGTGAGGTGTATTCCTCCAGATTTAGTTTATTACATTGTTATTTATTTGCGACTGTGATGTGGTGGTGATATCAGTATTTCATAATTTAAATGGATGTCATGTTAATCGGATTTAAGTAAAATTGATAACTCACTTTTTAAATATTAGGTGGCTAGTAATTATTAAAATGTTTTCGACAGTGATGCTATGAACTGAACAACCTTGGCATTTTGTATTAATTTGAATAAAGGAGTAGCTACCCGGTATTTAATTAGTCGGGGTGTCACAGACATAAAATCTAAAAGTTTAATAGTTTAACAAAGGGAAAAACCTCTATATGTATACCCATCTCCAATTCATAAGGTTTCATTACAATTCAGTCAAATTAACCCTAAGATTTCATTTCACTAAGTTTATATCATCTAATCTAAATCAACAGGAACAATATTTCCTAAAAGAGGAGCAAGAAAAACACTTGCCTTGGAATGGATTTCTAATTCTCGAACTAAAATGGGTATGTAGTTGATCCTCTCATCGTGATCTACACTTTGGTTTAATTCTTGGTGGGAAACCTTGAGTTCTTGGCTTAGTTCTCCAATGGAGTTATTCTCTCCCTCTCTCTCTCTCTCTCTCTCTCTCTCTCTCTCATAGGTTGAAACTGGAAGTAACCGCTAACCCACGTACAACCTTTATTTTAATTCATAATTTTCGTCCATTTAAATTACCAAAAATATCAAAAGACCTAAGTACCCCTCCGGGGTGTCATTTTGGGCTAAAATGCCCCGGACTCCAAATATAACATCCGAGTAGCGTTTTCTGACTCTTTCGACCCTTTCGGATACACCGGCGCACTCAAACTAGTCGTTCGGGTTATATAAAAATAAATTACCTTTTTAACCCCCAAATATATATAAGAGTGATGCGACTTATATGTGCGTCTCGATTAAATTTTAACTACCGTGTATCTCATCCTCGGTCATATTATTATTTCCGAAACCATTTATTACGGTACTCATTACATAATGTTCAACATAGTTATTACTCAACATGATGTCAACATAATTATTTTTTATAACTACTAACTCTCGTCACGCTAGTAATTATTACCATAAAGTCGGATTAATTATGAAATCATTTTTTTCTCTTAAATTAATTAATCCCAATTTCCATAGTTTCATAATAAAATCGATATGCATAAAAATACGGGGTATTACATACTTCCCTTTTAATAATAGAATTTCATCCTGAAATTCAAAAATAAAAATATACCTGGCAAGTATAACTCTGGATAACGTTCACGCATGTCATCCTTGCGCTCCCAGGTATATTCCTCAACATTATGGTGTTGCCACTGAACACCGACTAGTGGTACTATCTTCGACCTCAACTTCCTCTCGCTACGGTCTAGGATATCAATCGACCCCTCCTCGTTGGATCTATCAGGCTATAAGTCGACCTCCTCTAACGCAATGTGAGTGTGGGCCAAATCATCTCGAAGAAATTTAATTAACAAAGAGATATGGAACACATCACGGACCCTATGTAAGTGCTTCGATAAACCAAGTCTATAAGTGACCGTCCCAATCCTCTCAATAATAAGAAATGGCCCTACACACCTAGATGCCAACTTTCCCTTCTTCCCAAAATGCGTAAATCCTTTCATATGAGACACCCGAAGTAACACCTGGCCTCCAATATTAAACTTTTGAAAATACCATTTAGCGTCGATGTAGCTCTTATGACGATCCTCGGCAACCCGAATTTGGCTTCGTATCAAGTCTATACTCATCGAAGTATCCTGAATCACCTCCGAACCGAGTAACTTATTATCCCCCACCTCCAACCAACATGCTGGGGAACGACAAGGTCTGCCGTATAGTGTCTCAAATGGAGCTATACCGATAGTAAACTGGTAGAAGTTGTTATAGGCAAACTCCACCAGCGGAAGATACTACTCCTAGACTCCGCCAAAATCAATTATGCACATACGCAACATGTCCTTTAACATCTGATTTGTCCACTCGGTCTGTCCATCCGTCTGCGGATGATAGGCTCTGTTCAGCCGCAACTCTATACCCATGGCCTCCTAAAAATTCTCCTAAAATCGAGACACAAACACTTTATATCTGTCAGAAACAATATTGAGAGGCACCCCATGAAGTCTCACTATCTTTGCGATGAATATCTGGGCATACTATCCCCTGGTGTAATCCCTTCGGGCTGGAAAAAAATGGGTACCTTGGTCAGGCAATCCACTATCACCCATATCTAATCGTGACCCCTCTACTACGTAGGTAATGCTGTGATGAAGTCCATGGAAATGCTCTCCCATTTCCTCGTAGGAACCTATAATGGCTGGAAAAGTCCCATTGGCCTCTGATGGTCCACCTTTACTAGCTGATAAGTGGCACATTTCGAGATGAACTCGATAATATCCTTATTCATGCCACTCCACCATTACTGTCTCTACATATCCTGGTACATATTATCCCCACTGGGATGTACCATAAATCGTGAACTGTATGACTCTGTCATCACCTCGTGTCATAATTCGTCTCCCTTCAAAACGACTAATCTTCCATTAAAACACAAGCCCCAATCTGATCCCGTGGTATAAGACTTGACCCCCTCTACTAGAAGCTACACAATCTGACTCTGGTAGAACGGATCAGCTGCCTGAGCCAGCACTACTCTCGTAATAATCTGGGGCGTAATTTTCATCACAGACATGAACGATTAAGCCACCGCATCCTGGTGTCCTAACTCCTTTCATTTATCTATCCACACTTCAACCACCTCCCCTACCTTCCTATGGCTCAATGCGTCTGCTACCACGTTAGCCCTCCATGGGTGGTATTGGATATCAAAATGATAATCCTTCACAAACTCAGCCACCAGTGCTGACGCATATTCAACTCTTTCGATATAAATAGGTACTGTAATGACTTGTGATTTGTGAACAAGAGAAATTTCTCCCCCAGGAGGTAATGTCTCCAAATCCTAAGTGAAAATACGACCGCCACCAATTCCAAGTCATGGGTGGGGTAGTTCCTCTCGTGAGGCTTAAGCTTACGAGAGGCATAATCTATATCATGATCCTCCTACTGGAGTACACCACCAAGTCCTAATAAGGATGCATCAGTGTAGACTAGATACTCCACTCCCGGCCTGGGCAATGCTAACACTGATGCTGAGTTTAACTTGTCTTTCAACTCATCAAAGGCCAACTAAAAAGCGTCAGTCCAGATAAACGACACCCCTTTTCGAGTCAAATGTGTCAACGGACCTACTATCTTCGAAAAACCTCAAATGAACCTCCTCTAGTATCCTACTAGGCCCTAGAAACTATGTATCTCGATCAGTGTCATGGGTTGTCCCCACTCCCTCACCACTGACACCTTCCCCGGATCCACGAATATCCCTCTGTTAGAGATGATATGCCCCCAAAATTGGACCTCCTTCAGCCAAAACCCACATTTCTAGTATTTGGCATACAAATCATGTTGGCGCAGTGTATGTAAAACCTATCTCAAGTGATCGGAATGTTCTTCCTCGGTCTGCGAGTAAACTAGAATGTCATATATGAAGACGATGACGAACTGGTCCAGGAACTCTCTAAACACCATGTTCATTAAGCCCATAAACACAGCTGGGGCTTTGGTTAGCCCGAAAGGCATAACCCTAAAATCATAGGAACATATCTTGTGAAGAAGGCCTTATTCGATACATCCGACTCCCTGATACGTAACTGATGGTATCCTGATCTCAAGTCAATCTTCAAGAAGAAGGTAACTCCTCTCAACTGGTCGAATAAGTCATCGATTCGAGGTAATGGATATTTGTTTCGTATCCTGAATTTATTCAACTCCCGGTAATCGATACATAACCTCAACGATCCATCCCTCTTCTTAACATGGAAGCACCCCAAAGCGAGGTATTTATAACACCCCGCCCGCCCGGGGAGAGCGGAGCAGTACATCTGTAACACCTCGCGCCCCCGAACAGACATGCGGCGTGCTATTACGATAAAACTAAACTAAATTCATCAATCAACAGGTATAGAGCATATAAATGCCCATAATATAAATACAACTCCATAATTTTTTTATTTCCACAATAAAGATTACAATAATGTTTCTCTCAAATACAAAATTCTCCAACTAAAATTACACCGCTAATAAATACATCAAATTACATCTTCTAATCCAATGCTCTAAAATAAATATCGAAAATAGTTCATAGCATCCGAATCCATGCTAACCTGCCAACTAAAAGAAAATACGGGGAAGTACACAATATGACAGGAATAGATGCTCAAAAATAATTAGCATGGTGAATAAATCACAACAATACGAATCGCATATACAAATCAAATGCAATACTCCAGCATTATATCAATATTAATCTCTCAACAACACATCAATGAGTCACCAAGCCTCATCTCACGGCGCCTATGCATTCTTAAGCATATCCGAACTATTGATGGGTGCCCATTCTCCGTGCCATATTAAAATTCCATGACACTATGCTCAAATCACAATATAATATATCATAATGAATCAAATTATAGATTTCGACAATTTTTGAGGATTCCAATGAATATCACAATTCAATATGAGTGCAATTGACACAGAAAACAAATGGAATACTCTCGAGAGAATTTAGGAACATATTGTGTAAGTCCCGTTCTTTCTTTTAGTTGGCAGGTTACCGTGGATTGGGACGCTACGGACTATTTTGGATATTTATTTTAGAGCATTGGATTAGAAGATGTAATTTGATGTATTTATTAGCGGTGTAATTTTAATTAGAGAATTTTGTATTTGAGAGAAACATTGTTGTAATCTTTATTGTGGAAAGAAAAAAATTGTGGAGTTGTATTTATATTATGGACATTTAGATGCTCTATACTTGTTGATTGATGGATTTAGTTCAGTTTTATCGTAGTAGCACGTCGCGTGTCTATTCGGGTGCGCGGGGTGTTATAGATGTACCGCTCCGCTCTCCCCGGGCAGGCAGATTGTTACAGATGGTATCAAAGCTTAGGTATATGAAAATCCTCGGGTCTAGGGTTTTAGGTCAAGCATGCGAGTTAGACGTAATTTTTGGAGATAGAAATTTGTGGTGATAAGTCATGTTAGGCATCTAGGTTAGATGTGAGGTAGTTAAAATTGATTTTTGGAGAGGAAATTTATTTTTGGAGATTGTTGGTGTGGCCTGATTTTTTAGCGTTATGCTATGTCGAATTTCGAGGGAGAAATTCTTTGTTAGTGGGGAAGTATGTAACAACCCGATTTTTTTTAATGGGAATTTTTAAATTAATTTTGGAAATCGGAGAAAAATGAAATTTTGGATTTTATAAATTTTATAATTTAAAATGTTGGTTTTTATATTTGAAAAATAAATTTTCAAACAAAATTGGAATCGGAATTAAAATGTAGTTTTAATTGAATTGAATATATTGTATATAAGAGTCCTCAAAACATAAAACTCTCTAAGAGTCCTCAAAACATAAAACTCTCTACAAAAAAAAAGTTTTTGAGAAATCCGACCGTCGGATCGAGCTGAATTTTTCACAGCAATCATGTCCCGCCATTCGTTTTGATATACCAAAATTTCAAGCTGTTTTGACGGTCCAATCATCCGTAATGATTTTTGAGTGTTTATATCTGAGTAGAACTCTTTTCTTAATCAAACTCTTAACCCTTTATATATAACAACTATTTCGTGGATGGACTTTTAAAATCACTTTCTCTCAAACTTTTTAACCAGAAGACCTCTCCAAAATTACTCCCTTTCATCTACAAACCATAGCCCCAAACTTATTCAAGATTTCAACCTTAGATTCAAAGGCTTATTTGGTGTTTTCTCGAGTTTGGGCTAGAACGAGATTTGATAATTTTTGCGAGAGGCACTTGATGGTGCGATCAGATTTAGAGGCTCATTTTTATGTGTCAATTCATGTGATAATTTTGAGTTATGGGGTTTTACACAATATGCTCCTTAATCTCGCGAGTGTTATTCCATTTGATTTCATGTGATTATTGACTCATATTTGAATTGTCAAATTCAATTGGAATCTGGAAATCATTGTTGGGATCTATTTTTGATTCATGTGGTATTATTTTTATGTTGGGCATATTGTCATGAGATTTTAATATGGAACTAATGTTGGGCACTCGCCAAGACTCCAATTTTCGACCCTTGATAAAGTATGAGCGCGGTATGGTGAGGCCTGGTGACTCGGTTAATGTGTTGTTGAGAAATTATATTGATAAAAATGCTTGTGAGATTCACATTTGATTTGAATATTCGTAGTTCGCTCTCCCCGGGCTGGCGGGGTGTTACAGTATTCCTCCAGATAAAGCCTTGACCTAACAGTTGCGCGGTCTGGTCTTGTAACTCCGAATATTCGATAAGGTTAGGCTAACTTACCCTAATAATTGTAGCTATAATATCCTTCCTTGTTACACTGATTTATTCACTATGTAAGACATTTAAAACTGGTTCTTACGTCGTTTAATATGGCTCTACTGGCCGTGAGTGTAGATATAATAAATCTTAAGGATTTTGTTTCCTATACGGATGACAACCAGGGTACCAACCCGTATACTAAAGGCCAAACATTTCATAACTTTCGAGGTTTGCTAGGTTTCATACGTGGGATGTCTCACCACGCAAAAACCAAATAAGGAACCTCCCCGATACACTACTAACTAACATTGTCAGTCAACAAGGTTTGTGGGCCCTCAATATCCTACTTGTACCCCACATCCATGCTATATCATTAATCACCTACCCCCATGTTATGAGAGATGATATTCAACACATTACTCCTACCAGCTCGGCGTTAGACTCTTAAAATTTTCTATGGGATAATCCCCATGCTCAGAAATATTTCATCCAATCTTGAATCCCTTTAATAGACATCCATACCAACTGGTATTAGGTATAACCATACGACATACGCCACGAAGTCTTTATTTACAACCATATAAAGATATATATAAACGTGGCCCCGCCTCCTCTCAGGTGACTCTTAGCACAAATACTAACGAACATGAAAATATCACTGTAACGGTCTATCGTCATTCAAACCATCGTTAGCTAGTTTGCAAATCAGGATAGTAATACATTTTACGCCCACGTTTCTCAAAGTATTACAATAAATTATAACGCTCAAAGTTGTTCGAGATTTCCACTATATCTTAAAGGCACTATAAATAATCTAGTATCTTACCTCTAAACGTGGGTGACAGTTGTGTTATCAGTGGCAAAACCGCATATCGAGAATTATAGATATGCTCGTATTGTACTCCTGGCTGATGCTGTGGAGCCTACGCTATTGGGGTAAATACCCATGCTTCCCCAAGTTGGGCATTCTGTGGTTTCGGGCTGGCACCCTGTGGCTGCTGCGGAGTTACCCTTCTGAGGGAAGTTTTTATGGAAGTGGCCCCATTCGCTGCATATAAAACACTTTCCAATAATATTTTCGTTGTGATAGTCCTACTGAGCACCCTGCTGGCCCTGATGGCTTAGCTGACCTAGATGATTTGACAGAGGTTGTCTGCCAGCTCGTTGTGGGCAAATTTTGCATTTGTGTCCATTTCTTCAACACTTAAAACACCTCTTTGTGAAGGTCTCCCATGTCCTTCACTTTGTTGACCCTGGAAGATTTGGTTGTTTCTGTGATTTCCATTGCCCTCTTGCTCTTAACGACTTCGAGAAACTTGTTGCCACTGTGACGGTACTTTGTCACTGTTGCTATCCCTAAAATTATCATATTGATCGACTTCTCTTGTTCTTTTACCCTCGGTAAGCTGTACACTGCGATTTTGGTATTGCAATATTGCAGTAGTCACTGCTCGTGCTACAATATTCACTATCTCAGTGATTACATCTCTTTACTGATGTACCAGCAGTACTTACTGGTGTGGTCTCGCATTTTCTTCTTCAGCGGTGTTAATTTGTCTCCCCCGTCATAAGCGACATCTGAAATTCAAATGAATTTTTTTTATAAGTCTACCCTCTATACATAGCATCATATAAAAGTACTTAATCTATAACACGTAACAAATAATGAAACAGTCCTAATAATAGGGCTCTATATCGACGAACGCTACGTCAAAATATAACAAGACGTACAGATCTTAAGGACACTAGAATCTGATGCTCTGATACCACCTATGACACCCCACCTAATTAAATACCGGGTGATAAGTCCTTCATAACATTAAACAAGAATATCCAGTTGGTTCAAATTATGCATCACTATAGAAAGTCATCAACTTTATTTAATAAAAACTAACCACCTAATATTTAAAAAGGTTGATTTCAAAATTTTATGTTGTTATTAACCATCATATTTAAATGGAAATATTTAATCATCACCATACATCACAATAGCAATAAGGAAAGAATTAACTGGATTTAAATAAAGAATTAGAGTAAACATTTCCAGTCAAAATCCCATACAATAATCCAATAGCATGAAATCAAAGTCTAATGATAGAATAAAGCAACTCAAAATCTCTGACTGTAAAATAGGAGGAACGAAATGTCCAAATGAAATAAATGACTGATGGATAAGGAGAAATAGACTCATAAGCGTCTACAAGCAATATCCTGTAGCTTCCACAATAGCTACAGCTCGGTAAATGAATGGAATCTCCTAAGTCTGGTGTTCCTGTGGATGAGCACCTAAAAATAATAAAATAAGAAAAGAGATTTGCAGAAAAATAGGTCAGAGCCCGAGTAGAAAACAATTTCAATATAGTAAGTGCTTAAATTGATTAATTAGCACAATATTATTCAAGTTAACTTAGCGTACTCACTTGGGATGCTCACCTCTCATCTAATGCACACACCTAGCAAGCCTAACTAACCATATTAGTCTCGATACTCTCCCTGACTATGTGTAGTATAACCACTATGCCTGATCAAATATCTAAATAACCTGAAGTCAATATATTTTCATTATTTAGGAATAAGTTTACAGATGTCTTAACTCATTCTCATAGCATTCTTAATTCTCAACAGGTGACCCAATACGTATACACTTTAATAAAGTAGCCAACATGAAACACATAATAGGAATCAGTATACATATATAAAATCTCTCTATGTATACATATATATATATATATATATATATATATATATATATATATATATCAATACTGCACCCATGGTTGATAAACCCTGGTGCTAGGCATACTCGGCTATCTAGTCCCATTGCAAACGCTCGCGCATAAAGGACAACAGGTTCAATCTCTCAAGAACCGATAAAATATATACACATATTGGAGGTGAACATAGTCCCAAGCCGATGGGCTACGCACATATCTATGCACCCATACGTTCGTCACCACTATCGTTGTCACAGATAGCCCGTACCTAGGTTTCATGCTCTAGTGGTACGACTCAAAATCCCCCAAAGGCACACAAGATATGGTCGTCCACAACGCGCTAATCTCCGTTCGATAACCAATATCTAGGTATGTCATACACATAATATTCCACGTAATATGCATGCACACAACTTATATAACTTGATAGGCGTTCACGCAACCCAATTCCCATAGTACGTAAGTAATATTAACATTACTACTCTCCACGATGTCCATTGATATATATATAACCTCTCTAGGACTCACATTCTCACCTAGGTTTCCATACAAGTTAAATACCTCTACGATTATTACACCCTTAATTCCCTAAAACTATAATTTAAGTCACCCTTTACTCATGTAGGTTCATACACTCTCTTGGATAAACTTAGGATGGATTTGAACTAAATCGGACCCACAAATCAAGTTCTGGAATATCGTTCAAAGTTCCAGGATTCTTATTTAAACGATATCGTTCGAACGAACTTCAATATTTGTTAGAAGGGTCGTTGGATTTATCGTTAGAAGGCTCATTCGAACGAGGTCGTTCGAACGATCTGGGCTGGTCTTCTAACGAAAAATCCGAACAGGCCCAGTTCTTCCCCAAATTTGATTTTTCCTACATATCAAACCTCAAACTCAACCCAAATTTCATACAACATCCAATTAGATAGTTCTAAATTATTCCTAAACATTATGGGGCACTTTCTAACATAATTTAGGGTTCAAATCTATATATTTTCAAAGGGAAACCCAACAATTTCTTAAATCTCTAAAAATTTGCATAAAGTGAACCCAACAATTTAAGTACTCATAACTCTTATTATAATTCATAATTAAGACATAAAATATCGAAGTTTAATAATTCATTCTAATTAACCCTAAGATTTCATTGCACTAAGTTTATGTCATCTAATCTAAATCTACAGGAGCAATATTTGCTAAAAGAGGAGCAAGATAAACACTTTCCTTGGAATGGATTTTTGATTCTCGGATTAATATGGGTATGTAGTTGATCCTCTCGTTGTGATCTACAATTTGGTGTAATTCTTGGCGGGAAACCTTGAGTTCTTGGCTTAGTTCTCCAATGGAGTTCTTCTTCCTCTCTCTCTCTCTCTCTCTCTCTCTCTCTCTCTCTCTCTCGTAGGTTGAAACTGGCAGTAACCTCTAACCCACATACAACCTTTATTTTAATTCCTATTTTTTGTCCATTTAGATTCCCAAAAATATCGAAAGACCTAAATACCCCTATGGGGTGTCATTTTGGGCTAAAATGCCCCATACTCCAAATATAACATCTGAGTAGTGTTTGCTGACTATTTTGACCCTTCCGGACACACTAGCGCACTCAAACTAGTCGTTCGGGTTATATAAAAAAATTTACCTTTTTAACCCCCAAATATATATAAGAGTGACGCGACTCATATACGCGTCCTAAATAATTATATGTTAATTGTCGTGTATCTCATCCCCAGTCATATTATTATTTTCGAAACCATCTATTACGTTACTCCCTATGTAATGTTCAACATAGTTATTACTCAACATGATCTCAACATAATTATTTTCGAAAACTACTAACCCCGGTCACGCTAGTAATTATTACCATAAAGTCGGATTAATTATGAAATAAATTTTCTCTTTTCAATTAATTAATCCCAATATCCATAATTTCATAATAAAATAGATATGCGTAAAAATACGGGGTATTACACTAGTGTAGGTATTTTCACATACATACAATACTAGGCATATACATAACGTATCCATATGTGTATTCAGTATAGGTACACATATGACCTATCATAGTAAATTCCATATAAGTGTACACTCAACCTATAATAATTACCCGTACATATTATTTATCTCTCGAATACTCATTGTACCATTTTCTTCACAATATACTTCTCTCCCGTATATTCCTGAATATTCTTCTTTATTCGAAGGGCCCATTATTACACCTTAATTTAATTTAGTAGCTATTACTCTAATACCCTACTAGTTGTAACCGTAGATTATGGTGTACCTTTCCCGTAATCCAAATCCTAAGCTTCCCCGGTGTACATTTCACCTAATTCGCTACCGTCATTAATTATTCCAACTTAACCCTTAACAATATCAATTAAACCAAAACCACATGCCTACTGACCTTCCCCAACTCTCCTCATAATTACTAAACTATCTCCAAAGTTCTTCATATTTCAATTCATTGGGTTATATGAACAAAAAAGAAAAATTGTGGTTTTTCTGGGCAAACAAATCGATTTGCTAGGAGGAGGAATTGATTCGCCTGCCGAATCGATTTGTCCCTGAGCCGAATCGATTCAATTTATTGCAGGTCTCCTTCTTCCCTATGTTTTTACAATTTTTCAATTTCCTAACTCTCTCAAAACTTCATGAAACATCACCAAATCTTAAACCAACATGTATAATCATTATATAAACATATAAGAATGATTTTTAACGTAAAATTCTCATAATTACATCAAGAATTCAAATCAAGATCTGATTATCTTCCAAAAATACATAAAACCCTAGTTTTTCATATTCTTCACATCTTTTAATCAAGGACCTATATTAATTTCATCTTAATCATAATAGACCCTTTGATTTCGTGATACTAACATCAAAGAATATATCTACATGCAATTCCTATTTCAATTCATGGATAAACCCTCCCAACGTCATATTTAATCTCCCAAAAATATGAAATCAAACCCTATTCTACATGGGTATTATAACACGCTTAATATAAATGAAAGATAAATACTTGCCTCTCAAAAGTAGGTCTAAAATTTGTTGTTTTGATGCTATGGGTTTCTTCCCTCACTCTGATATCGATTCTGTTACATTCGAGGGAAAAAATGGTGTAAGAAGCTTGGTTATCTCCTCCTCTTCCTCTGTTATGGACTCTTTTCCTTTCGCTTTGTGTTAAAACTAGTTTACTTTCTCTAATGGCAGATATAAACTTAAAATTTTCGGAGTTCTCTATACCTCAAACTCCCGAATGATCGAAATGCCCTTAAACGGTGTCGGGTTGGTCACCGGGACCCAAACTATACACCCGAATATACGTTTTTGACTATTTCGACCCTTTCGAAAACATCTGTAACCTCAAAATCACCATCCGAGTCACTTTATAAAATCATCTTATTTTCACCTCAAAATACGGCATGCGTGAAATTAAATTTAAACCAAATTAATTTAAATCTAAATCACCGTATTAAATAATTTCTTCCAATTAAATAAATTCCTAAATCACCAATTTTATAAATATTTCATATTCTCCAAAATACGGTGTTAAACTACCGTTATGGGAAAACCATGATAGACATATTGGATGTTTTTAACGGTGTTGTAAATGGAGCAAGGAGTGTACTATTAGTTCTTCTATTAATTTTATATTTTATTGACTTGTTCGATATTTCTGCATACGTTGAGAGCAGGGCTTAGAATACATGAAATTGGGTAGAACACATACTCCGTTTACATTGACCGAGATACAAAAACGAATAAACAAGATGATAGATCATAGTTATTAGGCATTTGACTGCGCAAAGGGAAGAGTATTAGTAAGAACTAAAAATGGAAATGGATATTCTGTACACTTGACTAGCAGGATATGTAGTTGTGGAAAGTGGGATATATATAGGATACCTTCCTCCTATGCGTTCGTTGTTTATGCTAGTTTAAATCTCGATCACATGCAACATGTTAGTGACTTTTACACTCCAGATCATACCTAAAAACATGAGCATCCCACTTATATCCTCTTAACCACATTGACTAGTGGGAAATGAAACACTGCCCCAAATTGATTCTTAACCCAAAACTTAGGCGCGCTGTCGGATTCCCATTTCTACATGTCACAAGAATCGATCTTGTTCAAAAGCCCCCGATTCATTACAATTATTGTAATTAACCACATCACACATGAAAGAAATCTCCTAAGATACCTAAGCATGTAGCTTAAGTGAACCGTGAAAACTAGTTTATCATGAATGAGCATTATATGTTAAAATATTACAAGCATTTGGAACTCTCCGTGCAAAGTAAGATCACATATGTTTGATGTTTTTATATCATTTTACTGCAACTTGTGTTAATCCCAGCGTATTGATAATTTCGTATTAACATTATTTCCAATATTTATTTATTATGTTTGAACTTGAGTTCATTAAACTACAAATACATCATAGGGAGGAATGACATTCTAAATACTACATAAATACAGCCAAGGCCCATTGCCCGTCCATACTCCATCAACAACAACATCATTAGTAGGAGGCTGTATAGGTAGGACAAGATCACGATGTATTGACCATGAGTCAGAGTTATACCGCACAAAAACATGACCAGGGGCACATTCTACACCATTTGGTCCTTTTGTTATTAGCGATCGATTTTTGTAGACTGCATAGATTACAGCACATCATCGTCGATAAGGATTTTATCACTTCATTTAATGATCGATGGCGGCTAAATACCCATATGTTTCATATCAGTTGTATGATACAGCATTACATTTCATGATGTTGAGATCTTGATCTGTTTACTTGTGGATTGTCTTTAAATCATCACATGACCGTTTGAAAAAGATGTGCCAAAAATACTTCCACTTTGGGCCTGAATTTTTCCACGTCACGCCTGACGTGATCAATATTAGTGCAGGCACATAGCTCGGGTGAAGTGACTAGATGAGAGGTTTGTGGATGTCTTAGATGATTCTGATGCGGACACGTTGAGGATTTACATCCCCCATTTTATTGGAGGCACATTCTTACTGGATAAATCCGGGCGACATGTGAAGCTAGGCTACCTCCCATTCTTACACGGCTTAGATCAAACTCACTCGTATAGTTAGAGTAGCATTGTGCTCCACACAGTTCACTAATATTTATGACGGGGTAAACTTCCTACTGCTAGAGAGATATCAGACCCTCTTGTCCTATTGCAGGTAATATAATTTCCTTAACTGCATAATATTTGTGTTTTAGTGGTTTGATTTTTATATTTTTATTTATAGATTATGCACTTTTAGGACTTAAAATAATATTAATTATGAATATAGGACAACAAACATTTCATTTTTATTTTTAGTCCCTATTTTCAAATTATCGGCTGACATGACATATTGTGATTGGTTGACGTTTTATGGATATGAGTCCGCGCCAGTGACTTTATTCAAAAATAGAGACTAAAATTATAAAGAAATGGTTGTTGTCCTATTTCCAGAATACATATTACAATATGTCCTAAATTTACAAAGGCTCTTTTTTTTATTTAATTATAATCACAACTTTAGGGGTACGAGATACTTTTCAAAATTTCGGTCATAGTATAGACTATAACCCTCGATGGTTGGTGAGGGTGGGGTGCCACTACCTCTAGTACCTTTAGGTCGCAGGTTAGTTTTTTGTATTTTGTTCTATTTAAATTTCATCAAAATCATCCTTTTATATAATAAATTTTCTAGAATTGTTGTTAACTTGGATTTTTTTCGTTTTGTACATGGGGCACACCCTATCCATGTATGATTCCTCAACTCGTGTGCTCTAAAACTTTTGTGATTAACTTGATTTGATGCGGCCAACACAAGTGTCATTATTTTAAGTTCTAGTTAAACTCATTTGGGCATACATTATTACTTTTATATTTTGCACTAATATATTGTATTTATTTGATTTGCAAATGATATGGTGCCCCTACTTTGACGACGTCCTAACATAACTAACCCACTTCCCCTCTCATTGATTTTGAGGTTGTGGAATGTTCAAGAGTGTCAACATACTCATCTATGCGTTCTTAGGTAGTTGTCTTATTCCGATTTTCAAAACACACTTTGGGTTCTAACTTTATCTCTTAGGGAAGCTTCATCAACATTCGAGACTTTGAAACCACACTACATCAAAACTGGCGAATGGTCACGACCAAAATCCCTGACCAAGACTGTGGGTCGCGGACTTGGGCCGTGAACATTTCGGGTGTGACCAATTTTGTGGATTGCGGCCTAAGTCCGTGAAAAAAAATGGTCATGGCCCGCAGGGGTTACGGAAGATGGTCGCGGACTTGGGCCGTGACCCATACCGCGATGGGGAAAAACTGGTTGCGGCCAAGTCCGTGACCCACAACCGTGACAAATATTGGTCACGGCCAAAGCCCGTGACTCACACCACGACGAAAAAAAAGGAAAAAAATGGTCGCGGCCTAAGTCCGTGAAAAAAATTGATCGCGGCCAATGTCTGTGACCCACACCGCGACCAATATTTATAACGTGTAACGGTCGGTTGACTGCACGGTCGGTTGCTACGTGTAACGTTGTATGCGTATGAGGTGTTACAAATATTTATTATTGGCAAAACAATAAAAAAAAAAATCACAAATTGAGAATCGGGAATGTTGTTAATAAACTAAGATATTACAAACTTACAAATATTGCACGTCTTAACAATTCACAGACCAAAAAAAAAATTGGGCAGAGTTTCCTCTGGTTTTTGGACATTCCAAACCCTATAAATATAAATCCTGCTTATTATAAAGCTCGCACGGCCATAAAATTTTACAATCAAATTATAAAAGCCCGAACGTCCAAAAAACTAAACAATAAAACAATAAAAATCTGCACGGCTGTAACACATAAAAAACATAATCTAGAATGTCCACAACATTATATAAACAATCTTCACGTTGTAAACCATCGACTCCTTCATTTGTTCCACGTGGAAAAAAGAAAACGACACAATGTTATCCTGCAAATGATTGGATAAAAAAAAATGATATTAGTAACCAAGTAGTTTTCCAAAAAATTTATTCAAGCTGAAAAATTAAATATATGAGTTATAATTATCAACATATCAGTTCCTACGAGTTAAATTGGTCCCGTGAGAGATGTCCGTGCCACTCACGGGCTTGTTTCGAGCTTTCCTCCTCTAGCGCTATATTTTTAAGCCTAAGTTTAGACATTTTCAAATTATAGTTGTATTTTCAAACTGAAAGTCCTGTTATCGTGCGGAGTCCCATGATCGCACGATCAGTTCCTACGAGTAACATTGGTCCCTTGTGAGGTGTTGGTGCCTCGCATGGGGCTGTTCGGAGGCTATTTCGGGTTTTCGCCCTCCAACGCCATGTTTTCAAGCCTAACTCCTGGTATTTTCAAATTAATGTCGTGTACTCAAACCGTGAGTCCCGTGATCACACAGTGAGTTCCTATGAGTTACATTGGTCATGTGCGAGGTGTTGGTGCCTCTCACGGGGCCGTTCGGGCAATGTCTCGAGTTTTCGCCCTCTAACTCCATGTTTTTAAGACTAACTCTAGAGATTTGCAAATTATCATCGTATTCTCAAACTAGGAGTCGTGTGATCTAGCGGTAAGTTCATACGAGTTGCATTGGTCCCATACGAAGTGTTGGTGTCACTTACGAGGCCATTTAGGGGATGTATCGGGTTTTTGCCTTCTAACGCCATGTTTTTAAGCCTAAGTCTAGAAATAAGCATTATTATCATCGTATTCTCAAATCGGGAGTCCCGTGATCATGCGGTAAGTTCCTATGAGTTACATTGGTCCCGTGCGACGTGTTGGTGCCACTCAGGGGGCCGTTCAGGGGATGTTTCAAGTTTTCACCCACTAATGCCATGTTTTTAAGCCTAAGTCTTAAAATATGAAAATTATCATCATATTCTCAAACCGGGAGTCCCATGATCATGTGGTCAGTTCCTACGAGTTACATTGATCCCATGCGAGGAGTGGGTTCCACTCATAGGGCCATTCGAGGGTTGTTTTGGGTTTTCACCCACAAACGCCATGTTTTTAAGCCTAAGTCTAGAAATATCAAAATTATCGTGGTATTCTCAAATCGGGAGTCCCGTGATCGCACGGTCAGTTCCTACGAGTTACATTATTCCCATGTGACGTATTGGTGCCACTCACTGGGCCATTCGAGGGTTGCTTCGGGTTTTCACCAACTAACACCATGTTTTGCTTAAGTCCTGATATTTTTAAATTATCATCATATTCTCAAAACGGGAGTCCCGTGATTGTGTGGTAAGTTCCTACGAGTTAGATTGGTCTCATGCGAGGTGTTAGTGCCACTCACGGGGCCGTTCGGGGGCTGCTTTGGGTTTTCACCCACTAATACAATGCTTTTAAGCCTAAGTCTTGAAATATGATAATTATCATCGTATTCTCAAATTGGGAGTCCCATGATCGTGCGGTTAGTTCCTACGAGTTACCTTGGTCTCGTGCGAGGAGTTAGTTCCACTCACGGGGCCATTCGGGGGTTGTTTTGGGTTTTCACCCACTAATGCCATGTTTTTATTCCTAAGTTTAAAAATATGCAAATTATTCTCGTATTCTCAAATTGAGATTCCATGATGGTGCGGTCAGTTCCTACGAGTTACATTGGTCCCATGAGAGGAGGTTGTTCCACTCACGGGGCTGTTCGGGGGCTCTTTCGAATTTTCTCCCACTAACGCCATGTTTTGCTAAAGTCTTGATATTTTTAAATTATCGTCGTATTCTCAAATCAGGAGTCCCATTATCACGCGATAAGTTACTATGAGTTACATTGGTCCCGTGCAAGGTATTAGTGCCACTCACGGGGCCATTCGGGGGCTTTTTTGGGTTTTCATCACCCAACGCCATGTTTTTATGCCTAAGTCTAGAAATATACAAATTATCGTCGTATTCTCAAACCGGGAGTCCCATGATGGTGCTATAAGTTCCTACGATTTAGATTGGTCTCGTTCGAGGTGTTGGTACCACTCACGGGGCCGTTCGGGGCCTGTTTCAAGTTTTCACCCACTAACGCCATGTTTTTAAGCCTAAGTCTAGAAATATGAAAATTTTCGTGATATTCTCAAATAGGGAGTCCCGTGATGACGCGATCAGTTCCAACGAGTTACATTAGTCCCGTTCGAGGAGTTGGTGACACTCACGGGGCTGTTCGGGGCTATTTCAAATTTTTTTCCACTAACGCCATGCTTTGCTTAAGTCTTGATATTTTTAAGTTATCATCGTATTCTTAAACTGGGAGTCCCGTGATCGCACGGTAAGTTCCTATGAGTTACATTGGTCATGTGCGAGGTATTGGTGCTACTCACGGGGTCGTTCGGGGCTGTTTGGGTTTTTAACTGCTAACGTCATGTTTTTAAGCCCAAGTCTAGAAGTATGCATTATTATCATCGTATTCTCAAACCGGGACTCATGTGATCCTGCGGTAAGTTCCTACGAGTTACATTGGTCTCATGTGAGGTGTTGGTGCCACTCACGGGGCCGTTCAGGGGTTGTTTCGAGTTTTCACTCACTAACACCATATCTTGCTTAAGTCCTGATATTGTCGTATTCTAAAATCGAGAGTCCTGTGATCACACGACTAGTTCCTACGAGTTACATGGGTCCCGTGCGAGGTGTTGGTGTGACTCACGGGGACGTTTGGGGGTTGTTTCAAGTTTTCACCCACTAACGCCATGTTTTTATGCCTAAGTTTAGAAATATAAAAATTATCATCGTATTCTCAAACCAGGATTCCCCTGATCATGAGGTCAGTTCCTATAAATTACATTGGTCCCGTACGAGGTGTTGGTGCCACTCGTAGGGCCGTTTTGGGGACATTTCAGGTTTTCACCCACTAACGCCATGTTTTGCTTAAGTCCTGATATTTTCAAATTATCATCATATCCTCAAATCAAGAGTCTCGTGATCGTACGTTAAGTTCCTACGAGTTACATTGGTCCCGTGTGAGGTGTTAGTGCCACTCACGGGGCCGTTGGGGTTATTTGGGGTTTTGACCCACTAACACCATGTTTTTAAGCCTAAGTCAATAAATATGCAAATTTTCTTCGTATTCACAAACTAGGAGTCCCGTGATCCCGTGGTAAGTTCCTACGAGCTACATTAGTCACGTGCGAGGAGTTGGTGCCATTCACGGGGCCGTTCAGGGGCTATTTCGGGTTTTCGCTCACTAACACCATGTTTTGCTTAAGTCCTGATATTGTTAAATTTTCATCATATTCTAAAACTGGGAGTCCTGTGATCACATGGTCAGTTTCTATGACTTACATGGGTCCCGTGTGAGGTGTTGGTGTCACTCACGGGGCCGTTTGGGGGTTGTTTCAAGTTTTCACCTACTAACACCATACTTTTAAGCTTAAGTCTAGAAATATGAAAATTATCATCGTATTTCGAAACCGGGAGTCCCCTGATCGCGCGGTCAGTTCCTACGAATTACATTGGTCACGTGCGAGGTGTTGGTGCCACTCACGGGGCCGTTGGCGGCTGTTTCGAGTTTTCACCCACTAACGCCATGTTTTTAAGCCTAAGTCCAGAAATATGCAAATTATCATCGTATTCACAAACCAGGAGTCCCGTGATGGCGCGTTGAGTTCCAACAAGTTACATTGGTCCCGTTTGAGGAGTAGGTGCCATTCACGGGGCTGTTCGGGGGATGTTTCTAGATTTTACCCACTAACGCCATGTTTTGCTTAAGTCCTGATATTTTTAAGATATCATCATATTCTCAAACTGGGAGTCCCGTGATCGCGCGATAAGTTCCTATGAGTTACATTAGTCCTGTGCGAGGTATTGATGCTACTCACGGGGTCGTTCGGGGGCTATTTTGGGTTTTCAACTGCTAACGCCATGTTTTAAGCCTAAGTCTAGAAGTATGCATTATTATCATCGTATTCTCAAATTGAGAGTCCGGTGATCCCGCTAAAAGTTCCTACGAGTTACATTGGCCTCGTGCGAGGTGTTGGTGCCACTCACAGGGCCGCTCGAGGACTATTTCGGGTTTTCACTCATTAACACAATGTTTTGCTTAAGGCCTAATATTGTTAAATTATTGTCGTATTTTAAAACCGGGAGTCTTGGGGTCACGCTGTCAGCTCGAACGAGTTATATGGGTCCTGTGCAAGATGTTGGTGCCAATCACGGGGCCGTTTGGGGGATGTTTCAAGTTTTCACCCACTAACGCCATGTTCTAAAGCCTATATCTAGAAATATGCAAATAATCATCGTATTCTCAACTTGGGAGTCCCCTGATGACGCGGTCAGTTCCTACGAATTACATTGGTCCCGTACGAGGTGTTGGTGCCACTCGCAGGGCCGTTCTGGGGATGTTTCAGGTTTTCACCCACTAACGCCATGTTTTTCTTAAGTCCTGATATTTTTAAATTATCATCTTATTCTAAAACTGGGATTCCAGTGATCGCGCGATAAGTTCCTACGAGTTACATTGGTCCCGTACGAGGTGTTGGTGCCACTCACGGGGCTGTTGGGGGCTTTTTCAGGTTTTCACCCACTAACGCCATGTTTTTAAGCCTAAGTCTAGAAATATGCAAATTATCATCGTATTCACTAACCAGGAGTCCCGTGATCGTGCGGTTAGTTCTTACGAGTTACATTGGTCACGTGCGAGGTGTTGGTACCACTCACCAGGCCGTTCGGGGGCTATTTCGGGTTTTCACACTAACGACATGTTTTGCTTAAGTCCTGATATTTTTAAATTATTCTCGTTATCTTAAATCGGGAGTCCCGTGATCACGCGATAAGTTCCTACGAGTTACATTGGTCCTGTGCGAGGTGTTGGTGCCACTTACGGGGCCGTTCGGAGGTAATTTTGGATTTTCACCCCCTAACGCAATGTTTTAATGCCTAAGTCTAGAAATATGAAAATTATCATCATATTCTCAGACCGGAAGTCCCTCTATTGCGCGGTAAGTTCCTATGAGTTAGATTGGTCCCGTGTGAGGTGTTGGTGCCACTCACGGGGCCGTTTGGGGGTTGTTTCAGTTTTTTATCCTCTAACGTCATGTTTTTAAATATGAAAATTATCGTCGTATTCTCAAACTGGGAGTCTTGTGATGGAGGGGTTTGTTCCTACGAGTTACATTGATGTCGTGGGAGGTACTAGTGCCACTGATTGGGCCGTTCGGAGGGCTATTTCGAGTTTTTACCCATTAGTGCCATGTTTTTCTTAAGTCTTGATATTTTTAAATTATCGTAGTATTCTCCAACTGGGAGTCCCATGATCGCGCGGTAAGTTCCTACGAGTTACATTGGTCCCGTGCGAGGGGTTGGTGCCACTCACAGGGCCGTTCGGGGGCTATTTTGGGTTTTCAACTGCTAACGCCATGTTTTTAAGCCTAAGACTAGAAGTATGCATTATTATCATCGTATTCTCAAACCGGGAGTCCCGTGATCCCGTGAAAAGTTCCTACGAGTTACATTGGTCTCGTGCGAGGTGTTTGTGCCACTCACGGGGCCGTTCGGGGGCTATTTCGGGTTTTCACTCACTAACACCATAAGTCCTGATATTGTTAAATTATCGTCGTATTCTAAAACTGGGAGTCTTGTGATCATACGGTCAGTTCCAACGAGTTACATGGGCCCCATGCGAGGTGTTGGTGCCACTCACGGGGCCATTTGGGGGTTGTTTCAAGTTTTCTCCCATTAATGCCATGTTTTTTAGCCTAAGTTTAGAAATATGCAAATTATCGTCGTATTCTCTTAATTAAAATCGTATTTGAATTGTTAAATTCTTTGAAATATGGAGAAATAATTGTTGAATTATTTTGATTCATATGGCATCATTATATTGTTGTTGAGAACGTTATCATGAGATTTTAATATCGCATGGAGTTTGGGCACCCGCCAAAATTCCTACTTCCCGCGCTATAGCTTGATAAAGCATATGCGGATGGGGTAAGGCATGTTGACCCATTGATGTGTTGTTGAGAAATTTATTGATAAATGCTTATGAGATTAATTTTAATATCCGTACTCGTGTTGTTACGCTTTATTCATCGTTAATATATTTGTTGAGCATCTTTCCTGTCTTATTGTGTACTTCCCCATATTTTCTTTTAGTTGGCAGGTTAGTGTGGATTTGAGCGCTATGGACCTATTGGGATGATTTTAGCGTGGATTAGTTTGGGAAGAATATTTTTTTGGAAGATTTGTATTATTTTATTGTGTTGTATAGAGTATTGGTGATTTATATTATTTTGAGAGACTTTGTTGTATTGAATTTGAAGAATTGAGATTAGTGGTTTCGTTTATATTATGGGATTCTTTTAGAATCTCTATACATATTGTTATCACTACAACAAAACTTACATTTTGCTGCGATTTTCTTACCTACAAAAAAAATCGTGGCTAAAAATCAAAATCTGCTATAAAATTTATTTCGTGGCGAAAAATATTAGATTTGGCAACGAAAATCAAAATTTCGTTGACAATAGGTCCCAAAAAATTGGCGCCCCCGTCTTCCCGTGCTTGGATGTAAATGCGAAATATTTAGCAACAAAATTAGTATTATTGGCAATGAAATAGTTTGTAGTAGTTAATGTATTATTTTTGCAAGGAAATCATTTCGTGACCTATTATGTAAGTTTTTTTGCAACCATTTCTTTTGTGGTAAAAGGTAATCTTTTTTTTAATACCCTTCCAAAACCAAGTGATCTCTATCTCGGTCTAACATGATCTCCACCGCAGCCCCTCCAAAGGACTCACAAACTCGCCTCCATCTCAGTCCAAGAAGATCTCTCAATCAGGTATTGAGAGCTCTCTCTCTCGGTGTATTCAAAGGACTCAAATGCCCCTGTTGGCTTGATAAATCAGGTATTTTACAATCTAGTAATCGTATTCTACCTTATTCTCTCTCTCATATTTCTTTTGTAACACACTCTCTCTGTAATCTTGTTTTGTAACACATTGGTGTACAATCTAAAAGAGTTTTAAAGATAGAATCATTTTTTTAAGTGGGTTTTGGATTATATTGACACATTTAATCTCAAAACAAATCATGTTTGTCATAATACTATGGATTTAATCATGTTAAATCTTGAAATAAATTTTTAGGGATTTAATCTTGAAATAAATTTTTGGGGATTTAATCTTGTTGGTATATGCTGATTTTTTCTTGTTCACATGTATTGATTTATTCTTGTCGTGTTTGCTGATTTTTTGTGATAACCCCTACCTCATTCAAATTTCTATCTTGTTTATGTTAAATTTATTGGTGCATATCTATGTACTTTTATTATTTTAGATATAGACATGAATTTTGACATCGTTATTAAAATCCGTATATTCAAAGTTTCTTTTTCCATGATCCTATAAATCTACCAACATTGGCGCTCTGCCATGTCTTGCGTTTTACATTAAGAAAGTTTTAATAGGACGGGTAAATAGCTTTAAATGAAATCAAGTTTGTGGTCCTATTTAGGGTGATAGTTAATTAGATTCCTCTTAGATTACTCAGAAAACATAATTTTTATCTTCAGTATATAAATTAGTGAAGAGTTATCTGTTGAAGCCTTAATAAGATATAAATATATAATACGATTTTTATTTTTTTTAAAGTTCCAACTGGTTAAAATTGGGTGTTTGATTAACACTCATCAGAATGGAATCATTTATTTCTTTTTTCTATTACTAAACCATTATTAAGACCTATTTTGTAACAATAATATGTAATTTATTTGTTCCAATGACTTATACCCTTCGAATTGTGGATTATAATTTCAAGGTATTTACCATGACTTTGTTTAGTATATTACTATATCCAAATTATTTTAACTAGTTTTTTTCTACTTAACTTGCTACGCACCGTATATGTAGTGCGCCTTCCTAATAGGTAGTATATATATATATATATATAATAAAGCAGGAGGGGGTTTTCACTATTCATGCCATGTCATACCAAGGTTCCTGCCACATCATATAAAACTCATGACATGGCATAGGAGGAGTCTTATTTTCAGCTGACCAATGACCAATGTACTCTCATTTCCGGCTGAACACTGCAATACCCACTTGGCCACCCTTAAAATCCTTTGGTTATCAGCCTTCTTATTAGAACTCACAAAGTAGAGTGGCTGGAGTACAACAGAGATAGATGTGTACACAATCTGCACATAATCAGTCTTTGTATCTAATGGTTCACGTGGCGTTTGAAATTTGACTCTTGGCTCCCACATATCAGACCTTGAGCCTTTCAATATCTGTGTATATCACCCCTCGAGCCTCTCAATATCTCACCAACCCCACTAAGAATAAATGAGGCAGAGTCACGACTATGAGCTTAGATTTTGGTACGTTTCTCTCTCAAACACACTTCCTCTCTGTCTCTCCCCCCTTGAAGAGTTTGGAGGGCATGCAAGTATCTTTTCCAGTTTGGCCCTCATAGGTACGAGACCTCTCTTTTATCTTTCCATGATATCTTCACTATTATTCCTACCATACTCTCTCTCTCTCTCTCTTCCTCAGTTTTTAAACACAGATCTACCCCTCAGCCTCCGACCTCCACAACAGTCTGTCTCTCTGCCTCTATCCACCTCGGCCTTCCTCACACCTTTTCGTATTTTCCAGATCTTGATTTTTTTGGGGGTTTCAATTCAATATAGTTAGAGAGATTGATTTTGTTATGGTTGAATTTTTCTTATAGGGTTCTACGTATCCCTGGGGCTTTCACTTGATTTTTTGTGGCTTTCAATTTGTTTTTTGTTTCAGGGGAGTTTCAGCAACGGTTTCTCTGAGGTGATTTATGTCCGGTTGGTTATCTTCATTCACCTTCGGTATTTTTTCATCCATCTCTGACGAGTTGCGACTCAAATGTAAGCTCCACAGCTCTCTCTCTCTCTTTGTCTCTGTCTCTCTCTATAAATTATATTAACCATATGGACGATCTCTTCTTCGCACCAAAAATTGTTTTTTTTTATAAATTTTACTGATGTTTTAATTTATATGTAGATTTTGTTAACTGAGATTATGCAGGGGAAGAAACAAGTATGGTTGCAAATCTGCTAGAAATGTTTCGTGCTTCTATCAGTATATACCTATTTTTTTATTAATTTTGTGTGAGTGGATGTTGATTCATTATTCTATGTACACATGTATCATTGTTCATTATTCATTATTCTATGTACACATGTGCTTTAAAAAAATTGTGATTCAATTTGGTATGGCAGAGTAATGGTCTTATATTTTGTCTTGGTTGAGGTTTCATTTTTTCGCACTTACATTTGACTTATTTTATATATTATACTGTAGGTATAAAAAAATTATTGATTGAGACTTATCTGGTGATTTTTATATTTTACATATAGAGACTTCGGTTATCTTTTTGAGTTGTACCATTTTTTAGATTTGAGACTTATCTGGTGAATTTTTTGTAAGGTCTTTTGTTGATGCCAACACCATCGCAATAAAATATCTCAGATCTCAAGAGAGGTCTTTTGCAGATGCCAATACCATCCCAATATAAGATTTCAGATATCAAGAGAGTTATTGAATGAGTGTAGTTTTCTAACTTCTAAGGAGATTTACACGAGTGTTGGTTTGAATGTTTTTTTGTTCCCTAATTTTCAAAAGGGCTTCTTTGTATATAATTTTCAATCCATCATATAAATTTAAATGACTCTTGAATTCAAATTCAAAGAGACTCTTAAATTAGTGTGTATTATAAATGGTTCAAATTAAGTCATTTTTAAGTTCTTGATCCTATTTTTTTATTTTTTTAAATTAATGTCTTATTTTGTGAATGAACATTTTTATCTATATTTTTATTTGTTCCATCTTTGGTGGTTCAAGAACTTCTCAGAAGCTATTGGTGTCATTTAGTTTGATTTTTTTTAAATCGTCTTGAGCCTCAAAAAGTACTTTTTGTGTCATCTCAATTTAAAAGCTTAGTAGAACATGTGAGCACATTGCATGAGATAAGTAGGACCCGTTGAAGCACTGGAGACATGGGTCTACAAGTCTCAGTGTAAATACTCCATACATCCAAAAGTACTCCATAGATTTGAAAGTACTCCAAAGATTTTCAACACGTGGACTTTATTGAAAACTGAGTCTTACATTGGAGACATGGGGGCACAAGGCTCAATGAAATACTCCATACCCCCAAAAGTAATCCAAAGATTTTCAACACATGTGGACTTTTTTGAAAACTGTCTTTTACTTTTGAATGAAAAACTAAGATTCCCCAACACGAGTCAGGCTCCCGTGCAGGAGCCCAACCGTGCGGGATGATTTTTAGGAAAAAAAAGTTTGTATTTTTATTTTTTTTGTGAGTTATAAACATTTGAGTGCATTCCTGTAAAAAAAAATCAGCTCAAAATAACATTTTCTGGTATTTTAAAAAAATGGGTCAATATTTGACAGTATTTTAAGCACCTTAAGTACGGTAAAAAATTGATCCATTTTTTTAAAATACCAAAAAGTGTTATTTTGAGATGATTTGTTTTACAGGAGTGCACTGAAATGTTTGTAACCTACACAAAAAAATACACAAAATAATCCTGCACTGGAGTCCTGCATTTGGGCTCCCGAACGGGAGCTGTTCTCTCCCCGACACAGCAAAGTATTTTGCACGATTAATGTAAAGGGGTAAAATACCCACCTCCATTCAATACAGTTGATCAAACAGTTCAAACAAATATAGTTGATTGTACCTTATTTTTCTTTGGAAGAATTTGTACCGTTGACGCAATTATGTCCATGAAGATAATGGGATTAATATATTGCAAGTGCTATTAGGTCCATGTGGGTCATTTTGTCATTCATGTATTTTTCTATGAAATGTTATTTCTTCCCAACAACTATACAATTGTGTAGCCTTTTATAACAAATTTTGTTATTTTATGGGATCAAAGGTATTCACTCTAAATTTTAATTTCACTTTCAGAGATGTGGCATGAGAAGCATTGAAGATAAATTGATGTGAAATACATGACATGAATTTTTTTCATTTGTGTTAAACAATTACACATTGCGCAATAAAAACAAAGGCATCGTAACAATTGTGTAATCGTTCCATGGGCACGAGCACATGAAATTTAACTATTTAGGTGGTGGTTTGGGTTTCCCTAATCGTGTTAGGAGATCTATTTATAAAAAGATACTTTATAATAAAAAAACTAATTTCTAAAAAAGGCATTTTATAAAGAACAATTATTATATTTATGGAAAAATGTCATTTTAATAAAACAATTCTATTATAACATTTTTCTAATATGTCATTTTATGCCGATTTGGATCAGTTTGGCATCATTCAAGTTATGGTGTCTTCATGTCATATCATTTCGAATCATGTTATCACGTTCAGAAACCTAATCACTATTATGAAACATCATCAACATTTTTATAAGAAAATAAATGAAGAAGTGTGAAAAGAGATACTTTTTTTATAAGAACATTTGTACTATTGGCGACACGTTTAAAATATAAAATATTTCGAGAACAAATTTATAGCCGTGTCGTCGGCACAGGTACAAAATATCACGTGAACAAATTTATTGTCGTGCCATCGGCACGGGTACACCCTAGTATATATATATATATATATATATATAGAGAGAGAGAGAGAGGCAGGCTCATGTGCACACTAAGTTTGCACACTAAGTTTGAACATTACCTTTTTAAAGTAGTAAAAAAAATATTTTTGAGTGCTGCCGCACACCAATTTTTTATGTGATATTTTAACATTTCAACGGACTCACATAAAAAAAAATTAGCTCAAAAAAACTTTTTTTGCTATTTTTAAAAAATCGGTCAAACTTTCGCAGTTTTTAAAGGGCTTAAAAGCATAGAAAGTTTGACCGATTTTTTAAAACTAGTAAAAAAAGTTTTTTTGAGCTGATTTTTTTTATATGGGTTCCTTGAAATGTTAAAATATCACACAAAAAAAATCAACTCAAAAATATTTTTTTTACTACTTTAAAAAGGTAATGTGCAAACTTAGTGTGCATAGGAGCCTCTCTCTCTCTCTCTCTCTATATATATATATATATATATATATATATAGAAAACATTTAATAAGATTGACGAAAACACCTGTTTAATTGTTAATGTTGTGTGTTGCTCTTTCATTGATTAGGGGACTTAGGTTTATGTAGTGGGAACCTAATTAGAAATGTTTTGTTTTGACTTGAGGGTTGCACTATATCCTCTAGTTTTATGGATATTGATTAGTGGTTATGAAAAAACATATTTTGTCTTACGCTCTGGAATCTTAGACAACAAAAATATTATATGAAATAATAAACTAATATTTTAATGTGTTTGATTTTTCATGTGAACTAGATGGATACGAGTTGGATGCAAGAAACAAATAGATTTTGTGAAAATTATGTCTTGGGTGTTAGATCATTCATTCGATTTGTGAAGGATCATATGAGACCCAAAAGTTACATTAGGTGCCCATGTTGCAATTGTCTTAACATCGATCTCAGAAATATTGGTGAAGTAGAAGATCATCTTTTCTTAAAAGGTATTTGTACCACCTACACGTAATGGACATATCATGGGGAATGTTCTAATGATATAGTTTATGATGATGCTAATAATGCTAATAATGATGTCGATGATTGGATTGATAAAGAAAATGAAGAAGAAGACGAGATGCAAGAAGTGTTGGAAGACATGCAGAAAGGGTTTTTCTTTTATGCTGGTCCAGCTGAAGCGTTTGAAACTGATAATACTCCTAGAAAAGTTGGTGTCGGGGATAAGACAAATTTTAACAAATTATTGAAAGATGCAAAGCGTGAATTATATCCTAGTTGCAAAAAACTCTCTGCACTGTCTTTCCTCGTGAAGTTGCTCCTCTTGAAAGTGATCAATCACTGGAGTAATAAATCACTCAAGATGTTGCTTGAACTATTGAAGGAAGCTTTTCACGATGGTGAGACACTTCCAAAGGCAGATTATGAGGCAAGGAGCATGTTGTGTTGCTTGGGATTAGGATACGTATCGATTCATGCATGCAAAAATAATTTTTATTTGTTTTGTAAGGAGCTTGAAAATAAACATGAGTGTCCAATGTGTGGAGAGTCCATCTGGAAGGTTAATAATGACGGGGGTAAATGCATTCCACATAAAATACTTCGTTACTTTCCACTAAATCCAAGACTCCAAAGACTGTTCATGTCAAGAAAAATGGCTTATGATATGAAGTGGCATAAAGAAAAACATGTCAAAGATAATGTATTGAGACATCCTACAGATTTTAGTGCATGGAAGGATTTTGATGTGGAGCACGAGTGGTTTTCTCAAGACCCTCGTAATGTAAGGCTTGGCCTAGCAAGTGATGGTTTTAACCCCTTTGGTAATATGCACAACTCTTATAGAATATGTCTAGTAATACTTATGCTATATAACTTGTCACCTTGGTTATGTATGAAACAGTCATTTTTTATTATGTCATTACTTATTCCAGGATCTCTAGCACCAGGTAAGGATATGGATGTGTATTTACGACCATTAATTAATGAGTTGAATGAGTTATGGGAAGTTGGTGTATAAACATATGATGCATCTACCAAAATTAATTTTCAAATGCATGCGGAAGTTTTGTGGACTATAAATGACTTTTCGGCATATGCTAATTTGTCTGGTTGGAGCACTAAGGGTTATATGGCTTGTCCTACGTGTAACAAATATACTTCTTCGAAAAGAATAAGGATAAAGATATGTTATATGGACCATCGTCGATATCTAGATCCCAACCATATATGGAGGAAGAGTAGAAAATTTGATGGTAAGAAAGAGCTCCGGTTAAAGCCCATGGACTTAAATGGGGATGATTTGTTACGAAAATTGAATCATGTCAGTGATTATATACCGAGGAAACATTCGGGTAATAAAAAGAGGAAACGTACACCTGAAGAGCTCAACTGGACAAGAAAAAGCATTTTTTTAATTACCATATTGGAAAACATTAAAACTTCGACACAACCTTGATGTCATGCATATTGAAAAAAAATATTTGTGGGAGTGTGTTGGGAACTTTATTAAATACGGAGGGAAACATAAAATACACGTATAAGTCGAGGCAAGATTTGGAGGATATGAAGATAAGGAAGAAATTACATTTGAAGCGGAATGGGGATACATATATAATGTCGCCTACATGTTATAATCTTAATAAGTTAGAGAAACAAGGTTTTTGTGAGTTCTTGAAATTAGTGGAGTTTCTAGATGCATATGCTTCGAATATCTCACAGTGTGTGAACATTGGTGATGGTAAGGTATCGGGGTTGAAAAGGCACGATTGTCATGTTCTATTACAATGATTATTGCTCGTTGGGACTCGTGGATATTTGCGTAAGGAAGTATATAGTGCAATTATTGAGTTAGGGAATTTTTTTCAAAGATCTGTGTTGTAAAACACTGGATGTAAAAGAACTGAAGAGGTTGGAGAAAGACATTGTCGTGATTTTATGCAAACTAGAATTGATTTATCCACCGGCTTTTTTTGATATAATGGTCCACTTAGCTATTCATTTGACGCGAGAGACTATACTTGGAGGACAGGTGCAATATAGGTTGATGTATCCTATTGAAAGGTATGTCAATAGACTCATTGTCATATTTTTAGGGCTATTTCGACATAGCCCCTAATTTTTAAGTGAAACTTTGACATTAAAAGCGGGGGTTTAAGACAAAATACTTATTTTTTACGTATAGTTTATAGATTTAACATGATGTAATTTATATCAATGTAAATGCTAATAGGTACTTGGTCACATTAAAGGGTTACGTGTGTAATAAAGCTCGACCGTAAGGTTCTATAACAAAAGCCTACATCGTTAATGAATGTTTGACATTTTGCTCAATGTACTTTGACAGGATTGAAACTAAACTCAACCGCTCAGAAAGAAATTACGACGGGGAGGAGCAAGAGGAGGGATCAGATGTATTCTATCAAAAGGTATGCCCTTTTGGGGCATGTACTTATGACTTTCTCACAGTGACTGAGATGGAAATTATGCGGTGGTATACGTTGAATAATTGTGAGAAACTGGCTCCATATATAGAGTAAGTTAATAACTAGGAATTAATCCTTATAAGTATTAATTTTACAACTGCTACAAAGCTTATTGTTATAATTATTACCATTGTTAGTGAGCATATGGAGGAGCTGAAGAAAGAAAGCCCTTTGAATTTAGAAGAGAGAAGTCGAAGGAATTTTCCTAGGTGGTTTGAAGAGTGCGTAAGTTTAGGTAAAGTTACAATAACATGATATTGATGTACAAATTTAATTATTTTTAAGTAATATAATTGGTCTAACTTAAATCATTCAATTTTTTTCTTTTATAGATGGAAATTTTGTACGGTTATAAGTCTCCAGAATGTACTGAGCAATTATATGCATTAGCATGTGGTCCTGACATACGGGCAAACAAGTACAAAAGTTGCATAGTAAACGGAGTTAAATTCACACTAAAGACCGTGATAATTGCAGGAGAAGTCAAAACAGCGGTTTAGTTGTTAAAGGATATCATAACGATGATGAGATTAACTTTTATGGTGTATTCAACGATATTATTGAGTTAGAGTATATCAAAGGAAATCAAATCCTCCTTTTTTAGTGAGACCGGTTTGAAGTTGATAAAAAGAAAAAAATCAGGAATACAAATTGATGATCACTTTACAAGCATCAATGTTAATGGTAGGTGGTACAAAAGTGATCCTTATGTGCTAGCCATTCAAGCAAAACAAGTGTTTTATCTCAATGACACAAATTTGGGAAAAAATTGGCAAGTTGTTTAGGAATTCCAGCATAGACAGTTGTATGATCTTGGGGTGGAAGAAATGGGCACATATGTATCAGAAACAAACGATTTTGTGTACCAGGAAAATGCTTCATCTGGGGCTTATGAGATTATAGAAGTTGATGTTGGTCAGTTGCAGAGAAATGATGTAGAGGCAGACACTATTGATGCTGGAATTATAGATATAGACAAAGGTGTACAGTCGAACGAAGACATTGTTTCCCTTAATGACATCGATGATGAAGACGAAACACTTGTGAATATTGTGAAAATGTGGAAGAAATCGTAGTGATTAAGGATGATGATAGTGATATAAATTAACTTTGTTAATAGAAACTATGTAATGGAGTGTACTACTAGTTGAGGATAATGATAGTGATATAGATTGCCTCTATTTTACCATTGTAATTTTTATTGATTTGCTATGAATGACCATGCATGTGATTGTTGTTCCTCTTTATATTGGATCAACTATAATGAATGGATAATGTGCTACCCTTGTCAAATAAAATTTGTTTAGTGCACAACTATAATGAGTTTACTGCCAATGACATACTTGAATATTGATCAATGACTTGGTATGGTGTGGTATATTTAAAAATTTTGTGAAATTATGGATTTATTGTGACACCCCGCTTAATTAAATACTGGGCGATCAATCATTTATTAAACTAAAATCAAGGTGAACAGTTGGTTCATTCTTAGCATCACTGTCGCAAAATAAAATTTCAAATTTAATCACCCTAAATAATTAAGCTAAGTGTCAAAACAATTTAGAACTTTATTTCCATTTTCATTAAATTCCAATTTGAAAACCTTTTAAACAACCAACAGTTTAAGAATCACACAAGTTCTACAGATAACAATCAACACAAAAGAATTAATCCATCTAGATTAACCAAACCAAATTTAAACTATAAATGAAATCATCCTGACAAGAATTAATTATCAAAGAGTACCAAATACTGAAAATAAATGAACATACATCTCTAACAAATCTATACTGAATGGGAAATGCGCGCCACATGCCCTAACTATGAAGAACTATAATAAGAACCGAATCAATGAAGAGGTCGTCTACAACAAAGACCTGCAACTCCCACATAAGCTACAACACGTCCAATCCAAAGAACCTATGCATGACGCCCCTGTGGTTGGGCACCTGTAATATATACATATATATATACAAGAGATAAGAGATAACAGAAAATGGGTCAGAGCCTGATTGTAAAACAGTTTAAAAAATAGATTAGCAAGTATTTAAAATGCTTACCTGCTAATGCAACAACCATGCTAGTATGCGACACTCTCTTGAGAATTCTCACCTCTCATCTAATGTGCACGTCTACCATACTACTAAACCTCAAAAGTCTATCTGACTTATTCTCCATGAAGTTTTATCTCGAGAATTTACAGGGTGATAATATTTAGTTTAGAAAATTAATCTCTTTAAGATTCCTTACACTATTTAGAAAATCGGTACCGTTATGAAGTTCCTGAACCCATTAAGAAAGTTGCAACATTTATTCATTACTTAACTACTTATACGCACCGTAGAAAGTTCTCATATAGATATACGTATATATATTAGTTACATGTATAATATATATACTAACGACACCCCACATAAAATCTATGGTGCAAGGTTTCCATATATAAGTATATATATACCAATCACTCATAATATATATATATATATACTATCTGCACCCCACATAAAATCAATGGTGCAAGCATACTCTTCTATCAAGTCCCTGTATCACACATATTTAGGGAACTACTAGTTCGGAATCACTCTCGAACTGCATTAACATAAAACACATACAAATGGAGGCGAAGCATAGTTCCAAGTCACTAAGAGATCAGCACATACCCTCACGTCTCTTAGGACCGTATAATTATCAATCAGATAGCCTGTACCAAGGAATCCTGTGTTTTAGGGTACAAGTCAATATCCCCCATAAAGGTCCCATCGAGATAAGACCGTCCCGGTGCGGAAACTCCCATGATAGCAAGTAGCCCGAGTATGATTTTTTTATATAGATATATAATATATGCACAATCACACAGTCATATATATATATATATATATATATATATATATATATATATATACACACACACACACACACACACACACACACATCCACATTGCTAAATTAGGTGCGCTCACGACCCATAATTATAATTACCCGTTATTACACATTTTACTCGATTATTTCATATAACGGACTCGTTATTTGTATTCTCATTTATTATTCACTTCATACTCACTTCTCCTCTCTCGAAGTATTCTAAGTATAATTTCAGTAGGCATTCACTCACTTACGTTCCGGTCTAACTCCCTTACGAGTCCCGATCCTTTTATTAAATATACACATGATTTATTATACACATGAATCATTCCTCGTTAACCCAAAATCTCATCCTACACTAAAATGTTACTCAACGGGGTCTACCTAGGCCCTACTGGTCATCTCTATATCCCATTATACTCCAACAACAACAATCAAGGGTTCCCATACATCTTAATTAGATTAAACTAACGAATGAGAAATATGCAGTTTTCCAGGTGGGGTTGATCGATCGAAGAAAAGGGGTCGATCGATCGATCAATCGATCGATCGATCAAGAAATTCTTGCCCAGAAACTGCAAATTAAACATACGGGTTTCATCTTCCAATTTATCCAAAAATGTCATTAACAACTCTAGAATTCTCAAATAACAGTACTACAAGTTCTATATACATATATACAAGATTTCCTACGTGAAACATGTGTAAATTCCTCAACGATATCGAATTAATGGGGTAAAATTGACATAATCTTTAAGAACCCTAATTTTGAAGGAAATATACATTCCTCTAATTATTTCCCAAATTTCTTGTTTCTAAACTCATAATAATTCGCTGGTAATCCTCTACATATGATGGGTATATCCAAAATATAAGGAATCTCTCTAAACATGTGATTTAAAGTCTCTAAAATAACAATTTCTTTCATAAAACACGATCTTAGTAACACTAAACTAACATGGGTGAGGCATTAACCAAAAATAAAGCAAGATAGATACTTGCCTGAAATTCAAGGTTCTAATTTCGTGGATGAAATGGTATGTTTGCGTTCCTTGTCGCGCGATCTACGTTTTGGTGGTGGCGGCGGTGCAAACGGGCGAGTCCTTGTCCTTGAGTTTCTTGGAAAGCTGTCCAACTCCTTCTCTAATGTACGTTCTTTGATTTTGTGTTTGATAACCCTAAGAGACAACTTTAAATGGCTGATATAATCTAATTAAATTCGTGGGTTTAATTACCCAAAAATGCAAGATGTCTATAATACCCACCTGGGATGTCAAATAGGCCTAAAATTGCCCCGAGACCCAAACTAAACCCCCGGGTATAATTTTCTGACTATCTCGAACCTTCCAGACACATTGGCGCACTCAAAATGATCATACGAGGAACTTATAATTTATTTACTTCATATAATAATAATTTAGTCCTGACACGACACAGGCACATCCCGACTAAAATTTCCATAATTGCCATTTTATTCACTCGTGCCAATTTTTAACAAAAATCAATTCAACATATTACTTTACTCAATAAGTAATATCTAACGAATCAACAAACTTTCAATAATTACTAACTCTCGCCGCACTAGTAACTATTTAAAACAACTTTCAGGATTAAAATCAAATTAATTTATCTCAATTAAATTTAATAAATCTCTAAATTTAAAAAGCCATAAAAATACGGGGTATTACATACTCCCCCCTAATAACGGAATTTCATCCCGAAATTCGGAAAATAAGGCCTACATGGTAAAACACATTTTGGATACCTTAACAGTATGCAACCTATCCACATAGTAAGGCGTTTAATCATTATAGCCCCCGCCTCACAGCAAGATTGTTTAACACTCTTCATTAAAGATACTTTGCATTGTGCTCCTATCCGCCAACATTTGCGTAATACACGCATATACACTATTAATTTTTTTATATTTCAATATCATTGGGAGGCCGCACCTCATTACATGACAACTACTCGGATTTATCTAAACACAAAACTCCCATTTTGAGAGAAACCATACGAACATATGGCCACTCTTGTTCGCCTAACACAGCCGTGGAATTTCACCATAGTCATCGAATTATCCTCGACCGATCCAAAATTCTGATTATCCGCTCACCTCTAAACATACGCAGAAGGAGAATAGTTAAGCTTTTTCCACACCAAAACTCCAATAAGCGCCTCGTTCACCACAAACAGGCACGAGAGCTTCCACGAAACTCTACTATTAGGTAATATCCTCCCCTAATTACCATACTGCTCCACTTGTTAGCTATAACCATTGTGGAAATGAAATGATCACCAAGATTTTAAAATCACCTTCACTCGGCTCTACTACTCGTTAATCACTGTGCGCCTGCTCCTCATCTATGGGTGATACCTCCTACTCAAAACGAAACGTTCTCTCCGCTATTTCCTGAAATCCCATATTGAAGGTGGAATTCATAAATTTCATCCTGATTCAAAAAATAATACCGTGTAGGACCACGTACCGGCGCGACCCCTTCCTTTCAAAGTAAGACTGGGGCACACTAGTTAATATTGTAAATCACCCCAAAGGAATGTCAATCACTTTCTTCTTGGGAGACTTACTCCACATGTTCGGATGAACCCTTGATCTTACCTTGAAGATGGAAACCCATCCAAGGACTTTACTGACTGTACCGCCCTCTTCCATTACAGGAATTTTTCATAAGCACAAAAATTCTCTAGTTGATCCCCTTATTCCAACCGATCTCTATCTATGAGTGGTGCATGTAGAGACTACTCAATATGTCCCTCTCAACATCGACTTTCCTTAAAATGTCTCACATTAAGTGACACTTAATACTCCCCTTCCTTCCTTGGTATATATTGAAAGTTCTGACCCGTGCACTTTTCTCCACGATGCGTACTTCTGGATCTTTTATACCATACTAACATTATCACTCTCTGTATGCACAACTTTCTCTCAACATTTGACTAATTACAAATCCATCCCGAGTGTTCTCCATATAGTTAAATTCTACCCTTTTCAAGGAATACCCCTTTGTAAACGGCTTCCCACAGCCTTCCAACCAGATTCGGTGTGCTACTCTGATTGTACACGTATATATGGATTTATGATCTTTCACATGGTGCTTAATCCACTCTATCACTTTTACTTCGTTATGTTAGTCCCACAAACATATATTCCACACTTCTATTCCCTTGTCCCTTCAACTCGGACGATTTTTTTAACATCAACTAACCAGGATGTCTACACACCCTATAAACCGTGCATACTAGTGTAAGCATCACATACGCTTCACACCTAATAACCAAATCTTTATTTTCCTAGTGCTCACAACGTGATTGCAACACTTGGGTACTCTCACTCACCCTAGAAATCGAAATTCTAAATCCTCCTTATCATCGTTCCACCCCTCAACTCGTGGTGGTAAAACAAAACTTTCAATGTTTTCTTACCACACAACCGGCTCCACTGGCCTTAAACCATAATTCAACTACCAACTTACATATATAATTATCTGCTCCTATTATGACTGAGGTACTGAACTCATGGACTAATGACCAAACATCTCCCTATTTCCAACCTTACGTTAAGTTTCATGTGTGGGATATCTCGCAAAGCGAAATCCACACAAGGAACCCCCCCGATACACTACAACCTACCATTATCGATTATCGAAATTCGTTAGGCCCTCCGTCCATAGCATGTATCCCTATTTTTCCCGTTTCCTAGCAGAAAATTACATCTCCTCCCAAAATTACACTTAACAAAGAACATTTTTCCAATTGAATTATTATACAATGTTGGTGGTGATTGTATTCCATAAACCCCGAATACATACAATAAGGATTCTCGAAATCCCTTTCCCCAATCAGAGGGATATATATCTTAACTCCCACATCTCTAGAGGATAGATATAACAATGCACTCTTTCTATCACCAAGTCCTGAGCGCTAAACATAATACTTAGTTAAATCTTTTCGCTCAACCGTAAACCTGATACATACTGTATCATAACAACAAAGTCCCTACACATGGGTATCGAATATCTCGAGCCCACTATCCCCTCCGAAGTCTCTAGGATAGATAATATATAAGTGCGAGTCCAACCCTCTTGCAGGTGAGGCCTCTCCAGAACAAAACATGCTTCACTAATGCAACCACTCTCATAACCTTGCAATAATTGATTACTATCGTACTAACCATTTCTATAAAGTTGTAATCAATACCATATTATACTTGTATATCACATCACTAAAACGAGTAACCTCAATAAAGTATATAACACTATTAATATACTCATTCATTTTTCGCGGATAGCACTAAGGAAAATCCCTCTACACTAGGGAAAAATATTCACATAATAATATCTTTTGTAGTTATATGCATTAAACTCGTCTCACATGCTAATCTAGCAATGAACAGAATATAATGACTCGCTCGTGTCACATAAAACACACATCACCCTCTGAGGATAAAACTTATACTTCTACCTTACCAATCGTCTTGATTGCACAAATGGTCTCCGAACGTAACACACCTGCCCAACCAACACAAAACTACTTTAATCGTTGTCTTTTACTAGGCACCATACTCTTATCCCTTTACTCAGTTCGGGAAAACATCAACGCATGCGATTTCACTCTCCACAAATACCTCTACACATAATCCACTTATCACCTGTCATACCAGCCATATTAGGATTGTCCTTCTCTCGGACCTTGGTAGGCTCAATTCATGTTGGCTATCCCCTGTGGTTCCCTTAGCCTTGTTGGCCTTAAAGAACATGCTACTGGCTACAATATTCCTTATTAAATTCACCATCGCTTTGGTAAGAATTCAGCTATTTGAATCATTTAAATGGGTCCCCTGACGTGTACCCCCACCCCTTTGTGGTGCTACACTACCATTGTTGCATCCCGTCTTATTCTTGACTAACTTCTTCAATTCTTTTAACTTCCCACACAAAGAAGCATTGACATCTCTATTATCAAAGCACGACATTGATAACTTCTAAATCGATCGTCGAACAAAATTCCCTTTTTGGTGTTATTAACTATTTTTACGAGTCGATCTCCCATTTGGAGACCTCTCCTCCATTTTTATCTACATCCTCTGATACAAGATTCACTAATGGATTAGATTTATATTCACAAATGGACCTCTGTCAGGTCCTCCTGTGATGAGTTCAGAACAACATTCACTTATTCTCCTGAACATTTGATGAAGGAACTTACGGTCAAATTGTACCTAAGATTCTCCTATAGGCATAGCATTCCACTTCTAAAATTAGTGGCTGCCTCCCACCATGATAACCTTGTTCCGACAAGCTAAGAAAAATTTTATCCAAATTTTCACTTTCAGTTAGCCACACTCTGTCCTATCTGGATTCTTCACCTCCTTCGGTTAACACACACAATTCCTGCATTTCTAGAATTCCCACTGACAATTCTCTATAATGATTCGTCTGAATTTTTCCAGTCATTCCACGTTGGGTAAGTCTACTCTCGCACCTCATTCGACTATAGAAGCACTTGGAAATCATAGGTTATGCCCTAGCCGTCTTTATAATCCTGGCTTCCCGTGTCATAATAGGAGTGACCTTAACTACCGTCGTCATCCTCGAATATGATCTACAACCTCAACTAAGCCTTACCTACTGCGGTCAGCCCAATGGCCCTTGCCTTCCATATTTAATTGTTCGAACACGTCCGAACGCAATTAAGATTCACTAAGGTATATATGTTATAGCAGGAGAACGGAATATCACCATAGAAAACAACAATCCTAAACATAGGGCTTTATATCAAACAAGGTAACGCTAGAAGCATAATAAGCCACACATATCTTAAGGACACTAGAATCTGATGCTCTGATACCACCTGTGACACCCCGCTTAATTAAATACCGGGAGATCAATCCTTTATTAAACTAAAATCAAGGTCAACTGTTGGTTCATTCTTAGCATCACTGTCGCAAAATAAAGTTTTCAAATTTAATCACCCTAAATAATTAAGCTAAGTGTCCAAACAATTTAGAACTTTATTTCCATTTTCATTAAATTCCAATTTGAAAACCTTTTAAATAACCAACAGTTTAAGAATCACATAAGTGCTACAGATAGTAATCAACACAAAAGAATTAATCCATCTAGATAAACCAAACCAAATTTAAACTACATATGAAATCATCCTGACAAGAATTAATTCTCAAAGAGTATCGAATACTGAAAATAAATTAACATACATCTCTGAAAAATCTATACTGAATGGGAAATGGGCGACACATGCCCTAAATATGAAGAACTATAACAAGAACCGAATCGATGAAGACGTCGTCTACAATAAAGACCCGCAACTCTCACATAAGCTACGGCGTGTCCAATCCAAAGAACCTATGCATGACGCCCCTGTGGCTGGACACCTGTAATATATACATATATATATATATATATATATATATATAAGAGAAGATATAACTGAAAACGCGTCAGAGCCCGATTGTAAAACAGTTTAAAAAATAGTTTAGCAAGTATTTAAAATGCTTACCTGCTAATTCAACAACCATGCTAGTATGCGACACTCTCTTGAGAATTCTCACCTCTCATCTAATGTGCACGTCTACCATACTACTAAACCTCAAAAGTATATCTCACTTATTCTCCATGAAGTTTTATCTCGAGAATTTACAGGGTGATAATATTTAGTTTAGAAAATTAATGTCTTCAAGATTCCTTACACTATTTAGAAAATCGGTACCGTTATGAAGTTCCTGAACCCATTTAGAAAGTTGCAACATTTATTCATTACTTAACTACTTATACGCACAGTATAAAGTTTTCATATGGATATACGTATATATATTAGTTACACGTATAATATATAAACTAATGGCACCCCACATAAAATCTATGGTGAAAGGTTTCCATATATAAATATATATATACCAATCACTAAGATAATATATATAAACTATCTGCACCCCACATAAAATCTGTGGTGATGGCATACTCTGCTATCAAGTCCTTGTATCACACATATTTAGGGAACTGCTAGTTCAGAATCACTCTCGAAGTGCATTAACATAAAACACATACAAATGGAGGTGAAGCATAGTTCCAAGTCACTAAGAGGTCAGCACATACCCTCACGTCTCTTAGGATCGTCTGACTATCAATCAGATAGCTTGTACTAAGGAATTCGATGTTTTAGGGTACGAGTCAATATCCCCCATAAAGGTCCCATCGAGATAAGATCGTCCCGGCGCGAAAACCCCCGTGATAGCAAGTAGCCTGAGTATGATTTTTTTTATATAGATATATAATATATGCACAATCACACAGTCATATATATATACACATATCCACACTGCTAAATTAGGTGCTGTCACGACCCATAATTATAATTATTCATTATTACACATTTTACTCGATTATTTCGTATACCAGACTCGTTATTTGTATTCTCATTTATTATTCACTTCATACTCACTTCTCCTCTCTCAAAGTATTCTAAGTATAATTTCAGTAGGCATTCACTCACTTACGTTTCGGTCTAACTCCCTTACGAGTCCCAATCTTTTTATTCAATCTACGTATGATTTCTTATACACATGAATCATTCCTCGTTAACCCAAAATCTCATCCTACACTAAAATGTTACTCAATGGGGTCTACCTAGGTCCTACTGGTCATCTCTATATCCCATTATACTCCGAAAACAACAATCAAGGGTTCCCATACATCTTAATCGAATTAAACTAATGGATGAGAAATATGCAGTTTTTCAGGAGGGGTCGATCGATCGAAGAAAAGGGGTCGATTGATCGTCGATCGATCAAGCAGTTCTTGCCAGAAACTGCAAATTAAACCTACGGGTTTCATCTTCCAATTTCTCCAAAAATGTCATTAAGAACTCTAGAATTCTCAAATAACAGTACTACAAGTTCTATATACATATATACAAGATTTCCTACGTGAAACATGTATAAATTACTCAACGATATCGTATTAATGGGGTATAATCTTTAAGAACACTAATTTTGAAAGAAATATACATTCCTCTAATTATTTCCCAGATTTCTTGTTTTTAAACTCATAATAATTCGCTGGTAATCCTCTACATATGATGGGTATATCCAGAATATATGGAATCTCTCTAAACATGCGATTTAAAGTCTCTAAAATAACAATTTCTTTCATAAAACATGATCTTGGTAATCCTAAACTAACATGGGTGAGGCATTAACCAAAAATAAAGCAAGATAGATACTTGCTTGAAATTCAAGGTTCTGATTTCGTGGATGAAATTGTATGGTTGCGTTCCTTATCGTACGATCTACGTTTTGGTGGTGGCGGCGGTGCAAACGGGTGAGTCATTGGCCTTGAGTTGCTTGGAAAGCTCTCCAACTCCTTATCTAATGCCGTTCTTTGATTTTGTGTTTGCTAACCCTAATAGAAAACTACAAATGGCTGATATAATCTAATTAAATTCGTGGGTTTAATTACCCAAAAAGGCAAGATATCTATAATACCATCCCGGGATGTCAAATAGGCCTAAAAATGCCCCGAGACCCAAACTAAACCCCCGGGTAGGCTTTTCTTACTATCTCGACCCTTTCGGAGACGTTGGTGCACCCAAAATGATCATACGGGCAACTTATAATTTATTCACTTTATATAATAATAATTTAGTCCTGACACGACACATGCGCGTCCCGAGTAAAATTTCCACAATTGCCATTTTATTCACTAGTGCCAATTTTTAACAAAAATCAATTCTACATATTACTTTACTCAATAAGTAATATCTAACGAGTCAACAAAATTTCAATAATTACTAACTCTCGTCGCACTAGTAACTATTTAAAACAACTTTCAGGATTAAAATTAAATTAATTTATCTCAATTAAATTTTAAAAAATCCCAAAATTTAAAAAGCCATAAAAATACGGGGTATTACATTTATGTGCTATTTATAGTTTGTTTTATTTCAATAAAGTGGTGTAGAAATTACAATATTTTATAATGCTACATGTTATTATTTCTTATTATTCATTACTAAATATACAAAAATTGTGTGTTTTGATGGTCTTTCTCAGTAAGGCGCTTGGAATACGTCTTCGGTCAAATAACATGAAGGAGGCTCCCTCGGCACCCCCAGATCTCACAGTGCCCCCGACTTCCACGACACCCACGGCTCCCGTAGCTCACATAGCACCCACAACTCCCATGGAACCCATGATTGAACACGTAATGGATGTAGAATCGGTAAATATCTCACCATCAACACAACAGACTAGTCCCGAAACCTCCACAAGCCATGTAGGTACAAAAAAAGTAATTTTCAAATGTTTCTTACTATTGTTCATTTGTTGCTAATATTGTTTATTTTCTTTTAAAGTTTCAAATATAGATTATACCCTAACCAAAAAAGTCCGTGTACCTACATGTGGCAAGGGGCTTCAGAAGATTATCAAAGCAACTGGGAAAAAGATATGTATTGAGATATCGAAGGAGAAAAACTGGCCACTTGACAAAGACCAGTCTGCTCAATTATCAAATGAACTCGGGATTATCATTTGTAACCTAATTCCTGTCCCAACCAAATGGAAAGATCTCACTGAAGCTGATAAGATGAGAGCGTTCGACAAACTTAATGTAAGTAATTTCTTATTGAAAATGGCATTATTACTTTAATTTTGCGATTTTGAATTATTTCTGGATGATGGAGTGATTTTCATTAAGAGTATATACATATGTAGATTGGAACTTGTTATATAGAATCATTAATGAAAATAGTAGTTATATAACTTATATCTCTGGGAATTTCAGAAGTACTTGAATGATGTATAACTGATATCTAAGTTATATAACTGATATCGCTGGAATTTGACAACTATTTCAATGATATAACTAATCTTAGGAGTTCTGAAATTCCAAGATATATAACTGGTCTTTGTCAAGTGGTTTCTTTATTTAGGATAGTATTTTAGGCAGGGGTAACATGCCTTAGTATACTGTGTTAAATGGATTATGACTCCTTTATCTATTTCTAATATATTATTCTTGATTATCAAGCGGTCGAGAGCAATTAAAAATAAGAAGAGCAAACTAGCACAAAACTCGGCCAGAGAGCAATAAAACCAAGCGCATAACTGTTGTTGAATTTTAGACAGGGGTAACATGCCTTAGTTTGTGAATTTTAGGTAGGGGTAACCAATTCCTAAGAAACTACATTAGAGGTAACATGCCTTAGAGGATTCTGCCTTTTGATTGTTCCAATACATATTAGTTTTTCTTTTTAGCTTTTGATTTGACTATTTAATGTTATTTAAGTGGTTATTCTCTATATGTTTCATGATTCTTTATTATTAATTGTATTTTTAATGATGAATTACTTTGTGTATTATTAATCGATGCACAAGGTAGGTAGGTAGTTTATGCAATAGTGATTTTCATTATTTATGAGTAAGACATACACACCACAACCATCACTGTGACACACCCCAACCCAGTTACTTATAATTAAGTTTGAAAGTCAAAGTGAGTCAAACCATGATTAATTTAACCAAACCATAAACAAGAGTTTTAATTTGAGACTCATCACTGTAAATCCATATAACTGAAAACCTTTTTACAACATCAGAGTAGTCATACTTATACAAACTTTCTTGAAGGATAATTTAACTTAATTACATCATTTACAATTAAACAAAATCTTTGTCTCTCCCATTCCTGGCTAACCCAACCCAACTTCCTAGATTTGGCAGTGACATCGCGTTACCCGAAAAATGTGAACATAGGAACCGTGAGCAAAATAGCCCAGTGAATGCATCACTACTATACTACTGCATGAATTTAAATGCAATAAATCGTGTCCATATAATTATTTATTAACTTATCTGTCTCATTCATAACGAATGACCAACTTTTCTGAATCATGATTTACATATCCTGTCTAAATAGATAATTCTCCCCCATTTCTGGACGAGGAGTAACCCCTTATCATTAATGGACAAATCTCCCCCATTCCGGGTCGAGGAGTAACCTCCCATTTCGTTAAACCGAAATGAACAATTTTATATTCATAACATTATGATCATATTCATAACAGTATACAAATACATCATTCCAGTGAGTACACTCACCTTGTTTGACAACTATGTATTCACGTTTCCTTCTGGTGGAGATGAACTGGGTTTATTAGACCTTACACCTGTCAATCCAACTAAATAAATACTTAACCTCAATCATAAATATTATCCTAACATAATTATGTAACTTTCCATGACAATACATCAACAATATAATTCCAATTAAGTCACATTCCATAAAACATAAGTAAAGGCAAAACAATGATATACATGTTGATAAAGTTACGGACATTCAACCATAGGAAATACCTTATAAGTAATTTATAACCAAAGTAAATTAAACATGAAATTATACTTCTCAATGTATCTACACATAAAACATGTACTCAATGTATCCTTTGGAAAGAGGAGATAACAATATTCTTTCATGGGGTATCCAGTATGGCCTCAGATTATTCCCCTCTATACTCAACCATCCTATATCCCTAAATTGTATAAATACAGGAGTCCAGCCTTATCAATATGAAAACATATCTGAATATAAATTCCAGTACAAGTGACGGTGTAATTTTTCAAGATTCCTAGAGCAAGTTATGACCATCTCTTTACAACACAAGAAATCTGCCCTACAAGATCCTCTATTGTTCCTTCAACTTCCAAGAATTTTCATAATTTTTCTCCATCATAACTTTTCATGATTTTCAACCAATTTTCAGTACACATAACTAATAGTACATAATTAAAGTTTCATAAGTTTTGGACTTTATTTACTACCTCAAAAGATTGACCAAAGTCAGGGCATACAGAAATGAAATATACAAATAACAACTATATACCAAATTGCAATCATCACCAAGGCCTAACCACAAGGAGTTAAATTCCAATTATCGGATATGATATGAATATATGAGTCTACTTTCATATCCAATTGGAATTTCTCAATTCCCGTAATAACACAAAGAGATATACAAATTTGAATACAAGGAGTTTCAATACAAAGCAATATGACATATAAACATCACTTATCTCACATATGAACCAATACATGTTATCACAAAGAATAATGGAATTTTAATCAATAATTTACGATTTATATACTTTGAAATAAGTATAATACAAGATTACAACAATATTAACACATAATTTTATCTTGGAAATACCTTAAGGACTTTATTGGAATTTTTTTCCTAGATTTTCCTTGTAATCTTTCTTCCTTAACTTCTACTTTCTCTTTCCTTAAGATTAAATCTCTCAAAACTGAACCTAGGGTTTGTTTTGCTAAAGAAATACGTTAGAGGGATAGTTTTGGGTCAGCCAAGGCTGCCTCCCAAGCCATCCAATTACTTTAAAACATTTAGTTTACTAAAAGACAATTTACCACTTAAAGGAAATGGACACCTTTACCCTTTGTTCTTAAATTCGGCATAACTCCATACTCGGGAATCCGTTTGATGATCTTTTTGTTGTGTTATAACCCTAACCCACATGTATACAACTTTCTAGTTTTTACCTCAAGTCAATTGTAATGTTATAAGGGTCAAAACTCGTCTCTAACAAGAACATTTCTACCGAACACAACAAAATTTGTTGTTTGTAAATTATTCGACCTTTCATGATTTATTAAAGTAGGATTATAATAAACATAATCACTTAACATTAGATATACTGATAACAAATTATTCATATCACATAAGATAAGAATTATTTAAATCTAATTTATCATAATTATATCCGGGTTGTCACAACTCCCCCCTAGAAAATTTTGTCCCGAAATTTAATATAAAGGTCAGTTACCAAAAAAATGGGGATACTGTTTCCTCATGCTATCCTCCGTTTCCCAAGTTGCTTCTTTAACTCCATGGTTCATCCACATAACTTTAACTAAGGGAATAACTTTATTTCTCAATACTTGCTCCTTACGATCAATAATTTCCATTGGTTCCTTGATGTACTACAAGTCTTCCTTCAGTTCAATTGGTTGAGTTTTCAACTGATGAGATGGATCCACCAAATACTTATAAAGCATCGATACATGAAATACATCATGTAAACGGTATAAATCTGGAGGTAATGCTAATCTATATTTCAGGGCCCCAATTCTTTCCAACATCTCATATGGTCCAAAGTATATTGGACTTAGCTTCCCCTTTTTCCCAAATCTCATAACGCCTTTCCACGGTGAAATACGCAGGAATACAAAATCTCCCTTCTGAAATTCTAATGGATACTTCCTCTTATCAGCATAAAATTTTTGCATGTTCTGTGCTATCTTTATCCGTTCCCGAATAATTTTGATCTTTTCAGTCGTCGCATCTAATAATTCAGGACCTAATATTTTCCTTTCACCCACTTCATCCCAACACAAAGGCGTTCTACATATCCTCCCATATAAAGCTTCATAAGGAGCATACCAATGGTGGATTGATAACTATTATTATATGATATTTCCATCAATGGAAAATGATTATCCCAACTACCTTTGAAGTCAAATACACAAGCTCGTAACATGTCTTCTAATATTTGAATCGTCCTTTCTGATTTCCCATCAGTTTGTGGATGAAATGTAGTACTGAACTTCAAACTTGTGCCCATGGCATTCTGTAAATGACGTCAAAATTTAGAAGTGAACGTTGGATCTCTATCTGATATAATTGACACTGGTGCCCCATGTAAATGGATAATCTCGTCAACGTACATATGTGCATACTTGTCAACAGTGTAGGTGGTTTTAACTGGAAGAAAATGAGCTGAATTCGTCAATCGATCTACAATCACCCAAATAGAATCATGTCCCTTTGGTGACCAGGGTAATCCTGTAACAAAGTCCATCGTTATATGCTCCCACTTCCATTCCAGAATAGGCAACGACTGTAATAATCTTGCTGACTTCTGATGCTCCGCCTTTACTTGCTGGCATACTAAACATTTAGCTACGAACTCTGCAATCTCACGTTTCATATTGTTCCACCAATAATATTCTTTCAAATCTCTGTACATTATGGTACCTCCCGGATGCATAGAGTAAATAGAACTATGTGCCTCTTCTAATATATATTTCTTTAAGGGTGGATCATTTGGTACACAAATCCTATTTCTATAACACAACGATTCATCATTCTTAATTTCAAAGTCACTCTCTTTACCATCCAGGACATCTTGTTTGTTCTTCTCAAGGAATGGATCAGTAATCTGCAAATTTCGTATGTGTTCTACAAATAAAGGTCTCACTGTGACATGTGCTAATAATCCTCCGCTTTTTAAAAACTTCAATTCAATTCCCATCGATGCCAAGTCAAGAATATTTCCAACACGGGAACACCGTATGCAACAAAGCATCCCTGATGATTTTCGACTCGAAGCATCTGCTACTACATTGGCCTTCCTAAGATGATGATGAATGGTACGGTCATAGTCTTTAATCATCTCTATCCAACGCCTCTGTCTCAAATTCAGTTCTTTCTGTGTAAACAAGTATTTCAAACTTTGATGTTCTCTAAATATCTCACAAGTTTCTCCATACAAGTAATGTCTCCATAACTTTAAAGGAAACACAATGGCTGCAAGCTCCAAATCGTGTGTAGGGTAGTTTCGTTCATGAGTCTTTAATTGTCTGGATGTATATACTATTACCTTCCCATTATGCATAAGAACACATCCTAAACCCGGAAATGAAGCATCTGTATAGATCACAAAAGACTCATTCCCACTTGGAATAGTAAGTATAGGGGCTGAAACCAACCGATTCTTTAATTCTTTAAAACTCCTCTCACATTCTTCATCCCATACAAACTTCACTTCTTTACGAGTCAATTTTTTCAGTGGTAATGCTATTTCTGAAAATCCCTTAATGAATCTGGAAAAAATGTGAGAGTGTGATAATTGATTAATTCACAACATTCTACGTTGGCTCACTTATTTAATTAAATTCTATTAATTTAGCCCCTAAACATCCATCTATGCTGCATGTGTCAAACCATGAACAAATACCGCCTGCGACATAACAAATATCCTGAGACACAGATTTCAGCAAAAAACCCCTTTCGGGTAAAACCTTTATTTCACTATGAATCTATAAATCGCAACTTACAATTACATAGAGAAATCTGCAATGGATCAACGCGCAGCCAACTCACAAAGACACGCAGTATTTAACTCATCAAGATAATACCCGCAGCACCCTCCAAGGACTCGCAGTCCTATTTTCAGCAAAGAATCTTCACGCAGCAAGAGCCTCAATGACACGCAGCCATACGGTGTAGAGACGCACTCCACAAAAGATGAACAAAGGCAAAGATGTGTTCTTGAAGAACAAAACAATTCACTAAAGCAAGATGGGAGTTTTGTGACTTGTAAATTCAAAAGGGATTAAACCCATAAAGGAAGAAGCCTAAAGATTACTGCTTTGGCAGTGTTTCTGTTCTGGAAAACGTATGGACCTATTCATGAAAACGTTGCCATTTAATGAATATTTATGCAAAAGCGCACCGCCTCGAAATTCGAGCTCGTTCGAACGAGAAGCATATGTCGCTCGGACGAAGTACGCATGTCATTCAAATGACATCGTGCGACTTCCAATCTCGTTCGAACGAGATGCTGATCTCGCGCGAACGACCTGGGCGTCAAAATCGAGGTTCGCTTCAAAACTTAGAAAAAATACTCATTCTCAATATTTGACGAAAAAGTCCGCTCCAACACTTAGAAAATATTTGGTAAAAATCTCCCAAAAGCTCTAAGTGAAAAGTAAAGGTATTTAAAACATAACCTTACCAAAGTAAACTTCGCGGAGTCTTGAATGATGAAGAACTTGAGTAATTCGGATCCGTCTTTGATGTAGATTGCTCTTGAATGCTTTTCGACAATGTATCAGTATATGACATAACGAATTGATAACGGACTTATGAAAATATGTCCTAACAAATCTCCCCCTATGTCTATGCCGGTACATACATAAAAAATCTGAATTATCAAATACCAAATTGCCTATACAATTCTACCCTCCCATGAATAAATTTGCAAGACTTCAAAAACTGTTCTTCAATCTTCTTCGTCAAATCTCAAAGCTTTTCTCATCAGGGTGTGCAACATCGTGATCTTCAATTTTGTACCTACACACATGAGAAAAAGCAAAAACCTTCGTGACGCATTGAGTTTGAAATGATATAAGAATAAAGCATTAATAATCAAATCTCCCCCATAAGGCAAAAACTCCCCCATAACTGATAATTCTTTCTCCCCCTTTTTATGATGTCCCCAAATAGACGGATGAAAAAATTCAAAACATGGAGTGTCACAACAAAATGCATAACAAACAAAGATCGAGCTATGCGCATGCAAAGGAATATCTCACAAATTTCACAAACTATTTTTGGATTTTTTAATTTTTCAGACAAAAATAAGATACCACTTTGAAAAATATGATACAAAAATCACACCATGGATTTAAACTCAAACAACCAAGTCATGGAAATGAAATGAATGGGTGTGAACACATTCGATAGGTAAATCAACACAATCAATCATATATGCATGATGCATATGCGTACTCCTAACGAATGAACATCAAAAGTATCCTTAGGTGTAAAAAAAATTGTTGAATTTAAATGACATCGACTTATACAAATCAACAAATCAAAGTCAAATGATTCTCACACCAATAACGTCCAAAACTATTTAGCGCATTTTCAAGACTATTAAGGACGTGCAAACCCGTTTTAATTCTCCATCCAAACACCCTCAGATTTGTATTTTGAATAGAGGCTTTCAAAATTCTCAAACTTTGGAGAATTGGTGCAAAAACCTAATTGGCCCATAATTGGCATAAATTTCTTTTTATTGCCTTTAAATTTTTTCGGGCTCTTTTAAACCTCTTTGGACCCCGAATAATCAAATTCCTCCATTTTTTAGGTCCAATTTAACGGTGGCTTAGTATTCGCAAAGGCAAAATGAACCTTTCGCAGCCCTTCCCCGTTTTTAAATAAAGCACACAAACTCACAAAACGGTTCTTATATGCACAATTTCCTTATCAAAATTTATCGCGCTTGGTTCATTTTAAGGACAGGATTGAAGTGAAAACACCCAACCAACATGTGATAAGACAAGCACAAAAATCAAACAAATCTGTGCATGTGTGCAATAAAGGAAATATGAGTCAAACATGTAGGAAGTAACACTTAATTACATCTTAATGACTCCAAACATTATAAAACACAAGGATGAATTGACCTATTGTCTCAAAACACTATCAAATAGTCACATGTAAAATGGAATGATGTCGTGACTCGTTCATCCTAAGCCTTCATCCATAAACGGTGCAAACAAAATACAAAAATAATTTTTGGATTTTCTCAAAATTTTTATCAAAATAAAATCTTTTTGTATTTTTCCAAAATTTTTCAAAAAAAGATAAAAAAATTATACATACTAGCAATAGGAAAACAATGTCATTATGAAAATCATCCTATGCTAGTAAACAAGTCAAACCTCAATCATTAGGTTCAGAGGGGTTTTCCAAAGGTGGTGACAACTTATGAAAAACCTCCATCAATTCTTGTGAAGTTTTGACTAAAAACTTAACTTGCTCACCTATATGTGAAAACTCTCTCATATAGTCTCCGGGAGCATGTAAAGAATCACGTGTGGGTGCATGTGCATTAGAAACACGTGTAGAAGCAAAACGAGACACATACCCCAACTTAAAGAAAAATTCCCTAAGGTGTCCTCTCCTTTTGCAATGTGAGAAAACATAAATAGGCCTCGAAACACCTCTCTCAAAAACTCTAGGGATGCACTTTCCTAATAGGAATGGGACGCCTAGGTGGGTTAGGGTGAGACTCACGTGAATTGGACACTAAAGTGTGAAACGGCTCGGGTACTAATTGGGAAATAGAAGCACCATCATGACTTATTCCTAACGTCTCACCTTTACCCTTAAGAACCACCTTTTAAACCTTCTTAGGTGCATTCCCAAAAATGACTTTGACATCCCTAGCACGTTCGAGATCACTCTCGAGTTGGGATACACGTGTCGTCAGACTAGACAACGTGTTGGTCAAATCACACTTCTCCTTTCTTAAAACCTCATTCTCTCTCTCCAAATCTAAAACCCGACGACCTAAATCTCAATTATACTTCTTAGTTTTCAAGGTTTCGGTGTACAAATCCCTAAAAGCTATTTGGAGCTCACTTTCATCTCCACTTTCTTCCTCACTCTCATCCTGACTCGAAGAACACAAATCACTATCATCGCTCTCGTGTGCACTCTCATGTGACAAAGTGGGTGACACACGACTAGAAAAAGCCACAATCATCCCATGAGCTAAACCTTTATCGAACTCATCTCCCTCACTATCACTAAGTGTGGCAGGCATGGATACTTTCTTCCCTTTCTTTCTAAGCCATGTTGGACACTCAAACGACTTATGTCCCTTACCCCCACATTCAAAACAAGTCACGTTTCCAAGATCTTCCTCACACTCCTCATCTGAGTCATTCTCTTTTTCTCTCTCACCGCTTTCTTTGGTCTTTACTTTCTTTTTATTTTTCTCAAAAAATTTCTTTTTATTGGAAGAATTATTTTTGTTCATGTTGAGAAATTTTTTAAAATTTTTCGCAAACAAGGCCATATCATTAAAATCAAAGTCTCCCTCAGAATCGGACTCACAAACTTTTTCTTTCTTTTTCTTACAATGAGTCTTTAAAGCAATGCCATTATCCTTAGCCTTAATGGTTTTGGGAAACATGTCAATCTCATAGGTTTGAAGATCTCCTACAAGTTCTTCCAACTTAAGTGATTTTAAATTTCCCAAAGAGTTCAAAATAGTGACTTGAGGAATAAAGCGTTTTGGGAGAGATCTCAAAATCTTTTTAACGACACGCGTGTTATCAATCACCTCACCCAAATTAAAATTGGTGTTAATAATGTTCGACAAACATGCATAAAAATCATCAAAGAATTTAGATTCAGACATGGCGATAGTCTCAAATTGGGTGGCCAAATTTTGTAACTCAGATTCTTTAACCGCGTTCGTACCCTCATGTGTCAATTTCAAAACATCCCATGCCTCTTTAGACGTAGTGCACGTCATAATTCAACAAAACTTATCAGTAGTGATAGCTCCGGAAATAGCACTCAAACCACGTGAGTTATATTTAGACATGTTATGATCATCTTCAGTCCAGGATGACACGAGTTGTAAAGAGGTGATATTATCAACGTTGACCGTGGGAGGAGTCCACGTATTTTTGCAAAGGTACCAAACACACTCGTCATTGGCTTTTAAACCAGATTTCATACGAGCTTTCTAATAGGCATAATTAGACTAGTCAAAAATAGGCATCTTATTATAGAAGTGCTCCATAGAGAAAATGCGATTTTTCTCAAAACTGATATTTCAAAAAAAATCAATATCACACGATTTTGCGGAAAATAGGAATACGCGATAAATTAGCGTAACCTGCTCTGATACCAATTTGAAAAAAATGTGAGAGTGTGATAATTGATTAATTCGCAACATTCTATGTTGGATCACTTATTTAATTAGAGTCTATTAATTCAGCCCCTAAACATCCATCTATGCTGCATGTGTCAAACTATAAACAAATACTGCATGCGACACAACAAATATGCTAAGACACAGATTTTAGCAAAAAAAACCTTTCGGGTAGAACCTTTATTTCACTATGAATCTATAAATCGCAACTTAAAATTACATAGAGAAATCTGTAATGGATCAACGCGCAGCCAACCCACAAAGACACGCAGTCTTGAACTTAGCAAGAGAATACCCGCAGCACCCTCCAAGGACTCGCAGTCCTATTTTCAGCAAAGAATCTTCATGCAGCAAGATCCTCAATGACACGCAGCCATACAGTGTAGAGACGCACTCCACAATAGATGAACAAAGGCAAAGATGTGTTCTTGAACACCAAAACAATTCACTAAAGCAAGATAGGAGTTTTGTGAATTGTAAATCAAAAAGGGATTAAACCCCTAAAGGAAGAAGCCTAAAGATTACTACTTTGGCAGTGTTTTAGTTCTGGAAAACGTATGGACTTCTTCATGAAAACGTTACCATTTAATGAGTATTTATACAAAAATGCACCGCCTCAAAATTCAAGCTCATTCTAACGAGAAGCATATGTCGCTCGAACGATGTACGCATGTCGTTCAAATGACATCGCGCGACTTCCAATCTCGTTCGAATGAGATGGTGATCTTGCGCGAACGACCAGGGCGTAAAAATCGAGGTCCGCTTCAAAACTTAGAAAAAATACTCATTCTCAGTATTTGCCGAAAAAGTCTGCTCCAACACTTAGAAAATATTTTGTAAAAATCTTCCAAAAGCTCTAAGTGAAAAGTAAAGGTATTTAAAGCATAACCTTACGAAAGTAAACTTCACAAAGTTTTGAATGATGAAGAACTTGAGTAATTCGGATCCGTCTTTGATGTAGATTGATCTTGAATGCTTTTCGACGGTGTATCGGTATATGACATAACGAATTGATAACGGACCTATGAAAATATGTCCTTATAGAATTTGCGATAGTAACCTGCCAATCCTAGGAAAATCCTAATTTCTGTCACATTCTTAGGACTTTCCCATTCAACGATTGCTTCTACCTTCTTTGGATCAACATATATCCCATTTCCCGAGACAACATGCCCTAAAAACACAATTTCATTCAACCAAAACTCACACTTGCTGAATTTAGCAAACAATTTATTCTCTCTCAAAATCTGCAATACAAGCCTCAAATGTTTCTCATGTTCCTCCATGCTACGCAAGTAAATCAACACATCATCTATGAATACTATCACAAATGAATCAATGAAAGGGTGGAATACCCGATTCATCAAATCCATGAAAATTGCTGGAGCATTAGTTAATCCAAATGGCACCACAAAAAACTCATAGTGCCCATATCGAGTCCGAAAAGCTCTTTTGGAAATTTCACTATCCTTTACTTTCAATTGGTGGTAACCCGATCTCAAATCAATCTTCAAAAATACTGTGTCCCCTGTAATTGGTCAAACAAAGCATCGATACGAGGTAGAGGGTACTTGTTTCTAATGGTCACCTTATTCAACTGACGATAATCAATACATAATCGCATTGTCCCATCTTTCTTTTTCATAAATAATACTAGGGCTCCCCATGGAGAAACATTACGTCGAATGAAACCTATGCTTATCAGATGTTGTAATTGCACTTTTAATTCTTTCAACTCCACTGGTGCCATTCTATATGGAGCAAGTGAAATTGGACCAGTAGCTGGAATTAATTCAATGGAAAACTCTACTTCCCTATCGGGTGGCAATCCTGGAAATTCCTCTAGGAAGACATTAGAAAACTCTCTAACCACTGGTATATCTTGAATTTTAACTATCTCTTTAGTAATATCAACAACATAATCTAAATAACCTGTACAACCTTTACTCAATAACTTTCTGCTCTTAATTGCTGAAATAAGACAATTAGGGACAACATTCCTTTCTCCTGTAAACTGGAACTCTGGTTCACCAGGCTGATGAAACGTAACTTCTTTTCGAAAACAACCAATGGAAGCATGATACAATGATAACCAATCCATCCCCAATATGATATCAAAATCCCGAATGGCCAATGGTATCAAATCAACATAGAAATCTCGTTCACTCATTCGTAAGACACAATCTTTATAAACATGTTCAACCAGGATTACACTTTCCATTGGGGTAGAAATATATAAGGCACAATTAAGAAATAAACATGGTCTACCCAAATGTGAAACAATATGCAATGCTACGAATGAATGCGTAGATCTAGGATCAATGAGTGCATATAGATCTTAATTTGCAATAGAAAGTTTACCTGTAACCACTTTCGGTGTAGCATGGGCATCTTGCAGCGTCATCGCAAACACTCTTACTCCTTCCTTCGATCCACTTGCTTGTCCTGTGCCTCTTCCCCTGGTGGCACTGCCTGGAGAGGATCCTTTATGAGGCCCCACACTACTAACTGAAATCACTCTTGATAACATAGGATAATTCTTTCTCAGATGGCCCTTCTGATGACAGTTGAAACATTATATATTCAGTAGCTTTGGGCAATTTCTCTTTACATGACCCGATGTCCCACAAAAGAAACAAACATTCGGATCTCCTTGTGCTGAAACTACTGAACCTCTTCCACCACTAGCTTCACCCCTTTGTAAACTACTTCCACCTCTAACCTGTTGGAAATTCTTCCATCCCAACCTTGGATATTTAGTATCACTATCCTTTTGATAACTTGGATCGAATCTGCTTCTCTTTATGCCTCGTTCTCGATTCCTTCTCGCTTCATTCACGTCCTTTTCTACTAGCATGGCTTTATTCACCAAGCCTGAATAGTTAACAGTCTCTAAAGCCGATAATCTAGATTTAATGACTAACTCAAGTCCATCAAGAAATCGGCAACACATATCTTCCTCATTTCATATAAACCTCGAACCAAATCGAGATAATGCTGTAAGTTTAGCTTCATATTCTCTAACTGTCATACTCCCCTGATTCAACATGAAATATTCCTTCTCCTTTTATTTTTAATACATTGGGGGAAAATAATTATCATACAAAGCTTTGACAAAATCATCCCATGAGATCACATTCCCACCTTCTGGAGTAATCAACAAATGTCTTGTGGCATCCCACTAATATTTAGCTTCTCCTTTCAGCATATACGTCGCCAAGGTCACCTGTTGATTTTGAGGCATCCTCATTACCCCAAAAATAAGTTCAATCTCTTTCACCTAGACTTCTGCCTCTACTAGATCAACTACTCATTTAAATGAGGGTGGATTCATTTTAATAAATTTCTCGTGTGAAGTACTCCTTTCTTCCCGATGTATCACCTCCTCAGCCCTGGCCAATGCTTGTGCCTCTAGTTTCCTAGTCTATTTTTCTTCCATCTGAGCCATAAATCTAGCTTGCTGCTCTGCCATTAGAGTCATAGCACGTGCCATTTTTTGGATATCTGTCAGTTGTTCTGGCTCGGGTTCCACATTTATCTGAACAGGTTGCTAAACCTCTGCTTCTGCTGGAATATTTCAAGCCTCATCTTCGATTCTCACATTTACATTCCCTCGTTACATTTTCTTATATCTAAAATGAATCAAAGATATAACAATATGCAAATATACATATCTTTCCTAACATAATCGTTAGTATCAAATAAAATATATTTCTAACATTCCCTGCCAAATCTAGACTCTTCTCACTCCAGAACCTCTAAAACCTAGGCTCTGATACCAAAATCTGACACACCTCAACCCAGTTACTTATAATTAAGTTTGAAAGTCAAAGTGATTCAAACCATGATTAATTTAACCAAACCATAAACAAGAGTTTTAATTTCAGAGTCATCATTGTAAATCCATATAACTGAAAACCTTTTTACAACATCAGAGTAGTCATACTTATACAAACTTGCTCGATGGATAATTTAACTTAATTACATCATTTACATTTTAAAAAAAATATTTGTTTCTCCCATTCTGGGCTAACCCAACCCGACTTCCTAGATTTGGAAGTGACATCGCGTTACCTGGAAAATGTGAACATAGGAACCGTGAGAAAAATAGCCCAGTGAATGCACCACTACTAAACTACTACATGAATTTAAATGCAATAAATCATGTCCATATAATTATGTATTAAATTATCCAGCTCATTCATAATTAATGACCAACTTTTCCGAATCATGATTCACATATCCTGTCTAAATAGACAATTCTCCCCCATTCCTGGTCGAGGAGTAACCCCTTGTCATTAATAGACAAATCTCCCCCATTCCGGGTCGAGGAGTATCCTCCCATTTCGTTAAACCAAAATGAACAATTTTATATTCATAACATTATGATCATATTCATAATGGTATACAAATACATCATTCTAGTGAGTACACTCACCTTGTTTGACAACTATGTATTCACATTTCGTTCTGGTGGAGCTGAACTGGGTTGATTAGACCTTACACTTGTCAATCCAACTAAATCAGTACTGAACCTCAATCATAAATATTATCCTAACATAATTATGTAACTTTCCATGACTATACATCAATAATATAATTCCAATTAACTCACATTCAATAAAACATAAGTAAAGGAAAAACAATGATATACATGTTGATAAAGTTACGGACAGTCAACCGTAGGAAATACCTTATAAGTAATTTATAACAAAAGTCAAGTAAACATGAAATTATACTTCTCAATGTATATACACATGAAACATGTACTCCAAATACCCTTTAGAAAGAGGATATAACAATATTCTTTCATGGGGTATCCAGTATGGCCTCAAATTATTGCCCTCTATACTCAACCATCATATATTCCTAAATTGTATAAATACAGGAGTCCGACCTTATCAATATGAAAAAAATATCTGAATATACATTCCAGTACAAGTGACGGTGTAATTTTTCAAGATTCCTACAGCAAGTTATGACCATCTCTTTACAACACAAGAAATCTGCCCTACAAGCTCCTCTATTGTTCCTTCAACTTCCAAGAATTTTTATACTTTTTTTCCATCATAACTTTCCATGATTTTCAACGAATTTTTAGTGAACATAACGAATAGTACAGAATTGAAGTTTCATAAGTTTTGGACTTCATTTACTACCTCAAAAGATTGACCAAAGTCCAGGCATACCGAAATGAAATATACAGACAACAACTATATATCAACTTGCAATCATCACCAAGGCCTAACCACGAGGAGTTAAATTCCAATTCTCGGATATGATATGAATATATGAGTCTAATTTCATATCCAATTTTAATTTCTCAATTCCCGTAATCACACAAAGAGATATACAGATTTGAATACAAGGAGTTTCAATACAAAGAAATATGACATATAAACACCACTTATCTCACATATGAACCAATACATGTTATCACAAAGAATAATGGAATTTTAATCAATAATTTACGATTTATATACTTTGAAATAAGTATAATACAAGATTACAACAATATTAACACATAATTTTTCCATGGAAATACCTTAAGGACTTTATTGGAATTTTTTTCCTAGATTTTCCTTGTAATCTTTCTTCCTTAACTTCTATTTTCTCTTTCCTTCAGCTTTAATCTCTCAAAACTGAACCTAGGGTTTATTTTGCTGAATAAATATGTTAGAGGCAGAGTTTTAAGTCGGCCAAGTCTGCCTCCCAAGACATCCAATCACTTTAAAACATTTGGTTTACTTAAAGACAATTTACCACTTAAAGGAAATGGACAACTTTGCCCTTTGTTCGTAAATTCGGAAAAACTCCTTACTCGGGGATCCGTTTGATGATCCGTTTTTTGTGTTACAACCCTAACTCACATGTATACATCTATCTAGTTTTTACCTCAAGTCAATTGTAATGTTATAAGGGTATAAAACTAGTCTCTAACAAAAATATTTCTACCGAAAGCAAAAAAAATTTGTGTTTGTAAATTATTCGACCTTTCATGATTTATTAAAGTGGGATTATAATAAACATAATCATTTAACATTAGATATACTAATAACACATTATTCATATCACATAAGATAAGCATGATTTAAATATAATTTATCATAATTATATTTGGGTTGTCACACACTGCTTCATTCATCCATCGGTATTTGACACCTTTTTTTTTCTTTTGTCATTATTTATGGGGTTCGATCTGATTAAATGGGGACTCCTTTTGATTGTTTCCCTTGCATTTTGAATTTCATTAACCAGTTGTCAGGCACTATTGCAGCAATTCAACATGGTTGCACACTCAACACTCCATCAAAACTTAGTATCTTTAGATATTCGGGGAAACACGGGGATAGACTTTCAATTTGACAACAACAATGTTTATAAATTGAACAGTGTAGTTACTAAATCAGGTGACCATTTGATTTCTGTGCAAGAGACATCTAAATAGCCTAGATGTATGAAATTGGAAATTGATGGGGGCAATTTGGTGATAGAATAACGCGATAAAGACGACACCTGCAAGCATCTTAGCATTGGCAACTTATCATTCAATAGTTTACCCATTAGATTAAACAACAGAGAATTTAAGATGTCGGCACAGTACCAATGCATGACAAAAATGGAAATTAGACACGAATAAGGAGGTGTGTCAGAAAATGCAAATTTGGTCACCGGCTAATTCTTTGGCCTTCAACCTCTCTTTTCCTCTCATCCTTTAAAAGATCAAAACTTTTTTTCAAAAAAATCTCCAACTCAAGCCCTGCTCTTTCTTAAGCTTTCACTTAAACTCTCTCATTTTCTCTTCACACCATTTTCTATGTAATTGTTTTGTTGCTCAAAACCACGGTGCCTCATTTCTGCTGCTGAAGTCACAGGAAGCTATGTGAGGATCAAATCAAACCCAAATGACTATTTTCAGAAAAACTCTCATCATCTTCTGCAAGTTATAGGTGTAAGGAGGGCCTCTAGATGTGACGATATCGGTACATAAATTCTTATTTAACTTCCAAATTTGATAAATACTAAAAATTACAGAAAACAACCTTTCATTTCAAAGCATGTAAATACCACTAGACTATGCTGATGCCTTACCAATATTTGAGAAAATGAGAACATCATCAAAGGCTTATTCTGCCTTTGCTTTACCATTTTCACCAATCACTACCTACAACTACATATTCCAAGTACTCAGTTTCTTTTAATTCATAGTCTTTACCTAGTAGCTTTAACAAATAATTGTGTCTACAAGAATCAGGCTAAGCTCCTCTACCTATCCTTTTTGTATAGAATAAAAAATCCTCCTGCTAATTATCCAAGTCACCACTCTTATTATTAAAATTGTGTATCTATATTTTATTAGGGACTATTCCTCTTGCTTGCATCTCAGAAAAATATCCGTAAGCCTAGTCCATTCTTCTCAATTTTTAAAGATCATTTATCAGTGCATTGTTGGTTCTCACATTTGGAGGAACACCCCTTTCCCACCTCTCTAAGAAATACATGAATGCCGGTTCTAGCCTCCCTTTACTAGAATGAGCATGAATTAATACTGTATACATCATAACTGTAGGGGATAAGCCTTTTCTCAGCATCTCATGGAATAACTCCCTAGCATTCATGAGATGAGAAATTTCCAAGTGACCATGAATAATGCTAGTATACTCAAGAGGCATTCATGTAATTTTTATTAGTTATTATTGCAGAGAAATTCTTATTCAACTTCCAAGCTGGTTTAATCAAGAGGCCTACTGTTATGAAGCTTGAACAAAAGGCTGGAATCTTGCATGAGGATATAACAAATCAATGGTTTGTGAGAGAAATTGTTTCGTTACAAAACCTCATTGACCGAGCCAATGAGAAGGGATGGCGCAGAGAACTATTTGAGTACCTGGAGCGACAGCAGCTGCTGCAGACACCATCTGAGCAGTCAAGACTATTGATTGAGGTTCCAAAGTTAATTGCGAATGAACTAGAAATGGAAGTTACACCAAAAGACCCTACGGAAGATACCAAATAAGAAGATACTTGTTCACTAAAATTAATCATTTGGGAGGCTACAGATAGCTCTATTGATTTCACAAATTAAACTCTATCAACCCAAAACTATGCTAGTACAGATGCAGCAGGGTCCAAAGATGTTGTTAACCAATCCAAAATTACTTCCAATTCATCCGTAATTAAAGGCAACCAAGATCTTATTAATGAAATCACATCTGTTAAAAAGATAAGGATCCAAGATGCCTTAGGTACATACAAATAGGACAATAAAATGGAAGCTCAACCAGCTAATTAAGTTGAGCGGCCAAAAAAGCAGGCTTTGGTTGTGATGAGTAACGAAACACAAATGGTGAATGCCAAAGAGAAAAAGGGGTCAATGGGTGAAAGGAAGGGGGTGGCGGCGGTGTCGTCTCAATTATTGGGGATTACTTATTTTACGAATCAATGTTTTTATTGGTATACTAGAATTGCAATTAAAGGCCATTAATGTTAATGTATATATGTTTTGTTAGACTATTACATTGTTACACTGTTACATCATTCTGATTGAGTATAAAATTTCAGGAGAAAATCGACATTGATTTGGATGATCATGCAAAGGAGTGTTTGGAAGAGCTAATGAAAGGGAGAAGTATGAGTCAATGGAGCAAGCTTCGTGAAGTGTATACAAAATATGGATCAGTGAAGGAGGCTCGAGAAAATGTCCCTACTAATATGACCAAGGAGAATTGGCTTAGTCTATGCGATCTTTATGGAAGTCCAAGATATCAAGTTTGAACTATTATTGATGTTGTAACTTGTAAATATTTTTTTTTATTAAAATATGCATACTTATGATGTTTGAAAATTTACTGTAGAGACAAGGTATTATAAATCAGAACAATAAGTCTAAACAAGTTGTAAAGCATAATCAAGGGTCAAAAGCTTTTGTGGTGGTTCGTCATGAACTGGTAATATATCAACTAATTTTGGTGTGTCAATTGAGAATTTTATTTTACAAGTACAATTATTAATTATTTATTTATTAATAGCGGAGTAAAGAGGTGGACGGTCAAGAGCCGAATAGGATCAAGTTTTATAAGGAAACTCATTGTAAAGATGAAAAGTGGAATTCTCTCGAAACCGAAACGCTCTATGTAAGTCTTATTAATTTTATTTTGAATTTACCCTGTTTTTGCTAAATTACAAACCAACAAACACTGTTGGCTTGTAATTCCTTTGGTACTCTTATCTTCGGTATAAAAATTACACATACCGCATTATGCTTTTCGCAATTAAAATTATTATCTTTAATTAGATTAAAAATTGTAAACATCTTGACAGTTTGGCCAAACCTATAATTCTTTTTCTTCTATTTTGTTTGCAGAATGAGATGAAGTGCCTTGAATTTGAATCAATATCTAAAAATGGTACCATGATGATCTTAGACGAAATAGCAGATAAAGTTCTTAGAACAAGACCATGATATATTAACAGGCTTGGCTATGGTCCCAAAAAAAAGGATTCTATAATTAATATATTACGATTGAGGAATGCTTAATTGGAAGGGGCACTTGAGAAGTCTATGAAAGTTCAAGAAGATTTGATGGAGCGTTTACAAGCTCCTCAGGTGGAGGCAACAATTCAAAGAGAAGAGTCAGTGGCACAAAAGGCTGATATGGATAATCAACGTGCAATGCTAGAGGATATTCTAGCTCGACAAGCGAAGTCCGATAAGTTGATTAAGTTGTTGATCGCATCACGTTCCTCATCTTCCAAACAATTGTAATCTAGACATCCTTTAGTTTTGCTACTCGTATGCTTTTAAAATGTTCACATTTGTAATTGATTGTTATCTCTTTAATTATAAAATTTCTCTCATCGTTATAACTTTTTCATGATAAAGACAAATTAAATCCCACTTTATTTTAGCTAATGATATTTTATTCTCTTAATTGCAGATTTGACGTGACAGGAAGCTATTTTTGGAGCACCATGAACTTTTGACATTTGCAAATGGAATCGGAGACTTTTAAATCCTTTAACTAGTTTAATTTTTTATTTTTGCACCGTGGATATTTATCGTTTGTAAGTGTATGAAATGTGGGGCATCTACGTCCTTTAACTAGTGTTTAGTTGACTTGACAATGTATGTGTATGTGACTTAATTTGGATTTTATTTATGATAATACAGATATTTTGTGGATTTTAACGAATGTGTTATTTTTAGATGGTATTTTGTTTAAATTTGGTGGTATGCATTAATTTTACAAATTCAAAATAAAAATATATATATATTTGGAAACATTCCTTTACCAAAATAAATGTTTTAGTAGTTAAATATGCAATTGATAAATAAAGTGCGGCTTAAGATTTGATAGTTTATTATTGAAAAATTAATGATTAAGAATCATTCTCCAACAATTAAATTTCGTAGCCAATAGATCTTGAGGGAAGGTATAATTTTTGTATCAAAAATTTTTATTTATAGAATTGGCAACGAAATGTAGACATTTAGCCCCGAGATGTTCAACAATTATCTACAAAACAAAATGTAAATTTCATAGTTAAAAGTTTCTAGCACTAGTTTACCTATAGAATTGGCAACAAAATTAAGATATTTAGCAACGAAATGTTTAACTATCAGCTATGAAACTAATTGTAGCCTAAATATGATAATTTTCAACGAAAATAATTTCGTGGCAAATGACCTAAACAATTGGCAACAAAAGTTTATTTCGTGGCCATATACATATAGCAACGGGCCTTTGGCCACGAACATGTTACGAAATAATTTTCATTGCCAAAAACTATCAGCAATGAAATATGAACTTTTAGCTACGAAAAAATTCACAGTTAAATGTGTAATTTGTTTTAGTGATTACAATGCTCTATTTGTGGATTTGGTTAGTTTTATCGATAGTGGCGCTCCGTTCGCTCACCCCGGGCGCGCGAGGTGTTATAACATCATGGTCCTTTTAAACCCAAGGACTTGTATCTTTCACTTCAACAACCTCACGGGGGTAGGACAACCTCATCACAATCATCATTTTCTTCTATTACATATTCATCATAGTGAAACATGTAAGTCGTGTTTTCACAATCATCCTCTTTAAAGTCATAAGAATCACTATTATCAATTACGACGTTAATGGATTACATCATTTTATGAGAGATGCAATTTTAAACATGACAAGAATGACTATTAGTGGAATAATAAATAAAAATGACAACATCACTCCAGGGGTCAAGATTAATCATGTCCTCTCTATCCTTGAGTATATAGAATTTTCTTTCGAAGACCCTAAAATTCTTGAGTGTGGGCTTTTTACCTTTCCAAATATCATAAGGGGTTTGATCGGTAACTAGCCCGTTATAGACTCGGTTGATGGTATGATAAGTCATGTTAAAATATTCTGCCTAAAATCCCTTTGGCACATTCTTGCCTATCAACATGTATATGGCCATCTCTTGAATCCTTCAATTATTTCTTTCAACGATCCCATTTTTTGAGACGTTTTAGTGGCTAAGAATTCATGGTGTATTCTGACTTCACTACACCACTCAGCTATACCGTGTCCTTCAAACTCTATCCCATGGTCACCACGGTATCTAATAATAGTGCATGCCTTTTAATTTTGTAGTTGTTTGCATTTGGGAATAAAGAACTCCTTATCATACGACTTACTATGCAAAAATAATACAAAAGTGAATCTAGAGAAGTCATATATAGTCAAAAGTACATATATCCTACCACCTAAGATTTTCGTATGCATTGGACCCATACGAAATATATGTAAAAGATCTAACACGTGTAATAGCTACAATATTCAATTTTTTACGTCGGCAACTTATTTGTTTTCCTATTTGACAAGTAACACAACACACGAGATGAAATTGGCTCAAGAGGAGTTAAGTCATGAACAAGTTCATTACTTCTACTAAGATCTCTAAAGTTTACGCGACCTTACCTTTTATGCCACATATCCACCACATTCTCCTTAGTACAATTACTAAAAACACTTGGAGAGACATTAATGATATAAAAATTCTTCATTGTTCTGGTCTCCTTTAAAATGAAATTACATTTAGGATGAAGAACTTTACATTCCTTGTTGATAAAAAGAACATTGTGACCACCATATCACATTTTTCTTATGCTAAGCAAGTTATCCTTCAATCCATACACCAAAAGAACATTATTAACTAAGAAAAACCAACAATCTAAATGGTACTCATTCCTACGATATACAATTTGTTCCCATCTCCAAAGGTGGCCGAACTGGATTCTTTCTTAACAAATTTAAAAAAACAATGCTTTATTCCCGGTCATATGCCTAGAACACCCACTATCAAAATACCTTTGTTAGTAATCTTGAGCAACAAAGGCCATGTGAATAACAAGATGTTTAATATTTTCCTTTTGGCCCAAACTTCCTTAGTCTTAGTATTCGTCCCTAAACCTTTTTAACTAACATCAAAATTTAAATGTAGAATTCCTTTTAATATTTGACATGTAGTTTTTAATTTTTCAATAAGGGAATTTAATCACATATTAAAGAATAAACTTCATCCAAGTGAGGTTTCTTAATCATTTTGGAGGTTTTCTTAAGCCTATAACAAAATTCTTTCAAATGACCATTTCGATTACAAAAGTGCAATGATATACAACTTGCTGGTCATTTTCTTAGAATGTTTTGAAAAATAATTATTCTCAAGAGATGAAGAAGACTCTCTTGGAATATAAGTCTTTTGATAAGGTTTTATAAAAATGGTTTTGTACTCAGATTTAGCTGGTACATTATATTCAATAAAACTAATATTGAACTTGTCATTAGAAGATTGGGTATGAGATAAAAGCATTTTCACTAATATTTTTTATCTATCTTTTAAGTCAACTTTCACATTCTTAGTGGAGTGTAGACCAATTTCAAAATACTTCATTTTCTCATTCAAGGATTCATTGGAAGATTTAGGTTCTTCTAATTAAAGAAGCATTTTCTTTTTTAGATTTTCTATGTTTCATGGAAGTTTCAACAAGCTTTTCTTACGTTTAGCATTTTCAGCACAAGTTTATCATAAGCATGCTAGATGTCACAGTATTCTTCATTACAAGAATCATCACTATAATAACTGAAAGAAGATAAAAATGTCAATCTTTGTGGAACATTAATCATCCATGAAAGAAGATTAACACAATCCTTTATCATTTGATGCAACCCCATCAAAAGAGCCAAAAGTTTGTGTAGGTTAAACAATCTTTAAAAATTTGTATCATTTAAACATCACATATTTGTACATATTAACAAAAATATGTAGTCTTCCTCTAAGTATTTTAACCTTAGCAGCAAGAAGATCAAGCTCTGATACCAGTTGAGAATTCGTATTGTGTACCAAAAGGGAGACCCGCCAAAAATTATTTTAGAACACCTAAAAGTCTACGTGACATTATTTACCAATGTTTTATCAACCAACTAACATTTTAATCTGGTATAAGGAAGTGGGTGATGAAATATGCTGAAAAAGTGAATAGAGACATAACACCAAATATACGTGGATAAAACTTATTCACAGAAAAAAACCTCGAATGAAAAAATCTTACTAAAAACTTGGTAAAGGCTTACAAAGAGGGATAACAATTAACAATCCTTCCACGCGGACTCATATTTCACACCTAACAATTTTTCCACCAATTTGTAGCAAGTCGGAGATCTTTACATGCCGATAGAAACACTCAACATCTCTTATGTCTTGGCACACGTCAACGAGATTGAGCAAGCCTTATTCTTTAATATTTGTAGTTCAAAAGTGATTGGAACCTGAAAAAGATCCACAAAGATCACAGTACTCTTGTTTGGGATAAAATCCATAAAGTGTATTAAACTAAGTGATTGTGTAAAGGTAGAGGCTCTTTTCAAAGTCTTCATCTTATTTGATATTAATCAACCTCAAGAAAGAGATGTGATTAAATTCGAAGAAAAGAGGAATAATAAGATGAATTATATCTTGCTATTATTTTTCCTTTTTTTCTAAAAGTTTTCTTATATAGGAAGATAACGAGAGTAGTACCTCTACAAGAACCCCACGAATTCGATCTTTCCCAAACAAAGATCTTTTCGATGATAACACCTCAAAGGGGACCCCCCCCCCCTCGGTAAGAACTTGGCTCACGCTCCAAGGGTAAAGATTTTGAAGAAAACTCGAGTCTCTGTCGTACATAAATATTGGGATGTAGAAATGTACATATCTGTGTAGTAACTTGGTCCGACCCTCACCAGTGGACCGAGTATAGAACTTATAGCGCTTATATTTTTCAATCCTAATTTTCTCCAACGTTACTATTTATTGATATAAATAACATATTCATGTGCTCAATAACACTAATAAAAATGGGTACAACTAAGTACGACATGGAAACACACTTTTCAAACCCGATTTTAGAAAAATATCAATGAACAGGGTTATTCTCGACTCTTTACCAAAATCAAAGTTGAAACTCAGAATACTCTTCACCACTTTTCCAAACAAACATTCTCGTCTCAACGGCAGAAACAGAGAAATTGTTTTTTTCTTATAGTACTTATCAAACACCTATATTTGATTATGTATTTTTAGTATACCAATATAATGTCCCAACTCATAAAAAAAATATACAAAGGACTAGGGTCCGTAACTACTATAATTTTGTGTAGTTTATATGCTATATCCTGAAGCCCACACATGTAAATAAACCTCTCGTTGGAACTACGTAGACTTTGATCCCAAGACTCTCTAGGTATGCAGGCGCAATATCGATCTATACTTATGAAGCTAAGCCTTATAACATGTCTCTCAAATTATTATCATTAGGTATGCCTCCATTTCTTATCCAAACCCCATTCTTATATTAATCGATCAGCTCTATCACTTCAAATGAGCCCGAATCCCTATGACTTTGTCAGTGAATTCTGTTCCATTCGAACTTAAAATGTTATGCTAAAACCTCGCCATAGGCCCTAAAACATAACATTATTTACACAACTACGCAAGCCACAAATGAGTGAGGGATGTCTAAGACATGACGTCCTTTACACTCCACCAATCAGTGTCATCACAATTACACAAACATCATGTTGGAACCCATTCCATGTGTCACACCACACAAATGAACTAGGTTGGTTTTGATCCTAGGTCTCCCAATGTATGTAGGTGCAATACTGCCGCTTCCCTCAAGAGCACAAGCCTCATCAATACATCTCTTGATATATTTCAATAGATATTTTTATCTCTCACATTTACTTCTCAAAACTAACAAGATATCCAAATATCTCAATCCATGACTTATTGTGCATACCCATACACTAATGGCCTTCCATTACACATACACACATTAATGGTCTTCCATTACACAAATTGATACTTCTCAAACCTATACATACATTAATGACCTCCTGTTACCTAAATATATATTCACACACAAGCACTCCTATGTACCCACACCAGTTTAGTGATTTTCCTACACCTCTAATTGATGCCATTTCTTTTACCTAATCATATGTCTACGTTTGAAAGGGATTTTCAAATTAAGGTCTCTCAGCATGTTCTAAAATAAACTAAAAGTAATTACAAACGTGAAATGTGATAATAAATATACAGATAAGGAAGCATAAATAATAAATGGGGAGCCTGATACCTTCCCCACTCGTAAACCAGTTCCCAAACCCACACTAAGAATATCTGTACCATTCGTAGGCCTCAACCTACCTTAGGGTAAGCCCAAAATGGATAACCCTACCCATTTTTTTTTATATAAATTAAACTATACATTCTGAATAACCAAAACCCCTCGTGTGAAGAATGACTTAGGGTAATAGGAGTGCGCAAAAAAATTGAAGATGGTGTCAAACAGTTGCCAGGGGCATAAGTACAAACTCAACCTCAGAAAGAAATGAATAACGAGATACAATCAGTATTGCGTCCCCCAGACCAATGCAAAATTTTAGTGGACCGAGTGCAACATGCATTCTTTGTGCAACTGCATCCCTATAATATCCCTCGAGTCTAGTCCATGGCCTATACCCTACTGGGGATTACATAAAGTGAGACAAACTATCCTTAAAATTCTTTTATATCTACTTAATGTTGCATACCTTCATGACTAATTTTTGTACATTTTAGAACTGTTTAAAGTCCTTAGTTTTAGAGTCCCTCAAAATGAAAATTTGTGCTTAAGTCTGTGTGTACAATATTTTATACTCATCCGAACACATAGGGGCGTATGACCAGACTGCAATAAAATAAACATCAAAGTGTGTAAAAATAAAGATTACCTATTTGCATCACGCACTTCATAGTCTTGAATTTCATATTGTTTAAACCCCTACTCATGAGACTAAAAGCGATTGACTAAAAGGTTGGTCAATAATGACTATCCTCATTCTTTTCGTCCACTTATCTAGTATATCGGGCAACTTCTCTTACGATCCTAAAGTCTCGGTGATAGGGAATGTATGGAGCTTTTCTAGTACTGAGGTATATCAACTATGCTTTCACAACTACTTAGTACTACGATAAAATGGTTTAATGCATACCTCAAAGGTTTCTCAGTCTAAGTATCTCACTATATAGTGATCCACGATAATGAAAAGAAATCCACCAATAACTGAGTCGTATTGGCTTTTTTACATATAGATAAAAACTCTAGGTACACACTCTTTTTGCACAAAAGAACAAATACTTGAGGGTCACTTGATTTTGTAAATTTTTTTAAAGATTATTAGACGACTAGTGGATATTCCAAGCAACTTAGATTCTAGGCTGACTGTGTTAACTTTTCTAATTAGAGATCAAGGTTCTAAAAAACGCGGGGCGTGATTGAGGCGTGGAGGTCAAGCCTTAAGCTTTAGATGCCTAGGCGTGAAAAGGTGTTTAGGCCTTCTTAATATATTTTAATATTTTTTAACCATAACAAGGCTATTGAAATACAAAAATTACACATATCGTAAAAATATGTATGAATATATGAAAAAATACTATTTGATTATTTTGGATGAGATAATGGTCCGGTTTGTAAACAAATTCTTTAAAAGGCGACATCGTTTCACTAAAGCATTGTTGTTTTTAGAAAAAAGTGCGCCTTAAGCGGTTTACCAAGAATAAGGCATGAAAAGCGTACGGCGAGGCATTTCTCCCAAGCCTTAAGCCTAGGCGGGTTTTTTTAGAACAATGTTAGAGATATAATAATATGAATTCACAAGTCATCGCCAAATAAGAATTTCCTTGCATTGGATTCCTGTACCCCTATTTTATTTTTGGGAAGTGTTAGAGTCTCAACCTATCATTTCCTCACTCCTCGTACGCAAGCTGAGAGCTCACCCTAGTTCAACTGAATTCAACGAGACTATGCTCAATTATACCCTTAGAAAATAATATTAAATAAAAAAATATAAAAGACGGGATACCTTCCACATACAGTTAAACACAATTAAAAGAATTCACCAAGACATCATACATATGTGAGTCCTTCTCCCCTTATATATTGTCCTTATTTTAATCCTTTTGTTTCTAGATCCTAAGAAGAGGTGCCCAGTATTTTTTTGCAGTTATCCTTACTCGCAAAATACACATAAAATAATTACCATGGGATCCCGCATTCGTGCTCCGCATGATCGATTAATCTTCGTCATCGAACTTCCCACCCATGACTGTCAAGTTTACTCCATAGTATGCTCTATGTCCATTGAAGAAGATCAAGTCATGTCCGTAATAGATTAAGTGTTGCAGCAGTTACAGAGAATTACTGCCTCCCAAAACACCATGCAACCCAAGTTTAGGGAACTAGGCCAATCACAAACCCACCTCTGGGAGACTACTACTGCACCCAGAAACCAGAGAGATCATATTCCCTTCCCCTCACCCTAGAAATAATGTCCCCCTAGTTGCGATTATGATAGTACCGATAAATCTTCAGGATCCACTTGAACCCATTTAAGCCCTTATCTCCATGTTAATACTAGTGTCCCTTATTTCTAAGTGCCATGTTCTCATCATTGTTACTTCCAGACCTACCATCTGTATCTCGAGTACCCTTACCCTGCCTATTAGGGACCTCCATGTGAGGAATACATAACTCCCTCGCCAATTGAAGAAGTACCCCTCCACCTCCCCCAAATTAAGAAATAATGCAAATCCAAACTAACTTGCATCTCCTTTAGGAAACCATTATAAAGATGAAAACCTATGATTATGAATTGTCTAATGAAAAAAAATATGTCTCTTTACCCCAAAGCCTGATTTTTTGATAATATCAAAATGACCATCTTTAATCCATACAAAGGGTTGGGTTCCCACTCTACACATCTATCCAACTATCACTGGAAAATTAAATTCAAAAACGTAGACCTAGGGGTTCTAGAGAGAATGTTATCCTCTAGGTATAAAGCGCGAGGGAATCACCAAAACTTGGGACGACATTTATTGGGTCTTTCTCAAGTAATATGAATACAACGAGGAACTCAACATCACCCATAAAGACTTGGAAATGCTGAAAGAATAGGAAGGGGAAACAATGAGGATATTGGTCACCCACTGGAGTAAAGAGGCAGATCAGATGGTTAATCATCCCCTAGAAAATGACCAGATTGAAATCATAATCAAGAACCTCTATAAGGAATTACATAACTAACTTAGGCTCACCTAGATCCCTGACTCCAAATATCTTAACCACATAAGGTGAAAACTCGAGAAAATTGGCCGCCATGATATCTAAATCCTCTCAAGAGTCTTACCAACCAAAAAATCATTTTTTTTTGCTAAGAAGGGTTCACCCGAGGCTTCCTCATCCTACATCATCACTATGGTAGTAAAATTCCCGCTCAGGTCATACTAAGCACCTTACTCCTCTCAGACCCTAATTTCCACTATTGCACCTTAATAATTAGGAACTCTTTTGGGCTCCTGCCAAGTAGTTCCTCCCACTAATGAATTTTAAACCAGACAAAGGCACCCCATGAAACTATGAGCCCCTTTGATCCAGGTCTTTGTAGCTATGATGATGAATGTTTCCACAAGCCACTCGACCTTCGATGACCACCCATAAACCCAAATAAAAGATGACAAGATGACTCACATTGTGAGTTCCATCAAGGGCATAAACACACTAATGATAACTACTGGGTACTCAGGTATGCTATCCAATACATCATAGATGTAGGGATCCTCATCCCACTAAACCAAATGTTATGAATAACCCACTCCCTTTTCATCGCAACCCGTGATCTAACGACATATCAGACACTTATTTCCCAAACACTAACCATTCCACTGTGATAATACCCATTCATCAGAAACCAAGGATGAGGAGACACTCCCTTATCCATATGGAAACCCCATTAAGTACACCTTTACTAACCATACGAATATGAACATCCTAGGTTACACCCTCCGAAGAAGAGATCGATCACTTGATCGAATGGGCAGAAATGTATGATGAGGCTCTTCAATAAATATATCACATAACATCTATAGTACCAATCGAATCAATCGGTGAAAATAAATCCTCTTCTAAAGTTCACATGTATTCCCTCTCCAATTCTGAAGCAGACGGTGATGACTATTCTCCCGCTACCTCGAACACTTTCCCAGTCATCACTTCAAAAACCATGGGGATGTTATATCTACCACACATCAGTAAGACCCCATAGCTCGAACACTACAGTACCTTAGCCTCTACTCCATATGAGTGAACGGGATAGACAACTGAGAGCAAATGACTACATAACCTAGAATTATCGAAGTCATTTCAATCAATTGTTTAAAGAGGAAGAGAAGATCAAATCTTATGACGCTCGTAAGGATGTCACATGGGAAGATAAATTAAGGTTTAACTATGAACAAATATCATAAATCCCTCACGATATCCTCCCAAAGTAAAGGTGGAACCGAATCTGAGAACATCAATGAGTCATGTCCGCTCAAATGGTATTCCACACTGCATATGATAGACGATACGGGACTTTCGCACGGACTCCTACTCGATAAGTTAAATAATAGACCCTTTGTTACCGTTATCCACATGATTAGAACATATACTAGTAGTGACATTGGCACTTCTCAACTTATTGCACTAAAACTGAATCATTCCCCCAAAAGGATAAATACTAACCTAGCACTCCGAAACTTATTCCATAATCTTTACTTGCCAATACAGGACATATTTACTACACTCACCTCCTGGAGTAAGGAATCATAGATTGATTCAACCAACTTATGATCACCGAAAGGAACACACCTCCTAAGCCTAGAGCTGCGTATATCCTCCAAATTTAGAAAATGATGGCTCAATGGGATCACTCCCCTAGAAAAGGGTAGGTCTCCACGAATAAGGACCTACCTTATTTGAATATACAAGCACCCGAGATTACAAGTTTGGGCTAGTATACAAACCCTAAACAAAAGAACTTAATCACCTAAAATAGTGCGAACACTGGGCTGACCGAATGAAGAAATTAGGGTACATTACAAATAGTCTATGACTAGGTCTCTCTTATAAGGTCCACCCATATAGTTATTTAATAATGAGGGGAAACTTCGACACCCCAGTGTTAACATCTACCAAGATATCCAACCCATCAGATGGTACAACCTACCATAACAGATACAACACACCATCTACAGAGCTATTAAGTTAGATCCTAGTTCACCCAATATCATCCCATCCTCTAAGGATAACCCTATGGATGACCATATCCTTCCATGTAGTGAGTTGGACCTACTCTTTATATAACTAACATCTGGCCTCTTTGTATTCGGGATCTCGTTATGGACCCATCATCGTACTACTATAGGACGAAGCTATGGGAACATGTACTAGATGTAAACCACATTATTATGACCCGCATATGTCATCCACCACCAGAAGGTCCCCCCAACAGAAGGTATTCATACAATTATGGGACATAAATGGCTAACCCTTCTCCTTACAATGATGCATATGGTAAGTTGTAATTAGAACGTTGTCCCTACTGATAGGTTTCTCAAAGGGCACTCATTCTATGGACCGGAATATTCTTAGTACCAGTAATATTATGGGAAAATCTATTAAAAATCCATAAAATAGTAAAAGAGATAAACTCGAGAAAATTTGTAACCTCTTATGACAATGAAGACCTTAAAGAACCTACCTCTAATATTGAAATCTGGTCACGTTCATCTACCTTTATAGGGTTGCCCTTTGGTACTAATGGTCAAAAGGATGAGTAACAATGGAAGAGATCATCACTCCTTCCCTAGATCATAACATAGCAGTGGATAAATGACACAACATCTAGGACTATTGCTAAAACTCATGACAAAACTCCCTTTATCCCAAAGAGGTCTTTAGTCCTCGATTGGACCAAATTTATAGTCCCAGAATCAACACCGCCTCCCCCAATCCTATGTCCATAACAAACATCTTACTATGACTAGAAGAAGGTAAAATATGAAGCGCAAATAAGGATACTACTCTCTCTAAACAAAAAGGTTAACTTCCTCAACCAATCAGGATAACACTCCACTCCTCGAAATCTGATTAACAAAGAGAGAGGACTAATTGAGGGATCTATTACTTCCCTCCCATAATAAAATAATAAGATACAGGAGGAGCAACTCCGATGGACCTCTGCTAACATCACCATCTAGGAACTTCTGGCCACATCTTGAGAAACCGAGTCTCCCTCATCCATCTATTATCTCAGGCCTCAGTGCCTCGATACTTGTCCCCCTTGGAGATTTCTGCCACTATCGAGTCTATCACCATGAAACAGTATTTCAATTTCTCGGATGAATACCTCCCCATGCAAGGCTGCAACCACCAATCGTATTGCACATTACTATCGAGGTCTACAGATAGATTGTGTCATTGGTACTAATAGATAATGGGTCTACCATCTATGTATAACCTCTTTGCATAGCCAGGAGTTCGAAATATACTGCCTATAAATTCACACCCTTTTATACGACCATTAAGGCCTATTACAATGCCCGTCGAGAAGTTCTTTGAGCCATTACCATCACTCTTATGATCGGGCCTATAAAGTGCAATATTCAATTCCAATTACTCGACATCCCAACCAACTTCAACATGTTGATAGAAAGAGATTAGATACACCCAAGGGGGGCATTACCTTCATCACTACATATGAAAGTCAGGTTTTCTTTCGATGCATAGGCCATCACAATCCAAGTGATGATGGTTGGTCCATAGTTGCAAACACCAGTATCATCCAACTCATAGACACCCACCATGATAGCAATGATATCCGCCTTAGCAGATTAGGAGTCATTTCGCTCATAAAAAAAAAGATGAGGAGACGTTATACATAATGTAACTGGACGAATCATTCACAAGATAGGATAAATGCCAGGTTTTAGACTAAGAAAAAATCAACAAGGAACTCTAGAAGTCCTCACGACCGTAAAGTATAAGGGAAAATCTAGTATTTCCTACGCCATTAATGGGGAGTCCTTAAATCCCTTACATCAAAGAACCCCATCATGGGTAGAACGGTCACTTCCATCTCTAGGGGAAGACTTTCTTTATAATGATCTCCCAGGTCTTTAGTGGGATGAAGCAAATAAACACTTACAAACGGGATGAAGATCCTTTTATGAGGAAGGACTATATGAAAACTATGGGAAAATCAGCCAAATCAACTATAACGAGCTCAGCGTCTCTTGGATAATAGACGAGGATAAAAATAATCCTAAACTAGAACCCGAATGGGGATGCTCTCTTTATTCTCTGTAGAAACCACCTTAGTCACCATGTTGGGGTCCTAAAACTTAAACCCCGTAGAATTCTTCCATGCATGGTACACTGCCTCCACCCCTCATAGTAACTCGATAAAAAAGAGTGACTAGTCAACATCCCTGAACTTAACCTCTACCTCCATGCGTCGGATACCACGAAACTTCCACCAAAGACTCCGCCTTCGACCAAGGATAAGATATAACCTCCCAACTACCATGGGATTATCAGTGAAATGAGGAAAATACGAACACCTACTATAAGCGCTCTCACTGGCTATTCCCTATATTAACCCTATGATGAACCTGACTAAGGATCTTGCTAACGCCCTCAAGGATATGGAATCCAAGCTCAAAAAACTCTTACTTACCAAGCCCACAGTCAGTGATAATACCCTAGAGCATATAAAGTTAAGGAAGAAGTTAAGAAATAACTCAGTGTCGAATTCTTTCGAGTAGTGGAATATCCAACATAGCTAGCCAACATTTTCCTATACCTAAGACTAATGATAAGGTTTGAATGTGCATAGATTCCAAGGATCTCAATCGGGCCTTCACAAGTAATGATTTTCCTTACCACATGTAGAGCTATTTGTAGACAATGTGACCAATAATACGCTCAAATCATTTATGGGAAGTTTTCCTGGTATAATCAAATAAAATTGGACCACGAACACCAAGAAAAGATTGGGTTCATCACCCCATGGGGAACATAGTGCTACACAATTATTACTTCAACCTAAAAATGTTTGGGAAACTTACCAGAGAGAGAAAACAACCATATTTCATGAACTCATACACAAGGAAGTAATGGCCTATCTAGACAACGTGATCATCAAGTTAAAAAACCACAAAGGACACATTTTTCTACTCTGGAAATTCTTCTAAAGACTTTGCCTTTTTAAAATGCGGCTAAATCCTAATAAATGTGTCTTTTGGGTTACCAAGGGTGAAGTCCTTAGGTTTATCATCAACAAAGACAAAATCAAAGTTGGCATTTCTAAGGTCAAGGTTATAAGAGAAATATCACCCCCAAAAAATAGAGAAATAAGTTAGAGGGTTCCTAGGTCAGATCCAATTTATAAGCCAGTTCATTAATGAGATTACCACTACATACGGGCCCATTTTTTAATTGTTAAAGAATGACTCACCCAAATAGTGGAAAACCCAATGCCAGGAAGAATTTGAGAAAATACAAGAATACCTCACTCACCCGCCAATACTATAACCTCCTCGACCAGGACAACATTTACTCTTATACATGACTATCACTGACACCATTGTCGGAGCCATTCTAGTTAATATGTATAGCATTTTTGAAAGGAATGTTCCATCTATTATGTCAGCAAAAAGTTAATTTCCTACGAGCTAAAATACAAAACCTTTGAATAGGCTTATGTATCTCTAGTGTGGATCACCCGTAAGCTCCTCCAGTACATGATGTCTTTTAGCATATGACTAATCTCTTGGACGGCCCCCTTAAAATACCTATTCGATAAACCTTCTCTCTCCACCCGGATGTCCAAGTGGATAATGCTATTGTACGAATTAAAATCACCTAACTCACATAAAAATCCATTAAAGGACGAGCCATCTCAAACCTCCACGGAGGACACCCTTTAGAAAGTGAAGAAGAAGAGAACACGATAAATTCTCGAAAAAAGACATATTCTCAATAAACGACAGATAAATATGAGAATTATACTTTGTTGGTGACGCCAACAAAAGAGGATTCGACATAGGGATGCTTTTAATATCCCATGATTCATGGAGACTCCCCACGGCTATCAAACTTACCTACAAGTGTATCAACAACATGGACGAATATGAGGCTTACATCATAACGCTTAAAAGATCCTTGGATATGGGAATCACCAAACTAAAATCCTATAGATACTCAAGCCTAATCATCATTAAGATACTAGGAAAATAGAGGATTAAGGATGATAATAACCTTATTAGTTTTACATAAAGGAGGTGGCTTCGCGATTTGAACGTATCAAATTTGACTTCCTCCCAGGGATAAAAATAACATTATGGAAGCACTCGACACCCTAGCTTCGATGATAGACAGACCAAAGAAAACTATAGAGCACATTTTCGTTGTGACTAGTCAAAGCACCTCTTCATATTGGTTCAAGATCAAGGTCATCGAGGAAATGATAGTAGATCCCACAATCTAGTACTTTGATATATATAACTTCTTAAACAAGAATCATTATCCACCAGACACCATTCCAACCAATCAATTCACCCTGAAGAAGTTAGTAACCCAGTTTATCATCTGTAGAGGCCAACTCTACAAAAGAGGGTTTGACAGGGTACACCTAAGATGCATCATATGAGAAGAGACCATTGAAATTATGGATAAATTCTATAGTGGCGAGTGTGGCCCTCCATGAGCGAACACGCCCTTTCTTAAAAAATACTTGGACTGTCGTACTACAGGATGGCAATGCAAAAGGACTGTGCAAACTATGTTAGGAAGTGCCTGAAATGATAAAAATATGCCCCACGATAATGCTTTCCCCTTTGAAAGATATAATTCACGACCTCACCATCATTTTTCTCCACCTAGTGGTTCGATATCATAGGTAAGGTGACTCATAAAGCCTCCACCGGGCCCAAATCCATCCTAGTCGCCATCGACCATTTGAGCAAATGGGTCGAAACCAAGTCATATTCGGTTCTTAATGCTAAAATATTGTCCAAGTTTATATGTAAAAACTTTATCTGTTGCTTATACATACCCCACGAGTTGGTATCCGACATTGGTTCCCACTTTGAGAAAGAGGTCAATAACGTTTTACATTAATATGTGATTACTCGACACAAATCCTCCCCATACATACCCCAAACCAATGGAGCACTCGAAATTGCTAATAAGATGTCAAGAACATCATCAGGAAGATGAACACGACTTACAATAACTAGTCGAACAAACTCTTTACACCCTTTGGGGTTATCGCACTACAAAAAGAAACCCAACTCATTGGTGTATGGAATGGAGGGAGTTATGCCCATTGAAATAGAGATACCTTTTCTTAGCGTTATGCTCAAAATCTAGGTCATAAAATCTGATTGGGTAGAAGCCTGATACGAAAAAATTAACCCTTCTAAATGAGAGAAAACTGCAAGTGACATACCACAATCAAGGTTACAAACAATGAATGGCACGAGCATTTGATAAAGGGGTTAAAAGATGAAATATACAAGAAGGAGACCTAGTCCTAAAAGAGAATCTCAAGCATGCTCAGTTATTCAGAGGAAAATTTACACCCAACTGGGAAGGACTATACCTCGTCACCAAAATAAACTCTGGTGGGGAAACTTCCTTGATTACCTCAATGGAGTTATATTTTCCTAACATTTCAATATCGATCAATTGAATAAATTCTTTCCTTAGACCTACCTAGACAAAAAGGAAGAAACCGATTCGAAATGATCGATCGTAACAAGAATGGAAAAACAAATAACCACAAACATTTTTGTATCCTCACAATAAAGTGCCCACTTGATCCACCAACCTCTTGTTTGACATCAGCTATAGCTTTGGGCCCCTAACTTTTTCATTCGACAAGACTATATCGACTAGATTCTTCATTGTAAATATTATCGCATAAATTCAAAAATAGACACACCATTGCTATTGAATAAGAGATACGTCGACAACCCGAGATATCACTTTGGTCCCGATTTAAGAAACACCAAAAACCCCACCTATGGGACGCCCCTATTTATGGTTATCATCCCCTGCCTCCTAAGGAATCTACACAAACTAAATAAACTGAACGTTAAGTAATAAAATGGTGACCGATGACATTTTGTAACTCCATAGGGTTATCCTTATTTAAGAAACAAAATACAAATGCATGTGTCCCAAAAGAAACAATAAAAAGGCCTAACAAGAAATACATAATGCCACCACCTCTTCCCGAACAAATGCATAAACACCCCCTGAGATATCCTCCTCCATGGGACAAAAGTATCCATACATAAAGACTCATAATAGGCTCATTTCACAATGGACTTTCCCCAATTCGGATTAAGAGAAAAAGTTTAACTTTGAGGCAACATCAAGGCCATCTAAAAGAACGCTAAACTATTCACCATCAACAAAAGGAAGCTTCCTTCCTAGAATAAACAAGATCAAATGAAAAAAAGCCCATAGAAAATTTAGGCTACAGTTTAACTTCGAGGCAACATTAAGGCCATCTAGAAGAACATCAAATTGTTCACCATCAACAAAGGGAAGCTTCCTTCCTAGAATAAAATAAGATCAAATGACAAAATTCCCATAGAAAATAAAGGGTACTTCTACAAAAGAAAAGTCACAAAAAGACATGGTAATTTTATTGTATAAATAAGCACATGTATCTCTCCCCTACTTTAATAATATAAAAGACCTTAGGATTATTATGTATGTATGCATCGTAAAAAGTATGCCATCCGTCATGTTTATTGAATTATACAAATAATGCCACTTCGATCCATCATTGTCAATCACATATCTTATTTTCTTCCATGAAAAGTATATATGACACGCATGAATAAAAACAAATAAAAGAACTAGAAAACAACAAATACGATAAATTCAAGGCCAACTCCTAATAAAGTCGAATACCAAATGTGAACACCTACGTACTATATATCTTAAAAGTAAATCATTGTATAGAATGGTGGGGATAATCCTCCCACCTAGCCCAAATCAATCCTCCCATCTACTCCCTATCATTATTATGGTAATTGTTGACCCTCTCCACCTCTTTATCACCATCACCACCATAAGTGTCCATCTCCTCTTGTGACCTAGGAGTGGGTTGAGTTGGGGGTGAGGATGTCGTACCTTCCATGATGTGGTTCACTGAAATCGAACATGAATTTGAGACTCCCTCTACTACTATGGATGCATAAATATGATATCGATACCTCCGGGATCGATTCCGCTCCAAGTTCGAGTCTACTATTCCAAAGACTCCCATCGGGATAACCTCTAATATCAAGATGACCAGAAGGACAATATATGTTGAAGGTTGGACGTCAAAACCACCACCTCCTGAGATAAAATATATATAAAAAGAGAGGAAATAATTATTGTGATAAAAAAATATGTACCTCGTCACTCCCTAGGGATGCACATAAGTCTCTAGTTAACTAATTAATGAAGATTATAAAGTATAGAATAGGGATAGTGACCCACCCTCATGAAAATTAGCCAAATCGGTAGGTAGAAATTTCAGGAAGACCTTACTAAGGTGAACATCCCTTAAGCAATGCCTCCCTCATAACCATGCTTATAGACCCTTTCCTCCATCTCTTTTTCCTTTGCCTCTGCCACCTAGGCCCTCTCCTCAGCCTCTTTAACTGCCGTCTCGATGATCCTCAGGTGAGACTCCATCTCCGCCATCCAGACTTCAACAAATCACTCTACCCGATGTATGCCCTCATTGAATGCCTTGGCTCGTGTATGGACCAATATGGAATCTATATCCTAATGGGTATGCAATGAACCGACCTTTATCCTCCCCAAGATAAGGAGTGGCGAAAGTCTCTTGTCCACTCTAGATTCTACTATACAAGAGCCATTTTCCACCTTTATACCTTGCCATACAGAAGAACTATAATGGGTATCCACAGGTCAGGAGGGACCACCCAAATCCAAGCCTTGAAAACCCAAAAAAGAGACCCCTAGGGAACTCATCCCTATATTAGATAAGGGCCTCAAGTGCAGATCCACTCTGGTCCCATAATAGTCTCCCATTAACACCCTATTTGTCTTAAAAAAACCTATCAATACATACTTAACCACTTTAACTGCATCAGCAACCTCATCCTGACCCTCTAACCCTTTACCTAAAGCCACCTCACCATTAAACTCACCCTTAACAACATCATCCTCCAAAATAATCATAGGCATTCCACTACCTCCTCCCAATGATGTCCCAGTACAACCTTAGAAATACCCTCCCCGACAGGAGCCTCCAGCATCTCCTAACCTCCCTTGTAACCGCACACTCCTCCCCAGTCATAGTTGCCTCTCCCAGCGTTGGAGCCGCCTCAACTCGTTCCAATAAAATCTCAAGGGGAACTGGGCCTGGCATCATCATCACCGAACTCTCTATGTAAACCTAATAGTCGAGATCATATCTAACAAAGGAAGAGATGAGGTTCCTATTCTAGAAAAACTAATTCTCTTCATCCGTTAACCCCTCATCATACCTCATATAATAGGGTGGGGGGAATGGAACCTGTGGTGGAGTATCCCACATAGATACTACCTCGTCATGTGCTCCCCCAGATAGAAAAGGGCCCCATATTGGTACTCCAAGAGTAACCTCCGATCGGAGAGCATCCATGCCTGCTCACTCAAGTCCATCAAGTAGCGGGTCAAACCCCAACCCACTTGAAAAGGAAAATAAGAATAATAATGAAAATTTAAGGAAGGGAAAGGATTTAGGCATAAAAAAATAAGAAAAGGGGGGAAAGTAAAACGAAAATGTAACTTACCTTACCCACCACAATGTCCCCCACATATATCCTATAAGAAAAAATAAGAACCTGATACCAGATTCCCCTATAAGTACCTGATCATAAGAGGGAAAATACTCTCCATTAGCTCCCTGATACCGGGCCTCCTGATGGCCAAGCAACATAAACAAAAAATCAGAGAAGCCTAAGAAAAAATACAACATGAGTTTTAAAAATAAAAGTTATTAAAACAAATAAAAAGACATAAAGAAAAACTAACTAGTATATAGCTCCAACAAGTAAGAAAAATAGGTGAAACTGTTAGTAGAAAATCGCAAATAAAGAGGATTGGACCAAAACATCTCCACCAATACCATACTTCCTCATATATAACATCGTATAAGGGTGAAATCCATAAAAAAAGGGAACCACAATAAATGGATCCCTCCTGATCCTCCTGGTGCCAAAAATGGCCACACTATTATCAAAAAAATGCACATTGCATACCATTTGGCCTCCTAAACATCGAGCCTTGAATCCTCCACCTGCTCGAGATGAGCACTCAAAATTCGTGCATTAATAAACTCCCTACGTAAGGGGGTGTCCTGAATCCCTTAAGACACATATAATCTAGCCTGAGTAATAGTCATAAAGCGGTCCACCACAAGAGGCTCCCCACCAAAGTGGATCCTGATAAAAGCCAAAGTCCAAAGGGGTTATGATCATCTCCCCTACTGGAAGGTGGAAGGTATTCATTATATACCACCAAGACTACTCAGAACTGTCCCAATCTCCATACGTTGTTGGAATCCCTCGGTCGGTAGACTATCTAACAACACATCAAACCCAACATCATATATAAAATCTCTGATAAATGGAGGTGCCTGATCACAGGCCCTCCTCACCATTCCTAGGTAACCGTTGCCCTGACATGGCCAAAAGATTTCAAGAGATAGAACAAATAAATATAAATCAATGACGTAGAAAGGGACATATCCCTAAAAGTGTTTAACTATCATATGTTTACACTTAAGCTATCTTTAGTTAGTTAAAGTTCTCTAAAGAGATTAAATAGTCGTGAGATATTCTTAATTATCTAAACCTTACTCCCTATTTAGTTATCATATGTACACATTTAAGTTATGTTTTAGTAATTATCGCTAACTGAAAAAGATTAAGCAACCGTGAGATAATTTTATACTCTTTGAATCTTACTCCATCTTAGTATTTTAATTTCATACATACATAGTTAATCTATCTTTTGTTAGTTCCCATTAACTAAAAATATTAACCAGTCGTGAAATAATTTTAAACTCTCGGGATCTTACTCCTTCTTAGTGTTTTAATTATTACGCATACACACTTAAGCTATCTTTTATTTGTTCCCAGTTAACTAAAAATATTAACCAGTCGTGAGATAATTTTAAACTCTTCGGAGCTTACACCCTCTTAGTGTTCTAATTATCATACTCACACACTTAAATAATATTTTGTTTGTGACCCTTAACTAAAAAGACTAGCCAGCCATGAGATAATTCTAAAATTTTTGACGCTTAATCCTTTTCAGTATTCTAATTATCATATGTTCACACTTAAGTTATCTTTCGTTAGTTTTAGTTAACTAAAAAGATTAACCAATCATGAGATAATTCTAAACTCTCTAGAGCTTACTCCTCTTAGTGTTTTGATTATATTATAATCACACTTAAGCTATATTTTTCTCCAATTAACTAAAAATATTAACTAGTGAGATAATTCTAAACTCAGCTGGGCTTACTCCCTCTTAATATTTAAAATTTACCAAGGATTAAACTATATTTCCATTAATTCCCATCAATTAACAAAGATTAATTAGTCATAAGTTAACTACCCACCCTAATTAGTACCATAGAAACCACCTAACCCAATCACTTTTTAAAAACATCACCAACTAAAGTGGGTTATAATAATTATTAATAAATAAAAATAATTTCACCTAAAAATTCCCGTTGTATGGATAAAGGCATAGGTACACTTATATATACATACACTACAGTTCACCCATCTAAAAAATCAACAAATAATATGAACTTAAATTCGAGGCACCTTCTTATTTTTAGAAAATAGGTACCCTTAGTATTTACATTAGTTTACTACAAGTTCTAAAGGCGTGGGACATTTTCCAAAAGACATGATATTTTCGACTTCATCACATGAATACAAAATACAAAAAATATACAAAGTAAATAAAAACATGCGTAGACAATAAAATATACTCAAAATGAAATAAAGGGGAGGTCGGCATACCCGTGGAATGCTCGTAGGAGATCCCCGTAGAGTATGGTGACGATAGCACTCCCTCAACAAAACCTCGTTGTTCGCCTCGTCTAAAGGAAGGGGTGGTGCATATGCTTCCTATGACCTCACAACAGCAGGCTCACTCACCCAAACCACCCCTTCCAATCGTTGGCATGTGATCATACCTTTAACCACCCATAAGGATCCATGACAAAAACCTAAGGCCAAATCCCCTGTGCTAGCCTAGCAGGTGCCGCCCCACCCTTGACCACATTAGCAACCACACCAACATCATGGTTCAAGTCTATGCCCTGAACATCACCCCCTAAAAATGAGGTCATTTAGATCCATTTTTCTTGTCAAAATGTGAGGTAAATAGGAGAAATCAAGTGCTCTACAATGGAAGAAATGAAGAAAAGAATGAGAAGAGAATAAAAGAAGAAGAAACTTCTGGGAGTGGGAAGGATTTATAGTTTATGATTGGAACTCAATTAACCACACTATTAAATCACTGGTTGACAGTGTGATAAAATAATTAGCCATGCAACTAAACCCTTTTAGTAACCGATCCTTCACTTCCCCATTAACTCCACTATAAAAAATTCAACCGTATAGTTATATCCCCCGATTTACCAAAATTTAAAGAAAATTCACATTTTCAACCTTGAAAAGGTTTCTATATGAGTTATTCCCCATCAAAAGAGATATGGTCACTCCCATATCAACCCAGGTTTCGACGAAAAGTGTCTACAAGCGCACAGTCCCCATTGGTCGCCTTTGTGGACACCTTGATCCTTAATCGGAATCCACTTTTTCGATCACCGGCACTGTAGAATAAAAAAAGGGGCCAGAACCTAAAAGCCCCAAATTTAGTGAAGATCCTAAATATAATTAAAATATATGGGCAAACCCATAAATATTGGCAAACTTCATGGGATCATTTTATCACATGACTAATTTTTTAACCATGATGCAACAATGATTATGTATATGTCAAGTGGCTCACAAACTTAACCGTGAGGCTAAATAATTGTCCCACTACCTTTAAACATCCTCCACTTATTCCAAGATCACCCGTCGAGGGGCTCTGTTGACTCCACAATCGGGTACCCCTCTAAAGACCTCCTTAGGTCCCTAACACTCATCTACTCACCATAAACCCTACGTCATATTTCGAGTAGTAATTTGGAAACCATTAGGAGCTATCAAGACCTTTTTAACTAGTTCAACTCTTCAATATGAGCAAATCTCAGTGAAAACTTCAAGGTCATTGAATCACCTTTCCAACGGTCAATCCCGTGTGCGAATCGACCTCACGGTTCACACGAACAATCATTTTTTACTTTGAATACTGATATAGAGGCCACCAGATGATCCTGGGCCCTGTTTGACTTCAGTAAACTCTCCAACATGAGAAAAGATAATTGAAACCTTAAAACATCGTGAATTATCTTTCCAATGGTCCATACCGTGTGCAAATCGGCCTCATGGTTTGCACGAACGATTCGTTTTACTTCGAATGGCCACCAAGCAATTTCTGTCCCCATTTGAACTTGATCATATCTCCAAACCAAGAGAATCTTAATTAAACCTTAAAGTTCTATGAATTCCCTTTCTAATGGTCGGTGTTGTGTGTGAATCAGCCTCATGGTTCGCACGAACGACCCGTTTTCCTCTAAAAATCCCTTGTCTAGACACCATCGGGCACTTTCGAGCCCTATTTGACTTCGGTCAACTCCAAAACTGGGAGTGACTGAATGGATTATTAAATGGATCTAAATTTAGTTTCCAATTGTCTCATCCCGTCCGTGCGCTATTTGAACTTACAGCTTTTATTTTACATTCATTTTTTGAAAAAGTTCGTTTCAGACTGACTATAGGGACCCCAGAACCTTGCCTATCGACTTGGTGTACATTCCTTGCCGAACAAGCCTGACACTGTGCCAATATAAAGGTCAGGATCTATTCTAATCGGCACCCCAAGCCTAAATGGCACTATATAATGGGCTCATGACCTTACCCTTGAAGGAGGTGCCTTTTAGCAGTCAGCTAACATTCTCTCGAAACCAGAGCCTTATCACTACTAAAAAACGTCAATTTTACAACATTCCCCCACCTCACTTTCTTACTACACTTAGTCATTCACCTTTCCCTATCATATTACCTTCATACAACTACAAAAATCAGCCTACATACATTTTAAATTCTGCAACAAAGATCTACAAGGTTGTCCATTCCTCATCCTTTTTCTAGTTCATCCATTTAAGTGTTATTATTCACTTTATTCTCATCTTGTGATATCTTTTAGTTTTGTTTCATTATCTCACATAAAATAATATTCACTTTTTTATTATTAGTATTGTACACAACTTATTTTCATAAAATCCCCAAAGGATAAAAAGAGGGTTTATTCATAAATTCCAAAAGTAAGACTTCTATTTTCTCACACTTTCACACTCGAACACATTTTCCTTCCAAATCACTCATAGAGGAGTCCTACATTTGTATTTATGGTTTAAACCCACCCTATGAGATTTTTGAACCACGTGGACTTTGATTCCCATTGGGCTAAGTAGGCGTCTTAAGCGAATCCCGAGATTCGAGTCCTCCCTTTTCATTTTATGTATTTTAAATTCTACTATATCTATTTTATGAGTCTTGAACTCCTATATATTTGTATCTCATCCAACATGCACATCCGCTTTGCTATAGCGATTCGTGATTCGGTGAATACTTGTATTATATATTTATTATTATTATTATTATTATTATTATTATTATTATTATTATTATTATTATTATTATTATTATTATTATTATTATTATTATTATTATTATTATTATTATTATTATTGGGTACACTCCTACGGATGAGTCGCTCAACCCATTCTATGATGGGTGTCGGATAATTTCATTCTCCCGTTATTCATATTATACACATGTACACACATCACAAAGTAAAAAAGGAAAGATTAACATAGCCCATGCGAGAAATGGGTGCATAATACCTTTCCATTTCGTAACTTAGTCCTCAAACCTTCGAATCACTTGCTTTCGAAGGTATAAATACGACTTTGAGGCCGTTATCTCGAGGTGGTGACATTCTTTTTCCTATTTTAAGAAAAATAGGTTGTCGACACCATCTTTTTGTGTTATCCCCATTTGACGATGGAAAATTTTATATCCGATTAAAATCGCGAAGATGCCGACACAAGTGGCGAAAAGAGGACCTCCATATCCTCGAATCACCCACACACGCATGGCCAAAAAGGATAGAGAGGGGGACCTTTTTCCCCTTCTCCCCTCGTCTTGATTTTGGGGTCGGGCCCGTTCCAGAGGAATCTGACCTAGGTGGCCATAGGTACAACTAAGTACAACATTAAAACACACTTTTCAGACCCATTTCAAGACGATATTAGAGAATAGGGTTACTTCGAACTCTTTGTTAAGATCAAATTTGAATGTCGGAATACTCTTCACCACTTCTCCAAATAAACATTCTCATCTCAATAGCGGCACCGACGGAACTATGTTTTCCTAGAATACTTATCAAACACCGATATTTGATTATATATTTTTAACTTACTAATATAATATTCTAACTTATAAAGAAAAAGATATATGAAGGACTAGGCTCCATAAATATTATATATTGTATACTTTATACCTAGTATCCTGAAACCCACATACATAAATACACCCCCTTGTTATAACTACATAAACTTTGATCCCTTAACTCTTTGGGTATACATGTGCAACACCGAGCTATACTCATGAGCCCAAGCCTTATAATACGTCTCTTGCCATATTATCTTTAGGTATGCCACCATTTATATTCCAAATCCCCTTCTTATATAAAGTGATCATCTCTATCACTTCGGATGAGGCCGAGGCTCCATGACTCTGTTAGTGACTTCTAGTCCACTCGAACTTAAATTGTTATGTTAAAACCTACCCATCGCCCCTAAAATATAAAATCTTTAACACAACTCTGCACCCCACACAAAGTGAGGGATCCACCAAGATAAGTCCTCACACTTGCACAAACATCATATTGGAACCTATTTCATGCGACACACTACACAATCGAACTATATAGGTTTTAATATTAGCTCTCGATAGGTACATAGGTGCAATGATGATGCTTACATCATGAGCATAATCCTCCTCAATATATCTCTTGATATATTGAATTCAAGAGATGCTTCCATCTTTCACTTTTACTTCTCACAACCAATGATATATTGAACTATCTCAAGTCGTAACTTCTCATGCATAACCATACATTAAGAGGCCTGCCCTTATGCATACACATATTAACGGTCTTCTGTCACACAAACCAAAATCTCTCGCACCTGTACATACATCAACGACCTCCTCTTACCTAAATACATATTCACACATAAAAACTCTTTGGTACCCACACCAGTTTAGTGACATTCCTACTTTTCTCATTAATACCATTTTTTACCTAAGTATATGTCTATGATTTAAAGATATTTTTAAATTAAAATCTCTCAACATGTTCTAAAATCAACTAAAATTAAATACAAATGTAAAATGCAGTAATACGTATATAAATAAGGAAGCATAAAGAATAAATGGGGTGCCTAATAACTTCCCCACTCATAACCTATTTCCCGAACTCACATTAATAATCTCCAATCCATTCACAAGCCTCAACCATCCATAGGGTAATCTTAAAATGGCTAACCCAATCCATTTTTGTTTATTTTGTATAAAATAAATTGGCGACTCTGAACAACCGAGAACCCCTTATTTGAATAATGGCTTATGCCAATAGGGGCGTGCAATAAAACTGGATATGGTGTCGAACAAATTTTAAGGACATAATTACAAACCTGACCTCAAAGAGAAATGAAGATCGAGAGACAAGAACTCTTGCATCCCCATGGAACCAACGCAAACATGCAAGCAGATCGAGTTCAACACACCTCCCTTACATAACTGCATTCCCCCGATCTCTCACAAGTTGAGTCCAGGGCCCATGGCACAACACATATAAGTGATTAATGAGGCATGAGGATGGGGAAATTGGCACTACACCAAATCCTGTGAATGGTCACGCCCAGCTGGTCACGGCTTAAGTGCACGACTAGCTGGTCGCGAACTTGGGCCGTGACCATCTCATTTTTTGACGTGATGATATTCATTAACACACTAAATAATGGATGCTTTAGAAGTGGTCATGGACCAAATCCCTGACCACTGTGGGTCACGGACTTGGGCCGTGACCAGGGCGTGACCATCTTGGCACCAAATTCACACCAAAATTCACTCCAAGCTTGGTCATGGATGGGTCACGGACTTGGATCATGATCATAGGTGTGAAGAAGGAGAAAACACACACATATGGGGTCACGTTTAGGGGTCGTGACCATTTCTTGATGTGGGTCACGGCTATGGGCCGTGACCATCCCTCAATTGAAGGTCTGATGTTGGTCACGCAAGGGGTCATGGCTATAGGCCATGACCATTCGTCAATCAGTAGCAGGTATGGGGTCACGGGTGGGGGTCGTCACCATTTCTTGGTGATTACCATCCCTTAATTCATGGTCTGATGTTGGTCGCACATGGGGGTTACGGCTGTAGGCCGTGACATTCATCAATTAGTAGCAGGTACAAAGAACTAATGGGTCGTAATGGTGGGTTACGAATCTTTGTCGTGACTAGGTTCATCTATTAAAAAAAGAAAACACGCTTTTCTCAGACCCTAGTTTGTATTTGGGAATTTGTGATTTTGTCAATCAGTAGCGCGTTTGGGCGATTTTTGCGATTCGATTTTGGCTAAGGGGTTTCTGCGATTTCAGATCTAATATTTTGTCAATCAGTAGCAGGTTTGGGCATTTCAATTTGTTGATTTGTGGTTGATGTGTGTGTGTATATGTGTGTGCATTTCGATTTGTTGATTTGTGACTGATGTGTGTGTATGTATAGATTTCTATTTATGTATATCTGTGTGTGTGTACATATAAATTTCTATTTGTGTGTATATGTGTGTGTGTATCTGTGTGTGTATGTATAGATTTATGTTTATATGTGTATGTATGCATAGATTTATGTATATATATGTTAATAAACCCTAGAAATTGTATTGGGGTTATTTTTTTTGACAAAATATTATTAAAAACCCTATACATTGTATTTTTTTTGGAATACAGATATTTAGTCCCACTTTTAAAGAATTATTTGTATCCACTCCTGTGTTTTTATTTTTTTAGTTGTAGGTCCTATCTTAAGAACTATACGACACATGTCATTCTCTGTGTAGAGAAAGAGAGGCGGTTGAGGGAGGTTTTGAGTAGTTATGGGACTAAATAAAATTTAAAAAATACATGGGAGGGGAGACTAAAAAAAAGTTTGGACATGGGACTAAACCCAAAAATACTATATTTTTTTTTACAAAATCTAATTAAATGGTTTTTTAATGAGTAAATAAATTACATTGACATTGTTGTGGATTATGTGCATGTCATCATATTATATTGGGGGTTATATGCATGTCATTAATTTGTTTTTGACAAAATTTAATTAAATGTATTTTTTTACATTCTATTGGGGGTTATATGTGTGTCGTTATTGTTTAGGATAATTCTAGGCTGACACACCAATACTTTTAATATTGAATATGTTGTTCATTGATTTTAGGAAGAAGATGAAATTAAAGTGTATTAGCAAATATTAGCAATCTTATGGAAACCCACCCATGATCCCTCATTTTCAATCTTATGGAGTTCTAACTTAGGGCTATTATAACTGGTTTTGTGATTTGTTTACCATATTTCAGTCTTCATTTATTTATATGAGTTGAGATGTTTCTGTGAGTTTATTATAACTAGTATTCCTGATAAAAACCTTTGATTAGTAGGTCCTATCTTTTTGCCAACTAGTGAATATTATTATGTGGTATATGGGACATACCATGTTTTAATTTGTATAAATTAGTTCCAATTTGTTAACTATTAACAGTAACACTGATAGCCTTTTGTGCGTAATAGTCAGTTTGGATTTTGGTTGTTATTGTGTAAATAGTTGATTGTGATTGCTAAATTGTAAAACAAGCATATACCTTGAGTTGAAGGACCAAGTCTCTTATTATTGTTAAATTGTTGAAATGATGGAAATTATGACAGAACTCTTCTTATGTTATAAATTTTATTTTATTTTTTCCTTTTGGAAATGTGATTTCATCAGAGTTGATTTCAATTTATTCTTGTTATTGATTTGTTTGTAATATGTACATACAGTTTGATATTGCATGAAGAAGATGTGGGGGGTTATAGGACAAAAAGCAGCTGCTAAATGCTTTCTTACTCCAGTAATACTGTTATAATGTTTTCAATATTACAAACTGTTCTGTAGTGTTTTGATTTGATTATTTTAAAATCTAATGCTCAATTCTCTCTCTCGCTCTATTTCTTTTCAACAGTCCATGAAATTAGTCTCAGGTACATGAATGACATGTTGTTGATGCATGAATTACATTCGCTTAATTATGTATTCTTTTGACATATTATGTTTAATTTTTTCCCCCTCCAGGAATTATTTCGTTTATATGTTCCCAAGGTTTAACTTTAATGAGTTTTTTTATTGACAGGTTACCATAATGTTTGTGATTTTGGACAAAATTGCTCAGGCAGATCCAAAATATGTTGATATTTTGATTCTAGAGAACTATGTTGCATTTCAGAATAGGTATAATGACATTTAAACGTAGATATGAGGATTGAGTTGATAACTTATTTTAGAACAGCGTATTCATTTCTTAACCATAATTATGCCAGAAGAGGCTTAGTGACACGTGTATCGATACACCACAACCATCATCATCATCATCATCATTATCATCATGATCATCATCATCATCATCATCATCATCATCATGATCATCATCATCATCATCATCATCATCATCATCATCATCATCATCATCATCATCATCATCATCACCATCATCGTTATCATCAATTTGGTTTATTGTGTTTGTGGTCTCATATTTTCTTTGGGGCTGCTAAGGTAGCAGCTGCTACAGGGCTTCAATGGGGCCTCTACGGAGTTGCTATGGGTAATGTTCCTTTTCATCATTTTGGCATTCTGACTAAGTCGGCAATTTTTTTTTTGGAGTAGACATTTACTTATTACCTTTTCACCATTGTTACTTTTTATATGACACTTGGTTTGAGTTGTTGTTTGGGATTCTTGAATTGATGTTGACTACTGGATTTGAACATTTAAATGTCCATTGAGTTGGTTGGCCCTAGGAATTTCTTATATATCGCATTATTATTTGAATTGTTGTTGACTGGTGGCTTTGAACATTTAGATGGCCATTGAGTTGGTTGGTCCTAGGCATTTCTAACATTTAGGGTTGAGATTAAACCGAATATGAAAAAGACATAAATAAAACGTACTATAAATTTAAAAAGCTTGTTGTTAAACAATTACTACCGAATAAATGAAACATACTAACAATGGTCACATGAGAGGTACCAACACCTCGCACGAGATCAATGTAACTCGTAAGAATTGACCGCCCAGTTACGGGATTCCCGGTTTGAGAATATGATGATAATTTGAAAATATCTAAACTTAGGCTTAAAACATGGCATTAGAGGGAGAAACCCCAAAACAACCCACGAATAGTCCAGTGAAAGGGACCAACACATCGCACGGGACAATTGAAACTCATACGGACTCGCCACGAAGTCATGGCATTCCAGGTTTGAGAATACGGCGATAATTTGAAAATATTCAGACTTAGGCTTAAAAGCTTGACGTTAGAAGGTGACAACTCAAAACAATCCCCAAACAGACCCATGAGAGGCACAAACACTTCGCATGGGACCAATGTAACTCGTAGGAACTCATTGCGCAATCACGATACTCCCGATTTGAGAATATGCTGATAATTTGCATATTTCTAGACTTAGGCTTAAAAACATGGCGTTACTGGGTAAAAACTCGAAACAGACCCCGAACGACCCCGTGAGTGGCACCAATACCTCGCACGGGACAATGTAACTAGTAGGAACTGACCGCGCGATCACGGGACTCCTGGTCTGAGAATATGATGACAATTTAAAAATAGTAGGACTTAAGCAAATTATGGCGTTAATGGGTGAAAACTCGAAAGAAAATGAACGCCCCTATGAGTGGCACTAAAATCCTCGTACGGGACCAATGTAACTCGTAGGAACAGACCGTCCCATCACGAGACTCCCGGTTTGAGAATACGATGATAATTTTCATATTTCTATACTTAGGCTTAAAAACATGGCGTCAGTGCGTGAAAACCTGAAACAACGCCCGAACGATCCCGTAAGTGGCACCAACACCTCGCATGGAATCAATGTAACTCGTAGGAACTGACCACATGATCACGGGACTCCCGATTTAAGAATAGGATGATAATTTTCATTTTTCTAGACTTAAGCATAAAAATATGGCGTTAGTGGGTTAAAACTCAAAACAGCCCTCGAACGTTCCCGAAAGTGGCACCAACACCTCGCACGGGATCAATATAAATCGAAGGAACTTCTCGCATGATCATAATACTGCCAGTTCAAGAATACGATGATAATTTAGTAATATCAGGACTTAAGCAAAACATGGCGTTAGCGGGTGAAAACTTGAAACAGCCATCGAACGGCCCTGTGAGTGGCACTAACACCTCCCACGGGACCAATGTAACTCAAAGGAACTGACCGTGTGATCACGGGACTCCTGATTTGATAATTCAATGATAATTTGCATATTTCAAGACTTAGGTTTAAAAACATTGCGTGAGTGGGTGAAAACTGGAAACAGCCCCCGAACGGCCCCGTGAGTGGCACCAACACCTCACACGGGACCAATATAACTCGTAGGAACTTACCGAGCGATCACGGGACTCCTGGTTTGAGGATACGGTGATATTTTGCATGTTTCTAGACTTAGGCATAAAAACATGGCGTTAGTGGATGAAAACCCAAAACAGTCCCCAAACGGCCCCTTGAGTGGCACCCACACCTCGCATGGGACTAATGTCACTCATAGGAACTTACCGCGTGATCACGGGACTCCCGATTTGAGAATACGATGATAATTTATAAATATCAGGACATAAGCAAAACATGGTGTTAGTGGATGAAAACCCGAAACAATCCCCGAATGGCCTTGTGAGTCGCACCAACACCTCGCACGGGACCAATGTAACTCGTTGGAACTGACCGAGCGATCACGGGACTCTCAATTTGAGAATATGCCAATAATTTGCATATTTCGAGACTTTGGCATAAAAACATGGCCTTAGCGGGCGAAAACCCAAAACAGCCCCTGAACGGCCCCGTGAGTGGAACCAGCACATCGCACGGGACCAATGTAACTCGTAGGAACTTACCACGTGATCACGGGACTCTCGATTTTAGAATACGACGATAATTTGCATATTTCTAGACTTGGGATTAAAAACATGGCATTTGGGGGTGAAAACCCAAAACAGCCCCCGAACGGCCCCGTGGTGGCATTAACTCCTCGCAGGCACCGAAGTAACTTGTAGGAACTAACCGTGAGATCACGGGACACTCAGATTGATAATATAATGATAATTTGAATATTTCTAGACTTAGGCATAAAAATATGGCGTTAGCGGTTGAAAACCCAAAACATCCCCCGAATGGACCCATGAGTCGCACCAACACCTCGCACGTGACCAATGTAACACCTAGGAACTTACCGTCCGATCATGGGACTCCCAGTTTGAGAATACAATAATAATTTAAAAACATGAGGACTTACGCAAAATATGGTGTTAGTGGGTGAAACCCCGAAACAGCCACCAAACAGCCCAGTTAGTGGCACTAACACCTCTCACGGGACCAATGTAACTCGTAAGAACTGATCGCGCAATCACGGGACTCCCAATTTGAGAATATGATGATAATTTGCACATTTCTAAAGTTAAGCATAAAAATATGGCGTTAGCGGGTGAAAACCCAAAATAGACCCCGAACGACCCCGTGAGTGGCACCAACACCTCGAACGGGAGCAATTTAACTCGTAGGAACTTACCATGTGATCACAAGGCTCCCAGTTTGAGAATACAATGATAATTTAAGAATATCAGGACTTAAGAAAAACATGGCGTTAGGGGGTGAAAACTCGAAACAACCCTCAAACAGCCCTGTCAGTGGCACTAACACCTCGCACAGGAACAATGTAACTCGTACGAACTGACCGCGCAATCACGAGACACCCAGTTTGAGAATACGACGATAATTTTCATATTTTTAGACTTAGGCTTAAAAACATGGTGTTAGTGGGTGAAAACCTGAAATAGCACCCGAATGGCCCGGTAAGTGGCATCAACACCTCGCACAGGACCAATGTAACTCGAAGGAACTGATCGCGTCATCACGGTACTCCCAATTTCAGAATATGATGATAATTTGCATATTTCTTGACTTTGGCATAAAAATTTGGTGTTAGTGGGTGAAAACTCGAAACAGCCCCCGAACGGTCTCGTGAGTGACACCACCACCTCGCACGGGATCAATGTAACTCGAAGGAACTTATTGCATGATCATGAGACTCCGAGTTCAAGAATACGATGATAATTAAAAATATCAGGACTTAAGAAAAACATGGCATTAGCGAGTGAAAACCCGAAACAGCCACCGAACAGCCCTATGAGTGGCACTAACACCTCGCACGGGACCAATCTAACTGAATGGAACTAACCGTGCGATCACGGGTCTCCCAGTTTGAGAATATGATGATAATTTACATATTTTAAGACTTAGGTATAATAATATCGCGTGAATGGGTGAAAACTCGAAACTGCCCCCGAACGGCCCCGTGAGTGGCACTAACACCTCAAACGGGACCAATCTAACTTGAAGGAACTTACTATGCGATCACGGGACTCCCAGTTTCATAATATGATGATAATTATCATATTTCTAGACTTGGGCATAAAAACAAGGCGTTAGTGGGTGAAAATCCAAAACAGTCCCTGAACGGCCCCTTGAGTGGCACCAACACCTCGCACGGGACCAATGTAACTCATAGGAACTTACCACATGATCTTGGGACTCCCAGTTTGAGAATACATGATAATTTAAACATATCAGGACTTAAGCAAAACATGATGTTAGTGGGTGAAAACCCGAAATAGCCCCCGAAAGGCCCCATGGGTGGCACCAACACCTCTACAGAACCAATGTAACTCGTAGGAACTGACCGCGCGATCACGGGACTCTCGGTTTGAGAATATGATGATAATTTTCATATTTCTAGACTTAGGCATAAAAACATGGCATTAGCGGGTGAAAAACCAAAACAGCCCCTGAACGGCCCCATGAGTGGAACCAACACATCACACAAGACCCATGTTACTCGTAGGAACTTACCAGGTGATCGAGGGACTCCCGATTTGAAAACACGATGATAATTTGCATATTCCTAGACTTAGTCTTAAAAATAAGGCGTTTGGGGGTGAAAACCCAAAACAGCCCCTGAACGGCCCCGTGAGTGGCACCAACACCTCGCACGGCACTGAACTAACTCGTAGGAACTAACCGCGTGATCACTGGACACTTGGTTTGAGAATACAATGATAATTTGAATATTTCTAGACTTAGGCATAAAAATATGGTGTTAGCGGGTGAAAACCCTAAACAACCCTTGAACAGCCCGGTCAATGGCCCTAACACCTCTCATGGGACCAATGTAACTCGTAAGAACTGACCGCACGATCACAAGACTCTCGATTTGAGAATACATTGATAATATGCATATTTCTAGACTTAAGCATAAAAACATGGCGTTAGCTGGTGAAAACCCAAAATAGCCCCGAACGGCCCCGTGAATGGCACGAATACCTCGCACAGGACCAATGTAACACGTAGGAACTTACCGCGCAATCACAGGACTCCCGATTTGACAATACGATGATAATTTAATAATATCATGACTTAAGCAAAACATGGCGTTAGGGGGTGAAAACTCGAAACATCCCCCGAACGCCCTTGTCAGTGGCACTAACACCTCGGACGGGACAAATGTAACTCGTAGTAACTGATCGCGTGATCACGGGTGTCTCAGTTTGAGAATACAATTATAATTTAAAAATCTCAGAACGGTTGAAAAACATGGTGTTAGTGGATAAAAACTGGAAACAGCCCCCGAACGGCCCTGTGAGTGGCACTAACTCCTCTTACGGGACCAATGTAACTCCTAGGAACTGATCGTGCGATCAGGGGACTCTCGGTTTGAGAAGAAGACCATAATTTGCATATTTCTAGACTTAGGTTTAAAAACATGACATTGGTGGGTGAAAACCTAAAACAGACCCCGAACGGCATCGTGACTGGCACCAACACCTCGCACGCGACCAATGTAACTCGTAGGAACTAACCGTGTGATCACAAGACTCCAAATTTAAGAATACGATGATAATTTAAAAATATCAGGGCTTAAGCAAAAATGCCGTTAGAGGGTGAAAACCCGAAACATCCCCCGAACAGCCCCGTGAGTGGCACCAACACCTCGCACGAGACCAATCTAACTCGTAGGAACTGATCGCATGTTCATAGGACTCCCGATTGAGAATAGGATGATAATTTGTATATTTCTAAACTTAGGCATAAAAATATGGCGTCAACGGGTGAAAACCAGAAACAGCCCCATGGGAGGCACCAAAACCTCGCACGGGACCAATGTAACTCCTATGAACTGATCGCGCGATCACGGGACTCCCGATTTGAGAATACGATAATAATTTGAATATTTCTAGACGTAGGCATAAAAATATAGCATTAGTGGATGAAAACCCAAAATAGGCCCCGAACGGCCCCGTGAGTGGCACCAACAAGTCGGACGGGACCAATGTCACTCGTAGGAACTTACCCCGCGATCACAGGACTTACGGTTTAAGAATACGATGATAATTTAAAAATATCAAGACTTAAGCAAAACATCGCATTAGTGGGCGAAAACCCGAAATAACCCCTGAACGACCCTGTGAGTGGCACCAACACCTCGCACGGGACCAATGTAACTCGTAGGAATTGATCACGCGATATGGAGACACCAAGTTTGAGAATACGACCCTAATGTACATATTTTTAGACTTAGGCTTAAAAACACGGCTTTGGTGGGAGAAATCCCAAAACAGCCCCCTAACGACATCGTGACTGACACTAACACCTCGCACGGGGTCAATGTAACTCGTAGGAACTGACCGTGTGATCACGGGACTCTCGGTTTCAGAATACGATGATAATTTAAAAACATCAGGATTTAAGCAAAACATTACGTTAGTGGGTGAAAACATCAAACATCCCCCGAATGGCCCCATGAGTGGCACCAATACCTCGCACGGGACCATTGTAACTCGAAGAAACTGATTGTGAGATCACGGGACTCCCGATTTGAGAATATGATGATAATTGGCATATTTCTAGACTTAGGCTTAAAAACATGGCGGTAGCGGGTGAAAGATTGAAACAGCCCCCGAACAGCCCCGTGAGTGCAAGAAACACCTCGCACGGGACCAATCTAACTCGTAGGAACTTACCATGCGATCATGGGACTCCCGATTTGAGAATACAACGATAATTTGCCTATTTCTGGACATAGGCTTAAAAACATGGCGTTTGCCCGAACGGCCCCGTGAGTGGCACCAACACCTCACAAGGTCCAATGTAACTCGTAGGAACTAATCGCGCGATCACGGGACACTCGGTTTAAGAATACGACAATAATTTGAATATTTCTAGACTTAGGCATAAAAACATGGCGTTAGCGGGTGTAAACCCAAAATATCTCCCGAACGGACCCGTGAGTGTCACCAACACCTCGCAAGGGACGAATGTAACTCGTAAGAACGTACCGTGCAATCATTGGACTCCTGGTTTGAGAATACGATGATAAATTTCAAATTTCTAGACTTAGGCATAAAACCACGGCGTTGGGGGTGAAAACCCAAAACAGCCCTCGAACGGGCCTATGAGTGGCACCAACACCTCTCACGGGACCAATGTAACTTATAGGAACTTATCACGGGATACGACGATAACTTAAAAATGTTATGACTTAAGAAAAACAAGGCGCTAGTGGGTGAAAACCCGAAACATCCCTCGAATGGTCCAATGAGTCGCACTAACACGTCGAACGGGACCATTATAACTCATAGGAATTAATCGCGCGATAACGAGACTCGCAGTTTGAGAATATGATGATAATTTTCATATTTTTATACTTAGGAATAAAAACATGGCGTTAGGGGGAGAAAACCCAAAACATCCATCGAATGACCCCATGAGTGGCACCAAAACCTCTCACGGAACCAATGTAACACGTAGGAACAAATCGCGCGATCACGGGACACTTGGTATGAGAATACGACGATAATTTTAATATTTCTAGACTTAGGCATAAAAACATGGCGTTAGCGGGTGAAAACCGAAAACTGTACCCGAACACTCCCATGAGTGGTACGAATACCGCGCACAGGACTAATGTAACACGCACAAAGTTACCGTGTGATCACCAGACTCCCGATTTGAGAATACGACGATAATTTAAAAATATTAAGACTTAAGTAAAACATGGCATTAGTGGGGGAAAACCCTAAATAACCCTCGAACGGCCTCGTGAATGGCACTAACTCCTCGCATAGGACCGATGTAACTCGTTCCCGATTTGAGAAAATGACGGTAATTTGGATATATCAAGACTTAGGCATAAAAATAAGGCGTTAGCAGGTGAAATCCCAAAACTGCCCTTCAACGGCCCCGTGAGTGGCACCAACACCTCGCACGGGACCAATGTAACTCGTAGGAACTTACCGCATGATCATGGGACTGCTAGTTTGAGAATACGACTATAGTATGCAAATATCAGTACTTAAGCAAAACATGACATTAGTGGGTGAAAACTCGAAATAGCCCCCGAATGGCCGAGTGAGTGGAACCAATACGTCGCACGGGACCAATGTAACTCATAAGAACTAATTGTGCGATCACGGGAAAACCAATTTAGAATACCATGACAAATTGCATATTTCTAGACCTCAGCTTAAAACATGGTGTTAGTGAGTGAAAACCCAAAACAACCCCCGAACTGCCCCGTGAGTTAGCCCAACACATCGCACGGGACCAATCTAACTCGTAGGAACATACCGCAAAATCACGGGACTCCTAGTTTGAGAATACAACAATAATTTGCAAATTTCTAGCCTTAGGCACAAAAATATGGCGTTTGGGTGTGAAAACCCAATACAGCCCCCGAACGACCCCGTGAGTGGCAGAATACCTCGTACGGGACCAATGTAACTCATAGAAACTTATCGCACAATCACGGTACCCTCAGTTTGAGAAGACGATGATAATTTAAAAATATGAGGACTTAAGAAAAACATAGCATTAGTCGGTGAAACCACGAAACATCCCACGAACGGCCCGGTCAGTGGCACTAACACCTCTCATGGGGCCAATGTAACTCGTAAGAACTGACCGCATGATCACGAGATTCCTGATTTGAGAATATGATGATAATTTTCATATTTCTAGACTTACGCATAAAAACATGGCGTTACGGGGTGAAAGCCCAAAACATCCCCCGAACGGCCCCGTGAGTGGCACCAACACCTCGCACGGGACCAATCTAACTTGTAGGAACTAATCGCATGATCACGAGACACTCGGTTTGATAATACAACAATAATTTGAGTATTTCTAGACTTAGGCATAAAAACATGGCATTAGCGAGTGAAAAGCCAAAACATCTCCCAAACGGACCCGTGAGTGGCACCAACACCTCGCAAGAGACGAATGTAACTCGTAGGAACTTACTGCATGATCACGAGACTCCTAGTTTGAGAATACGACGATAATTTAGAAATATCAGGACTTTAGCAAAGCATGGCATTAGTGGGTCAATACCCGAAATAGCCCGAAAGGCCCCGTGAGTGGCACCAACACCTCGCACGGGACCAAAGTAACTAGTAGGAACTTACCGGGCAATTATGAGACTTCCAATTTGAGAATAGGACTATAATTTAAAAATATCAGGACTTATGCAAAACATGTCGTTAGTGCGTGAAAACCAAAAATATCCCCTGAATGGCCCCGTGAGTGGCACCAACACCTCGAAAGGGACCAATCTAACTCGTAGGAACATATCACAAAATCATGGCACTCCTTGTCTGAGAATACGACGATAATTTGAAAATTTCTTATCTTAGGCATAAAAACATGGCGTTAGGAGGTGAAAACCCAATACAGCCCCCGAATGGCCCCTTGAGTGGCACAACACCTCGTACGGGACCAATGTAACTCGTAGAACTTACCGCGCGATCACGGGATGCATTGTTTGAGAATACGACAATAATTTAAAAATATTAAGACCTAAGCAAAATATGGCGCTAGTGGGTGAAAACCCAAAACAGCCCCCGAATGGCCGAGCCAATGGCACCAACACCTCGCATGGGACCAAGGTAACTCATAGGAACTTACCGCGCGATCACGGGGCTTCCGATTTGTGAATACGATGATAATTTAAGAATATCATGACTTAAGAAAAACATGGCGTTAGGTCGAAACAGCCCCCAAACGGCCCTGTTAGTGGCACAACACCTTGCACATGACCAATGTAACTTGTAAGAACTGACCGCACCATCATGGGACTCCCGGTTTGAGAATACGATGATAATTTATATATTTCTAGACATAGGCTTAATAACATGGCGTTAGTGGGTTAAAACCCGAAACAACCCCCGAACGGCCCCGTGCGTGGCACCAACACCTCGTACGGGACCAATCTAACTCGTAGGAACTTACCACGCAATAACCGGACTTCTAGTTTGATAATACGATGATAATTTGCAAATTTCTAGACTTAGGAATAAAAACATGTCGTTAGCGGGTGAAAACCCAAAATAGCACCCGAACGGCCCCGTGAGTGGCACCAACACTTCGTATGGGACCAAAATAACTAGTAGGAACTTACTGCACGATTACGAGACTTCCAGTTTGAGAATAGGAAGATAATTTAAAAATATCAGGACTTATGCAAAACATGTCGTTAGTGGGTGAAAACCAAAAATAGCCACTGAACGGCCCTATGAGTGGTACTAACACCTCGCATGGGACCAATCTAACTCATACGAACTTATCACAGAATCATGGTACTCCTAGTTTGAGAATACGATAATAATTTGCAAATTTCTTATCTTAGGCATAAAAACATTGTGTTAGGGGGTGAAAACCCAATACAGCCCCCGAACAACCCCATGATTGGCATAACACCTCGTATGGGACCAATGTAACTTGTAGAAACTCACTGCGCGATCACGAGACTCTCAGTTTGAGAATACGACAATAATTTAAAAATATCACGACTTAAGTAAAACATGCCGTTAGTGGGTGAAAACCCGAAATAGCCCCCGAACAGCCCGGCCAGTGGCACCAACACCTAGCACGGGACCAAGGTAACTCATAGGAACTTACCGTGCGATCAAGGGACTCCTGATTTGAGAATACGATGATAATTTAAGAATATCAGGACTTAAAAAACATGGCGTTAGTGGGTGAAAACCCGAAATAACCCCCGAACGGCCCCGTGAGTTAGCCCAACACCTCGCACGGGACCAATCTAACTCGTAGGAACTTTCCTCGGAATCATAGGACTCGTAGTTTGAGAATATAATAATAATTTGCAAATTTCTAGTCTTAGGTATAAAAACATGGCGTTAGCAGGTGAAAACCCAAAACAGCCCCCGAACGGCCCCGTGAATGGCACCAACACCTCTCACAGGACCAATGTAACTTATAGGAACTTACCACGCGATCACGGGACTCTCGGTTTGAGAATACGATGATAATTTAAAAATATCAGGACTTAATAAAAATAAGGTGTTAATGGGTGAAAAAGTCTTAACCAGCCCCCGAACGGCCGAGTGAGTGGCACCTACACGTCGAACGGGACCATTATAACACATAGGAACTGATCGTGTGATCCCAGGACTCCCAGTTTGAGAATAAAATGATAATTTTAATATTTAGACTTTAGAATAAGAACATGGCATTAGGGCACACAAACCAAAAGTTGCCACCGAATGTCCCCGTGAGTGGCACTAACACCTCGCACGAGACCAATGTAACTCGTAGGAACAAATTGTGCGATCACGGGACACTCGATTGGAGAATAAAATGATAATTTTAATATTTCTAGACTTAGGCATAAAAACATGGCGTTAGTGGGTGAAAACCCAAAACTGCCCCCGAACGGACCCGTGAGTGGCACCAACAGATCGCATGGGACCAATATAACTCGTATGAACTTATCGCGCGATCACGGGACTCCTGGTTAGAGAAAACGATGGTAATTTTAAATATTAGGACTTAAGCAAAACATGCCGTTAGTGGGTGAAAACTCGAAACATCCCCCGAACGGCCCCGTGAGTGGCACCAACACCTCGTACGGGATTAATTTAACTCGTAAAAACTGATCGCACGATCATGGGACTCCCGATTTGAGAATATGACGATAATTTTCATATTTCTAGACCTATGCTTAAAAACATAGCGGTAGCGGGTGAAAACCAAAAATAGCTTACCGTGGGTTAACAGGACTCCTAGTTTTTTGAATACGGTGATAATAATGCATATTTCTAGACTTGGGCTTAAAAACACGGTGTCAGCGAGTGAAAATCCAAAAAACCCCGAACGGCCTCGTGAATGGCACGAATACCTCGCACGGGACCAATATAACATGTAGGAACTTCTCGCGCAATCACAGGACTCCCGGTTTGAGAGTACGACGATAATTTATAAAGATCAGGATTTAAGTAAAACATAACATTAGTGGGTGAAAACCAGAAACAACCCCCAAACGGCCCAGTGTGTGGCATTAACTCATCGTACAGGACCGATGTAACTCGTTGGAACTGATCGTGCCATCACGGAATCCCCATTTGAGAAAATGACGATAATTTTCATATTTCTAGACTTAGGCATAAAAACAAGGCGTTAGCGGGTAAAAACCCAAAGCAGCCCTTGAACGGCCCCGTGAATGGCACCAACACCTCGTACAGGACCAATGTAACTCGTAGGAACTTACCGCATGATCACGGTACTGCTAGTTTGAGAATACGACTATAGTTTGAAAAAATCAGGACTTAAGTAAAACATAGCGTTAGTGGGTGAAAACTCGAAACAGCCCCTGAATGGGCCAGTGAGTGGCACCAACACGTTACACGGGACCAATGTAAATCATAGGAACTAATTGTGTGATCACGGGACTCTCGGTTTAGAATACGATGATAAATTACATATTTCTAGTCATAGGCTTAAAACATGGCGTTAGTGGGTGAAAACCCGAAACAACCCTCGAACGGCCCCGTGAGTTAGCCCAACACCTCGCACGGGACCAATCTAACTCGTAGGAAATTTCCTCAAAATCATGGGACTCCTAGTTTGAGAATACAATAATAATTTGCAAATTTCTAGTCTTAGGTATAAAAACATGGCGTTAGGCGGTGAAACCTTATACAGCCCCCGAACGGCCCCGTGAGTGGCACAACACCTCGTACGGGACCAATGTAACTTGTAGAAACTTATTGCACAATCAAGGTACTCTTGGTTTGAGAAGACGATGATAATTTAAAAATATCAGAACTTAAGCAAAACATGGCGTTAGTGGGTGAAAACCCGAAACAGCCCCTGAACGGTCCGGTGAGAGGTACCACTACCTCACACGGGACCAATGTAACTCATAGGAATTGATCGCGTAATCATGAGACTCCCAGTTTGAGAATACAATGATAATTTGCATATTTATAGACTTAGGTTTAAAAACTTGGCATTAGCGAGTGAAAAGCCAAAACAGCTCCCGAACGGACCCGTGAGTGGCACCAACACCTCGCAAGGGACGAATGTAACTCGTAGGAACTTACCGCGCGATCACGAGACTCGCGGTTTGAGAATATGACGATAATTGAAAAATATCATGACGTTAGAAAAACATGGCATTAGTGGGTGAAAACTCAAAATAGCACCCGAACGACCCCGTGAGTGGCACCAACACCTCGCACGGGACCAAAGTAATTAGTAGGAACTTACCGCGTGATTACGAAGCTTCCAATTTGAGAATAGGACTATGATTTAAAAATATCAAGACTTTTGCAAAACATGCCGTTAGTGCATGAAAACCAAAAACAGCCCCCGAACGTCCCCGTGAGTGGAACCAACACCTCAAACGGGACCAATCAAACTCGTAGGAACTTCTCGCGAATCATGGCACTCCTAGTTTGAGAATATGACGATAATTTGCAAATTTCTAATCTCAGGCATAAAAACATGGCTTAGGGGGTGAAAACCCAATACAGCCCCCGAACGGCCCCTTGAGTGGCACAACACCTCGTACAAGACAATGTAACTCGTAGAAAGTTACCGCGCGATCACGGGACTCATTGTTTAAGAATACAACAATAATTTAAAAATATCAGGACTTAAGCAAAACATGGCGTTAGTGGGTGAAAACCCAAAATAGCCCCTGAATGGCCCGGTCAGTGGCACCAACACCTCGCACGACATCAAGATAACTCATAGGAACTTACCGTACGATCACGGGACTCCCGATTTGAGAATACTATGATTATTTAAGAATATCAGACTTAAGAAAAACACGGCATTAGGGGTGAAAACTCGAAACAGCCCCTGAACGGCCCTGTCAGTGGCCCAACACCTCGCAGGGACCAATGTAACTTGTAGGAACTGACCGCACCATCATGGGACTCCAGGTTCGAGAATACGACGATAATTTAAATATTTCTAGACATAGGCTTAAAAACATGGCGTTAGTGGGTGAAAACCCGAAACAACCATTAAACGGCCCCGTGCGTGGCACCAACACCTCGCACGGGACCAATCTAACTCGTAGGAACTTATCGCGCAATCACGGGAATCCTTATTTGAGAATACGATGATAATTTGTAAATTTCTAGACTTAGGCATAAAAAGATGGCGTTAGCGGGCGAAAACCGGAATTAGCACCCGAATGGCCCCGTGAGTGGCACCAACACCTCGCACGGGACCAAAGTAACTAGTAGGAACTTATCGCGCGATTATGAGACTTCTAGTTTGAGAATAGGATGATAATTTAAAAATATCAGGACTTATGCAAAACATGCCGTTAGTGGATGAAAACAAAAAATAGCCCTCGAACGGCCTCGTGAGTGGCACCAACACCTCGCACGGGACCTATCTAACTCGTAGGAACTTATCACGGAATCATGGGACTCTTAGTTTCAGAATATGACAATAATTTTCAAATTTCTTATCTTAAGCATAAAAACATGGCGTTAGGGGGTGAAAACCCAATACAGCCCCCGAACGACCCCGTGAGTGGCACAACACCTCGTACGGGACCAATGTAACTCGTAGAAACTTATCGTGCGATAACGGGACTCTCAGTTTGTGAATACGACAATAATTTAAAATATCACGACTTAAGCAAAACATGGCGTTAGTGGGTGAAAACACGAAACAACCCCCAAACAGCCCGGTCAATGGCACCAATACCTCGCATGGGACCAAGGTAACTCGTACGAACTTATTGCGCGATCACGGGACTCTTGGTTTAAGAATACGACGATAATTTTAAAATATCAGGACTTAAGCAAAACATGTTGTTAGTGGGTGAAAACTCGAAACATCCCCCGAACAACCCTGTGAGTGGAACTAACACCTCGCATAGGACTATTGTAACTCGTAGAAACAGATCGCACGGTCACGAGACTCCCGATTTGAGAATACGACGATAATTTTCATATTTCTAGAACTAGGCTTAAAAACATGGCGGTAGCGGGTGAAAACCAAAAACAGTTTACCGCGGGATAACAGGACTCCCCGTTTTTTGAATACGATGATAATAATGTATATTTCTAGACTTAGGCTTAAAAACATAGTGTCAGCGGGTGAAAGCCCAAGCAACCCCAAATGACCCCGTGAGTGGCATGAATACTTCACACGGGACCAATATAACACGTCGGAACTTCCCGCGTGATCACGGGACTCTCGGTTTGAGAATACGATGATAATTTAAAAATATGAGGACTTAAGTAAAACATGGCACTAGTGGGTGAAAACCCGAAACAGCCCCCAAACGGCCCCGTGTGTGGCACTAACTCCTCCCAAAGGGTCTATGTAACTCATAGGAACTGTCCGCGCCATCACGAAGTACCAATTTGAGAAAATGATGATAATTTGCATATTTCTAGACTTAGGCGTAAAAACATGGTGTTAGCAGGTGAAAACCCAAAACAGCCCTCGAACGGCCCCGTGAGTGGCACCAACACCTCGCACGGGACCAATGCAACTCGTAGGAATTTATCGCATGATCACGGGACTGCTGGTTTGAGAATACGACTATAGTTTAAAAATATCAGGACTTTAGCAACATATGACGTTAGTGGGTGAAAACTCAAAACAGCCCCCGAACAGCCCAGTGAGTCACACTAACACCTCTCACGGGACCAATGTATCTCGTAAGAACTAACCGCGTGATCACGGGACACTCAGTTTGAGAATACAATAATAATTTGAACATTTCTTGACTTAGGCATAGAAACATGGCATTAGCGGGTAAAAACTTGAAACAGCTCCCGAATAAACCCGTGAGTGGCACCAAAACCTCGAACGGGACCAATATAACTCATAGGAACTTATCGTGCGATCCCGTGACTCCTAGTTTAAGAATACGACAATAATTTAAAAATATCATGACTTAAGCAAAACATGCCGTAAGTGGGTGAAAACCCGAAACATCCCCCAAACGGCCTCGTGAGTGTCACTAACACCTCACACGGGACCAATGTACCTCGTAAAAACTGACCGTGTGATCATGGGACTCCCAATTTGAGAATACAATGATAATTTTCATATTTATAGATTTAGGCTTAAAAACATGGCAGTAGCGGGTGAAAACCCGAAATAGCCCCCGAACGGCCCTGTGAGTGGCACCAACACCTCCCACGGGACCAATGTAACTCGTAGGAATTTACCGCGGGATTACAGGAATTCCAATTTTTTGAATACAATGATAAGAATGCATATTTCTAAACTTAGGCTTAAAAACATGGCGTTAGCGGGCAAAACCCAAAATAGCCCCGAACGGCCCCCTGAGTGGCACGAATACCTCGCACAGGACCAAAGTAACCCGTAGGAACTTACCACACGATCACGGGACTCCCGCTTTGAGAATATAATGATTATTTATAAATATTAGGACTTAAGCAAGACATGCCGTTAGTGGGTGAAAACCCAAAACAACCCCCGAACGGCCCCGTAAGTGGCACCAACTCCTCGCTCGAGACTAATGTAACTCATAGGAACTGACCGCGCCATCACGGAATCCCGATTTAAGAATACGAAGATAATTTGCATATTTCTAGACTTAGGCATAAAAACATAGTGTTAGCGATTAGAACCCAAAAACAGTCCACGAACAGCCCCGTGAGTGGCACTAACACCTCGTACGGGACCAATGTAACTCATAGAAACTTACGGCACGATCACGGGACACCCGGATTAAGAATGCAAAGATAATTTAAAAATATCACGACTTTAGCAAAACATGGCGTTAGTGGGTGAAAACTAGAAATAGCCCCCGAACGGCCCCGTGAGTGGCATTAACACCTCGCACAGGACCAAAGTAACTCGTAAGAACTTACCCCGCGATTATGGGAATTTCAATTTGATAATAGGACAATAATTTACAAATATCAAGACTTGAGCAAAACATGCCATTAGTGGGTGAAAACCAGAAATAGCCCCCGAACTGCCCCGTGAGTGGCACCAATACCTCGCACGGGACCAATGTAACTCGTAGGAACTACCCACGCGATGATGGGATACTTGATTTGATAATACGATGATAATTTGAATATTTATATACTTAGGCATAAAAAATATGGCGTTAGCGGATGAAAACACAAAACAACCCCCGAACGGACCCGTGAGTGGCACTAACGCCTCGCATGGGACCAATGTAATTTGAAGGAACTTACCGCGCGATCACGGGACTCCCAGTTTAATAATACGACGATAATTTAAAAACATCATCACTTAAGCAAAGCATGGCGTTAGTGGGGGAAACCCCAAAACTGCCCCCGAACGGCCCAGTTAGTGGCATGAACACCTCTCACTGGAACAATGTAACCTTTAAGAACTGACCGGATGATCATGGGACTCCCGATTTGAGAATATGATGATAATTTGCATATTTCTATAATTAGGCATAAAAACTTGGCGTTAGCGGGTCTAAACCCAAAATAGCCCCCAAATGGCCCTGTGACTAGCACCAACACCTCGCACGGGACCAATGTAACTCGTAGAGAATGGCCGTGTGATCATGGGACTCTCGATTTGAGAATACGGCGATAATTTTAATATTTCTAGACTTAGGCATAAAAACAGGGCGTTAGCAGGTGAAAACCCAAATCATCCCCCGAATGGACCAGTGAGTGGCACCAACACCTCGCATGGGACCAATCTAACCCATAGGAACTTACCGTGGGATCACGAGACTCCTAGTTTGAGAATATGATGATAATTTAAAATTATCAAGACTTAAGCAAAACATGTCGTTAGTGGGTGAAAACCCAAAACATCCCCCAAAAGGCCCCATTAGTGGCACCAACAACTCGCACGGGACCAATGTTACTCGTAGGAACTAACCGTGCGATCAAGGGACACTTGGTTTGATAACACGATAATAATTTTAATATTTGAAGACTTAGGCATAAAAACTTGGCGTTAATGGGTGAAAATCCAAAACAGCCCCTGAACGGACTTGTAAGTGGCACCAACACCTCGCACGAAACCATTGTAACTTGTAGGAACTTACTGCATGATCACAAGACACCCAGTTTGAGACTACGACGATAATTTAAAAATATCAAGACTTAAGCAAAATATGTCGTTAGTGTGTGAAAACTTGAAACATTCCCCAAACGGCCCTGAGTGTGGCACCAATAACTCCCACGAGACAAATGTAACTCTTAGAAACTGACCGCGTGATCATGGGACTCTCGATTTGAGAATACGAAAATAATTTGTATATTTTTAGACATAGTCTTAAAAACGAGGCGGTAGTGGGTGAAAATCGAAAACAACTCTCAAACGACCCCGTGAGTGGCACCAACACCTCGCACGGGACCAATGTAACACGTAGGAACTTACCACGAGATCACAAGAATCCCGTTTGCTTAAAAATGATGATAATAATGCATATTTATAAACTTAGGCTTAAAAACATGGCGTTAACGGGTGAAAACTTAAAACAGTCGCGAACGGCCTCGTGAGTCGCATGAATACCTCGCACAGGATCCATGTAACACGTAGGAACTTACCGCATGATCATGGGACTCCCAGTTTGAGAACACGATGATAATTTAAAAATATCAGGACTTAAGTAAAATATGACGTTAGTGGGTGAAAACCCAAAATAACCCCCGAACGGCCCCGTGAGTGGCACCAACTCCTCGCACGGGACCAATGTAACTCATAGGAACTGACCGCATCGTCATAGAATCCCGATTTGAGAATACGATGATAATTTGCATATATTTAGACTTAGGCACAAAAACTTGGTGTTAGCGGGTGAAAACCTAAAACAACCCTCGAATAACCCCGTGAGTGGAACTAACACCTCGCACAGGACCAATGTAACTCATAGGAACTAACCGCGTGATCACGGGACACCCGGTTTGAGAATATAATGACAATTTAAAAACATCAGGACTTTAGCAAAACAAGGCGTTAGTGGGTGAAAACCCGAAATATCCCTTGAACGGCCCCGTGAGTGGCACCAACAGCTCGCACGAGACCAAAGTTACTCATAGGAACTTACCTGCGATTACGGGAGTTCTAGTTTGAGAATAGGACAATAATTTTAAAATATCAAGACTTGAGCAAAACATGTCGTTAGTGGGTGAAAACTAGAAACAGTCCCCGAACGGCCCCGTGAGTGGCACCAACACCTCGTACGGGACCAATGTAACTCGTAGAAACTAATCGCGGGATACTTGGTTTAAGAATACAAAAATAATTTGAATATTTCTAGACTTTGGCATTAAAACATTGCGTTAGCAGGTGAAAACCCAAAAAATCCCCCGAACAAATCCGCGAGTGGCACCAACACCTCATACAGGACTAATATAACTCGTAGGAACTTACCGCGTGATCATGGGACGCTCGGTTTGAGAATACGATAAATAATTTAAAAACATCAGGACTTCATCAAAGCATTGTGTTAGTGGATGAAACCCCAAAACAGCCTCTGAACGGCCCGATTAGTTGCACTAACACCTCTCACGGGACCAATGTAACTCGCAAGAACTGATCACGCGATCACGGGACTCTTAATTTGAATATATGATGATAATTTACATATTTCTATTCTTAGGCATAAAAACATGGCGTTAGCGGGAGTAAACCTAAAACAACCCCTGAACGGCCCCATTAGTTGTACCAACACCTCGCACGTGACAATGTATCTCATAAGAACTTGTTACGCGATCACGGGACTCCTGATTTGAGAATATGATGATAATTTAAGAATACCCGGACATAAGAAAAATATGTCGTTAGGAGGTGAAAACTCGAACAGCCCCCGAACGGCCCTATCAGTGGCACTAGCACCTCGCACAGGAGCAATGTAACTTGTAGGAACTGATTGCGCCATCACGGGACTCCCGGTTTCAGAATATGATAATAAATTGCATATTTCTAGGCATTGGCTAAAAAACATGGCGTTAGTGGGTGAAAAGTCGAAACAACTCCCGAACGGCCCCATGAGTTGCACCAACACCTCGCACGGGACAAATCTAACTCGTAGGAACTTATCGGGCAATCAAGGGACACCTAGTTTGAGAATATGACGATAATTTGAAAATTTCTAGACTTAGGCATAAAAACATGGCGTTAGGGGGTGAAAACCCAAAACAGCCCTTGAACGGCCCCGTGAGTGGCACCAACACCTCTTATGGGACCAATGTAACACGTAGAAACTTACAACGCGATCACGGGACTCCCGATTTGAGAATACAATGATAATTTAAAAATATCAGGACTTAAGTAAAATAAGACGTTAGTGGGTGAAAACCCAAAACATCCCCCGAACGGCCCAGTGAGTGGAACCTACACGTCGCAAGGAACCATTGTAACTCATAGGAACTGATCGCGCGATCACGGGACTCCCAGTTTGCAAATATGATGATAATTTACATATTTTTAGACAAAGGAATAAAACATGCTGTTAGGTGGTGAAAACCCAAAATATCCACCGAACGGCCCCGTGAGTGGCACCAACACCTCGCACGGGACCAATGTAACTCGTAGGAATAAATCGCGTGATCACGGGACACTCGATTTGAGAATACGATGATAATTCAAATATTTTCTAGACTTATGCATAAAAATAAGGTGTTAGCGGGTGAAAACCCAAAATTGCCCCCGAACGGACCCGTGAGTGGCACCAACACCTCGCACGGGACCAATATAACTCGTAGGAACTTATCGGGCGATCACGGGACTTCTATTTTGAGAATACGATGATAATTTAAAAATATCAGGACTTAAGAAAAACATGCCGTTAGTAGGTGAAAACCCGAAACATCCCCCGAACGGCCCCTTTAGTGGCACCAACACTTCGCACAGGACTAATGTAACTCATAGAAACTGATTGCACGATCACGGGACTCTCGATTTGAGAATACGACGATAATTTTCATATTTCTAGACTTAGGCTTAAAAACATGGCGATGGCGGGTAAAAACTCGAAACAGTTTACTATGGGATCACATGACTCCCGATTTTTTAAATACGATGATAATAATGCATATTTTTAGACTTAGGATTAAAAATATGGCATTAGCGGGCGAAGACCCAAAATAACCCCGAACGGCCCCGTGAGTGGCATCAATACCTTGCACGGGATCAATGTAACACGTAGGAACCTATCGTGCGATCACGGGACTCCCGGTTTGAGAATACGACGATAATTTAAAAATATCAGGACTTAAGAAAAACATGGCGTTAGTGTTTGAAAACTCGAAATTGCCCCCGAACGGACCCGTGAGTGGAACTAACGCCTTGCACAGGAACGGTGTAACTCGTAGGAACTGACTGCGCCATCACGAAATCCCGATTTCAGAAAATGATGATAAATTTCATATTTCTAGACTTAGGCATAAAAATATGGTGTTAGCTGGTGAAAACCCAAAACAGCCCTCGAACGTCCCCGTGAGTGGCACCAACACCTCGCACGGGACAATGTAACTCGTAGGAAAATACCGTGTGATCACGAGACTGCCGGTTTTATAATACAACGATAGTTTGAAAATATCAGGACTTAAGCAAAACATGGCGTTAGTGGGTGAAAACTCGAAACAACCACCGAACGGCCCCGTGAGTGGCACCAACACCTCGCACGGGATCACTGTAACTCATGGGAACTAACTATGGAATCACGGGACCCCCGGTTTGAGAATACGACAATAAATTAAGAATATCAGGACTTAAGAAAAACATGTCGTTAGGTGGTGAAAACTCGAACAACCCCCGAACGACCCTATCCGTGGCACTAACAACTCGCACGGGACCAATGTAACTTGTAGGAACTGACTGCGCCATCACGAGACTCTCGATTTGAGAATACGATGATAATTTGCATATTTCTAGACATAGGCTTCAAAACATGGCGTTAGTGGGTGAAAAGCCGAAACAACCCCCGAACGGCCCCATGAGTTGCACCAACACCTCGCACGGGACCAATCTAACTCGTAGGAACTTATTGGGCTATCACGGGGCTCGTGGTTTTAGAATACAACGATAATTTACAAATTTCTAGACTTAGGCATAAAAACATGGCGTTAGGGGGTTAAAACCCAAAATAGCCCCTGAATGGCCCCGTGAGTGGCACCAACACCTCTCACGGAACCAATGTAACTCGTAGGAACTTACCGCACGTTCACAAGACTCTCAGTTTTAGAATACGATGATAATTTAAAAATATTAGGACTTAAGTAAAACTAGGCCTTAGGGGGTGAAAACTCGAAATAGCCCTCGAACGACCCATTGAGTGGAGCCTACACGTCGCACGGGACCATTGTAACTCATAGAAACTAATCGCCCGATCACGGGATGATAATTCTCATGTTTTTGGACTTTGTAATAAAAACATGGCGTGAGGACGTAAAAACACAAAATAGTCACCGTAAGGCCCCGTGAGTGGCACCAACACCTCACGCGGGACTAATGTAACTCGTAGGAACAAACTGCGCGATCACGGGACACTCGGTTTGAGAATATGCTAATAATTTAAATATTTCTAGACTTAGGCATAAAAATAATGCGTTAGAGAGTGAAAACCCAAAACTGCCCCTGAACGGACTCGTGAGTGGCACCAACACCTCGCACGGGACCAATGTAACTCGTAGGAAATTATCGCGCGATCACGGGATTCCTAGTTTTAGAATACGATGATAATTTAAAAATATCAGGACTTAATCAAAACATGGCATTAGTGGGTGAAAACCCAAAGCATCCCACGAACGGCCTCGTGAGTGCACCAACACCTCGCATGGGACTAATTTAACTCGTAGATACTGATCGCACGATCACGGGACTCCCGATTTGAGAATACGATGATAATTTTCATATTTCTAGACCTAGGCTTAAAAACATGATTGTGGCAGGTGAAAACTCGTAACAGCTTACTATGGGATCACATGACTCTCGGTTTATTGAATACGACGATAATAATGCATATTTCTAGACTTAGGCTTAAAAACATGGCATTAGCGGGTGAAAACCCAAAAAAAAAAGCCTAACGACCCTGTGAGTGGCATGAATACCTGACACGAGACCAATGTAACATGTAGGAACTTATCGTGTGATCATGGGACTACGGGTTTAAGAATACGATGATAATTTTAAAATATCAGGACATAAGTAAAAGATGACGTTAGTGGCTGAAAACCCAAAATAGCCCATGAACAGCCCCGTGAGTGGCACAAACTCCTCGCCCATGACCGATGTAACTCGTAGGAACTAACCGCGCCATCATGGAGTTTGATTTGAGAAAACGACGATAATTTTCATATTTGTAGACTCGGGCATAAAAATGTGGTGTCAGGACTTAAGCAAAACATGGCGTTAGTGGGTGAAAACTGGAAAAAGCCCCCGAACAACCCCGTGAGTGGCACCAACACCTCGCACGGGACCAATGTAACTCGTAGGAACTAACCGCGTGATCAAGGGACACTAGGTTTAGAAATACGACAATAATTTGAATATTTCTAGACTTAGGCATAAAAACATGGCATTAGCAGGTGAAAACCCGAAACAACCCACAAACGGCACGATGAGTGGTAGCAACACCTCGCACGGGACCAATGTAACTCGTAGGTACTTATCGGGGGATCACAGGACTTTCGGTTTTTTGAATAAGATTATAATAATGCATATTTCTAAACTTTGGTTTATAAACATGGCATTAGTTGGTGAAAACCCAAAACAACACCGAACGGCCCCATGAGTGGCACGAATACCTCGCATGGGACCAATGTAACACGTAGGAACTTACCGTGTGATCACATGACTCCCAGGTTGAGAATACGATGATAATTTAAAAATATCAGGACTTAAGCAAAACATGGTGTTAGTGGGTGAAAACCCGAAACAACCCCCGAACGGCCCTGTGAGTGGTACCAACTCCTCGCACGGGACCATTGTAAGTCATAGGAAATGACCGCGCCATCACAGAATCCCGATTTAAGAATATGACGATAATTTGCATATTTTTAGACTTAGGCATAAAAACATGGTGTTAGCGGGTGAAACCCCAAAACAGCCCTCAAACAGTCGAGTGAGTGGCACTAACACCTCGCACGGAACCAATATAACTTGTATACCATGTTAATTTAAAAATATCAGGACTTTAGAAAAACATGGAGTTAGTGGGTGAAAACCTGAAATGGCCCACGAGCGGCCCCATGAGTGGCACCAACACCTCCCACGGGACCAAAATAACTCGCAGGAACTTACCGCGTAATTACGAGACTTCCAGTTTAAGAATAAGATGATAATTTAAAATATCATGACTTAAGCAAAACATGTCGTTAGTGGGTGAAAACCAGAAACAACCCCCAAACGGCCCTGTGAGTGGCACCAACACCTCGCATGGGACCAATGTAACTCGTAGGCACTAACTACGTGATCATGGGACAGCCGATTTGAGTATACGATGATAATTTAAATATTTCTAAACTTAGGCATAAAAATATGGCGTTAGCGGGTGAAAACCCAAACAGCCCCGGAATGGAATCGTGAGTGGCACTAACACCTCGCATGGGACCAGTGTAACTTTTAAGAACTTACCACGCGATCATGGGACTCCCGATTTGAGAATATGATGATAATTTAAAAACATCAGGACTTAAGCAAAATATGGCGTTAGGGGGTGAAAACTCGAAACAACCCTCGAACGGCCCTCTGAGTGTCACTAACACCTCGCATGGCACCAATGTAACTCATAGGAACTGACCGCGTCATCACGGGACTCTCGATTTGAGAAAATAAGGATAATTTACATATTTCTAGACTTAGGTTTAAAAACATGGCGTATGTGGGTTACGACCCGAAATAGCCCCTGAACGGACTAGTGAGTGGCACCAACACCTCGTACGGGACTATGAAACTCGTAGGAATTGATCGCGCGATCCGAGTACTCCCGCTTTGAGAATATGACCATAATTTACTTATTTTTAGACTTAGGCTTAAAAACATGATGTTGGTGTGTCAAAACCCGAAATATCCCCCGAACGACATCGTGACTGGCCCTAACACCTCACACGAGACCAATGTAACTCATAGGAATTGACCGTATGATCATGGGACTCTCGGTTTGAGAATACGACAATAATTTAAAAATATGAGGACTTAAGTAAAATGTTGCGTTAGTGGGTGAAAACTAGAAACATACCCCGAACAGCCCCGTGAGTGGCACCAACACCTCACACAGGACCAATGTAACTCAAAGAAATTGACTGCGCCATCACGGGACTCCCGATTGGAGAATACGACAATAATTTGCATATTTCTAGACTTAGGATTAAAAACATGACAATAGCGGGTGAAAGACCTACATATCCCTCGAACGGCCTCGTGAGTGGCACCAACACCTCGTAGTGGACCAATATAACTCGTAAGAACTCACCACGCGATCACGGGACTCCATGTCTGAGAATACGAAGATAATTTGCATATTTCTAGACATAGGCTTAAAAAGATGGCGTTTGGGGGTAAAAACCCAAAATAGTCCCCAAACAGCCCCATAAATGGCACCAACACTTCGCACGGGACCGATGTAACTCGTAGGAACTGACAGCGCAATCATGGGACTCCCGGTTTGAGAGTACAATGATAATTTAAAAATGTCAGGACTTAAAAAAATATGGCGTTATCAGGTGAAACACAAAACAGTCCCCGAACGACCTTGTGAGTGCCACTAACACCTCGCACGGGACCAATGTAACTCGTAGTAACTTATCGCGCAAACACGCGACTATCGATTTATGAATATGACGATAATTTAAAAATATTAGGACTTAAGAAAAACATGGCGTTAGGGAGTGAAAACCCGAAACAACCCCCGAACGGCCCTGTGAGTGTCACTAACACCTCGCGTGGCACCAGTGTAACAAATAGTAACTGACCGCACCATCATGGGACTCCCGATATGAGAATACGATGATAATTTACATATTTCTTAGGTTTAAGAACATGGCATTAGTGGGTGACAACCCGAAACAGCCCCTGAACGGACCTGTGAGTAGCACCAGCACCTCGCACCGGACCTATGTAACTCGTAGGAACTAATTGTGCAATCCGAGGACTCCCTCTTTGAGAATATGACCGTAATTTACTTATTTCTAGACTTAGGCCTAAAAACATGACGTTGGTGGGTAAACTCTCGAAACAGCCCCCGAACGACATCGTGACTAGCCCCAATACCTAACACGGGACCAATGTAACTCGTAGGAATTGACCGTATGATCACAGGACTATCAGTTTGAGAATACGACGATAATTTAAAAATTTGAGGACTTAAGCAAAATGTTGCGTTAGTGGGTGAAAACTCGAAACATACCCCGAACGGCCCCGTGAGTGGCACCAACACCTCGCACGGGACCAATGTAACTCAAAGAAACTGACTTCATCATCACGGGACTCCCGATTGGAGAATAGGACAATAATTTGCATATTTTTCTACTTAGGCTTAAAAACATGACAGTAGAGGGTGAAAGACTTAAATATCCCTCGAACGGCCCCGTGAGTGGCACCAACACCTCGCATGGGACCAATCTAACTCGTAGGAACTTACCACGCGATCAAGGGACTCTCTGTCTGAGAATACGATAATAATTTGCATATTTCTAAAAATAGGTTAAAAAAGATTGTGTTTGGGGGTAAAAACCCAAAACAGTCCCCGAACGTCCCCATAAGTGGCATCAACACCTCGCACAGGACCGATGTAACTCATAAGGACTGACAACGCGATCATGGGACTCCCAGTTTGAGAATAGGATGATAATTTAAAAATATTAGGACTTAAAAAAAATGGCGTTATCGGGTGAAAACACAAAACAGCCCCCGAATGGCCCGGTGAGTGGCACAGACACCTCTCACAGGACTAATGTAACTCGTAGGAACTGATCGCGCGATCAGGGGACTCCCAGTTTGAGAATAAGACCATAATTTGCATATTTTTAAACTTAGGTTTAAAACAATGGTTTTGGTGGGTGAAAACCCAAATAGCCCTCGAACGGCATCGTGTCCGGCACCAACACCTCGCATGGGACCATTGTAACTCGTAGGAACTGACCGTGTGATCACGGCAGTCCCGATTTGAGAATACGATGATAATTTGAAAATATGGGGACTTAAGGCAAAACATGGCGTTAGTGGGTGAAAACCCAAAACAGCCCCCGAATGACCACGTGAGTGGCACCAACAACTCGCACGTGACTAAAGAAACTTATCGTGTGATCACGGGACTCTCGGTTTGAGAATATGATGATAATTTAAAAACATCAGGACTTTAGCAAAACATGGAATTTGTTGGTGAAACCCCGAAACATAACACGAACGGCCTAGTCAATGGCACTAACACCTCTCACGGGACCAGTGTAACTCGTAGGAACTAACCGCACAATCACGGGACTCCATGTTTGAGAATACGATGATAATTTGCATACTTATAGACTTAGGCATAAAAACATGGCGTTAGCGGGTGAAAACCTAAAACAACCCCCCGAACGGCTCTGTGAGTGGCACCAACACCTCGCACGAGACAAATGTAACTCGTAGGAACTTACCGCGCGATCACGGGACTCCCGATTTGATAATAAGATGATAATTTAAGAATATCAGGACTTAATCAAAACATGGAGTTAAGGGATGAAAACTCGAAACAGCCCCCAAACGGCCCTGTCAGTGGCACTAACACCTCCCACAGGACCAATGTAACTTGTAGAAATTGACTGCACCATCACGGGACTCCCGGTTCCATAATACGATGATAATTTGCATATTTCTAGATATACACTTAAAAACATGGCGTTAGTGGGTGAAAACCCGAAACAATCCCCGAACGGCCCCGTGAATGGCACCAACATCTCGCATGGGACCAATGTAACTCATAGAAACTAATCGTGTGATCACGGGACACTCGATTTGAGAATACGATAATAATTTGAAAATTTCTAGACTTAGGCATAAAAACATAACGTTAGCGGGTGAAAACCCAAATCTGCCCTGAACGGCCTCGTGAGGGGCATAATAACTCGCATGGGACCAATGTAACACGTAAGAACTTCTCGTGCGATAACAGGACTCCTAATTTGAGAATACGATTATAATTTAACAATATCATGACTTAAGCAAAACATGGCGTTAGTGGGTGAACACCCGAAACAACCCCCAAACGGCCCTGGGAGTGTCACCAATGTAAATCATATGAACTGATTGTGCCATCATGAAATATCGATTTGAAAATACGATGATAATTTGCATATTTTTAGACTTAGGCATAAAAACATGGCATTAGCGGGTGAAAACCAAAAACAGCCCTCGAATAACCCCGTAAGTGGCACTAACACCTCGTACAGGAGCATTGTAACTCGTAGGAACTTATCGCACGATCACGGGACTCCCAATTTGAGAATACGATGAAAATTTAAAAATATCAGGACTCTAGCAAAACATGGCGTTAGTGGGTGAAAATCCGAAATAGCTCCTGAACGGCCCCGTTAGTGGCACCAACACCTCGCATGAGATAAAAGTAATTCGTAGGAACCTATCGCACAATCACGGGACTCCCAGTTTGATAATGTGATGATAATTCTCATATTTATAAACTTAAGCAGAAATACATGGCGTTAGTGAGTGAAAACCCAAAACAGCCCCGAACGGACCCGTGAGTAGCACCAACGCCTCGCACAGCACCAATGTAACTCATAAGAGCTTACCACGTGATCACGGGACTCCCGATTTGACAATACGACTCTAATTTAAAAATATCATGACTTAAGAAAAACATGGCTTTAGTGGGTGAAACACCAAAACAGCCCCTGAACGGCCCCGTGAGTTGAACCAACACCCCTCACGGGACCAATGTAACTCTTAAGAACTGATTGCGCGATCATGGGACTCCCGATTTGAGAATACAACGATAATTTGAATATTTATGGACTTAGGCATAAATACATGGCGTTAGCCGGAGAGAACCTACAACAGTCACCGAACGGCCCCGTGAGTGGCACCAACACCTCGGACGGGACCAATGTAACTCGTAGGAAGTTACCGCGCGATCATGGGACTCTCTGTCTGAGAATACGATGACAATTTAAGAATATTAGTACTTAAGCAAAACATGGCGTTAGGCCGAAACAGCCCCGAACGGCCCTGTGAGTGGCACAAACTCCTCGCACAGGACCAATGTAACTTATAAGAACCGAATGCGTGATCACGGGACTCCCAATTTTGAGAATATGATGATAATTCAAAAATATCAGGATTTAGCAAAACATTTCGTAAGTGGGTGAAAACCTAAAACATCTCCCGAACGGCCCCATGAGTGGCACCATCACCTCGCACGGAACAAATGTAACTCGTATGAACCTTTCATGAATTAACGGGAGTCCCACTTTGAAAATACGATGATAATTTAAGAATATCAAGACTTAAGCAAAACATGGCATTAGGAGGTGAAAACCTTAAACAACCCCCGAACGGCCCTGTGGTGGGTGAAAACCCGAAGCAGCCCTCGAACGGCATCGTGTCTGGCACCAACACCTCACATGGGACCATTATAACTCATAGGAACTATCCATGCGATCATGGGACTCCCGGTTTGAGAATACGATGATAATTCAAAAATATCAGGACTTAAGCAAAACATGTCGTTAGTGGGTGAAAACCTGAAACATCCCCCGAACGGCCCCGTGAGTGGCACCATCACCTCGCACGGGACAAAAATAACTCGTACGAACCTTACGCACGATCATGGGAGTCCCGGTTTTAGAATAGAATGATAATTTAAGGATATTAGGACTTAAGCAAAACATGGCATTAAGGGGTGAAAACGTTAAACAACCCCCGAACGGCCCTGTGAGTGGCACTTACACCTCGCACAGGACCAATGTAACTCATAGGAACTGACCGCGCCATCAAGGGACTGCCGGTTTGATAATACGATGACAATTTTCATATTTCTAAACTTAGGCTTAAAATATGGCGTTAGTGGGTGAAAACCTGAAACAACCCCTGAATGACCCCATGAGTGGCACCAACACCTCGTACGGGACCAATGTAACTCGTAGGAACTTAACTAGAAATCATTAGACTCCTGGTTTGAAAATACGACAATAATTTGCAAATATCTAGAATTAGGCATAAAAAGATGGCATTAGGGCTTGAAAATCCATAACAGCCCCTGAACGACCCCGTGAGTGGCACCAACACCTCGCATAAGAGCAATGTAACGCGTAGGAACTTACCGTGCGATCACGGGACTCTATGTTTGAGAATATGATGATAATTTAAAAATATTAGGACTTAAGTAAAACATGGCGACAGTGGCTAAAAACTCGAAACAGCCCCCGAATGGCAGTGTGAGTGGCACCAACACCTCGTACGAGACCAATGTAACTCATAAGAATTGACCGCGTGATCACGGAACTCCAAGTTTGAATAATATTATGATACTTTGCCTATTTCAAGATTTAGGCTTAAATACTTCGCATTAGTGAGGGAAAACCCAAAGCAGCCCCTGAACGGCCCCGTGAGTGGCACTAACACCTCATACGGGACCAATATAACTCGTAGGAACTTACGGCACGATCACGAGACTCTTGGTTTGAGAATACGATGATAATTTGCATATTTATAGACTTAGGCAAAAAAAACATGGCTTTAGTGGGTGAAACCCCAAAACAGCCTCCGAACGACCCCGTGAGTGGCACTAACACCTCGCGCGGGACCAATGTAACTCATAGGAACTTACCGTAATCACTGGACTCCTGGTTTGAGAATATGATGATAATTTAAAAATATTAGGACTTAAGAAAAAAAGGCTTTAGAGGGTGAAAACTCGAAATAGCCCCCGAACGGCCCCGTGGGTGGTACCGACACGTTGTACGGGACCAATGTAATTCGTAGGAATTAACGGCATATTCACGAGACTCTCGATTTGAGAATACGATGATAATTTCTGTATTTCTAAACTTGGGAATAAAAACATGGCGTTAGCGGGTGAAAACCAAACAGTCCCCGAACGGCCCCCTAAGAGGCACCAAAACCTCACACGAGACCAATGTAACTCCTACGAATTGACCGCTCAATCACGGCACCCTCGATTTGAGAATATGATGATAATTTGAATATTTCTAGACTTAGGCAGAAAAACATGGCGTTAGCGGGTGAAAACCCAAAATAGCCCCTGAAATGCCCCATGAGTGGCACCAACACCTCGCATGGGACCAATGTAACTCGTAGGAACTTACCACACGATTACGGGACTCCCGATTTGAGAATACGATGATAATTTAAAAACATCAGGACTTTAGCAAAACAGGGCGTTAGTCGGTGAAACCCCGAAACATCCCCGGAACAGGCCGGTCAGTGGAATTAGCACCTCTCACGGGACCAATATAACTGGTAAGAACTGACCGCGCAATTATGGAACTCCCGATTTGAGAATATGACGATAATTTACATATTTCTAGACTTTGGCATGAAAACATGGCATTAGCGGGTGAAAACCCAAAACAGCCCCCGAACTACCCCTTGAGTGTCACCAACACCTCGTACGGGACCTATATAACTCGTAGGAACATACCGCATGATTACGGGAGTCCTGGTTTGAGAATACAATGATAGTTTAAGAATATTAGGACTTATGTAAGACATGGCGTCACGGGGGTGAAAACCCGAAACATCCCCTGAACGGCCATGTGAGTGGCACTAATACCTCGCACAGGACCGATGTAACTCGTAGGAACTGACCGTGCCATCACGGGACTCCCGATTTGAGGATACGATGATAATTTGCACATTTCTATACATAGGCCTAAAAATATGGCGTTAGTGGGTTAAAACCAGAAACAACCCCCGAATGGCCCCTGAGTGGCACTAATACCTCGCACGTGGACAATCTTACTTGTAGGCACTTACCTCGAAATCAGGAGACTCTTGGCTTGATAATACTATGATAATTTACCAATTTCTAGACTTCGGCATAAAAACATGGCGTTAGGGGGTGAAAACCCTGAACGGCCCTGTGAGTGGCACCAACACCACGCACGGGACCAATGTAACTCGTAGGAATTTACCGCGCCATCACGGGACTCTGGGTTTGAGAATACGACGATAATTTAAAAATATCATGACTTAAGCAAAAGATGGCGATAGTGGCTAAAAACCCAAATGGCCCTATGAGTGGCACCAACACCTCGCTTGGGACAAATGTAACTCCTAGGAACAGACTGCATGATCATGGAACTATCGGCTTCGAGAATATGATGATACTTTGCTTATTTGTAGACTGAGGCTTAAATACTTAACGTTAGTGCGTGAAAATCTAAAACAGCTCCCGAATGGCCCCGTGAGTGGCACCAACACCTCACACGGGACCAATCTAACTCGTAGGAACTTATCGCGCAATCACGGGACTCCTGGTTTGAGAATGTGATGATAATTTGCATATTTCTAGGCTTTATTCATAAAAACATGGCGTTAGCGACTGAAAACCCAAAACACCCCCTGAATGGCCCCGTGAAGGCCACCAACACATCGCACGGGACCAATGTAAATCTTAGGAACTTACTGCGTGATCATGGGAGTCCTAGTTTAAGAATACGATGATAATTTAAGAATATTAGGAATTAAGCAAAACATGGTGTTAGGGTGTGAAAACCCGAAACAGCCCTCGAACAGTCCTGTGAGTGGCACTAATACCTCGCACAGGACAAATGTCACTTGTAGGAATTGATCGCGCCATTACGGGACTCCTGATTTGAGAATATGATGATAATTCGCATATTTCTAAACTTAGGCTAAAAATATGGCATTAGTGGGTGAAAACCCGAAACAACCCCCGAACGGCCCAGTGAGTGGCACCAACACCTCGCACGGTTACAAGCTAACTCGTATGGACTTACCTTGAAATCATGAGACTCCTGGTTTGAGAATACGATGATAATTTGCAAATTTCTTGACTTTGGCATAAAAATATGGCGTTAGGGGGTGAAAACCCAAAACAACCCATGAACGGCCCCGTGAGTGGCAACAACACCTCGTACGGGACCAATGTAACTCTTAGGAACTTACTACGCGATCACAGGGCTCTGGGTTTGAGACTACAATGATAATTTAATAATATTAAGACTTAACAAAGACATGGCGTTAGTGGGTGAAAACTCGAAACAACCTCAAAACGGCCCTATGAGTGGCACCAACACCTCTCATGGGACCAATGTAACTCGTAGGAATGGATCGCGCAATTAGTGGACTCCCAATTTGATAATAAGACCATAATTTTCATATTTCTAGACTTTGGTTAAAAAAATGGCGTTGTGTGAGTGAAAACCCGAAATAGCCCTCGAACGGCATCGTGTTTGGCACCAACACCTCACACGGGACCATTGTAACTCGTAAGAACTGTTCGTGCGATCAAGGGACTCTCGATTTCAAAATACGATGATAATGTGAATATTTTGAGACTTAGGCTCCAAAACATGGCTTTAGTGGGTGGAAACCCAAAACATGCCCCGAACGACCCCGTGAGTGGCACCAACACCTCGCGCGGGACCAATGTAACTCGTAGGAATTTACCGCGATCACGGGACCCTCAATTTGAGAATACAACGATAATTTAAAAATATCAGGACTTAAGTAAAACAAGACGTTAGTGGGTGAAAACCCAAAATATCCCCCGAACGGCCCAGTGAGTGGAACCTACACATCGTGCGGGACCAATGTAACTCGTAGGAACTGACCGCGCATTCACGGGACTACCAATTTGACATTGCGATGATAATTTATATATTTCTAGACTTTGGTATAAAAATATGGCGTTAGTAGGTGAAAATACAAACATCCCTCGAACGGCCCCGTGAGAGGCTCCAAAACCTCCAAAACTCCTACAAACTGACTGCGTAATCACGGGACTCCCGGTTTGAGAAGATGATGATAATTTGAATATTTCTAGACTTGGGCATAAAAACACGGCGTTAGCGGGTGAAAACCCAAAATAGCCCCCGAACGACCCCGTGATTGGCACCAATACCTTGCACGGGACCAATGTAACTCGTAGGAACTGACCGTGCGATCCAGGGACTCCCGATTTGAGAATACGATGATAATTTCAAAAAATCAGAACTAAAGAAAAACATAGCGTTAGTGGGTGAAAACTCGGAAAAGACGCCGAACGATATCGTAACTGGACCCAACACCTCGCACGGGGCCAATGTAACTCATAGGAACTGACCGTGTGATCACGAGACTCTCGGTTTTAGAATACACGATAATTTAAAAATATGAGGACTTAATCAAAATGTTGCGATAGTGGGTGAAAACCCAAAATTTAACCCGAACGGCCCCGTGAGTGGCACCAACACCTCGCAGGGGACCAATGCAACTCGAAGAAACTGACTGCACGATCACAGTACTCTCGATTTTAGAATACGACAATAATTTGCATATTTTCTAGACTTAGGCTAAAAAACATGGCGGTAGCGGGTGAAAGATCGAAACATCCCCAAAATAGCCCCGTGAGTTGCACCAACACCTCGCACGGGACCAATCTTACTTGCAGTAACTTACCACGCGATCATGGAACTCTCGGTTTGAGAATATGACGAGAATTTGCATATTTCTAGAATTAGGCTTAAAAAGATGGCATTTGGGGGTAAAAATCCAAAACAGCCCCCGAACGGCCCTGTGAGTGGCACCAACACCTTGCACGGGACTGATGTAACTCGTAGGAACTAACTGTCTGATCACGAGACTCCCAGTTTGAGAATACGACGATAATTTAAAAATATTCGGACATAAGAAAAACATGGCGTTAGTGGGTGAAAACTCGAAACAACCCCCGATCGGCCCTATGAGTGGCACTAATACCTCTCACGGGACCAATGTAACTCGTAGAAACTGATCGCGCGATCAAGGGACTCCCGATTTGAGAATAAGACCATAATTTTCATATTTCTATACTTTGGTTTAAAAACATGGTGTTGGTGGATGAAAACCCGAAACAGCCCTCGAACGGCATCGTGTATGGCACCAACACCTCACACGGGACCATTGTAACTCATAGGAACTGATCGTGTGATCAAGGGACTCTCGATTTGAGAATACAATGATAATTCAAAAGTATCAGGACTTAAGAAAAACATGCCGTTAGTGGGAGGAAACCCAAAACATCCCACGAACGACCCCGTGAGTGGCACCAACACCTTGCACGGGACATTTACAACTCGTAGGAACTTTTTTCACGATCATGGGAGTCTCGATTTCAGAATACGATGATAATTTAAGAATATCAGGACTTAAGCAAAACATGGCATTAGGCGGTGAAAACCTCAAACAACCCTCGTACGGCCCTGTGAGTGGCACTAACACTTCGCACGGGTTCATTGTAACTCGTAGGAACTAACCGTGCCATTAATGGATTTTCGGTTTGAGAATACGATGATAATTTGCATATTTCTAAACTTAGGCTTAAGTTTATGGCGTTACTGGGTGAAAACCCAAAACTTCCCCCGAACGGTCCGTGAGTGACGCCAAGACCTCGTACGGGACCAATCTAACTCGTAGGAACTTACCTAAAACAACCCATGAACGGCCCCATGAGTGGCACGAACGCCTTGCACAAGACCAATGTAACTCGTACGAACTTAACTCGCGATCACGGGACTCTGGGTTTAAGAATACGATAATAATTTACAAATATCAGCACTTAAGCAAAACATGGCGCAGTGAAAAAACCTCGAAACATCCCCCGAATGGCCCTTTGAGTGGCCCCATCACCTCGCATGGGACCAATGTAACTCGTAGGAGCTAACCGCATGCTCATGGGACTCCCGGGTTTGAGAATATGATGATACTTTGCTTATTTCTAGACTTAGGCTTAAATACTTCGCGTTAGTGGGTAAAAACCTGAAACAACCCCTGAATGGCCCTGTGAGTGGCACCAACACCTCATACGGGACCAATATTACTCGTAGGAACTTATCGCGCGATCACGAGACTCACAGTTTGAGAATACGACGATAATTTTCATATCTCTAGACTTAGGCAAAAAAACATGGCTTTAGTGGGTGAAAACCCAAAACAACCCCCAAACGACCCCGTAACTGGCACCAACACCTTGCGCGGGACCAATGTAACTCATAGGAACTTACCTCGATCACTGGTCTCCCGGTTTGAGAATATGATGATAATTTAAAAATAGTAGGACTTAAGAAAAACAAGGCGTTAGTGGGTGAAAATTCAAAATAGGCCTCGAACGACCCCGTGAGTGGCACCAACATGTCGTACGGGACCAACGTAACTCGTAGGAACTGACCGCGCATTCACGGGACTCCTAATTTGAGAATATGATGATAATTTGTATATTTCTAGACTTAGGCATAAAAACATGGCGTTAGCGGGTGAAAATCAAAATAGCCCCCGAACGGCCGCGTGAGAGGCACTAAAACCTCGCACGGGACCAACTTAACTCCTACAAACTGACCGCGCGATCATAGGACTCTCGATTTGAGAATACGATAATAATTTGAATATTTCTAAACTTAGGCATAAAAACGTGGCGTTAGCGGGTGAAAACCCAAAACAGCCCCGGAACGGCCCCGTTAGTGGTACTAACACCTTGCACAGGACTAATGTAAGTCGTAGGAACTTACCACGTGATCATGGGAATCCTAGTTTGAGAATACGATGATTATTTAACAACACCAGGACTATAGCAAAATAAGGCGCTAGTGGGTGAAACCACGAAACAACCCCCGAATGGCTCGGTCTGTGGCCCTTACACCTCTCACGAGACCAATGTAACTCGTAAGAACTGATCGCTTGATCAGGGGACTCCCGATTTTAGAAAATGATGATAATTTGCATATTTCTATACTTAGGCATAAAAACATGGCGTTAATGGGTGAAAACCCAAAATAGACCCCGAACGGCCCCGTTAAGGCCACCAACACATCGCACGGGACCAATTTAACTTGTAAAAACTTATCGCGTGATCACGGGAGTCCCGGTTTGAGAATACGATGAAAATTTAAGAATATCAGGACTTAACCAAAACATGGTGTTAGGGTGTGAAAACCCGAAATAGCCCCCGAACAGTCCTGTGAGTGGCACTAATACCTCGCACAGGACCAATGTCACTTGTAGGAACTGACCGCGCCATTACGGGGCTCCTGATTTGAGAATACGGTGATAATTTGCATATTTCTAAACTTAGGATAAAAATATGGCATTAGTGAGTGAAAACTTGAAGCAAACCCCGAACAGCCCTTTGAGTGTCACCAACACCTCGCACGGGACCAATCTAACTCGTAGGGACGTACCTTGAAATCATGAGGCTCTCAATTCGAGAATACGGTGATAATTTGCAAATTTCTTGACTTTGGCATAAAAATATGACGTTAGGGGGTGAAAACCCAAAACAGCCCCCGAACGGCCCCGTGAGTGGCACCAACACCTCGCACGGGACCAATGTAACTCGTAGGAACTTATTATGCGATCACCGGGCTCTAGGTTTGAGAGCAACGATAATTTAAAAATATCAAGACTTAAGCAAAACATGGCGTTAGTGGGTGAAAACTCAAAACAGCCCCCGAACGGCCCTATGAGTAGCACCAACACCTCTCACGGGACTGATGTAACACGTAGGAACTGATCGCGCAATCAGGGGACTCCCAATTTGAGAATAAGACCATAATTTGCATATTTCTAGACTTTGGTTTATAAACATGGCGTTGGTGAGTGAAAACCCAAAACAGCCCTCGAACGGCATCGTGTCTGGCACCAACACCTCACATGGGACCATTGTAACTCGTAAGAACTGTTCGTGCGATCAAGGGACTCTCGGTTTGAGAATAAGACGATAATGTGCATATTTCTAGACTTAGGCATAAAAGCATGGTTTTAGTGGGTGAAAACCCAAAACAGCCCCCGAACGACCCTGTGAGTGGCACCAACACCTCACGCGAGACCAATGTAAATACTAGGAAATCACCGTGATCAATGGACTCCCAGTTTGAGAATATGATGATAATTTACAAATATCAAGACTTAAGAAAAACATGGCGTTAGTGGGTGAAAACTCAAAATAAACCCGAACGACCCCGTGAGTGGCACCAAAACGTCGTACGGGACCAATGTAAATCGTAGGAACTGACCGCGCATTCACGGACTACCAATTTGAGAATATGAATATAATTTGTATATTTCTAGACTTTGGCATAAAAACATGGCGTTAGTGGGTGAAAACCAAAATAGCCCCCGAACGGCCCCGTGAGAGGCACTAAAACCTCGCACGGAACCAATGTAACTCCTAAAAACTGACCGCGTGATCACGGGACTCCCGATTTGAGAATACGGCGATAATTGGAATATTTCTAGACGTAGGCATAAAAACATGGCGTTAGCTAGTGAAAACCCAAAACGGCCCCCGAACGGCCTCGTGAGTGGCACAACCACCTCGTACAGGACCAATGTAACTCCTAGGCACTTACCATGCGATCATGCGAATCCCGGTTTGAGAATACGATGATAATTTAAAAACATCAGGACTATAGCAAAACATGGCGTTAGTGGGTGAAACCCCAAAATAGCCCCCGAACGGCTCGGTCAGTGGCACTTACACCTCTCATAGGACTAATGTAACTCATAAGAACTGACCGCGGGATCACGAGACTCCCGATTGGAGAAAACGATGATCATTTGAATATTTCTAGACTTAGGCATAAAAACAGGGCGTTTGCAGGTGAAAACCCAAAATAGCCTCTGAACGTCCCCATGAGTGGCACCAACACATCGCACGGGACCAATGTAACTCGTAGGAACTTGTCGCATGATCACGGGAGTCCCGATTTGAGAATACAATGATAATTTAAGAATATCAAGACTTAAGCAAAACATGGTGTTAGAGGGTGAAAACCCGAAACAACCCCCGAACGACCCTATGAGTGGCACTAATACCATGCATCGGACCAATGTAACTTGTAGGGACTGACCACAACATCACGGGACTCCCGATTTGAGAATACGATGATAATTTGCATATTTCTAAACTTACGCTTCAAAATATGGAATTAGTGGGTGAAAACTCGAAACAACCCCCGAACGGCGCCATGAGTGAAACCAACACCTCGCACTGGACCAATCTAACTCGTAGGAACTTACCTCGAAATCACGAGACTCCTAGTTAGAGAAAGTGACGATAATTTTCGAATTTCAAGACTTTGGCATAAATACATGGAGTTAGGAGGTGAAAACCTAAAACAACCCCTGAACGGCCCCGTGAGTGGCACCAACACCTCGCACGGGACCAATACAACTAGTAGGAACATATCGCGTGATCACGGGGCTCTAGGTTTGAGAATACAACGGTAATTTAAAAATATCAGGACTTAAGAAAAATATGGCGATAGTGACTAAAAACTCAAAACAAATCCCAAATGGCCCCGTGAGTGGCAGCAACACATCACACGGGACCAATGTAACTCGTAGGAACTAATCGCGTGATCACGGGACATTCGATTTCAGAATACAAAAATAATTTGAATATTTCTAGACTTAGGCATTAAAACATTGCGTTAGCGGGTGAAAACATATAAACTCACCCGAACAAAACCGTGAATGGCACCAACACCTCGCACGGGACCAATGTAACTCCCAGAAACTTACCGTGTGATCATGGGACTCCCGATTAGAGAATACGATGATAATTTAAAAAAATCAGGACTTAAGAAAAACATGGCGTTAGTGGGTGAAAACTCAAAACAGACCCCAAACGGCTGTGTGAGTGGTACCAACACCTCTCACCGGACCAATGTAACTCATAGGAACTGATCACGCGATTAGGGGACTCCCAATTTTTGAATAAGACCATAATTTGCATGTTTCTAGACTTGGGTTTAAAAACATGGCGTTGGTGGGTGAAAACTCGAAACAGCCCCTGAACGGCATCGTGTCTAGCACCAACACCTAGCACGAGACCATTGTAACTCATAGGAACTGATCGTGCGATCACAGGACTCCCAGTTTAAGAATACAATGATAATTCCAAAATATCACGGCTTAAGCAGAACATGAAGTTAGTGGGTTATAACCCGAAACATCCCCCAAACGGCTCAGTGAGTGGCACCAACACCTCGTACGGGACCAATGTAACTCATGGGAACTTATCACGTGATCACGTGACTCTAGGTTGGAGAATACAATGATAATTAAAAAATATCAGGACCCAAGCAAAACATGGCGATAGTTGCTGAAAACCCAAAATAGCCCTCGAATGTTCATATGAATGGCACCAACACCTCGCACAGGACCAATGTAAATAGTAGGAACTGACCGCATGATCACGGGACTCCCAATTTTAAGAATACGATGATACTTTGCTTGTTTCTAGACTTAGGCTTTAATACTTCACGTTAGTGGGTGAAAGCCCGAAATAGCCCCCGAATGGCCCCGTGAGTGATACCATCACCTCACACAGGACCAATCTAACGCGTAGGAACTTATCGCGTGATCACGGGACTCTCGATTTGAGAATATGACTATAATGTGCATATTTCTAGACTTAGGCATAAAAACATGGCTTTAGTGGGTGGAAACCAAAAACAACCCCCGAACGACGCTGTGAGTGGCACCAACACCTCACGTGGGACCAATGTAACTCGTAGGAACTGACCGCGTCGTCAAGGGACTCCCGGTTTGAGAATACGATGATAATTTATATATTTCTAGACTTAGGTTTAAAAACATGGCGTTAGTGGGTGAAAACTCGAAACAGCTCCCGAACGACCTCATGATTGGCTCCAACACCTTGCACGGTACTAATGTTACTCGAAGATACTGACTGTGTGATCATGGGTCTCCCGATTTGAGAATATGATTATAATTTTCATATTTCGAGACTTAGGCTTAAAAACATGGTGGTAGCGGGTGAAAGACCGAAACATCCCACAAACAGCCCCGTGAGTGGCACCAACACCTCGCACAGGACCAATCTAACTCGTAGGAACTTTTCACGTGATCACGGGACCCTCGGTTTGAAAATACGATGATAATTTTCATATTTATAGAATTAGGCTTAAAAAGATGGCGTTTGGAGGTAAAAATCCAAAACAGCCCCCAAACGGCCCCTTGAGTGGCACCAACACCTCACACGGGACAGATGTTACTCATAGGAATTGACCGTGCGATCACGGAACTCTCGGTTTGAGAATACGATGATAATTTAAAAATATCTAGACTTGAGAAAAACCTAACGTTAGTGGGTGAAAACTTGAAACAGCCCCCTAACGGCCCTGGGAGTGGCACCAACACCTCTCACCAGACTAATGTAACTCGTAGGTATTGATCGCGTGATCAGGGGACTCCCGGTTTGAGAATAAGACCATAATTTGCATATTTTTAGACTTAGGTTTAAAAACATGGCGTTGTTGGGTGAAAACCCGAAATAGCCCCAGAATGGCATCGTGTTTGGCACCAACACCTCGCATGGGACCATTATAACTTGTAGGAACTGGCCGTGTGATCACGGGACTCTCGATTTGAGAATACAACGATAATTCAAAAATATCAGGACTTAAGCAAAACATACCATTAATTGGTGAAAACCCGAAACATCCCCCGAACGGCCCCGTGAGTGGCACCAACACATCGCATGGGACAAATGTAACTCATAGTAACTTATCGCACGATCATGGGATTCCCAGTTTGAGAATACGATGATAATTTAAGAATACCAAGACTTAAGCAAAAGATGGCGTTAGGGGGTGAAATCCTTAAACAACCCACGAACATCCCTATGAGTAGCACTAACACCTCGCATAGACCAATGTAACTCGTAAGAACTAATCGCACCATCACGGGACTCTCGGTTTGAGAATACGATGATAATTTGTATATTACTAAACTTAGGCTTAAAAATAAGGCGTTAGTGGGTGAAAACTCGAACTAACCCCCAAACGGCCCCGTGAGTGGCATCAACACCTCGCACGGGACCAATGTAACTCGTAGGAACTTACCTCGAAATCATGAGACTCCTGGTTTGAGAATATGACATAAATTTGCCAATTTATAGACTTAGGCAAAAAAATATGGCATTAGGGTGTGAAAACCCAAAACAGCCCCTGAACGTCCCCGTGAGTGGCACCAACACCTCGCACAAGACCAATGTAACTCATAGGAACTTACCACGTGATCATGGGACTCTGGGTTTGAGAATATGATGATAATTTAAAAATATGAGGACTTAAGAAAAACATGGCGACAGTGGCTGAAGACTCGAAACAACGCCCGAATGACCCTACGAGTTGCACCAACACCTCGCACAAGACCAATGTAACTCGTAGGAACCGATCGCGTGATCACGGGACTCCCGATTCTAAGAATATGGTAATACTTTGCTTATTTCTAGACTTAGGCTTAAATGTGCCGCGTTAGTGTGTGAAAACCTAAAACAGCCCTCGAATGGCCCCGTGAGTGGCACCAATACCTCATACGGGACCAATATAACTCGTAGGAACTTGCCGCGCGATCACGGGACTCTTGGTTTGAGAATATGATGATAATTTGCATATTTCTAGACAAAGGCAAAAAACATGGCTTTAGTGGGTGAAAACCCAAACAGCCCCCGAACGGCCCCGTGAGTGGCAACAACACCTTGTGTGGGACCAATGTAACTCGTAGCTACTTACCGCGATCACTGGACTCCCGGTTTGAGAATACAATGGTAATTTAAAAATATTAGGACTTAAGTAAAACATGACATTAGTGGGTGAAAATTCAAAATAGCCCCTGAACGGCCCTGTGAGTGGCACAAACACGTCTTATGAGACCAACGTAACTCGTAGGAACTAACCGTGCATTCACGGGACTCTCAATTTGATAATACGATGATAATTTGTATATTTCTAGACTTAGGCATAAATGCATGGCGTTACGGGGTGAAAATAAAAAGATCCACGAAACGGCCCCGTGAGACGCTCCAAAACGTCGCACATGACCAATGTAACTCCTACGAGCTGACTGCGTGTTCACGGGACTCTTAGTTTGCGAATACGATGATAATTTGAATATTTCTAGACTTAGGCATAAAAACAAGGCGTTAGCGGGTGAAAACCCAAAATAGCCCCCGAACGGCCCTGTGAGTGGCCCCAACACCTCGCAGGGGACCAATGTGACACGTAGGAACTTACTGTGTGATCACGGGACTCTTGGTTTGAGAATACGACATAATTTAACAACATCAGGACTTTAGCAAAACATGGTGTTAGTGGGTGAAACCCCGAAACTGCCCCCGCACGGCCCAGTAAGTGGCACTTACACCTCTCACGGGACCAATGTAACTTGTAAGAACTGACCGCGCAATCACGGGACTCCTGATTTGATAAAATGATGATAATTTGCATATTTCTAGACTTAGGCATAAGCACATGTTTTTAGTGGGGGAAAACCCAAAATAACCCCCGAACGGCCCCGTGAGTGGCACCCACACCTCGCACGAGACCAATGTAACTCGTAGGAACTTACCGCATGATCCCGGGAGCCTTGATTTGAGAATACAATGATAAATTAAGAATATCAGGACTTAAGCATAACATGGCGTTAGGGATTGAAAAACCAAAACAGCCCCCGAACGACTCTGTGAGTGGCACTAAACCTCGCACATGACCAATATAACTCGTAGAAACTGACCACGCCATCACGGGACTCCCGGTTTGTAGAATACGATGATAATTTGCTTATTTCTAGACTTAGTCTTAAATACTTTACATTAGTGGGTGAAAACCCGAAACAACCCTGAATAACCCCGTGAGTGGCACTAACACCTTACACGGGACAAATCTAACTCGTAGAAACTTATCGCATGATCACGGGACTCCCGATTTGAGAATACGATGATAATGTGCATATTTCTAGACTTAGGCATATAAATATGGCTTTGGTGTGTGGAAACCCAAAACAGCAACCGAATGACCCCGTGAGTGGCTCCAACACCTCGCGAGGGACCAATGTAACTCGTAGGAACTTACCGCGATCAATGGACTCCTAGTTTGAGAATACGATGAAAATTTAAAAATATTAGGACTTAAGCAAAACATGGCGTTAATGGGTGAAAACTCAAAATAGCCCCCGAACAGCCCCGTGAGTGGCACCAACACGTCGTACGGGACTATTGTAACTCATAGGAACTGATCGCGCATTCTCGAGACTCCCGATTTGAGAATACGATGATAATTTTTATATTTCTAGACTTAGGTATAAAAACATGGCGTTAGTGGGTGAAAACTGAAACAGCCTCCGAACGGCCCTATAAGAGGCACCAAGACCTCAAACGGGACCAATGTAACTCCTACAAACTAACCGCATGATCACGGGACTCCCGATTTGAGAATACGATGATAATTTGAATATTTCTAGAATTAGGCATAAAAACATGGCGTTAGCGGGTGAAAATGCAAAATAGCCCCCGAACGGCCCCATGAGTGGTTCCAACACCTCGCATGGGACCAATGTATCTCGTAGGAACTGACCATGCGATCCCAAGACTCCCAGTTTGAGAATACGATGATAATTTTAAAATATCAGGACTTAAGAAAAACATGGCGTTAGTGGGTAAAAACTCGAAACAACCCCCGAACGGCCCTGTGAGTGGCACCAATACCTCTCTTAGGACCAATGTAACTCATAGGAACTGATCGCGAGATCAGGGGACTCCCGATTTTAGAATAAGACCATAATTTGCATATTTTTAGACTTAAGTTTAAAAACATGGCGTTGGAGGGTGAAAAATCGAAATAGCCCCCGAACAGCATCGTGTCTCGCACCAACTCCTAGCACGGGACCATTGTAACTCATAGGAACTGATCGTGCCTTCACGGGACTCTCGGTTTGAGAATATGACAATAATTCAAAAATATCAGGGCTTAAGGAAATTATGCCGTTAGTGGGTGAAAACTCGAAACATCCGCCGAACAGCCCCGTGAGTGGCACCAACACCTCGCATGGGATTAATATAACTCGTAGGAACTTATCGTGCAATCATGGGACTCTGGGTTTGAGAATATAATGATAATTTAAAAATATCAGGACTTAAGCAAAGCATGACGATAGTGGCTGAAAACCCGAAATAGCCCCCGAATGGCCCTATGGGTGGCACCAACACCTCGCATGGGACCAATGTAACTCGTAGGAACTGACTGGGTGATCAAGGGACTGCCAGTTCTGAGAATAAGATGATATTTTGGTTATTTCTAGACTTAGGTTTCAATACTTCGCGTTAGTATGTGAAAAACTGAAACATTCCCCGAACGGCCCCGTGATTGGCACCAACACCTCATACGGGAACAATATAACTTGTAGCAGCTTACTGCGCGATCACAGGACTCCCACTTTGAGAATATGATGATAATTTTCATATTTCTAGACTAAGGTAACAAAACATGGCTTTAGTGGGTGAAAACCCAAAACAGCCCCCGAACGAATCTGTGAGCGGCACCAACACCTTGCGCGAAGCCAATGTAACTGGTAGCTACTTACCGTGATCACTGGACTCCCAGTTTGAGATTACGATGGTAATTTAAAAATATTAGGACTTAAGAAAAACATGGCGTTAGTGGGTGAAAATTCAAAATAGCCCCCGAACGGCCCTGTGAAGGGCACCAACACGTCGTACGGGACCAATGTAACTCGCAAGAACTGACCGCGCATTCACAGGACTCTTGATTTGAGAGTATGATAATAATTTGTATATTTTTAGACATAGGCATAAAAATATGGCGTTAGGGGTGAAAATAAAAATAGCCCCGGAACGGCTCTGTGAGAGGTACCAAAACGTCGCACGGGACAAATGTAACTGCGACGAACTGACTACATGATCACGGAACTCCTGGTTTGAGAATACGACAATAATTTGAATATTTCTAGACTTAGGCATAAAAAATGGCGTTAGCGAGTAAAATGCCAAAATAGCCCCCGAAGGCCCCGTGAGTGGCACTAACATCTCGCACAAGACCAATGTAACACGTAGGAACTTATCGCACGATCACGGGACTCCCCGTTTGAGAATCTGATAATAATTTAAAATATCAGGACTTACGCTAAACAAAGCGTTAGTTGGTGAAAACCAAAAATAGCTTTCGAACAGCCACGTGAATGGCACCAACTCCTCGCACGGATTTGTAGGAACTGACCGCGCTATCACGGGACTCCCGATTTGAGAATATGATGATAATTTGCATATTTCTAGACTTAAGCTTAAAAACATGGCGTTAGGCGTTGAACACCTGAAATAACCCCTGAACGGCCCTATGAGTGGCACTAATACCTTGCACAAGACCAATGTAACTCGTAGAAACTGACAGCGCCATCACGGGGCTCTCGGTTTTTAGAATACGATGATAATTTTCTTATTTAAAGACTTAGGCTTAAATACTTCGCGTTAGTGGGTGATAACCCGAAATAACCACCGAACAACCCCGTGAGTGGCACCAACACCTCACACGGGACCAATCTAACTCGTAGGAACTTATCGCACGATCACGGGACTCCCAGTTTGAGAATATGATGATAATGTGCATATTTCTAGACTTAAGCATATAAATATGTATTTAGTGTGTGTGAACCCAAAACATCCCCCGAATGACCTCGTGAGTGACACCAACACCTTGCGCGGGACCAATATAACTCGTAGGAACTGATCGCACCGTCAAGGGACTCCTGGTTTGAGAATACGATGATAATTTACATATTTCTAGACTTAGGTTTAAAAGCATGGCGTTAGTGGTCAATGGACTCCTGGTTTGAGAATACGATGATAATTTAAAAATATTAGGACCTAAGCAAAACATGGCGTTACTGGGTGAAAACTCAAAATAGCCCCCGAACGGCCTCGTGAGTGGCACCAACACATCGTACAGGACCAATATAACTCGTAAGAACTGATCATGAATTCACGAGACTCCCGACTTGAGAATACGACGATAATTTGTATATTTCTAGACTTGGGCATAAAAACATGGGGTTAGCGGGTGAAAACTAAAAGACCCCCGAACGGCCCCGTGTGAGGCACAAAACCTCACACGGGACCAATGTAACCCTTTCAAACTGACCGCGTGATCACGAGACTCCCTGTTTGATAATACGATGATAATTTGAATATTTCTAGACTTAGCTATAAAAACATGACGTTAGCGGGTGAAAACCCAAAACATCCCCAAAACAGCCCCATGAGTGGCACCAACACCTCGTACGCGACCAATGTAACTCGTAGGAACTGATCGTGCGATCTCGAGACTCTCGGATTAAGAATACGAAGATAATTTAAAAATATCCAAACTTAAAAAAAACATGGCGTTAGTGGGTGAAAACTCGAAACATCCCTCGAACGGTCCTGTGAGTGGGTTCAACACTCCTCATAAGGCCAATGTAACTCGTAGGAACTGATCGCGTGATCACGGGACTCCCGATTTTAGAATAAGACCATAATTTTCCTATTTTAGACTTAGGTTTGAAAACATGGCACTGGTGGGTGAAAACCCGAAATAGCCCTCGAACGGCATCGTGTTTGGCACCAACACGTAGCACGAGACCATTGTAACTCATAGGAACTGACCGTGCATTCACGGGACTCCTGGTTTGATAATACGACGATAATTCCAAAATATCAGGGCTTCAGCAAAACATGTCGTTAGTGGGTGAAAAACTGAAACATCCCCCGAACGGCCCCATGAGTGGCACCAACACCTCGCACGGGACAAATGTAACTCGTTGGAACTTATCTTGCAATCACGGGACTTTGGGTTTGAGAATATGATGATAATTTAAAAATATCAGAACTTAAGAAAAAAATGCCGATACTGGCTGAAAACCCTAAATAACCCCCGAATGGTCCTATAAGTGGCACCAACACCTCGCACATGACCAATGTAACTCGTAGGAACTGATTGGGTGATCACGGGACTCCCAGTTTTAAGAATACGATGATTCTTTGCTTATTTCTAGATTTAGCCTTAAATACTTCGCGTTAGTGGGTGAAAACCCGAAATAGCCCCCGAATGACCCCGTGAGTCACACCATCACCTCACACGGGACCAATATAACCCGTAGGAACTTATCGCGTGATCATGGGACTCCCGATTTGAGAATACGATGATAATATTCATATTTCTAGACTTAGGTATAAAAACATGGCTTTAGTGGCTGGAAACCTAAAACAGCCCCCGAACGACCCCGTGAGTGGTACCAACACGTCGCGCGGGACCAATGTAACTCGTAGGAACTTCTCGCGATCACTGGACTCCCAGCTCCAGAGTACGATGATAATTTAAAAATATTAAGACTTAAGAAAAACATGGCGTTAGTGGGTGAAAACTCGAAATACCCCCTGAACGGCCCCGTGAGTGGCACCAACACGTCGTACGGGACCAATGTAACTCGTAGGAACTGACCGCGAATTCACAGGACTCCCAATTTGAGAATACGATGATAATTTGTATATTTCTAGACTTAGGCAAAAAAACATGGCGTTAGCGGGTGAAAACCAAAATAGCCCCCGAACGGCCCCGTGAGAGACACCAAAGTTTGCACGGGACCAATGTAACTCCTACGAACTGACCGTGCAATCATGGGACTCCCAGTTTGAGAATACGATGATAATTTGAATATTTCTAAACTTAAGCATAAAAACATGGTGTTAGCGGGTGAAACCCTAAAACAACCATCGAACGGCCCCGTGAGTGGCACCAACACCTCGAACGGGGCCAATGTAAATCATAGTAACTGATCGTGCAATCATGGGACTCCCTGTTTGAGAATACTATGACAATTTAAAAATATTAGGACTTAAGAAAAACATGATGTTTGTGGGTGAAAACTCGAAACATCCCCCGAACGGCCCTTTGAGTGGTACTAACACCTCTCACGGGACCAATGTAACTCGTAGAAACTGATCGCGTGATCAGGGGACTCTCGGTTTGAGAATAAGACCATAATTTGCATATTTCTAGACTTAGGTTTAAAAACATGGCATTGGTGAGTGAAAAAACGAAACAGCCCCCGAACGGCATCGTGTCTGGCACCAATACCTCACACGAGATATTATAACTCGTAGGAACTGACCGTGCAATTACGGAACTCCCGATTTGAGAATACGATGAAAATTCAAAAATATCAGAACTTAAGCAAATGATGCCGTTAGTGGGTGAAAACCTGAAACGGCCCCCAAACAGCCCCATGAGTGGCACAAACACCTCGCACGGGACCAATGTAACTCGTAAAAACTGACCGCGTGATCACAGGACTCCCAATTTTAGAATACGAGAATAATTTGCATATTTCTTGACTTAGGCTTAAAAACATGGCAGTAGCGGGTGAAAACCAGAAACAGCCCCCGAACGGCCCCGTGAGTGGCACCAACGCCTTGCACGGGACTAATGTAACTCGTAGAAACTTACCACAGGATCACATCACTCCTAATTTTTTTGAATACGATGATAATAATGCATATTTCTAGAATTAGGTTTAAAAACATGGCGTTAACGGGTGAAAACCCAAAATAGCCCCGTATGGCCCCATGAGTCGAGCGAATACCATGCACGGGACCAATGTAACACGTAGGAACTTACCGAGCGATCACGGAAACTCCCGATCTAAGAATACGATAATAATTGAAAAATATCACGACTTAAGAAAAATATGGCATTAGTGGGTGAAAACTCGAAATAGCTCCCGAACGACCCCATGAGTGGCACTAACACCTCGCATGGGACCAATGTAACTCGTAGGAACTGACCGCGCGATCACGGGACTCCCGGTTTCAGAATACAATGATAATTTGCATATTTCAAGACTTGAGCATAAAAATATGGCCTTAGCATGTGAAAACCCAATACAACCCCTGAACGGCACCGTGTGTGCCACCAATAAATCGGACGGGACCAATGTACCTCATAGGAACTTATCGCGCGATCATGGGACTCCCAGTTTGAGACTACAATGATAATTTAAAAACATCAAGACTTAAGCAAAATCTGACACTAGTGGGTGAAAATCAAAAACAGCCCCCGAATGGCCCGTGAGTGGCACCAACACCTTGCACGGGACCAATGTAACTTGTAGGAACTTATCATGCGATCACGGGACTCATACTTTGAGAATACGATGATAATTTAAAAACATGAGGACTTAAGAAAAACATGCGTTTCTTGGTGAAACCCCGAAACAACCCCCGAACGGCCCAGTCAGTGGCACTAACACTTCTCACGAGACCAATGTAACTCGTAAGAACTGACCGTATAATGACGGGACTCCCAGTTTGAGAATACAATGATAATTTGCATATTTGTGGACTTACGCATAAAAACACGGTGTTAGCGGGTGAAAACCCAAAATAACCCCCGAACGGCTCCATGAGTGGAACCAACACCTCGCATAAGGCAAATGTAACTAGTAGGAACTTACCGCACGATCTTGGGACCCCCGATTCGATAATATAACGATAATTTAAGAATATCGTAACTTAAGCAAAACATGGCGTTAGGGGGTGAAAATTCAAAACATCCCCCGAATGGCCCTGTCAGTGGCACTAACACCTCGCACAGGACCAATGTGACTCGTAGGAACTGACCGCGCCAGCACGGGACTCTTGGTTTGAGAATAGGATGATAATTTGCATATTTCTGGGATGACACTTAAAAACATGGCGTTACAGGGTGAAAACATGAAAGAGCCCCCGAATGGCCCTGTGAGTGGCACCAACGCCTCGTACAGTACCAACCTAACTCGTTGGAACTTATCGCACAATCACGGGATTCCTGGTTTGAGAATATGATGATAATTTTGAAATTTCTGGACTTAGGCATAAAAACATGGCGTTAGGAGGTGAAAACCCAAAACCGCCCCCGAACGACCCCGTGAGTGGCACAAACACCTCGCATGAGACCAATGTAACTCATAGGAAATTACCGTGCATCACGGGACTCCTGGTTTTAGAATACGATAATAATTTATAAATATCAGAACTTAAGCAAAATATGGAGTTAGTGGGTGAAAACCCAAAACTGTCCCCGAATGGCCCTGTGAGTGGAACTAGCACCTCGCACGGGACCAACGTAACTCATTGGAACTGACAGCGTGATCATGGGAGTCCTAGTTTGAGAATACGACAATAATTTTCAATTTATAGACTTAGGAATAAAAACATAGAGTTAGGGGTGAAAACCCAAAACTTCCACCAAACGGCCACGTGAGTGGCACCACACCTCACATGGGACCATTGTAACTCGCAGGAACTTATCGTGAGATCACGGGACTCCCAGTTTGAGAATACGATGTTAATTTAAAAAAATCAGGACTTAAGCAAAACATGGCGTTAGTGGGTGAAAACTCGAAACAACACCCAAACGACTCGATGAGTGACACCAACCCCTCGCACGGGACCAATATAACTCGTAGGAATTGATCGTGCGATTATGGGACTCTCGATTTGAGAATACGATGATAATTTGCATATTTCTAGACTTAGGCTTAAAACCATGGCGTGAGGGGGTGAAAACCCGAAACACCCCCGAACGGCCCTGTGAGTGGCAGCAAACCCTCGTACATGACTAATGTAACTCATAGGAACTTACCGCGCAATCACGGGTCTCTCAGTTTGAGAATACGATGATAATTTAAAAATATCAGGACTTAAGCAGAACATGTCGTTAGCGGGTGAACACTCGAAACATCCCCCGAACGTCCCCGTGAGTAGCACCAACACCTCGCACGGGACCATTGTAACTCGAAAAAACTGACCATGTGATCACGGGACTCCCGATTTTAGAATACAAAGATAATTCGTATATTTTTAGACTTAGGCTTAAAAACATGGCGGTGGCATGTGAAAACCTAAAACATCCCCCGAACGGCCCCGTGCATGGCACCAACACCTCGCACGGGACACTTGTAACTCGTAGGAACTTATCGCGGGATCACAAGACTCCCGATTTTTTTAAATACAATGATAACAATGCATATTTCTAGAGTTTGTCTTAAAAACATGGCGTTAACATGTGAAAGCCCAAAATAACCCCGAACGGCCCCGTGAGTGGTGTGAATACCTCGCACGGGTCAACGTAACACGTAGGGACTTATCAAGCGATCACGGGACTCCCGGTTTGAGAATACGACAATAATTTAAAAATATCACGACTTAAGCAAAACATGGCATTAGTGGATGAAAACTCAAAATAACTCCCGAACAGCCCCATGAGTGGCAACAACACCTCGCTCAAGACCAATGTTACTCGTAGGAACTGACCACGCGATCAAGGAACCCCTAATTTCAGAATACGACGATAATTTGCATAAAATATGGCTTTAGTGTGTGAAAATCCAAAATAGCCCCCGAACGACCCCGTAAGTTGCACCAATACCTCGAATGGGACCAATGTAACTCTTAGGAACTTATCCTGCGATCATAGGACTCCCAGTTTTAGAATACCACGATAATTTAAAAATATCAAGACTTAAGCAAAACATGATGTTAGTGGGTGAAAACCCAAAACAGCCCCCGAATGGCCCCGTGAGTGGCACCAGCACCTCGCACAGGACCAATATAACTCGTAGGAACTTATTGTACAATCACGGGACTCCCGATTTGAGAATACGATGATAATTTAAAAATATTAATACTTAAGCAAAATATGGCATTTGTTGGTGAAACCCCGAAACAGCCCCCAAACGGCATGGTCAGTGGCACTAACACCTCTCACGGGACCAATGTAACTCGTAAGAATTGATCGCGTAATCACTGCACTCCCAATTTAAGAATACAATGATAATTTGCATATTTATAGACTTAGGCATAAAAATATGGCGTTAGCGGGTGGAACCAACACCTCGCATGAGACAAATGTAACTCGTAGGAACTTACCACGCGATCATAGGACTCCCAGTTCGATAATACGACGATAATTAAAGAATATCAGGACTTAAGAAAAATATGGCGTTAGGGGGTGAAAACCTAAAATAACCCCCGAACGGCTCCGTGAGAGAAACCAACACCACGCATGAGACCAGTGTAACTCGTAGGAACTTACCGCGCGATCATGGGACTCCCGGTTCGATAATACGATGATAATTTAGGAATATCAGGACTTGAGAAAACATGCCGTTAGTGGGAAAAAACTCGAAACATCCCCTGAACGACCCCGTGAGGGACACTAACACCTCGTACGTGACCAATGTGACTTGTAGGAACTAACCGCATGATCACGGGACTCCCGATTTGAGAATACGACAGTAATTTGCATATTTCTAGAATTAGGTTTAAAAACATGGCGGTGGCGGGTGAAAACCCGAAACATCCCACAAAAGGCCCCGTAAATGGCACCAACACCTCAAACGGGACCAATGTAACTCATAAAAACTTCCCGCGGGATCACAAGACTCCCGATTTTTTTGAATACAATGATAATAATGCATATTTCAAGACTTAGGCATAAAAATATGGCGTTAGAGGGTGAAAACCCAAAATAGCCCCAAACGGCCCCGTGAGTGGGCCGAATACCTCAACCAGGACCAATGTAAAATGTAGAAACTTATCGCGCAATCACGAAACTCCCAGTTTGAGAATACGACGATAATTTAAAAATATCTGAACTTAAGCAAAACATGATGTTAGTGGGTGAAAACCTGAAACAACCCCCAAACGACCGCGTGAGTGGCACCAACTCCTCGCACGTGACCAATGTAACCCGAAAGAACTAACCACGCCATCATGGAATCCCGATTTGAGAATACGACAATAATATGAATATTTCTAGACTTAGGCATAAAAACATGGCGTTAGTGGGTGAAAACCCGAAACAGCCCTCGAATGGTCCCGTGAGTGGCACGAACACCTCGTACGGGACCAATGTAATTTGTAGGAACTTATCGAGCGATAATGGGACTCCCAGTTTGAGAATACGACGATAATTTGCATATTTCTAGACTTAAGAATAAAAACATGGTGTTAGCGGGTGAAAACCCAGAACAAACCCCGAATGGTCCCGTGAGTGGCACTAACACCTCGCACCGGACCAATGTAACTTATAGGAACTTATTGCTCGATCATGAGACTCCCAATTTGAGAATAGGATGATAATTTAAAAATATCAAGACTTAAGTAATACATGGCGTTAGTGGGTGAAAACCCGAAATAGCCCCCGAACGGCCTCGTGAGTGGCACCAACACCTCGGACGGGACCAATGTAACTCGTAGGAACTAATTGTGCGATCATGAGACACCTAATTTGAGAATACGGTGCTAATTTTCATACTTCTAGACTTTGTAATAACAACATGACATTAGCGTGTGAAAACCCAAAACAGACCCCGAACGGCCCCGTGAGTGGCACCAACACCTCGCACGAGACCAATGTAACTCGTAGGAACCTACCACGTAATCACGGGACTATAGGTTTTAGAATACCACGATAATTTAATAATATCATGACTTAAGCAAAACATGGCGTTAGGGGGTGAAAATTCGAAACAACCCCTGAATGGCCCGGTCAGTGGCACTGACACCTCGCACAAGACCAATGAAATTCGTAGGAACTGACCGCTCCATCACGGGACTCCCAGTTTGAGAATACGTTAATAATTTGCATATTTCTAGATATATGCTTAAAAACATGGCGTTAGTGGGTGAAAAATGAAACAACCCCCGAATGGCCCCGTGAGTTTCACCAACACCTCACACGGGCAAAATCAAACTTGTAGGAACTTACCGCGTAATCACGAGACTCCTGGTTTGAGAATCAGATGATAATTTCCAAACCTCCAGTCTTAGGTATAAAAACATGGCATTAGGGAGTGAAAACCCAAAACAACCAGCGAACGGCGCTGTGAGTGGCACCAACACCTCGCACGGGACCAATGTAACTCGTAGGAACTTACCGCGCGATCATGGGACTCTTGGTTTGAGAATTCGACGATAATTTAAAAATATCAAGACATAAGCAAAATAAGGCCTTAGTCGGTGAAAACCCGAAACATCCCCGAACAACCCGGTGAGTGGCACCAACACCTATCACAGGATCAATCTAGCTCATACGAACTCACCGCACGATCACAGGACTCCCAATTTGAGAACATTACAATAATTTGCATATTTCTAGATATAGGAATAAAAATATGGCGTTAGGGGGCTAAAACCCAAAACAGCCACTGAACGGCCCCGTGACTAGCACCAACACCTCGCACCGGACCAATGTAAGTCGTAAGAACTAACCGCTCTATCACGGAACACACGGTTTGAGAATACGATGATAATTTGAATATTTCTAGACTTAGGCATAAAAACATGGCGTTAAAGGGTGAAAACCCAAAATAGCCCCCGAACGGACCCGTGAGTGGCACCAACACCTTGCACGAGACCAATGTAACTCGTAGGAACTTACCACGCAATCACGGGACTCTAGGTTTTAGATTACCACGATAATTTAAGAATATCATGACTTAAGCAAAACATGGCGTCAGGGGGTGAAAATTCAAAACAGCCCCTGAATAGCCCGGTCAGTGGCACTAACACCTCGCATAGGACCATTGTAACTTGTAGGAATTGACCTCTCCATCACGGGACTCCCAGTTTGAGAATACGTTGATAATTTGCATATCTCTAGACATAGGCTTAAAAACATGGCATTTGTGGGTGAAAACACGAAACAACCCCCGAACGGCTCCATGAGTGGCACCAACACCTCGCACGGGAGCAATGGAACTCGTAGAAACTGATCGTGTAATCACGGGACTCCGGATAGTAGAATACGATGATAAACTGCATATTTCTATACCTAGGCTTAAAAACATGGCGGTAGAGGGTGAAATCCCGAAATGGCCCCCGAACAGCCCCATGAGTGGGACCAACACCTCGCACGGGACCAATGTAACTAGTAGGAAGATACTACGGGATCACAGGACTCTTAATTTTTTGAATACGATGATAATAATTCATATTTCTAGACTTACACTTAAAAATATGGCATTACCGGGTGTAAACCCAAAACAACCCCGTGAGTGGCACGGATACCTCGCACGGGACCAATGTAACATGTAGGAACATACCGTGCGATTATGAGACTCCTGGTTTGAGAATACGACGACAATTTAAAAATATCAGGACTTAAGCAAAACATGATGTTAGTGGGTGAAAATCCAAAATAGTCCTCGAACGGCCCCGTGAATGGCACCAACACCTTGCACCGGACCAATATAACTCGTAGGAACTGACCGCGCCATTACGGAATCCCAATTTGAGAATAAGATGATAATTTGCACATATATAGACTTAGGAATAAAAACATGGTGTTAGCGGGTGAAAACCCAAAATAGCCCTCAATCGGCCCTATAAGTTACACTAACCCCTTGCACGGGACAAATATACCTCGTAGGTACCTATCGCGCGATCACGGGACTGCCAGTTTAAAAATACGATGATAATTTAATATTTTCATGACCTAAGCAAAACATGGTATTAGTGGGTGAAACCCCGAAACATACCCGTGAACGGTCCGGTCAGTGGCACTAACGCCTCTCACGAGATCAATGTAACTCGTAAGAACTGACTGCGCAATCACGGGACTCCTGGTTTGAGAATACAATGATCAATTTTATATTTCTAGAATTACGAATAAAAACATGGCATTAGCGGATGAAAACCCAAAACAGCCCCCGAACGGACCCCGTGAGTGGCACCAACACCTCGCAGGGGACCAATGTAACTTATAGGAACTTACCGCGTGATCACAGGTCTCTCAATTTGAGAATACAATGATAATTTAAAAACATTAGGACTGAAGAAAAACATGGCATTGGTGGGTGAAACCCCAAAACAACCCCCGAATGGTCCGATCAGTGGCACTAACACCTCTCACGGGACTCTCGATTTGAGAATACGACATTTATTTAAAAATATCAGGACTTAAGCAAAACAACGCCTTAGTGGGTGAAAACTCGAAAAAGCCCCGAACGGCCAGGTGAGTGGCACCAAAACCTCACACGGGATCAATTTAACTCATAGGAACTGACCGCGCGATCACGGGACTCCCAATTTGAGAACACGATGATAATTTACATATTTCAAGACTTAGGAACAAAAACATGGCGCTGGGGGAAAAAACCCGAAACAGCGATAGAACGGCCCTGTGAGTGGTACTAACACCTCGCAGGGGTCCAATGTAACTCGTAGGAACAAACCGCTCGATCACGGGACACTCGGTTTGAGAATACGATGATAATTTCAATATTCTTAGACTTAGGCAAAAAAATAGGCGTTTCGGGTTAAAACCCAAAACAGCCGTCGAACGGACCCGTGAGTGGCACCATCACCTCGCACGAGACCAATGTAACTCGTAGGAACTTACCGCGCAATTACGGTAGTCCCGGTTTAAGAATATGATGATAATTTAAAAATATCAGGACTTAAGCAAAACATGTCGTTAGTGGGTGAAACTCGAACGGCCCCATGAGTGGCAGCAACACCTCTCACGGGAGTAATGTAACTCGTAAAAACTAACAGCACTATCATGGGACTCCAGATATGAGAATAAAATGGTAATTTGCATATTTCTAGTCCTAGGCTTAAAAACATGGTAGTGGCGGGTGAAAACTCGAAATAGCCCCAGAACGGCCCCGTGAGTGGCACCAACTCCTTGCACTGGACCCATGTAACTCGTAGGAACTGACCGCACCATCATGAAATCCCAATTTGAGAATACGATGATAATTTGCATATTTCTAGACTTAGGCAGAAAAACATGTCAGCAGATGAAAACCCAAAACCGCCCTCGAATGGCCCCGTGAGTGGTACCAACACCTCGCACCGGACCAATACAACTCGTAGGAGCTTACCGCGTGATAAAGAGTCTCAGATTGAGAATATGGCAATAATTTTAAATTTTCAGGACTTAAGCAAAACATGGCGTTAGTGGGTGAAAACTCGAAATAGCCCCCTGAATGGCACTATGAGTGGCACTAAGACCTCGTACGGGACTAATCTAACTCGTAGGAACTAACTGTGCGATCACGGGACTCTTAACTTGAGAATACGATGATAATTTGCATATTTCTAGGCTTAGGCTTACAAACATGGCGTTATTGGGTGAAAACTCAAAACAATCCCCGAACGGCCCCGTGAGTGGCACCAACACCTCGCATGGGAACAATCTAACTCTTAGGAACTTATCACGCAATCACGGGACTCCTAGTTTGAGAATACGATGATAATTTTTAAATTTCTAGTCTTGGGCATAAAAATAGGGTGTTAGGTGATGAAAACCCAAAAATGCCCTCAAACGGCCCCATGAGTGGCACCAACACCTCGCACTGGACCAGTGTAACTCATAGGAACTGACTGCACTATCACGGGACTCCCAATTTGAGAATATGATGATAATTTGCATATTTATAGACTTAGGCATAAAAACATTGCATTAGCGGGTGAAAACCCATAATAGCCCCCGAACGGCCCCGTGAGTGGTACAAACACCTCGCACGGGACCAACATAAGTCTTAGGAACTTATCTCGCGATCATGGGACTCCCGATTTAAGAATACGATAATATTTTGCAGATTTTTAGACTAAGGTTTAAAAATATGTTGTTAGTGGCCGAAAACCCGAAACAGCCCCCGAACGGCCCTGTGGGAGGCACCAATTCCTCACACCGGACCAATGTAACTCCTAGAAACTAATCGCGCCATCAGAGATTCCCGATTTGGGAATAGGACGATAATTTGCATATTTCTAGACTTAGGCATAAAAGGGTGGTGTTAGCGGGTAAAAACCCAAAACAGCCCTCGAATGCCAGTGACTGGTACCAACACTTCGCATGGGACCAATGTAACTCGTAGGAACTTATCGCGCGATAATGGGACTCCCGATTTGAGAATACGATGATAATTTAAAAATATTAGGACTTACACAAAACATGTCGTTATTGGGTGAAAACACGAAACATCCCCCAAACGGCCCCGTGAGTGGCACCAACACCTCGCTGTAACTCGTAGAAATGGATCGCGTGATCACCAAACTCCATATATGAGAATACAAAGATAATTTGCATATTTCTAGTCCTAAGCTTAAAAACAAGGTGGTAGTGGGTGAAAACCCGAAACAGCCCGCCAACGGCCCCCTGAGTGGCACCAAGACCACGCACGAGACCAAAGTAACTCGTAGGAACTTATCACGGGATCACGGGACACTCGATTTTTTGAATACGATGATAATAATGCATATTTCTAGACTTAGGCTTAAAAACATGGCATTAGCCGGTGAAACCCAAAACAACCCCGAATGGCCTCGTGATTGGCACGAATACCTCGCACGGGACAAATGTAACTCATAGGAACATACCACGTAATCATAGCACTCCCAGTTTGAGAATACGACAACAATTTAAAAATATCAGGACTCAAGCAAAATATGACATAGGTCGATGAAAACCCGAAACAGCCCCCGAACGGCCCCGTGAGTGGCACCAACTCCTCACACTGGACCAAAGTAACTCGTAGGAACTGACCGCGCCATTACGTAATCCCGATTTGATAATACGATGATAATTTGCATATTTCTAAATTTAGGAAGAAAAATATATTAGCGGTTGAAAACACAAAATAACCCTCGAATGGCCCGTGAGTGGCACCAACATCTCGCACGGGACCAATATAACTCGTAGGAGCTTACTGCGGGATCACGAGACTATCGATTTGAGAATACGATGATAATTTAAAAATTTTAGTAATTAAGAAAAACATGGTGTTAGTGGGTGAAAACTCGAAATAGCCCCCGAACGGCCCCATGAGTGGGACCAACACTTCGTACAGGACCAATATAACTCGTAGGAACTAACTGTGCAATCATGGGACTATCGGTTTGAGAATACGATGATAATTTGTGTATTTCTAGACTTAAGCTTTAAAACATGGCGTTAGTGGGTGAAAATCCGAAACAATCCCCGAACGGCCCCGTGAGTGGCATCAACACCTCGCACGGGAACAATCTAACTCTTAGGAACTTACCGTGCAATCACGGGACTCCTAGTTTGAGAATATGATGATAATTTTTAAATTTATAGTCTCAGGCATAAAAACATGGCTTTAGGTAGTAAAACCCAAAACCACCCCCGAACGGCCCCATGAGTGGCACCAACACCTTGCACGGAACCAATGTAACTCATTGGAATTAACTGCGCGATCACGAGACTCCCAATTTGAGAATACGATGATAATTTGCATATTTATAGACTTTGGCATAAAAACATTGCATTAGGGGGTTAAAAACCCAAAACAATCCCCTAACGGCCCCGTGAGTGGTACCAACACCTCGCACGGACCAATGTAAGTCTTAGGAACTTATCACGCGATCATGGGACTCTCGATTTAAGAATACGATAATAATTTGCCTATCTCTAGACTTAGGCTTAAAAATATGGCGTTAGTGGCCGAAAACACTAAACATCCCCCGAATGGCCCCGTGAGTGGCACCAATTACTCGCACCGGACCAATGTAACTCGTAGGAACTCACCGCGCCATCATGAAATCCCGATTTGGGAATACGATGATAATTTGCATATTTCTAGACTTAGGCATAAAAACGTGGTGTTAGCGGGTGAAAACCCAAAACAGCCCTCGAACGACCTAGTGAGTGGCACCAACACCTCGTACGGGACCAATATAACTCGTAGAAACTTACCGCGCGATCACGGGACTCCCGGTTTGAGAATATTATGATAATTTAAACATTTTAGGACATAAGTAAAACATGACGTTAGTGGGTGAAAACCCAAAACATCCTCCGAACGGCCCCGTGAGTGGTACCAATACCTCGCACGGAAGGAATGTAACTCGTAGAAATTGACTACGCAATCACGGGACTCCAGATATGAGAATAGGATGATAATTTGCATATTTCTAGACCTAGGCTTAAAAATATGCCGTTAGCGGGTGAAAACTGAAACAGCCCCCGAATGGCCCCGTGAGTGGCACTAACACCTCGTACCTAGGAACTTACCGCGGGATCACAGGACTCTCAATTTTTTGAATACGATGATAATAATGCATATTTCTAGACTTAGTCTTAAAAACTTGGCATTAGCAGGTGAAAACCCAAAACAACCTCGAACAGCCCCTTGAGTGGCACGAATACCTCGCATGGGACCAATGTAACACGTCGGAACATACCGCACGATCACGGAACTCCCGGTTTGAGAATATGACGATAATTTAAAAATATCAGGATTTATGGAAAACATGACATTAGCCGGTGAAAATCCAAAACAGCCCTCAAATGGCCCCGTGAGTGGAAACCACTCCTCGCACCGGACCAATGTAACTTGTAGAAATAGACCGCGCCATCACAGAATTCCAATTTTAGAATACGATAATAATTTTCATGTTTCTACACTTGGGCATAAAAACATGGTGTTAGCGGGTAAAAATCCAAAACAGCCACCGAACGGTCCCATGAGTGGCACTAACACCTCGCACGGGACTAATGTAACTTGTAGGAACTAACTGTGGGATTACGGGACTCTTGGTTTGAGAATACGATGATAATTTGCATATTTCTTGACTTAGGCTTAAAAACATGGCGTTAGTGGGTGAAAACTCGAAACAATCCCTGAACAGCCCCGTGAGTGGCACCAACAACTCGCACGGGAACAATCTAACTCCTAGGAACTTACCATGCAAGCACGGGACTCCTAGTTTGAGAATACAAAGATAATTTGTAAATTTCTAGTCTTAGGCGTAAAAACATGGTGTTAGGGAGTGAAAACCCAAAACAGCCAACGGCCCCATAAGTGGCACCAACACCTCGCACGGGACCAATGTAACTCATGGGAACTGACTGCGCGATCATGAGATTCCCGATTTAAAAATATGATGATAATTTGCATATTTCTAGGCTTAGGCTTAAAACATGACGTTAGTGGCCGAAAACCCAAAATAGCCCCCGAACGGCCCCGTGAGTGGCACTCGCACGGGACCAATGTAACTAGTAGGAACTAATCGTGCGATCACGAAACACGCGATTTGAGAATACGACAATAATTTGAATATTTCTAGACTTAGGCAAAAAAACATGGCGTTCGCCGGTGAAAACCCAAAACAACCCCCAAACGGACCCGTGAGTGGCACCAACACCCGCACGGGACAAATGTAACTAGTAGGAACTTACCGCGCGATCACAAGACTCCCGGTTTGAAAATACGACGATAATTTAAAAATATTAGGACTTAAGAAAAACATGTCGTTAGTGGGTGAAAACCTAAAACATCCCCCGAACGGCCCCGTTAGTGGCACCAGCACCTCGCACGGGACCAATGTAACTCGTAGAAACTGATTGCATAATCACGAGACTCCCGATTTGAGAATACGATGATAATAATCATATTTCTAGACTTAGGCTTAAAAATATGGCGGTAGCTGGTGAAAACCCGAAATAGCCCCCGAACGGCCCCCTGAGTGGCACTAACACCTTGCACGGGACCAATGTAACTCGTAGGAACTTATCGCGGGATCTCAGGACTCATGAATTTTTGAATACGATGATAATAATGCATATTTCTTGCTTAGGCTTAAAAATATGGTGTTAGCGGTTGAAAACCCAAAACAACCCTGAACGGCCCCGTGAGTGGCACGAATACCTCGAATTGGACCAAAGTAACCCGTAGGAACTTCCCACGTGATCACGGGTCTCCCGATTTTAGAATACGATGGTAATTTACAAATATCAAGACTAAAATAAAAAATGGCGTTAGTGGGTGAAAACATGAAACAACCCCCGAACGACCCCGTGATTGTCACCAACTCCTCGCACGAGACCAATGTAACTCATAGGAACTGATCGCGCCATCACGAAATCCCGATTTGGGAATACGATGATAATTTTCATATTTCTAGACTTAGGCATAAAAACATGGTGTTAGCGGGTGAAAACCCAAAACAGCCCTCGAACGGCGACGTGAGTGGCACCAACACCTCACATAGGACCAATGTAACTCGTAGGAACTTACCGTGCGATCACGGGACTCCCAGTTTTAGAATACGACAATAATTTTAAATATCATAACTTAAGCCAAACATGGCATTAGTAGGTGAAAACCCGAAATAGCCCCCAAATGGCCCCGTGAGTGGCACCCACACCTCGCATGGGACCAATGTACTCATAGGAACTTACTGCGTGATCAGGGGACTCCTATATTGAGAATACGTCGATAATTGAAAAATATCAGGATTTAAGCAAAATATGGCGTTAGTGGGTGAAAACCCAAAATTGCCCCTGAACGACCCCGTGTGTGACAACCCGAATATAATTATGATAAATCATGTTTAAATCATGATTAGATTATTTGATATGGATAATATGTTATTAGTATATATATAATGTTAAGTCATTATGTTTAGTTTAATCCTACCTTCATAAATCTTGAGCTGTCGAATTAGTTACAATTGTGAAATTTTAAAGTTTTCGGTACGAATGTTCCTGTTGGATTCTAGTTTTGACCTTTATGAAATAAAAATGAACTTGATGTGTAAACTAGATATTTGTAGATATATGAGTTAGGTTTATAAAAAAATAGACAGTTCATCGAACGGATATCCGAGTGGGAAGATATTGTCTTTTTACGAATAGGGGGTAAAGTAGTCATTTAGCCTTAAATGATATTTTGTTTTATATAATGCCACATGTTATATTTTGATTGGACCAAGGGGGTGACCTTATGCCAACTTATAACCCTTGAATTAATCTCTTCCTTCAGCATATTTCAGCCATGGAAGAGTTTTAACCTAAGGAAAGAGAATCTTGAAGTTTGTAAGGACATTTTTCACATGTCCGAAATGTTTCATTTATTTATGTCGTACGCCGCTACATTTGGCACGTCTCCTCACGATCTCACATGACGGCCTCTATCCGAATTCCGGGAATCAAGCATGCATTATCTCCACTAATATGTCCCACATCTGCCTCAACGACTTCACGTTCCAAGATTTTAGGGACTTAATGCAAGTGGTACGCAAGGGAAGTCAAAACAGTGAAAAAAAGGCACGATAGGAGAGTTCAAGGGCATTTTCGTAATTTCACATCCATAGTTCGGAGGTCTGGTCAACTAGGAAGTTGAAGAGCTCGCCGTAATGAAGATATTGGAAAAAACGGCACCTCAATTCGAGCTACGGTGAAGGAGTTATGACCTTTTGAAGATAGAGAAAATTCCTTAAAGAATGCTGTTTTTTTTGTACGCTGGATAGAATTTTAGAGTTTGAAAAACGTGGGACTCTTCATATTTTTTCCTATAAATACCAACTTCGGGGGAGTTGTTTTGCAAGACTTTAGGAGATGAATTTGAGAGTCCAAATACACCTAGTCTTCATATTCTTAAGTCCCAAGACTCATGTTTTGATTCACACATCATTGCCAAACCTTTGTGAATCTTTTAAACAACCCAAGAACACAACTTTGGTTTGTTCAACCCTTATGGAGGAGACCGTTCTTCTTCTTCATTGCATCCCTACTGGAAAGGGATAATTCCAGCCGTGACTACAGAATCCGATAACCGAGGATAATTCTTAGTCAACTTGTATTTTCATTGTAATCCGATTGTAAGCCATTCTCTTACAAATTATAGTGAAAATAAATGGTTTTGCCCCTGAGGGGGATTTTTCCTTAATTGAATGTGTTTGAATGTTCTTGCGTAGATTATCAATTTATTCAATCACATACTGCTGCATGTTCAGGGTTTGTTTGTGTTAAAAGGGTTTTATATATAACTTGATCATTTGAACGCGAGCACACACGTTTCACAAATTGGTATCAGAGCAGGTTACGCTAATCTATCGCGTATTCCTTTTTTTCCACAAAATTTTTCTAAGATATCAATTTTCTGAAAAAATTGATTTTTGAAAAAGTGCGTGTTCAAATGGAGAAGTCATATTATAAAATGCCTATTTTTGACGGGACAAATTATGCTTATTGGAAAGCCCGTATGAGGTCGACTTTAAAAGCCATTGATGAACGTGTCTGGATTTTGGTTGAACGAGGGTGGACTCCTCCCACCGTGACTGTTGATAATGTGACCAACTTGAAACCTGACATTTCTTGGTCTGATGAAGAAATTAAATGGTCATCTTTTAATTCTAAGGGTCTAAGTGCTATTTCTGGGTCTGTCACACCTGATGAGTTCAAACGCATAATGACGTGTACCACGTCAAAAGAGGCATGGGATGTTTTACAACTCACCCATGAAGGAACTAATGCTGTGAAAGAGTCTAAGTTGCAAAACTTGACAACTCAATTTGAAACAATCAGCATGCATGATTCTGAAAGCTTTGATGAATTTTATGCTAGACTTTCTGACATTGTGAATACTAGTTTTAATCTTGGTGAACAAATTCCGAATGCTAGAGTTGTTAAAAAGATTCTTCGTTCTTTACCTAAGCGTTTTATCCCTAAAGTCACTGTGCTAAATTCTATGGGTAATTTAAATACGCTAAAATTGGAAGAACTTGTAGGAGATTTGCAAACTTATGAAATTGATATGTTCCCTAAAAATGCTAAATCTAAAGATAAGGGAATTGCTCTTAAAGCCCAAGAGAGAAGGAGTGAGGGGTCAGCTAGAAAGAGGGTAGAGTCATCTAGAAAGAGAGAGACTGACACGTCAGATTCTGAGTGCGATTTTGACTTAGATGATTTGGCTCTTTTCGCAAAAAATTTCAAGAGGATTCTCAAATTTAAGAAAAATGGCAATTTTAAAGATAAAAAGAAATTTGAGAAAAATAAGTTTGAAAAGAAAAATGAAAAAGTTTCCAAAAATCCTTCTCTGAAAGAAAGTGAGAGATGTTTTGAGTGTGATGGTAGGGGTCATAGAGCTTTTGAGTGTGCCAATCGTCTGAATAGAGAGAAAGGGAAAGCTGTCCTTAATGCTACCCTTAGTGACGACAGTGAGGTCGAGACGGTGGATTCTGGAGATGAGTCATCGCATGAGTGTAACTTCACCGCATTCATGGCCAGCCAAGTGAGCACTCCTAGTTATCCTCACGACGATGAGGATGATGCTTCACAGGGACACCTCGACAGTGAGATCGATGTGAATGAGGGGGAGGATGACACAAGTGAGAGCGAGAGTGATATACAACGCGCCTACGCTGAGTTATATTCTGAGTCTTTTAAAACTAAAAAGCGTAACAAAGCGTTAATTCTTAAGATCACTTGCATAGAGGAAGATTTAAGGAAAGCAAGAGAAAGAGAGTTCTCCACCTGCACCGCCCTGAGAGAGAGAGAATCTACCTGTGTTGAGAATGAGAATTTGTTTAGAGAGAGAGAGAGTACTCTAGAGAAAGAGAGAGGGGACTTGATCAAGCAAGTGGCTAGTCTTACGAGTCAGCTCCATTCCTCCGTGGAGACTCGGAAGAAACTTGAAGCCCTTGTTGCCCAGCTGACTCATGATCTTGAGAAAGCACGGGAAGTCAAGGTACAAATCGAGGACAGATCTGGGAAGATGCGAAAGATGCTCCTCGACACCGCTTTAGGTTTTGGTGATCGTCAAGGAATTGGATATGATGGTGCCTCCACGTCCCAAATTGCACCTGGACTAGTTCCTGAGTTTACTACAACTCCTTATGGTCACCGTAAAAAACCTCGAAGGAGAGTTCGACCAAGAAAAGCAAACCAAGGTCCGCCTTTGAATGAGCTCTTTTGTACTTATTGCAAAAGAAAAGGCCACCTTAGGGAAACTTGCTATAGCATGGGTCGGACACGACGTACTACTGCTCCACCACGACATACTGATGAGTTTTCTAGTCTGAGAGAGCGATTTGAGTTCTTAGCTGCCACGACTCAGAGTTTGATGAAAGAATTCCGACGGATGTCTTCGCCGTTAGTGAATGCTTCTTACATTCCAGCTAAAACCAACAAAGGAAAACAAAAGGTCATCTCTGCTTGGGTGCCTAAGAAAGATAAAAAGGCCTTTGTTGTTCATGTTTCTCTCAAAGCACATAATACCTCACAGTGGTATTTTGATAGTGGGTGCTCCAGACACATGACAGGTGATGCCTCATTTTTTACTACTCTTGAGGATTATCAAGATGGCAGAGTCACCTTTGGATATGGGAGTAAGTCTAGCATTATAGGATGAGGCACTATCGAGTTACCTGGTTTTCCTAAGCTAGAAAATGTTTTGTATGTCAAAGGTTTGAAAGCAAACCTTCTCAGCATTAGCCAGCTGTGCGACACTAACTTTGCAGTAAAGTTTGAACGGGACGCGTGTAAAGTCTACAATCAAGCCGGTAAACTTTTGATGCAAGGGGTGAGGACCGAGGATAATTGCTATGGGACTGAGCCCACATCCTCACTTGTCTGCAACAGCGCCACGATCACTCCTATGGATCTGTGGCACCAACGTCTAGGTCACGTGAACGTTAGAGATCTCAATCGTTTATCTAAAAATGACCTAGTACGTGGCTTACCATCTCTTGGAAAGTCAACTTCGACCGTTTGTGGACCCTGTCAGTTGGGAAAACAAATTCGCAGTCCTCATAGGAAGTTACATTCCATTACCACCTCTCGTGTTCTGGAGTTGATTCACATGGATCTTATGGGTCCCACTCGTACTGAGAGTCTAGGTGGTAAGAGGTACATCCTCGTGATGGTAGATGATTTCTCCAGATACTCCATTGTAGGTTTTCTGAGAGAGAAATCCGATGCTGTAGATTTCTTAACGACCAAGTGTCGTGTCCTGCAAAATCAACACGGTGTCACTATTAACAGATACGTAGTGACAACGGCACTGAATTCAAGGAAGCAAAGGTGGATTTGTACTGTGATAGCCTTGGGATCAAACATGAGTTTTCTGCTGTGAGAACTCCTCAGCAAAATGGGATTGTTGAGAGAAAGAATAGAACGATCCAAGAGATGGCTAGATCTATGCTTCTAGGTCGTAAAGTTTCTAGGAGATTTTGGGCAGAGGCAGTGTCTACTGCATGCCACACGGTGAATAGGGTGTATCTGCGTCCACACACACTTCACACTCCTTATGAGTTGTGGACTGGCAAGAAGCCCAACCTGGCATATTTTCGTGTCTTTGGGAGTAAATGCTACATCCTACGGGATAGAGAGCAATTAGGAAAGTTCGACTCCCGAAGCGACGAGGGAATATTTCTAGGATATTCATCGAATAGCAGAGCGTACCGGGTTTTTAAACTGAAGAGCTCTAAGATTATGGAATCAATAAACGTCACCGTGCAAGATGACGAACCTCCGACGGTTATTGATCCTAACCTTCAGTGTGAGGATGAGGATTGTTCTGACAGTGATTTACCTGTTCCTCTCTCACACTCTGTGGACCCTACTCCTGTGTTAGGGGACACACCTGCTTGGGTTCGCAAGAATCATGACCCTTCTGCCATTGTTGGTGATCCCACTCTAGGGGTCAAGACTCGTGCTCAGCTAGAGAACGTTGTTAGACATCTTTGCTACACGTCCAAAGTCGAGCCCAAGAACCATAAAGAAGCACTCAAGGATGAACACTGGATATCTGCTATGCAGGATGAGTTGCTTCAGTTTAAAAAGAATGATGTCTGGGAACTTATCCCCCGACCTAGTGAGATTAATGTGATAGGTACCCAGTGGATTTTTAAGAACAAAATGGATGAAAATGGTACCATAATCCGAAATAAGGCTAGGTTGGTCGCTCAAGTCTACACACAGATAGAGGGTGTGGACTTTGGGGAGACATTTGCTCCTGTTGCGAGGCTTGAGTCCGTCCGTCTTCTGCTCGCCATCGCATGTCATCTGCGCTTCAAGGTGTATCAGATGGATGTCAAGAGTGCCTTTTTGAATGGTATTCTACAGGAGGAGGTTTATGTGGAACAACCAAAAGGGTTTGAAGACCCTCAGCACCCTGAGCACGTCTACTATCCAAGGAAAGCCTTGTATGGTTTGAAGCAAGCACCCCGTGCTTGGTACGAGAGGCTTACTTCCTATCTCTTAGCTCGTGGCTTCAAGAGAGGGGGAGTAGATATGACGTTATTTGTCAGGAGAGATGACGGTGCTATTTTGGTTGCCCAGGTCTATGTGGACGACATAGTCTTTGGATCCACATGCTCCCAGCATGCTCACCACTTTGAGGAGGAGATGAAAAGTGAGTTTGAGATGAGCATGGTTGGTGAGCTTACATTCTTCCTTGGTCTCCAGGTTCGTCAGCTAGAGGATGGGATGTTCATCTCCCAATCCAAGTATGCTAGAGACCTAGTGAAGAAATTTGGTTTAGACTCCGCTAAGCATACACGTACACCTATGATTACCACTACCAAGCTTAGTAAGGACACTTCAGGCAAGGACGTAGAGCAAACCTTATATCGGAGTATGATCAGTAGTCTCCTCTACTTGACTGCCAGTCGTCCCGACATCGCCTTTAGTGTTGGAGTCTGTGCGCGTTATCAGGCATCCCTAAAAGAGTCACATTTACTTGCTCTAAAACCTATTATTAAATACGTAAGTGGGACTCTCTCATACGGGATTTGGTATTCCTTTGATACCGATGACCGTCTGTCCACCTACTCGGATGCCGATTGGGCTGGGGATGTAGATGGATGTAGGAGCACTTCTGGTGGGTGTTTCTATTTTGGTTCTGCTCTTGTTTCCTGGCTGAGCAAGAAGCAAAATTCCATCTCTTTGTCCACTGCGGAGGCTGAGTACATAGCCGCCGGGAGTTGTTGCACACAACTCTTGTGGATGAAGCAAATGCTGGAGGATTATGGGATATCACAAGACACCATGACCATTTCCTGTGATAACACGAGCGCGATACACATATCCCGCAATCCAGTTCATCATTCGCGCACAAAACACATCAGGATACGTGAGCACTTTATTCGTCAGTTAGTTGAAGAGAAAGTCGTATCTCTGAGTTTTGTTCCTACCAAACGTCAGTTAGCCGATATTTTCACGAAACCTTTAGATGCCCTTAGATTTGAGAGTCTTAGGAAATCTTTAGGGATTTGCACAGTTGACTGAGGGGTTAGTCTATGTCTAGAATAGGATGCTTCTTCATGTTCATATCATATGCTTCCTATTGCTAGTCTGTTTTATATGTACCATTACTTTGTTGTACAGCTTTGTTTTATTCTTTTTGCTTTTTATATTTCTTTTGAAAAAAAATACAAAAAAATTTTCCTTTAAGAAAAATTTTGAGAAAAGCACAAAAAGATTTTATTTTTCCAAATTTTTGAAAAAATCCAAAAGATTTTTGTATTTTGCTTCTTTTATGGATGAGCATGTAAGATAGCCAAGTCACAACTTCATTCCATTTATCCATGTGACTGTTTGATAGAGATTTGAGAGGCTACATCATTTCATCCATGTGCTTTGCATTGATTGGAGTCTTTGAGATGTAATTAGTGATATCTTCCTACATGTTTGACTCCTATATCCTTTATTGCACACATGCACGGCTATATTTGATTATTTCACTTGTCTATCTCATGTTGGCTTGCGTGTTTTCATCTCAATCCTGTCTATACAATGTACAATATGCAATAAAACTTGACAAGATTGGAATGCATGTAAAAACCGTTTTGGTGAGACTGTGTGTTTTTGTATAACGGGGAGGGGCTGCGAAAGGTAATCATCTATCCTTTGCGCAAAAGCCACCGTTAAAAAGGACCTAAAAAATGGAGGAATTTTAATATCCGAGGTCCAAAGAGGTTAAAAGAGCCCGAAAAAATTTAAAGGCAATAAAAAGCAATTCATGCCAAATATGGGCCACTTAGGTTTCACCATCAATTCTCCAAAGTTTGAGAATTTAGAATGCCTCTATTCAATACAATATCTGAGGGAGTTTGGTTGGAGAATCTAAACGTGTTTGCACTTCCTTGAAAGTCCTGAAAAACCATAAAATCATTTTGGACGTTATTGGTGTGAAAATCATTTTGAGCTTTGATTTGTTGATTTGATTGAGTCAATATCTTATACTGTCACTCTTTTACACCAAAGGAAGCATTTGAGTTCATTCGCTAGGAATATCCAATATTCATCGTGCACATATGTCATGTTTGTATGCATTGATTTTCCTATCGAATTTGATCACACCACTTCATTTACGCTATCATTGACTTGGTTGCTTTCTGTTTATTCATGGTGTGTTTTTATCCTAGTGACACCCCGCACTTGCTTATTTGATTTATTTCTCTAATTTGTCCGTTTGGGGACATCATAAAAAGGGGGAGAAAGAATTATCATATTATGGGGGAGTTTGAATTCTGGGGGAGTTTTTGAGATGTTGCTTATGTTTTTATCATATATTGATATCCATGTTATCTCATTTCAAACTCGATATGTCACGTGGTATTTGCTTTGTCTCATGTGTGTAGGTATGAAGATTGCAGATCTATATGTTGCACACCTTGATGAGAAAAGTTTTGAGATTCCTGAAGAATTAAAGAACAAACGATGAAGACTATTCATTTGTACCTTTTCCAGTTTTGGGTTCATGGGAGGGTAGATTTGTATAGGCAATTTCATATTTGATAATTCGGATTTTTTATGTATGTACCGGCATAGACATAGGGGGAGATTTGTAAGGACATTTTTCACATGTCCGAAATGTTTCATTTATTTATGTCGTACGCCGCTACATTTGGCACGTCTCCTCACGATCTCACATGACGGCCTCTATCCGAATTCCGGGAATCAAGCATGCATTATCTCCACTAATGTGTCCCACATCTGCCTCAACGACTTCACGTTCCAAGATTTTAGGGACTTAATCCAAGTGGTACGCAAGGGAAGTCAAAACAGTGAAAAAAGGCACGATAGGAGAGTTCAAGGGCATTTTCGTAATTTCACATCCATTGTTTGGAGGTCTGGTCAACTAGGAAGTTGAAGATCTCACCGCAACGAAGATACTGGAAAAAACGGCACCTCAATCCGAGCTACGGTGAAGGAGTTATGACCTTTTGAAGATAGAGAAAATTCCTTAAAGAATGCAGTTTTTTTTTGTACGCTGGATAGAATTTTAGAGTTTTAAGAACGTGGGACTCTTCATATTTTTTCCTATAAATACCAACTTCGGGGGAGTTGTTTTGCAAGACTTTAGGAGACGAATTTGAGAGTCTAAATACACCTAGTCTTCATATTCTTGAGTCCCAAGACTCATGTTTTGATTCACACATCATTGCCAAACCTTTGTGAAACCTTTAAGCAACCCAAGAACACAACTTTGGTTTGTTCAACCCTTATGGAGGAGACCGTTCTTCTTCTTCATTGTAGCCCTACTGGAAAGGGATAATTCCAGCCGTGACTACAGAATCCGATACCCGAGGGTAATTCTTAGTCAACTTGTATTTTCATTGTAATCCGATTGTGAGCCGTTCTCTTACAAATTATAGTGAAAATAAATGGTTTTGCACCTGAGGGGGATTTTTCCTTAATTGCATGTGTTTGAATGTTCTTGCGTAGATTATCAATTTATTCAATCACATACTGCTGCATGTTTAGGGTTTGTTTGTGTTAAAAGGGTTTTATATATAACTTGATCATTTGAACGCGAGCACACACGTTTCTCAAAGTTTAGGAAGAAAGTGTTGGAAGAAAGTGAAGAAAAAATCATAGAAAAATTACGTAAAAGCCCCTAAGGTATTTCCATCCATAAATATTGTTTATTTTTTTTTATTACTTATTTAAATGATTGAAATAATCATTTTTTTACTGAAATTCCATGTCTTGATGTGTACTTTTGGATAGATTCAAGTTTAAGCAAACTTGAATGTGTAAACCCTTGAGATTGTTTTGTTTAGGAACCTTGTTTATTCAAACTTTCATATATTTTTGTATTCTTACTGGAATTGATTGATTACAATTGGAGATTAACCTGGACTAATATATTTATAACATATCCAAAAATAATGTGAAAATACCAAGAAATGAATCTTTGGTGACAGTTTTAAGTTCGGGTATGAAATCTGCCCAAGGGTGAAAGTATGCATACCATATGTTTGATGTCTTACTTGACATAGAAAATGAACTCTGAAAATTATGAAATTTTAATGTTGTATTGTTCAATATGTTTACTGATGTTGGGTCAAATATCATATAAATTTGTGATGTAAAAAAATTATGAAAATTCCTGGAATTTGAATGAACGATAAAAGAGCCTATAGGGAAGACTTGTTATCTCGTAAAAAATGGGCATATCTTGCTCTATGAGACTTAAAATGAAGTACCGTCTTTTGTATTGGAATAATAATACGATAAGGATTGAATTACCAAGAATAAATGAATATATGTTTCGCCTATGACTTGGATATGACAATTATATTAACATGAATTTGGATGAAACTTCATCTGTGACAAATGATTTGAACAGAATCGTATGATGCTTAGGAATTGAGTTATGTTCAAGTTATTCTTTGAATTGTTAATTTTTTATGATCACACTAATATTGTAAGCATGATAGGAAGGGTAGAAGAGCTGATTGAACAAGTACCGGATAAAGGCAAGGGAAAAAGCTAGTTAAATTGTCAAGGTGAGTGTACTTATGATTGTTTCATATATAGTTATGAAAATGATATGTTGGATTTGAATATAGCTCCAAGACCGGATTTCTTTGAATACTTCGGTATTCAGGATTTGTTTGGATACTAAAATATCCATGATTTTTTTGGGTCTTATGATCTAGGATTGTAATTGGACAAAGATCCAATGATTTGTTGGAACTTATGTTCCAGGATTTGTTATTGCCAATGGGCATAATTATTTGGAACTTATGTTCCAGGATTTGTTATTGCAAATGGGTAGAATTATTTGGAACTTATGATCCAGGATTTGTTATTGCCAATGGGCAGAATTATTTGGAACTTATGTTCCAGGATTTGTTATTGCCAATGAGCAGAATTATTTGGATCTTATTATCCAGGATTTGTTATTGCCAATGGGCAAGATTGTTCGGATTTTATATCCATAGATTCGATATGGAATTGTTATTCCATTGCAGGGGAAAAGTACCTCACTAAGCTTAATGCTTACAGTTTATATTTTAACATTTTTAGGATTATACGTTGCCAGCTAGGATACTATATGACCGGTAACTTTGAGAGTTGCACTGTTGGAGGAGCTGGGGTTTAAATATGAGGATTTTAACCTAGTCACACTGAAGATTTTAATACACTCACATATTATATATATAAATTTAGCATGGATTAAGTTGATCATAGTTAATCACGTTATTGTATGTCTACTTAATTATGACTCTGGTATTGATTTCGGTATGGAATAATAATAATAATAATAATAATAATAATAATAATAATAATAATAATAATAATAATAATAATAATAATAATAATAATAATAATAATAATAATAATAATAATAATAATAATAATAATAATAATAATAATAATAATAGTATGTTCATTGTGCACATTATGTAGAAAAATATTGATAAATGAATTATATTTCCAATGGGCTCAAGATCATGATCTAATTATTAGTATGGAATTTGGTTTGGGGTGTGTCAATTAGTGGTATCATAGCGTGGTTATTAATTATGGACGTGTGTGATGATTAGATGGTAGTTTTGAGTTGATTTTATATTTATGAATTGTTTATGTACTAACCAATAGTTTAGTATCATAAACTGTTTATATTGGTTGTTAAAACTTTGTCGTATTACAGATAATTCCAGATGGAACCTGGGAATGGACAACATAGAGAAGAGGGAATGGCTTCTCGTACAGAGAATACGGAAGTAGAGCAAAGTGTTGCTGGAAGGGCTATAGAGCATGAGTAGCCTACAGAGATGCAAATAATTTCACAGGAAATGATGAGGATGGCAGAGCAACAAGAAAGAAATATGGCGCAAATGGAAGAACAATAGGCTAGTTATCTAGAATCAAAGACTGTGGCCAGGATTGAGAAGGAAGCAAGGAAAGAAATGAAAGATTCTATGCATGCGAAGTTTTTGAAGTTGAATCCTCCAGAATATTCAGGGTCAATTGAACCTACAGAAGCTGAGATGTGGGTCAGAGATCTATAAACTATCTTTGCAGTTATGAAGGTTCCAGATAACCAGAAAGTTAATCTAGCTTTGTTTAAGATGAAAGGAGAGGCGAAATATTGGTGGGAAGCCAGCAACCATTTGGTGCCCATGATGGAAGGTACTGATGTTATTACTTGGGCTGAATTTATTAAAGATTTTTATGTTAAGTATTTCCCTAAAGTTTATAGGAGGGAGAAACTGAGGGAATTTATAAATTTGACCGAAGGTAAAATGTCTGTGAGGGAGTATGAGGTTAAATTTACTGCTTTGTCTAGATTTACTACTAAATATGTGGAGAATGAAGAACATAAATGTAGTAAGTTTCAAGATGAACTGATTTGGCCTATTCAAAATAGAGTGGCCACTTATGAGTTAGAAGATTATGATTCTCTGGTAAACAAATCCACGATAGCAGAAAGACAAATGAACCAAGGGGTGGCGAGTAGAGAGAGTTTTAACAAAAGTATAATCGACGCATCTCACTCTAAGGGAGGTGAGGGTGGAAGTGTTAAGATGGAACCTCATAAATTTCAGAGAGGTGGTGGAGATAGTGGCAGAGATCAGGGGAGATTTGGTAGAGATACCAGGGGTGGGGGATCTTTTGGTTCAGCCAGAAAGGCAGGGAGAGGTGAGTCCCCAATAGGAGGTGTTACATGTTTCTTTTGTAATGAGGAAGGGCATTATAAATCGGAGTGTCTTAAGATTAAGGGATTGGAATGCTACCATTGTCATCAAGTGGGCCATATTAAGAAGAATTGTTCGCAATTGGCAGAGACTCCAGCAGCACATAGTGAAGTAGCAAGCAGAATGTTATCGCCAGGTAGTGCAGTGAAAAGTATGGGCAGAAGATAAGCTAATAGTTCCAGTCCAGGTGGACGAGTTTTTACAATGAAAGAAGCTAAGATTACTCCAGATGTGGTGACAAGTGCACTTTCTGTTACTGATAGGAGTGCTTATGTTCTGATTAGTCCTAGTTCCACACATTCTTTTGTTTCATATTCATTTTCCATATATCTGAATAGACCATGTACTCATTTAGAGGTGGGGTTGGATATTTCCATGCCTATGGGGGATATGATTGTAGTTGAATATGTTTTTCATGATTGTGTTTTGACTGTGGGGGTTAGAGATACAGTTATAGACTTACTTCCATTGGGTATCTCTGATTTTGAAATAATTTTGGGAATGGATTGGTTATCCAAATATCATGAATACATGGATTGTTTCTGTAAGGAAGTTGTTTTTAATATGCTTGGTGAGCCTGAATTTAAATTTGTGGGGGAATGGAAAACTGTTCCCAGTTGCATCATTTCTGCTATTCAGATGAGGAAATTATTAAGTAAGGATTGTGAGGGATTTATTGCATATGTTCTTGACACTGTGAAGGGAGCTTTACAATTAGTTGATGTTCCTATAGTACGAGATTTTCCAGAAGTGTTTCCTAGCGAATTGCCTAGATTACCACCAGAGAGAGAAGTTGAATTTAGTATTGAATTAGCACCAGGAACAACCCCTATTTCTATGGCACCGTATAGAATGTAACATGTTGATTTAAAAGAACTCAAGATTCAGTTACAGGATTTACTTGATAGAGGGTTCATACAGCCAAGTGTATCTCCATGGGGTGCACCAGTTTTATTTATGAAAAAGATATATAGCACTATGTGTTTGTGTATTGACTATAGACAACTGAATAAAGCTACAATTAAAATAAATATCCTTTACCTCGTATAGATGATTTGTTTGATTGGTTACAGGGTGCTAAAGTGTTTTCAAAGATAGACTTACGATCAGGTTATCATCAGTTGAGGGTGAAGGGGAGTGATATTTCTAAAACTCCTTTTCATACTCGGTATGGTCATTTTGAATTTCTGGTGATGCCTTTTGGGGTGACTGATGCTCCAGCTGTGTTTATGGATCTTATGAATCGGGTATTGCATCCTTTTGTTGATTCATTTGTGATAGTTTTTATTGATGATATTCTGATTTATTCACGTGATATGGTTGAACATGAAAAGCATCTCAGAACTATTTTGAATGTGTTAAAAGATAAGAAATTGTATTCTAAGTTTAGCAAATGTGAATTTTGGCTATTAAAAGTTGTATTTTTAGGCCATGTTATTTCTGGAGATGGTATATGTGTTGATCCCAAGAAGGTAGAAGCTATTGTAAAATGGGAGAGGCCCAATAATGTCACTGAGGTGAGAAGTTTTCTAGGTTTAGGTGGGTATTATAGAAGGTTTATTAAGGGATTTTCTTCAATTGCCTTGCCAATGACTAAATTGACCCGAAAAGATATTAAGTTTGAATGGAATTCTGATTGTGAAAATGGTTTTGAAGAATTGAAGAAGAGGTTGGTAACTGCACCTGTTTTTACTATTCCACACGGTGGAGATGGTGTTGTTATTTATACTGATGCTTCACATCAGGGGTTGGGTTTTGTTTTTATGCGGCATGGTAAAGTTATTGCTTATAATTCTAGGTAGTTGCGTACACATGAACGTAATTATCCTACACATGATCTGGAACTTGTTGCTATTGTGTTTGCTTTAAAATTATGGTGTCATTATTTATATGGTGAAGTATGTGAAATTTTTACTGACCATCAGAGTCTTAAGTATTTATTTACTCAGAAGGAGTTGAATTTGAGGCAGAGGCGGTGGATGGAGTTAATTAAAGATTATGATTATACAATTCACTACCATCTGGGGAAGGCGAATGTAGTTGCAGATGCTTTGAGTAGAAAAGCTTCGGGCAGGTTATCTTGTATTCAGTGTGCTAGAGTTTCTCATATTATGGAGTTGAGATTGATGGGAGTGGAATTGCAACTAACAGATGGGGACAGATTCTTTGCTCATGTAAGTGTGAGGCCTTTATTAGCTACTCGTATTCATGATTTGCAAAGTCAGGATCCTTTTCTTGAGAAAAAATGGCAAGATGTTCGAGATGGTAAGTCTGATGATTTTTGTATTATTAATGATGGTAATTTATTGTACAAGCAACGGTTATGTGTGCCTAATGTGAGTGAATTGAAAGAGGAAATTTTAGATGAGGCTCATAATTCCATTTATACTATGCATCCTGGTAGTACTAAAATGGATAGGGATTTGAAGGAGCATAATTGGTGGAATAATATGAAGAAGGAAATATTTGATTTCGTTGCTAGGTGTCTTATATGTCAGCCAGTGAAAGTGGAGCATCAGAAATCTGCTGGTTTGCTTCAACCATTGACAATACCGGAGTGGAAATGGGATCATGTAACGATGGATTTTATGGTTGGGGTTTCTCGATCTCAAAAGGGGTCAGATTCGGTTTGGGTAGTGGTAGACAGGTTAACCAAGTCAGCTCACTTTCTAGCAGTCAAGACTACATATACAGTTTGATAGGTATGCAAGATTGTATGTTAATGTAATTATTCGATTACATGGAGCACTTGTTTCTATTGTTTCAGATAGGGACCCTACTTTTACATCCAGATTTTGGGATAGTTTGCAGTATGCTATGGGTACCAACTTAAATTTTAGTATGGCTTTTCATCCCCAGACAGATGGGCAGTCTGAAAGGACAATACAGATCTTGGAAGATATGATTAGATCTTGTGTGCTTGATTTCAAAGGTAATTGGGATGACTATTTGCCTTTGATAGAATTTGCATATAACAATAGTTTTCAGTCTACTATTGGTATGGCTACATATGAAGCATTGTACGGTAGACGATGTCGTACACCAATATGTTGGGGTGAAGTTGGTGAAAGGAAGATAGAGGGTCCAGAATTGATTGAAGTCACCACTGAAAAAGTGAAGATTATTCAAGATAGAATAAGAACATCTCAAAGAAGACAGAAAAGTTATGCGGTTAAACGATGAAAAGATTTGGAATTCCAGAAAGGGGATTATGTGTTTCTTCGGATATCTCCATGCAAAGGAGTTATGAGGTTTGGAAAGAAAGGGAAATTAAGTACACGCTACATTGGACCTTATGAAATCCTTGAGAACGTCGGGATGGTTGACTACAAGTTAGAGTTACCACCAGAGTTTTCTCGGTTACATGATGTTTTTAATATTTCTATGTTAAGAAAGTATGTAGCGTATCCTTCACATGTGTTAGTGGAACAACCTATTGAGTTATAGGAAGACTTGAGTTATGTGGAAGAACCACTTGCTATCGTGGATAGGAAGGAACAAATATTGAGATCAAAAGTGATCCCACTTATGAAAGTTATGTGGAGAAGGCATTCCAGGGAAGATGCTACATGGGAGAGAGAGGATACCATGAAGATTAATTATCTGTATTTGTTTGATTCGAACAACCAAGGTATGTCAATTTCGGGGACGAAATTTCCTAACATGGGGAGAATTGTGACAACCCGAATATAATTATTATAAATCATGTTTAAATCATGATTGTATTATGTGATATGGATAATATGTTATTAGTATATATATATAATGTTAATTCATTATGTTCTGTTTAATCCTACCTTCATAAAGCTTGAGGTATCGAATTAGTTACAACTGTGAAATTTTAAAGTTTTCGGTAGGAATGTTCCTATTGGAGGCGAGTTTTGACCTTTATGACATAACAATGAACTTGATGTGTAAACTAGATATTTGTAGATATATGAGTTAGATTTATAACAAAATAGATGGTTCATCGAACGGACATCCGAGTGGGAAAATATTGTCTTTTTACGAACATGGGTTAAAGTTGTCATTTAGCCTTAAATGATATTTTGTTTTATATAATGCCACGTGTTATATTTTGATTGAACCAAGGGGGGTGACCTTATGCCTACTTATAACCCTTGAATTAAGCTCTTACTTCATCATATTTCAGCCATGGAAGAGTTTTAACCTAAGGAAAGAGAGTTTTGAAGTTTAGGAAGAAAGTGTTGGGAGAAAGTGAAGAAAAATTCATAGAAAAATTACGTAAAAGCCCCTAAGGTATTTTCATTCATAAATATTGTTTATTTTTTTGTATTACTTATTTAAATGATTGAAATAATCATTTTTTTTACTGAAATTCCATGTCTTGATGTGTACTTATGGATAGATGCAAGTTTAAGCAAACTTGAATGTGTAAACCCTTGAGATTGTTTTGTTTAGGAACCTTGTTTATTCCAACTTTCATATATTTCTCTATTCTTACTGGAATTGATTGATTCCAATTGGAAATTTACCCGTACTAATAAATTTGTGACATATCCGAAAATAATGTGAAAATACCAAGAAATGAGTCTTTGGTGAGAGTTTTAAGTTCGGGTATGAAATCTGCCCCAAGGGTGAAAGTATGCATACCATATGTTTGATGTCTTACTTGACATAGAAAATGAACTCTGAAAATTATGAAATTTTAATCTTGTATTGTTCAATATGTTTACTGATGTTGGGTCAAATATCATATAAATTTATGATGTAAAAAAATTATGAAAATTCCTGGAATTTGAATGAACGATAAAAGAGCCTATAGGGCAGACTTGCTATGTGGTAAAAAAAATGGGCATATCTTGCTCTATGAGACTTGAAATGAAGTACCGTCTTTTGTATTGGAATAATAATATGATAAGGATTGAATTACCAAGAATAAATGAATATATGTTTGGCCTATGACTTGGATATGACAATTATATTAACATGAATTTGGATGAAACTTCATCTGTGACAAATGATTTGAACAGAATCGTATGATGCTTAGGAATTGAGTTATGTTCAAGTTATTCTTTGAATTGTTAATTTTTTATGATGACACTAATATTGTAAGCATGATAGGAAGGGTAGAAGAGCTGATTGAACAAGTACCGGATAAAGGCAAGGGAAAAAGCCAGTTAAACTGTCAAGGTGAGTGTACTTATGATTGTTTCATATATAGTTATGAAAATGATATGTTGGATTTGAATATAGCTCCAAGACCGGATTTGTTTGAATACTTCGGTATTCAGGATTTGTTTGGATATTAAAATATCCAGGATTTGTTTGGGTCTTATGATCTAGGATTATAATTGGACAAAGATCCAATGATTTGTTGGGACTTATGTTCCAGGATTTGTTATTGCCAATGAGCAGAATTATTTGGAACTTATGTTCCAAGATTTGTTATTGCCAATGGGTAGAATTATTTGGAACTTATGATCCATGATTTGTTATTGCCAATGGGCAGAATTATTTGGAACTTATGTTCCAGGATTTGTTATTGCCAATGGGCAAAATTATTTGGATCTTATGATCCAGGATTTGTTATTGCCAATGGGTTGGATTGTTCGGATTTTACATCCACATATTCGATATAGAATTGTTATTCCATTGCAGGGGAAAAGTACCTCACTAAGCTTAATGCTTACGGTTTATATTTTAACATTTTCAGGTTTATACGCTGCCATCTAGGATACTATATGACCGGTAACTTTGAGAGTTGCAGCGTTGGAGGAGCTGGGGTTTAAATATGAGGATTTTAACCTAGTCACACTAAAGATTTTAATACACTCACATATTGTATATATAAATTTAGCATGGATTGATTTAATCATAGTTAATGACGTTATTGTATGTCTGCTTAATTACAACTCTAGTATTGATTTTGGTATGGAATAAGAATAATTGTATGTTCATTGTGCACATTATGTAGAAAAATATTGATAAATGAATTATATTTCCAATGGGCTCAAGATCATGATCTAATTATTATAATGAGAAATTATTAGTATGGAATTTGGTTTTGGCTGTGTCACCGTGAGTGGCACCCACACCACGCACGGGACCAATGTAACTCGTAGGAATTAACGGCGCGATCACGGGACACTAGGTTTGAGAATACAATGATAGTTTGAATATTTGTGGACTTAGGTAAAAAAACATGGCATTAGCATGTGAAAACCAAAAATAAACCCCGAACTGACATGTGAGTGGAACTAACACCTCGCACGGGACCAATGTAACTCGTACGAACTTACAGCGCGATCACGGGACTATCGGTTTGAGATTACGATAATAATTTAAGAACATTAGGACTAAAGAAATACATTAGGTTAGTGGGTGAAACCACAAAACAGCCCCCGATCGGTGGCACTAATAACTCTCAGAGGATCGATGTAACTGTAAGAACTGACTGCATAATCACGGGACTCTTGATTTGAGAATACGACGATAGTTTTCACATTGCTATACTTAGGCATAAAAATATGGCATTAGCGGGTGCTAACCCAAAACAACCCCAAAACGGCCCCGTGAGTGGCACTAACACCTGGCACGGGACCAATGTAACTCGTAAGAACTTACCACGTCATCACGGGACTCCCGATTTGAGAATCCGATGGTAATTGAAGAATATCAAGACTTAAGCAAAACATGGCATTTAGGGGTGAAAACCCGAAACAACCCCCGAACGGCCTTGTCAGTGGCACTAACAACTCACAGAGGACCAATGTAACTCCTAGGCACTGATCGCGCCATCAAGGGACTCCTGGTTTGAGAATACGAGGATAATTTACATATTTTAAGAGTTTGGCTTAAAAATATTGCCTTAGTGGGTGAAAACCCAAACAACCACCGAACGGCCCCGTGACTGGCACTAAAACCATGCATGGGACCAATCTAACTAGTAGGAACTTACCACGCAATCACGGGACTCCAGGTTTGAGAATACGATGATAATTTGCAAATTTCTAGACTTAGGCATAAAAACATGGTGTTAAGGGGTGAAAACCCAAAACAGCCCTCGAACGGCCCCATGAGTGGCACTAACACCTCGTACGAGACCAATGCCACTCGTAGGAACTACCTCTGCAATCATGGGACTCTCGGTATGAAAATCTGATGATAATTTGCATATTTCTAGACTTAAGCTTAAAAATAAGGCGTTAGTGGCTGAAAACCCGAAACAATCCCTGAATGGCTCGGTGAGTGCCACCAACACCTCGCACGGGACCAATGTAACTCATAGGAACTGACCGCGCGATTACGAGACTTTCGGTTTGAGTATACGATGATAATTTAAAAATATCAGGACTTAAGCAAAACATGGCGTTAATGTGTGAAAACTCGAAAGAGCCTCCTAACGGCCTCGTGAGCGGCACCAAAACCTCGCATGGGACCAATATAACTTGTGGGAACTGATCGTGCGATCACAGAACACCCAGTTTGATAATACGATGATAATTCGCATATTTCTAGACTTAGACTTAAAACCATGGTGTTAGGGGTGAAAACTCGAAACAGCCCCTAAACGGCCGCGTGAGTGGTACTAATACCTTGCACGGGACCAATGTAACTCGTTGGAACTTACCGCGCGATCACAGGACTCTCGGTTTGAGAATACGATGATAATTTGAAAATATCAGGACTTAAGCAAAATATGGCGTTAATGGGTGAAAACCCAAAACATTCTCGGAACGGCCCCGTGAGTGGCACCAACACCTTGCACGGGACCAATGTAATTCATAGGAACTAATCGTGTGATCACAGGACTCCCGGTTTGAGAGTATGATGATCATTTTAAAATATCAGGACTTAAGCAAAACATGGCTTTAATGGGTGAAAACTCAAAACATTCCCCGAACGGCCCTGTGAGTTGCACCAATACCTCGCACGGGACCAATGTATCTCGTTAGGAACTGACCGCGTGATCACGGGACTCCCAGTTTGAGAATACAATGATATTTATCATATTTCTAGATTAGTCTTAAAAATATGGCTTGAGCAGGTGAAAAACCGAAACAGCCCCCGAGTAGCCCCATGGATGGCACTAACTCCTCGCACAGGACCAATGTAACTCATTAGGAACTGACTGTGCGATCAAGGTACTCCCGAATTGAGAATACAATGATAATAATGCATATTTCTATACTTAGGCTTGTAAATATGGCGTTAGCGGGTGAAAAACCAAAATAGCCCTTGAACGGCCCTATGAGTGGCAATAACACCTCGCATGGGACCATTGTAACTCATAGGAACTTATCGCGCGATCATGGGACTCTGGTTTAGGAATGCAATGATAATTTAAAAATATCAGGACTCAAGCAAAAAATGGCATTAGTGGGTGTAAACTCGAAACAGCCCCCGAACATCCCGGTTAGTGGAACTAACACTTCGCACGGGACAAATATAACTCATAGGAACTAATTGCGCGATCACGGGACTTTTGGTTTGAGAATACGTCGATAATTTGCATATTTCCAGGCTTAGGCTTAGAATCATGGCGTTAGGGGTGAAAACCCAAAACAGCCACCGAGCGGCCCCGCGATTGGCACCAACACCTTGCACGGGACCAATGTGACTCGTAGTTAATACCGCGCGATCACTGGACTCCCAATTTGATAATATGACGATAATTTAAAAATATCAGGACTTAAGCAAAACATGGTGTTAGTGGTTGAAAACCCAAAACATCCCCTGAACGGCCCCGTGATTGGTACCAACACCTCGCACGGGACCAATGTAACTCGTAGGAACTTACCATGCGATCATGACACTCCTGTTTTGAGAATATGGTAATATTTTAAAAATAACAGGACTTAAGCAAAATATTGCGTTAGTGGGTGAAAACCCAAATAGCCCCGTGAGTGGCACCAATACCTCGCACGGGACAAATGTAACTCGTAGGAGCTGATCGGGCGAGCACGGGACTCCTGATCTGAGAATACGATGATAATTTGCATATTTTTAGACTTAGGCATAAAAGCATGGCATTAGATGGTAAAAACACCAAACAGACCCCCGAACGGCCCCGTGAGTGTCACCAACACCTCGCACGGGACCAATCTAACTCCTAGGAACTTATCGCGCCATCATGGGACTCCCGATTTGAGAATACGATGATAATTTACACATTTCTAGACTTAGGTTTAAAAACATGGTGTTAGTGGGTGAAGACCCTCAACAGCCCCCAAATGACCTTGAGAGTGGCACCATCACCTCATATGGGACCAATGTAACTCATAGGAACTTATCGTGTGATCACGAAACTCCAGATTTTAGAATACGATGCTAATTTAAAGATATTAAAATTTAAGCAAAACATGGAGTTAGTGGGTGAAAACTCGAAACTTCCTCCGCACGGCCCTTTGAGTGGCACTAACACCTCGCACGGGACCAATCTAACTCCTAGAAACTGACCATGCCATCACGGGACGCTCAATTTGAGAATACGATGATAATTTACACATTTCTAGACTGAGGTTTAAAAACATGGCATTAGTTGGCAAAAACCCAGAATAGCCCCCGAGCGGCCCCGTGATTGGCACCAACACATCGCATGGGACCAATCTAACTCGTAGGAACTTACCACGCGATCACGGGACTCCTGATTTGAGAATACGACTTTAAATTGTATATTTTTAGACTTAGTCATAAAAACATGGCGTTGGGGGGAGAAAACCCAAAACAGCCCCCCAAACGGTCACGTGAGTGGCACCAACACTTCGCACGCGACCATTGTAACTCGTAGGAACTTAGTGCGCGATCATGTGACTCCCAGTTTGAGAATACGATGATAATTTGAAAATATTAGGACATAAACAAAACATGGCGTTAATGGGTGAAAACTCGAAACAACCCCCGAACGGCTTGGTGAGTGGCACCATCACCTCGCACGGGACCAATATATCTCGTAGGAAGTGACCACGCGATCACGGGACTCCCAATTTGAGAATACGACGATAATTTCCATATTTCTAGACTTAGTCTTAAAAACATGGCTGTAATACCCCGTATTTTTTAGGCTTTTAAATTTAGGGATTTATTAAATTTAATTAAGATAAATTAATTTAATATTAATCTAGAAATTTGTTTTAATATTTACTCGCGTGACGAGAGTTAGTAATTATTGGATTTTTTTTTTAATATTACTAAATGAGTAAAGTAATATATAAGATTCATTTTATAAAAAATTGTCACGAGTGAATAAAATGGTAATGATGGAAATTTAAGTCGGGAGGCGCCTGTGTTGTGTCAGGACTAAATTCTTACTATTAAAAGTGAATAAATTATAAGTCGCCCATATGGTCATTTCGAGTGCGCCAAAGTGTCCAGAAGGGTCGAGATAGTTAGAAAAATGTACCCGGGGGTTTAGTTTGGGTCTCGGGACATTTTTAGGCCTAACCGGTAACCCGATAGGGCATTTTGGTAATTTCTATTTTTAAGATTTAATTACCTACGAAAATTAGAGAAGTATATCAGGTGTTAGAGGTTGTCTTCTAGGGTTAGAACCTGCATATTTTACAGATTCCATTAGAGAAGGAAGGTGAGGAACTTCCCAAGGCTAGAGCCACCATAGTCGCACCATTTTCACCACAAATACTGTCGGAGAGTAAATCGGAGGAGGGAGAACACAACCACATCATCAAATCTCAAAAACTCATACTCATACTCTCGAGGCAAGTATCTATCTTGCTTATCTTTTACTTAATGTATCACCATGTTAGATTATGATTGTTGAACCTATATTTTATGGAAGAATTTAATGATTTAGAGAACCCAATCACATGTTGTAGAGAAAATAAATATATTCTTGAATCTCAATCATATTTAGAGGATTACCCACGAAATTTGAATAATTTAGAAGTGAGAAATATGGAAAAAGAATTAGAACCATGGAAGTTTAGTGAAAAATTAGGGTTCTTGATAATTGAGACAAATTGTCCCTTTAATACAATCCCATTGATGAATTTGTACATGTTTCACGTAAGGAATCATGCATATATGTATAGACAACTAGTAGTAATGTTATTTGGGAGTTTGGGAATAGATAATGATGTTTTGGAGTAATTTGTAAGATGAAACACGTAGGTTTAAATTGTAGTTTATGGGCAATAACTGCTTGATCGATCGATCGATCCCTCCTAGAAAACTGTATATTTTTCCCCTTTTTGTTTAATCCGGTTAAAATATATAAGAACCCTTGATTATTATTTATGTAGTAAAATGGGTTATGAAGAGGACCAGTAGGGTCGACGTAAACTCCGTTGAGTGAGATGTATTATGGATTGAAATTGTGGGTTAACGGGAAGTTTCGTCACATATTAAAAATTGTACGTATGTTCGCTAAATGATTTAAAGACTCGTGAAAGACTTAAACTAGAAAGTTGGAGAGGGTATACCTACTGAGATTATATTTAGAAAGAGAGAGTACTTTGAGATATGAGAAGTAAGTATGAAACAATTATAATTAAGAATAAAAGCGACAAATCCTTTATGTGAGGTAATTGGGTAAAAGTTGTACAATGTGAGGTTAATATTTGTTATCGTTGGGTCGTGTGCGAACCTAATTGGAAAATGAGAATATTGATATATATCACTGAATGCATGTGTATACATATTTATATTATTCTTGTGTATAATCATACCCGCGCTACTTGTTATCACAGAGGTTGTCACACCGGGACAGTCTTATCTCGATGGGACCTTTATGGGGGATATTGACTTGTACCCTAGAACATAGGATTCCTTGGTTCAGGCTATCTGATTAATAGTCAGATGGTCATAAGAGATGTGAGGGTATGTGTTGACCTCTTAGTGACTTGGAACTATGATTCGCCTCCATTTCTATGTGTTTTGTGTTAATACAGTTCAAGAGTGATTCCGAACTAGTATTTCCCTTAGTACGAGTGATATGGGGACTTGATAGTAGACTATGCCAACACCATAGATTATATGTGGGGTGCCATTTGTATATATATTATATGTGAGACTAATATATATACGTATATTTACATGGGAACTTTCTACTGTGCGTATAAGTAGTTAACTGATGAATAAATGTTTCAACTTTCTTATAAGTGTTCAGGAACTTTATAACGGTAATGAGTTGTTCTAAATAACGAAAGAAATCTTAAAGATAATGATTTCCTAAAGCAAATATCATAACCTTGTTTTTCACATGATAAAACCTTATGAACAATAAGTTAGAGAAACTTAGGAGAATTATTAGTACGGTAGGCGTGTACACTAGATGAGAGGTGAGAATTCTCAAAAGAGAGTCGCATACTAACATAAGTGTTGCATTAGCTGGTAAGCACTTTAAATACTTGTTAAACTACTTTTAAATTGTTTTACACTCGGTCTCTAAACCATTACCTTTATTTTTCTTTCTCTTGTCTATATATGTATATGTATATGTATTATAGGTGCCCAACCACAGGGGCATCATGCATAGGTTCTTTGGATTGGACGCGCTGCAGCTGATGTAGGAGTTGCAGGCCGTTGCTTTAGACGACCTCTTCATTGATTTTATTCTTGTTTTAGTTCCGCTCGGTTAGGTCATGTGTTTCCCGTTTCCCTATTCAGTTTGGATTTGTCAGAGATTTAGGTTTGTTTATATTTCTAGTATTCAGTACTCCTTAGGAGTTAACTTTTGTCAAGATGGTTTCATGTATGGTTATTTGACTTGGTTTGGTTAATCTAGATGGATTAATTCTTTTGTGTTGATTGCTATCCGTAGCACTTATGTGACTCTTAAATTGTTTATTATTTAAAAAGGTTTTCAAGTTGAAATTTAAAAATGGATATAAGAATTTAAATTGTTTCGACACTTAGCTTAATTATTTAGGATATTTAAATTGGAAATTTTATTTTGCGACAGTGATGCTAAGAATGAACCAACCGTTCACCTTGATTTTTATTTAATAAAGGATTGATCACCCGGTATTTAATTAAGCGGGGTGTCACAGGTGGTATCAGATCATCAAGTTCTAGTTTCCTTTAGGATCTATGCGGCTTATTATGCTTTCAGCGTTGCTTTGTTTGATATAGAGCCCTATGTTTAGGATTGTTGATTTCTATGGTGAGATTCCATTCTCCTGCTATAACGTATGTATATTAGTGAATTCTAATTGTGTTCGGATGTGTGCGTGTGCCGAGCGATAAAGGATGTCAGCCGAGGGCCGTTAGGCGAACAGCAGGAGGCATGGCTTAATTGAGGTTGTAAAGTATATTCGAGGATGACGCCCATAGTCAAGGTCACCCCCATTATGGCACGAGAGGCTAGGACTGTAAAGGCGACTAGGGCACAACCCATGATTTCCAAATGTTGTTATAGTCGAAAGAGGTGTGAGAGTAGACCCACCCTACGTGTTACAAAAAACTGTAGTGGACTGTGAGTGAGATTTCTAGGAATGCGAAAATTGTGTGTGCTAGCCAAAGGAGGTCAAGTACCCAAAGGTTTGGACATAGAAAGGAGTGTGGTTAACTGAAAGTGAAAATTTGGAGAAATTTTTTTCTTTGCTTTCCGAAACAAAGTTATCATGGTGGGAGTCAACCACCACTTTTAGAAATGGAATACTATACCTATAGGAGAATCTTAGGTACAGTTGGACCGCATGTTCCTTCATCAGATGTTCAGGATAAGAGGTGAACATTGTTCTGAACTCATCATAAGAGGACCTAACACATGTCCATTTATGAATATAAATCGAAACCGTTAACAAATCTTGCATCGGAGGATGTAGATACAAATGGAGGAGAGGACTCCAAGTGGGAGATTGACCCATAATAATAGTTAATAACACGTAAAAACGGAATCATGTTGGATGGTCGATTCAAAGGTTGACAATGTCGTGCCTTGTCAATGGAAATGATAATGCTTCTTTATGTGGGAAGTTAAAAGAATCGGAAATTTTAGTCAAGAATAAGACTGGACACAACAGTGATAGCGTAAAACCACAAGGGGGTGTGGATACACATCAGGGGACCCATTTAACGGATTCAGATAGCTAAATTCTTACCAAGTAATGGCGAATTCAGTTAGGACTATTGTAGCCATTAGCATGTTCTTTAAGGCCAAAAAGGTTAAGGGAACAACGGGGGTAGCCATCAAGAATTGAGACTACCAAAGTTCGAGGAAAGGACATTGCTAATATGGTTAGCATGTCAGGTGATAAGTGGATTATGTGTTGAGGGATTTTGTGGAGAGTAAAATCACACACTCTAGAATTTTTCTCGAAGCGAGTATAGGGGACAAGACTATGGTTCCTAGTAAAGGACAACGATTAAAGTAGCTTTGTTTTGGTTTGGATAGGCGTGTTACATTCGAAGACCATTTGTGACATTAAGGAGATTGGCAAGGTAGAAGTACGAGTATCATCCTCAAAGGATGAGGCGTGCTTTATGTGACACGATCCAGTCACTATATTTTGTTCAATGCTAGATTAGCATGTGAGACGAGTTCAATGCGTATAATTATAAACCTTATTATTATGTGGATATTTTTCCCTAGTGTCACGGGATTATCTTTAGTGCTATCCGCGGAGGATGAATGGGTATATTATAGTGTTATACACTTTATTCAGGATACTCGTTTTAGTGATGTGATATACGAGTATGATATTGTCTTGGCTACAACTTTATAGTAATGGTTAGTACGATAGTAGGTAGTTATTGCAAGGCTATCGAATTTGTTGCATTAGTGCAGCATGTTTCGTTCTGGTGAGGCCTCACCAGCGAAAAGGTCAGACTCACACTTATATTATCTATTTTAGAGACTTCGGAGGGGATAGTGGGCTCGAGATATTCGATCCTGGTCTGTGTAGGGACTTTATTGTTATGATTCAGTATGTATCGGGTTTACTGTTGAGAGAAAAGATTTAACTCATTATTGTGTTTAGCACTCAGGACTTGGTGATAGGAAGAGCGCATTGATATATCTATCCTTTAAAGATGTGAGAGTTAAAAGTTATACCCATATGTTTGGGGGACAGGATTTTGAGAACCCCAATTATATGTATTTTAGGTTTATGGAATGGGATTACCATCAATACTGAACGATTGTACAATTGGAGAAATGTTCTTTGTTAAGTGTAATTATGGGAGGAGATGTAACTTTTCTGTCAAGAGACGGAATAAATGGCTACATGTTATGTACGGAGGGCCTAACGAATTTCGATAACCGACAATGCTAGGTAGTAGTGTATCGGGGGGTTCCTTATTTGAATTTCACTTTGCGAGACATCCCACGCATGAAACTTAGCGTAAGGTTGGAAGTATGAAGATGTTTGATCACTAGCCTATGAATTTGGTACCTCGGTCGTAGTAGGAGCAGGTAATTGTATCTGTAAATTAGAAGTTGAATTATGAATTAAGGCCAGTGAAGCCGGTTGCGTGGTAAGAAAGCATTGAAAGTTTTATCTTATCAACACTAGTTGAGAAGTGGAACGATGATAAGGAGGATTTAAAAATTTCAATTTCTAGGGTAATTGAGAATACCCAAGTGTTGTAACCTCATTCGGAGCACAAGGGAAATAAAGAGTTGGGATGATTTTTAGCGTGGATTATCTGGGAAGAATTTTTAATACAAGAGAGAATACTTGTATTTATTTTGATGTATAGAGCATTGGTGATTTATTTTAGTTATTGTATTTATTCTAGAGAATAGTTGTACTTATCTGAAGAGATTTGAGATTAGTGGTTCATCTTTTATTATTGTGGGATTTATATGCTCTATACCTTGTATCTTGTTGTATTTCGGCAATTTTATCGATGAGTAGCGCACCGTTCGCTCTCCCCGAGTGGGCGGGGTATAACAGAATGTGTGCATCCTGGTTAGCTAATGTTAAAATTGTCTGAGTTATAGGTACATGGGAATACGTGTGGAATATATATTTATAGGACTAGCATAATGAGGTGGAAGTGGTAGAGTGAATTAAGTGTCGCATAAAGAAAGATAATCCATATATACGTGTGCGATTAGAGTAGCACACCCGAACTTGGTTGGAAGGCTGTGGGAAGCTATTTAAAAGGGGTATTCCTTGAGAAGGGTAGAATTTAATTATTATGGAGAACACTCGGAGCGGATTTGTAATTAGCAAAATGTGATAGAGACTTGCACATACAAATATTGATGAGGTTAGTATGGTATAAAAGGTCCAGAAGTGCACATCGTGGAGAAAAGTGCACGGGTCATAACTTTCGGTATACGTCAAGGAAAGAAGGGGAGTATTAAGTGTCACTTAATGTGAGACATTTGAAGTAAAAGTCGATGTTTAGCGGGACATAGTGAGTAGTCTCTGCATGCACCACTTATAGATAGAGATCGGTTGGAATAAGAGGATCAACCAAAGAATTTTGTGGCTATCGACAAATCTTGTAATGGAAGAGGCCGATAAAGTCCGTAAAGTTTCTTGGACGGGTTACCATCCTCAAGGCAAGATCAAGGGTTCATCCAAACATGTGGAACAAGTCTCCCAATAAGGAAGTGATTGATATTCCTTTGGGGTGATTTACAATATTAACTAGTGTGCCCCAGTCTTCCTTTGAAAGAAAGGATCGCGCCAGATGAGATTTTTGAATCCCACCTTTAATATGGGATTTCAGGAAATAGAGGGGATAACGTTTCATTTTGAGTAGGATGTATCAACCACAGCCGGGGAGTAGGCGCACGATGAGTAACGATTAGTGGAGCCGCGTCAAGGTAATTTTGGAATCTTGGTGATCATTTAATTTCCACAACGGATATAGCTAGCAAGTGAAGTATAGTATGGTACAGTTCCATGGAAGCACTCGTACACGTTTTTCATGAAGGAGGTTCTTATTGAGGTTTAGGTGTGGAAAAACCTTAACAACTCTCCCTCTGTATGTTTAGAGGTGAGCAGATAATCAGAATTTTGGATTGGTTGAGTTAGACTCTGATGACTATAGTGGAATTACCACGACTGTTTTAGGCGAACAAAAGTGTTCAAATTTTCGTATTGTTTCTTTCAGAATGGGAGTTTTATGTTTAGATAAACACGAGTAGTTATAATGTAGTGAGGGGCGGACTCCCAATGATATTGAAATAGTGGGAGTCAATGACATGTAAGCTCGTCTTATGCGAATGTTGTCGGATATGAGCATAATGTGAAGTGTCGTTAAGGAGAGTGTTAAACAAGCATAATGTGAATTCCCAATGTTATCACTTAAATAGATAGCTTTACTTGAACTCGGATTCTCAATTATTAGCATTACCGTTTACTGGAGGTTATCCCATTATTTATCTTCTCAAGGAGTTACTATAATTTATTCTCATAATTAAACATAACAAATTCCTTTTCATTTAACCGTATATTATTCACATCATAAATATACAATATAAGCACCCCGAGGCTAAGCTGCGGTGCACACATACTCTGCTATCCATCCCGGTACATCACGTACACAAGGATTAAAAATTCCAAATCTCTCAGGAATTGTTAGAATAAGCACAATACACAAAAATGGAGGCGAACATAATTCAACATATCCATGGGTCACGTACATACCTACGCTCCATAGTCAGCTGACTTAATAACTCAAAATTAAGTCATTCCCTTGAACTATGTCCTCTAGGTACCAAACTAAATCCGCACACACAAGGATTAGATGGCCCTAAGCGAACGTAAACCTCCCGTGATAGCAAGTATGGTAGGTATGTCATACACAAAAATCATATACTAAGCATTCACACATCTTAGATATCTCAATGTTAATAAAGGTACATTCTACATCCTTATACCATTATGCCAATTTTATACATTTTAAATCTTCCGATAATATAAAATTTAGACTGTCGACACATCTCACGTCATAGTTTCTTGTACTTAAAACCTATCTCAAAGGGATTATTAAGTTTCCTATTTTTCCCACATATAACATCATTATCCTTAAGGTCCTTACTTCTGCCTCAAACCTCATTTCATCAATTTAATCAAATTTACTCTTTTAACCCTAATATTATCTCACTCATCGATTTTCATTAGCTTTTAGAATAATTCCTCAAATTGAATTCTAATTAAGGTCCAAACTTTATAACCATACCTACTGGTCTTCCTTAAGTCTAAGGATATTCATAAAGTCTCCAATAATATTTTCCAAGGGTTACATCATTAAAATTTAACTAGGGGAAATTTTACTCATTCTGGGAAGGTCGATCGATCGACCTTGAGCCTCGATCGATCGATGGTGGTCGATCGATCGACTAATGAATGTCGATCGATCGATCGCACTAGGTAGGCTACGGACTGCTTCGTTTTGCAGTCCTCAACTAGTCCCAAAACACCATTATAATGCATGAAACTTTAATGTAACGTTATAATATCATCATACAACCATCCTACGGCATTGTTAACGTTCTAAAACCAATAATTCATCAACCAAGGGCTTTATTTGGATCAAAACTTCATCAAGAACTCTAGTTTTCTATTTCTTTCAAGAACATCAATAAATCTCTTCTTAAATCCGTTTTTAGATCATCACGGGTTATATCTTGAATTCATAATTCGTCTAGAGTATGTCTGCATGCAATTCCTAGCATATTTCATAGTTTTAATCATCAAATTCATGGGTCTATATCAATCTTCCAAAACAAAATTTGATAATTTCCTAAACATGGAAGAACACATTCATGAAATTAATTGTAACTAAATCACTTGTCTTATGTTCCATTTTTGTTGTTGGTTGAAGATGATTGAATTCTCCTCTCTCTCTGCAGAATTCTCCTCTCTCTCTCTCTCTCTCCAAGTTCTTCTCACAAGATGACAATGGAGGTTTGCCTAGGGAACTTCTTTTCTATTTCTTCCAATAACTCCCGTAGCCCATTAAGTCATTTAGTGTAGTTAGTGGGTTTAGTGGATAAAGAATAAGTCAGATTTTATTTCTAATTTTCGTGGGTTTTAATTCCCAAATTTATGAAATTACCAAAATGCCCTTTTAAGTTACCGGTATAGCCCAATAATGCCCCGGGACCCAAACTTAACCCCCCACTAGTGTTTTCTGACTATTCGACCCTTCCGGACACGTTGGCGCACTCAAAATGACCATACGGTTAAGAAATAAAATTCACTTTTTACTTAAATTAAATATTTTCTTGACGCGACTGTCACGCGCGTCCCAATAAAATTTCCCAAATTGTCGTATTTCTATCTCACGACTAATTCAATATTTCCAATATTCATATATTGCCATATATACACATTATAATCAAATACCAACTCACATCTCGTTAGTATTTTATCCGGATTAATTCTCAATTAATTCACATTTAATTTAATTAATCCCATAAATAAATATCGATAAAAATGCGGGGTATTACATACTTCCCCCCTGAATTTCGTCCCGAAATTCGGAACTAAAAAGTACCTGGTAAAAATAACTCTGGGTAACGTTCGCGCATCTCATCCTCGCGCTCCCATGTGGACTCCTCGACATTATGATGTCGCCACTGAACACGCACTAACGGAACTATCTTTGATCGCAGTTTCCGCTCACTTCGGTCCAAAATAGCAATCGGCCCCTCCTCGTAGGAGCTATCGGGCTGGAGATCGATGTCCTCCAAAGCAATGTGGGAATGAGCCAAATCATCTCTAAGATATTTCCTTAGCGAGGAAATATGAAACACGTCATAAATCCTGTGCAAATTCTCCGGTAACCCAAGTCTATACGCAACAGACCCAATCCGCTCGATGATAGGAAATGGTCCCACATATCTCGGTACCAACTTCCCCTTCTTCCCAAATCGCTTAATCCCCTTCATAGGAGATACTCTGAGTAAAACTTGGTCCCCCACTTAGAACTCACTGAAGAACCTCTTCGCATCAGCGTAGCTCTTCTGCCAATCCTGAGCTACCCAAATGCGACTCCGTATCAATTCTATCCTTGCCGAAGTATCCTGAATCACTTTCAGCCCAAGTAGTTTGTTGTCCCTCACCTCCAACCAACATGCTGGGGAACGACAAGGTCTACCGTACAACGCCTCAAATGGAGCCATGCCAATGGTGAACTGGTAGGAGTTGTTGTAAGCAAACTCCACCAGTGGAAGATACTGCTCCCATCCACCATCGAAATCAATGATGCACATATGCAACATGTCCTCCAACATCTGGTTTATACGCTCGGTTTGCCCATCGATCTGCGGATGATAAGCCGTACTTAATCGTAATTCCGTGCCCATGGCCTCCTGAAAACTCTCCCAAAACCGTGAAACAAATATCTTGTCTCTGTCAGACACGATATTCAAGGGCACATCGTGAAGTCTCACTATTTCTGCAATAAAAAGCTGGGCATACTGTCTCGTAGTGTAGTCTGTCCTTACGAGTAGAAAATGAGCAACTTTGGTCAACTTGTCCATAATTACCCAAATGGAGTCGTGAACTCTCTGTGACGTAGGCAACCCCGTGATAAAGTCCAAAGAGATGCTCTCCCACATCCACATCGGGACCTCTAATGGATGTAGAAGTCCTGCCGATCTCTGATGATTCACTTTTACCAGGTGATAAGTGGCGTATTTAGAAACAAACACGGCAATATCTCTCTTCATCCCGCTCCACCAATACTAACGTCTCATGTCTTGGTACATCTTGTCCCCACTGGGATGTACCGTGAACCGTGATTCGTGCGACTCTGCCGTCACCTCATGTCGTAGTTCCTCCCCTTCCGGAACTACTAGTCTTCCATTGAAGCATAATCCCCCGTCTGAGCTAAGGGTAGGACTCGGCTCCCTGTGCTAGTAATCGAACTATCTGCTCCTGACAGAACGAGTCATTTGCCTGTGCTTTCACCACTCTCGTGATAATCTGCGGTGTAACAGTCATCACAGACATGAACGATCGGGCCACTGCATCCTGGTGTCCTAAGTCTTTCCACTTTGCCTTCCACACCCCTTCCACCTCATCTACTGGCCTACGGCTCAACGCGTCTGCTACCAGATTAGCCTTCCCCGGGTGATATTGGATATCAAACTGATAGTCCTTCACAAACACAAGCCACCTCCGTTGTCGCATATTCAGCTCCTTCTGCGTGAACAGGTACTGTAGGGACTTGTGGTCCGTGAACAATCAACACTTCTCCCCCAAAAGATAATGTCTCCAAATCCGAAGGGCAAATACCACTGCCGCTAACTCCAAATCATGAGTGGGGTAATTATTCTCGTGAGGCTTAAGCTTACGGGAAGCATAATCTATGGCCTGACTCTCCTACTGCAATACACCTTCAAGTCCTTGTAAGGACGCATCGGTGTAAACTAGATACTCAACTCCCGGTCTCGGCAATGATAACACGGGTGCTAAGGTCAATTTGTCCTTCAACTCATCGAATGCCAACTGACAGGCATCACTCCAAATGAACGGCACACTTTTACTAGTCAGATGTGTCATGGGACCCGCTATCTTGGAGAAACCCCGAATAAACCTCCTGTAGTATCTTGCTAAGCCCAAGAAACTACGGATCTCAGTCAGTGTTGTGGGTTGTCCCCACTCCCTCACCGCGGATACCTTCCTCGGATCAACAGATATCCCCCGGTCGGAAATAATATGCCCCAAAAACTAAACCTCCTTCAGCTAAAACCCGCACTTCTCATACTTTGCATACAGCTTATTCTGACGTAGTGTCTACAAAACCTACCTCAAATGCTCGGTGTGCTCCTCCTTTGTCTGGGAGTAAACCAGAATATCATCAATGAAGACAATGACGAACTGATCTTGAAACTCTCTGAACACCCTATTCATCAAGTCCATAAACACGACTGGAGCATTGGTCAAACCAAAAGGCATAACCCGAAACTCGTAGGAACCATATCTCATTAAGAAAGCAGTCTTCGAGACGTCCTCTTCCCTGATACACAACTAATGGTAACCAGATCGCAAATTAATCTTTGAGAAGAAAGAAGCTCCTCTCAACTGGTCGAATAAGTCATCGATTCGGGGCAATGGATACTTATTCTGTATCGTGACCTTATTCAACTCTCGGTAATCCACACACAATCTCAACGATCCATCCCTCTTCTTTACGAACAACACATGGGCACCCCACGGCGAAGTACTCCTCCGGATAAACCCCTGACCCAACAACTGCTCAATCTGATCCCGTAACTCTCTCATCTCAGCTGGAGCCATACGGTAAGGTGCGCGGGAAATAGGCCGAGTGCCCGGCATCAAATCGATCATGAAATTTATCTCTCTACTCGAAGGTAATCCAAGTATATCCTGAAATACGTCGGCAAACACTCGAACAACCGGAATCGAAATAAGTGGTATCACCACTTCCTTAGAGGTCTCCTCCTCTATATAGTACAAATGAGTGGACGATCCTCCCTCAGGACGAGGCATCGCCACCAAAAACATCTCCTGCCCGGGAATGGCAAAGATAATACTCCTACTAAAACAGTCAATCATGGATCGGTACGCAACTAGCCAATCCATACCAATAATGGCATCATACTCAGTCATCTCTAACACTAACATATCAGCGGGTAAAGTAAACCTCCCGATCTCTATACCCACACCTCTACACATAAGCGAAATCATGGAACCCCTACTCAACGGTGAGTATACACAAGTAGCGGTGCTCTCTGCGGTGTCTAACAACCCAATGGTGCGTGCAAATCTCATAGCAATGAAACAGTGTGTTGCCCCCGTGTCAAATAAAATGCGCCCCAGAGTCCCCTCAATAGAGAACATACCCTCAATGGCTGGTGGATCCTGTGGGGCTGCGACCTGCTGGAGCTGATACACTCTCCCATACTGAAGCTATCCCTGCTGAACTGGGACTGCTGGAATGGGTGGTAATGCAGCCATCTGTGGTGCTGGGAGGGCGACGGGAAACATAGGCCTCTGCGGCTCCTGTCGAGCACCCTGTTGCTGCTGCTGTGGGGCCCTGCCCTTATCAGGAGAATCCTGACATTTGTGGCCAATCTTACCACAAATGAAACACTTCCCTTGGAAGTTTCCCCTTCTCTGTCCCTGCTGCCCTCGGCCCTGGTGGCCGTTACCATTCCTCCCCTGGCCCTGCTGGCCCGACTGAAACTGCTGTTGACCATTCTGACCCTGCTGGCCCTGATGGTTTTTCGGACCCTGATGGCCCTGCCTAAAACCTCGCACGGGACCTATCTAACTCATAAGAACCTATCGCGCAATAATGGGACTCCTAATTTGAGATTACGATGATTATTTAAAAATATCATTACTTACACAAAACGTGGCGTTAGTGGGTGAAAACCCAAAACGGCCCTCAAACGTCCCCGTGAGTGGCACCAACACCTCGCACAGGACCAATCTAACTCGTAAGAACTTATCGCGCAATCACGAGACTCCCGATTTGAGAATACGGCGATAATTTGCATATTTCTAAACATAGGCATAAAAACATGGCGTTAGGTGGTGAAAACCCAAAATAGCCCCCAAACGGCCCCATGAGTGGCACCAACACCTCTGACGGGACCAATGTAACTTGTAGGCACTTACCGCACGATCACGAGACTCCTGGTTTGAGAATTTGATGACAATTTAAAAATATCAAGACTTAAGTAAAACATGACGTTAGCGGGTGAAAAGTCTAAACAGCCCCCGAACGGTCCGGTGAGCGGTACCAACACCTCGTACGGGACAAATGTAGGAACTGACCGCGCGATCACGGGACTCTTAATTTGAGAATACGATAATAATTGGCATATTTTTAGACTTAGGCATAAAAACATGGCATTAGGGGGTGAAAACCCAAAACATCCCCCGAATGGCCCCGTGGGTGGCACCAAAACCTCGCATGAGACCAATGCAACTCGTAGGAACTGACCGTGCGATCACGGGACTCCAGGTATGAGAATATGATGATAATTTAAAAATATTTGGACTTAAGAAAAACATGATGTTAGTGGGTAAAAACACGAAACATCCCCCCAACGGCCCCGTGAGTGGCACCAACACCTTGCACGGGACTAATGTAACTCGTAGAAACTGACCGCGTGATCACGGGACTCCCGATTTGAGCATACAATGATAATTTGCATATTTCTAGACTTAGGCTTAAAAACATGGTGTTTTCGGGTGAAAACCCGAAACAATTCGCGAACGGCACCGTGAGTGGCACCAACACCTCGCACGGGACCAATGTAACTCGTAGGAACTGACTGTGTGATTATGGGACTCACGGTTTGAGAATACGATGATAATAAAGGATATTTGTAGATTTAGGGTTAAAAACATGGCGTTAGCCGGTGAAAACCCAAAACAGCCCCCGAACGGCCCGGTGACTGGCACTAACACCTGGTACGAAACCAATGTAACTCATAGGAACTAACCTCTCCATCTTGGGACTCCCCGTTTGAGAAAATAATAATAATTTACATATTTCTACACTTAGGTTTTAAAACATGGCGTTAGTGGGTGAAAACCCGAAACAGCCCCCAAACGGCCCCGTGAGTGCACCAACACCTCGCACGGGACCAATCAAACACGTAGGAACTTATGACCCGATCACGAGACTCCCGATTTAGTAATACAATGATAATTTGAATATTTCTTGACTTAGGGACAAATACATGGCGTTGGGGGGTGAAAACCTAAAACAGCCCCCAAACGGCTTGTGAGTGGCACCAACACCTCGTACGGGACCATTGTAACTCGTAAGAACTTACCACGTGATTATAGGATTCCCAGTTTGTGAATACGATGATAATATAAAAATATCAGGACTTAAGCAAAACATGGTATTAGTGGGTGAAAACCCGAAATAGCCCCCGAAGAACCCTGTGAGTGGCACCAACACGTCGCACGAGACCAATGTAACTCGTAGGAACTGAATGCGGCTCCTAATTTCAGAATACGACCATAATTTGCATATTTTTAGACTTAGTCTTAAAAACATGACCTTAGCGGGTGAAAACTCGAAACAGCCCCCAAACGGCCCCGTGAGTGGCTTCAACACCTCGAACGGGGCCAATATAGCATGTAGGAACTTACCGCGGGACTCCCGATTTGAGAATACGATGATAATAGTGCATATTTCTAGACTTCGCCTTAAAATATGGCGTTAGCGGGTGAAAACCCAAAACAACACCTTAACAGCCCCGTGGGTGGCACGAATACCTCGCACGAAACCAATGTAACATGTAGGAACTTATCGAGTGATCACGGGGCACCTGGTTTGAGAATACGATGATAATTTAAAAATATTAGGACTTAAGTAAAACATGGAGTTAGTGGGTGAAAATCCAAAACAACCCTCGAACGGCCCCGTGAGTGGCACCGAATCCTCGCATAAGACCAATGCAACTCGTTGGAACTGACAGCGCCATCACGAGACTCATGATTTGAGAATACGATGATAATTCGCATAATTCTAGACTTAGGGATGAAACAACCCCGGAACGGCCCCGTTAGTGGCACCAACACCCCACATGGGACAAATCTAACTCGTAGGAACTAATAGCATAATCACGGGGCTCCCGATTTGAGGATACGACAATAATTGGCATATTTCTCGACTTAGGCATAAAAACATGGCGTTAGGGGGTGAAACTCGAAAAAGCCCCCGAACGGCCCCGTGAGTGGAACCAATACCTCGCACGGGGCCAATGTAACTTGTAGAAACTTACCACGCGATCACGAGACTCCCAATTTCAAAATACGACGATAATTTAAAAATATCATGTCTTAAACAAAATAAGGCGTCAGTGGGAGAAAACCCAAAATAGCCCCCAAAAGACCCCGTGAGTGGCACCAACGCCTTGCACGGGACCAATGTAACTAATAAGAACAGACCGTTCGATCACGGGAATGCCGGTTTGAGAATACGATGATAATTTGAATATTTAGACTTAGGCATAAAAATAATGCGTTAGCGGGTGAAAATTCAAAATCGCCCATGAACGGCCCCGTGAATGGCACCGACACCTTGCACGGGACCAATGTAACTCGTAGGGACTGTCTACGCAATCACGAGACCCCCAGTTTTATAGTACGATGATAATTTCCATATTTCTACACTTAGGCATAAATACATAGCGTTAGCAGGTGAAAACCCAAAACAGTTCCCGAACAGCCCCGTGAGTGGCACCAACACCTCGCACGGAACCAATGTAACTCGTAGGAACTTACCTCATGATCACAAGACTCCTAATTCAAGAATACCAAAATAATTTAAAAATATCCGGACTTGAGCAAAACATGGCGTTAGCGGGTGAAAATCTGAAATAGCCCCCGAACGGCCCTGTGAGTGGCACCAACACCTCGCACGGGACCAATCTAACTAGTAGGAACTTACCGCACTGTAATGGGACTCGCGGTTTGAGATTATGATGATAATTTAAAAGTATCAGGACTTAAGCAAAACATGACGTTAGTGGTGGGAAAACCTTAAATAGCACCCGAACGGCCCTGTGAGTGGCACCAACACCTCGCATGGGACCAATCTAACTCATAAGAACTTATCGCGCAATCACGGGACTCTCGGTTAGAGAATATGAAGATAATTTGCATATTTCTAAACATAGGAATAAAAACATGGCGTTAGGGGGTGAAAACCCAAAATAGCCCCCGAACGACACCATAAGTGTCACCAACACCTCGTACGGGACCAATGTAAGTCCTTGGAACTTATCGAGCTATCACGGGACTCCCGATTTGAGAATAGGACATTAATTTGCATATTTCTAGACTTAGGCATAAAAACATGGTGTTAGGGGGGGAAAACATAAAACAGTCCTCGAACTGCCCGGTGAGTGGCACCAACACCTCGCACGGGACTAATGTAACTCGTAGGAACTGACCGCATGATCACGAGACTCCAAGTTTGAGAATATGATGATAATTTGCATGTTTCTAGGCTGAGGCATAAAAATGTTTCATTAGGCAGTGAAAACCCAAAGTATTCCCCGAACGCTCCCGTCAGTGGCACCAACACCTCGCATGGGACCAATGCAACTCTTAGGAACTGACCGTGCGATCACGGGACTCCCGGTATGAGAATATGATGATAATTTAAAAATATCAGGTCTTAAGCAAAACATGGAGTTAGTGGGTGAAAACTCGAATCATCCCCCGAACGGCCTCATAAATGGTACCAACACCTCGCACGGGACTAATATAACTCATAGAAACTGACCGCGCGATCACGGGATTCCCGGTTTGAGAATTTGATCATAATTTGCATATTTCTAGACTTAGGCATAAAATCACGGCTTTGGGGGGTGAAAACCTAAAACATCCCCCGAACGGCCCTGTGAGTGGCACCAACATCTCTCACGGGACCATTGTAACTCGTAGGAACTTACTGCACGATCATAGGGCTCCCTGTTTATGAATAGGATGATAATTTAAAAATATCAAGACTTAAGTAAAACATGGCTTTAGGGGGTGAAAACTCGAAATAGCCCCTGAACGGCCCGATGAGTGGCACCAACACTTTGTACGGGACCAATATAACTCGTAGGAACTGACCGCGTGATCACGGGACTCCTGGTTTTAGAATACAATGATAAGTTTCATATTTCTTGACTTAGGCTTAATAACATGGCGTTAGGTGGTGAAAACCGAAAATAGCCCACGAACGACCCCGTGAATAGTACCAACACCTCGCACGGGACCAATGTAACTCGTATAAACTGATCGTGCAATCATGGGACTCCCTACTTGAGAATATGGTGATAATTTAAAAATATCAGGATTAAGAAAATCATGGCGTTAGTGAGTGAAAACTCAAAAAATCCCCCGTTTGATCCCATAAGTGGCACTAACAGCTTGCACAGCACCAATGTAACTCATAGAAATAAACCAGACGATCATAGGACTCCCAGTTTGAGAATACGGCGATAATTTGCAAATTTTTAGTCTTAGGCCTAAAAACATGGTGTTAACAGGTGAAACCTCAAAACAAACCCCAAACGGCCCTCTGAGTGGCACCAACACCTCGCACGGGACCAAAGTAACACATAAGTACCTACCGCGGGATCACGGGACTCTCGGTTTAAGAATACAATGATAATACTTCGCCATAAAAATATGGCATTAGTGGGTGAAAACCCAAAATAACCCCCGAACGACCCCGGGAGTGGCATGAATACATCGCACAGTCCCAATGTAACATGTAGGAACTTACCGCGCGATCACAGGACTCTGGGTTTGAGAATACGACGATAATTCAAAAATATCAGGACTTAAGTAAAACATGGCGTTAGTGTGTGAAAACCCAAAACAGCCCCCGAACGACCCCGTGAGAGTCACCAACACCTCGCATGGGACCAATGCAACTCATAGCAACTAACGATGCCATCTTGAGACTCCTGATTTGAGAATACAACGATAATTTGCATATTCCTAGACCTAGGCATAAAAATATGGCATTAGTGGGTGAAAATCCGAAACATCCCCTGAATGGCCCCATGAGTGGCACCAACACCTTGCACGGGACCATTGTAACTCGTAGGAACTAACCGCGCAATCACAGGACTCCCAATTTGAGAATACGATAATAACTTAAAAATATCACGACTTAAGCAAAACATGGCGTTAGTGGATGAAAATTCGAAACAACCCCCTTGAGTGGCACCAACACCTCGCACGAGACCCAAGTTACTCATAGGAACTTACCCTGTGATTACGGGACTTCTAGTTTGAGAATAGGACGATAATTTAAAAATATCAAGACTTGAGCAAAACATGTCGTTAGTGGGTGAAAACTAGAAACAGTCCCCGAACGGCCCCGCGAGTGGCACCAACACCTCGTATGGGACCAATGTAACTCGTAGTAAATTTCTGCGCTATCTCAGGATTCCCAATTTAGGAATATGACTATAATTTGCATATTTCTAGACTTAGGCATAAAAACATGGCGTTAGAGGGTGAAAACCCAAAATAGCCCTCGATCGGCACCGCGAGTGGCACCAACACCTCGCAAGGGACCAATGTAACTCTCAGGAACTTACCGCGCGATCACGGGACTCTCGGTTTGAGAATACGATGATAATTTAAAAATAACAGGACTTAAGCAAAATATGGAGTTAGTGGGTGAAAACTATAAATAGCCCGCGAACGGCCCTTTTAGTGGCACTAACACCTCGTACGGGACCAATGTAACTCGTAAGAACTTATCGTGCCATCATCGGACTCCCGATTTGAGTATACGATGATAAGTTTCATATTTATAGACTTAGACATAAAAACAAGACATTAGGGGGTGGAAATCCAAAACAGCCCCCGAACGGCCCCTTGAGTGGCACCAACACCTCGCACGGGATCAATCTAACTCATAGGAACTTACCGCTCAATAATGCGACTCACAATTTGAGATTATGACGATAATTTAAAAATATCAAGACTTAAGCAAAACATAACGTTAGTGGGTGAAAACTCAAAATAACCACCAAACGGCACCGCGAGGGGCACCAACACCTCGCAAAGGACCAATGTAACTAGTAGGAACTAACCGCGTGATCACGGGACTCGCGGTTTGAGAATACGGTGACAATAATGTATATTTTTAGACATAGGCTTGAAAGCATGGCGATAGTGGGTGAAAACCCGAAACATCCCCTGAACGGCCCCGTGAGCGGCACCAACACCTCGCACGGGACTAATGTAACTCGTAGAAACTGACTGTGTGATCACGGGACTCCCAGTTTGAGAATATGAGGATAATTTAAAAATATCAGGACGTAAGTAAAACACGACGTTAGTGGGTGAAAACTCGAAACATCCCCCCGAACGACCCCTTGAGTGGAACCTACTCCTCAGATGGAACCAATGTAACTCGTAGGAACTGATCACGCGATCACGGGACTCCCAATTTGAGAATACGATGATAATTTTCCTATTTCTAGACTTACACTTAAAAACATTACGTTAGTAGTGAAAACTCGAAATAGCACCCGAACGGCCCCATGAGTGGTAGCAACACCTCGTACGGGACCAATGTAACTCATAGAAACTTATCGAGGGATCACGGGACTCCCGATTTGAGAATACGATGATAATAATGCATATTTTTAGACATAGGTTTTAAAACATGGCATTAGCGGGTGAAAACCCAAAAGAAGCCCTCGAACGGCCCTGTGAGTGGAACAAATACCTCGCACGGGACCAATGTAACACACAGGAACTTACCACGTGATCATGGGACTCTCGGTTTGAGAATACGATGATAATTTAAAAATATCAGGACTTAAGCAAAATATGGCGTTAGTGGGTGAAAACCCGAAACAGCCCCCAAAAGGCCCAGTGAGTGACACCAACACCTCGCAAAGGACCAATGTAACTCGTAGGAAATGACCACGTGATAACGGGACTCATGGTTTGAGAATACGATGATAATTTGCATATTTCTGGACTTAGGCTTAAAAACATGGCATTTGTGGGTGAAAACCCAAAACAGCCCTCGAACGACCCCGTGAACGGCACCAACACCTTGCATGGGAGCAATGTAACTCGTTGAAACTGATCGTACGATCACAAGACTCCCACTTTGAGAATTCGAGGATAATTTAAAAATAGTAGGACATAAGCAAAACATGGCATTAGTGGGTGAAAACTCGAAACATCCCCTGAATGGCCCTGTGAGTGGTACCAACTCCTCGCACGAGATTAGTGTACCTCGTAGGAACTGATCGTGCCATCACGGGACTCCCGATTTGAGAATACGATGATAATTTTCATATTTCTAGACTAAGGCTTTAAAATATGACGTTTGTGGGTGAAAACTCGAAATAGCCCTCGAACGGCCCTGTGACTGGCACCAACACCTCGCATGGGACCAATCTAACTCGTAGTAGCTTACCGAACAAACACAGAACTCCTGATTTGAGAATACGATGATAATTTGCATATTTCTAAACTTAGGCATAAAACATGGCGTTAGGGTGTGAAAACCCAAAACAGCCCCGTAACGGCCCCCTGAGTGGCACCAACACCTCGCACGGGACCAATGTAACTCGTAGTAGCTTACTGCGTGATCATGGGACTCCCGATTTGAGAATACGATGATAATTAAAAAGTATAAGGACTTAAGCAAAACATGGCGTTCGTGGGTTAAAACCCCAAACAGCCCCCGAACGGCCCGGTGAATGGCCCAACACTCGCAAGGGACCAATATAACTTGTAGGAGCTGACCGCGCGATCGTAGGACTCCCAATTTGAGAATACGAGTATAATTTTCGTATTTCTAGAGTTAAGCATAAAAACATGGCGTTAGGGGACGAAAAACCAAAACAGCCCCCCAACGACCCTGTGAGTGGCACCAACACATCGCACGGGACCAATGTAACTCGTAAAAATTAATCGTGAGATCACAAGACTCTCGATTTGAGAATACGATAATAATTTGCATATTTCTAGACTTATGCTTAAAAACATTGTGTTAGCAGTGAAAACCCGAAACAACCCCAGAACGGCCCCATGAGTGGCATCAACACCTCGCACGAGACAAACATAACTCGTAGGAACTTACTGATGGATCACGGGACTTCCGATTTCATAATACGATGATAGCAATGCATATTTCTAGGCATAAGCTTGGCGTTAGCGGGTGAAAACCCAAAATAGCCCCCGAAAGGCCCCGTGAGTGGCATGAATAGCTCGCACGGGACCAATGTAACACACAGGAACTTACCGTGTGATCACGAGTCTCCTAGTTTGAGAATACAATGATAATTTAAAAATATCAGAACTTTATCAAAACATGACGTTAGTGGGTGAAAACCCAAAACAGTCCCCGAACGACCCGATGAGGGGCACCAACACCTCGCAAATGTAACTCGTAGGAACTGACTGCGCGATGATGGGACTCTCGATTTGAGAATACGACGATAATTTGCACATTTCTGGACTTAGCCTTCAAAACATGGCGTTAGGGGGTGGAAACCTGAAACAGCCGCCGAACAGCCCCGTGAGCGGCACCAACACCTCGCACGGGACCAATATAACTCGTAAAAACTAATTGCGTGATCACGGGACTCTCGATTTGAGAATTTGAGGAAAATTTAAAAATATCTGGATATAAGCAAAACAGGGCGTTAGTGGGTGAAAACTCAAAACATCCCCCGAACGGTCCCGTGAGTGGTTCTAACTCCTCGCACGGGACCAATGTAACTCATAGGAACTGACCGCGCCATCAATTGACTCCCGATTTGAGAATACGATGATAATTTGTATATTTGTAGACTAAGGCTTAAAAACATGACGTTAGTGGGTAAAAACTCGAAACAGCCCCCGAACGACCCTGTGAGTGGCACCAACACCTCTCATGGGACCAATGTAACTCGTAGGAACTTACCGCACAATCACGGGACTCATGGTTTTAGAATACGATGATAATTTGCATATTTTTAACTTAGTCTTAAAAGAAAGGCATTTGTGGGTGAAAACCCAAAACAGCCCTCGAACGACCCCATGAGCGGCACCAACACCTTGCATGGGAGCAATATAACTCGTAGAAATTGATCGCGCGATCACGAGACTTCCAGTTTGAGAATTTGAGGATAATTTAAAAATATTAGGACATAAGGAAAACATGGCATTAGTGGGTAAAAACCCGAAACATCCTCCGAACGGCCCCGTGAGTGATACCAACTCCTCGCACAGGATTAATGTACCTCGTAGGAACTGATCGCGCCATCAATTGACTCCCGGTTTGAGAATACGATGATAATTTTCATATTTCTAGACTAATGCTTTAAAACATGACGTTAGTGGGTGAAAACTCGAAACAACCCTCGAACGGCCCTGTCAGTGGCACCAACACCTCGCATGGGACCAATCTAACTCGTAGGAACTTACCGCATAATCACGGGACTCCCAGTTTGAGAATACGATGGCAATTTAAAAATATCAGGACTTAAGCAAAACATGACGTTAGTGGGTGAAAATCGGAAATAGCCCCTGAACGGCCCTGTCAGTTGGAATAACACCTTGCACTGGACCAATGTTACTCGTAAGAACTGACCGCGCCATCACGGGACTCCCGATTTGAGAATACGACGATAAGTTGCGTATTTTTAGACTTAGGCTTAAAAGCATGACGTTAGTGTGTGAAAACTCGAAACAACCCCCGAACGGCCCTGCTAGTGGCACTAACACCTTGCACGGGACCAATCTAACTCATAGGAACTTACAGCGCAATCATAGGCTCCCGGTTTGAGAATACGGCGATAATTTGCATATTTCTAGACTGAGGCATAAAAACGTGGCATTAGCGGGTGAAAACCCAAAATAACACCCGAACAGCCCCGTGAGTGGCACCAACACCTCGCACGGGATCAATCTTACTCGTAGGAACTTACAGCTCAATAATGGGACTCACGATTTGAGATTACGATGATAATTTTAAAATATCCCAACTTAAGCACAACATAGCGTTAATGGGTGAAAACTCGAATCAACCCCCAAACGGCACCTCGAGGAACACCAACACCTCGCACGGGACTAATCTAACTCGTAGGAACATACCGCGCAATCACGGGACTCCCGATTTGAGAATACGATGATAATTAGCATATTTCTAAACTTAGGCATAAAAACATGACGTTAGGGTGTGAAAACCCAAAACAGCCCCTGAACGGCCCCCTGAGTGACACCAACACCTCGCACGGGACCAATGTAACTCGTAGTAGCTTACCGCGTGATCATGGGACTCCCGATTTGTGAATACGATGATAATTAAAAAATATCAGGACTTAATCAAAACATGGCGTTAGTGGGTTAAAACCCCAAACAGCCCCTGAACGGCCCGGTGAATGGCACCAACACCTCGCAAGGGAACAATATAACTTGTGGGAATTGACCGCGCGATCATAGGACTCCCAGTTTGAGAATACGAGTATAATTTGCATATTTCTAGAATTAGGCATAAAAACATGGAGTTAGGGGGAAAAACCCCAAAACAACCCCCGAACGGCCCTGTGAGTGGCACCAACACCTCGCACGGGACCAATGTGACTCGTAAAAACTGATCGCACGATCACAAGACTCTCGATTTGAGAATACGTCAATAATTCCCATATTTATAGACTTATGCTTAAAAACATTGTGTTAGCAGTGAAAACCTGAAACATCCCTAGAACGGCCCCATGAGTGGCATCAAAACCTCGCACGAGACAAGAATAACTTGTAGGAACTTACCGATGGATCACGGGACTCCCGATTTGAGAATACGATGATAGCAATGCATATTTCTAGGCATAACCTTGAAAACATGGCGTTAGCGGGTGAAAATCCAAAATAGCCCCCGAAAGGTCCCGTGAGTGGCACGAATAGCTCGTACGACACCAATGTAACACACAGGAACTTACTATGCAATCACGAGTCTCCTAGTTTGAGAATACGACGATAATTTAAAAATATCAGGACCTTAGCAAAACACGGCGTTAGTGGGTGAAAATCTGAAACAGCCCCGAACGGCCCGGTGAGGGGCACCAACACCTCGCAAATGTAACTCATAGGAACTGACTGCGTGATCACGGGACTCTCAATTTGAGAATACGATGATAATTTGCACATTTCTAGACTTAGGCTTCAAAACATGGCGTTAGTGGGTGAAAACCCGAAACAGCCACCGAATGGCCCCGTCAGCGACACCAACCCCTCGCACGGGACCAATGTAACTCGTGGAAACTAACTGCATGATCACGGGACTCCCGATTTGAGAATTTGAGGATAATTTAAAAATATCTGGTCATAAGCAAAACAAGGTGTTAGTGGGTGAAAACAGGGTGTGAGGGGTACCAACTCCTTGCACGGGACCAATGTAACTCGTAGGAACTGACTGCGCCATCACAAAACTCCCGATTTGAGAATACGATGATAATTTGCATATTTCTAGAATTAGGCTTAAAAGCATGACGTTAGTGGGTGAAAACCTGAAACAGCCCCCGAACGACCCTATGAGTGGCACCAACACCTCGCATGCGGCCAATCTAACTCGTAGGAACTTACCGCACAACCATGGGACTCCCGGTTTCAGAATACAATGAAAATTTAAAAATATCAGGACTTATGCAAAACATGACGTTAGTGGTAGAAAACCGAAAATAGCCCCTGAGCGGCCCTATCAGTGGCAATAACACCTCGCACTGGACCAATGTTACTTGTAGGAATATATAGGCCCATCACGGGACTCCTGGTTCGAGAATACGATGATAATTTTCATATTTTTAGACTTAGGCTTAAAAGAATGGCGTTAGTGTGTGAAAACCCGAAACAAACCCGGAACGTCCCCGTTAGTGGCACCAACACCCCACATGGGACAAATCTAACTCATAGGAACTAATAGCGTAATCACGGGGCTCCCGGTTTGAGGATACGACGATAATTGGCATATTTCTCGACTTAGGCATAAAAACATGGCGTTAGGGGGTGAAACTCGAAAAAGCCCCCGAACGGCCCCGTGAGTGGAACCAATACCTCGCACGGGACCAATGTAACTCGTAGAAACTTACCGCGCGATCACGAGACTCCCAATTTCAAAATACGACGATAATTTAAAAATATCATGTCTTAAATAAAATAAGGCGTCAGTGGGAGAAAAACCAAAACAGCCCCCCCAACAGCCCCGTGAGCGGCACCAACACCTTGCACGGAACCAATGTAACAGGTAGGAACATAGCACGCGAGCAAGGGACTCCCGGTTTGAGAATACTATGATAATTTAAAAATATTAAGATTGAGGAAAAACATGGCGTTAGTGGCTAAAAACTCGAAACAACTCTCGAACGGCCCCATGAGTGGCACCAACGCCTTACACAGGACCAATGTAACTCATAGGAACTGATCGCACGATCACGGGACTCCTGATTTCAGAATATGATGATAATTGTTAGTGGGTGAAAACGTAAAATAGCCCCCGAACGGCCCCGTGAGTGTCACCAACACCTCACACGGGATCAATGTAACTCGTACAAACTAACCACGCAATCACGGGACTCTTGATTTGAGAATACGATGATAATTTAAAAATATCAGGACTTAAGCAAAACATGGCGTTAATGGGTGAAAACTCAAAACTGCCCCCGAACGGCCCCGTGAATGGCACCAACACTTCGCACGGGACCAATGTAACTCATAGGAACTGTTCCTGCGAGCACGAGACTCCCAGTTTGAGAATACGAATATAATTTCCATACTTCTATACTTAGTCATGAAAACATGGCGTTAGCGAGTGAAAACCCAAAATATCCCCCAACGCCCCGCGAGTAGCACCAACACCTCGTACGGGACCAATATAATTCGTAGGAACTTACTGTGAGATCATGGGACTCTCGGTTTGAGAATACGAAGATAATTTAAAAATATCAAGACTTAAGAAAAACATGGCATTAGTGAGCGAAAACTCAAAACATTTGTCGAACGGCACAGGACCAATGTAGCTCGTAAAAACTGATCGCGCGATCACTAGACTCTTGGTTTGAGAATACGATGATAATTTTCATATTTCTAGACTTATGCTTAAAAACATTGTGGTCGATGTGAAAACCCGAACGAGCTCTCGAACGACCCCGTGATTGGCATCAACACCTCGCACGGGACCAATGTAACTCATAGGAACTTACCAAGGGATCACGGGACTCTTGGTTTGAGAATACAATGATAATAATGCATATTTCTAGACTTAGGCTTGAAAAAATTGCGATAGAGGGTGAAAAGACAAAACAGCCCCCGAAAGGCCCTGTGAGTGGCACGAATAGCTCGCACGGGACCAATGTAAGACACAGGAACTTAACGTGCGATCGCGAGTCTCCTCGTATGAGAATACGACAATAATTTAAAAACATCAGGACTTTAGCAAAACATGGCGTTAATGGATGCAAACCTGAAACAACCCCCGAATGGCCCGGTGTAGAGCACCAACACCTCGCAAAGGATCAATGTAACTCGTAGGAACGGATCGCGCGATCACAGGACTCCCGGTTTGATAATACAATGGTAATTTGCACATTTTTAGACATAGGCTTGAAAACATGGTGATAGTGGGTGAAAACCCGAAACATCCCCTGAACGGCCCCGTGAGCGGCACCAACACCTCGCACAGGACTAATGTAACTCGTAGAAACTGACTGCGTGATCACGGGACTCTCGATTTGAGAATCTAAGGATAATTTAAAAATATCAGGACATAAGCAAAACAGGACGTTAGTGGGTGAAAACTCGAAACATCCCCCCGAACGGCCCCTTGAGTGGTACGTAGGAACTGACCACACCATCACGGGACTCCCGGTTTGAGAATACGATGTTAATTTCCATATTTCTAGACTTACCCATAAAAACATGACGTTAGTGGCTAAAAACGCGAAACATCCCTAGAACGGCCCTGTGAGTGGCACCAACACCTCGCATAGGACCAATCTAACTCGTAGGAACTTACCGCACAATCACTGGACACCCAATTTTAGAATACGACGATAATTTAAAAATATCATGACTTATGCAAAACATGACGTTAGTTGGTGAAAACCGAAAATAGCCCCTGAACAGCCTTGTTAGTGGCAAAAACACCTCACACTGGAACAACGTTACTCATAGGAACTGATCACGCCATCACGGGACTCCAGGTTTGAGAATACGACAATAATTTGCATATTTTAAGACTTATGCTTAAAAGCATGGCATAAGTGTGTGAAAACCCGAAACAACCCCCGAATGGCCCCGTGAGTGGCACCAACACCCCGCATGGGACCAATCTAACTCGTAGGAACTTACAGCGCAATCACGAGACTGTATGGGACAAATGTAACTCATAGGATCTTATCGCGTGATCACGGGACTCCCAGTTTGAGAATATGACCATAATTTAAAGATATCAGGACTTAAGCAAAACATTGCATTAGTGGGTGAAAACTCGAAGCAGCCCCCGAACGGCCCTGTCAGTGGCACTAACACCTCGTACGGGACCAATGTAACTCGTAGGAATTGACCACGCTATCACAGGACTCCTGATAATTTGCATATTTTAGACTTAGGCTTAAAAATAAGGCGTACGTGGGTGAAAACCAAAAACAGCCTCCGAACGGCCCCGTGAGTGGCACCAACACCTCACACGAGACTAATCTAACTCATAGGAACTTACCACTCAATAATGGGACTCCTGGTTTGAGATTACGATGATAATTTAAAAATATCAGGACTTAAGAAAAACATAGCGTTAGTGGGTGAAAATACGAAAAATCCCTCTGAGCGGCACCATGAGTAGCCCCAACTCCTTATACGGGTCCAATCGAACTCGTAGGAACTTACCGCTCAATCATGGGACTCCCGATTTGAGAATACGATGATAGTTTTCATATTTATAAACTTAGGCATAAAAACATGGCGTTAGGGGGTGAAAACCCAAAACAGCCCCTGAACGTCCCTATGAGTGGCACCAACACCTCGCACGGCACCAATGTAACTCGTAGAAACTTACCACACGATCACGGGACTCCCGGTTTGAAAATACGATGATAATTCAAAAATATCAAGACTTAAGAAAAACATGGTGATAGTGGGTGAAAACCCGAAACATCCCCTCGAACGGCTCCGTAAGTGGCACCAACACCTCGCACAGAACCAATGCAACTCATAGGAACTCATCGCACCATCACAGGACTCCCGATTTGAGAATACAATGATAGTTTTCATATTTCTAGACTCGGGCATAAGAACATGGCGTTAGCGGGTGAAAACCCAAAACAGCCCCCGAACTACCCCGTTTGTGCCACCAACACCTCGCAGGGGACCAATATAACTCGTAGAAAATGGTCGTGTGATCACGGGACCCTCGATTTGAGAATGCGATGATTATTTAAAAATATTAAAACTTAAACAAAACATAGCGTTAGTGGTTGAAAACCCGAAACAGTCCCCGAACGGACCCGTGAGTGGCACTAACTCCTCAAACGGGACCAATGTTACTCATATGAACTGATCGCACCATCACGGGACTCCCGATTTTAGAATATGACGATAATTTTCATATTTCTAGACTTAGGCTTAAAACCATGGCATTAGGGGGTGAAAACTCGAAACAGCCCCGAACGGGACCAATGAAACTCATAGGAACTGACCGCGCGATCACGGTACTCCCGATTTGAGACTAAGATGATAATTTAAAAATATCAGGACTTAAGCAAAACATGGAGATAGTGGTGAAAACTCGAAACAGACCCTCAAACGGCCCCGTGAGTGGCACCAACACCTCGCACGGAACCAATGTAACTCGTAGGAAGTCACCCTGCCATCATGGGAATCCCGGTTTCAGAATACGATGATAATTTTTATATTTTTAGACTTACGCTTAAAAACATGGCGTTAGCGGGTGAAAACCCTAAATAGCCCCCGAATGGCTCCGTGAGTAGCACCAACACCGTGCACGAGACCAATGTAACTCGTAGGAACTTACCGCGTGATCTTGGGACTCCTAGTTTCAAAATACGATGATAATTTTCATATTTCTAAACTTCGGCAAAAAAATATGGCGTTAGCGGGTGAAGACCCAAAACAGCCCCCGAACGTCCCCATGATTGCCACCAACACCTCGCACGGTACCAATATAACTAGTAGGAACTATCCACGCGATCACAAGACTCCTCGATTGAGAATCCAATGATTATTTAAAAATATCAGGACTTAAGCAAAACATGGCGTTAGTGGGTAAAAACCCGAAACAGCCCCCGAACGTCCCCGTGAGTAGCACCAACTCCTCGAACGGGACCAATGTAACTAGTATGAACTGATCGCACCATCACGGAACTCCTGATTTGAGAATACGAAGATAATTTTCATATTTCTAGACTTAGGCTTAAAACCATGGTGTTAGGGGGTGAAAACCATAAACAGTCCCCGAACGGCCCCATAAGTGGCAACAACACCTCGCACAGGATAATGTAACTCATAGGAATTGATCGCACGATCACTGTACTCCCAATTTGACAATATGAAGATAATTTAAAAATATCTGGACTTAGGCAAAACATGGCGATAGTGCGAGAAAACTCGAAATACCCCCCCCCCCCCCCCGAACGACCCCGTGAGTGGCACCAAAACCTCGCACTGAACCAATGTAACTCGTAGGAACTCATCGCGCCATCACGGGACCCCCGGTTTCAGAATACGACGATAATTTTCATATTTCTAGACTTGGCATAAAAACATGGCAGTAGCGGGTGAAAACCAAAAATAACCCCCGAACTGCCCCGTGAGTTCCACCAAGACCTCGTACGGGACCAATATAACTCGTAGGAACTGACCGCGCGATCATGGGACTCCCATTTTCAAAATGCAATGATTATTTAAAAATATCAGGACTTAAGAAAAACATGGCGTTAGGGGGTGAGAACCTAAAACATCCCCCAAATGGCCCCATGAGTGGCACCAACACCTCGCACGGGACCAATGTAACTCGTAGGAACTAACCGCACGATCATGGTACTCCCGGTTTGAGAATACAATGATCATTTAAAAATATCTGGACTTAAGCAAAACAGGGCGTTAGTGGGTGGAAACTCGAAACAGGCCCCGAACGGCCCCGTGAGTGGCACCAACACCTCATACGGGACTAATGTTAATCATAGGAACTAACCACGTGATCATGGTACTCCCAGTTTTACAATACAATGATAATTTTCATATTTCTAGACTTAGCCAGAAAAACATGGCGTTAGTGGTGAAAATCCGAAACATCCCCTAAACGACCCTATGAGTGGCACAAACACCTCGCACGGGACCAATGTAACTCGTAGAACTGATCGCGCGATCACGGGACTCCTAATTTGAGAATACATCGACAATTTTCATATTTCTAGACTTAGCCTTAAAACATGGCTTTAGCAGGTGTAAACCCAAAATAGCCCGCGAACGGCCCCGAGAGCGACACCAACACCTTGCACGGGACTAATGCAACTCGTAAGAACTTACTGCGGGATTACGGGACTCCCATATTAAGAATACGAAATAATTTAAAATTATCAGGACTTAAGCAAAACATGGCGATAGTGGGTGAAAACCCGAAACAACCCGCCGAACGGCATCAACTTCTCTCACGAAACCAATGTAACTCGTAGGAGCTCACCGCGCCATCACGTGACTTTTGATTTGAGAATACGATGATAATTTTCATATTTCTAAACATAGCGTTTGTGGGTGAGAACCTAAAACAGCCCCCAAATTGCTCCATGAGTGCCACCAACACCTCGCACGGGACCAATATAACTCTTAGTAACTGATCGCACCATCACGGGACTCTCGGTTTGAGAATCTGATGATAATTTTCATATTTCTAGACAGGCTTAAAACCATGGTGTTAGGGGTGAAAACCCGAAATAGCCCTAGAACGGCCCCGTGAGTGGCAGCAACACCTCGCACGGGACAAATGTAATGCATAGGAACTGACCGCGTGATCACGGTACTCCTGGTTTGAGAATATCACGATAATTGAAAAATATCAGGACTTAAGCAAAACATGGCGATAGAGGATGAAAACTCGAAACAGCCCCCCAAACGTCCCCATGAGTGGCACCAACACCTTGCACGGAACCAATTTAATTCTTAGGAACTCGCCACGCCATCAAGGGACTCTCAATTTTAGAATATGACAATAATTTTCACTTTTCTAGACTTAGGCATAAAAACATGGAGTTACCGGGTGAAAACCCTAAATAGCCCTTGAATGGCCCCGTGAGTGGCACCAACACCGCACACGGGACCAATGTAACTCGTAGGAACTTATCGTAGGATCACGGGACTCCTTCTTTGAGAATACGGCAATAATTTAAAAATATCAGGACAGGCAAAACATGGCAATAGTGGGTGAAAATCCAAAACAGCCCCCCTGAACGGCCCCGTGAGTGGCACCAACACCTCGCACGGAACCAATGTAACTCGTAGTAACTCACCGCGCCATCAGGGGACTTTCAATTTGAGAATTTGACGATAATTTTCACATTTCTAGACTTAGGCATAAAAACATGGCATTTGCGGCTAAAAAACCAAAATAGCCCCCGAACTGCCCCATGAGTGCCACCAACACCTCGCACGGGATCAATATAACTCGTAGGAACTGATCGCACGATCACGGTACTCCCGGTTTAAGAATTTGATGATAATTTAAAAATATTAGGACTTAATCAAAACATGGCGTTAGTAGGTGAAAACACAAAACAGCCCCCGAGCGGCCCTATGACTGGCACCAACTACTATAACGGGACCAAGGTAACTCATATGAACTGATCGCACCATCACGGGACTCCCGATTTGAGAATACAACGATAATTTTCATATTTCCTGACTTAGTCTTAAAACCATGGCGTTAGGGGGTGAAACCCCGAAATAGCCCCCGAACGGCCCCTTGAGTGTGAGCAACACCTTGCACAGGACCAATGTAACTCATAGGAACTGACCGCGCGATCATAGTACTCCCAGTTTGAGAATACGATGATAATTTAAAAATATTAGGACTTAAGAAAAACATGGCAATAGTTGATGAAAACCCAAAATAGCCCCCCGAATGGCCCCGTGAGTGGCACATACACCTCGCACGGGACCAATGTAACTCGTAGGAACTCACCGTGCCATCACGGTACTCCCGATTTTAGAATACGATGATAATTTTCATATTTTTAGACTTAGGCATACAAATATGGAATTAGCGAGTGAAAACTTAAAACATCCCCCAAAACTGCCCCGTGAGTGCCACCAAGACCTCGTACAGGACCAATATAACTTGTAGGAACTGACCGCGCGATCACGGGACTACCGATTTGAGAATGCAATGATTATTTAAAAATATTCGGACTTAAGCAAAACATGGCATTAGTGGGTTGAAACCGGAAACAGCCCCCGAACGTCCCCATGAGTGGCACCAACACCTCGTACGGGGCCAATGTAACTCATAGGAACTGACCACATGATCATGGTACTCCTAGTTTTAGAATACAAAAATAATTTTCATATTTTTAGGCTTAGGCAGAAAAACATGGCGTTAGCGGGTGAAAACCCAAAAGTTCCCCTAAACGGCCCCGTGAGTGGCACCAACTCCTCGAATGGGACCAATGTAACTCGTATGAACTGATCGCTCCATCAGGAGACTCCTAATTTGAGAATACGACTTTAATTTTCATATTTCTAGATTTAGGCTTAAAACCATAGCATTTGGGGGTGAAAACCCAAAACAACCTCCGAACCACCCCGTGAGTGATAGCAACACCTCGCACGGGACAATATAACACTTAGGAACTTATCGCGTGATCACGGGACTCCCAGTTTGAGAATACGGTGATAATTTAAAAATATCAAGACTTAAGATAAGCATGGCGTTAGTGGGTGAAAATCCGAAACATCCTCTAAACAACACTATGACTGCACAAACACCTCGCACGGGACCAATGTAACTCCTAGGAACTGATCTCGTGATCACGGGACTCCCGATTTGAGACTACGATAATAATTTGCATATTTCTACACTTAGGCTTAAAAACATGGCTTTAGCAGGTAAATACTCGAAATAGCCCCCGAACGGCCTAGAGAGTGGCACCAACACCTTGCACGGGACCAATGCAACTCGTAGGAACTTATCGCGGGATCACAGGACTCCCGGATTGACAATACGATGATAATAATTTATATTTCTAGACTTATGCTTAAAAACATGGCGTTAGCGGGGGAAAACCCGAAATAGCCCCCGAACGGCCCCGTGAGTGGAACGAATACCTCGAACGGGACCAATGTAACTCGTATAAACTTATCGCGCGATCATTGGACTCTAGGTTTGAGAATATGACGATAATTTAAAAATATCAGAACTTAAAAAAATGTCGTTAGTGGGTAAAAACTCGAAACATCCCCCGAACGGCCCCTTGAGTGGCACCAACACCTCGCACGGGACCAATGTAACTCATAGGAACAAACCGCGCTATCACGGGACTCACAGTTTGAGAATACAATGATAATTTATATATTTTTAGACTTAGGTATAAAAACATGGCGTTAGCGGGTGAAAAACCTAAACAATCCCCGAAATGGCCCCGTGAGTGTCACCAACACCTCACGCGGGACCAATGTCACTCATAGAAACTTACCCCGAAATCACGGGACTCCCAGTTTGAAAATACGACGATAATTTAAAAATATCAGGACTTAAGCAAAACATGGTGACAGTGGGTGAAAACCCGAAACAGCCCCCTGAACGGCCCCGTGAGTGGCACCAACACCTCGCACGGAACCAATGTAACTCGTAGGAACTCACCGCGCCATCACAGGACTCCCGATTTGAGAATACAATGATGATTTTTATATTTCTAGACTCAGGCATAAGAGCATGGCGTTAGCGGGTGAAAACCCAAAACAGCCCCCGAACTGCCCCGTGAGTGCCAGCAACACCACGTACGGGTCCAATATAACTCGTAGGAACTGACCACACGATCATGAAACTCCCAATTTGAGAATGCTATGATTATTTAAAAATATCAGGACTTAAGAAAAATATGGCGTTAGTAGGTGAAAACCCGAAACAGCCCCCGAATGGCCCCGTGAGTGGTACCAACTCCTCCAACGAGACCATTGTAACTCATATGAACTGATCACACCATCACGGGACTCTCGATCTGATAATACGACGATAATTTTCTTATTTCTAGACCTAGGCTTAAAACCATGGCGTTAGGGGGTGAAAACCCGAAACAACCCCCGAACGGCCCCGTGAGTTGCAGAAACACCTCGCACGGGACAAATGTAACTCATGGGAACTGACCGCGCAATCATAGAACTCCCAATTTAAAAATACGATGATAATTTAAAAATATCAAAACTTAAGCAAAACGTGGCAATAGTGGGTGAAAACCCGGAACAGCCCCTCGAACGGCCTCGTGAGTGGCACCAACACCACGTACGGGACCAATGTAACTCGTAGGAACTCACTGCGCCATCACGGGACTCTCGGTGTCATAATACAATGATAATTTTCATATTTCTAGACTTCCGCATAAAAACATGGAATTAGAGGGTGAAAACCCAAAATAGCCCCCGAACGGCCCCGTGGGTGCCACCAATACCTCGTACGAGACTAATATAACTCGTAGGAACTGACCGTGCGATCATGGGACTCTCGGTTTCAGAATGCGATGATTATTTAAAAATATCAGAACTTAAGCAAGCATGGCGTTAGTGGGTGAAAACCCAAAACAGCCCTCGAATGGCCCCATGAGTGGCACCAACACCTTGCACGCGACTAATATAACTAGTAGGAACTGATTGCATGATCATGGTACTCTCGGTTTGAGAACACGACGATAATTTAAAAATATCCGGACTTAAGCAAAACATGGCATTAGTGGGTGGAAACCCGAAACAGCCCCCGAGCGGACCCATGAGTGACACTAACACCTCGCACGGGACCAATGTAACTCATAGGAACTGACCACGCAATCACGGTACTCCCAGTTTTAGAATACAATGATAATTGTCATATTTTTAGGCTTAATCAGGAAAAGATGGCGTTAGCGGGTGAAAACCCAAAAGAGCGCACCAACTCCTCGAACGGGACCAATGTAACTCGTATGAACTGATCGCTCCATCACCGGCAGATTTTGGAATAAGACGTTAATTTTTATATTTCTAGACTTAGGCTTAAAACCATGGCGTTAGGGGGTGGATACCCAAAATAGCCCCCAAACGGCCCCGTGAGTGGCAGCAACACCTCGCACGGGACAATATAACTCTTAGGAAGTTACCGCGCGATATCTGGACTCCAGGTTTTAGAATACGGTGATAATATAAAATATCACCACATAAGAAAAACATGGCGTTAGTGGGTAAAAATTCGAAACATCCCCTAAATGACCCTATGAGTGGCACAAACACCTCGCACGGGACCAATGTAACTCGTAAGAACTGATCGCGTGATCACGAAACTCCCAATTTTAGAATACAAGGATAATTTGCATATTTCTAGACTTAGGCTTAAAAATATGGCTTTAGCGGGTGAAAACCCGAAATAGTCCCCCAAACGACCCGGAGAGTGGCACCAACACCTTGCAAGAAACCAATGTGACTCGTAGGAACTTACCACGGGATCACGAGACCCCCAGATTGATAATATGATCATAATAATTTATATTTCTAGACTTATGCTTAAAAGCATGGCATTATCGGGTGAAACCCCAAAACAACCCCCAATCGGCCCCGTGAGTGGCACGAATACCTCGCACGGGACCAATGTAACTCGTATAAACTTATTGCGCGATCATGGGACTCCAGGTATGAGAATACGACGATAATTTAAAAATATCAGGACTTAAAAAAAAGGGCGTTAGTTGATAAAAACCCAAAACAGCCCCCGAACGGCCCCGTGAGTGGCACCAACACCTCGCACGGATCCAATATAACTCAAAGCAACTCACCGTGCCATCACGGGACTCCCGATTTGAAAACACAATGATAATTTTCGTATTTCTAGACTTAGGCATAAGAACAAGGAGTTAGTAAGTGAAAACCAAAAGCAGCCCCAGATCTACCCCGTGAGTACCAGCAACACCTCGCACGGGACTAATATAACTCGTAGGAACTGACCACGCGATCATGAAACTCCCAATTTGAGAATGCGATTATTATTTAAAAATATCACGACTTAAGCAAAATATGGCGTTAGTAGGTGAAAACCCGAAACACCCCCCGATCGGCCCCGTGAGTGGCACCAACTCCTCCAACGAGACCAATGTAACTCATATGAACTGATCGCACCATCACGGGACTCTCAGTTTGAGAATATGATGATAATTTTCTTATTTCTAGACCTAGCTTAAAACCATGGCATTAGAGGGTGAAAACCCGAAACTGCACCCGAACGGCCCCGTGAGTTGCAACAACACCTCGAACGAGACAAATGTGACTCATAGGAACTGACCGCGCAATCACAGAACTCCCGATTTGAGAATACGATGATAATTTAAAAATATCAGGACTCAAGTAAAACATGGCAATAGTGGGTGAAAACCCGGAACAGCCCCTCGAACGGCCCCGTGAGTGGCACCAAAACCTCGTACGGGACCAATGTAACTTAGGAACTCACCGCACCATCACGGGATTCTCGGTGTCATAATATGATGATAATTTTCATTTTTCTATACTTACGCATAAAAACATGGAATTAGCGGGTGAAAACCCAAAACAGCCCCCGAACGGCCCCGTGATTGCCACCAATACCTCGTAGGGGACCAATATAACTCGTAGGAACTGATCGCGTGATCACGGTACTCTCGGTTAGAGAATGTAATCATTATTTAAGAATATCCGAAATGAAGCAAACGTGGCGTTAGTGGGTGAAAACCCAAAACAGCCCCCGAATGGCCCCATCAGTGGCACCAACACCTCGCACGGGACTATTATAACTCGTAGGAACTGATCGCACGATCATGGTACTCTCGGTTTGAGAATACAATGATAATTTAAAAATATTCGGACTTAAGCAAAACATGGCGTTAAAGGGTGGAAACCCGAAACAGCCCCCGAGCGGCCCCATGAGTGGCACCAACACCTCGCACAGGACCAATGTAACTCATAGGAACTGACCACGTGATCACGGTACTCCCAGTTTTAGAATACAATGATAATTGTCATATTTTTAGGCTTAGGCGGAAAAACATGGTGTTAGCGGCTGAAAATCCAAAAGAGCGCACCAACTCCTCGAACGGGACCAATGTAACTCGTATGAACTGATCGTTCCATCACGAGCCAATATGAGAATACAACGTTAATTTTCATATTTCTAGAATTAGGCTTAAAACCATGGCGTTAGGGAGTGGATACCCGAAATATCCCCCAAACGTCCCCGTGAGTGGCAGCAACACCTCGCACAGGACAATATAACTCTTAGGAACTTACCGCGCGATCACTAGACTCCACGTTTTAGAATACGGTGATAATATAAAATATCAGGACTTAAGAAAAACATGGCGTTCGTGGGTGAAAATCCGAAACATCCCCCCAAAAGACCCTATGAGTGACACAAACACCTCGCACGGGACCAATGTATCTCGTAAGAACTGACCGCGTGATCATGGAACTCCTAATTTTCGAATACAAGGATAATTTGCATATTTTTAGACTTAGGCTTAAAAACATGGCTTTAGCAGGTGAAAACCCGAAATAGCCCCCGAACGACCCGAAGAGTGGCACCAACACCTTGCACGGGACCAATGCAACTCTTAGGAACTTACCGCGGGATCACGGGACCCCCGGATTGATAATACGATGATAATAATTTATATTTCTAGACTTCTGCTTAAAAACATGGAATTAGTGGGTGAAAACCCAAAACAGCCCCCGAAGGGACCCATGAGTGGCACGAATACGTCGCACGGGACCAATGTAACTCGTATAAACTTATCGCGCGATCATGGGACTATAGATTTGAGAATACGACGATAATTTAAAAATATCAGGACTTAAAAAAATGGCGTTAGTGGATCAAAACTTGAAACAGCCCCCGAACGGCCCCGTGAGTGCCACCAACACCTCGCACGGAACCAATGTAACTCGTAGGAACTCATCGCGCCATCACGGGACTCCCGATTTGAGAATACAATGATAATTTTTCATATTTCTAGACTTAGTCACAAGAACATGGCGTTAGCGGGTGAAAACCCAAAACAACCCCCGAACTGCCCCGTGAGTGTCAGCAACACCTCGCATGGGACCAGTATAACTCATAAGAACTTATTGCACGATCACAGGACTCCCGTTTTTAGAATGCGGTGATTATTTAAAAATATCAGGACTTAAGCAAAATATGGTGTTAGTAGGTGAAAATCCGAAACATCCCCCGAACGGCCCCGTGAGTGGCACCAACTCCTCAAACGAGACCAATGTAACTCATATGAACTGATCGTACCATCACGGGACTCCCGGTTTGAGAATACGATGGTAATTTTCTTATTTCTAGACCTAGGCTTAAAACCATGGCATTAGGGGGTGAAAGCTCGAAACAGCCCCCGAACGGCCCTGTGAGTTGCAGCAACACCTTGCACGGGACCAATGTAACTCATAGGAACTGACTGCGCGATCACAGAACTCCCGATTTGAGAATACGACGATAATTTAAAAATTTCAGGACCTACGCAAAACGTGGCAATAGTTGGTGAAAACCCGGAACAGTCCCTCTAACGGCCCCGTGAGTGGCACCTACACCTCGCACGGGACCAACGTAACTCGTAGGAACTCACCGTCCCATTACGGGACTCCCTGTGTCATAATACGATGATAATTTTCATATTTCTAGACTTACGCATAAAAACATGGAATTAGCAGGTGAAAACCCAAAATAGCCCCCGAACGGCCCCGTGAGTGCCACCAATACCTCGAACGGGACCAATATAACTCGTAGGAACGGACCGCGTGATCACGGGACTCCCGGTTTCAGAATGCGATGATTATTTAAGAATATCCGGACTTTAGCAAACGTGACGTTAGTGGGTGAAAACCCAAAACATCCCCCTAATGATCCCAAGAGTGGCACCAACACCTCGCACGAGACTAATATAACTCGTAGGAACTGATCGCACGATCATGGTACTCTCGGTTTGAGAATACGACGATAATTTAAAAATATCCGGACTTAAGCAAAACATGGCGTTAGTGGGTGGAAACCCAAAACAGCCCCCGACCGGCCCCATGAGTGGCACCAAGACCTCGCACGGGACGAATGTAACTCATAGGAACTGACCACGCGATCACGGTACTCCTAGTTTTAGAATACAATGATAATTATCATATTTTTAGGCTTAATCAGAAAAATATGGCGTTAGCGGGGGAAAATCCAAAAGAGCGCACCAACTCCTGGAACGGGACCAATGTAACTCGTATGAACTGATCTCTCCATCACGGGCCGATTTGAGAATACGACGTTAATTTTCATATGTCTAGACTTAGGCTTAAAACCATGGCGTTAGGGGGTGGATACCAGAAATAGCCCCCGAACGGCCCCGTGAGTGGCAACAACACCTCGTACAGGACAATATAACTCTTAGGAACTTACTGCGCGATCACTAAACTCCAGGTTTTATAATACGGTGATAATATAAAATATCAGGACTTAAGAAAAGCATGGCATTAGTGGGTGAAAATCCGAAACATCCCCTAAACGACCCTATGAGTGGCACAAACACCTCGCACGGGACCAATGTAACTCGTAAGAACTGACTACGTGATCACGGACCTCCCAATTTTAAAATACACGGATAATTTGCATATTTCTAGACTTAGGCTTAAAAATATGGCTTTAGCAGGTGAAAATTCGAAATAGCCCCCGAACGGCCCGAAGAGTGGCACCAACACCTTGCACGGGACCAATGCAACTCGTAGGAACTTACCGCGGGATCACGAGACCCCCGAATTGATAATACGATGATAATAATTTATATTTCTATACTTATGCTTAAAAACATGGCATTAACAGGTGAAAACCCAAAATAGCCCCCGAATGGCCCCGTGAGTGGCACGAATACGTCGCACAGGACCAATGTAACTCGTATAAACTTATCGCGCAATCATGGGACTCCATGTTTGAGAATACGACGATAATTTAAAAATATCAGGACTTAAAAAAAATAGCGTTAGTGGGTCAAAACCCGAAACAGCCCTCGAACGGCCCCGTAAGTGGCACCAACAGCTCGCACGGAACCAATGTAACTCGTAGGAACTCACCGCGCCGTCACGGGACTCCCAATTTGAGAAGACAACGATAATTTTCATATTTCTAGACTTAGGCATAAGGACATGGCGTTAGCGGTTGAAATCCCAAAATAGCCCCCAAATTGCCCCGTGAGTGCCAGCAATACCTCGCACGGGACCAATATAACTCATAAGAACTTATCGCACGATCACAGGACTCCCGGTTTGAGAACTCAATGATAATTTAAAAATATCAGGACTTAAGCAAAATATGGTGATAGTGGGTGAAAACCCAAAACAGCCCCCCGAACAGCCCCGTGAGTGGCACCAACACCTCGCACGGAACCAATGTAACTCGTAGGATCTCACTGCGCCATCACGGGACTCCCAATTTGAGAATACGATGATAATTTTCATATTTATAGACTTAGGCATATAAACATGGCGTTAGCAGGTGAAAACCCAAAATAGCCCCCGAACTACCCCGTGAGCGCTAGCAACAACTCGTACTAGACCACTATAACTCGTAGGACTTGATAGTGTGACCATGAGACTCCCGATTTGAGAATGCGATGATAATTTTAAAATATCATAACTTAAGCAAAACATGGCGTTAGTGGGTGAAAACCCGAAACAACCCCGAAATGGCCCCATGAGGGGCACCAACACCTCGTATGGGATGAATGTAACTCATAGGAACTGACCGCGCGATTGAAGTACTCCCAGTTTGAGAATACGATGATAATGTAAAAATATTTGGACTTAATCAAAACATGGCGTTAGTGGGTGGAAACTCGAAATAGTCCTTGAACGGCCCCGTGAGTGGCACCAACACCTCACACGGGACCAATGTAACTGATAGGAACTCACCACGTGATTACGGTACTCGCGATTTTAGAATGCGACGATAATTTTTATATTTCTAGACTTAGGAATAAAAACACGGCGTTAGCGGGTGAAATCTCAAAATAACCCCTAAATGGCCCCGTGAGTGGAACCAGCACCTTGCATGGGACCAATGTAACTCGTAGGAACTTACCGAACGATAACGGGGCTCCTGGTTTGAGAATACGATAATAAGTTAAAAATATCAGGACCTAAGCAAAACATGGCGTTGGTGGGTAAAAACCTGAAATAGCCCACGAACAGCCCTTTCAGAGCCACTAACCCATCGTACGGCACCAATATAACTCGTACGAACTGACCCAACCATCATGGGACTTCCAGTTTGAGAATACGACAATAATTTTTATATCTCTAGACTTAGGCTTAAAAATGTGGCGTTAGTGGGTGAAAACCTGAAATAGCCCCCGAACGGCTCCGTGAGTGGCACCAACACCTCGCACGGGACCAATTTAACCGGTACGAACTTATCGCTCAATCACGGGACTCTCGGTCAGAGAATATGATGATAATTTGAATATTTCTAGACCTAGGCATTAAAACATTGCGTTAGGGGTGAAACCCAAAACATCCTCCGAACGGCCCTGTAAGTGGTACCAACACCTCGCACGGGACCAATATAAGTCGTAGGAACTTATCGCACGATCACGGGACTCTCGGTTTAAGATAACAATGATAATTTAAAAATATCAGGACTTAAGCAAAACATGGCGTTAGTGTGTGAAAACCCAAAACAGCCATCGAACGGCTCGGTGAGTGGCACTAACACCTCGCACGTGACCAATATAACCTGTAGGAACTAACATCATCATCACGGGACTCCTGGTTTGCAAACACAATGATAATTTTCATATTTCTAGACTTAGGCTTAAAAACATGGCGTTAGCGGGTGCAAACCCGAAATAGCCCCTAACAGCCCCGTGAGTGGCACCAATACCTCACACGGGACCAATGTAACTCGTAGGAACTTATCGCACAATCACAATACTCCCGGTTTGAGAATACGATGATAATTTAAAAATATTCAGACTTAAGCAAAACATGGTGTTAGTGGGTGAAAACCCGAAATAGCCCCAGAACGGCCCTGCAAGGGCACCAACACCTCATACGGGACCAATGTAATTCGTAGGAACTGACCACGCGATCAGGGGACTCCCGGTTTGAGAATACCATAATAATTTGCATATTTCTGGACTTAGGCTTAAAAACATGGCGTTAGTGGATGAAAACCCAAAACATCCCCCGAATGGCCCCGTGAGTGGCACTAACACCTCGTACGAGACCAACGTAACTCATAGGAACTCACCGCGGGATCATGGGACACCCGATTTGATAATACGATGATAATAATGCATACTTCTAGACTTAGGCTTAAAAACATGGCATTAGCAGGTGAAAACCTAAAACTGGCCCCCGAACGGCCCCGTGAGTAGCACCATTACCTTGCATAGGACCAATGTAACTCGTAGGAACTTACCGCGTGATCACGGGAATCCCGATTTGAGAATATGATGATAACTTGAAAATATTAGGACTTAAGCAAAACAAGGCGTTAGTGGATAAAAACCCAAAACAGCCCCTAAACGTCTATGTGAGTGGAACTAACTCTTTGAACGGGACCAATGTAACTCGTAGGAACTGATCGTGCCATCACGGGACTTCCAGTTTAAGAATATGATGATAATTTGCATATTTCTAGACTTAGGTATAAAAACATGGCATTAAGGGGTGAAAGCCCAAAAAAATCCCCCGAATGGCCCCGTGAATGGCACCAATACCTTGCACGGGACTAATGTAACTCATAGGAACTTGTCGTGCAATCACGGGACTCCTGGTTTGAGAATACGATGATAATTTAAAAATATCAGGACTTAAGCAAAACATGGCATTATAGGGTCCTCGCACGGGACCAATGTAGCTCATAGGAACTGACCCGCGATCATGGGACTCCCGATTTGAGAATACAATGATAATTTGCATATTTCAAGAATTAGGCTTCAAAACATGGCCTTAGTGGGTGAAAACCCGAAAAAGCCCCCGAACAGCCTCGTGAGTGGTACCAACACTTTGCATGGGACAAATTTAACTCATAGGAACATACCGCACAATCACGGGACTCCCGATTTGAGAATACGACGATAATTTAAAAATATTAGGACTTAAGCAAAACATGGCATTAGTGGGTGAAAACTCGAAGCATCCCCCGAACGGCCCCATGAGTGGCACCAATACCTTGCACGGGACCAATGTAACTCTTAGGAACAGACCACGCGATCATGGGACTCCCAATTTCAGAATACCACGATAATTTGCATATTTCTAGACTTCGGCTTAAAAACATGGCGTTAGTGGGTGAAAACCCGAAATAACACCCGAACAGCCCCGTCAGTGGAAACAACTCCTCGCACGAGACCAATGCAAATCATAGCAACTAACCGCGCCATAATGGGACTCTCAATTTGAGAATACAATGATAAGTTGCGTATTTTTAGACTTAGGCATAAAAACATGGCTATAGCGGGTGAAGAACCAAAACAGCCCCTGAGTGGCCCTATAAGTGGTATCAACCCCTCGCACAGAGCCAATGTAACTCGTAGTAACTGACCACGCGATCACGGGTCTCCCGATTTGAGAATGCGGCGATTATTTAAAAATATTAGGACGTAAGCAAAACATGGCGTTAGTGGGTGAAAACTTGAAACAACCCCCAAACGGCCCCATGAGTGGCACCAACACCTCGCATGGAACCAATATAACTCGTTTGAACTCACCGTGCCATCATGGGGCTACCAGTTTGAGAATATGATGATAATTTTTATATTTCTAGACTTAGGCATAAAAACATGGCGTTAGCGAGTGAAGACCCTAAACAGCCCCAGAATGGCCCCGTGACTGGCACCAACACCTCGCGGAGGATAAATGTAACTCGTAGCAACTAACCGCGTGACCCCGTGAGTGGCACCAACACCTCGTACAGGACCAATGTAACTCGTAGAAACTGGTCGGGCGATCACGGGACTCCCGATTTAAGAATTCAATGATAATTTGAAAATATCAGGACATAAGAAAAACAGGGCGTTAGTGGGTGAAACGCAAAACATCCCCCGAACAGCCCCTTGAGTTGTACAAACTCCTCGCACGGGACCAATGTACCTCATAGGAACTGATCGCTCCATCATGGGACTCCCGGTTTGAGAATACGATGATAATTTGCATATTTATAGACTTAGGCTTAAAAACATGACGTTAGTGGGTGAAAACTCGAAACGGCCCCTGAACGGCCCTGTGAGTGGCACGAACACCTCGCATGGGACGAATATAACTCGTAGGAACTTTCTACACAATCACAGGACTCTCGATTTGAGAAAATGATGATAATTTAAAAATATTAGGACTTATGAAAAACATGACGTTATTAGGTGAAAATCGGAAACAGCCCCTGAACGGCCATGTTAGTGGCAATAACACCTCGCACTGTACCAATGTTACTCGTAGGAACTGACCGCGCCATCACGGGACTCCTTATTTTAGAATACAATGATAAGTTGCATAATTTTAGACTTAGGCGTAAAAGCATGGTGATAGTGTGTGAAAATTAGAAATAGCCCCCGAACGGCCCCGTGAGTGGCACCAACACCTCGCACGGGACCAATCTAACTCGTAGGAACTTACAGCGCAATCATGGGACTCCCGATTTGATAATACTATGATAATTGGCATATTTCTAGACTTAAACATAAAAACATGTTGTTAGCGGATGAAAACCCAAAACAATCCCTGATCGGCGCCACGAGTGGCACCAACACATCGCAAGGGACCAATGTAACTCTTAGGAACTTACTGCGTGATCACCGGACTCTCGGTTTGAGAATACAATGATAATTTAAAAATATCAGGACTTAAGCAAAACATGGCGTTAGTGGGTGAAAACCTGAAATAGCCCCTAAACGGCCCTGTCAGTGGCACTAACACCTCGTACGGGACCAATGTAACTCGTAAGAACTTAGTGCGCCATCACGGGTCTCCCGGTTTGAGAATATGATGATAATTTGCATATTTTAAGACTTAGACATAAGAACATGCCGTTAGCGGATGAAAACCCAAAATAGCCCCCGAACGGCCTCGTGAGTGGCACCAACACCTCACACGCGATCAATCTTACTCGTAGGAACTTACCTCTCAATAATCGGACTCACGATTTGAGATTACGGCGATAATTTAAAAATATCCCGACTTAAGCAAAACATAGCGTTAGTGGATGAAAACTCGAAACAACCCCCAAACAGCACCGTGAGTGGCACCAACACCTCGCACGAGACTAATCTAATTCATAGGAACTTACCGTACAATCATGAGACTCCCGGTTTGAGAATACGATGATAATTTGTATATTTCTAAACTTAGGCATCAAAACATGGCATTAGGGTGTAAAAACCCAAAACATCCCCTGAACGGCCGCCTAAGTGGCATTCACACCTAGCACGGGACCAATGTAACTCATAACAACTTATTTCATGATCATGGGACTCCTGATTTGAGAATATTATGATAATTTAAAAATATCAGGACTTAAGAAAAACATGGCGTTAGTAGTAGAAAATCCTAAACAGCCCCCGAACGGCCAGGTGAATGGCACCAACACCTCGCAAGGGACCAGTATGACTCGTAGGAACTTATCGCCCGATCGTGGGACTGCCAGCTTGAGAATACGAGTATAATTTGCATATTTCTAGAGTTAGGCATAAAAACATGGAGTTAGGGGGAGAAAACCCAAAACAGCCCCTAACTGCCCCGTGAGTGGCACCAATACCTCACACGGGACCAATGTAACTCATAGGAACTTATCGCACAATCACAATACTCCCGGATGGAGAATACGATGATAATTTGAAAATATCAGGACATAAGAAAAATAGGGCGTTAGTGGGTGAAAACCCAAAACATGCCCCGAATTGCCCCGTGAGTTGTACTCACTCCTCGCACGGGACCAATGTACCTCATTCGAACTTATCGCTCCATCACGGGACTCCCAATTTGAGAATACAATGATAATTTGCATATTTATATACTTAGGCTTAAAAACATGATGTTAGTGGGTGAAAACTCGAAACAGCCCCCGAACGACCCTGTGAGTGGCACCAACACCTCACATGGGACGAATCTAACTCGTGGAACTTTTTCTCACAATCACAGGACTCCTGGTTTGAGATAACGATTATAATTTAAAAGTATCAAGACTTATGAAAAATATGACGTTAGTGGATGAAAATCGGAAATAGCCCCTAAACGGCCCTGTCAGTGGCAATAACACCTCGCACCGGACCAATGTTACTCATAGGAACTAACCGCGCCATTACGGGACTCCTGATTTCAGAATACGATGATAAGTTGTATATTTCTAGGCTTAGGCTTGAAAGCATGGTCTTAGTGTGTGAAAATTAGAAACAGCCCCCGAACGGCTCCGTGAGTGGCACCAACACCTCGCATGGGACCAATCTAACTCGTAGGAACTTAAATCGCAATCACGGGACTCCCCATTTGAGAATACGATGATAATTGGCATATTTTTAGACTTAGGCAAAAAACCATGTCATTAGCGGATGAAAACCCAAAACAGCCCTCGATCGGCGCCGCGAGTGGCACCAACACCTCGCAAGGGACCAATGTAACTCTTAGGAGCTTACCGCGCGATCACCGCACTCTCGGTTTGAGAATACAACGATCATTTAAAAATATCAGGACTTAAGCCAAACATGGCGTTAGTGGGTGAAACCTGAAACATCCCCCGAACGGTCGTGTTAGTGGCACTAACACCTCGTACGGGACCAATGTAACCCGTAAGAACTTATCGCGCCATCATGGGACTCCCGGTTTGAGAATACGAAGATAATTTGCATATTTTTAGACTTAGACATAAGAACACGCCGTTAGCGGGTGAAAACCCAAAACAGCCCCCAAAAGGCCCCGTGAGTGGCACCAACACCTCGCATGGGATCAATCTTACTCGTAGGAACTTACCGCTCAATAATGTGACTCACAATTTGAGATTACGACGATAATTTAAAAATATCCTGACTTAAGAAAAACATAGTGTTAGTGGGTGAAAACTCGAAATGACCCCCAAATGGCACCGCGGGTGGCACCAACATCTCACTAATCTAACTCGTAGGAACTTACCGCGCAATCACAGGACTCCCGGTTTGAGAATACGATGATAATTTGCATATTTTGAAACTTAGGCATAAAACATGGCGTTAGGGTGTAAAAACCCAAAATAACCCCCGAACGGCCCCCTGAGTGGCACCAACACCTCTCACGGGACCAATGTAACTCGTAAGAACTTACCGCACAATCATGGAACTCCAAATTTGAGAATACGATGATTATTTAAAAATATTAGGACCAAAGAAAAACATGGCGTTAGTGGGTGAAAATCCCAAACAGCCCCAAACGGCCTGGTGAATGGCACCAACACTTCGCAAGGGACCAACATGACTCGTAGGAAGTTAGCACGCGATCAGGGGGCTCCCAGTTTGAGAATACGATGATAATATGCATATTTCTAGACTTAGGCATAAAAACGTGGCGTTAGGGGGTGAAAACCCAAAACAGCCCCCGAACGACCCCATGAGTGGCAACAACACCTCGCACTGGACCAATGTAACTCATAGGACCTTACTGTGCGATCACGGGACTCCCGGTTTAAGAATACAAAGATAATTTAAAAATAACCAGAGTTAAGTAAAACATGGGGTTAGTGGGAGAAAACTCGAAACATTCCCTGAACGGCCCCGTGAGTGGCACCAACACCTCGCATAGGACCAATGTAACTCATAGAAACTGATCGTGCGATCACTAGACTCTCGGTTTGAGAATATGATGATAATTTGTATATTTCTAGATTTATTCTTAAAAACATTGTATTAGGAGTGAAAATCCGAAACAGCCCCCGAACGGCCCCATGAGTGGCATCAACACCTCGTAAGGGACAAATATAACTCGTGGGAACTTACCAAGGGATCACGGGACTCCCTATTTAAGAATACGATGATAATAATGCATATTTCTAGACATGGTCTTGAAAACATGGCGTTCACGGGTGAAAACCCAAAACATCCCCGAACAGCCCCCTGACTAGCACCAACACCTCGCAAGGGACAAATCTAACACACATGAACTTACCGCGCGATCACGGGACTCCCGGTTTGAGAATACAACCATAATTGAAAGATATCAAGACTTAAGCAAAACATTATTTTTGTGGGTGAAAACCTGAAACAACCCCCGAACGGCCCTGTCAGTGGCACTAACACCTCATTCGAAACCAATGTAACTCGTAGGAACTGATCGCGCAATCACAGGACTCCTAGTTTGAGAAGACGACGATAATTTGCATATCTCTAGACTTAGGCTGAAAAACATGGCGTTAGTGGGTGAAAACCCGAAACAGCCCCCAAATGTCCCCGTGAGTGGGACCAACACCTCGCATGGGACAAATCTAACTCGTAGGAACTTACCGTGCAATCATGGTACTCTCGGTCAGAGAATAAGGCGTTAGTGGTTGAAAACTCGAAACAGCCCCCGAACGGCCCCGTGGGTGGCACCAAAACCTCGCACATGGCCAATCTAACTTGTAGGAACTTACAGCTCAATAATGGGACTCCCGGTTTAAGATTATGAAGATAATAGTGGGTGAAAACCCGAAACATTCCCCAAACGGCACCATGAGTGGCACCAACTCCTCGCACGGGACCAATCCAACTTGTAGGAACTTACCGCGCAATCACGGGACTCTCGGTTTAAGAATACAACGATAATTTCCATGTTTCTAAATTTAGTCATAACAACATGGAATTTGGGAGTGAAAACACAAAACAGCCCCTGAACGGCCCTATGAGTGGCACCAACTCCACGCACGGGACAAATATAACTCGTAGGAACTTAACGCATGATCATGAAACTCCCGATTTTAGAATACGACTATAATTTAAAAATATCACGACTTAAGAAAAACATGGCGTTAGTGGGTGAAAACCCGAAATAGCCGTCGAACGGCCCGGTGAGTGGCACCAACACCTTGCACGGGACAAATGTAACTTGTAGGAACTCACCACGCGATCACGGGACTCCTAGATTGAGAATACGATGGTATTTTGCATATTTCTAGACTTAGGCATAAAACATGGCGTTAGTGGGTGAATACCCAAAATACCCCCGAACGGCCCCGTGAGTGGCACCAGCACCTCGCACGGGGCCAATGTAACTCGTAGGAACTTATCGCACGATCATGGGACTCTCGGTTTGAGAATACTATGATAATTAAAAAAAATATCATGACTTAAGAAAACACATGGCATTAGTGGGTGAAAACTCGAAAAAGCCCCCGAACGGCCCTGTCAGTTGCACTAACACCTCATACGGGACCAATGTAACCCGTAGGCGTTAGTCGGTGAAAACTCGAAATAGCCACCGAACGTCCCAGTGAGTGGCACTAACACCTCGCACGGGAATAATCTAACTTGTAGGAAATGATTGCTCAATAATGAGTCATTCAGTTTGAGATTATGATGATAATTTAAAAATATCAGGACTTAAGCAAAACATGGCATTAGTGGGTCAAAACTCGAGACATCCCCCGAACGGCCCTGTGAGTGGCACCAACTCCTCACTCGGGACCAATGTAACTCATAGAAACAAATCGCGCCATCACAGGACTAACGGTTTGAGAATATGACCATAATTTGCAAATTTCTAGACTTAGGCATAAAAACATGGCATTAGCGAGTGAAAACCCTAAACAGCCCTCGAATGGCCCCGTGAATGGCACCAACACCGTGCACGGGACCAATGTAACTCGTAGGAACTTATCGCGCGATCACTAGACTCCCAATTTGAGAATACGACGATAATTTAAAAATATGAGGACTTAAGCAAAACATGGCCATAGTGTGTGAAAACTAGAAACAGCCCACCGAACGGCCCCGGGAGTGGCACCAACACCTCGCATGGAACCAATATAACTCGTAGGAACTCACTGTGCCATCTCGGGACTCCCGGTTTGAGAATACGATGATAATTTTAATACTTCTCGACTTAGGCATAAAAATATGGCGTAGCGGGTGAAAACCCAAAACAGCCCTCGAACTACCCCGTGAGTGCGACCAACACCTGACATGGGACCAATATAACTCATAGGAACTGACTGCATGATGATGGGACTCCCGGTTTGAGAATGTGATGATTATTTAAAAATATGAGGACTTGAGCAAAATATGGCGTGAGTGGGTGAAAACCCGAAATAGCCCCCGAATGGCCCCATGTGTGGCACCAACACCTCGCACGGGACCAATGTAACTCGTAGGAACTGACCGCACGATCTCGGTACTCCCGGTTTGAGAATACGACATTAATTTAAAAATATCAGGACTGAAGCAAAACATGGCGTTAGTGGGTGGAAACCCGAAATAGCCCCCGAATGGCCGTGTGAGTGGCACCTGGACCTCGCACAGGACCAATGTTACTCATAGGAACTGACCACGCGATCACGGTACTCCCATTTTAAGAATACAATGGTAATTTTCATATTTCTAGACTTAGGCAGAAAAACATGGCGTTAGGGGGTGAAAACCCAAAAGAGCCCATAAATGGCCCCGTGAGTGGCACCAACTCCTTGAACGGGACCAATGTCACTCGTATGAACTGATCTCCACATCACGGGACTCCCGATTTGAGAATACGATGATAATTTTCATATTTCTAGACTTAGGATTAAAACCATGGCGTTAGGGGTGGTAACCCAGAACGGCCCCGTAAGTGGCAGCAACACCTCGCACGGGATAATATAACTGTTAGGAACTTATCGCGCGATCACGGGACTCCTTGTTTGAGAATACGGTGATAATTTAAAAATATCATAACTTAACAAAAACATGGCGTTAGTGGGTGAAACTTCGAAACATCTCCTAAACGACCCTTTGAGTGGCACAAACACCTCGCACGGGACCAATGTAACACGTAGGAACTGACCACGTGATCACGGGACTTCCATTTTGAGAATACGATGATAATTTGCAAATATCTGGCTTTAGCATGTGAAAACCCGAAATAGCCCCCGAACGGCACCAAAAATGGCACCAACACCTTGGACGGCCCCAATGCAACTCATAGGAACTTATCACCGGATTACGGTACTCCTGGATTGGGAATACGATTATAATAATTTATATTTCTTGACTTAGGCTTAAAAACATGGCGTTAGCGGGCAAAAACCCAAAACAGCCCCTTAACGGCCCCATGAGTGACACGAATACCTCGCATGGGACTAATGTAACTCGTCTGAACTTATCGCGCGATCATGGGACTCCAGGTTTCAGAATACGATGAAAATTTAAAAATATCAGGACTTAAAAAAACATGGCGTTAGTGAGTCAAAACGCGATACAGCCCCCAAACGGCCCCGTAAGTGGCACCAACTCCTCACATGGGACCAATGTAACTTGTAGGAACAGACCGCGCCATCACGGGACTCGCAGCTTGAGAATACGATAATAATCTTCCTATTTTTAGACTTAGGCGAAAAAACATGGCGTTAGCGGTTGAAAACCCTAAACAGCCTCTGAATGGCCCCGTGAGTGGCACCAACACCTCGTACGGGACCAATGTAACTCGTAGGAACTTACCAAGCGATCACGGGACTCCCGATTTGAGAATACGATAACAATTTAAAATATCTGGAATTAAGCGAAACATGGTGATAGTGGGTGAAAACCCGAAATAGCCCCCTGAACAGCCCCGTGAGTGGCACCAACACCTCCCACGGAACCAATGTAACTCGTAGGAACTCATCGTGCCATCATGGGACTCCCGGTTTGAGAATACAACGATAATTTTCATATTTCTAGACTTAGGCTTAAAAACATGGCGTTAGAGGGTGGAAACCCGAAAGAGCCTCAAACGGCCCCGTGAGTGGCACCAACACCTCGCATGGGACCAATGTAACTCGTAGCAACTTATGAAGCGATCACGATACTCCCAATTTGAGAATACGATGATAATTTAAAAATATTCGGGCTTAAGCAATACATGGCGTTAGTGGGTGAAAAATTGAAACATCCCCAGAACGGCCCTGCGAGGGAACCAAGACCTCGTACGCAACCAATGTAATTCGTAGGAACTGACAGCGCGATAAAGGGGACTCCCGATCTGAGAATACGACAATAATTTGCATATTTCTGGACTTGGGCTTGAAAACATGGCGTTAGAGGATGAAAACCCAAAATAGCCCCCGAACGGCCCCATGATTGGCACCAACACCTCGTACAAGACCAATGTAACTCATAGGAACTTACTGCGGGATCACGGGACTGCTAGTTTGAGAATACGATGATAACTTGTATATTTTTAGACTTAGGCTTAAAAACATGGCGTTAGTTGTGAAAACCCAAAATAGCCCCCGAACGGCCCCAGGAGTGGAACCAACACCTCGCACGGGACCACTGTAACTCGTAGGAACTGACCGTACAATCATGGAACTCCCGATTTGAGAATACGACGATAATTTAAAAGTATCAGGACTTAACCAAAGTATGGCGTTAGTGGGTGGAAACTCGAAACATTCCCCGAACGGCCCCGTGAGTGGCACCAACACCTCGCACGGGACCAATGTAACTCATAATAACTAACCATGCGATCACGGTACTCCCAGTTTTAGAATACGATGATAATTTTCCTATTTCTAGACTTATTCATAAAAATATGGCATTAGCGGGTGAAACCCCAAAACAGCCCCTAAACAGCCCCATGAGTGGCGTCAATGCCTCGCACGTTACCAATGTAACTCGCAGGAACTTACTGCGCTACCATGGTCTCTCGTTTGAGAATACGTCGATAATTTAAAAATATCAGGACTTAAGCGAAGCATGGCGCTGGTGGGTAAAAACCCGAAACAGCCCCCGAACGGCCCTATCAGTGGTGCTAACACCTCGCACGGCACCAATGTAACTCGTAGGAACTGACCCCGCCATCACGGTACTCCCAGTTTGAGAATACGATGATAATTTGCATATCTCTAGACTTAGGCTGAAAAACATGGCATTAGTGGGTAAAACCCCAAACAGCCCCTGAACGTCCCCGTGAGTGGGACCAACACCTCGCATGGGACCAATCTATCTCGTAGGAACTTGTCGCGCAATCACGGGACTCCCGATCAGATAATATGATGATAATTTTCATATTTCTAGACTTAGGCATTAAAACATTGCGTTAGGGGGTGAAAACCCAAAACAGCCTCCAAACGACCCCGTGAGTGGCACCAACACCTCGCACGGGACCAAGTAACCCGTGGAACTTATCGCGTGATCATGGGACTCCCGATTTAAGATAACGATGATAATTTAAAAATATCAGGACTTAAGCAAAACATAGCATTACTGTGTGAAAACTCGAAACAGCCCCCGAACGGCCCGGTGGGTGGCATCAACACCTCGCACGTGACCAATGTAACTCGTGGGAACTAACCGCGTGATCACGGGACTCCTGGTTTATGAATACGATGATAATTTTTATATTTTTAGATTTAGTCTTAAAAACATGGTGTTAGTGGGTGCAAACCCGAAACAGCACCCAACGGCCCCGTGAGTGGCACCAACACCTCACATGGGACCAATGTAACTCATAGGAAACTTACCTCGCGATCACTGTACTCCCGGTTCGAGATTATGATGATAATTTAAAAATATGAGGACTTAAGTAAAACATAGCATTAGTGGGTGTAAAACTGAAGCAGCCCTAGAACGGCCCTGCGAGTGGCACCAACACCTGGTACGTGACTAATGTAATTTGTACGAACTGACCACGTGATCATGGGACTCCCAGTTTGAGAATACAATGATAATTTGCATATTTCTACACATCGGATTAAAAACATGGCATTAGGCTTAAACACATGGTGTTAGTGGGTGAAAACCCAAAACAGTCCCCGAACGGCCCCATGAGTGGCACCAACACCTCGCACGGGACCAATGTAACTCGTAGGAACTCATCGTGTGATCACAGGACTCCCGATTTTATAATATGACGATAATTTAAAAATATCAGGACTTAAGCAAAACATGGTGTTAGTGAGCAAAAAACCAAAACAAGTCCCGAACAGCCCCGTGAGTGGCACCAACACCTCGCACAGGACTAATGTAACGCGTACGAACTTGCCGCGTGATAATGGGACTCCCAATTTGAGAATACGACGATAATTTAAAATACCAAAACTTAAGAAAAACATGGCGCTGGTGGGTAAAAACCCGAAATAGCCCCCGAAAGGCACAATCAGTGGCACTAACACCTCCCACGACACCAATGTAACTCATAGGAACTAACCCCGCCATCACGGGACTCCCAATTTGAGAATACGATGATAATTTACATATTTAAAAACATGGCATTAGTGGGTGAAGACCCGAAATAGTCCCCGAACGACACCGTGAGTGGCACCCACACCTCGCACGGGACCAATGTAACTCGTAGAAACTTATCTCACGATCACGAAACTCACGGTTTAAGATAACGATGATAATTTAAAAATATCAGGACTTAAGCAAAACACTGTGTTAGTGTGTGAAAACCTGAAACAGCACCCGAACGACCCAGTGAGTGGCACCAACACCTCATACGTGACCAATGTAACTCATAGAAACTAATCGCGCGATCACGGGACTCCTGGTTTGTGAATACGAAGATAATTTTCAAATTTGTGGACTTAAGCTTAAAAACAGGGCATTAGTGGGTGATAACCAGAAATAACACCCAACGGCCCCTTGAGTGGCACCAACACCTTGTACGGGACCAATGTAACTCGTAGGAACTTACCGCACAATCACGGGACTCCTGGTTTGAGAATTCGACGATAATTTTAAAATATCAGGACTTAAGCAAAACATGGCGTTAGTGGATCCTCGCACGGGACCAATGTAACTCGTAGGAACTGACTATGCGATCATGGGACTCCCGATTTGAGAATACGATGATAATTTGCATATTTCAAGACTTAGGCTTAAAATATGGCATTAGTGGGTGAAAACTCGAAACAGACCCTGAACGGCCCCTTGAGTGGCACCAACACCTCGCACGGTACCAATTTAACTCATAGGAACTTACTGCAGAATCACGGGACTCCAGGTTTGAGAATACGACGATAATTTCAAAATATCAGGACATAAGCAAAACATGGCGTTAGTGGGTGAATACCCAAAGCAGCCCCCAAATGGCCTCGTGAGTGGCACCAATACCTTGCACAGGCCCAACGTAACTCGTAGGAACTGACCGCATGATCACGGGACTCCCTGTTTGAGAATAACATGATAATTTTCATCTTTCTAGACATAGGGTTAAAAATATGGCCTTAGTGGGTGAAAACCCGAAACAACCCCCGAACGTCCCCGTGAGTTGAATAAACTCCTTCCACGGGACTAATGTAACTCGTAAGAACTGACTGCACCATCATGGTTCTCCCCATTTGAGAATACAATTATAATTTGCATATTTCTAGACTTAGGCATAAAAACATGGCATTAGCAGGTGAAGACCCGAAACAGTCCCCGAATGGCCCCGTGAGTGGCACCTACACCTCGCACGGGACCAATGTAACTCGTAGTAACTGATCGCGCTATCATGGGACTCCCAGTTTGAGAATACGACGATTATTTAACAATATCAGGACTTAAGCAAAACATGGCATTAGTGGGTGAAAATCTGAAATAGCCCCCGAAGGGCCCAGTGAGTGGCACCAACACCTCGCACGGGACCAGTGTAACTCATAGGAACTGACCGCGCGATCACGGTATTCCCAGTTTGAGAATACAATGATAACTTGCATATTTCTAAACTTATGCATAAAAACATGGCATTAGCGGGTGAAAATCCAAAACAACCTCCGAACTTCCCCGTGAGTGAACCAACACCTCGCACGGAACCAATGTTACTCATAGGAACTGACCGCATGATCACGGGACTCCCAATTTTAGAATACGACAATAATTTAAAAATATCAGGACTTAAGCAAAACATGATGTTAGTGGGTGAAAACTCAAAATAGTCCCCGAATGGCCCGGTGAGCGCCACCAACACCTCGCACATGACCAATGTGACTCGTAGGAACTGACCACTCGATCACGACACTCCTGGTTTGTGAATACGATGATAATTTTCATATTTCTAGACTTAGGCTTAAACACATGGGGTTAGTGGGTGAAAACCCAAAACAGCCCCCAACGGCCCCGTGAGTGGCACCAACACCTCGTACGGGACCAATGTAACTCGTAGTAACTTACCGCGCGATCACGGGGCTCCCAGTTTGAGAATATGATGATAATTTAAAAATATTAGGACGCAAACATCCCCAGAACAGCCCTGCGAGTGCCACCAACACCTCGTACGGGACAAATGTAATTTGTAGGAACTGACTCGCGATCAGGGGACTCTCGGTTTAAGAATACGACGATAATTTTCATATTTCTATACTTAGATTTAAAAATATGGTGTTAGCGGGTGAAACCCTAAAAGATCCCCTAAACGGCCCCGTGGGTGGCACCAACACCTCGCACGGGACCAATGTAACTCTTAGGAACTGACTGCGTGATCACGGGACTTCCGGTTTGAGAATACGACGATAACTTGCATATTTCTAAAATTAGGCATAAAAACATGGCATTAACGGGTGAAAATCCAAACCAACCCCCGAACTTTCCCGTGAGTGAACCAATACCTCGCACGGGACCAATGTAACTCATAGGAACTGACCGCGTGATCACGGGACTCCCAGTTTGAGAATACGAAAATAATTTAAAAATATCATAACTTAAGGAAAATATGATGTTAGTGGGTGAAAATTCGAAACAACCCCCGAATTGCCCCGTGAGTGGCACAAACACCTCGCGCGGCACCAATGCTATGCACAGGATCTGACCACGTGATCACGGTAATCCCAGTTTTATAATTCTATGATAATTCGTATATTTTTAGACTTAGACTTAAAATCATGACGTTAGCCGGAGAAAACTGAAAACAACCCCTAAATGACCCCGTGAGTGGGACCAACACCTCTTACAGGACCAATGTAACTCGTAGGAACTCACCGTTCGATCACTGGACTCCCGGTTTAAGATAACGATGATAATTTAAAAATATATGGACTTAAGCAAAATATGGCATTAGTGTATGAAAACTCGAAACAGCCCCTGAACGGCCCGGTGAGTGCCACCAACACCTCGCACGTGACCAACGTAACTCGTAGGAACTGACCGCGCGATCACGCGACTCCTGGTTTGTGAATACGATGATAATTTTCATATTTCTAGACTTAGGCTTAAAAACATGGTGTTAGTGGGTGAAAACCCAAAACAGCCCCAACGGCCCCGTGAGTGGCATCAACACCTCGTACGGGACCAATGTAACTCGAAGGAACTTACCGCGCAATCACGGGACTCCCGGTTTGAGAATATGATGATAATTTAAAAATATCAGGACGGAAACATCCCCAGAACAGCCCTACGAGTGCCACCAACACCTCGTACAGGACCAATGTAATTTATAGGAACTGATCGCACGATCAGGGGACTCCCAATTTAATAATATGGAATTAGCGGGTGTAAATCCGAAACAGCCCCTAAATGGTCCTGATGATGCTGGAAATAGCACCGCCCTTCAAGGTGTTTGTAAGCTCATATCATTGATAACGATGGCAGCTCAAGTATATGCAAAATATAAGAGATTGAGATGAGGAGAAGAGGATGATCACTTGAATGTAAGTGGTTCAGCCAATCTGGCCTACGTCCACTGTGAGTGTGTGAGAGTAATATCTCTGAATGAAGGCACTAATGGCCATGGATACAATCTCTTAAGCTTTCTCTCTCTACTGTATAATTTAACAGAGTTTCAGCTAGGGTTATAATTTTGGATCACTTTAAAAGGTAGAGGATGACCTCTATATATAGTACTTGGGGGGTGTAATGTACCCCCCAAGCATACATTGAGCATGTGCATGAGCATCGAGCCAGTATAAGAGTGACACCTGGATGTTCTCAACTAAGTAATGATTACCTCAATATTCCCTCACGTGGAAGGAACAATTCGGTAACAGTAGATTTTTCCACGTGTTCTAAGTTATACACGAACGTGTAAAAGCTTGATTGTCGTCGGGTGATACCAACCTCGGCCTGGAAGAGTACAAGGTTGGTGAATTCTGGCAACTGCCCAATTAGAGGTTATCCGTGATGATCTTGGCTCAGTAGGAGAGCCGAGGTAAGGCAGGTGGAGTTGTAATGTCGGCCTGGGCGGAGGTAATGGTGGAGTAGCAGGAACGTCGACTGATTCCCAACCGAGGTTGATTACGATGATTGTGTAGTCTCTACTTCCTCGGCTTACACCCAGCCGAGGTTGATGTATGATGTAGGCGTGATGTCATCTCCGACCGACCTGATGGATTACTATCTCCATGGATCACGAAGACCTCAGTTGTTGTCTGGCTATGAGGCAACTAGTAACGTCGGCCATGGCCATCCTTGTAAAGGATGAGACTGTTGGTTGCCAATCTGGGGCCCTTCTAACCTCAGTTATCTTCCAGGCCGAGGTTGGTGTCTCTAAGCTGTGGGGAACATATAGGGCATATCAATCACCCCTTAGCCCTTAGTTACCTATGTGAATAGGTGACTAAGGGGTATATATGTCCGAGGTTGGATTTCTTTAAATTCTAATAATTTCATGACAAGTGTCAGCTTCTGAAGTAGGTTGTGTGCTTGGCAAATGCAATGGACTTTTGGGATCCTAAGGCAATGATGGGCCTTGGGATGCATTCAATTGGTTTGCAAGGATTTTAACCCTTTTCTCTCTCTTTCTTCTTCATTTTCTTTCATTCTCCCGCCTAAACCCTCTTTGTTTCCTCTCTCTTCCAGAGTTTGATCGAGGGTACGTTTGGTGGATTTTTCCTTGCCAATCTTCCCACTCTTCACTTCATATTTCATCAGGTACTGCCTATTACCCCTTCTTTTCCATTTTTTCAGCTTTATTTTTCTTATTTGTTGCATTTTTCGATCTCGGCTTGGGTTTTTCAGTGAGTTTATGAGTTTTTCGATACGTTTATGATTTTCCCGGTGAGCTGTTCTTGGTTGTGTTTGGTTAACAATATTTTCAAATAACCATATTGGATCTTTCACTATTGTGTTCATCCTGTTTGTTTTTAACTTGAGTCCATAAGTGTAGGGTCGTCCCCATATGCTTAGACCCCTATGTCAACTCTTAGAGGAATTCCCCTCTCTTGGAGAGAAAAACTTATATAAAACTAGGCAAATAGACAGAGCCTAAGAGGAAGCTCGTAGGGCAAAGGCCTTCCCTCTCAGGCCCATATTCCCACCCCCTCTGAAGGTGATATACCCTGAGTCGTCTGTGTCTACAGAGGTATCAGTAGAACCTATTCCAATGTCTGAGTCTGAGTCGTTAACCTCAAACCCTATGTCTGCGGATTCTTTCTAAGAGGCCATGGATTATTCCGTCCGGATGGACCAAGCCCCTGACCAAGCCGAGGTTTCTAGTCATGCCTCATCTCACAAGAGTCCTAGCACCTCACATTCTTCATCCGATGTCAAAATTATAGGACCCAGTGTGGTTATTCCCCCAATCCTTGACGCTATTCCCCTGTCGGCCTCCACAGAGCTGAGTTTGCTCAGAAGTTCCCTGGTGGTGCTCCATCATCTGCTCAAGCCGACGTTAACCCAGATGAGGATGAAGGTAGCGAAAGTGATATTGACACCTCGAAGGCAGCCGAGATATGGAGCATTGTCAGCGATATCGACCTTCTAGCCTTCAGATATATGTATTCTATAAGTCCATCCATAAAACTTAGGAGACCTCTAAGGGACGAGAGGGCCTTTGGCAGTCGAGATGGTGAGATCTGCTTATATGAGAAGATGTTCAAGTTAGGATTTCATCTTCCCATTCATCCAATAATCAGGGATATATTATCCTACATTAACTTGTCTCCTTCCCAGTTATCACCCAATGCCTGGAGGGTGATAATTGGAGCTATAGTCCTATGGAGGGCAGTCCATCATTCAGACATTCCCGTCTAGGTCTTCACAGGATACTACGTCCCCTCCTCTACCAGGAATCATCCGAGTTATTACCACTTTTTATCTCGAAAGTCCAATAAGAAGATGTTACAGGTTACCAAAACTTTGAACCACAATTGGAAACCTCGCTACTTCTTCGCGTCAGGGCTATGGGAGTTTGGTCCCTGTGCCCCCTCTTCATCCTTAGAGTCGATAATACCCCTGAGATGGGGAAAGGTGATAATGGCTGCTAGGGCCGACCCTGGGCTAAGCCAAAATAACCTTCAAAAGGTTAAACACCTTCAGGATCAGGGGGAGCATGGTCTGCTAGTCAAGTACGAGAATTTGATGACCCCCTACTATCTCTCTGAAATTGGCCTTGGGGTGAGTCCTCTGACCGAGCTCCGTAAGTTACTTTATTATTTCAATAAGTTATACCTCTGAATTTATTATGTCTCTGATCTTTTAACTCAGGTCTTTCTGTTTATAGAACGTCCCAAAGGAATTTCTGACGATCTCTGGGAGATGGCAGCCCCTAGTCTTACTAAACTTGTAAAGAAAGTAGGTCTAACTGTGCCTCCTCCTCCTCCTACAACTTCAAGGGCTGAGGCCTCCAAGAAGAGGAGATCTGCTAACCCTGCCCCAGAGGATCAGAGGCACAAGAAGAAAACTCAAATTGGGGATCATTCCATCCCCATCTCCTCTGAGGATGTTATAAAGACCCCATTATGTTACCCCCTAACTCTCTTAAGGTCCCTAGCACCTCCCTTCATCACTACAAACCTAGGTCATGTCCCGAGTACAGACTTAGAAGCCATCGGGCACTCCCAGGCTCCATTTGGCCAAAAAGTCAAACTCTTTAGCTCGACCAAAGATGAATGGATATTCAAAGGGCACTAAAATCCCTTTCTAACGATCCATCTCGTGCACGATTCTGACTTACCATGCTGAAGAACGATCCGTTTGCGTCCGAAACTTGATCCAGAGGCCACCGGGCGCTCCCGAGATCAGCTTGACATAAGTCAACTCTTCAGCTTGACCGGGGCTGAATGAATCTTTGAAGTGCCCTGAAATACCTTTCTAATGGTCCACTCCGTGCACGATTCCGACTTACCATGCGAATGAACGATCTGTTTGACTCCGAGAGGTCACCGAATGATTCCAGGGCCTGGTTGACCAAATTCAACTCCCCAAACCGGGTCAAACTCTTTGGAATGTCTAAGTACATCTCCTAACCTTTCCAACGGTCTGCCTTGTGCATGATTCGGACTTACCATATGGACGAACGATCCGTTTGCGTCCGAACGATTCCCCATCCAATGAATCGACAAACGCTTTCGAGCCATATTTGACCCAAAGTTAACTCCCGAACCAGGGAGAGATCCAAATAACTTTTGAAGGTCTCTGAATAACGTTTCCAACGGTTTACCTCGTGCACGATTCTGATCAACGGTTTGCCCTCGGCAGCTATTTTTCCAAAAAGGCCTGAAACACACTGTCAAATGGCAGGTTCCAGACCCTACCTATCGATAGGTGCCGATAGGCAGGACCAGGTTAATGCCGATTGGCAATGACCTGGGCCTATAAAAGGGGGCCTTCACCTCATTTGCAAGAGGAGCCCAGATCTGATACAAATCGCTCTCAGTAAATCCCAAAAATCTCTCTCGAAGGCAACGCGATTTCAACATCCAAATCCCTTCCTAACTTCCACCTTTCATCATCTTTTTCATCGAACTTGGTGAATTAGCCACTCTCCATCATCTTCCAAGTGCAAGGGCTGCTCTCCAACATTCAAGATCAAGCTCAAGATCTTCAAGAAGGTCCAATTTTCTCAACTTTCTCTCTAAATTCTCTTAAATTCGCAATAACTTGTTTTATTACTTAGCACTTTTATTATCTCATCTCACACATCCTAATATACTTTTTATTTAGTATTATTTCACATCTCCTATTTTCATATAAATAAAACCCAAAAAAATAAGAAAAATATGGTTTGTTCATAAATTCCAAATAGAGATTCTCATACTTTTCTCACACTTTTCTCACAACTAAAACACTTTCTCTACACACACACACACACACTCACCAATAAGAGATCCCCCATTTGGATTTAATGGGGTAAACCCCACCCCTCATTTTGTATGCAAACTACGTGGACTTTGGTGCCTTTATAGGCTACGTAGGCATCTCGGAGTAAAACTCGAGACTCGGGTCCTTTTCTTTTTCACTTTTTTTATTATTTTCTATATTCTTTAAATCCAATTTTCTTATATTCTATACACTTGTTCGTAGTGACGTATTACTCCATATGCGTTATCGTTCGATTATAACGATCAACGTAGGGGTAATCGCGTAAATCTTATCTTTCTAATATTATTTTTATACCTTCCTACGGATGACTCGCTTTATCTCTTACATGATAGAAGTCGAGTATTCCTATCTCCACTATATATAGATACACATGCACACATATCACGGGGATTAAATAAAGGAAAATAGCAGATATCCATGAGAGATCGAAAGGGCAGAATGAGTGCCTAACACCTTCCCATTTCGTAACTTAGCCTCCGAACCCTTCTCGAATCATATTGGTTTCGCATGCACCAGTATGTCTTTGGATGCCATCCTTCGGGATGGCTTCCCTTTTTTCTTTTGTTTGTTTTGAGTAAAATAGACTGGCGACTCTAATCTCTCTATATTTTTACACCTCATCTCAAATGACGTCGGTTTGTACTCCTGAGAGGGATGCGTGGAACCCGAGGATCCTTTCCCTTCGCGTACCCGCCCACACGGCGAGGATCGGGGATGGCCATAGACGTGTTAATTTCTTATCTGGAGCAACTGAATATTGGCGACAGTCTTATCATCCAGAGTCCGAAGGCCTTAGACGCTATCGATTCAGTCACCGACTCTGACAAACGCTTTTGCCGCTCTCTAGACACCCCTTTGCTGGCCGAGTTCTCCCTCCATCGCTCTATCCAAGTAAGACCTTGGACTTTTGATTTTGCCGCTAAATTATATCCAAGTGTAACATCGGCTTTGAATTATACCAGATCTTAAACTGACATCTCTGCACATGTTCTACAGGGTCTCCTCACCATGCATCATTTTATTGACTGGACTCTGAGGAAATTTCCTCTGATTGAAAAGGGCAAAGAGGCCCAAAAGACCGAGGCCTCTCTGAATGCTGAAGTGGAGAGTCTGAAGGCCTCCTTGGAGAATTTTGAGGCCAATGTCAAGCAGTTGGAGAAAGATATAGGCAAGCTTAAAAAATATCTTATCTCTGCTCTGAAGACTCAGGCCGACTCTCTCCAACATAAGGTTGACGTTGTTGTGAAAGCTGCTCTGGAGGATGCCTCAGAGAAGATCTTGGAGAACTACAAGGTCTCTGATGAATTTGTTAGCTTCGACTTTAAGTACCTCGAAAGGGGTGTTAAGTCCACTGGCAAATGGGATGCAATGAAGGAGAAATAATCAGGGAGTCTGGCAGCCTCTGACTTCATTGGTCTGGGATATACCGATCCTCGATTTGCTCAAGCCTTACAAGAATTCGATGAGGAAGGAGGTGTCGCACCTGCTGAGACTGCTGGTCAGGAAGATACCAGGACCGAAGACGTTGGTCCACATCATGATGGGGTGGAGGTGACCAACCTCAGCCAGGGAGATGAGGTCATGGCTGCTAACCCTGAGACTGCAGACACCTAAGTCCATTTGTGAAGCTCTTATAATTTATTATTTTTGACTCAGTTTGTAACTTCTGATGACAATTTCTGTTACCTTTTGGCTTGTAATTCTTAACCTCATGTTATATAAACCTCTGAAGAGGGCTTTATTTATTTAGTTGCTGAATGTTCTTTGAATGGTTTTCTGTGCCATGTGATGTGTTTGTGTTAAGTCCTGAAGCCTCAATATAATGGTGTCTTCATAAACCCCATAAATAATTTTTCACCAAATTAATGATGTCTAAGGTCTGAGCTTATCAACTAAGATGTTATCCCCATAAAATATTCACCAATTTAATGATGTTTAAGGTCTGAGGTCATCAACTAAGATGTTATCCCCAAAAAATATTCACTAAATTAATGATGTTTAAGGTCTGAGGTCATCAACTAAGATGTTACCCCCATAATATATTCACCAAATTAATGATGTTCAAGGTCTGAGGTTATCAACTAAGATGTTATACCCATAATATATTCACCAAATTAATGATGTTTAAGGTCTGAGGTCATCAACTAAGATGTTACCCCCATAATATATTCATTAAATTAATGATGTTCAAGGTCTGAGGTCATCAACTAAGATGTTACCCCCATAAAATATCCACCAATTTAATGATGTTTAAGGTCTGAGGTCATCCAAGTGTGATGTTCACCTCAGACCTTGTCACCAAATTATGATGTTTAAGGTATGAGGTCGCCAAGTATGATGGCTGTCCTTAGACCTTGTCACCAAATCAAGATGTTATAAGGTCTGAGGTCATCCAAGTACGATGTATCACCTCAGACCTTGTCACCAAATCATGATGTTATAAGGTCTGAGGTCGTCGACTAAGATGTTATCCTCATAAATTCTACCATTGAAGCGTAATAAACCAAGAATTGACACGAAAACTGATCTTCTCATTAATAATCTCTTCATAAGATGATACATTTACAAAGAAACTCTTGCAACATCATATGTAAAACTTTTTTAAATGATTAGCATTCCAAGGATTGGAGAAAGGCTCCCCTTCAAGCTTTTCTAGCCTGTAGGTCCCGGGTACAACCTCCTCAATCACATTGTAAGGACCATGCCAGTTTGGATGAAGCTTGTTTGCCTTCTGCAATGTCTTCTTTAACACCAGGTCTCCCGCGGCTATGGGCCTTGATTTCACCCTTCGATTGTAGAACTGCGATGTTCTCTATTGGTAGGCTTCTTGTCTTATCTCTGTGTCTTCCCTTCTTTCTTCAATCAAATCTAAGTCAAGTTTTCTCTCCTCCCCATTCTTCTCAGGGTCATAGGTCTAAACCCTGTGAGTGGGGAGCCCTATCTCGGTTGGTATGATAGCTTCTGAGCCATGTGCTAACATAAATGGGGTTTAACCTGTTGGTGTCCTAGTCATTATTCTGTAGTCCCATAACACAACATAAACCTCTTCATTCCATCTTCCCTTAGCTTCTTCTAACCTCTTCTTGATCCCGTCGAGGATTTTTCTATTTGTGACTTTGGTTTGACCGTTTGCCTGAGGTCAGCCAGGAGAAGAGAAAAATTACTTTATCCCAACTCTTTCGCAATATTTTTCTAAGGAATAATTCTTGAACTGGGTGCCATTGTCCGAGATGAGGGTGTTTAGGAGACCATGTCTACATATGATGTTCTTCCAGATAAATTAGAAGGTCTTCTGCTCTGTAATCGTGATCATCGGGTCGGCCTCTACCCATTTGGAGAAGTAGTCAATGATAATTATCCAGAGCCTGTAGTTGTTCGCGGCTCTGGGTAAGGGACCCACTAAGTCAATTCCCCATACTACGAATGGCCAAGGAGAACTTATTGACATCATAGGCTGATGAGGTTAATGGGGGATAGTGGAGAATCTTTGGCATTTATCATATCTCTTCACATAATTTACAGCATCATTAGCCAAGGTTGGCCACCAATATCCTTGCGTAATAATCCTCTTAGCCAAAGGTCTTCCTCCTATGTGACTAGAGCAAGAACCCTCGTGTACCTCCTGTAGGATGCGGGGAACTTCTGTGGGATGGACACATCTGAGGAGAGGTAATAGAAATCCTTTTTTATATAGGACGTCTCCTATTATTGAGAACTTTACAGCTCTGTACCTTAGTTTTCTCCTTTCTAACTTTGATTCCGTAAATTCTCCCTCTCTGATATATCTGATAAGGGGGTCCATCCATGAGTCCCCTAGGTTCAAATTGAGGCAAAGGTTACTAACCTCTTCTTCTTTAATGGTCGCCTTAGGCAAGATCTCGATTGGAATTATCCTTTTGATTGTCTGTCCTGGTTACCGAAGCCAATCTTGCTAGTGTATCTGCATGGCTATTGTTTTGCTGAGGTATTCTCTTCATCTTTTGTTCTTCAAAACCTTCTAGTATCACTCTTACCCTTTTTAGGTATTTAGCCATCCTTTCATCATTTGCCTCATAAACCCCAAATACTTTGTTAACAAATAACCTTGAGTCACTGTGAAGCAGAAGTCGTCTTACCCTAAGGGTCTTTGCCAAGGAGAGGTCTGCTATCATGGCCTTATATTCTGACTCGTTGTTTGATGCCTTAAAGTTAAACCTTAAGGCATATTCAACGTTGGTACCATTTGGGTCTGAGAGTATCATCCCTGCCCCGCTTCCACTTTCGTAAGAAGACCGGTCAACAAAGAGGTTCCAGACGTCTTTATCTGATGAGAAGCCCCCTTCTAACATAATTCCCTGCTTGAAGAGGTACCGATCTTCCTCATTCTCGGCTATTCCATTTCTGGCTCTGTTAGATACAACCTCTTCTGGGTCTCGGAAGACATTGATGTTTGATCCCTCTATAGTCTCTTGGTTATTCTCAACCTCAACCACTTCCCATGTGAACTCAGGAACAAAATCTGCAAGTGCCTGCCCTTTATTAGCCACCCTGGGTTAGTAAATAAGGTCATACTCACCCAACACAATGGACCAAGTCATCAACCTTCTGGACTTCTCAGGCTTGTGGAGGACTTGCCTTAATGTTAAGTCAGTGAGGATGACCATAGTGTGGGCTTGGAAATAGGGCTTTATTTTTCTAGAAGCATGTATCAAAGCGTAGGCCAATTTTTCCATCCGAGGGTAGTTCTGTTCAGACCCTTAAAGGTCCTTACTGTTGAAGTATATAGGTCTTTGGACCCCAACGTCTTACCATAATATTATTGCACTTATAGCTGACTCAGAGACTGCTAGATAAACATATAACTTCTCCCCTACTATGGGATGAGATAGGAGCAAGGGAGATTCGAGGTAAGACTTAAGTTGGCTAAAAGCCTCATCACACTCTTTGTCCCACTCGAAGGCCTTTATAAGAACCTTAAAGAATGGAAGATACGTGTCCATCGCTTTGGAAATAAATCTATTGAGTGCACCTACTCTTCCAGTGAGCCTCTGAAAGTCCTTGATACTTCTTAATGTCTTCATGTCGAGCAAAGCTTTAATTTTCTCAGGGTTTGCCTCTATTCCCCTCTCATTAACAATGAATCCAAGAATTTCCCAGCTCTACCCAGAAGACACACTTTGCAGGATTGAGTTTCATTCTGTACAAGTCCATGGTATCAAAGGTCTTTTCTAGGTCTACCACGTGAGTGCAGACCTTTAAGCTCTTCGTCAACATATCGTCTACGTACACCTCCATAGTCTTGCCAATTTGATTTTCAAACATCTTATTCACAAGACGTTGGTACGTTGCCTCCGTATTTTTCAAGCCAAATGGCATAACCTTGTAGCAATATGTCCCTTTGTCAGTTATGAAGGCCGTCTTTTCTGAGTCTTCAGCATCCATGAAGATCTAATTGTAGCTTGAATACGCGTCCATGAAGCTCATGAGCTCATGCCCTGCAGTGGCATCTACTATCTGATCGATCTGAGGTAAGGGATAGTTATCTTTTGGGAAAGACTTGTTCAGGTCGATAAAGTCTACGCACATCCTCCATTTTCCGTTGGCTTTGGGCACAATGACAGTGTTTGATAACCACTCTGGATATATGACTTCCTTGATAAACTCATCCTCTTCTAACTTTTTGACTTCTTCCTAGATGATGTCGTAATTCTCCCTAGAGTAAACTCTTCATCTTTGTTTGATTGGCTTAGCATCCTTAGCTACGTTGAGTTTATGGCACATAACCTCAGGGTCGATGCCAGGCATGTTCGCGTGGCTCCAAGCGAAGACACTCTGCCTCTTCTTCAAGAAACTTATCAGGTCTTCCTTGATCTCCACTTTTAAGTCTTTTGCCAACCTGAATGGTTTTTTCCAGTTCTTCCTCATTGAGGACGATGGATTCTACCTCTTTCGCGGCCTCTCCTTTCTTCAACTTTATTTCATCTCTAGGGTCAAGTGTATCAATGTTATATGTAGTAGTTTCTCTCTTATGGGCCTCTCTCTCTTCGGTTGAGTTGAAGTGGCATTCCCGTGCTATGGTCTGGTCACCCTGCACTTCCCCTACCCCATACAGGGTCGAGAATTTTAGCATCTGGTGGACCGTCGACAGCACGGCCTCAAACTCCTTAAGGGCCACTCTTCCTATAATGAGGTTGTAGGCCGAGAAGACATTTTCGTCCATAACAAAAAAATTGATCTTCCGAGTCAACCTCTTAGGCCACTCATCTCCCATTCGCGTGAACATCTCATACATACTCAATGGATGGACCTTTTCACTGCTAAATCCCATTAACAGATGATGATAGGGTACCAATCTAGCTCTGCTAAGGCCAAGGCTTTTGAAGCAAGGCCATACCATCACATCTGTTGAACTTCCTCCATCTACGAGGATTCTTTGTACCTCGCATCCATCCACCCTTGTTGTGATTACTAAAGGGTCATCATGCGAAGCTAGGTTGCCTTTGAAGTCGAGTCGGGAGAACCCAACTATAATATTGTCCATATCCACTTTCTTTTTCTTCTTCTTGGTCTCGGAAGATGTCATATTTACCACTTCTGGCTTGGCCACTGACTTGGCCTCTGCCACATGAGCTTTTCGATCATCCACTTCAGAACCACCCCCAACTTGTCCTCCACATATGGTGTTAACACCAAAGGAGATCATACTGACCCTCTTCACCGGGGCGTGGTCTTCTTTTGGTGGGAGGTGTGGATCGTCCTCATCATCACCCTCCGAGTCATTGTCTCCTCTTACTGGAGTATCGTCACGACATCTGTCGTTTCTCTCCTTTTTAGGGTCATCTCTTCCCCTTTCAGGAGCCTTGCCATCAACATACTTCCTCAAATTTCCTGACTTTAACATCTTCTCGATCTCATCTTTCAAGGAGAATCACTTGTCTATAACATGGCCATAGTCTTGGTGGAACTCGCACCACAAGTTCTTATTCCTCTTATATGGAGGAGCCTTCAGCTTCTCTGTCCATCTCAGTGATTGGTCATTCTTGATCTTATTGAGGATGTGCTCATAGCTCACAGTTAGAGGGGTATAGTGTGCGAACCTATCGTCGGCTATCCTCTTCTTTCTGTCCTTCTTTCTTTGTAACTTCCTACTGCTACCGCCATTCTCATCCTTGTATTTTGCATCCATGGCCTCTTCAGGGTTCATGACCCTGCTTGCAGCTCCCAATAGTTCTTCCATGGACTTGGGAGGGTCTTTCGCAAGTTTCCATAACAACTTCCCTTTCTGTAGACCTCCTATGAGGGCGTTCATGGCTATATTCTCTTCATAGTCTTCAACCTTCAGTTTTTCTTTGTTTAATCTGGCAATGTAGTCCCTTAGGTTCTTCTTCTTGCCTTGCTTGACATACAACAGATGGGTAGTCTTCTTTTGAGGTCTTACCCCAAAATAGAATTTGTGAATGAACCATTCAGCCAAACTCTTAAAGTTTTCAATTGAGTTCTTCGTAAGAGAGGTAAACCAGATGTGTGCTGCTCCCGTCACAGTTCCGGAGAAGGCTCGACATTTCATCTGATCTGGTATTGAGTAGATGTCCGCCACAGACTGGTACATCTCAATATGATGTACAGGGTTGGTGCTACAGTCATACTTGGGAGACATCGTAGGTGGCTTAAACTTGGCAGGGGTAGGGAAGCTCACTATCTTAGCCACGAACGGAGAGCCTTCTGAGAAACCTCTTTGCAGTGGGTCCCGAATTTTGATGAGGTCTCATATCTTGTCCTCAAGACGTTGGATGGAGTCATTACATGGTCTTTCAATGTCAGTCTTGCCGAGGTTGTCCCCATCCACCTCCAAGGGGTGGATTGAGGGTTCCTCAACTGCAGAACAACATCGGCTATTGACCTCTTCCTGGTCCCTACCTCGTCCTATGTTAGGTCGGCCTTAATGAGGCCGATGTTGCCCCTCTTCCCTTTATGAGACGGCTACACTTCTCGACCTGGATAACCTCAATCGCAGGTCATTTACTGGGCTGAGCCTTTCAAAGGCCGACCCTCTGCTTAATCGATCGAAAGTTTACCCTCTTTGTTGGGCTTTTTCACCTCTTCTGCCTCCACAACCTCGGCTCTGCTGGATGGGATGTAGTATGTTATTTGAAACCTCATACGTCTCCCAACAATCTTCTGGAGCATATTCTGCTCCAAATCATCATACCTATCCTCAGGGCAAGGGTGTCATTGCCTCCCCAAACGCAAACGTCTAGGGTCAACAATGTCCCTCCTCCGCTGAGGCATAGGTTGGTCTTTTTGCGGTGCTTAGGGTGGTCCTCTGGCATCAGGATGAGGCTAAATAGCCATCGGAGTAATCATCTCCGATGAGACCCCAGACGGTCTCATCACATTTTGACTAAGTTGTGCAAGTTTCTCCTTCATCGCTTATTACGTTGCAGTCAAAGACCTCAAGGCTGCTTCCACTTCCGCCATTTCAGACTGAGGCGGTGTCTGGCTAGAATTTGGCCCTTCGGCACCAGGCGGTGGAAGAGGTGGCGGTAATTCTAGTGTCACTTTTTAACACTAAAGAGCTTGTAGAGTAAATGATCTTTGTACCTTAATGGACCTCTTTCAATGGTAAAACAGCTCCACACAAGGGTTGAGGCCTGGTACACCACCAGAGTCTCCGATGAGGTTATGCAGAAAAATAGGAAGAGTCAGCTTCTCGATTCCCATAGACGGCGCCAAAAATGATGATGCTGTAAATAGCACCACCCTTTAAGGTGTTTGTAAGCTCATATCAGTGATAACGATGGAAGCTCAAGTATATGCAAAATATAAGAGATTGAGATGAGGAGAAGAGGATAAACACTTGAATGTAAGTGGTTCATCCAATCTAGCCTACGTCCACTGTGAGTGTGTGTGAGTAATATCACTGAATGAAGGCACTAATGGCCATGGATACAATCTCTCAATCTTTCTCTCTCTACTATATAATTTGACAAAGTTTCATATAGGGTTGTAATTTTGGATCCCTTTACAAGGTAGAGGATGACCTTTATATATAGTGCTTGGGGGGTGTAATGTACCCCCCAAGCATACAATGAGCATTTGCATGAGCATCGAGCCAGTATGAGAGTGACACCTTACTATTCTCAACTAAGTAATGATGACCTCAATATTCCCTCATGTGGAAGGAATAATTCAATTATAATAGATTTGTCCACGTGTTCCAAGTTATACAAGAACGTGTAAAAGCTCGGCTGTCCTCGGGTGATACCAAACTCGGCCTGGAAGAGTACGAGGTTGGTGAAGTCTGGCAACTTCCCAATCAGAGGTTATTCGCGATGATCTTGGCTCAGTAGGAGAGTCGAGTTAAGGCAGGTAGAGTTGTAATGTCGACCTGGGCCGAGGTAATGGTGGAGTAGCAGGAACGTCGGATGATTCCCAACCGAGGCTGATTACAATGATTGTGTAGTCTCTGCTTCCTCGTCTTACACCCAGCCGAGGTTGATATATAATGTAGGCATGCTGTTGGCTCCTGCCGACCTGATGGATTACTATCTCCATGGATCACGAAGACCTCAGTTGTTGTCTGGCTGTGAGGCAACTAGTAACATCGGCTATGGCCGACCTTGTAAAGGACGAGACCTCTGGTTGCCAATCTGGGACCTTTCCAACCTCGGTCGTTTTCCACGCCGAGGTTGGTGTCTCTGAGCTGTGGGGTACATATAGGGCATATCAGGTCCCAGAAGTGGCACCAACACCTCACACGGGACCAATGTAACTCTTAGAAACTGATTGCGCGATCATGGGACTCCCGATTTGAGAATACGACGTTAATTTGAAAATATCAGAACTTAAGCAAAACATGGCGTTAGTGGGTGAAAACCCGAAATAGCCTCCGAACTGCCCCGTGAGTGGTACCAACACATCGTACGGGACCAATGTAACTCATATGAACTGACCACATGATCACGGTACTCCGAATTTTAGAATACGATGATAATTTGCATATTTCTAGGCTTAGACATAAAAACTTGGCGTTAGCGGGTGAAAACCCAAAAAAGACCATAAACTGTCCCGTGAGTGGCACCAACACCTCGCACAGGACCAATTAAACTCGTAGGAACTTACCGCGCGATCATGGGACTCCTGGTTTGAGAATATGATGATAATTTAAAAATATCAGGACTTAAGCAAAATATGGCGCTGGTGGGTAAAAACCTGAAACAGCCCCCGAACGGCCCAGTCAGTGGCAGTAAGACCTCCCATGACACCAATGTAACTCGTAGGAACTAACCCCGCCATCATGATACTCCCAGTTTGAGAATACGAAAATAATTTACATATATAAAAATATGGCATTAGTGGGTGAAAACCCGAAATAGCCCCCGAACGGCACCGTGAGTGGCACCAACGCCTTGCACGAGACAAATGTAACTCGTAGCAACTAACCACGCGATCACGGGACTCCCAATTTTGGAATGCGACGATTATTTAAAAATATCAGGACTTAAGAAAAACATGGAATTAGTGGGTGAAAACCTGAAACAACCCCCGAACGACCCCGTGAGTGGCACCAACACCTCGCACGGTACCAATGTAACTCATAGGAACTAACCACGTGATCACGCTACTCCCAGTTTGAGAATACAACGATAACTTGCATATTTCTAAACTTAGACATAAAAACATGGCATTAGCGGGTGAAAACCCAAAATAGCCCCCCGAACTTCCCCGTGAGTGAACCAACACCTCGCACGAGACCAATGTAACTCATAGGAACTGACCGCATGATCACGAGACTCCCAGTTTGAGAATACGACAATACTCAACTCAACTCAACAAAGCCTTTTCCCAATTATTTGGGGTCAGCTACATGAATCCTATTTTTCCATTCCATTCTGTTGAGTGCAATATCTTCGGTTAAACCACATGATATCATGTCCTATTTTATAATATCCCACCAAATTAATTTAGGCCTACCTCTACCCCTTGTGTTACCATCAATACTAACTAAATAACTCTTCCTTGCAGGAGCATCCATGGGTCTACGCTTGATGTGTCCAAACCATCTAAGTTGATTTTCTCTCAATTTATCCTCTATAGGAGCTACTTTTACCATTTCACGAATTTGTTCATTTTTAATTTTATCCTTTCGAGTTTTACCAAAAATCCGTCTTAGCATTCGCATCTCCGCCACACTCATTTTCTGCACATTTTATTTCTTGGTTGCCCAACACTTTGTCCCATATAACATGGCGGGTCTAATGGTCGTCCTATAAAATTTTCTTTTTAACTTTAAAGGTATACGCCTATCACACAAAACGCCGATAGCACTTCTCCACTTAACCCAGCCTGCTCTAATCCTATGCTTAACATCATCACTAAAATCTCTATCTTTTTGTATAATCGAACCTAAATAACGAAAATGGCCATTTCTAGGTGTTTCTTGACCCTCAAATTTCACCACATCTCCATTTGTCATCCTATTACTAATAAAATTACACTCCACATATTCTGTTTTAATTCTGATTATTTTAAATCCTCTTGTTTCTAAAGTTTCTCTCCACAATTCTAACATAGCATTAATCCCCATCTTAGTCTCATCCACTAAAACAGTATCATCTGCAAATAGCATACACCATGGCACCTCATCTTGTATTTGTCCAATCAACTCATCCATGACAAGAGCAAAGAGATAAGGACTTAATATTGAACCTTAGATTAGCCCTACCGTAATTGAAAATTGACTACTTTCTCCGGATGATGTTCTTACTGTAGTCATCATACCATCATACATATCCTTGATCACATCAATATCTATGCGAGTCACTCCTCTTTTATGTAGAACCCACCATATTATATCTCTGGGTATCCTATTATACGCCTTCTCCAAATTTATAAAAATCATATGCAGATCCTTCTTTTTCTCCCTATACCTCTCCATTAATCTCCTCACTAAATAGATTGCTTCCATTGTTGACCTCCCAGGAATAAACCCAAATTGATTCTCAGATATTGTTGTCTTCAATATCAATCTATATTCAATCACTCTCTCCCAAAGTTTCATTGTATGACTCATTAACTTAATACCACGATAATTTGAACAACTTTGTATGTCCCCTTTATTTTTATAAATAGGTACTAAAATACTTTTTCTCCATTCATCGGGAATCCTATTATTCATTAAAATTCTATTAAATAATTTTGTATGTCATGATACTCCATCCTCCCCTAAGCACTTCCAAACCTCAATAGGGATACCATCTGGTCCTAAAGCCTTTCCTATTTTCATCTTTTTTAGAGCAATCCTGACCTCTGTTGTCCTAATTCTACGAAAAAATGTATTTTCTCGAGTCTCCGTAAGTTCTTTTATATCTAATCTACTCCCATTATCTCCATTTAATAACCTCTCAAAATAGTTTTTCCATCTTTCCATAATTTCATCATCTTTGACTAGGACTCTCGAATCATCACTTTTGATGCACTTAACGTTATTAAAATCTTTTGTTTTCCTATCCCTAAGTTTAGCAAGCTTATAAATACTTTTTCCCCTTCTTGTGTTCCTAATTTTGTATAAAGATCATCATACGCTTTTAACTTAGCATCTCTACCACTTTCTTAACTTCCTTTTTAGCCCATTTATATTTCTCAAAATTCTCTTCATTTCTATGTGTTTGCCATGTTTTAAAGCACTCCCTTTTAATTTTTACTATATTCTGTACTTCTTCATTCCACCACCAAGTTTCTTTAGACTGTGGCCCTTTACATTTTGATTCTCCAAGAATTTCTTTTAAAATTCTCCTAATGCATGTGGCCATCTTATTCCACATTATGTTAGTTTCTTCTTCACTATTTCATGTTGCTTTATTTAATTCTTTATCTTTAAATAGTTCTAATTTCTCACCTTTTAAATTCCACCACCTAGTTCATGGGTTAATCTTCACTTTTCGAACTCGCGATTGATTTTTAGTATATGTATCCAACACAATTATCCTATGTTGTGAGGTTAAGCTCTCTCCCGGGATAACCTTACCATCTTTACATGTTAATCGATCTCCTTTCCTAGTAATGAAAAAATCTATTTGGCCCTTATGCGTTCCACTTTTATAAGTTAGTAAGTGTTCAAGCCTCTTTTTAAAACATGTATTTACTAGTACAAAATCATAAGCCATCGCAAAATCTAAGATAGACTCTCCCTCGTCGTTCCTATCTCCAAAACCATACCCTCCATGAACTATCTCGTATCCTACACGATCTTCTCCTACATGGCTATTAAAATCTCCACCTATATAGATTTTCTCACATAGGGATATTTCTTGAGTTAGTTCATCCATTTGTTCCCAAAATTGTACTTTAGTGTGCTCATCTAATTCAACTTGGGGTGCATAAGCACTAACAATATTAATTATGTTTTCACCTAATACCAATTTTACAAGTATAAGTCCATCACCTTTCCTAATAACGGTTACGATATCGTCCTTAAAGTTTTTATCTACTATTATTCCAACTCCGTTCTTAATTCTATGTTTTCCTGTATAATATAATTTAAATCTTGTATTTTCTATTTCTCTAGCTTTTTCACTGACCCATTTAGTTTCTTGTAAACAAGCTATGTTAACTTTTCTTCATATCATGGTATCTACTAACTCCATCCCTTTTCCTGTCATAGTCCCTATGTTCCAATTCGCTAACCTAAGTCTAGTATCCTGGACTAGCTTCTTTACCCGCACACATCCAGCTTGTTACAGGAACCCTTGCGTATTTATCATCGCATCCGGACGCCGATGCGACACCCCTTGCCTATTTTTCGAGACACCCGGTGGCAGGTGCAATGCCCCTTGCCTATTTTTTGAGACACCCGATGGCAGGCGCAACGCATCGCTTAAGGGAAATGCCCTAGCACTAGGACGTATATTCATAAGATTCACGTTCATAAGGATCTGAAAAAGTTTTACACTGGATGTCAGCTACCTAAAGCAACCCTCCTCCTTTTTTCCAGCTTGGGACCGGTAGTGTCAAAAAAATAAGAAATTAAGCACGAAACATGGTGTTAGTGGGTGAAAACCCGAAACAGCCCCCGAATAGCCCCGTGAGTGGCACCAACACCTCGCACGGCACCAATGCAACTCACAGGAACTGACCACGCGATCACGATACTCCCAGTTTTAGAATACGACGATAATTTGCATATTTCTAGACTTAGGCTTAAAAACATGGCATTAGAGGGTGAAAACTCGAAACAGCCCCCAAATGCCCCCGTGAGCGACACCAACACCTCGCACAGGACCAATGTAACTCGTAGGAACTGGCCGCGCGATCACGGGACTCCTGATTTGACAATACAAATGATAATTTGAGAATATCAGGACTTAAGCAAAACATGACGTTAGTGGGTGAAACCCGAAACAGCCCCCGAGCTGCCCCGTGAGTGGCACCAACACCTCGCACGGGACCAATGTAACTCGTAGGAACTCACCCCGCGATCACGGTACTCTCAATTTTATAATACGATGATAATTTGCATATTTTTATACTTAGTCATAAAAACATGGCGTTAGCGGGTGAAAACCCAAAACAAACCCCAAACGGTCCCGTGAGTGGCACCAACACCTCGCACGGGACCAATGTAACTCGTAGGAACTTACCGCGCAATAATGGGACTCCCGATATGAGAATACTGCGACAATTTAAAAATATCAGGACTTAAGCAGAACATGGCATTAGTGGGTAGCCCAATCAGTGGCTCTAATACCTCCCACGACACCAATGTAAGTCGTAGGAGCAAACCCCGCCATCACGGGACTCCCAGTTTGAGAATACGACGATAATTTACATATTTAATAACATGGCGTTAGAGGGTGAAAATTGAAATAGCTCCCGAACGACCCTGTGATTGGCACCAACACCTCGCACGGGACCAATCTAACTCGAAGGAACTTACCGCGCAATCACGGGACTCCCGGTCTGAGAATATGATGATAATTTACATATTTCTAGACTTAGGCATTAAAACATTGCGTTAGGGGGTGAAAACCCAAAATAGCCTCTGAACGGTCCCGTAAGTGGCACCAACACCTCGCACGGGACTAATATAACTCGTAGGAACTTATCGCGCGATCACGCACTCCCGATTTAAGATAATGACGATAATTTAAAAATATCAGGACTGAAGCAAAACATGGTGTTAGTTTGTGAAAATCCAAAACAGCCCACGAACGGCCCGATGAGTGGCACCGACACCTCGCACGTGACCAATGTAACTCGTAAGAACTGACCGCGCGATCAAGGGACTCCTGGTTTATGAATACGATGATAATTTGCATATTCCTAGACTTAGGCTTAAAAACATGGCGTTAGTGGGTGAAAACACGAAAAAGCCCCCAATGGCCCCGTGAGTAGCACCAGCACCTCGCACGGGACCAATCTAACTCGTAGGAACTTATAGCACAATCACGGGACTCCCGATTTGAGAATAAAATGATAATATAAAAATATAATAACTTAAGAAAAATATGGCGTTAGTGGGGGAAAACCCAAAACATCCCCAGAACGGCCCTGTAAGTGGCACCAACACCTCATACGGGACCAATGTAATTCGTAGGAAATGACCGCGCGATCAAGAGACTCCCAAAAATCAACAGAATAAACTCTCGAGAGATTGAAAGTAGCATATTTTGTAAAACCCCATACCTTAAAATCATTGCATGAGTCACCACATAAATTCAGCCATAAAATCTGATCACACCATCACGTTCCACTCGCAAAAATAATAAAATCATGTTCTAGCCCCAACATAAGATAACCCCAAATAGTTCTATTTTCAAAACTCAAAAAAATCAGCTCCAAAAATTATTCGAATCGCTGATTCAACTTTAGATTTTGATTCTAGACGAAAAATTGAGTCAGGTATGTGTTTTGGTTTTTCTCAAATCTCATTTGAATGCAATCAAAAAGAAGATCTAAATATTTCAAATTGGCTCTTCTCATTCCACTCGTTTTTGCCTCTTTTGATTTCATTTTTGGCCTCTCTTTTTCATATCCCTTCCCTTATAATCACCCATAATATTCCTTATATAAACCCTCTCTCAAACCCTATCTTGGAGCCTAAGCTAACACATATTACTATATTACCCTTTAATTCAAAATTATTAACTTTACATATTTAAACCATTACAAAATGTCCAAAAGCTAATTAAATTTGAATATAAATATTCGATTAATTTCAAATAAAAAAATATAATATCCATATTCCGTTCAATAAAATAATAATATTATTAAAATTATATAACATATTCATATTTAAAGCCCTCAAAATTACGGGGTATTACATACTTCCCCCTTGAAAAGGAATTTCCTCCTCGAAATTCAACGAAACCTAACACTCAAAATAAAATGCTACTCGTTCTATTTCCTAAAATCACATATAAAACTCCTCAAATTAATTATAAACATACTCATCACGACGCTTAACACGTCCTCAAAAAAATTTATTTTCAAAGAAAACATATTTAACCCGCATGCTAGACCCAATACTCGAGACCCAAGGATTGTCGTTTACCTAAGCTCTGAAAACATGTTATTTTGGTGTATTGATTGAATGATAACTTGTTTAGCATAAGACAAATGTGATTTGATGGTCACAATGTTCTTTTTACCAATATGGAATATAAAGTTCTTGATCGTAAATGTAATTGCATTTTGAAGGACACCAGAGCTATGAAGAATTGTTATACCATTTATGTTTCTCCAAGTTTTTTTAGTAATCTTGCTAAGGAGAATGTGGTGGATATTTGGCATAAAAGGTAAGGTCATGTAAACTTTAGAGATATTGGTAGAAATAATGACCTTGTTCATGACTTAATTCCTCTTGAGTCAATTTCTTCTCGTGTGTTGTGGTACTTGTCAAATGGGCAAACAAATAAGTAGCCGACATAAAAAAAATTGAATATTATTGCTATTACTCGTGTGCTAGGTCTTTTACATATATTCCGTATGGGTCCAATGCATACGAAAATCTTAGGTGGTAGGATATAAGTCCTTTTGATTATATATGAATTCTCTAGATTCACTTTTGTATTATTTTTGCGTAGTAAGTCCTATGCTAAGGAGTTGTTTATTCCCAAATGCAAACAACTTCAAAATGAAAAGGCATGCACTATTATTAGATACCATGGTGACCACGGGATAGAGTTTGAAGAACACTGTATAGCTGAATGGTGTAGTGAAGTCAAAATACACCATAAGTTCTTATCCCCTAAAATGTCTCAAAAAATGGGATCGTTCAAAGAAAAAATCGAAGGATTCAAGAGATGACCAGATACATGTTGATAGGCAAGAATGTGCCTAAGGGATTTTAGGCAGAAGATTTTAACATGACTTATCATACCATCAACCGAGTCTATAACAGGCTAGGTACCGATCAAACCCTTTATGATATTTGGAATCAAACCCACACTCAAGAATTTTAGGGTCTTCAGAAGCAAATGCTATATACACAAGGATAGAGAGCACATGACTAATCTTGACCCCAGGAGTGATGTTGTCATTTTTATTTGTTATTCAACTAATAGTCACGCCTGCTATGTATACAATTGCATCTCTCATAAAATGATGGAATCCCTTAACGTCGTAATTGATAATAGTGATTCTTATGACTTTAAAGAGGATGATTGTGAAAACATGGCTTATGTGTTTCACTATGATGAAGATGTAATAGAAGAAAATGATGATTATGATGAGGTGGTCCCACCCCCCATGAGGTTGTTGAAGTGAAAGATACAAGTCCTTGGGTTTAAAAGGACCGCGATGTTATAACACCCCGTGCGCCCGGGGAGAGCGAACGGAGCACCCCTATCGATAAAACTAACCAAATTCGAAAATAGAGCATTGTAATTCCACAATAACAATGTGTATAGAGATTCTAAAAGAATCCCACAATATAAACGAAACCACTAATCTCAATTGTTCAAATTCAATACAACAAAGTCTCTTGAAATAATATAAATCACCAATGCTCTATACAACACAATAAAATAATACAAATCTTCCAAAAAAATATTCTTCCCAAAATAATCCACGCTAAAATCATCCCAATTGGTCCATAGCACTCAAATCCACGCTAACTTGCCAACTAAAAGAAAATATGGGGAAATACACAATACTACAGGAAAGATGCTCAACAAATATATTAATGATGAATAAAGTGTAACAACACGAGTACGAATATTCAAATTAATCTCATAAGCATTTATCAATAAATTTCTCAACAACACATCAATGGGTCACAAGGCCTCACCCCATCCGCATATACTTTATCAAGCCATAGCCCGGAAAGTAGGAATTTTGGTGAGTGCCCAACCTCCATGCGATATTAAAATCTCATGACAACATTCTCAACAACAATATAATGATGCCACATGAATCAAAATAATTCAACAATTATTTCTCGAGATGTCAAAGAATTTAACAATTCAAATATGAGTTCAGTTAAGCATGAAATCAACGGAATAAACTCTCGAGAGATTTAAAATAGCATATTGTGTAAAACCCCATACCTTAAAATCATTGCATGAATCACCACATAAATTCATCCTTAAAATTTTATCGCACCATTACGTTCCTCTCGCAAAAATAATCAAATCATGTTCTAGCCCCAACACAAGATAACCCCAAATAATCTTATTTTAAAAACTCAGAAAAATACGCTCCAAAAATTATTCAAATCACTGATCCGACTTCAGATTTGGATTTTAGACGGAAAATTGAGTCAGATATGTGTTTTGGATTTTTTTTCAGATCTCATTCAAATGCACTCAAAAAGAAGATCTAAACATTCCAAATTGGCTCTTCTCATTCCACTCGTTTTTGCCTCTTTTGATTTCGTTTTTGACCTCTCTTTTTCATCTCCCTTTCCTTATAATCACCCATAATATTCCTTATATAAACCCTCTCTCAAACCCTATCTTGGAGCCTAAGCTAACGCATATTACTATATTACCCTTTAATTCAAATTATCAACTTTACATATTTAAACCATTACAAAATGTCCAAAAGCCAATTAAATTTGAATATAAATATTTAACTAATTTCAAATAAAAAAAATATAATATCCATATTTTGGTCAATAAAATAATAATATTATTAAAATTATATAACATATTCATAAATAAAGCCCTCAAAATTACGGGGTATTTCATATTTCCCCCCTTGAAAAGGAATTTCTTCCTCGAAATTCAACGAAACCTAACACTCAAAATAAAATGCTACTCATTCTATTTCCTAAAATCACATGCAAAAGTGCTCAAATTAATTCTAAACATACTCACCATGATGCTTAAAACACGTGCTCAAAATTTTTTTATCTCCAACAAAAACATATTTAACCCGCATGCTAGACCCAATACCCAAGACCCGGGGATTGTTGTATACCTAAGCTTTGAAAACATGTTATTTTGGTGTATGGATTGAAGTATCACTTGTTTAGCATAAGAGAAAATTGATATGATGGTCACAATGTTCTTTTCACCAACATGGAATGTAAAGTTCTTAATCCTAAACATAAATGCATTTTGAAGGACGCCAGAACTATGAAGAATTTTTATATCATTAATGTATCTCCAAGTGTTTTTAGTAATCTTGCTAAGGAGAATGTGGTGGATATTTGGCATAAAAGGTAAGGTCATGTAAACTTTAGAGATCTTAGTAGAAGTAATGAACTTGTTCATGACTTAACTCCTCTTGAGTCAATTTCTTCTCGTGTGTTGTGTTACTTGTCAAATGGGCAAACAAATAAGTAGCCGACATAAAAAATTGAATATTATTGCTATTACTCGTGTGCTAGGTCTTTTACATATATTCCGTATGGGACCAATGCTTACGAAAATCTTAGGTGGTAGGATATATGTCCTTTTGATTATATATGACTTCTGTAGATTCACTTTTGTATTATTTTTGCGTAGTAAGTCCTATGCTAAGGAGTTCTTTATTATCAAATGCAAACAACTTCAAAATGAAAAGGCATGCACTATTATTAGATACCATGGTGACCATGGGATAGAGTTTGAAGGACATGGTATAGCTGAGTGGTGTAGTGAAGTCAGAATGCACCATGAGTTCTTAGCCCCTAAAACGTCTCAAAAAATGGGATCGTTTAAAGAAAGAATCGAAGGATTCAAGGTATGTCTAGATACATGTTGATAGGCAAGAATGTGCCTAAGGGATTTTAGGCAGAAGATTTTAACATGACTTATCATACCATCAACCGAGTCTATAACAGGCTAGGTAGCGATCAAACCCTTATCATATTTGGAAAGGTAAAAATCCCACACTCAAGAATTTTAGGGTCTTCGGAAGCAAATGCTATATACTCAAGGATAGAGAGAACATGACTAATCTTGACCCCAGGAGTGATGTTGTCATTTTTATTTGTTATTCAACTAATAGTCATGCCTGCCATGTTTACAATTGCATCTCTTATAAAATGATGGAATCCAATAACGTCGTCATTGATAATGGTGATTCTTATGACTTTAAAGAGGATGATTGTGAAAACACGACTTATGTGTTTCACTATGATGAAGATGTAATATAATAAAATGATGACTGTGATGAGGTGGTCCCACCCCCGGTGAGGTTGTTGAAGTGAAAGATACAAGTCCTTGGGTTTAAAAGGACCATGATGTTTCCAAAATCATTGGTAATCCTACTTTTCAAGTAAAGTCACATTCTCAAATACAAAAGGAAGTTAACTATCATAATGATACTTCTACTAATATACCTAAAAATGTGAAGGAGACCTTGTTAGATGAATATTGGGACAATGCCATATAAGAAGAATTGGATTAATTTACTAAATAAGAAGTTTAAAATCTAGTCCCTTCGCCTCAAGATGTTCATGTTATCAATACTAAGTGGATCTTAAAAAATAAGTGTGATTATTTTGGTGTAGTTTTGAGGAACGCGATAATACTAGTAGCTCAAGGATACGCTCAAGTTGAGGGTGTATACTTTGATGATTATTTTACCCCCTTTCTAGGATTAAGTTAGTTCGTTTACTCTTAGCCATAGCATGTGTATTATACTTAAAACTCCATCAAATGGATGAAAAGATTGCCTTTATCAATGGCACTCTCCAAGAGGAAGTCTATATGTGACAACTAAAGGGATATAAGGACCCTAAGTTCTCAATAAATTTTTATCACCCTAAAAAGGATTTATTTGGCCTTAGACAAGACCTAGATTGGGAAAGGTTTCAAATGAGGAAGTATGAACAAGATTTTATTCTTTCAATCTTATGAGAAAGACATAGTGGTGGCCTAAATGATGGTGATGACATTATTTTTTACTCCACTAATGAGAATCATGCTCAAGAGTTTTCTTCTTTAATGTAAAAGGAATTTGATCTAAGAATAGTTAGGGAGCTTACTTTTTTCCTTAGTATCCAAGTGCATAAATTGGATAGTGGAGTTTTCATTTCCCAATCTAACTATGCTAAGGATTTTGTGATGAAATTTGACCTTGACACTTCTAATCACATACGCACTCCCGTGAGTGTTTCCAGCAAGATAGGAAAGGATGTCAATGGAAAGGATGTCAATGAAACTTTTCAACATAACATGATAGGTAGTTTGTTGTACCTTATGGCTATTTGTCCCGATATATCCTTTAGTGTAGAAGCTTGTGATCACTACCAATCTTGTACCAAAGAGTCCCATTTAAAAGACGTTAAGTGTATTATTAAATATATAGGAGGAACAATAGGATTTGGTATTTGTTACCATAGGAATACTAATACTTCTTGGTCGGCTTATTCAGGCTGGTGATGTGGAAGGCAAAAATATTATCTTCATTGGGTGCTTACATCTTGAAGTTATCTAGTTTCTTGGAATTGTGTATCACTTTCCACGACTAAAGCGGAATATATTGTAGTGCGAAGTTGTTATGCACAATTGTTGTGCATGAAACAACTATTGAAAGTCTATTGTATTGATCAAGAATCCATGATTATCTATTGTGATAATACTGGTTCTATTGATATTTCTAAAAATCATATTCAATGTTCTAGAACAATGCATATAGACATACGCCATCATTTTATTAGAGATCTTATTGAAGAAAAGGTTGTGTCTTTAAGTTATGTTTCCATTAATCTTTAATGATCGAATATTTTAACTAAATTTTTTTATTGGACAAGATTTGAATTTCTTAGGTCTGGAATGGGTATTCATATCGTTGATTGAATGTTTAGTAGCATGTCTAGGATTTGTGTTTCTTTGTATCATTGCCTTTTATATCTATGCCAAGTTTTTCTTTAGATAAGAGTAGGTTATATTTCTTGTCATAAAAAGATTTTTTAAATACAATCATTTATATGTTCTTTATATGATACACTCTTTGCCATATCTTGTATATTAAAATGGTTACTTTGTATTACTTTTACTTTTGTTTGGATAATGTGATCTCTTGGTTCATAAGATAATTTCATATTCATCTTTCAAAGTCTTATAAACTTTGAGGAACATTTATTGATAATGCATGCTCATATGTTATTCCACATTACACCACACAACATATTAATTTGATGACACTTTATGGGAATGACAAAGTTGTTCAATCTTTTACAAACGGTTCAAAGCTTCGAATATTTTGTGAAAGAGTGTCCATTATCCTAAAGATGTGTTTATGTGAGATTTTTTCATAATTTTAAGGAGTTGAAAAAGTTATTGTGCTGTGTAAAAATCACGAGAGAAGATGTGGTAAGGGCAGCGACACTAGGAAGTGAGAGCTACCTTTATTGGAAATAGCTCTCCGCCTTTTGTTAAGTGTGAAATAAGCCATGTGAAAAAACATTTTGAACAAATAAATGTTTCGATTTATATCCTTCCAAAATTAAGTAACATCAAGAATGTAAAACCAAAGGTTCTAACCAAAAATTACTCATTAAGGAGGAAAAAGTGGTTATTGAAATTTCACTTCTATAGAAGCTTTGAGTCATTTCTTCTATGAATGGTTATTCTTGATTGAAACCAAGCCTGGTTTTAATATCTCAATGGTGTTCTTTATTTTTTTTTATTTTTCACAAATGGGATATGATCTTATGTTCTTGATTAATAAATCCCATCATGTAATTAGCTTTTGGGATACTCTTTTCTTGCTTATGATTACTTGTCATGCATCTCAAATTATTTGGTAAGTTGGAAATCCTAGCCTATATATTTTCTTATCTAAATCAACATTTTGTAGCTTATCTACAGGAAATCCTAGCCTATATTTTTATACACTTATTCTTTGCTTAGTTCTTTCCTTTATCTATTTCCTTGACAAAAAATGGGAATTAACTTTTATAGTAAGGGGAAAGTTTTTCTTACTTCGGGGCATAATATTTAGGAGGAGACTTGGAATTTTTTTTTTGTACGCTAGTTTGGTATTTTGATGAGTTTGATAGTGTGTTTGAGTAAATCATGACCAAGTACTTCATAAGAAGTCCTTGAAGAAGTATCCTATAGTTTTGGATTGTGGACTTGTAATTTATATCTTGTTCTTCCTGTGGCCATGCCTTTGTGTCATAGTTGATAGATTTTCCTTGTGATGCTTGTAATCTTTTTGTTAATGTGTTTTGTCACGGAATAGACAGAGGGGGAAATCATAAGTGTATCTCTATACTCATACGTGCCCTCCTTTGTAGTTGTGTTATTCCGATTTCCAAAACATACATTGGGTTCTAACTTTACCTTTACGTTAAGCTTCATCAACGTTCAAGACCTTAAAATCGACTTTTCCATCTTCATGAGTCATTTATCACATTTTGGATCAAAGGTAAAAGTTGGAGTAGCCCTACACTCTCTTCACTTTATTTTATAAAATCATGTTAAAAGATTTTTTGTGTGTAAAACTTATGTTTTTGCCTCTTTAATTTTTCTTATTCAAAACACCTTGAAAAAATAAAAATAAAATATGCAAAAGTGATTAAGTCCCAGTGACTTCGCTATAGAAAAGATTTTCTTCGTTGGTAGCGAGTCCTAAGATTTCTCTTAACAAAAACTCTGGTAGAAATCGCAACTTGTTTCGCTGTTGGTTTGCCACATCAGAGGACTTCACCTCAACGACGAAAACCTTCACTGGACACCTTTAGTCTCTCTTGAAAAGGCTTCAAAAATCCATGCAATATTCAGCAACTTGCTTCATCACCAGCTCACTGCAACGAAGAATAAGTTCATTGCAGCGAACTAACAGCGAAGGTACTTGGCAAAAATATTTGAATAACTTTTTATTTTTTGTGCAAAAGTCACTTTTTGTGTTTTATACGCTAATGGATAGAATTAGAGTCGTTAAAAATGGTCTCATACATGCCTTGTGTAAGAGATGTGACTTGCTAGCTCGCCTTGGTAATGGGTAAACCCATTTACTCAGTTTCTCTACAAAAAAACATTATTGCTTTTCATTTCAGAATATCTTTCATCAATTCTTCAAGAGTAATATTTTCCAAGAGAGCTTTGTGTGTCATCTTCATCTTCTTGATCTTTAAGAAGAAAAGAACACTTTTGAAAAATAGGAAAAGTAATATCTAGATCTAGTTTATCTCATTCTTCATTTTTCTTCGAATTTAATCACATATCTTTCTTGAGGTTAATTAATATCAAATAAGACGAAGATTTTGAATAAGAGACTTCACCTTTACAAAATCACTAAATTTTATACACTTTAGGGATTTTCTCCCAAATAAGAGTATAGTGATCTTTGTGATTCTTTTATGGGTTTCAATCACTTGTGAACTCCAAATCTGGAAGAAGATGGCTTATTCAACATTGTTGATATGTGTTAAGACATAAAAGATGTTGATTGTTTCTACCAGAATGTAGAGATTGGTGGGAAAAGTGTGAGGATTGAGTTAGCGTGGAAGGAGTGTTAGTTATTAGTCCCATTTGTAAGTATTTACCAAGTTTTTAGTAAGATTGTTTCATTGTCCTGAGGTTTTGCGCTTTAGAGGGCTTTTATCCTCATACATCCGGTGTTTTGTCTCTATTTATTTTTTTCGCACCTTTAATCACCCATATACTTATACAAGACTCAAATCTAAGTTGGTTGAGAAAACATTGGTAAATATTGTCACATATACTTTTAGGTGTGCTAAAATAATTTTTAATGGGCCTCTAATTTGGTAGATAATTTGCACTCTCACAATGTCACTTACGTGATCGATGCATGCGATAGTTTTCGCTTCGATAGGATATCCCCACTCCTCTATACACGAGTGATGAACTGGTACAAACTTCTCAATATTTCACATCAAATATATTTAGATGCGGGACTAGAGGCATGAATGGATTGCTATGGGTTAACTTGTTCAACATGACATGTTGGTTGATAACCCTTATAAGCTATGGTGTCAGAGTCTTACTTGATGATTTATTAGATGCATTGAGGTTTCCCATACTCATGGGACATTAACAATTGGCATCATTGTTGATCTCCTAGTGTATTTATTTACCATTGACCTATCGTTATAATTTATCGTATTGCATTCTAACAAATAATAATTTCGATTATCGCTACAGATGCAGTAATTGGCTGATATGCATGTATGTACCAATGCCGACTTGTCTGGACCAGTGGATGCTCATGACACATTGCTTGATATTACTGGGATTTGTAGTACTACACTATCACTGACATGTGAGGCAGGACGAATTGGGGTGGTTGTTCCACCACTAACAGACCAGCATGGTGCAGAGTAATGCAACAAAAGTGTGTAGGGGGCACGACGTGTATGACCACGTAGAGGAGGGATGGGTAGACATGACCTTCTACATCATCAAGGGCATGTTGTGATTCTTAAGATGGCCGGTGAAAGACATCCCATACATCCCCCTTAGTCAAGGTACACATTACCTCTATGTGAGCAGAGTGTGAGCCGATTAGTTGGGAGTTATCACATAGCCATCTCATTGTTAATTTAGATTATGGTTGAGACAGCACTTCAGGTGCCACACTGTAAGTAGATGAAACTATTATCACATCATTTCCCATACTCTATACACATACTGAGTCTTAAGAGTCACATTATTTTTTGGATTATTTATTAGTTACTTCTATACAGTTGACCAAGGCCACAAATGTCTCCCATGTACTTATCATTCCACGCCCTCTAGCCCCAACATATAGGGTGTATCATGTTATTAATATTATCTTGCATTAGTTGACCCCCATTATCTACACATTTAGAGGAGGCTTTTCAGGATATGGTTATGTTTGATTGGGTGGATCCGTGTGTGAGTACCTCTACGATAGAAGTTAAAATTGAGGGCATTCCTCATGTTACAACCAGTAGAGTTCGAGGTAGGGAGGCCCCGTGGTAGACCATCTGATAGGTTGGTAAAATGGGGCATTATGCTTGGGTTACCACTACATCCACCAGAGGCTGGGTCATCGGATATTGCACATGCACCAGACGGGGAGTGATAAAAAAGAAAATGGTTCTAACGTGTACGTCGTCGTTGCAACTCCTTTTCCATCAAAATTCCATTGAACCTACAAATAAATTTAAAATATGTATAGGGTAAGTAAAGGAGTCAATCCAACTCTAAGGAGTGAATAACCAAAATATATGAAGACAAAAGTGTAAAATTCATTTGCATATTATTTTTTTATGGATTTTTTCAAGGGATTATTAATTAACTAACTATACTAATTTTTGAAAGTACTAACTAGGATGTAATATTTAATAAGAGAAAACAAAATTGTGCTAAAAAGCAGACTAACTAAACTGGGCTCATGAGGGCTTAAAAATCCATCCCATGAATAGGATATTTGCCCTCATTAATCATCATCCAAGATATAAGATAAACAAATAAAAGTATACAATGATTAAATCAAGAGTAATTAAAGAGGAATAGATCAAACCCATTTATGCCTTGAATTGGAGCAACTCTTCAATTACAAACCAAAATTCTCTCAATTACAATCCCTCACTAATATATTTTATTCTAAAATAAAAACTATAAATAAAAAAATAAAAAATAATAGAAACTAATTACAATATACAATGGATAAATTCATAATGGACTCTTAAATAATGAGAGAGATTTACTAAAAATGCAAATCCTCAAATTATAAAATTGTACATCAGAATTCATCCAAGGAAATAAATTCTACATCATCACTTTATGTTGAAATATTTTCTAAAAATAAAAATACTCATCATAAAGGGATGGAGAAGAATTTACTTCCAAAAGGGATGAATTCAACCACATCACTCTACATTAAAAATGCAAAAATTCACTATATAGGGGTGAAGTGGAATTCATCCAAGAGATAAACTCTACCCAAACTCTCAATAGAGGGGTGGAGGAGAATTTATCACACAAAGTTAAAAACTAAAATTAGGATCTTTGATAGTGAGTTAGAAAGAAGAGAAAACCCTAGAGAGAAGAATAGGGAGAGAAACATCTTTGTAAATATTTTATTTATTTCTTTTATTTTTCTTTAGAGATTTGTGAGGATTAAAATGTGAGAGTTTGGATTGTATTGAAGAGTTTGGAGTTTAACTTGCAATTCAAGGAGACCTGATTATAAGATTTGTTCTATTATCTCTACTTTTCTTTTCTAACTCACTAACCTATTTTTTCTCAAATGGGTCTTCTCTTGATCTTATAGTAGGTGCCAATTGGGCTAGGTGCATTTTTGGAAGAATTCAGGCACATGTGTGCATGGAGTGTGAGGTAGTTAGGGTGAGTGTATTATGGGAAGTCATGTGGGAATAAAGTTGGTTAAAGTGTTAGGGATATTTTAAGTAAAAGGGAAAAAGGAATATTAAACTCATGTGGGTTTAATTTTGGTTTTTGGTTTTAGGAGTTGGTTTTTGAAAGAATGTGGAAATCGGGTAAAATGGTTTGGATGGGAGATGGGTCTAAGGTAAAAATGGGTATGGGGTTCTCACGTTAAAGGGTCGATTATGGTGAGTTTGGCTTGGGTCGAGAGGTTCGGGTTTATAAAGCTAGAGGTTTCAAGGTTTTTGAGTTTGGCCGGTTGGGTCTGATTTGGGTCGTCGTAAATGGCCAGGGGATAAGGTCGAGTTGAGGTTTGGGAGATGGGTATACTCAGGTTTGGGGGTTAGGAGGTGGGTTGCGAGTTGGAAAGTATACGCTGCCTAGTTTTGATTTACGGGTATTGGGTTAGATATGTGGGTTTGACACGGGTTTATGTGTTGGTTAGCAGGTCCGGTTTGAGGAGGTGTTGCAGCGGGGTTAAGGATCGATTTGGGTTTATATTGAGTAAGACTCGAGTTTGGGCTGTGGATGGAGGGTCGCGGCGGGTTTGCGAGTTACTAAGGTCGAGTTCAGGGGTAAGGCAGGTCCGATCGGTTTGGACTGAGTTTGGAGTATGGAATGATGAGAGAGAGTGAGGATGTTGGAAACAAGATGATGCTGAGGGTAATTAGGTGTGTGAGGGTATAGGAGAGTAACGGTGTGGGCGATTGATTTGTTTGGGTGAGTGTTTGGTAATAATTTGTGTGTTTAATTTGTACCCTTACTAAAATAAAATAAAACATAATAAAAATATTTACAACTAAAAATCATAAAATATTAAAATCATTTAAACTAAAAATAAAATCTATTAAAATTGAAAACTAAAAATCAAATTCCTAATCTTTTAATAAAAGACTTAAAATAAAATAAAAAGAAATGAAAAATAAAAATTACAAATCTATTAAAACTACAAACTAAAATCCTAACTAAATAAAATAAAACTAAAGAAAATGCAAAATCTAATCAAACAAGAAAAATAAATTCCTAAAAAAACTTACCCTAATAAAAATAAAATAAAACAAAACAAAAAAATCAAAATCAAAATCAAAATAAAACTTACACCTATATAAAAAGAAATATTAAAAAACGAATACAGTTAAATCCTATATATATATATATATATATATATATATATATATATATATAAAATTCTGAATAAAATCTAAAATAAATCCTAAAATTAAAAGTGACTCAAAATAAAAATCTAAAAAATATTTAAAATACAAACTAGACACACACAAGGCTCGGGATAGGTCTGGAATCGGTTTAGGCTTAGGTTCAGGGACAGGTAAGACTATGAAAGTTAGGTTTAGCACTTTTTAACCGCATTTTACCTTGATTTGAGCGTTTGAATATAACAACGGGCATATGACCTACAAAATAGACATATAAGCTCATAAGACTCATTTTGTCGAGAATTAGCAATTAAAAATCGTCTATTTGGGGTATTATTTAAACACTTTTGGGTGTTTATCAGGGAGGGTGATGCTTACAAGCCAAAGCATGTGCGAAGACAGCCTCCATGTGGGACATAGACTTGTTATTGTACAGTGGCAGTTTTGGTTTGGTATTTTGGACATTTTTTGTCGTATTCGTATCACATGTATATTTTTATATATGCTCTTTAATATGATCTGATAAGCACCCAAAACTGTACACTTTATATCCCGAATAGATGTACTTTAGTTGCTAATTCTCGACAATATGGATCTTATGTGCTTAAATATTTATTTTGTGGGTCAAACGTTCGTTTGCGGTGTCAAAAGCTATATATCAAGACAAATGCGGGTTAAATGGAGCTAATTCCCTCCCCCATAACCAAATCCGAACCTAAACCTAGCCCAAATCATCACCCCAAACCTGTGTGTGTTTAGTTTGTAAGTTTTTATATTTTTTTAGATTTTTAGTTTGAGTCATTTTTATTTTTATGATTTATTTTAGATTTATTTAGAATTTTTAGGTTTCATTTTCTATTTTTATATTCTATATTTTATTAGTGTATTTTTATTTTATTTATTTTATCTTTAGTTTTATTTTTATTAGTTTTATTTTTTTTAGGATTTCATTTATTTTTAGTTTATTAGATTTTATATTTTTTTAGGACTTTAGTTTTCATTTAGATTTTAAGTTTTTATTTTTTTTGTTTTATTTTAATTTTATATAAGCTTAGAATTTTATTTTTAAGTTTAAATATTTTTATTTTTATTTTCTTTAGTTTGTTTTATTTTTATTTTCTTTAGTTTGTTTTATTTTCAGTTTTATTAATTTTGGTTGAGTCTTTATTAATATTTTTTAGGGTCACAAATTAAACATACTAATACTAACACACACCCTACTACCAACACTCACTCACACCTTTAATCCTATACACTATCCTACACCTAAAGCTACCCTCACCCACACCCCAACTCTCATACACCCACAAACACAAAACCATTCCCCCCCCCCCCCCCCTTTACTGTTCATCCTCATCTACCTTCCACCTTCTCACTCTCTCTCATCTATCCATAACCAAAACACAAACTCACCTCCATTAACCCAACCTCTCATCTCACCACCACAACCCTTTAACCCAAACCACCACCACACCTCCAACCTCACACTGCCACCCTCTGCCGGAATCAACCACCAGCGCCGGACTTGATCTCCCACGGCAGCGCCCTAGTCAACCCGTTGTCGCCGATGGACAGCTCAACCCCTACCCGTTGTCGCCGACGGACACCTCAACCTCCTCTCCCGACTTCCAAAAAACCCCGATCGCGCCCTGACCCAGATCCTACCTCTGGCGGTGCAAACCTGGGTCTGTCAAAACCCGTCAGCGAACCCGCGAAGCCCCGGTGCGAACCCCAGCAGCAACGCCAAATGGCGACCCATTTCCCACTTACAAAACTCCTTATCTCGAACCCAAACCCGTTCCATTTTCAACCTCCTGAACCAACCGGAAATCCATACCCTCTTACCCATGCCTTACTCACTTTCAAAAGCCCAACACGATTTCCCTTATCTGTATAAAACCAAACTAAAACCAAAGCCAAATAAATTCCCCATGTGCCATAAAACACCTTTATTCCCTTTTCCCTTATTACCCCCCAACTAACCAAATTAACCCTAATTCCAAAATAACCCTCATTCTCCCCACTATCATGACCTCACACCCAAACCACATTCACCCTCCATTAATTCCTAAATTAGCCCTCACCCACACCTTATACAACCTCTTGCACCTTTATCCACCCATTTTTACCCCTAGCCATGCATACTATAAATTGAAGATGGAAGACTCCATTTTAGGGAGGAAAAAAAAAAGATAACAAATTAGGGTTTTAGAGAGCTAGAAGAGAGAGAAATTTTTAGTTTTAATTTTTTTCTTTACCAAAAAAAATATTGAGAGATTGTAATTGAAGATTATATTTTAAGTTGAAGGAAAAATTGGGTTTGATTAATTCTTCACTTACTAATCATTCTATGCTATTACTTTGTTTCAATTATTCTTGGATTATGACTATGGTTACCTAATCACCCCATTCAAGGAGTGAAATGAAGCCCCATATATTTAATTGAATGTATTAATTAATCTAGTTTACTTTGTTTCATTTAGTTAATTTTCTTTTCATTCCTACATGAGTTTATGCATTGAGAAATGATAAACTATCTTTGAGAAAGGAATAAAATCTAGTATACTCTCAATTTTTGGATTCAAACTAGAGATAGAATGATCCACTAATTAGAGTATATTATATTTTATTATACTCATACATTAAAATTTTGTTGGATTTATGATTTATTATATGAATTTACTCTATTGAGTGATTTATATATTTTTTTCTAAATCAATTATTCATTTTAGTTGTGGGGATGAAAATTGGATTAACTAATTTTATATTAGTTTCTTTTGTCAAATGATGAGAATCAATTGATAAAATAAATTAATATTTGGAAAATTAGTAAACTAGAATAATTAACACATTTAACTGATAAAGTGGAGGTTAAGTTTCATTCCTTGAATATTTCTCAAATTTAAGTTCATCTCAATTCTTACTACTTAGTTCTTATTTGGCACACTAGTTAGTTTGTTAATTTCATCTCGTATATTAGTTATAGTTAATTCACCTCACCTCACCTACTTGTTTTAATATTTGAAAAACATAAAAAAATTAGAAAAACCCAAAAATAAAAAAAGGGATCAAAGGAATTATATTCATAATCCTCTCATGTTTAGCATGTTCACATCTTAGATTAGGATTGTCATCCTTACTTACCACTCTACACTTGAGTTTGTTTTATATTTGTAGGTAATTGAGGTTTTGATTGAAGAGCTTTTTACAATAACGACACACCAAAAAGGAATTCATCAAAAAGCAATTCATCATTGTTGATACCAAATTTAATCTGCTGACGTGGACCAATCATATGAAGACACATGGCAATTACAAACACGTCCGAGGAACTCCCACGCTCCGAGGAACAAAACTACAGCGAGGAACACTGCTTACCCGAGGAACTCATAGTTCCCCGAGGAACTCATACACTCCGAGGAACAAACCTCTCTGAGGAACTCTTGAATACCAAGAAGCTTAGGCGGTCCGAGCAACTCAGGCGGTCCGAGCTGCATCTCGAACAAAGCATTAATAGCTGGATAACCAACAGTTCAACTGATTCATTAAATGCTTATCATTTGGACGCGCACGCAAAGAGGGCATTAAATGTATTACCCTTTCATATGCATGTCATTTAATGTATTACCCTTTCACATTACAGCCTCAAGGCTATAAATACATTGTACAATCCTCATTGTAAAGGGACCCCCAGACTGGAATTTCTTGAGATAACACAAATCGAGAATTCCTAAACATTCAGCAATAAAATAACAGTGGACGTGGGCCATTCTTATAAGGCTGAACCACTTTAAAATTCTTTGTCTAATTTATTTATCTGTGATTGAATAATTAGAGTGATCTAATTTTTTACATCAACAGATTGGCGCCGTCTGTGGGAAACGACTGGTAAAATCGTTTTCTCATAAAAAACAATCCATTACCAATGGTTTATATACCTGAATCCAGCAATCGAAACACTGGAGCCCCTCCAAATCCATATGCTCCACCAATTATTCCAGATCTGACTGGAATGATGGTGAATCTGGCTCAGGGCCAGACCGTCATGCAAGAAACGATGCGACAACTCATCCAAACCCTTCATGGCGGTGCGCCAGCCCATTCCGGATCACGAAGCATCCAAAGAAATATTCGTGCGCCTTCTGTGCGTACTAGGCGTACTAATTCATATCGCAATGAGGAATCTGAAGATTTTTATTATCAACCTGGATGAACTTCGTCAGTGCGAGCCACAGATACTGAACAATGTGTCACCCTCTCCCCAGAAAGGACCAGTGCATTGGAAAGATTAAGTAGGGCCTCTCCTTTTGATCGATTAGGCCCTAGGAGGAACAGAAGTCCTCTTAATGCAGTGTCGAGAAGCTTTCGACGACCATCAGATTTAAGGGAAGGATCTGCCCAGTCGCGACCAGCTGCTCGTCAAGATGGATCCGATGACCGACCGGCTGCTCGTCGAGATAAATCCCAGGAAGCCACTTCAACGCAATCAGTTGCTCGAACCAATAGGCCCGAGGAAGGAAATGATGCTTGTAAAGGATCTATTCAGAGGATGGAGGATAGATTAGGGAAAATGGCTAAGGCCAAGAACCCTCTACAACGAACCTTTGTTCGAGGAACACCTTTTGTCCAGGATATTGTTGAGTTTCCAACACCATCAAAGTTCAAAGCACCTGTTGTGACTCCCCAGTATGTTAGGAAGACTGACCCCGTCCTTCATATAGAACAATATCAAGCTACTGCCGACATCTATGTTGTCCCAAACGAGATGAGATGCAGGGCATTCTCGGGAACTCTTACCGGATCTGCTCAGATATGGTATAATAATCTTCCTCGAGGTAAGATTTCAACTTTCCTTCAACTAGCCGAGTTATTCATTGGGAATTTCTACTTTGGCACAAAGCCAATTAAGCGAGTAGCACATTTGTTAAGTGTTAGACAAAAAGCTGGTGAGAGTTTCAATAACGAGAAACTCGAAGTCATTGATTATGAGGAGAAGACAGCGATTACTGCTTTGATGAGTGGACTGCTACCAAACAAGTTGTACTACACTTTAGCCAAAGATCCACCTCGGACCATGTCGGACCTGATGGGAAAAGCGTCCAAGATTATGAATGCCGAGGAGGCTATGTTTGTGAAGAAGAATACGGACGCCAAAGAAACCAAGGTGGAAGGTGATAAAGCTAAGAAGAAAGAGCATAAGAACAATGGTGGTGACAAACATTCCAAAAGTAGGTCGTCATGGGAGGTCTTGAAGAAATTTGATAATTACACGCCTTTGAAGGCAAATATCAACCACGTCCTGGAAGAAATTAAGAATAGCGAGGAGTTAAACTGGCCAAAGAAAATGAAGTCAGACCCTGACACGAGGAATAGGGATAAATATTACGAGTTCCATAAGGATCATGGCCATATGACAAAAAATTGCATAGCTCTTCAGAACGATATTGAAACACTCATCCGACGAGGAAAGATAGCAAAGTACGTTGATCGGGGAGGCGAAAGAAGAAACAACGACCGAACTAGAGAGAGGTCTAGATCTCCTCGTCGAGCAGAGGAGAAAAAGAACAGAAACCATGAAGATGATCCAGATGATGACCCCGATCTTCCCAAGAAACCAAGGCAACCAGAACGAGAGGTATTTTCAATACGCTTTGGGTCATTTGATTGTAATGTTATTACAAGAGGAGATGCAGGAGGAGGAGACCTTATTACCGAAAGAAAAGCTTACCTCGGTGAGGCTCAAGCTTGCTCGTACATTCAGCGAATAAATTTAGCTAAGGAAGATCGCCCGAGAAACGTGAACAAGGAGAAATTGGTTATCGATTTTTCAAAAAATGACCTTGCAGGTGTTTTATATCCTCATGATGACCAGCTGGTGATCAAAATGAGAATGAAGGAGGTAATGATTTCAAGAGTGTTGGTCGACAATGGTAGCTCAGCAGACATCATGTTCTACTCGTGTTTCAATAATTTAAATCTAATGTTATCTCAACTGGAGCCTTACCACAGACCCCTCATCGGTTTTGCTGGCGAGAAAGTGTTTTCACTTGGGACGATCAAGTTGGATATATTCATTGGTACGTGGCCTGCTTGTCGGACAGAAGGAATACGTTTCTTCATGATGGATAAGAATTTCCAATCATCGTACAATATTATCATGGGAAGAGTAGGATTGAAGAAATTCGAGGTTGTGCCATCTACAGTGCATCAGAGCCTAAAATTTCCAACAAACTTTGGAGTAGGAGCTGTGAAAGGTGATCAGAAAGTAGCTCGGGAATGCTATTATTCATCTACCGAGCAAGAAGAACTGGAAGAATCAAAGAAAAAGACTACTACCTATCAAGTGGAGGAAGGTGCAGAAATTGAAACCTTGGATCCTCGGGATGAGTCGCAACTCGTGAAGGGTCAACTGGTGGAGGCTACTAAAAATATTATTCTGGACGACGAACACCGTGAACGAACTACTCAAATAGGTTCATCATTTGAAACCTCACTAAAACAGGAATTGATAACTTTTCTTAGAAGCAGAAGACAAACTTTTACGTGGAGTTATAAAGATATGCCTGGGATAGACCCAAACTTCTTATGTCACGAGCTCAATGTGAATAAGGAGATCAAGCCTGTGAAGCAGAGAAGAAGAGTATTCAGTCCTGAGAAGAATCAAGCTATACAGGAGGAAGTCGAGAAGCTCCAGAAAGCTCGTTTCATTGAAGATGTTAAATATCCAGATTGGTTAGCCAATGTGGTGATGGTAAAGAAGAAGAATAACAAGTGGAGGATGTGTGTAGACTTCACCGACCTCAACAAAGCATGCCCAAAGGATCATTTTCCACTGCCCCGAATTGATCAACTGGTAGATGCTACCTCGGAACACGAGTTGCTAAGCTTCATGGATGTTTATTCTGGTTACAATCAGATCAAAATGAAATCGAAAGACAGGGAGAGTACTTCTTTTATTACCCCTAGGGGAACTTATTGTTATAATGTTATGCCTTTTGGTTTGAAAAATGCAGGTGCGGCATATCAGAGGCTGATGAACAAGGTCTTTGCTGAACAAATCAGTGACAACATAAAAGTCTATGTTGACGATATGCTGACAAAAAGCAAGAAAGCTGCTGATCATCTAGTTGACTTAAGCCAGACTTTTGATCAACTAGATAAATATCAAATGAAGCTGAACCCGACGAAGTGCATATTTGGAGTACGAGAAGTCATGTTCCTCGGGTACATTGTCAATCAACGGGGCATTGAAGAAAATCCTGAAAAGATCAAAGCTCTATTAGGGCTGAGATCTCCAACAACGAAGAAGGAAGTACAGAGTCTCACAGGACGAGTAGCGGCGCTCATCAGATTTGTGTCACGAGCAACTGATAGATGTCTCCCATTCTTCAAGACGCTCAGAAAGACTTTTGAGTGGAATGATGAATGCGAGAAGGCTTTTCAAGACTTGAAGAAATACTTGGGATCACCTCCACTGTTGTCCAGGCTGGTGATGGGAGAAAAATTATATTTATACCTTGCAGTATTCGAGAATACAGTTAGCTCAGCATTGATCAAACTGGAGAATGGAGTACAAAAGCCAATTTACTACACAAGTAAGGCCTTCCGAGGAGCAAAGATCAGATATCCAAGGCTGGAGAAATTGGCACTGGCGCTGATTGAGGCGAGTAGGAGAATGAGACCATACTTCCAAGCTCATACGATAGTAGTATATACCGATGTGCCACTGAGACAAGCCCTTCACAAGCCAGAAAAATCGGGGAGATTGATCTACTGGGCAATAGAGCTTGGCGAATATGATATAATTTATGAACCCCGATCATCACTAAAAGGGCAGGCTGTAGCAGATTTCATAGCGGAGTTCACCTATCCTGAAACCCCCTAGGAGAAAAAGTTGCTCGCTGATGAACCTGTGGATGTTACAGGATTAAAAAACACAAGCCCAGACCAATTTCGATTGGTAAAAGGGCGTGTGGATGTTACAGGATGTGATGCAGAGATAGTTGGGAGGACTCCGGATGAGGAGCAGGAGTTGCTCGCTAATCAACCTATGGGTGTTACAGAATCAACAGACACAAGCTCATACCAACTCCGGTTGGTAAAAGGGCGAGTGGATGTTACAGGATCATCAATTTCGAGCTCAGACCAACTCCGGTTGGTAAAAGGGCAAGAAAAGATTATCGACGAGGAACAAGAAATATCAGGGGTGGATGAAAGGAAGCAGCAAATATTTCACCGAGGAACTCTGACTGATCAGAAATTTGAAGACGAGTTACCTATATGGAGGCTATATGTAGATGGATCATCTTGCGATACAGGATGTGGCGCGGGGAGAGTTTTGAGCACTCCGGACGAGGTCGACATAGAATACGCATTGCATTTCCAATTCAAAGCTTCCAACAATGAGGCTGAATATGAGGCCATGATTGCAGGGCTAAATTTGGCAAAAGTTATGAAGGCGCAGCAAGTTATGATCTTTAGTGACTCTCAACTGATTATAAACCAAATAATGGGAGTATATGCAGTTAGAGGAGAATTAATGATCAGATATCATGCAAAGTCAAAGGAGCTGGTGTCAGAATTTTCCGCTATTCAGCTGGTCAGAATATCAAGAATGGAGAATATGAGAGCAGACGCCCTAGCTCGACTAGCATCAGCAACTCACACCGAGCTACGACGAACAATCCCAATAAAAGTGTTAGCTGGTCGGAGTATAGATGAAGATCTGACGATGAACTATATCACCCTTGATTTAGGTCCATTTTGGATGGATCCCATCAGGGCGTATATCGAGGAGGGAGAATTGCCAATTGACAAGATCGCAGCCAAGAAATTAAAGTTTAAAGGTGCTCGGTATGTATTAACTAATCTTGTTTTATATAGACGAGGAATTATGGCAGGTTTGCAGAGATGCGTACATCCCTCCGAGGTAAAAGAATTAATCGAAGAAATCCATGAAGGGTCTTGTGGAGCACATGTAGCAGGTCGGACGCTTTTGCAAAGGATAATGACGCAGGGATACTACTGGCCGACGATGAGGGCTGATTGTATTGCCTATGCCAAGAAGTGTGACAAATGCCAGCGATTTTCTTCCATCCGAAGAACTCCACAAGCATTGTTGACACCCATAACTTCCCCTTGGCCATTTGCCATGTGGGGAATTGATTTGGTTGGACCACTGCCAACGACCCGAGGAAGGTTCAAGTACCTCGTCGTCGCAGTGGATTATTTTACTAAGTGGGTAGAAGCTGAGCCACTCATTGATATGACGTACGAGAAGGTATACCAATTTGTTTGGAAGAACATCATTTGCCGATATGGTCTCCCTCATGCCTTCATCACAGACCTTGGGACACAATTTGATAACGAGGAGTTTTCTGCCTATTGTCATCAATCAAATATTTTGAAGGTCCATTCAGCACCAGGCCATCCTCAAAGCAATGGACAAACTGAAGTGACAAACAGAACGCTGCTGAATGGTTTGAAGAAAATATTGGATGATGCGCAAGCAAACTGGATCAACGAGTTACAATCAATACTCTGGGCTTACCGAACTACTCCACGAGTAGCAACTGGAGAATCACCATACATACTGGCGTTTGGAAGTGAAGCTGTCATACCTGCCGAGTTGGGCCTCCCAACACATAGGGTACTGAATTTCAATTCCCCTATCAGCGACTTAATGAGAAGACTGGATTTAGACATGCTCGAGGAAGTCAAGGAAGAAGCAGCCATTAGAAATGCTGCTTACCAGCAGCGAACAACTTGGTTCTACAACAAGAGGGTGAAGAAGTGCGACCTAAAAGAAGGAGACTATGTGTTGAAGAAAGTAATTCAAAAGCATAACAAACTGGAGGCAAACTGGCATGGACCATACCGAGTTACAGAAGTTGTTCGACCAGGAACTTATCGAATAGCCACTTTAGAAGGCGGGGAGTTTAAGAATGCATGGAACGCAGAGCATCTGCGCAAGTATTATCAGTGATGTATATGTAACGCAGTTCCATCAGTATGAATAAAATAAAAATATTCTGCAAATCTCTCTGTTTATTGAAAAAATTTCGGGAAATACTAGTGCTACGCACTACTCGACACAGCTCGGCAGACTACTCAAGAAAATATTCCAAACTGTACCAACTCAATTGGTCGACGAGGAGAAAATATTCCAAACTGTACCAACTTAGTTGGTCGACGAGGATAAAATATTCCAAACTGTACCAACTTAGTTGGTCGACGAGGAGAAAATATTCCAAACTATACCAACTTAGTTGGTCGACGAGGAGAAAATATTCCAAACTGTACCAACTCAGTTGGTCAACGAGGAGAAAATACTCCAAACTGTACCAAATCAGTTGGTCGACGAGGAGAAAATACTCCAAACTGTACCAACGTAGTTGGTCGACGAGGAGAAAATATTCCAAACTGTACCAACTTATTTGGTCGACGAGGAGAAAATATTCCAAACTGTACCAACGTAGTTGGTCGACGAGGAGAAAATTTTCCAAACTGTACCAAGTATGGTTGGTCGGGGATAAAAACCCACTAACTACAGTTGGTCGACGAGGAGAATTTATTGATCTTGGTTGGTCACACACATTTTATGAAAAAGACAAAAATTTACCAAGTATGGTTAGTCGGGGATAAACTCTCACTAACTATAATTGGTCGACGAGCACAATTTAACAACCTTGGTTGGTTGGAAAAATTTTAAACATTTTATACTCATTACTTTATTATTAAGTGATCGAGCAACATTACTGATACTTGTAACTTTTTTACTAAGTTGGTCGATGAACAACACTATTATTATCTTTTTAACAGATATGCATAAATGTAAAGTGTTGATATTTACAAGACAATAGCAATTAAGATTTGCAAACAGAAATGAAAGTTTTTCATTAAATTCGAAATAAATTACATTGATGATAAAATGAAAATTACATTGATATGTATACTAACTGTTACATTAAAAATTCCTATTCTATTGGTTTTTTCCCCTCAGCTTTCGATACAGGTTCCTCGCCAGCAGGCGGATCATTTAAAGACTGAGGAGAATGAATGAAGTTCAAATCCTTCAGCATCCTGACGTTCATCACAGAAGGTCGATCTAGAAGATGCTCGGGACGAGATACCTCAATTTGAGAATGTAAATTATAGAAACCGAGGTATTTTGAAATTAAGCTCTGGGGAATGGCACGAGCTGGGATCCATTCCATGTCCAAATTGTACGGTGGCACAGGCAAGTCGAGAAACCCGGGATCATGGTAGTCCCACAGACAGTGTCCTTGTTCGAGCTTCAGCACACCTAAGGCATTCATCCAGCCTTGTTTGTAGCCCTCATTGTTGGCATTCTGGATATGATCATCCAAATGGAATAGTGCTTCATTGTATCCAGCCATCCAGAACTCCCTGGGCTATTTGTGGAATTGATATGTTAGCTTCTCTAGCTGCTCGTGGAGACTCTTGATGAAAATATCCTTATTCTCCAAGATGGACTTCTGCGCAGAGAGCTATTTTTCCAAGTCCCTAATATTCTTTGACATATCAGACAAAGCTTGGTTCTTCGCCATTAGTTGGAAGGCCTGGTTCTCTAAGGCAGATGCTGTCCTCTGTTCCTTGACAAGAACTCGAGCTGCTCTTGCTCATCCCTGAGGAGCTCTTCCTCGTCCCCAAGGAGACGTGGAAGGGCCCGACCTCCTCAAGGTATCCAATTCTTCCCTCAACTTGACATTCTCCACTTCTAGGAATGAAAATCCCTCTTCAGTCACTGGGATTAGGGCTGTTGAAGAAGAGGCTGCAGACTTCAAATGTGATAGCTCTTTCTGCAAGTTATTGTTTTCCTTTTCCAGCAGCTCGGCAATCTTTCTGTATTCCACGACCTCGCCCCTCAGGGTTCTCTCCCTTACATCATAACCAGCAAAAAGCTTCTCGTAGCCCTTGTCAGCAACAATCAGCTTATACTTCTTCTCGTAACTCTCACGCAATAAGGCAGTTGATTCCTTGTATTAATTCTGAAGGTCTTCGAGGGTGCACTGGAGATCCTCGATCATTTTAATGTAAGCCACATTATTGGCTACCGCTCGATCAAGTAGACACTTCAGGTACTGATATGCTTCCACTGCCTATTCTGAAGCATCCTGGCCAAGGATGTCGGCAACTTGTGCAACACTTAAGTCTGTGTGACCAGCCTTAAAGTACTCATTGCACTGTTGCAGCAACTTTGTATCATGAGCAGATAGCAGATCCATCCTGTCCAGAAACTAGCAAGAGAAAGAAAAGCAATCATCAATAAAAAGAATAAGCAGAGTATGAGTAGAAGATGAACAAACAATATGCAAGAAAATTCAAGTTTTATTAGATCATAGTTCAGGAGTACAAATTCTGGGTTACATTTGACAAAAAAGAAAAATAGAAAGGTAAACCGAACAACATTACACCTTTTCCTTATCTCCCAAAACCTTCTCGGAAGGTTAGGAGGAGGAAGCAGGTTGCTCGGAGGGAACTATGGGTTGTTCGGAAAGCACCAGTTGTTGCTCGAAAGAAGAAACGACTTGCTCGGCAGCAGGCTGGTTGGTTAGGGCATGTTCTCCCATTACCAATGAAGATTCCTCAGAGGTATCTTCGTCCTCTTCTAATTCTTCTGAAGTAGGAGGAGGACCAGGGATATGCCTCCGGAAGAGCTCGGAGGACTCGTCAACCTTCATTTCCTGAAGGGCAGCGACCCATCCATCCCTAAAGTACTTTAGACTACCATAGTCTACTTGAGATACTATGGCAGCACACCCCTTGTTCCACCCCTTGTCCCAGCCAGAGCTGAAGGAATTTTTCACAGCAACTTTCCTCTTCAGCTTCTCCGAGGAAAGCGTCTGGGACAGAAGGTTCTCAGCATTCTTCAGTTTGATCTCAACCTCCTCATTCTGCCGACCTACTTCCTGGAGCTGGTCCAACCTCTCCTCAGCAACTTTGAGTTTATTTTCCAGCTCTCCAGCGGCTTTGATCTTTTCCTCAAGCTCTTTATTTGCCTTCTCCAAAGCATTCTTTTTCTTCTCCAACTCCTTGGAGGCATCAGCAACTTGAGCTTTTTCTTGCTCGGAGGCGGAAAGTTTTTTCTCCCAGATAGCCTTATTAGTGGCATACTTCTGGCGAGAGTCTTCCAAAGATTTGATAGCCTCTTCTATAGCTCCCTCCACACTAGACGAGGAGCATGAGGCTTTAATGTCTTCATCCTTTTTCAGGATTATGTTAAAGCAGCTCGTCAACTGTAAACAGAAAAAGAAAGCAAGTTAGAAACAGAAATGATAAAGGAAAATATGAGAAGTTAAAAGTAAAGAAACTTACTGAAGCAAGATGACGAGCAGCCAAAGAAGTAACCATGTCCCAAGTAAGATTATCTTCATTACCCTGGACCTCGGGAATGGTTCGGGATTTCACCGAGCTCATGGCAGAGATCGGAGGGACAAAAGTGGGAACTACAGTCCCAGCAGCTGGGGCTGAGTAGTGGTGCTAGCCAAATTGACCAAGGAGCTTTTCTTCAGCCTCCTCGGGGGAATAATTATAGATTCAACCAAGGATGAATCCTTGGTCGGTGATATCACAATCACCTTTCCAGGAGCAGCAGAGCTGCTCAGAGCCACTGCGGGATTATCAGTAACCTTCTCGGAGACTTTAGCAGTAGCAGCTGGAGGAGCTGCATCAGTCTTCTTTGTCCCCTCATTTGGGACATCAATCTTAATCCTTTTTACCTCCCCAGAACTGGAGGCGGTTTTCTCAAACAGAGCAGGAGTTCTTCTCTTCTTCATCCTTTCGCTCAAAGAAATATGAGATTCAGGCGAAGAACTTGCAGAGGATGGTACTGGCTCTGCTTCACTGATCACTGGACGAGCAGTGAAGGAGGTTGTGTAGCTCTTGTATTGGAGCAGATATGAAGCCGACCTGATGTGCTCGTCGGCAACCCTTTGATGCAGACCCCAGATAAGTCCCAAATGCCTTATATTGACATCTGTTTCTTTTGGGCACTCTCTCTTGCTATCAACTGCAAATAAACAAACATTGTTATCAGTGACACACTTTATCAAACACAAAACAAACATGATTTCAAAATAAATAAAATAAAATAAATAACCTATCCCAATGCCATAAGAAGGGCATTTGGGACCCTGGTAAACCTCATCTTCGGTTAATGGAGGATGTTGTCAATTTTTTACGACAACCCCGTGTTCAAAATAATCCCTATTGGCATCAGGGAGGTTGACTACTAAGGCTCTATTTATAAACCTAGTTTTTAAATAATAAATATTATCATTAACTGCCCATCTATAGCAGTACATGATTTCTGAAATTCCTATACGAGTTCCATGCACTTGATTTAATTTATGCACCCCATTAACTATTCTCCATGTGTTGGGGGGCTATTCGTGCAGGAACAACATCAAAGTACTAACAAAATTCCAGACACAGAGGATTTGGTGGAAAAGAAAATCCACACTCAGCAAAAAAGAGACTGGGGAACCAATGTCCCTCAGCCAAATTGAAATAATTAGAAGGCTCAGAAAGCTCTTCCAAGACGACCCAAGATGGAATGAAAAAATAAGAACGAAATTTCTCAAGAGACTCAACAGGATAAACCATAGTGAATAAAGAAATAAAGATGAAGGAAGAAGATATTACAGGAAAAGAACGGATCTGCTGACTACGGACGATGGAAGAGATGAATACACAAGAGAGTAGAAGACAATGAAAAACTCGAAGATGAAAATTTGAAAAGGTAGAAGACGATGGGAGTGTCTGTGAAGTTTAAATACCTTACCTTGGGAACTGGCGAAGTAATGATTACAAAAAAGGATGATTACGTTACCAGCGGCTAAAAGGGCATTAAATATAGGCGCGGGAATCAAAGCGAGCAACAGCGGCTAAAAAGATGAAAAGTAACGCGGGAATCGAAGCACGCAGAAAAGTCTAAAAAAGCATGATTCTACGAATTTGGAAAGAGAAATAAATACAAGGGAAATGTTCCTGAAAATCAGGAAGACTATTTAAAGCTACCATATTCCGAGAAAGAATGTTCCATACTCCTCAAATTTCGAACTATGAAACATTGGGGGCTTCTGTTGATACCAAATTTAATCTGCTGACGTGGACCAATCATATGAAGACACATGGCAATTACAAACACTTCCGAGGAACTCCCACGCTCCGAGGAACAAAACTACAGCGAGGAACACTGCTTACCCGAGGAACTCGTAGTTCCCCGAGGAACTCATACACTCCGAGGAACAAACCTCTCCAAGGAACTCTTGAATACCAAGAATCTTAGGTGGTCCGAGCTGCATCTCGAACAAAGCATTAATAGCTGGATAACCAACAGTTCAACTGATTCATTAAATGCTTATCATTTGGACGTGCACGCAAAAAGGGCGTTAAATGTATTACCCTTTCATATGCATGTCATTTAATGTATTACCCTTTCACATTACAGCCTCAAGGCTATAAATACATTGTACAATCCTCATTGTAAAGGGACCCCCAGACCGAAATTTCTTGAGATAACACAAATCGAGAATTCCCAAACACTCAGGAATAAAACAACAGTGGACGTAGGCCATTCTTATAAGGCTGAATCACTTTAAAATTCTTTGTCTAATTTATTTATCTGTGATTGAATAATTAGAGTGATCTAATTTTTTACATCAACAATCATGATCATTCTCAAATAAAGATTTAAAACCTTTTTCCAACTAGATTCCAGACGTTAACACATATACTTAATCTAATTTAATTTATAACACCATTAACCAATGAGACGGTAAAATTCATTGAATAACTTATGAGAAAGGAAAGTACATAGTGGATGTCGTTGTTTGGAAATGCGCAATTACTTGGAATGTAAATTCAAAGCATAATATCAACAACCAAATACTTTATGGTTTTTAAACGTAAGAAAACCAATATTTTTAATACTTGTGAGGGTGACAAGCCTTATTTAATGTTCTCGTGGAAAGCTTTGATAATTATGAAGGAACAAAGAATGCGTATGTGATGCATATAGAGAAATGTAGGAATGTGAGTTTAAAGATCGACCCATCAAAATACTACATTCCATGTATGGTCGATGTTTTTAGCTTGTAAAAGTATGAAACTAAGCCTTGTAACTCATCAAGATAGCGACTAACAATCATCGTCCTAATTTTTATTGAAGCATTATTTTTTTATTTTTCTTAACCTTGTGTGGTTATGATTTGTAATCAAGAATAGTATGTTATTGGTTACCTCATTTATGGTTATGGATTTTAGGGTTAGCAAAACAACACTTGTCTATGTTAAAAAGGTTTATAATAAAACTGAATAAAAATAGATAATCAATAAAATAAATGTATTCTTCAAACTTTAGTTCATCACATAAAGTAAATAATATAAACATTTTTAAAAACTACACAAGCAAATACAATAAGGATATAAATCAATTCCCCTAATAACACACTTCGTTGGCTCTAGAACATTCATGAGATTGGGTAGGGTGTTGTTAATGTAGCGCGCAGTCTGACTAGGCATGAATATTGAAATGTTTATGATAATTAACATAACTCGAACACATATTTTATACACAAAAGGGAATTGTGAAAGCACGAGCCTCTAGTGGATGGACCCACTAAGTGTACTCGTTGGGTCCATCAACTCAATCGTTAAGTCACCCAATCCATTTGGCTAAAGTGACTCAACGATAGCTACAACCTATTAAATGAAATGTTTTAGTTTATATAAATAAGTAAAACAATGTTGGTCAATATATATTCATAAATAAACATAAAATGAAATTATTGAAATACTTATAAAAGAAACTGATGATGCTGAAATCTAACACAACCAGATAAGTGATGATGAGCTCAAACAGTAGTAACCATGGCATCCATAGAGATGTATATGTATAAGTGTGTAAGTGTGTAGAAGGAGATGAGTATAAGAGGAACAAGATAATGATGTATAGTGGTTCAGCCAATTAGGCCTACATCCACTGTAAGTGTGTGATCCACTAAGTATGGTCACTAATGGCCTTGGATACAATGCACATAAGCTCCCTTTCTTTCTCTACTGTGTGTACAAGTAGAGTTTTAGCTAGGGTTATAATTATCGATCCCTTTGTAGGATTGTAAGTGACAAGTATATATAGGTCTTGGGGGGTATAGTGTACCCCCCAAGTATGCATGGTGCATGTGAATGATGATCTAGCTAATACCCTGTTGACACCTGTAGATGCCAAATGATGACATAATATTCCCTCGCGTGAGGGGGTGATATTATTATAACGATCTTCCACGTGCCATGTGAGCCTCACGTGTACTGTTCCACCCGTCTCCCAAGCCACGCGCTGTGATGATGTCATCCTCGGCCTATGATATGAGGCCGAGGGCAAAGTTCCTTCAAGTAGTGTGTCTGGCCTAATTTAGGCCTCGTACTGTCGTACCCTCGGAGGGTCGTCCGAGCCTGATGAGGGGTCAGCCACTTGAAGGGTCGTCTGGGCCTGATGAAGGGACGGCCCCTTGAAGGGTCATCCGAGCCTGATGAAGGGTCAGCCCCTTGAAGGGTCGTCCAGGCCTGATGAGGGGTCGGCCCCTTGAAGGGTCGTCCGGGCCTGATGAAGGGTCAGTTCCTTGAAGGGTCGTCCAGGCCTGATGAAGGGTCATCCGGGCCTGATGAAGGGTCGGCCCCTTGAAGGGTCATTCGAGCCTGATGAGGGGTCGACCCCTTGAAGGGTCGTCCGGGTCTGATGAGGGGTCGACCTCTTGAAGGGCCGTCTAGGCGGAGGGCTCCCTCGGCCTGGCAGAGAGTATATATGGGTATATCAATAACCCCCCAGCCCTTAGCCATAGATATTATCGAGATGGCTGAGGGATAGTGTTGCAGAGATGAGTGTATGATCAGTTAGGTGAGTGACACTTGTCAAGCTGATGTGACACTTAAGCAGATATCCATTGTTGTTCCAGTTTCCTAGGTGTGGTGGCTGCACACTTTGCTTGGGACTTTGTGCCCTAATGATACCCTCCTCGTGGGCTGTGCTCTTCCTTGTTTAATGGGCCCACTCAACAACTAGGTATTTAAGCAAATTTTTTGAAGTTATTTCCTTCTTCTTCTTCTTCGCGCCCAAGCTCTCCCTTTCTCTAAATTTTTCACAGCTTCATAGCCATAGCCATTTCTGCGACTTCTGCATCAAGCCTCGTCGTCCTTTCTCAAGTAATCCTTCTGAGCCAGTGCCCTCTTTACATTCCATTATTTTTTAATACTTCTACTACTTTAGGTCTGTAGGACTAGATTTTTCTTTGGCTATTTCATACTTTTCGACGTTCTTATCCGGTGGCTTGTTCTTGAGTGTTCTTGATTAAAACTTTTACTTTCCTTAGTTTCAATCCAAAGGTCCAACTTAGTCAATTGCCAACTTATTTGTAGTTAGGTTATCCAAATTCTTCTAAATGTAGGATCTCCCCCTTAATGCTTAGGAGGCTTTACAATTTAGCTGAAGAGTTCCCATCCCTGAGAGAGAAGTTCTTTGTAGAGATCAGGAAAGTAGAGGAAGAGGAGGATAGAAGACGAGGGGCCGACCCTAATTGGGTACGACCCATTTTTCCCATTCCACTAGCCACAATAAAACCATCTGAGTCTTGTGGGTCGTCCTGTTGTCCAGCCGAGAGTCATTCAGGAGAGATGGATGAGAGAGCGTCGTCACCAACTAGTGTTGGGCCTTCTGGGAGGAAAGAGACGTCTGATCTAATCCCAAGCCGAGGGGGCGAGGTGGTGGTCCCTTCCGAGCCTGTCCCTGTGACAACTTTATCCCCTCATGCCTTCCAGATGGCCTTTCCTCATGGACCTCTGACAGGTGATAAGGCCGAGGGAGAGGGGACTGAGGATGATGGTGAGGATTCAGACGTCGACCCAGTTGACACCTCCCACGCCTCGGCCTATATTTCCTCAGTCAGGGATCGTGACCTCCTATTGTGGAGGCATACATTTGGTGTGCCTCCCAACATTGGTATAAGGGTCCCCTCTGAGTCTGAGAGAGTCTTTGAAGGGGACGAGGGGGAGATAACAGTTTATGAATAGATGTTTAAGGTTGGTGTTAGGTTCCCTCTTCACCCTTCCATAGTCAATATATTGTCAGCCCTCGGTCTTTCCCCTTCTCAGTTTCCCCCTAACTCCTGGAGGACTATCCTTGGCTACGTCTCCTTGTGTGAGAATGCCTTCACAGACGAGCCTTCAGTCGACGTGTTTTTGGCTTGTTGTAATATCATTTCCTCGTCCAAACAGCCTGGGTACTATCACCTAGGGGCGAGGAGGTCTGATAAAAAAACTTCTCCACGTGGCACAAACCTCTAACCACGACTGGAAAAAGATATTTTTCTTCATCTCTGGAGAATGGGAATTTGCTGCCGAGGCCCAGCCTTTGGACGATGGTCCGAGGGTTCCAAGGAGATGGTCTAACCCTCGATGAAGGCTAGGTCAGACCCTGAACTTAGTCTGGATGAAAAGGACATAGTCGAGTATCGGAGAGAACGAGGGAAAGAGGGTGGACTTGCAAAGTTTGAAAATCTGATGACCCCTCGGTTCCTCAAAGAAGCTGGTCTGAGGGTCGGCCCCTTGACAGAGCTATGTGAGTTATTGTTATTTTTTGTTGTCTTTGCTATGTGTTTCATCCTTTCCTCTGTATTTTTCTGATGTGTTATCTTCTTTTCAGGTCATCCTGCAGGTATCTCTGATTTTCTCTGGGAAATGACTGCCCCAAGCTTATTATCTGGCCTAGGCAAGAAGAAGGGGAAGGAGCCTCAGTAGACTCCGAGGAAGTCGAAGGCCGTGGGGCCGACACCTGTCGAACCTTCCACCGAGGGTTCCAAAAGAAAAGGTCATGAAGTTCCTGTTGACCTCGGCCTGATTCGAGGACGAGGGCGAGGGTGGAGGCATCGGAAGGGACTGGCTCCTCTTCCAGCATGGGGGCCTTCTGGTCCCAAAACTTAGCATTTTTTACGACCAATCTGTCTTCCCTGATTGCCAACCTGAGGGCAACCAAGGCCTCAATGTTTTCTACCCCCTCGACTGCCGACTATGAATTCTTGTCCAAGATGCCCCCAACGAAGGTGTATGACTATGGTCTGCACACACTGGCTCAGGTATTTGTTTTTACTTTATCTCCTTAATTGAATTTTTTTTAACCAACTGTTTCCTCGGCCTCTTGACCGGGCGGAAAAAGTGTGTTCGTGTGAGGACACTATCGTTGTGTGTTTCGCCGCCGTGATACAAAGAAAACCTAATATACTACTACAATTGACAAGTAAGCACAGCGGTAAGTCGGGTATCGTAAGAAATCCACAGGGAGTGATTGAATTTTAGATGTCAATTGTTTTAAAACTTCAAGAATAAAAATGGTGTAAAATAAATAAGAAAAGGTGATGGGTGGTTATGGTGACTAAAGAAAAGAGAAGTTAACGCTAAATTAAAGGAAAGCGAGGATCGGGGTCGCATACACACATTCACGGGCTAAACAACAACTAATTAGAATTTCGGCTCGAAAGCAATTTAATCGAGCATTTACAATTAAGCATAAACATCACGCAATAAGGAATTTAAGCCAAAGTTGCGAGATTAAACATTTAATCAAAAATGGTCACACGCGGATTAAATTCGGATAATCGCTAAAAACACTAACGTTGCGTGACAAAGAAAGTTAAACGCATAATAATCCGACTTTAATACGCGAGGTTTCAATTAAATGCAATTTTACACGAAACCCTAACTTTCGAGGTCCAAACCCGTAAATGGCGTAACACATTCCCGACCCTATTTATCTAAAGGAAATACATGGAAATAAACTAAATTAAACTAATTAAACTAAGAAAGCAAGAAATAAAGCAAGTAAAACTAATTAATAAAGCATGTAAACTATCTATAAAGCAAGGAAATAATGGAAAACAAACTATATTAATGGTAGAGGAGATGAATAGTCAACTTACAAACCAATTAGATTGTCAATCCATAGAGAAATGAAGAAGAACCATCCAAAACCCTCAAAACCCTAACTATTCTAACCTAAAATCGTATATGTACTGATATATGGTCTTATTACAACAAAATTGGCTTATATAGTAAGTTGGAATAAAAATAAAGAAGAAAGAAAAGAAGGCAAAATATCTGCAGAAAACAGAGCATCGATCGATCGACCCCTTTGGTCGATCGATCGACCTAGGCAAAAATTGGGCAAATCAGAATGGTCGATCGATCGACCAAATGGGTCGATCGATCGATCAAGCAGGGCAGATTGCAGCAGCCTACTGTATTCCTCTTTTCCTCTTCTCTTCTCCTCTTTTGCTTTCCTTGTTTTTCCTCCGTTGAAATCGCCGTAACTTCTTCGTTATGAATCGGAATCGTGCACCGTTCGCAGCCACGCGAAGCTAGAGAGGAGGGCTACAACTTCCGTAAGATGTCAGGCTAGGTACCCAAGCTGTGAAAAGACTAAAATGCCCTTGCACGTGCGATTGTGTACGGAACTTCACCGGAATGCGTCTGAACTTCATACTAAGCATCCAAATACCTACAAAAGCTCAATTAACCCCTGCAAAACATGTTAACATAGAAATCTGAGGTTGTCTGGTTAACGAGAATAAATATAGGGATTAAGATACCCGAGGGGGCTAATAACGCGTAGGTTAACGGGTGAAATACGCAATATTTGCATCGTATCACACCCCCTAACTTACACATTGCTAGTCCCTAGCAATGAAATAGGAAACAACAAGAACTACAAGCAAACCAAAAGCAGGAGAAGCACAAAAGTATGGTATAAAAGCATAAGGCCACTTTCGCGGGCGATTCGATTGCATTTAGCGTATGCAATAAGCCGTTAAACCCCTAGGTCACCCTAGTGGACGAGTGTCGTCTCGTGAGGGTTTTCAGGGATGAAACCCACAAACATCATATGGTTTCCTCAAAATATGCTCAACCCAACATGCGACGAACTCAACAACAACGAAAAAGATTTCAAACATGTTATTTTCATATTGAACGAATTCAAGCTAAAGTTTGTTGTTATTAACAGGTTGAATGCACCTCATAGAATTGAAACTTTAAAAGTGGGAGGGGGAGCGAGCACATGCAAAGTGTGATTTGGCAAAAAACTTAAATAACTCGGATACTAAATAAAGGCATGCATATATTCAATCCTCACGGGCATTACGCTCAACAAATGAATTCACTATGAAAAGGGAGGTAACACACGGGACATGCGGGCATAAAGAGTAAATGTAAATGGAAACCAGGCCGCGCACATGTCACAGATGAAGAATGCTATATATAAAATGAAAAACTGTAATATCAATGAAAGGATACCGCACACTAAAAGAGGCGAAATGCATTTTCACAGATTATCACAACTATTATGACTTTTAAATTAAATGCACCCTAAGATCACATAGGACTTTAAAGGGTTGTAATGTAGGTTAGGCTAGGGTACGAAATGAAGGAATGTATGTACGGATTCAAAGTATTCGGGATGAAAACTCGGGATAATGGAAAAATGTGGGCAATATCAAAAATTGGAAAACAAGTTCCAAAACAAGCATTAGATATATCATCGGGGAGAGTAATCTAATGCTTGTTTTGAACAATGACCACTAAAATAACAACTGATTTCAAATTATCAAACTGCTTCAATAAATCTAAACATATTTTATATTGAAAATATTACAAACATTAAATAAATATTTATTGTAAGTTTGGAAAATCACAAAAAGATTAGTGAGTTGTATGAGAACCATATTATCAGGTCAATAACTCGAAGTTGCCAAAAGTGGAGGAGAAAAGGCTTGTAGGTGGAGGAGCAAAGGGTTTCTTGAAATCTAAAAGTCCCCGATGACAAAGGAAATATTTCCATTTTATAAGTTTACTGAATTCTCATTTGCCAACTGCGAAATAAAATGATTTTTTTAATTGAATTTGCATTTGGAAACTACTAAGTATTTATTATGAAATCGGAGTTGTCAAACCACTACACCACAACGCTTTTAGTAGCCGGTATATTATCGCTACAAAAAAATTATAACAATAAAATATCGTTAGAATAAAGGCGTGGGTAATAAATTAGTAATGGCCAGTTACCATTACTAAATGATGTATTTGAGTTACTGTTACTAGTTAGTGACATACTAACAGATTTGTCCGTTACAAAACATTTCATAACAAATTTTCAGTATAAAAATTGTAACAAATTGTCAAATTTCCTAACACTATAAGTTTGTTAGTAATATTAATGGATTTTTCAAAAATATATCTATATCTCTTATATATATATATATAACCTTGGCAATTAATAGCCTGGGAAAATAAATATATATTAATCAAGTTCGCATTTATAGTGTTTTGTGATCATAATCCAACAAGTTATTTATGATTACACGCCATAAAATAAAGTTTTTAATAAATGATTTCAATACAACTAAAAAATTCTAAGGACATACAAAAATTGTTGTGTCTACTATGCATCTATTTGTGAGGTTCTTCTTTCTTTATTCATCAAGTATCAACCTTGAATTCGACTCTTGAAAACCCCATGCAAATAACAAAAGACCTAAAAAATATATATATAAGTATCTCATAATATCTTATGATATAATAGTTTCTAAGGCATTGTATAAAGTGATTTTGACACCATAAATATCATTATTTTAATAAAATAATGGTGGAACATTGCAAGTTTGCCACATGTATTAAAATTTTTATTTTCGTGTTAGAAAAATAAAACTCAACTACCACTCAAAGATATATCCCAACCACACAAACGCACCACCAGGGACTAGATACATCATTGTCCTAACAAACCACCCCAACACTACAACCCTAAGAGAAACCATTCACACCACCACTACCCATTAACTAACACAAAAGAGTACACATAAAAACCGAAACCCAGTTTCAAACACATAAATAAAATCATGTCATAGTACCTAATACTTAGAAAAATGGGAGGAACATTGGGAAGCAATATATAAACAAATTTGAAGTCATAACCGTGCAATTGTTCCAAAACCTTTCGCGCCATCCTATGAAATAATAATAATAAATCCCCAAATAGTAAAACTTGAACATGGCCAATGCTCTTTGTGCACTCTTAGACGTCAATAATTGAATATATTATCCTTTAAGTTGGCCTATAAAGTCTATATTACCATTCAGGCTATTTTTAAATATCGATAGCTTTTCGTTTTATCAAGGCCGAGAAAGGGGCCAGCTATCCCCAACCCCAAGATCAACGAAATACATAATTGATAAAAGTTATGAAGTAATGGAACATAGAGAAACACCAAATAGAGAAATCATACTAGCAAGGTATCCTCATAAATATATTCCTCATTCGTTGTCTATCACCGACTTCAAACAAACAATCAGAAACACCGAGATCTCCGAGCTTGATTGTACCACGTGAATCAATGAGAATGTTTCTAGCCTTTAAAACATAAGTGATAAAATTGTATGGATTTAAAGAAATATTCACATCCGTGGCAATAAGAAAATCATAAGTACCTATCCTAAATAATGGGGCAATAAATAGAAGAATCCAAAATTTCAATTATGTAAGTCAGTTCTTATGTGCACACTAGAGATTTTAATTTAAACTGTGCCTTTTTTTTACGAGTTATACTCCACTAAAACTACTTATGTTATAACCTCTCTTTACTAATATATCAAGATATTTCATCTATTGCATCACATTAAGCTTTGGGCAGAATGTATATCACAGACCTATGATATATTAGGGTAAGGTAACACTGGCACATACAGTCTGGTGTGAGTAGAGAACTCATGCAACGAATGCTTTTTCGGTTGGTATGCACCATTATATATGTTAATGATTTAATGACTCAATTAATAACGTTTTGAGGCAGACGAGATAATTTACTTTCAACTCAATGTTCCTTATTAGTGAAGCCTGCGACACATAGAGTTGACTTTCAGAACCAAATGTATACTTTAACAATTATATTAGTTATCATGGGCGAATTAAATAATTGGTTTGAAAAATATGAAGTTTTATTACAGAGACGTAAAGATGGAGGTGGTTGATGGTGGCGAATGCACCCAGGATATTGTAACCCATTCGAAAATACGGACTCCCCGCTTCTACTCCCATGTAAAGTGCAAGCAATAAGCTTTCATGGTCAATCATCTGCGCCAAGTACCCGATAACTTTGGGATCAAAAGAACATGCCCATATTTAGTAGTACTAACCTGTTAAATTCATACACAACAAAAATAAGCTTAGTACAAACTCTTACACAAGACATAAGCTCTTACAAAACTAACAACTAAGTTACATACATTAATTACAATAACACTTCGAATTCTCTACATCGATAGGTTCATTAGGGAATAACTGGACGCCATCGTCCTCACTCACTTCAAATTGAAAAATCACGTCTTCCTACATAACTTTTATGAAGTTCCCATTAAAAGGCTACAGAACCTTGTCCACACGAAATTCAATTGGCCTCTTCTTAAGGTGACGACCCTTCTTTAGCTCCGGAATGAAGCCATACTCTTTCGGAATCACCTACAAACCAATACCATAACAAAAATTCAGAAAACCCAAAATCAGAAAAGGTATAAACATTTTCCAACAATTCTGTAATATACAAACTAGTAAATCAAAAGGATTAATATAAAAAATAAAAATAAAACCTTGGTTTCACAAGCAGTAAGATCATAGCGAAACAACCACCTTTGCATACTGCCCCCCTCTACAATCAAATTATAAGAATTTTACACGATTGTAATGATATATAAAAAGCAAAATTCATTACTAATCTTAAAATATTTACCTCCACAAGGAGAAGTGAGCCCAAGAAAGCAATAGGAAATTCTTTATTTTCATAAGCAATCAAATCCCTTCCCTTAGAAATCATGTCCACCCTCATAAACACATATAAAGGTAGCTTTGCCTCTATTTTCAATCATTAAAATCAAATAAAAATACATGTATATTACATAAAGATAAAATAATTAAATATGGGGTTACTTAAAGAAACACCTTGAATGCAACATTACTGAGGCAAATTACGCCACAACCACCTAACTGGCGAGGAACATACTCAACCTCTTCCTTTTGGTAGTTAAAAACAACAGTAGGAAGAACCCTCTTGATCCTCAACATTATGAATTTCAACGAATAGAAAGAAGATCTAGGATAAGATTATATTTATGTACTGCATACAATGATTACAACTTATATATATAGAGAGACCACCTTTACATAAAACAACTATATTTATGTACTACGCACAACGATTATATTTATGTACTATGCACTCACCTAAACCTAAAAACTGTCATTCTTTCTCTATCATCATGTACATACAACAATCCAATTTGAAAGCTGAACTAAATACAAATTATATCAATTTAGAATTGTATATTTCACCATATATATACCTTATTTGAACCCTTAACATTTACCAAAGACTGTGTCTGGATAATGATATCTTGGACATACATAATCGACTCTAGCTTGAGCCTTTTGTTCAGACAACTCTTTATCTATGAAATAAGAGCATAAATATCCACGGTAAAATACAACAAGCAAGAAATAAAAGTAGATAAACATACCGAAGATGCAACTTGACTTCCATACATCGATCCATTATATTTTTTGGGGCCACTTTTCGATGCTCATCGAAATTATTTTTGTTGGTTCATAAGTTTCTGGGAGCAAAATAAGTTGCGTTAGCATCAACAATTACGACTTAAATAATAAAGAAAAAAAAAAATATATATATATATATATAGAGAGAGAGAGAGAGAGAGAGAGGGAGAAGTTCTTATACATACCAAATATGCATACCACTGGCGCAAATCACTAAAAATAATAATTTTAAGTTGAGTTCGTTTGTGTGGTATATAAACATTTCAGAGACCAATCTAAAAAAAATCAACTCAAAATAACCTCTTTTGCTATTTTAAAAAAATCAGTGAGCCTGCAAAAGTTTGATCGATTTTTTTAAAATAACAAAAAAAAATTCTTTTAAGATGATTTTTTCTAAATGGGTCCCCTGAATTCTTTAAATATCATATAAAAAATTAAGCCGAAATATAATTTTTTTTATTATTTAAAAAAATATATAAGAATGTACTTGGTATGTTACAATGTACTAGAGCCTATATATATATATATATATATATATATATACACCAACCATAAAAGAAATAATGTACCTTGAAAAACACCATACGGTTTAAGTAGCTCAATATCAATACTAAAGTAAGTCCTTACATATCTCTTATATTCTTGGGCACCCGCTGGGAATGATACAATAGATAATTGAGACACTCGCCAAAATTTTAAAAAGTCAAAATCAACACCAAAAAATTGTGGGCCACAAACCATTTCATGTCCACGGACTCTCAAAATTCCACCCAAGCATACCTTTGTGGCTTTAGGAACACCCATTGATTTATCCTAAATGCAAATCCATACAATAGATAATTTAATTCAAAAACAGAGTCGCGTCAACTTTAGTATAACTGTTAACAGCAAAATCAATATGTGATGTATATAAATACCATCATAGCAACATAAACTAGTTTTAACAAATGTATAACATCAACAAATTAAGTTAATCCAGCAAGATGTTTTGATAACCAATCAAAAATATCCTTCCACCCTTTTGCACCAAGTTTAGCATCCATTAAAGTAGTAATTATGTAAGTTACCTAAAAGAGAAGAGAATTTTTGTGGTACTTGACAAATAAGAATTGTTAGTTATAAGATATTAGAAGAGTCGGTAGGTTGTAACCATCTTATCAAGATGAAGAATAGCAAGCGAAGAATCTAAATTCGTCACTCTCTCATGTGTTTTTTTTTTATCAACCAAATTCTCATATTGTTTTTCAATGTGCATAAATTTTGCACAATGAGATTTGCAAAAAAAAAACTCTAGTCGATTTGGCATAACGCCCAATGTGCATAAATTTTGCCATATTGGTTGCCAACATTGCAACCAATACGCCTAGTCAATGAAATGATATTTTTTTTAATTTGTATATCTATTACACACAAACACACACAAACTTAGCCATGCCCCACACTTCGGTTTGCCTATGTGCTTATTCTAGACGTATGTATTTTTTTATATACTAAGAGGAGAAATAAAATTGAGTCTAGAGTATTGAATTCAAAGCATTTCGAGACAAAAACCTATCTTACGTTTAGCCTCATTTTTTCATCCATCGTGCCACGTCGAATTTAAATAGCTTAGTTAAATATAAGTTGGTTATCTAAACAACAACATATTTCTTATAGCGACAGAGAAAATATTTCTAAGAAAAAAATCAATTGATATTTAACTAGTATAAACTATTTTAAGTTTTACATATATATTTTCCTACACCATAGGCCTATATTTCTCAATAAAGGAATACAAGATAATTAACATATAAACATAAAATCCCAGAAATTAGGCACAATATATATAAGTAAATCAATATAGAATATTAAAACCTCGTATTTATTCCATCAAATCTGCAAATAAATGAATAAAAAATATACCTATTGTAATAAAAAAGCGCAATAATAGATTCAAAGTTGATTAAGCCAACTCCGTATTAGATTTAATAATATGAAATAAGCTAAAACCTAATACCATCCATATAAACATAGAATGTAAATTGTCATTTCAGATTATTCAACAAATGATTGAACAAAAAGCAAATATATTATATGTACATACAAAACATGAGAGAAATGGAGGATCGACTTACTCCTCCCCATGGTGAATTTTGTGTGGTTTATCTACTGCTTGTAGAAAATGAACGAAAAACCCTGGTTGAGGGGAAGAAATGAGGTTTATATAGTTGGAGCGGAAAAACATTAGTGCTCGTTTTTGTGTCGGCCCTCAAAATCCCCAAATGATGAAACCCTAGGTGACGCGATGGTGTTTTTAGCAGAGACCGCAAGTTTGAGAAACCATAGGTGATGCGATAGTATTTGAGACAATGATGGAGTTTGAGAAGAACATGCACAAACAGGTAGGGTACAAGAAGAGGTCGATAGTTTTGAGAAAAAGCAAGGTTCTGAGGCATTTTGTCTGGGGTGTAGGAGTCACGAAAAGTTTCTTTAGGTTGGGAGGCAAAATTTCTTTTTGTTTTTTTATTTTCACTTTTAAAATATAGAATTAGAATTAGTAACGGTTATATTAGATTACTAATGATATTGCATGGTAAAAAATAGTAATGGTATAATACTGTTAGTAATCATAAAATTAGTCTGTTAGTAAAAGTGCATTTTAGTGTAGTGAACGTGAATTTTAAAGAATTTGTGACTGACAATTGCATATCAAATTAAGTTACATAATTAATTAATTTTAATGAGATTGCTAATCTCATTTAATATTGCGGTTCCAAACGCAAAAACAAAATTGCCAATTGTAACACCTCTTACTTTAACGTCATTTAAATTGGTGGAATTATAATAATTAATTAATTGTATATTATTGTGTATGATTATGTGACTAAATTACACTGCATGTGTTGCATTAATAGAATAATTTATTTGCATGTTACGTGAATTATTATACTATATGATTTGCACATAAAAACGTGCGATTTATTGTATACTTAGTTGAGCAGGTTCTAGAATGATTTAGAAGCTCGTTTAAGTGTTTTAAAAATCCTAAGTTGGGCCTTAGGGATAGGTATACCTTTACGGGAGATTTCGGGCCATTTCGGGTAGCATTTTGGGCTCAACTGGGAGCCCGAAATTAGGCTTTATGGGGAGATACGGGATTAAGGAGTTTGTTTATAATATAAGACACCCTAATTAGGTTTCCCGTCCATTTCTAATTAAACCTAGCTATCAAAAACCTTCTTGGAGAAGTTAATAAGTTGGGAGAGAAGCAAAGGAGGAGAGGGAGGAGTCTTCATTCATCTTTTAAGGCAAGATTTTTCATACGAAATCTTTAATAATAGGTTTTTAATTTATAAGCATGCTTCTCATACAATTTTTGGTTTATAAGCATGTTGGGGGATTGATTTATATATTTAATTAGAATTAGGCGTGATTAGAACTAATTATAATTGATTATGTTTTGAAAGTTAAGAACATTGGTGAGCAAACCCGAAATTGATATCGAATAATTAAAGGGAATGTTATTAGAAATTCGCGTGTTAGGATAAAAGTTCATTTTCAGTTAAACTAGTGATTTGATTTGAAGAATTATGAGAATTTTAAATGAGAATTATGAACCTTTATTAGTTTAGACAAGTTACGGTTTTCATGATTTAATCCCTTGAATTGTAGGAACACTCATGTCTAGACTTATTAGCAATCAGTATACATGTGTCATTTCAAGTATTACATATTCATAGTTGTTATTATTGATTTCTATAAAGCTTTGAAATCATCAATGGAAATTAGAGAAGAGGAACCATTTTTAAAATAAGGCAAATTTGGGCTTACTATCCAACCTGAATTGATTCGACATTGAGAGAGAATCGATTCGATGAAGGTAAATCGATTTAGCTCCTTGACCAGAATCGATTTGGCTCCTTGACTTAAGTCGGGTCAGACAGGCGAAAATGTGTGTGAAATTTTTACAAGTTCATCCAAATATATGGGAGGTTATTCAATGGAGGGGTGATTGATATAATTGAGAATTAGTGTTGTTAACCGTTAGGTAACAATTCTAATAGGTGGTAGGCCTATCAGTTGGGTTGCATTTAACATCTGGATCACGTACCATACATCAGCTAAGATGTGCTAGGCTTAGTGGAGGTCATTATAATTGATCACGCGTTCAGGGGTGTCCCTTCGTAACGAGAGAAGCTTATTCGAACCGGAGATATTAGTCAGGTTTTGTATGGACCCGTTAGTGGTTTTACTGAGTATTGATTGCCCCACCATTATGTGTGTTTTACTTAAGCCATCAGGTGATAGATTCCTGCAGACTTACCGATAGAAGAATGGACCCATAACTATGTAAAATACATTATGTGATGTGATTGTATTTATACGAGAGTGGTATTATGGGAGTTAGTCATTGTCAATGTGATCGTATAAATGTAGGTAGTGACATCACGATTATATGATAGTTAGTTGTTCTCAATTAGTATGGTAGTGTAGAGTCCATTTATCATGTTATGGCTTAGGTTGAGAATGTGTATATTATTGTACTCAGAAGAGGGGTGAGATACTTATTGCATGTGAAATCCTATGGGTTTCAGGCATTGCGAATTGACTGCTTTATTATCGATTGGTTTTGAAAGTTCATTCTTATAACTTTAGGGCTCTGACTTATTATCAAAATTATTTTATGGGTTTTCCTAGACATGATTAGCAGGGGTGCGGGAGGATTAAATTTACAGTTCCAGTTGCTTAGTGGACCATGTTATTTGGTTATAGCATAGGTTTCCACAGCTCTATTTTTGTCTTTTACATTCCAGAGATTTTATTGGAATAGGCACAGGATTATGTATTTCAATCGATTTATTTCTATTGTGTGATATAGATATTTTTATGTCAGTGAGAGTTGAGACTTGTATATTTATTCAGTCATTATTTTATTACCTTATTATATGCATGGATGTTTTAATTTAAAAAATTTATTTTACGATTTGATGCTAAGAATGGTATAAATTATTACATAAGCCCCATCTTCGAGGTATTGTGTCTGGCCAACCTTTAGGTTGAAAATGGGGTATCACAATTGGTATAAGAGCCAGGTTCAGTGTGCTTAAGGATCTGTGTGCGCCCGTTACATTTTGTGTTGCGTTATTGTATATATAGAGACCCATGTCTAGGAATCGTTATACTCTTTATGATTTGTTACTAATAGGAACCTTGTTTTCTTTCAGATGGCAAACACTCGACACAGTAGACCATGATGCGCTACCAATAGGACTACACAGGATAGGGCTCTGCAGGAGCCGCAGCCACACTCACAGCTTCCACCGATACCAACCGTAGCTATAGTAGTGGACATAGCTAAAGAACCTTATACTCTTGACTCACTTGAGTCTACATTGTATAAGTGCTCATCTAGTTTGGAAATAGTGACAAAATTAAGTCCATTCCCTAGAATCCAAAAAGCCTCAGACTCTATTCCTTATTCCTCTTGATTGATTGTTCAAATATATTCTCAATCATCCACACACAATAGGATTGCATTCATTCCATGTATATTTCATAATATGATTGTGTGAGAGTTGTGTGTGTTTAATCCCATTTAAAATTGGTTTTAATATTTTTTGGCAATTTTTAATAATTTTTAAATGATTTTTTGGAAATTAAAATTTGGTTTAAAAACCTTTTGGGGTCATTCTGTAATTCCTGGTTTTATGTTTTCATACCTGAAAGTTGGATTGGGTAGGATCCGAAAGTGCTTGAGAAATGAGGGTGCCTGTGTTTTTATTTTTAAAACGCGAGTGTGAGAGTCAATCACAGCCCTACACCTGTCATACTTATACCGGCCTGATTTGTGTTTCTTTGTAGACACGTAACCCTTATCCAATCTCAGCCCTTGGATCATTGTTATCAATGCTCTGCATGCGTTTGAACTCAATCCATGTGAACCTCTCGAGACCAATCAGAAGATTTTTAACCCAACGTTGTTCTTAAACCGTTGGATCAAATTTTTTAGCCCTTGACTTAATCTCAGCCCTTGGTTTTGAACAGACCTTCTCGATCCTTCCTTACTCCCTATAAAAGGAGGCTTACCCTCAGCCTTAAGAGACTTTTGGCATTTAGTCTAAGTAGAGAGAGAAGAGAGAAGAGAGAAGAGAGAGAAAGAAACCCTAAATCGTCCTAACCTAGTTTCAAACCCTAACTCATTTTTCTTAAACCATTTACACCAAACACCAAACCTGAGTGTTTGAGAGTTGTTTGTGGGTGGTTTGAAAGCCTGTTCGTGGTTTATCCTCTTGAGTTTGATATCTTGTGTCCAACTTAAACTTTTGGTTAGATCTGTATTTCTTTTTTATAGAAATTATAGATCTGGTCATTTTATGTTATATTACACTTAGATATGCATATTTAGTTTCTCATCTTGATAAATCACTTTGTTGATTATTTTCTGTAAATGTTTTTCACAACTCTAGAACCAACAAAATCATATTATGTTTCTAGTTCTTTTGAAACAAGATTTTTGACCTAGTTGGAATCACAATAGGTGGTTTTCAATTTCAAAAATATTTTCAAAACCCTCTGAAATTTATTAAGACCTTGAACCGTCTTTCAAGCAAGGTAACCGTGGATTCTGGGATTAATTAAAAGGTCAAACAAAGTTCTTTTATTTCCTAAGAAGAGAGAAACTGAAAATCATAGCATATACATCTTATTTATAATTTGATAGGATTGTTTGTATAAAATAAGCGTGTGTGTGTGCATGCATGTGTTAGAGCACCATCACAAACACTTGACACACTACAACACAGAAGTGTTGGTTATAAGGTCTTGAATTTTCAAAAGTCGACGTAAAGACTGGAACATAGTGGAGAAGTTAGCAAACTGGGAAATCCACATCAACATCAGAACTGCAGAGAAGTTAGAATTAAACCAGTGGGTACATTTCTAAACTTGTATAGGTCTGATTTGTGTGCATGTTTGTTATATAGTTTGTAACTTGTATATTTTATTTTAGTGGATTTTTGGGTTGTGACTTAGAAGTCACCGTGGATGTTTCCTCAGTTGAGTGAGGTTTTACCACGTTAAAAACGCCTTGTCCTTAATCTTTTTACATATCCTCATCTCATTCTTGTTGGTGTGCTGATTTAATCATTTTAGTTTTATTTTTCAAAACTAGTTAACAAATCTTGAACTGATCTCGTACATGTTTTTTAACACATCTTGTGATTAAACTGATTTGATTTAAAGAAAAGAGTTTCCTCAAAAAACAGTTCGGAGTTACTTTAATAGTTTAATCTTGTTTTAAACGGCCTAAGTAACAACTTTTTCAATTGGTATCAGAACTTTGAAAAAAAAAATTAAAAAGATTTTGTGTTTCTGAAATTATTTTCTTAAAATCAAACAATGGACGAGACAAATTAAAGATTTGGTAACTTTACCAGACCTCCTCTCTTTGATGAAAACAACTTTGCTTACTGGAAAGTAAGGATGGTTGCTTTCATATAAGGAACCTTGGGAGATGATGTCTGAATATTGTTGAAAAGGGATATACTTATCCTACTAAACCAACCACTGATGGAAGTAATGAGAGGATTAAGAAAGTATTAAGTGAATTTACTCAAGAAGAGAAGCAAGTTCTTCGAAATAATAATAAAGGAAAGAATGCCATTTTTATGTCTATAAATGAACATGGGTTTAAAAGGATCTCATCTTGTGCCACTTCTAAGGAAGCTTGGGATACACTGATTACTGCACATGAAGGTGACACTAGAGTTAAGGCTGCTAAAACGCAGATGCTTGTCCATCAGTATAACTCTCTAACGACCAAATTATATGCTAATGGGATAACTTATGATAGACATGAAATTGTCTCTAAAATTCAAAGATCATTACCACAGAAATTTGATAACAAAAGATATGCTATTGAGGAAATTAGTGACCAAAATCTTACTCTTGAATTACTCAGTAATAACTGAGAACTGTGAAAATGGAATTAGAATTCAAGAAATAATTGACCCAGTCCCATAGGAAATAGACTAGTTCCAATTTGAGTTTTTCCTCTAAGCTGATGAAACCTGAGTTTACTATTCCCAATTATGACTCTGATGAGGAATGTGATATAGATAGTTTGGATAATCAAATTGCCTTGATGTCAAAACAGTTTAAGAAAATTATCAAATTTAGAAATAAAATGGCAAACAGACAAGGGAAGCCAAATTATCCAACTCAGTCTAACTACAAACCTAATGAGAAAGGTCAAGACAAACTTCACAAGGACATTCATACGAGACGTAACAAAGACTTCAAGAATATTAAATGTTTTAGATGTAGTAAATTGGGACATATAGTATAAGAGTGTAGAGTGAAACTGAACACGACCAATAAACATACTAGGGCCAATATTTGCAAAACATGGGATAATTCAAGTTATTCTGAAAATAAGGAAACTGAATCATTTGATGTTTTTTATCCTTGCATGTCCTTATTTACCAAGATAATTTATAACGATGATATGTCTGTGCCTATGTATGAGAATGATGTTAGTAGCTCTACCTCTGTTGTTTTGAATCATGCTACAACTAGTTTAGATGCTTTAATTTCTGAGAACAATGCTAGTTCTACTATGGGGTGTGTGATTCAAAGGAAAAGTGATAATGACGATGTCAATGTGTGTGTGAGTTCAAGAAATGAATCCTTAGGGGTCACTTCACACACTACACTTAGTGATTCGGACACTGAAGACCTCCCTGATATTCACACACTTTATGTGAAAAATCTCAAGAAAAGCTCTAGACTAGAGAATACTGTGAAAGATCTCACTAAGAAACTAGAAGACCTAAGCCTGATGGTTAAACTGAATACTGAAGAGTATACTACCCAATGTCTAACTAATGAAAATGAAGTCAAAATTTTTGATCAAAAATTAAAGAATTTGATTGAAGTAAATGAAACTCTGGAGAAAAAATATAAAGGGACATTATTAGAATTGGAACAATCTAAAGAAAAGACAACAACTGTTTTAAAAAAAATTGCAAAATTTGAAAATAATTCCAACTGTTTTGATGGTTTTGTTGTTGATTCAAAAACAAATTTTGATGATTGAACTGGAATAGGTTTTTGCCCCAATTTAAAGATACAAACTAAAAACTTTGAACCAATCAAGTTTGTGTCAGGAGGCAAAAGACCTATAGAACCTGTCCAGATTTTCATTTCCTAAAAGACGAGTTTGATGAAAAATAACAAAAGTTTGATATTAGGGAATCGAGTTACTCTAAGTGTGAAATTTTACCTAAGGCTAAATATGTCTGCCCTTTAATTAGAAAGAGTGTTTCTTCGTTACAAACTGTACTCCCTGGGAATAAGGTTCAACCCCAAAATTCCATGAAGCCTATGTTTAGAGATTTTCCTAAGGAGATACTCTCTTCGAGAAATTTATATTGCTCATACTATGACTTATACAGTCATTCCTTTGAAGTTTTCTACTCTAGACGTTTAGTAAAACCTTTCTGTAATACTCCTTTATACCAGCACTTTAACTATTCTCGGAGAAGTTATAATAATTATGTTCTGCCTCGACAACCAGATATAAACTCTAACTATAGAAATAGAAAGAGAAAGACCAAACCTAAAAGATCATTTCCAAGAAGGATTCCTAGAAACTTTCCTAAACCAAATGCTCATACTTTCCATAAAATTCAAACTCATGCGCAAAATATTTTTCAACAAAAATCTAGTGCTCGCAAAATTTATCAAATGAGAGCAAATATCCGCAAAATAAAAACAAGAGATATTTGGGTTAGAAAACATGAACTATTACCCCAGATGAAGTGTAACATTGTGATTACTGCTTTAAAAGCTGAAAACACCTCTTCTAGTTAGTATTTAGACTCTGGTTGTTCAAAGCACATGACTGGGGATGATACCAAACTTTTAAATAAAACCAGTTTTGCTGGAGGAAAAGTTATTTTTGGTGATGGTGTATCATCTCAAATCATTGGTAAAGGAACACTCCAAGAAGAAGGATTACCTTTACTTGAAAATGTTCTTCTAGTAAAAGTTCTTAAGGCTAATCTACTTAGTATCTCGCAATTTTGTGACTCAAATCATACTGCCACCTTTTCAAAGAATAATTGCAAAATTTTAAATGAAAAATGTGAGTGCCTTCTTATAGTACTCAAAACTCTTGACAATTGTTATACTGTCCAGGCTAGTACTGAGGTCTATAACATTGCCAGAATGGATGATAATGAAATATGGCACAATAGGATGGGTCACATAAATTACGAAAATCTTAGTAGATTGTCTTCACAAGAAATAGTTAGAGGAATTCCAAATATCAAACCTATTTCTAATATTGTCTGTGGATCATGTCAGGAAGGAAAAATTGTTAAGGCACCTCATAAGAAAGTTAAAGATATCATTACCTCTAAACCCTTGGAGCTCATTTATATGGACCTAATGGGTCCTTTTCGAACTGTTAGTCTTTGTGAACACAGTTACATTCTTGTTATGGTTGATGACTTCACTAGATTTACTTGGGTAGCCTTCTTAAAACAAAAGTCTTATACTTTCCAAACTTTTTTGAAAATTCTACTTCGGATTGAAAATGATAAGGACACTCAAGTAAATAGAATTCATAGTGATAGAGGTGGAGAATTCATAGACCTCGGTATTATAGAGTATTATGCCTATAATGGTTACAAACATGAATTTAGTGATCTTAAGACTCCTCAATAAAATAGAATTGTTGAGAGAAAAAATCGTACTCTTTAAGAGATGGCACATGTTATGATTCAGGCGAAGAGTTAACTAAATATTTTTGGGTAGAATCTATTCGAACTGATTATCACATTATTAATAGGGTCTATCTTAGGAAGAATTCCAAACAAACTCCCTACGAACTATGGTATGGGAAAAAGCCCAATCTTAAATAACTTAGAACCTTTGGTAGTATGTGTTATGTCTGCAAAGACAGAGAACATTTATCCAAATTCAAAACTCACCGAGATAAAGCTATATTTCTAGGATATTCTCCTTATAGTAGAGCATATCGTGTCTATAATCTTCGTACAAAGACATTAATGGAATCTATAAATGTTATTGTAAGTGACACTACTGTTGAGAGTAAGATTTGAGAACCAACTATTATGGAAGAGTCTGAAAATGTTTTAGAAAATGGCTCTACAGAGATAGATGATTATTTACCAATTGAGACACCTGAAGTACCTAACTAGGTCTCTAAAGATAATCCCATGGATAATTTTATTGGTAACCCTAGTGAGCCTGTACGTAAAAGATCTTAGTTAAGAAACTATGCTCATTATGCATATTTTGTTTCCCTTGTGGAACCAAAGAATGTAAATGATGCATTGAATGACCCTCATTGGATTTTTACCATATAGGAAGAACTTCTTTAATTTGTCATTCATGATGTTTGGTATTTTGTACCTAGGCCTAATCATAAAAAGATTATTGGCACGCGTTGGATATTTAAAAATAAATCTGATGAAAGTGGGATAATCATTAGAAACAAAGCCAGATTAGTTGCTCAAGGATACTCTCAAATTGAAGGAATAGATTTTAACGAGACTTTTGCCCCTGTTACTTGATTAGAATCTGTTCGTCTTCTTTTTGCAATAGCTTGTTACTATCATTTTACGCTTTACCAAATGGATGTAAAATCTGCCTTCCTTAATGGAATATTGACTGAGGAGACCTATATAGAACAACCAAAAGGGTTCATTAACCCTCAATATCCAAATAATGTTTTTCTTCTTAAAAAGGCTTTGTATGGCCTAAAACAAATGCCAAGAGCCTGGTATGAGCGCCTTTCTAATTTTCTCTTAGATAAAGGTTTTAAGAGAGGTGGAAATGATAAAACCCTTTTTGTCAAACATTTTGACAAACATATTATTATATCTCAAGTTTATGTTGAAGATATCATCTTTGGATCAACATCTCCCTCAGAAGTTAAATCCTTTTCTGAAATTATGCATAAAGAATTTCAAATGTCTCTTATGGGGGGAGTTGCAATTTTTCTTGGGTCTTCAAGTCAGACAGAACTCAGAAGGTTTATTTGTTTCGCAATCTAAATATGCTTTAGAGATTATCAAAAAATTCGTCCTTGAAAGTGCAAAAGAAGCTAAAACTCCCATGAGTACTACGGTAAAATTATCAAAGGATGAGAGTGGTAAATCCATAGATCCAACTCTATATCGTAGTATGATAGGAACCTTGCTATACCTTACTACCTCGCGTCCTGATATTATGTACGCAATTTGCGTGTGTGCCCGTTATCAAAACAATCCTAAAGAGAGCCATCTAGTTTGCGTTAAAAGAATCATTAAATACATAAAAGGCACTATAAATTTAGGACTTTGGTACACCAATGATACTCCTAGCACTATAATAGAATACACTGATGCCGATTGAGCTAGGTGTACTAAGATTAGTAAGGGCACATCAGGAGCGTGTTACTATATCGGTAATAATTTGGTAGGATGGAGTAGTAAGAAACAAAACTGCACTTCTTTATCTACAGCTGAATATGAATATATAGCTGCTGGAAGTTGTTGTGCTCAATTACTTTGGCTTAGCAAATGCTTAGTGATTATGGTATTCAAGAAGATCAATTACATCTCTATTGTGATAATCAAAGCACGATTAATATCTCTAGAAATCCTATTCAACACTCGCGAACCAAACATATAAAAATAATACATCATTTTATACGCGAATTAGTTGAGATTAAGGAATTATAAATCAATTATCTTCCAATTGATTTGCAACTCGCAGATATGTTTACCAAACCTTTGGATTACAATAGATTTCTTGCTTTGCGTAAATCGATAGGAATGGTTTGTGTTGAATAAACTCCTTGACTTATGTATTTTTTCCTTTGTCCATTTGAGACAAAATGGGGGAGAAATTTGAGTCTTATGAGTTCATTATTTTGTACATATTTCTAATAAGCTTGATCTTAGTATTATTTGCAGGATTCCGTACAGTTGTTTTCAACAGTTGTTATTAGGGTATTGGTTTGTAATTAGTTGAGTTATGTAATTTTCTTTTCAAGGAAATGGGTAGATAGAATTTTTGGATAGGAATAGATTTTTCCTTATTTTTTTGTAGCCCTACGAGTCCTAGATGACTCAAAGGAGATTTTGTCTCATATTTACAAAGGGGGAGATTGAAGCACCTTATACTCTTCACTCACTTGCGTCTATATTGTATAAGTGCTCATCTAGTTTGGAAATAATGACAAAATCGAGTCCATTCCCTAGAATCCAAAAAGCCTCAGACTCTACTCCTTTTTCCTCTTGATTGATTGTTCAAAGGTATACTCTCAATCATCCACACACACTAGGATTGCATTCATTCCATTTATATTTCATAATATGAGTGTGTGAGAGTTGTGTGTGCTTAATCCCATTTAAAATTGGTTTTAATAATTTTGGGGAATTTTTAATAATTTTCAAATGATTGTTTGGAAATTAATATTTGGTTTAAAAATCTTTTGGGGTCGTTCTGTAATTCCTGGTTTAATGTTTTCATACCTAAAAGTTGGATTGGGTAGGATCCGATAGCGCTTGAGAATTGAGGGTGCCTATGTATTTATTTTTAAAACGTGCGCGTGAGAGTCAATCGTAGCCCTACACATGACATACTTATATCGGCCTGATTTGTGTTTCTTTGTAGACACATAACCCTTGTCCAATCTCAGCCCTTGGATCATTGTTATCAACGCTTTGCATGCGTTTGAACTCAATACATGTGAACCTCTCTAGACCAATCAGAAGATGTTTAACCCACCGATGTGCTTAAACCATTGGATGAAAGTCTTTAGCCCTTGGTTTTGAACAGACCTTCTTGATCCTTCCTTTCTCCCTATAAAAGGAGGCTTACCCTCAACCTTAAGAGACTTTTGGCATTTCATCTGAGTAGAGAGAGAAGAGATAAGAGAGAGAAAGAAACCCTAAATCGTCCAAACCCAGTTTCAAACCCTAACTCATTTTTCTTAAACCATTTACACCAAACACCAAACTTGAGTGTTTGAGAGTTGTTTGTGGGTTGGTTTAAAAGCCTGTTCATGGTTTATCCTCTTGATTTTGAGATCTTGTGTCCAACTTAAACATGTGGTTAGATCTGTATTTCTTTTTTATATAATTATAGATCTGGTCATTTTATGTTATATTAAACTTAGATATGCATATTTATTTTCTCATATTAAGAAATCACTTTATTGATTATTTTCTGTAAATGTTTTTCACAACTCTAGAATTAACAAAATCATTTTCTGTTTCTAGTTCTTTCGAAACAAGACTTTTGACCTAGTTGGAATCACAATCGGTGGTTTTCAATTTCAAAAATATTTTCAAAACCCTATGAAATTGATTAACACCTTGAACCGTCTTTCGAGCAAAGTAACCTTGGATTCCGAGATTAATTAAAAGGACAAACAAAGTTCTTTTGTTTCCTAAGAAGAGAAAACTAAAAATCACAGCATATAGATCCGATCTGTAATTTGATAGGACTGTTTGTATAAAATAAGCGTGTGTGTGTGCATGCACGTGTTAGAGCACCATCACAAACACTTGACACACTACAACACAAAAGTGTTACTTATAAGATCTTGAATCTTCAAAAGTCGACGTAAAGACTGGAACAAAGTAGAGAAGTTAGCAAATTGGGAAAGCCACATCAATATCAGAACTGCAGAGTAGTTAGAATTAAACCAGTGGGTACACATTTCTAAATTTGTATAGGTCTTATTTGTGTGCATGTGTGTTATATAGTTTTTAACTTGTATATTTTATTTTAGTGGATTTTTGGTTTTGACTTAGAAATTACCGTGGATGTTTCCTCACTTGGGTGTGGTTTTACCACATTAAAAATGTCGTGTCCTTAATCTTTCTACATCTTCTCATCTCATTCTTGTTGGTGTGCTGATTTAATCATTTTAGTTTTATTTTTCAAAACTAGTTAACAAATCTTGAACTAATCCCATGCATGTTTTTTAAACACATCCTGTGATTAAACTGATTTGATTTAAAGAAAAGAGTTTTCTCAAAAAACAGTTCGGAGTTACTTCAATAGTTTAATCTTGTATTAAACGGCCTAAGTAACAACTTTTTCTATAGCTACTATAGTTACACATGAAGTCTTTACAGTAATGGCTGCCATGATTCAGCACTTCTAGCCATAGAAGCAATCACAACTACCACCCCCACAGTAGGTGAGGCTACTCGTTCAACCGCATAGCCCCGTTTGGGAGAAAGCGAGGGAAGCCTTTATCAAGGACCACCCACTCGAGTTTTCCAGGGGCATATATATTTCAGTGGAAAACCAATGGAAAAAAGATATCCAGAAGAAATTTAGGATGGTAGAGTTCACGGAGGTGAACAAGCAATTGTTAGCTTCATTCAAACTTGTAGGAGCAGCCCTACAGTGGTGAAAGTCGGTTACCACACTAGAGGAACGGGATAGGATGACTATCGATGACATTTGGGTCAAGTACGATAGGAATTATTTTCCACCCGCGTTGATGTCAGAGATGAGGAGATGATTCATTGACCTAAAGTAGGAGAACCAAATTATAGTAGAGTATGAGGAGTATTTCACCACATTGTCATTGTTTGCTACATAGGAGGTGAATACTGAAGATAAGAAAATGGAGAGATTCATAATAGGGTTAGCTTAGCACATTAGAAAGTGCCTCTTGGCTAACTTTACTTTTACCACCAATACTCAGGTGGTTAATGTCGCTCTATTGCATTTTCAGGATAACCAATCGTTCTAGAAAAGTACGGGCGAGATGAGGCCCCATTTAGATACGTCGAGCCAGGTGGGCGGGACAAGTTAGAACAGTAATCAGGGGGTCTAGAAGCTTAAGGTACCCCAAGAAGGAGATCATTTCAATAAGCATAGGGGGTTCAAGGATCGAAATAAGCAGGGCCATTAGGGCTAGGGACAACAGCCGAGGGGCCATCAGGGCCAGTGGCAACAGAGTCATGGATAACAGGGCCAACAGAGGCAACCGCAAGTTAGGCATTAATTTCAATTATAGTGTTTCACTTATGGAGTGATAGGGCATATGCCTAAAAAAATTCCCTCAAGGGAATCAGAGGGAACAAGAGCAAGGAGGCCAGTGTGGATATCAGGTACCTCAGGGGCAATGTCATCAATTACTATCCCCGACAATTATCGTAGCACCCGTACTACTAGCACCACCCTCCCCACCTCAAGGCCAACAGTAGCAAAAATAGTATGTGCATGTGTATAACATCGCACCAAGAGAGGGACAACACCAGCACCAGCACCAGAAATGGAGGGTATGTTTCCTATCTTTGGACATGTGGCATGAATTTTATTAGATACTGGTGCATCACACTCGATTTTTAATACTATTTTTGATCAGTCATAAGGGATAGTAGACTTAGCGTCTAATATAGTAATTCACATAAACTCACTCGTGTGTAGAGGGGTACCTATACGCTTAGTGTGCATAGGTATAGGAATAAACATTAGGAGACTTAGGTTTGTGGCAAACCTCTATGTGTTATACATGTCAGAGTATGATGTTATCCTGAGGATGGATTGGTTAGATACTTATAAGGCTTGTGTGAATTATTATGGGAGGTCCATCATCTTTGTCATTATAGAGCAAGAAATGTACTTGGTTACGATGTTGCACTCGAAGGGAGGGTCAAGCACGCATTTACAATATATTTAGGAGGAGACTTATGTGGAGGTTGTTATTTCTCTATATTCTCTTTCAATAATAAAGGAGTTCTTAGATGTGTTTCGGGATATTTTGGGGTTACCACCGAGTAGGGAGATCGAGTTTCTGATCAATTTGATTATGGGTAGGATATTCATTACCCGTGCACCATATCGCATGGCTCCTTTAGAGATGAGAGAGCTTATGGATCAGGTTCAGTATCTATTGGGTGAGGCATTCATTTGAAAGACTACTTCGCCTTGGGGTTCTCCAGTTCTATTTGTGAAGAAGGATGAGTCATTAAGACTATGTATCAATTATAGGGAGTTAAATAAGGTCATTATATGGAACAAGTACCCACTGCTTTGTATTGATGATCTGTTTGACCAGTTGAGGGATGCTTTTCACTTTTCTAAGATTGATTTGAGGTCGGGGTACCAGCAGTTAAGGATTCAATATCATAATGTTCCTAAGAGAGCGTTTGTCATGAGATATAGGTCTTACGAGTTAATGGTTATGATTTTTTATCTAACTAGTGCATTGATAATGTTTATGGAACTGGTGAACAGGGTGTTCAAGGACTTCTTAGATAAGTTTGTCATCCTAATTATATTGATTTATCTCAAACCGTAGATGAGTACGTACATCACTTGCGAATAGTCTTATAGACATCGCAGGACCATCAACTCTATGCCAAGTTTGGTAAGTGCGTATTTTGGATAAGGAGGTCCAGTTCTTGGGAGACGTTGTATCTGAGGTGGGGATATGAGTAGATCCGAGAAAGGTTTCTACGATGATGGGGTAAGGACAACTCACTAACCTACGGACGTGCACTATTTTATGGGATTGGTAGTGTACTACCGTCGGCTCATTCAGAGGTTCTCGAAGATAGTCGAGCCTTTAACGAATTTGACGTGGAAGGGTGTACCATTAGCTTGGGTCAATGCATGTCAGTAGGCTTTTAATGAGCTGAAGTCAAGTTGACTTCATCTCTGGTGCTTATCTTACCTCATAGGGGAATAAACTATAAAGTTTTTATTGATGCATCCTTGCAAGGCCTTGGAAGTGTATTGATGTAGCAGGAGAGGTAGATAACTTAGGCTTCCCGAAATATTAATCCCCATGAAGGGAATTACCCCACCCATAACCTGGAGTTAGAAGTTGTAGTGTTTTTACTATGCATTTATAGACATTATCTTTTGGGGGATAAATTCTAGTTATTTAGGAATCACAAAAGTTTATAGTACTTCTTCACACAAAGGGAATTAAATTATGAGGCAGAGCTAATGACTTGAGTTTGTGAAGGATTATCAATCCAATATTCACTATCATCTGGGCAAGGCGAACATAATGGTAGATGCCTTGAGCCATAAACCTTCAATCGAGCTAGCATTGGTATGGAAGACAAATTAGGGTTCACTTAGCTCTCACATAACTTTATATAAGTTCTTACCATCACACTTGAAATCAACATTCGGGAAATGAAGACATATGTGGGAGATCCTATTTGTTAGGAAAAGTTCAGGAAGTTGTTAGCAGAGGGAGAAAAGCATTATTCAATTAGTTCTGATGGAGGATTACAGTTCCACAGCAGGTTAGTGGTTCCAAAGGGGGAGAAATTATTATCGAGGCACGGGGGTCATGTTTTTTACTACATCCTGGTAGGGACAAGATATACTAAGATATGAGGCACTAATATTAGTGGGAAGGTATGAACAGGGACATAACCATCTTTGTGTCCAAATATGCCACTTTCCCAATGGTGAAGGTCGACCATCTGTGACCAACAGGTGTTCTGTAGTCTCTCGAGATTTCGATGGAAATGGGAGAGCATTTTTATGGATTTTATTATGGGTTTACCTATGTTACAGTGCGGACACGATGCCATCTAGGTGATCCTTGACCGTTTGACAAAGGTAGCTCATTTCTTACTGGTTCGAACAGACTATACTTTAGAATAGTACACCAAGCTCTTCCTTTAAGAGATTGTGAAATTGAATGTTATATTGATAAATATCACGTCGGATAGGTACATGATGTTTGTGTTTCACTTTTGGATGAGTTTTTATCTTATTCTAGGGGCAAAATTAATGTTGAGTACCTCCTATCACCCACAGACGGATGGTCAGACGGATGGTCAGACGGAGAGGGTAAATCAGATATTGAAGTACATGTTGCTATGTGCATTTTGAACTTCAAGAATAGTTGGGATTAGTACTTACCATTGGTGGAGTTTTCTTATAACAACAGTTATAAGTTCACTATTTGTGAGGCACTATTCGAGGCATTGTATGGGAGGCCTTGTTGTTCTCCCTCTTATTGGTTAGAATTGGGGGATAATAAGCTTTTCGAACCAAAGTTCATTCAGGACACATCGGAGAACGTGAAGATAATCAGGTATAGGATTCAAATTGTCCAAGATGGACAAAATAATTATGTTGATGCGAAGAAGAGGCACTTGGATTTTGAGGTTAGATATTAAGTGCTACTCAGGGTCCCATCAAAGGAGTAATACCATTTGGGAAGAAAGGAAAGTTGGTTCCCTGGTATATAGGACCGTTCCCTATTATTGAGAGCATTGGACTAGTGGCTTATTAGTTAGCATTACATGATCACTTGTAGAGGATCCACGATGTTTTCCATGTCTTGACATTACAAAGGTTCATTATAAATGACGTAGCTTAGTAGCACATAGACCTTAACGAGATAGAGTTTTGGCCCAATGTGATTTATGAGGAAAAACATGTCACCATCTCGAACCATAGGTAACATAGGCTTCATTCGAAAGTAGTTCCTTTAGTACGCATGTAGTAAGGACACTACAACGAGGATGAGTCTACATAGGAGAGGGAATATGACATACGAGATAAGTATTTACAATTCCATTATTAGGAGGGGAGAGTGTAACACCTCGTACTTTCACATCATTTAAATTGGTAGAACTATAATAATCAATTGATTGGATATTATTGTGTATAATAAAGTGACTAAATTATACTGCATGTGTTGCATTGGATTATGTGAATTATTTATATTGCGTGATTAGTATAATAAAATATGTTATTTATTGTATACTTAGTTTAAGTAGAAGCTGGAGTGATTTAGAAGCTCGTTTAAGTATTTTAAACATCCTAAGTTAGGATATGGGGATAGGTATACCTTTAGGGGAGAATTTGGTCCATTCCAGATAACATTTTGGATTTTATAATCTAAGCCACCCCTTATTAGGTTTCCCATCCATTTGTAATTAAACCTAGTAGCCATAAACCTTTTGGGAGAAGTTAACAAGTTGGGAGAGAAGCAAGGGAGGAGCCTTCATTTATCTTCTAAGGCAAGAATTTTCTTACAAAATATTTAATAATAGGTTTCTTAATTGATAATCATGCCTCTCATACAATTTTGGATTCATAATCTTGTTGTGTGATTGATTTATATACGGAATTAGGATTGAGACTGTTTAAATGATTATGTTTTAAAAGTTAAGAACTTTGGTGAACAAACTCGAAATTGATATAATTAAAGGGAATGTTATTAGAAATCCATGTTAGGATAAATTTTCATTTCTGAGTTAACCCATGATTGATTTGAACTATTATGAGAATTTTGAATGAGAATTATGAACCTTTATTTGTTTAGACAAGTTATGATTTTCCTGATTTAATCCATCGAATTGTAGGAACAGTCATGTCCATTCAATTATTACGGATTCATTGTTATTATAATTGAATTCTATAAAGGCTTTGAATTCATTAATGGAAATAAGTTAAGAAGACCATTTCAAGAATATGTCAAATTTGGGCTTACTGTTTTGGCCGAATCGATTCGTCCTTAGGAGCGAATACATTCAGTCATGGCGTTAGGAAATGTTCATGGGATTTTTATGAGTTCATTTGAGTATGTGGGAGGTTATCCAAGTGAGGAGTGACTGATATAATTAAGAATTGGTGCTTTTACCATTGGGTAACAATTCTAATAATTAACTAGAGAGTTAATAATGGAGGATAGGAAATGGTATTCCTATGTAATGAAATCAAGACAAGTTGGATTAATGCATGCGAGATGCGATAGATTACAGGGTAGCTACATATACATTGGGTGTTATGTATATGCATCCCCACCCTAGAATTATCCATCCATAAAAACCCACACTATCTAGTCCCATACCTAGAAAGTGTTAATAAGAACCAAGGACTACCTACTAATCTCCTACCTAGCAAGCAACCTAAAATAAGGTGAAAGCAATTATTATCCAAATAATCCCGTACTCCCCATGGTATTGAATATTAACGTAATTAGTGATTATATAAGGCATATTTTAATCCTATCACAACGATTCATTAATTTTAATACAAGATTTCTATTCATCCAAATTATGTTCGTCTAATTATAATATTAATTAAACAAATTCATTTTTCAACAACTTATATTATTTTCATCAACATATATATTTCGGGACATACAACAACAACTTTTATTATACAATCTACACATGTATAACATGATTTTACGAGTCAAAATCCATTTATAAAATTCAGACGATTTATTTTAACCTGCGAGCGTCCATATATTCTAACGAGAGCCTAACCTCTAACCTAAACATGAAAGGGTTTTTAGTCTTAATTTGTTTTAGTATTTGAATAAAAGCAGTCCCAAATTTAAATTTTCACTTTCCCTAATTAGTGCCTCTAATTTATTTTAAGAAAATTATGATTATTAGCATTTAGACAACATTTAAATCGCATAATACTAAAGGCGAACAATAGAAGTATTCATGCCGGTAAAAGAATCGTTTGAAAATTTTGATTGGATGGTTGCGTTCCACTCGAGAAAAGAACAAAAATACGTTATTGGACGGTCTTGAGAAATCTTGGTTTGGTTCTTCAAATCTTGAGTTGAAAGTTGTGTTAAATGGGTTTAGGTTTTGAAGAAAAGAGAAGATGGAATTTGTAGGAGGCTACTGATTTTGGAGGTGGCTAAAATGTATTTTAACGGGACTTTATTTTTATATTAGAAAAGTATTTGAGTCCTAAATAAGCTCTAAAACAAAAGAGTTTTATTTTTTGCATACTGTCAAAGCGAACCGGTTCTTCGGATTTTTGAAGTGGTTTGGACTTTTGTAAAAATTTGAAATTCCCCTTTTTTTTATAAAAATGCAAAACTCTAAGATTCTGAACCCAATTTCAATTCCGATTAAAAATTCTATTTTTCTAATAATAGAAATAGCATTTTAAATGCCAAAAATAATCCAAATTTAAAAATCTTTTTCTGACTTTTTAGTACGACGATTTAAATGAACAGTTTACAACTATGGAGAGTTATAATTAGTTTATAAGTCTTTGTCTTTCACGAACAAAAAGGGGGGAGAACAAATTGTGGGGGAGTTTATTTTTCTTTTAACTCGTATGCATCACGGTATTTCTTTTGTTTCATGTCTGTAGGTTCATTTCGCCTTCATAATGATTTCATAGACCACACGAGATGAAGATTTTTCAGTTGAAGACTCAAATATTTATGAATTTCCATTTATTTATTTGGGAGGGCATTAGTTCTATCAGTCTTAGGGGTCAATTTGGCTTTGGTTTGTGTTTTGCACCAGAAAAGCCAAAGGGGGAGAATTGTAAGAGAAAAATTTATAATTGTTTATTTTATTCTTATTTGTCTTGTCCCGTTACAGCCCACTGCACCTTCATAACCATTTTCAAGTTTTCAAAGAAAAGAAGCATTGGTGACATGTGTAAGACTAAAGATCATTCGTCACAACTATACCCGAGAAGATTTATGAAGTGGTTTGATAAATATTTAGATTTCTAGGGGTTATTTTAAAAGAGTTTACGTTAAAAGTTTTTATAATGATTTTTAAAGATTTTTTGAAAAACTGGCTAACACGTTAGAATGAGATTTTTAAAATGAGTTGCATAGTGTCGTTAGAACAAGATTTCCACATGCGAACGAGATCTGGAACAAAACCTTTTGGGTTCGCTCTGGAATGTCGTTTGAAATTTCATTGGGAACCATTTGAACGAGACTATGTATATCGTTTGAATGAGTTTGCAATTTTTTCGAATGAGTATACGTGTTTTTATATTTTAAACAAATCTTATAAACCTTTAATCCCTCTCTTTTTAGAATAACTTTTCCGATAAATAGTGATGCCGGATTGGACTTTTTGAGAAGCCTTTTTAGAGTTTTTTTGTGATCAAACTCTATAAGTTTTCCATCCAAATCCCTTGGATCATTAAAGATCACTTTTCCAAATCAAGATGAACACAATAAAAGTTCTAAAAACCTTGTATAAATTTTCTCTACTGCTAATTTGTGGAGTCGAGGCTCTACTGCTGAAGAAGATAGGACTTCCGTATTTCTGAGGCTGATCAGTAGGTAGATACCGAGGCAAGATCTGCTTATTGTTGGTGCTGCTGGACTGCATCATTTGCCATTGAATATTTGAAGACTCTTATGCATTATACTTAATGTATCTCTAAGGAGTTTGTAAATCATTACATGTCTGTCAAATTCTTTCATAGTGAGGAATTAAAGGTTTTGCCTGAAAGGGATTTTTTCTTTATTTCTTCTTTTTTTTCTTCGTCTGTTTTGGTCTGGAGATTTAATTTATTTGTCGGCTTCACATCAACGTTGCATGTTCACTTAATTTAAATCAAGATAAAAGTTAGTAAAAAGTGAATTTGCGTGTTTGGACTAAGATACAAGTAAATTCGTATAAGCCCCTATTTTTTCAAGGTAGGTGATGGTGTTCCCACTAGTGGGGCCTTCGGTCCACATGCGTGACCTGGATTGGATGTCTAATAAGGCGAGGGCAATGACTATCGAAACATGTCCTTGACTAGGTTTGCACCTAGTCCACTGTTCCATGGATGTTGATGAGACCAATTTAGAATGAACTAAGTTCAGTATATAAATAACCTTATCTAATGCAGAAGCCCCAAAAGCATTCGGTGGATCTGAATAAGTCATCATGGATATAATCATATCCAAATGAGTTATGTTTATACTTTTCTCTACACCATTTTGCTATGGAGTACCCAACGTAAATAGTTGGGATGCAATCCCTACCACTAATAAGTGATTCCAAACTCTCCCAAGAGGTATTCTCGTCCATGATCAGATAATAGAGTTTGGATTAGTTTACCATGTCGACGCTCCACCTCAGCCTTATACACTTTGAACTTATCAAATGATTCAAACGTGTGATGCATAAGGTAAATATATCCAAACCTCAAGTAATAATCAATTAAAGTAATGAATTACTCATCAACACCTTTTGTTCAGATTGTCATGGAGGCACACAAATCCAAATGAACAAATTCCATCACATTTTTAGCTATATAGCCTTTGGTTATAAAGGGCCTCTTAGTCATTTAGCCTTCTAGATGGGATTAAGAGAATGCAAGTGCCTCCACATTCAATGAACTCAGTTGTCCATTTAAAATCAGCCTTTGAATTCTTTTTAGATTAATATGACCGAAGCATAAGTGCCAGAGATACGTTTAGTTCAACTTAGAAGGTTTATTTCTCTTTAGGTTATTTACATTTAAGTTACTCATTTCAGTATATAACATTAATGGTGAAATGGACCTTATAATGTATAGATCACTTTCCAATGTTCTTGAACATATTAAATATTTGGTATTTTTGATAAAAACACTATTATCGTTTGAAGTCGGTATGAAATCTATCTTAGCTGAAATACTATAATCACTAACAAATAAACAGATAAGAGACTAGATTAGTGAAATACTATAACATGATTAAGTAAGAGAGTAAAGAGAGAAGTAGAAGAACCAAATTTATGTGGTTCAATTGAAATTGGTGTCGACGTCCACATGTGCAGGATTGTATGTATCGATTATTGGGCAAACACTATGAACATGTAAATAAGTAAGCTCTCAAGTTATCTAAGTACTTTTGTAGAATAGTAGTAAGGATAAATCTATTAGCTCACATGAAGTTAATGTGAATTTTATAGGCAATTAGAGGAGAGAGAAAATAGAGGTACTTGGCACATGGAGGAGATATTTAAATATCTTCTCCACATCCACGTGGATCAAGATACTAATGTCAACTAGTGATGAGGTAAATGATTACTCTAGTGGTGATTGTTAATGAAGTTACACTAATTATGTTAACTATGGTCGAGATGACCTAAATATGAGTTGACCTCATTGTGAAGAGGTCTCGATCTAGTCCATCGATTGAGCCAGGTGTCATTCTCTAGTGAGTCCACACGTCTTCCCATATTTATGGCATAATAATATCCCCCCAAACTTTGCTCGTGATTATAGCTTATAGCAAATTCTTTGGAGAGTAGTGTCTCCTAGGTAGATGCCCGGTGACTTGAGTGAGTGAAGTTTTTATCAGAAAGACATCGTTGTCTAGGATCCTTAATGGCTCATCACTTACCGACCACACTTTCTTGTGCATATTTGAAATTTTTCTATCTGTGGGTACGCCACCTGTTAAACATTGGACGGTGAGGTAGGTAATAAGTACTTTGCATACACATTGCGCAATGCGTTTTGCAATTTTAAGATGTCTGTCCATTTCTCAAGGCATTACATAATTCCTTTTTAAAAATTTGTAATGATTACCGCTGATTGGGTATAAAAGCTGTATTTCCCATTATTCAAAAATTTTACAAACATTATTTCAATTGCAAACCTTAAAGTGCGAAATTTCTTCCCCATCCTCTAAGTTCCTTTATTTTCTACAATTCCTTCACCTGAATCCATTATTTTGGGTAAGAATTTCCTCTTTCTGTCATCCATGATCTACTTTGATAACTGTTCGTATTGAATTTCACTTTTCGGGGCACCAGTTAACGTTTTGTCCTTTCTCTTTTTGTTTTTCTAATTTTTTCTAGAATTTTTTTATTTATTTGTTATAATTATTCTGGATTGTAGTTGATATTTCTATTTGGGTTGTTTGATTGCGATTTGATTGGTGAATTTGAGCATTTACATGACCATTGAGTTGGCTGGCCCTAAGAACTCATAGTTTTTAGGGGATTTCCGGGTTTTTTGCCTAATTTTCTCTATTATGATTGTGTATTTCCATAAATTATGTTTTCCGTACGGATTGTCATCATTTACGAGTCTATTTTAACGGGTTGAAATAGTATGAAGGAAAATTTGTGAATATAATACCCTGTCCCATAGGCCAATCCCATTAGCAATCGTTCATCTTCCTGGGGGCACCCCCGAGGATCCCAACTTTGTTCCTAACATTTTTTCCTCTGGTGGGTCGACTTCTCAGTCCCCAGACATTAAATATAAGAAATTTGAGATCCAATGCTTCCATCAGCTAAGACAACGGTGCGAGAGGAAATCTAATTAGAAGTAATTAAGTTGACCAAACTTTTAAGGAGCTTATGACAGTAATTAGGTCTTCCATCGAGGAAGTCTTGTATTCCAAAACATCCTTTAACACTCCTAGTTCTCTGGTGTTTGTGCATTTAGAACCATCTGAGTCATTAGGTAAGGGTACTCCCGAACATTCAGATAGTTCATACAATCCTTCTGCTACCGAAGGAAAGGATTATGCATGTGATATCTCTAATTTTGAACTAATATATTTAAGTGACTTTTATATTATTTCCATTGGTATAACCTAAAAGTTTCCTGATAGAAAAAAGAGAGCATATGATTGGCTTAATGCCGATAATATTTGATTCCCCATCTGGGCTTTGGCTGCAGAACTTTGTCTTCCTTTACAGTCCATTATTAGAGGGATTTTGAAGGGTTATCAGTTAATAGAATATATCATTATTAATATCATATCCAGTGAGAGGTGTAAGAAATTCACTTAACCGATGCGGGTACACAAGGGTGATTGTGTATGACTTTGAGCTTGTATAATGGTTGGTCATAGTTGGTATGTAAGTATGCAAGAAAGCTCATCTTATTTAATGGGTGGTCGTTAATATGTATGAGCGTGGGTGTACGATGATTTACGGCTTGAAAGAGTTTGATATCTCGTTTAATGTTTTAGGAGAGATAGAATGGTAAGGTAAGAGATGGGTGCATCTTTGTTATAATAACATATCAGCAGATATATTGTCAAGGCTCATGTCCACATGAAGGACTCAGTATTGCTCCTACATACCCAAGAAGACATGGGATCAAAGCCTACATAGTTCGAAGGTGTGTAGTATATATGTGTTTGCACGTTTATATGGGGTAACTGAAAGATTGTTGCTTTAAAATAGTTTGAAGGTGTGTAGTATATATGTGTTTGCACGTTTATATGGGGTGACTGAGAGATTGCGGCTTTGAGATAGTTTGATATCTCATTTTTAGTATGTGTGAAAGAGGGTATAAGAGAGGTGAGAGATGGTTGCATCTATGTGGGGATAATATATCATGAGATATATATTCTAGCCTTATACTCACGAAAAGGACTCAGCATTGTGCCTACATAATTGCGTGGCCATGAGATTAAAGCCTAAATAATTAGGTTTATACGTGTTCCAATGTTATGTATGTACAAGTGTAGGACTTGTCTTGAAGATGGGGAGAAGCTATATATGGGACATGGGGTAGCTTCAGTGAGGGGAAGAAGCTATCTGTAGGCCTAAGCTTCATGGGTTTAGTTCGGTATAGCACCTATATACGTAAGGATACTTAGGATCAAAGCCAATATAGTTATAACAAACGCGATATATTTATGGGTGTAGGTGATGGGATACTGGGTATATAGTATACAACATTACGGTATTCATGAAGCCTAGTTCTTACTATAGCAATTCCGTTGTGTTGGGGTAATATATTTGTATGTTAAATATACGTTTATCAAGGGCTGGTGTTTGAAACTTATTGATATGAAAACACATATTCAGGGTGCCTTCGTGGGGACAGGCTTCGTTCGATCGGAGAAGCGGTGGGAGTATCCAGATTTTAGACTTTAGCTTGTGCAAAGTTTTGGGCTAACTTGACTCACTAACACTTTCCCAAGAAAGGTTTTGAAAAGTATGTTTTCATATTTATATTTAGTTATTGTGTAATTTGATTATCATTTTTAACATATGATCATGTCGATTCAATTAATAGAAGTGTTGGCTTAAAACCCAGGCTTTAAAATATTAACATTGTAAACTGCGTACTCGTTCCCCTAAACAGGAGCCTAGCTAAAAGAGATAACCATGTATAGACAGTATAGGTCATTTGACTCGAGATTCGGGAAGAGTTTCCTTACCCTTATAGTGTGGATCGAATTTTTCTCAAGGAGGTGCATGAGGTGGAAAGAACTCCATTTTAGTCAGAGCTTCAATTAGAAGTGTCGACTTTAATAGAATATGCGTAGAGGTTTGACTCTATTTTTCTTTCAGAGGCGACTTTTTAGAAGTACGAGCGTCGTTCGAGACTGAAGTGATGTTTTTTAAGTACAAACTTCTTTCAAGACTTTGCAAAACTAGCTTGAGTATCTCTAGCGCTCAGGATTAAGAAAGATAGAAAATTGAATCAATGTTGGGTTTTGGGTGCTTTTTAATGTTGGCATGGATCATTATTTATAAAGTCAAATTTGGGATATTTAATCATGCAATCAACCCTATACTTTAATCACGCGGTTAAAGGACAAGACATGTGTAGGGAAGGAAATGGGTGGGAGATACGTGTTCGACTAGAAAAGATCTACTTATATTTTGTAATGATCATAGTGGAAACAAATAACGGTGCCACTAACTATCTTTGACCGCGCGGTCAAAGGGGCTTGGGGCCTTTAACTACGTTATAAAAGGGCTTCATCTTAGTCCCCATGGTGTGTCTTCTATTTTTTTAGGTTTTTAGTGGGTTGTGTTTTAGAAGTGATTTCACTTATGTGATGAATAGGGTCCACACCCTAATTGTGAATTCGGGTGTCCATAAAGGCGAGAGGGTGCAGGTGTGAACACTCTTCGTCAAATTAAAATGGTCAAGAATAGGTCTGCATATTTTTTGTGGGATTTTGGGGGTGTGGGGGAAAGTAGGTAGAAAGAATGGGGTAATATGGGACGGTTAATTGCACGGCTAACTATGAGGTTGAAATGTTTGACTACGCGAGTATCCAAATGGGGTAGTTAAATGCACAGTTATAGAACATGAAATGTTTAACCACAGGGTTAAACGTTTCAGTGACCAGAACCAATAAAGGCTCATTTTCAAGTCTTTTCCTCATTCTTCCAACTATTTTCTTCTCTTCTCTCTTTTTTTTCTCTCTTTCTATGTGACCTCTGTACTGTCTTTCTAAGCTTATTTTTGGGATTTATGGATCACTTGGGTCTTATTGTGGTATTTTATTACAAGGTTTAGGCCTTGGACATAAACCATGCCGAGAGGGGGGCATAGCTGGTGATGGAACACTAACGAGGTAGGTTGGGCCAGGGGACACGGAGTCCTGGCCGCAGGTGTTTGTTATGAGTCCCATGGGGTATCTAGGTGTGACACATTATGATGATGATTGGGAAGGGGTAGCATTGCAGGGGGTGTGACGAAGCCTAGGGGCATGTGTCCTAGGACTCTCCTCTACCGACGGATGAGGAGGACGCTAAATCCTCCCGTGGGAGTGTGAGCATCATCGGGCTCTGGGGTCCGTGCTTTTTATTCCCCACATGTAAGTCTCCCTGACTTTATATTCGTATGATTTTTTTTTTTTTTTATTATATGTTTTCTTATGTTTACTCTATTTGCAAACATGATTTTTATAGTTTTACATGTTTTGAGATGAAATATGATAACTCGACACTCATTGTGTTCCTAAAGACGAAAAAGTGATAAATAGTTAAAATAATGGAGGGTGGGAGTGAATATGATGTGATACGGGCGATGAATGAGGTAATATGGAATTTAAACTTCTCTTGCAACAAAGGATTAAAAATAATAATAGTAGTAAAATATTAAGGGGATAATAAATAACTCTATGCGTAATAATGATATTTGAAGTAGTAATAATAATAAAAGATAAGGAAAATAATAATAATAATAATAATAATAATAATAATAATAAAAAAAAATAAAAATAAAAAAAAAAAATAAAGATCAAATACAAAATAGGTTCGGGGGTATAGTGCCTATAAAAATAAGGATAATTATAAAATAAGGATGATGTATAAATAGGTGGGGGTATAACCCATAATAAGGAAATAAACTGTAACGAGGATTCATGTGTGTTATATTATATCCTCATGTGATAATAATATATATGGGGTTCTGATCACGTCACGACTGGTTATCCTTCCTGGTTAGGGGGAGCCGAGGGTTGGAAGATTAAGTATGAATACATGGTAACCCAAACTCCGGGAGGGAGAATGGTCCGATGGAATTTTTTGTCACCTCGCAACTAGTAATCCTTCCTGGTTAGTGGAAACCGAGGGTAGGGATATTTAGTGTGTGTGGGTACCGGAACTGGCATTACAGGCCTGGGCGAGTAGCCCAATTGAAACGGCCCAAAGTCCAAGACCTTCGCACCTTAATATCAATTCAGTTGTAACTTATTCTTCTCCCATATTCTCAAATGGAGATATTTCAGGAGAAGATGGTAAATGTGGGGGAGTCCAACACCCCCACTCCTCGAAAACAGATATGGATATAAATAACCCTAGGTCTGGGGAAAAAGACACGCACTGTATTCTCTGTAAACACTCTTCGGAGTATATAGAAATAATACTGACTGTACCACCGTGGACGTAGGCATTCTTGTCGAACCACGTACATCTCCTGTTGTGTGATTGGCATTTTATGTTTCTTGTTTTACTTGGTGATTGTGCTTCTCTTATCTATTTGTCTTGAATAATAATTATCACCACAATTGGCGCCGTTTATGGGAACTTTTATCTTCCCTGAGAAATCCCACACCAACAAAGAAGTTCGAAATGTCTGGTCACAGTAGTAATGCTCCTCAGGCAGGAGATATCCAAGAACAACCTGCTCCTCACAGGATCATATCTAAAGTTCGGCGTTCAGATCAGAGGGCTCGCCTAGAGAGGCCAACCTCAGAAGACAGCCAAGGACCAGCGAGGTCCACACAAATATCCAGGCTGATTGATGCATGTGATGTGAGGATCCAAGAGCAGATGGAGTCTTCTCGCAAGCACGAAGTTCAGAATGCTCGCCTCAAAAGAAGATTAAAAAGAATGAGGAGAGAGCTACATCGTGGTACTAAGAGACGTCTGTACTGTACTCCTAGCCCTCAGGCGAGCAAGTCGTACACCCGAGGAAGGAGCCCCCGGTGCGGGTCCCAAAAAGTTGAGGGAAATGAGTGAGAGGATGACCTGCTCGAGCAACTGCGACTAGCTCACAATTACAGGAGCCCAGATCGCAGCAACGAGAACATACGAAGTCTGGTCCGAAGGGAGATAGACTAACACCCTATGCATCACGATACCATATCGACCCGAGAACTCGCTAGGTGAGCTCTCAAAACTCAGATGAAATCACCTTTCTCAAGGGAAATAGAAGAAGAGGAATCCCCCAAGAAATTTACTATTCTAAGTTCAAGATTTATGATGGTAAAACTTATCCCATTGATCACGTCAGGCAGTACAGGCAGGCAATGACCCTATGGAACCATCGAGATGCACTGATGTGCCAAATTTTTCCCTCGAGCCTGCATGACGTGGGGCAGAAATGGTTCGAAAGGCTCCCCCATAGGTCCATCAGAAGCTTTAAGTCCCTGGTCGAGCTCTTTACGACCCTCTTCATTACTAGTAGCTCCCATCCCAAAAGGATGGATGCTTTGCTAATAATGAAAAATACGCCTCAAGAGACCTTACGAGACTATGCCAAGAGGTACTGGGAATTATTTAACGAGGTCGAGGACTACTCGAAGCAAGTGGCAGTGGCCTCTTTCAAAATTGGTCTACCCAGTTCTTCCCTTCTCTACCAGTCCATGACCAAGAAAGAGGCCATGACCATCGACGACCTGATGGCTTGCATCGAGAAGTATGCCAAGGTGGAGGATGTGACCCGCCTTAGCACAGGGGAAAATGGTCAAGCTAAGCTCACTACCCAAGGCAATGACAAAATTAAGAACCGAAAGAAAGGATGGAAGAATGGGAGAAAGAATGGCTCCAAGAACGGAGGCAGCAACGATGTGGCAAAAGCATTTCAGGCGGTCAACACTGTCTTCAGAGAACCAATTTATAAAATTCTCGCAAATATCAAAGACGAGCCATTTATTAAGTAGCTCAGAAAGATGGGTGGATATCCCTCAAAGAGAAACAACGCGCTGAGATGCGCTTTTCACAAAGAAGGATGACATAAAACTGAGCATTGCAAGGCTCTTAAGTCCCACCTTGAAGAGCTGGCTCAGTCCGGGCATCTGAACGAATTCGTGGAAAAGAAGGCAGAGAAAGTTGAGGCCCATAGAGAAGCAAGGCCCGACAATATCCTCGAAGATGATGTCGGCCATGAATTTGTAGTAATTTATAGGGCATCTGACGTGAAGCAAATTCAAGGAAATTCAGCTCGAATGGAGGTAAAAAAGCTTACAGCGGTGATGCAAGCTTTTCAGATCGATCCAGCAAAGACACAATCAGGAAAGCATCGAGGAGCAGATGACGTCGACTATAGTATGCATATCGTATTTACAGATGAAGATCTTGTGGGAGTGAGAACCTCACATCATGATGCTCTGATCATTACTCTCAGGATAGCTAACTATGACGTTGACAAGTTGCTCGTCGACCAAGGAAGCTCGTTCGAGGTAATGTATCTCAGCCTATTTAGAAAATTGAAGTTATGCATCGCCGACCTAAAGGAAGCTACTGTCCCTTTAGTTGGCTTCGCTGGAAAAGTGACTATGACCTTGGGAAAGATCGTGCTGCCAGTAAGGGCAGGAAATGTCTCTAAAATGATTGAGTTTCTGGTAGTCGACATTGACTCACCATACCAGGCAATCCACAACAGAGGATGGCTGCACGCAATGAAGGCAGTCTCCTCGACCTACCACCAGAAGCTCAAGTATGTGACCGAGCGAGGAGTAATGGAGATCCATGGCGATCAAGTGATGGCAAGAAGGTGCTTCATAGAAGCCATCCGCCCAAGACCAGAGAAGAAGGCCGACAAGACCAGCGAGAAATTTGAAGAACAAGAAGGCTGATACCTTCGAAATAGAAATTAAAATATGAAAGGCCCGGAGTGGAGGAGACCAGGATCCTCCCCTCTGAACGAGTCATCAAAGACCTGGAGGAAGTCACAGTTGGAGATAGCGACGAAAATAGAATCTTCTTGATCAGAGCTTCTTTCATAGATCAGGAAAAGAAGGAGTTGACGATTCTGTTGAGGTCCAATGTAGACGTCTTCGCATGGGAACCATACGAGTTGCCTGAAATTAATCCTAGTATGGTTTTTCATCAGCTGCATGTCGATCCCACCTTCAAACCAATCGCGCAAAAGGCACGGCAAACTGCACCCGAGAAGGCAAAAGCCATGGAAAAAGAAGTCAAAGAACTGTTGGATGCAGGATCCATACGGGAGGTCCAATTCCCCAAATGGTTATCCAACTCAGTAGTAGTTCCAAAGAGAAACGGGAAGTGGAGAGTCTGCATCAACTTCACTAACCTTAACAGGGAGTGCCCTAAAGACAGTTTCCCTCTTTCGAAAATCGATCAACTAGTGGACGCCACAGCAACTCACGAGAGAATGAGTTTTCTGGATGCATACTCAGGGTATCATCAGATCCCCTTATACGCTCCAACCAGGATAAGATAGCATTCATCATCACCATTGGATTGTACTATTACAAGGTCATGCCCTTCGGGCTCAAAAACTCAGGGGCAACCTACCAGCGGCTGGTCACCAAGATGTTCAAGGACCAAATGGGAGACACCATGGAAGTCGACATCGAAGATATGCTCGTCAAAAGTAAGAAGAAAGAAAACCACCTCTCAGAACTATCAAGAACCTTCGAAATCCTTAAGAAGTACCAAATGAAACTTAACGCAAGCAAGTGTTCTTTCGATGTCCAGTCAGGAAAATTTCTTGGGTACTTGGTCAGTAAGAGAGGCATCGAGGCTAACCGAGACCAGATCGATGCAATAAACAGGGTACAACCTCCTTGCATAATTCGGGACGTACAGAAGCTCACCGATATACTCGTTGACTTGAACCGCTTTATCTCTAAGTCCTCCGCGAAGTGCAAGTCTTTCTTCCAGCTCCTAAAGGGAAACAAAATAGTAGAATAGAATCGAGATTGCTCGCGGGCATTGGACGAGCTCAAAACTTACCTCAGCTCAGCACCACTGCTCGTCATACCCGAGGAGACATTTTCCTTGTACTTATACCTCATCGTTTCCAACCACACTGTAAGTTCTGCATTGGTGTGCGAAAGAGCAGGAATCCAGCACCCCATTTATTATGCGAGCAAGACCCTATTAGAGGCCGAGTAGAGGTATCTACCACTGGAGAAGCTCGCCTTTGCACTTGTAGTGGCTTCAAGGAAATTGAAGCACTAGTTTGAAGCTCACACTATCATCGTCCTTACGTCACATCCCCTTAAAGCAATCCTGAGGAAAGAGGCAAACTGTCTAAATGGTCAATCGAGCTCAAAAGATTTGATATCCAATTTCAACCAAGGAACCCAATCAAAGGGCAGATCCTCGCTGATTTCATAGCCGAATTCACAGGCAAGAAGCCTCTCGACCAACTTCAACCCGCGAAGCAAAGAAAAAATCACGCAACGGAGGGGGTTTGGAAGTTGTTTGTTGATGGAGCCTCCAATTTAAAGGGGGCAGGAGTAGGCATTGTGCTTGTCACTCCAGAGGACACAATCCTCGAACAAAGAATCAGGATTGGATTTGAAGCCTCCAGCAACGAAGTAGAATATGAGGCTTTAATAGTCGGCCTCTAGAAGGCACAGACTTTGGGGGCAAAACAGTTACAGGTATTCGACGATTCACAATTTGTCTCCAATTAGATAAATGCAGACTACAATGCGAAAGATGAAAGAATGGCAACCTACCTCGCCTTGTCAAAAAGGCTAATGGCCAACTTCGAAGAAGTCAGTGTCCAGCAGTTTCCCAGAGGTCAGAACAGCCATGCTGACGCCCTGGCAGCTCTGAGCTTGGTAATCGATTCCAATTTAAAAAGAACAATCCCCATCGATTTCCTCGCTCATCCGAGCATTAACTGTAGCAGCGAGCTGCCAAATATGGAGCAAATGCTCCAAATTAAGTCAGCACCCAGCTGGATGGATCCTCTAAGGGACTATTTGAAGGATGGCACACTTCCAGATGATAAAAAGACCGCTCACCAGATAAGATTCAAAACTTCTCGCTTTCACTTATCTCCAGAGGGCAAGCTATATAAGAGATCATTTTTCAGTCCCTACCTTCAATGTTTTCACCCAAGGGATGTCGAAAAATCCTATATGAACTCCACGAGGGAATCTGTGGGGGCCATATTGGTGGAAGGTCATTAGCTTTCCGAGCAATGAAGGAAGGCTATTTGTAGCCATATATGCAAAGATACTCTGCAATGTATGTTCGCAAATGCGAGAAATGCCAACTTCACGCTCCCATGGTCCATCAACCGGCCAGCGACCTAAAGTCCCTTTCCAGCCCATGACCATTCGTCCAGTGGGGAATGGACATCGTAGGACCTCTTCCTGCCACTGTCGGCAATCGCAAGTATCTGTTGGTCGTAATAGACTACTTCACTAAATGGATAGAATCAGAGCCATTGGAAAACATCCAAGATGCGGATATGATAAGATTCATATGGAAAAATATAATCACCCGTTTTGATATCCCTAAGACCATCATCACTGATAATGGAACGCAGTTCAAGAGTGGCTCCTTTCAGAATTTCTGCAATGACCACAGAATCAGACACCATTTCAGCTCGGTGGCCTATCCTCAGAGTAATGTCCAAGCTGAGGCTTCTAACAAAACGATGATCGATGAGTTAAAGAAATGATTAGAACGAGCCAAAGGTGCATGGGTAAATGAACTACCACATATTCTGTGGGCCTACCGTATTAACCCACGTCGAGCAACGAGGGAAACCCCATTCTCACTAACCTATGGAATGGAAGCAGTCATCCCATTGGAAGCAGGCTTACCCACTATGAGGTCCACCCTTGTCGACCAAGGCCAGAATGAAGCCGCATTGCTCGCTGAGTTTGACCTACCTAACGAACGCCGAGAGCTTGCCTTGGTAAAACTAGCGAGCTATGAGCAATAGCTCGCAAAGCACTATAACAAGAAGGCCAATCCAAGGGAATTCCGAGCTGGGGACTACGTCCTAAGGAAAGTCTTAGGCAGCGCAGTAAAACCATCAGATGGCAAGTTAGGGCCAAACTAGGAAGGACTATTCAAGATAACAAGAGATGATTTGCGGGGATCCTATCACCTAGAAACGCTGGAAGGCAGAGAGATACCTCGGACATGGAATGTAGTCAATCTTAAGAAATTTTATTTCTATATTCTTCTTTTGCATTGTACTTATGACACTGGAAGCTCATTTCCTTATCATTAATAAAAGTTGTTTAGAATTTGCATTCTACGAAGTGTTAGTTTACTAGTATAAGAACTCTATAACTCACACACCTTTTTTAAGTGACAGGCACATGAATCATTACGCTATAGCAGGGAAATAACCCTCCTCGAGTTTTCGTTATGAAATACGAAAAACCACTTAGCATTGCCCCTGCAAATATATGAAGCCCTACAGGAGATCCTTAGGCAATATGGCCAGTTTAAAATTGGCTGCCAAACAATGTTTGGTTAATAAAATCCTGATCGGATGAAGCATCCAACACCAGGTGTGTCCTGGTCAATTGCCACACTTAGGCTTAAGGAAGTGTGACGACACGACCTAAAAGGTAAAGTGGGGCAAAATGGTATCTTATAAGCATATTAGACTAGAGGGACACTTACTCGACAATACAAACTTACAAAACTAGTCGGCCAAGAGAGGCCCAAGGTTATTAAGCAAAATCTAAGAGATGTGGAAAATATAAAACACTTGTTAAGTCGGAAAAATTCGCCCAGAACATAAACTTTATATTACTTCATCACATTTACAACAAATACAACCCATGTTTAGTCGGTGAGCTCGCCCAAAACATCAACATTACATTACTTCATTACAAAATATACAGAGTTACTACTAGCAAAATCTTAATGAGGGTGAGACCTCTAAACAAGATAATCAGCCACTTGGGTTCTGTGACCGTCATCTGGATGGGGAACTAGCTCCTTCTCGACTTCATTCGCATCCGACTCTAATATCTACCAAGGGATGGCATCAATAGGGATCCACTGATCATCTCTCCGGAAGGGGTTAGGCAGTAGAGTAGAAGGAGAGATCTCATGCTGATACCAAAGCATTGAGTTCCTTGGGACGTTCAGCACCTTCAGGTCACTTAACCATCCCCTGATGAAGGCGGGCTCTTTAAACTTCGTTAGCCTCGTCTGAGCATCTAGCCAACCTTGGTCATAACCATCGGCCCATAATCGCAGAGGTCCTCTCTTAAACAGATGCCTTAGCCGAGTGACGTCCCTTTGAAGTCCAGCAGTGATCATATACGCTCGTTGGACATCACCACGGAGCTCTTCCATTTCCCTAGATGAACCCCTTGTGTTTGTGCCAGCTCGTGGAATAGTCGAGGGGGTGAAAACTCGCAGCACCGGAGGAACATCGCTTGGTCCATCTTCAGCTCGTGACGAGGAGGAACCTCGTAATACAGTAGGCACGATGCTCGGTGCATGCTCCCTAAGTCACAAGACTTCCCTCCTCAAAACCTCATTCCCCTGCTGAAGAATTTCCCCAACCTGGTTGATCTCAGAAGCATCTAGAAGCTTTCCTCTCAGTGTATTCACCTCTTCTTGGACTGAGGTGACAACTTCCTCCATCTCTTGGAGTCTATCTTTCAATTTAATGACGATCTCAGTCTGCTCTATGAAACGTTTGTTCCTCAATTGCAAAGATTTGTAAATCCTCACGAAAGTATGACGAACTTCAGATCTTACAGCAGGACTAAGCATCCTTCCCAATTGAGAAGTGGCTGGTATATAATCATCAACATCAATCAACTACAAGCAATAAAAGAGCAATGAAAGATAGGATTATGCAGTACACTAAAGGAAAAAGTCTTCTTATTTCATTCATACGTAGAAGATCTTAGTACATTGAAGAATAAGAAAGGGAAATTACAAACAAAAATACAAGAGTAACCCTAAGGGCAAATTAGCTAGTGACCTCAGGCTGCCCAGAAGAAGTTAGCTGCTTCCCCTTATCAGCAGTAGTAGAAGCACCCCCCTAGCAGGGACAACCTATGTCCCCTGAGCAGGAATGGCATCAACAACTGTCTGGGAGGCAGGGTCAAGACCTTCAATGGTTGGGGCAGAGATTTCATCCACAATTGGCTTTGGGCCTGAATCGTGCTCGTCGAATAGGGGAGAGGCAACATCCACACTAGCAGCTAAAAGGGCCTTATTCCAGCCCTTCTTGAAGTTTAGACGGCTAATGTAGCCTATCTTAACCTCGGTGTCTTCATACGCAGCAGCCCACCCGGAGTTATATGAGTCCTCCTTCACGGTAGCTACCTGACACTCTTTCTCCTTCAACTGCTCGGTCAGCACCTTATTCTCCTCCACGACAGCCAGCTTACTCGAGCATACCAGGTCGTAGGCTTGTCACAACTCATTCAGTTCTTTTACAACCGCTTCCTTCTCCTGATTGGCATTAGCTAGAGCCAGGTCGAAAGACGTTCGAGCAGCATCAGCAGCCTTCAGGCTAGCCTCTAGCTTTGTACCCTTCACTTTCAAGGCAGTATTCTGCCACTCGCTCGTCATTCTTATTCACCATCTCGTCACGAGAGTGATAGAGCACAACAAAGTCAGTCACAAACTGTGAGAAGAAAAAGATGTTAGAAGAAATAAATAACCAGAATTTGTCAAATATTAGAAAAGAGAAATGATGTTACCAAGGCTAGCCTCTGACTAGCTTGTAAGGCTAACTGATCGGACCCCGTCGCCCTTTGGCGATCTGCAGGAAGGACTGACCTCTCAAGCAGTGCAGGGGCCAGTTGAGGAGAAATGGCAACTGAGGCCCCCTCTGGCAGCGCGGACACAGGCACTAAGGCCTGTCTCGCCTTCGTCCTCATTTTCATTTTCCTCCTCTCCTCCTACTTTTCCTTCTCCCTCTCCATTTTCCTCTTCTCTTCCACCTTCTTTCTCTCCTCCTCCCTTTTCCTCTCTCTCTCTCTCTCACCTGCTCTTCTTCCTTTATTTTCTTCTCCTACTCCTGAGAAGCAGACCGAGAACCATTAGCAATAGCTCCAGTGATGGATTTCTGCTTCTTCGACCTTTGAGCGAGAAGCACATGATCATCATCGTCATCATCTCGGATCAAATTTTTCCTTGGAGGAAGCATTTCCTCGCTAGAGCTACTAGATGTGCTCGAAGGTCCTTGGTCTTCATAAACCTCTTCCGAATTATAAAAACTTTCACCACTGGAGCTCCCCTCGCCAAAATTTCCTTCAGCACCGCCTCTAATATCACTCTCAGAACTGCTCTCATCCTCGTCCAACTGAATGATATCGACAATAGCTTCTTCAGAGGTATCAAATTCAGGAATACTATCCACAGACCTCACGATAAAGCTAGACCCAATATTCTTGTACTCGAGCAGGAAAGCTGCAAACCGTAGATGTTCACCGTCAGCCATGGGCTCCCTGATATTCCAAGCTTTAACCAACTCTGAGTGCCGAACCTCGTTGAGGGCAGGATCTAAGTTCTTCGACCTCGCTGAAGAAAAAATAGTAAAGAATCAGAAAGATCACACATTAACAAAGAAATTGAAAGGACAGAGCAAAGACTACCAATATACTCTTCCCCATAAAAGGGAGCAGTAAACCTATCAGACCTCGACCCCTCAGTTTGGGGGGTGAACTGCCAATTTCTAACAAGAAAGCCATCTTGCCAGTAGTCCATGTGGGAATCAGGTAGGTTAACTGCCAACACCCTGTCAGAACTCCTGGCCTTAAGATAAAGAACACCAGAGCTAGTTCGAGAAAAGGAATAACAAAAGCAGACTTCGACGAGCCCTAATTTGATGCCATACAGTTGATTTATTCTATGAACGCAATTAATTATCTTCCATACATTGGGTGAATACTGTGCAGGAACAATGTTGAAATAACCAAAGAAATGCAAGAATAAATTGTTTGGAGGAAAAGTAAGCTCCCCTTGAGAAAGTAACAAGACGTGAATCCAATGAGCACCCTCTATCTCTCTAACATTTCTAGAAAAAGAGGCACACTCAATCTCCACCCACTCTGGGATATTGTAAAACTTCCTAAACTCGGGCAATGATCTATTACCTATCTTTTCCATTTGTAAACCCTAAACAACAAATTCAAAGAAAACACATAGAAGAAAGCAAGGGAGACTTACAAGATAGAAATTTGGCTTGGGAAGTGCAAGGTCACAAACCCAAATGACGAGGGAGATCGAAAGGGAAGAAAATGAAGACCTGGAGAAGAGGGCACAAATCGCTAAAACTCGCAGGAGATGGAAGAACACTAAGAAGCTTGAAACGGCAACTATGAAAAGATGCTCAAAATAACTTTTAAATGATACTAATCAGCGCGCACAGGATACGAAGCGACTGCCGCCTAAATCAGCTCTCAAACTTTGGAAAGAGTTACGTGATATGCAACAGAGCTATTATGACAAATCATTTAAATTTATTGAGCCCAAATTGTGGCCCAACAAATTTAGGGGCAATTGTGGGTACCGAAATTGGCATTACAGTCCTGGGCTAGTAGCCCAATATAAACGGCCCAAAGTCCAAGCCCTTCGCACCTTAACATTAATTCAGTTATAACTTAGTCTTCTCCTATGTTCTCAAATGGAGATATTTCAGGAGACGATGGTAAACGTGGGGGAGTCCAACACCCCCACTCTCCGAAGACAGATATGTATATAAATAACCCTAGGTCTGGGGCAAAAGACACGCACTGTATTCTCTGTAAACACTAACCGGAGTATATAGAAATAATACTGACTGCACCACCATGGACGTAGGCATTCTTGTCGAACCACGTACATCTCCTGTTATGTGATTGGCATTTTATGTTTCTTGTTTTACTTGGTGATTGCGCTTCTCTTATCTATTTGTGTTGAATAATAATTCTCACCACAGTGTGAATACGCGGTAACCCAAACTCCAAGAGGGAGAAAGATTCGGGGGAATTTTTAGTAATCTCATGACTGATTATCCTTACTAGATAGTGGGAACTGAGGGTAGGGAGATTAAGTGTGAATACATGGTAACCCAACCCTTGAGAGGGAGAAATATTTAGAAGAATTTCCTGTCACCTCAATACTGGTTATCCTTCCTGGTTAGTGGGAACCGAGGGTAGGGAGATTAAGTGTGAGTACATGGTAACCTAAACTCTAGAAGGGAGAAAGCTCTGGGGGAATTTCTTATCACACCATGACTAGTTATCCTTCCTAGTTAGGGGTAACCGAGGGTAGGGAGATAAAACATGAATATATGGTACCCTAAACTCTAGGAGGGAGAAAACTTCGAGGGGAATTTTTAGTCATCTCACTACTGGTTATCCCTCCTGGTCAGTGGGAACCGAGGGTAGGGAAATTAAGTGTGAATATGTGGTAACCTAAACTCTAGGAGGGTGAGAGATTCGAGGGAATTTTTGGTCACCTCATGACTGGTTATGCTTCATAGTTAGTGGGAACCGAGGGTAGGGAGATTAAGTGTGAATACGTGATAAACCAAACTCTGAGAGAGAGAAAGCTCTGGGGGAATTTTTAGTCACTTTATGACTGGTTATCCTTCCTGGTTAGTAGGAACTGAAGGTATTGAGAGTAAGTGTGATTACATTATAACCCAAAGTCTGAGAGGGAGAAAGCTCTGTGATAACCCTAACCCAATGCACTCCCTACCCCCTACTCCAACCCCCCGGCCCTACCACCTCATTGTTGTGCGCCCAACTAATTACCCATAAATAAGATTCACAGTTCAACATGTGATGCTTTGTTGATCATAAGATTCACAGTTAAATAAAATAATAATCAAATATCCTAATTCAAATATCCCAATTGATTCAAACTATATAGGCGGTATTATTACCTACAAAATAATAATCATTGTTGATGTAAAAAACTAGATTACTCTAATTATTTAATCACAGATAAATAAATAAGACAAAAGATTTTAAAGTGGTTCAGCCTTATATGAATGGCCTACATCCACTGTTATGTTATTGCTGAGTGTTTGGGAATTCTCGATTACAAGTGCTATCAAGAAAATTCCGATCCCTTTGAATGAGTGTGATACAAGGTATTTATAGCCCTTAGGTTGTACATGAAAGGGTGTTACATTAAATGATACACATATGAAAGGGTAATTCATTTAATGTTCTTCAAACGTGCGCGTCAAGATGATAAGCATTCAATGAATAGTTGAACTGTTGATTATCTGGCAATTAATGTTGTGGTCGAGGTGCAGCTCGAACCGCCTTAGTTGCTCGTCGTCCAAAAGTTCCTCGGAGCATTGGAATTCCTCGGAGGATAAGAGTTCCTCGGAGGGTTGGTGTTCCTCGGAGTGAGTATGTTGGTCGGGGAAACAATCTTCCTCGTTGCTATTGTGCCACGTAGATTGACACGTGTCTTCTTATTATTCGTCCACATCAGCATACTAATTTTGGTGTCAACAGAAGCCCCCAATGTTTCATATTTCGAACTTTGAGGAGTATGGAACATTCTTTCTCGGTATATGGCAATATTAAATGACCTTCATGGGTTTTAAGAGCCTTTTCTTCCTATTTAAATTTCCTTCCAAATTCGCAGAATCCGCCTTTTTGCATTTTTATAGGCGCTTCGATCTTCGTGCCCTTTTTGTCCTTTTAGCCGCCTGTAGCGTAATATTTCTTTTTTGTAATCATTTCTTTCGCCATTTCCCAAGGCAAGGTATTTAAACTTCCCAAGCAATCATACCGTCCTCTACCTTTTCCAATTTTCTTGCTTTTGAATTCTCCATAGCTGTCCTTTCTCTTGTGCGTTCATCCTTGTTTTCGTTCGTTGTCAACAGATCTCCATTCTTCCTGTAAGATCTTCTTCTTTCTCCTTTTATTCACCATGGTTTATATTATTGAATCTATTGAAAAATTCCGTTCTGATTATTTCATTCCGTCTTGGGTAACTTTGGAGAATCTTCCTAAGCCCTTTGACTATTTTCGTTTGGCTGAGGGACATTGGTTCCCCAGCCTCTTTATTGCTGAGTGTGGATTTTATTTTCCACCTAACCCTTTATGCTTAGAATTCTGTCAACATTTCGATGTTGTTCCTGCAAAAGTCGCCCCCAATACATGGAGAATAGTTAATGGGGTGCATAAGTTAAATCAAACTCATGGAACTCGTATAGGAATTCCTGAGATTATGTATTGATATAGATGGGTTGTTTTAGATAATGTTTATTATTTAAAAACCAGATTTTTGAATAGGGCTTTATTAGTCTACCTCCCTGATGCTAACAGGGATTATTTTGAACATGGATTAGTTTTCAAAAATTGGCAACATTCTCCTTTAGTCGGAGACGACGTGTATGAAGGTCCCAAATGCCCCCCATATGGCAATGGGATAGGTTATTTTCATTTTATTTTATTTTTGAAATTATGATTTCATCATGTTTGAATAAATGCATGATTGACATTTCAATTTATTTTTGTTTGCAGTTGACAGCAAGAGAAAAACTCCCAAAGAATCAGAAGTTAATATAAGGCAATTGAAACATATCTGGAGTTTGCATCAGAAAGTTACAGACGAACACATCAGGTCTGCTTCATACTTGTTGCAGTATAGGAGCTATACGTCGTCCTTTACTTCTCGTCCTGTGGTCAGCATCAGTGATCTAGTGCAAATTCCTGAAGACTCTCATCCAGAATCTCATATTCCTTTGAGCCAAAAAATGGGCAAGAGAAGAGTTCCCGCTCTCTTCGAGGAAACTTCCTCTGCTGGAGATGGGAAGAAAAATAAGGTTGATGTCCAAAAAGGGACAAAGAATAAAGATGCCACCCCTCTTGTTGCTTCTCAGAAGGCTGTCGAGAAGCCTCTAGTGGATCCTGTGCAGAAGGATGCACCTGTTGAAGTAATCACTATATCACCAACCAAAAGTTCTTCTTTGGTTGAGGTTGTTGAAAAGGCACCGAGGAGATTGAGGAAATCCTCCTCGGTCAGTATTTCTGGAGCCATTCCCCAGCTCCCAGCTGGTGGAGATGGTGTTCCAATCATTGTTCCTCCGAGCTCTACGATGAGCTTGGCAAAGTTTTTGCCCATTCCCGAGGTGCAAGGTACTGAAGAAGACCTTACTCGGGATATGGTTACTTCTCTGGTTGCTCGTCATCTTGCTTCAGTAAGTATCTCTACTCTGAGTTTTTCATATTTTCTTTCGTTATTTCCCATATTTGTTTCTGATGTCATTTCCCTTTTCTGATTACAGTTGACGAGCTGTTTCAATATAATCCTTAAAAAGGATGAAGCGATCAAAGCTTCTTGCTCCTCGTCCACTGTGGAAGGAGCACTGGAGAAAGCTATCAAATCTGTGAGCAAATCCCGTTAGAAGTATGACGAGGATAAAATTGAGTGGGAGAAGAAGTTGGCTGCGTCTGATGCAGAAAAGGTACAATTGGGTAATAAGGTGAAGGACTTGGAGAGAGAGAATAAAGACTATGTCGAGAAACTTTCAGGCTTTGGGGAGCTTGAGAATAAATTGAAAACAGCTGAAGAAGAGCTGACCCTCCTGCGAGAAGTAAATCGTCGGAAGGAGGAGGTGGAGACCAAATTGAAGGCCACAGAGAATCTTATGTCCGAGAAACTCTCCTCGGAAAAAATGAAGAGAAAAACAGCTGTGAAGAAGTCCTTCCGAACTGGTTGGGACAAAGGATGGGACAGGGGGTAGCAGCGATGATGACCCAGGTGAAGTATGGAAGTTTGAAATACTTCCATGATGGTTGGGTTGCTGCCTTACAGGAACTGAAGGTGAGCGAGGATTCCGAGCTATTTCAACAACATCTCCCTGGTCCTCCTCCAGTTATTCAAGATAAGGATGAAGACGAAGCTGCATCTGAGGAATCCTCAATGACTTTGGGTGATTAAGTCCTTGTTCCACAACCCAAACAGACGGCCACCGAGGAGATTTCATCCTTGCCTGCTCCTTCGGAACAAGTCCCAGCTTCTACTAATCAGATCATTGTTCCTACCGGACAACCAAGTTCCTCGTCCCAGCCTCCCGAGAAAGTCTTGGGAGACAAGGAAAAGGTGTGAAGTTGTTCGGTACTCTCTTTCTGTTTTTCTTTTACTTATCCTCTGTATTCCAAACGATGTAATCTTGTTGACGATGTAATAAAATCACATATTTTTGTTCCTCTACATTGTTGATGCTCTGTCTGTTTTTATTTATTAACTCTTGCCTTCTCCTCTTTATTAGTTTATGGCTAGAATGGAACTGATATCTGCCCATGATACAAAGCTGATGCAGCAATGCCGTGAATATTATAAGGCTGGTCACACAGATTTGAGCGTATTAGAAATTGTTGACATCCTTGGCCATGATGCTTCAGAACAAGCAATTGAGGCTTATCAGTACCTGAAGGATTTACTTGACCGAGCTGTGGCCAACAACATGGCCTACTATGACTTGATCGAGGAGCTTCATTGTACTTTATAAGATCTTCAGAATCAGCACAATGAATCGAATGCCCTGTTGCATGAGGGGTATGAGGATAGGTATCAACAGCTTTCTTCCGAGACAGGCCACAAAAAGATCATTGCTGGGTACGATGTCAGGGAGAGGACCCTAAAAGGTGAAGTTGAGGCCTGCAGACAGATCACCGAGCTACTGGAACAAGAGAACAACAATTTGCAGAAAGAGTTAGCACAGTATAAGTCTGCAGCTTCATCTTCCAATGCCTTGGTACCAATCTCCGACGAAGGGTTCTCATTCTTAGAGGCTGAGAATGCCAAATTAAGGAAAGAATTGGATACTTTAAGGAGGTCTGGTATTTCTGCTACTGCTCGGGGACGAGGAAGAGGTTCTCGTGGGCGAGGAAGAGCTGCTCAGGATGTTAACGAGGAACGAAGCACTCCAGTTGCTCGGGGTCGATCAATAACTCCTCGTAGTATTGAAGAAGCTCGTACTATGTCAACATTGGAAACTCAAGCGTACCAGTTGAACGCAAAAGATCGAGCTTTGTCTGAAATGTCCAAGAAAATCCTGACTTTGGAAGATCAACTTACTGCGACGAAGTCTGCTTTACATAACAAGGACCTTTTCACCAAAAACCTTCATGAACAATTGGATAGATTAACCTTCCAATTCCATAAACAGCCCGGGGAATTTTGGATGGCTGGATACAACGAAGCTCTAGTTTATTTAGATGCTCGTATCCAGAATGCCAATAATGAGGGTTATAAACAAGGCTGGCTGAATGCCTTATGTGTATTAAAGCTCGAGCAAGGACATTTTTTGTGGTATTACTACGAGCCTGGAGTGCTTGACTTGCCTGTGCCACCTTTCAAGTTGGACATGGAATGGATACCAGCTCGCGCCATTCCTCGGAGCTTGATTGTGAATTATCTTGGTGACTATAACCTTCATTCTCAAATTGATGTATCTCGTCCCGAGCATCTCTTGGATACTCCTTCAGTAATGAATGTCAGAATGTTGAAGGACTTGAATTTTATCAATTCTCCTCAGACATTAAATGATCCTCCTGCTGGCGAGGAACATGTATCGAAGGTTGAAGGGCAAAAACCAATAGAATAGGATTTTCAATGTAATAGTTAGCACACATATGTAACTTGTAATTTATTTTGAATTTTAATGAAAGACTTTCATTTTCTGTTTGCAAATCTGTATTGCTATTATCTTGTGCCTGTTAAACACTTTATATTTGTGCTTTCATAACAATATTGTATGGTTCATCGACCAAAATAAAGTATCAGAAATGTTGCTCGATCACTTAATAATAAAGTAATGAGTAAAATAACTGCTTTAAAAAAATTTTAAACAACCAAGGTTGTTAAATTATGCTTGTCGACTAATTATGATTAGTGGGTTTTTATCTCCGACCAACCATACTTGGTAACTTTTTGTCTTTAAAATGTGTTCGACCAACCAAGGTCGATAAATTATCCTCGTCGACCAACTACAATTAGTGGGTTTTTATCCCCGACTAATTATATTTGGTTCATTTTGGAATATTTTATTCTTCAAAGAACTTATTGTATTTTTCTGCAATGATCTTGCCTCCCAACCAACATAAATTGGCATTTGAGAGCATATTCGTTTCTTAATCAACCTAGAATGGCGTTTTAAGAATGTTGTTCTTGCCCTTTTACCAACCAAAGTTGGTCGTGGGTTTGAACTATTGCCTCCTAACCAAAGGAGTATATTTTGTTCTCGCCCTATTACCAACCGAAGTTGGTCATGGGTCCAAACTGTTAGGTTCTTTCGAACTATCTTGTCCACAAGCTCTTTTACCAACCGAAGTTGATCACGCAAGTGTACGCCTCCTAACCAAAGGAGTATAATTTGTTCTCGCTATTTTACCAACCGAAGTTGATCACGATCGAACTATCAGGTTCTTTCGAACTATCTTATCCACAAGCTCTTTTACCAACCGAAGTTGATCACGCAAGTGTACGCCTCTAATCAAAGGAGTATAATTTGTTCTCGCTATTTTACCAACCGAAATTGATCACGCTTGAACTATCAGGTTCTTTCGAACTATCTTGTCCACAACCTCTTTTACCAACCGAAGTTGATCACGCAAGTGTACGCCTCCTAACCAAAGGAGTATAATTTGTTCACGCTCGAACTATCAGTGTAGTGTATCACACTAGTATTCCCCAAAAAATTTGTAATAAAAGGAAGAAGATGGTGAAACATCATCGTTTTATTCATAATGAAGGAACTGCTTTACATTTTACATTACTGATAATACTTGCGTAAGTGTTCAGCATTCCATGCATTCTTAAATTCCTCTCCTTGTAGAGTTGCTATTCTGTAAGTTCCTGGTCGAACAACTTCTGTAACTCGGTAAGGTCCATGCCAGTTTTCTTTCAACTTATTGTGCTTCTGAATGACCTTTTTTAGCACATAATCCCCTTCTTTTAAGTCGCATTTCTTCACCCTCTTGTTGTAGAACAGAGCTGTGCGTTGTTGGTAAGCAGCATTCCTAATGGCTGCCTCTTCTCTAACCTCCTCGAGCATATCCAAATCCAGTCTTCTCATTAAGTCGCTAACTGGGGAATTAAAATTCAGCACTCTGTGTGTTAGAAGACCCAACTCGGCAGGTATTACTGCCTCACTTCCAAATGCTAGCATATATGGGGATTCTCCCGTTGCTGCTCGGGGAGTTGTTCGGTAAGCCCACAAGACTGACTGTAGCTCGTTAATCCAATTAGCTTTAGCTTCACTTAGCCTCTTTTTCAAACCATTTAGTAGTGTTCTGTTCGTCACCTCAGTCTGCCCATTGCTTTGAGGATGACCTGGTGCTGAATGGGTCTTCAGGATGTTTGATTATTGACAATAGGCAGCAAACTCCTCGTTGTCGAATTGTGTTCCATGGTCTGTGATGAAGGCATGAGGGAGACCATATCGACAGATGATATTCTTCCAGACAAATTGGTATACTTTCTCATATGTCATATCAATAAGCGGCTCAGCTTCTACCCACTTGGTAAAATAATCCACTGCAATAACGAGGTACTTAAATCTTCCTCGGGTCGTTGGCAATGGTCCAACCAAATCAATTCCCCACATGGCGAATGGCCAAGGGGAAGTTATGGGTGTCAATAATGCTTGTGGAGTTCATCAGATGGAGGAAAAGCGTTGACACTTATCACATTTCTTGGCATAGGCTATACAATCAGCCCTCATCATCGGCCAGTAGTACCCTTGCGTCATCACTCTTTCCAAAAGTGTCTGACCTGCTACATGAGCTCCACAGGACCCTTCATGTATCTCTTCAATTAACTCTTTCACCTCGGAAGGATGTACACATCTTTGTAGTCCTGCCATAATTCCTCATCTATATAAAACACCATTAGTTAGTACATACCGAGCAGCTTTATACTTCAATTTCTTGGCAGCGAGTTTGTCATCTGGTAATTCTCTATCCTCAATATATGCCCTGATGGGATCCATCCAAGATGGCCCTAAATCAAGGGTAATAATATTTATCGTCAGGTCTTCATCTATGCTCCGACTTTCTAATATTTCAATTGGTATCGTTCTTCGTAGCTCGGTACGAGTAGCTGATGCTAGTCGGGCCAATGTGTCTGCTTATGCATTTTCTATTCTTGGTATTCTGATCAACTAAATGGCATCAAATTCCGCCAGCAACTCCATCACCTTGGTATAATACTTGGCCATTAACTCTCCTTTAACTCCATATATTCCCAACATCTGATTCACAATTAATTGAGAATCACTGAATACCATTAGTCGTTGTGCTTCCATAACCTTTGCTAAATTAAGACCTGCTATCATGGCCTCATACTCAGCCTCATTATTGGAGGCTTTGAATTGGAATCGCAGGGCATATTCCATGTCAATCTCGTCTGGGTTTTTCAAAACAATTCCTGCTCCACAACCTGTTGTGCAAGATGACCCATCCATATATAATCTCCACGTAGGTATCTCGTCTTCAAATTTCTTATCTGATAAAGTTCCTTGGTGAAATATGTGATATTTCCTTTCAACTTCCTCTGATATTTTTCGCTCTTCGTCGACCATCTCTTCTCGCCCTTTAACCAACCGGAGTTGGTCTGGGTTTGAATTCGATGATCTTTCTACATCCACAAGTCCTTTTACCAATCGGAGTTGGTCTGGACTTATGTCTGTTGGTCCTATAACATCCACAGGCTGGTCCGCGAGTATCTTTTGTTCCTCGGGAGTATCAGGGTACGTAAACTCTGCTATAAAATATGCAACAGCTTGCCCTTTTAATGACGATCTGGGTTCATACACAATATCATATTCACCAAGCTCTATTGCCCAATACATCAGTCTCCCCGATTTCACTGGCTTATGAAGGGCTTGTCTTAGTGGCATGTCGGTATACACGATGATGGTATGGGCCTGGAAATATGGCCTCATTCTTCTACTTGCTTCAATTAACGCCAATGCCAATTTTTCTAGCTTTGGGTACCTAATCTCTGCACCTCGGAAAGCCTTACTTGTGTAATAAATTGGCTTTTGGATTCCATTCTCCAATCTGATCAATGTCGAGCTGACCGCATTCTCTGATACTGCCAGGTATAAGTACAACTTTTCTCCCATTACTGGCCTGGACAACAGTGGAGGTGCTCCCAAGTATTTCTTCAAATCTTGAAAGTTTTTTTCACATTCTTCATTCCACTCGAAAGTTTTTCGAAGTGTTTTGAAGAATGGTAAGCATCTATCAGTTGCTCGGGATACAAATCTGTTGAGCGCTGCGACTCGTCCTGTAAGACTCTGTACTTCTTTCTTCGTCGTTGGAGATCGCAGCCCTAAAAGATCTTTGATCTTTTCTGGATTTGCCTCAATGCCTCGTTGGTTGACGATGTATCCGAGGAACATTCCTTCTCGTACTCCAAATGTGCACTTCGTCAGACTGAGCTTCATTTGATATTTATCCAGTTGATCAAAAGTCTGGCTTAAATCAATTAGATGATCAACAGCTTTCTTTCTTTTTGTCAGCATGTCGTCGACATAGACTTCCATATTACAACAGATTTGTTCGGTAAAAACCTTGTTCATCAGCCGCTGGTATGTCGCTCCTGCATTTTTCAAACCAAAAGGCATAACATTATAACAATAAGTTCCCCTAGGGGTGATAAAAGAAGTACTTTCCCTGTCTTCAGGTTTCATTTTGATCTGGTTGTAGCCAGAGTAAGCATCCATGAAGCTGAGAAGCTCGTGTCCTGAAGTAGCATCCACTAGTTGATCAATTCTGGGTAATGGAAAGTGATCCTTTGGGCATGCCTTGTTGAGATCAGTGAAATCAACACACATTCTCCATTTATTATTTTTCTTCTTCACCAGCACTATATTTGCCAACCAGTCTGGATACTTCACATCTTCAATGAATTGGGCTTTCTGGAGTTTCTCGACCTCCTCTTGTATAGCTTGATTCTTCTCGGGACTTAATACTCTTTTCCTTTGCTTTATAGGTTTGATTTCCTTATTCACATTGAGCTCGTGACATAAGAAGTTTGGATCTATTCCTGGCATGTCTTCATGACTCCACGCGAAAGTTTACTTCCTATTTTTCAAGAAAGTTATTAACTCCTGTTTTATCGAAGCATCCAACGACGAACCTATCTGGGTTATTCGTTCAGGGTGCTCGTCGTCCAGAACAACATTTTCTGTAGTTCCACCACCTGTCCTTTTACAAGTTGGGATTCATCTCTGGGATCAAGCATTTCAATTTATGTACCTTGCTCTACTCGGTAAGTAGTAGTCATTTTCTTTGATTCTTCAAACTCTTCTTGTTCGGCAGATGAATAATAGCATTCCCGAGCTACTTTTTGGTCACCTTTCACAACTCCAACTCCGAAATTTGTTGGGAATTTTAAGCACTGATGTACTGTAGATGGAACTGCTTCGAACTTCTTTAAACCAACTCTTCCCATGATGATATTGTAGGCTGACTGCACATTATTATCCATCACAAAGAAGCGTATTCTCTCCGTTCGATAAACAGGCCAAGTTCCAATGAATATATCCAACTTGATCGTTCCAAGTGGAAAAACTTTCTCGCCAGCAAAACCCAGAAGGGGTCTGTGATAAGGTTCCAATTGAGATAATTTCAAATTTAAGATATCAAAGCAAGAGTAGTACATGATGTCTGCCGAACTACCATTATCTAACAGAACCCTTGAAATCACTACCTCTTTCATCCTCATTTTGATCACCAAAGGATCGTCGTGAGGATAAAGAACACCTGCCAGGTCGTTTTTCGAAAAACCAATGACGAGTTTATCTTTGTTTACTTTCCTCGGGCGATCTTCCTCCGCCAAATTTATTCACTGAATGTATGAGCAAGCTTGGGCCTCTCCGAGGTAAGCCTTTCTTTCTGCAGTAAGGTCTCCTCCTCTTGCATCCCCTCCTGTAATGACATTACAATCAAATGACCCAAAACGTATAGAAAATACCTTTCGTTCTGGCTGCCTTGGTTTCTTAGGAAGGTCGGGGTCATCATCTGGATCATCTTCATGGTTTCTCTTCTTTTTCTCCTCTGCTCGACGAGGAGATCTAGACCTCTCTCTAGCTCGGTCGTTATTCTTTCTTTCACCTCCCCGATCAACATATTTTGCCAGCTTTCCTCTTCGGATGAGTGTTTCAATCTCGTTCTGAAGAGCTATGCAATTTTTAGTCATATGGCCATGATCTTTGTGGAACTCACAATATTTGTCCTTGTTCCTCGCATCAGGATCTGACCTCAGTTTCTTTGGCCACTTTACTTCCTCTCTATTCTTGATTTCTTCCAAGACATGATTAATACCCATTTTCAAGGGAGTGTAATTATCGAATTTCTTCAGGACTTCCCATGATGACTTATTATTTCTGGAACGCTTGTCGCCACCATTGCTCTTATGCTCTTTATTTTTTGACTTGTCGACGTCCACCTTGGTGTCTTTATCTATATTCTTCTTTGCAGCCATAGCTTCCTCGGCATTCATGATTTTGGTCGCTTTTGCCATCAACTCTGACATAGTTTTAGGTGGATCTTTTGCCAAGGTGTAATACAACTTATTAGGCAACAACCCACTCATCAAGGCGATGATTGTTGTCTTCTCCTCGTAATCTATAACTTCTAGCTTCTCGTTATTGAAACGAGTTATGTAATATCTAGTACTCTCACCAGATTTTTGTCTAACACTTAACAAGTGTGCTACTCGTTTTACTGGCTTTGCTCCAAAACAGAAATTACCGATGAACAACTCAGCCAACTGAAAGAAAGTTGAAATCTTTCCCCGAGGAAGATTATTGTACCATATCTGGGCAGCTCCAGTAAGAGTTCCTGAGAACGCTCTGCATCTCATCTCGTCGGGGACAACATAGATATCGGCGGCAGCTTGATATTGCTCTATATGAAGGACAGGATCTGTCTTTCCATCATATTTAGGGGTCACTATGGTGCTTTAAACTTTGACGGTGTAGGAAAATTCACAATGGCCTGGACAAAAGGTGTCCCTTGAACAAAAGTTTATTGTAGGGGATTCTTCGCCCTAGCCATTTCTCCCAATCTATCCTCCAATCGCTGAAGGGACCCTTTCCACGCTTCATTTCCTTCCTCGGGCCTATTGGTTCGAGCAATGGATCGTTCTGAAGTAGCCTCTCGAGATTTATCTTGACGAGCAACTGGTCATGATTGTGCTGATCCTTCTCTGAGATCAGATGGTTGTCGAAAACTCCTCGACATGGTCTTAGGTGGACTCCTATTCCTCCTAGGGCCTAATCGACTGAAAGGAGACACCCTACTCAGTCTTTCTAAGGCACTGGGTCTTTCTGGAGAGAGAGTGATACGTTGATCAGTATCTGTAGCTCTTATTGACGAAGTTCGCCCAGGTTGATAAGAGAAATCATCAGATTCCTCATTACGATATGACTCAGTACGTCTGGATCATGAAGAAAGCAAATAAGTTTGCCTCTGACCACTTCGTTGTCCTGAACGTCCAGGTGCATCGCCATGAAGGGTTTGTATAAGTTGCCTCATTTTGTCTTGCATGGCGGTTTGTCCTTGAGCCAGATTCATCATAATTCCGGCCAGATCAGGAGGTGCAGAGGGATTTGGAGGATTTCCAGCGTTTCGATTGCTAGATTCTGGATTATCCTCCATTGATGATGAATGATTTTTGGTGAAAAACGATAATAACAATCGATTCCCACAGACGGCGCCAATCTGTTGATGTAAAAAACTAGATTACTCTGATTATTTAATCACAGATAAATAAATAAGACAAAAGATTTTAAAGTGGTTCATCCTTATATGAATGGCCTACATCCACTGTTATGTTATTGCTGAGTGTTTGGGAATTCTCGATTACAAGTGCTATTAAGAAAATTTCGGTCCCTTTGAATGAGTGTGATACAAGGTATTTATAGCCCTTAGGCTGTACATGAAAGGGTGTTACATTAAATGATACACATATGAAAGGGTAATTCATTTAATGTTCTTCAAACGTGCGCGTCAAGATGATAAGCATTCAATGAATAGTTGAACTGTTGATTATCTGGCAATTAATGCTGTGGTCGAGGTGCAGCTCGAACCGCCTTAGTTGCTCGTCGTCCAAAAGTTCCTCGAAGCATTGGAATTCCTCGGAGGATAAGAGTTCCTCGGAGGGTTGGTGTTCCTCGGAGTGAGTATGTTGGTCGGGGAAACAATCTTCCTCGTTACTATTGTGCCATGTAGATTGACACGTGTCTTCTTATTATTCGTCCACATCAGCATACTAATTTTGGTGTCAACAATCATAAACACCCAATTTCGTATAATGCAGTGAGATTGAAATATCTATATATATATAAGAAGATGAAAAACGCAAGAGATGGTCGCCTGAGATTTAGAAGGAGGAGCAGCAACAGTGCAGGTCACCTGAGAGAGGGAGGAGCAGTAGTAGCGCGGATGGGAGGTGGAGAGTGATATTGAGGAGAGGAGGAGGGGAGGAGGGTCACCTTTGAAATTTCCTGAGTAAAAGAGTGAGAGATTTTTGTTTTGTTAAAATCTCAAACTGTAATGGGGACGTTAGGGTTTTTAATTTTACAGGTTGTCAAGGTCGTGTTAAGTTTTTTTACCATGGTAACATGCAGATATTTTCACAGTCAAAAGCCTTGGCACGACCGTGATAACTTCATTATCAAGGTTAATGATTCCTGACATGACTGTGACACGGTCTTGTCACAGTCGTGTCACAATCATTAACCTTGACAATATCTCTTTGTTTTTTTGTCAAGATTTTTTACCCTGAAAACCCTTATCGGGTGAAAGGTGACAAAAATCCTTTCTTGGTGTAGTGTCACGACTAGTTATCATTCCTCATTTGTGCGAACCAAAGGAAGAGAGATTAAATGTGAATATGTCGTAACCCAAACTCCAGGAATAAGAAATGTCCTGGGGAATTTTTAGTCACATCACGACTAGTTATCCTTCCTTTTTAATGGGAACCGAGGGTATGGAGATTAAGTATGAATACACGGTTACCCAAACTCTGAGAGGAAGAAAGCTTTCATGGAATTTTTAGTCAGCCTATGATTGGTTATGTTTCCTGGTTAGTGGGAACTGAAGGTAGAGAGATTAAGTGTGAATATGTGGTAACTCAAACTCCGAGAGGTAGAAAGCTCTAGGGTAATTTCTAGTCATCTCGAATCGTTATCCTTCCTGGTTAATGGGAATCGAGGGTAGGGAAATTAAATGTGTATATGCGATAATGCAAACTTAAGAGGAAGAAATCTCTGGGGTAATTTTTGGTCACCTCATGAATGGTTTTCCTTCCTTATCAAAAGGAACTGAGGGTAGGGAGATTAAGTGTGAATATGTGGTAACTCATACCTCGGGAGGGAGAAAGCTCTGGTAGAATTTTTTTTCACCTCATGACTAGGTATCCTTCCTGGTTAGTGGGAACTGATATTATGGAGACTAAGTGTGAATACATGGTAACCCAAACTCCGGGAGGGAAAAAGCACCGAAGGAATTTGTGGTCACCCCATGACTAATTATCCTTGCTGGTTAGTGGAAACCAAGGGTAAGGAGATTAAATATGAATACATGATAATGTAAAACTCCTTTATAGAAAAAGTATATTTTTGCGTTACACATGTATTTTTGTGTCTACTTTCTTTTATCCCAGTGGGAGTGCTTGAGTTCGAGGTTATTTAGCCCCATTAGGTAATGTTTGAGTAAGGCCCCCTTTTGCTCGCTCCTTTTTATATGTCGTTGGGTTTAACCTATTACTGGACTGACTCTCTGATGTGAACTTTAGGAGGGTAGTTGATCCATGTTGCCATGGGAAAGCATTTATGGGATATTACTAGCACCTTTTACTTATTGATGGTGGAAATTATGATGACTCCCCTGGATTTTTATGCTTTTATGGGACTCTCATTCACTAGAGTGACCTTGATAGTAGATCGGACCCTGACCATCACTACTATGCAGGCCTGGGGATATAGGTGGGTACGATGCGGGGGGCGTTTCTTAATGTGAGTGCCCTGACTAATTATTTTGAGGAGGTACAATACCGAGGTGTTGACCTAGCGATAGCAAGATGCTATTCTCAGAGTTTGCTTTTATTGGACGTGGGATTAATTTTGGCTCCAGGCGGTTCTGGTGAGATCCATTTACAATGGGTGCCATTTCTGGTGGACTTTTCCCTAAATTTGGGATATTCATGGGGGAGAATAAGGCTGACGGAGTTGTAACGATCTATGTTTGTTTTTTGATATTTCGTACAATTAGTTTCACAAGTTATATGTATTTTTGTGAGGTATGTGCAATTTATCTTTGTTTATTTATTTTAGTTAGATATTTATTTTCTCATGTTACTCATATCATATCTTCTTTTTGTGTTATACATATGTGGTTTTTTTGCGTATGTGGCTACATATTCGATGATCCCATGGGTGATGATCTCGATGGACAGAGTTTTCTTCTTATTCAGATGGTATGTGCAGGGGAACTTGAGGGCGGGGTCATCCATGTCGACAGAGGCCACCGGAGCGCTCTTAAATGGGATGAATCTAGAGAATATGAGTAATTTTTCAATTTTTTATCTTTTCTTCATTTTTAGTACTTACCTTCTTGTCATGGCTCATTTACATTCCTGTTCTTTTTATTGTTTCAGGTGCTTGGGGGTTGATCAACCATGTGTCGAGGGCAGGTATTATAGCTTGGGAGCTATCAGGGTGGAGGCTACTATTGGAGTAGACTTATAGGGCCCTCTTTTATCTGGATTAGAGGGTGACTATCCATCATATGTGGGATGCTCCTATCAGGGTTCCTTTTTCCACTACCATATGAGGCACACTGAAGGGTTGATCGAGGTGGACTGCAAGATGTTTTTAGAGGGGGTTCCTGTTGTTGAATTTCTCAGGGACAACCTTGATTATTAGCATTTTTTGGATAGGTGCGTCAGGATGATGCCCCTTCTCATGCTTAGGGAGGGCTTATTAGCCCGAGGTATCGTGGCTCCGATAGAGAAAGGGGTAATGGCAAGGGATAGAGAGCAGGTCGATGCGAAGGACGATTCAAGTGTTATGCATGGAGATAGGTAGGACTATAAGGCTGAGAAGGATTTGCACATGTAGTGCATGAAGATGGCGCTTTGATTTAGAGGGTGGTCCCACTTGAAGGTGATGTTGGGGCTGAAGGGGAGGTTTCTAAGGGGTTAGTTGGGGGAGGTGATGCAGCTACCTGGGAGGAGAGGCCCATGCGGGGTGCTGAGGGTGGTGGTGGGACGAGAAGGGATATTGTGGGTTGAGCGGTATCCTTCTCTATAGTATCGACGGATTTTATTATATCGGTCCAAACAATTGGGGTGGGTTTGCACCTGGGATTTGAGGTATGGAGTGCATCCAGGCTAGCTCCTGGGGGTACGAAGGCCCATTCTTTTATTAGTTTTATAGATTTTGAAGGTCCTCCATCGAACTCCAAGATGGATGATGGGTCCTACTCTCTTCTTGATTCGGATTTGGAAGATTTTGAGGCTTAGAGTTAGAAGATGGACACCGAGGGAGGGTAAAGGTGTGGGAGGAGGGCTTAATCCAAGGCAATGCCAAGGAAGAGGAGGCTGCTGCAATTCACATCATTTCCCAAGATGCTAGGGTGAGGTAGTTAGAGGAGGTGGCCACGCAATAGGATTGAGAGGGGGGTGGTGCTCAAGGGAGACATTATGGGGGTTTACCTCCCAATTTGTCGGATGACATGGAGTCTTTCAATCAAGGTGATCCTACGAGGTTTCCTATTCATCCGTCTACTGCCACTTTGGACCACCTTGCTCATGGGTTTCGGGCGACCTTGGGTTATAATGGGTATGCCTTAACTTTTATGTTACTTTCCTTTACTGCTTTTGCTTTCCTCCCCACTATTCTTCGCACTGATTATTTAATTGCTCTGGTGTTTTTTAAGAGGTGGTGTTTTCAAAATCTAGCATGCATAGGATGATGCATGCTTGGTCCTCGATATATAGGGAGCTATCATATTACATTCAAGTCTATAGCAATACATCGATCCATGAGGGACAAATCGTGACTTGGGTGGCGTATCTCTCTTGATCTCGTATGATCTCACACCAAGAGGATATTGCGAATTCTGTCATGGGGTCAGTGAATCTTCTGTCTCCTTGCGTGCCTCTTTCTCCAGCTCAATCGAGTCCCAAGCATCGCGACGCCAGTTATCGTGGGTGGTGGTGGTGATGATAACGAGCAAGCAATGAAGACCCGTCATGAGTAGGCATTAGTATTATTGGCTAAGTGGAGGTCCTATCTCCACTGATTCATACATTTGATCCATTCTCTTTCATTAATTCATTTGATATGCAAATAATATGCTTCATTTAATAGACACTAGTGATCTTTGGTATTTCTATGACACTATCTAGACTTTATACGTGCCTATTCATTTATGCTTTCCATGATGAAAGATCATCAGTGATTTTTCAATGTAGTAGTTTCCATATTACTCTCACTTACCAATGCATAATGCCCAATGTGCGTACGAAGAGAGTGAGCCTAAACTCTTTTATTAAAACGGTGGTAATACACATGTATACTGGAAAAAAAACATAATGAAATAAAAGGGGGGATATATATATAAAATAGTGAGTCCATGATTTTTTATTAAAATGGAGGTGACACATTAAAAATAAAAGACACGTGTATACATGGAAAAACGTGCCCTATCTTTTTTAGACTTTTCTTTTGGAGAGATGACTTTTATCTGCTTGATGGAAAAATCATTATATATAACGATGTCAAAGTGGAGAGGGAAGGAAGTTCCATTTTGTTTTCTTGGTGATTGGTCAAGAGCCTATTAACATTGCTTTAGAATGAGAGTGTCGTCCTTTATCCTAAATAAGGTGCCACTTTGTGGGGAGTCTTTAGTTAGTCTACCTAATGATGATACGTCTTGAGAGTTAGGGTTATTTGAAGAGGGAATGCTTATGGGAAAGAAAGGGCATTGTATTTTCCTGTTGAGATTTTTTACTATTGCTTTCATAGAATCAACGTTTGTGTGATGTTTAAATAAGGATGACCCATGTGTAGTGTCAAAATGCCTTCGAGCACTATTTTATCTACTTAACGTTTAGTTTGTTTAGACCGCATCGGATATTTTAGAGTGAGGGAACAATGACATAAGTAGGGTTTTCCTATAAAAATTGGGGTTTTAGTGTCTATTTAGACCGAGCACGAAGTGATATTTTAGGTTGCTTACATATCTCTGATTCAAAGATAACGAGGTGTCTGTATTGAATGGCTGGGATTGAAATATAGCGAAGAATTAGGTCTCCATAGTTCTCCTAATTGATCTAGTTAGGGGCTTAAATTTTTTTAGCTGATTTCAAATGAAAGCTTGGTGGCTCAAGTGGTCTTTTGATGTATAACTAGGAATGTGTATGGGCTTGCATAGTCTTCCTTTCCCATTACGATTGACTATTTTTGTATTAAATCCGCATTTTCCTTTTCACCGTTGTTGGGCTTAAGGAAATTATATCTTCAATCATTTGAGATTTAAGTATTGGGAAAATGTTACCCTATTGAGATGATCTAAGGTAGCCGCTCCAACGGAGTTTATTTTAGTGACTAGGTAGGGTCCTCTATTGTTGGGTGCAAATTTTCCTCCACAAGTCTGGGTATGTTTGAGATTTTATTTTAGGACTAGTTCACCCTATTGTATGTTGCTATTCTCTACCCTCTTATTGATTTATTGGGTTATATATTTCTGGTATCCTTTAATGTTATAAGTAACCTTTAGTCTCCTTTCATCGAGGATAGCTAGTTCATCGTAACAAGCTTGGACCTAATCGATTTTGACCACTTGGCTTTTGAGAATGACTCATAAGGATGGTATATCATGTTCTATTGGTAGTTTTTCCTCCATTCCATAAATAAATGAATGGGGGATGGCCTATATTGAGTTTCACTCTATATTGTGGTATCCTGAGAGGGCGTATGGGATTTTATTTGACTAGTCGATGTAAGTCTCGATAATCTAGAGGATGATGCTTTGGACATTTTTGTTAACGGATTCGACTGCCCCATTAGATTGATGTCTGTATGGAGATGATTTATGTCGAGTAATCCCATATTTGCGTTGAAGGTTTGAGAGCTCAATCTCGATATGAGACCAGTTATCTGATATTAGATCGTGGGGCATGCCAAAGCGGCAGATGTTGTTTTGACATATGAATTTTTCCTCTTTCTTAGAGTTTAACATTGCATAAGATTCAGCCTCGACCCATTTTGTGAAATAGTCAATGGAGACTAGGATAAATTCGTGCACGGTGGGGGACATGAGTCACCTTCCCTATGATTTGTATCCCTCAAGTGGAGAAGGGCTAAGTTGAGATCTTACAGTGGAGTCGTTGTGAGTCAGGATAGATAAAGAGCATTTCGTTATTGAATCCCCTTTTATTGGAGGCCCCATCAAAGTTGAGTTCCCAAGTTTCTCTGTCATTTAGGGTGAAGAGATCCTCATCGGGAAAATTTGCCTCTTTTTGGTCTTCATCATCTGTCAAGTGTTGTCCTGCGAGAAGGCCATAGATGGATTGTCCTTTAGTGGCATTTTCTGTGATATATGTGATCTCAAATTTGGATAGCATCAGTAGTAATTTGACCGTTTGGATAGAGAGATCGGGTTTCACAATGTGGTATTTCAGGGGATGCATCCTGAAGATGAGTTGTATATTAAAGGATATCATGTAATGATGGAGCATGTGATCAATCCATATGAAAGATACACATGCCTTTTCTAAGGCAGTGTATTTGAGCTCACAGGAAACTAGATTTTTTTTTCTGACATAGTAGATGGCGCACTCTTTTCAGTTACTTTCCACGTATTGGTCCAATAATGATCCGAGAGATATGTCAGTTATGGTAATGTAGAGCGAGAGAGGTTGTCCCGAATTGGGAGGTACTAACATCGGTGGGTGAGTGAGGTACTCTTGTAATTTATTAATGCTTCCTAGCACTACGAAATCCATTATTAGGGTAAGTCCTTCTTGAGTATTTGGAAGATGGGTTCAAAGATAGTGGTGAGCTGGTTGATGAACCTGTTGATGAATTATATTTGGCCCATAAACCCTCTAACCTCTTTCTCTATTTTGGGTGGTGGCATTTCCTGTATGGCTTTTACCTTGGCGGGGTCTACTTCAATTTCATATTTGCTGACAATGAATCTGAGCATTTTCCCTTTAGTAACTCAAAGATAAATGTGAGGATTTAGCCTCATTTTGAAGAGGATTCACCTTTGGAAGAATTTTTGAAGTGCCGAAACATGTCCTTTTCATTTTTTTTGGATTTGATGATCATATCATCTACATAGACCTCCATTCCCTTATGCATGAACTCGTGGAGGATGACTGTGGTTTCTCTTTGGTAAGTTGCACCAGCGTTCTTGAGACTAAATGGCATAACCGTATAACAGTACACCCCCAGGGGGTAATGAACCAAGTTTTCTTTTGGTAGTCAGGGTACGTTTTTATCTTGTTATATCCTATAAATCCATGTATGAAGTATTTGAGTGTGTTACTAGATGTACTATCTACCAATAAGTCGATGTGCAGTAGAGGGAAATAATCTTTGGGGTAGGACTGATTGAGATCCCTATGGTTTATGCACATTCAAAATTTTCCTTTGGATTTGGGTACTGGTACGATGTTAGCTATCCAAGTGTAATATACTATTACTCGGATGAAGCGACACTGGGTTGTTTCTTTGCCTCCTTTTTTACTTTCAGAGTCCATTAAGGTATCATCTTACATAGTTTTTACCTTATGGATTTTACATTAGGGAGCGTTGGTATCTCATGCATGATGATAGTTGGGTCAATACCGATCATGTCGGCGTAAGACCAAGATAATACATTTATGAAGCCATGAGGAAATCTGTGATATCCTTTTATTCGTTTTCATATAGGGTGATCATATTTGTAACTGTTTAGGGTTTTGTGGAGTGCACGCGTTTATGGTTATTATGTCATCCTTGTTGTGAGGCATATGTCTATTTCAACTTTGGTCAAGTTTTTATAAGTGTATTAAATATTTTAGATCCATAGAGTTATCATTATTAGGTTTAAGTTCCAATAAATTTCTATATTTATAATCATAACATGCAACACACACGTAGGCAAATATTATAAATCGCTATTTATTATACTATCATAAAGAGGGAGGACAACATTGATAATAGCAAAAAAGTGTGTTTTATATAAGGATACATTTAGAGATGGGATAAGGGGGGATTCTATATCTAATAAGATAAACTCAAATGGGCCTCTTGATGATGTGCGTCGGGATGCATTTAACAGAAGTCTAGTTATTGAGTATTGAAACACCAGTGATGTTGGAGATGAGGTGGGATGGATTCTACTTGGGAACCTTTAGAGTGACCTTTGGGTGCTCTAGAACTTTAGAATGGTCTGCATGCTGGTAAAGACGGTGTTCCTTAAGATGGATTATTTCCCTCTCAGATCTTGCAGAGGGATCCATTATTGGGCCTACCATGGGTTTAGTGTAGGGGTGTGCCTTAGAGAGCTCTTTTATTAAGAAATAGTGCCTTTTTTCATTCCATTCAAAGTCCCATGAGGGCTGGTAGGTTGTATCGTGAAGCTCGATCGAAGGCGGTGTCTGGAATGGTGGGGCTGTCGAACCTAGAACAAGAGGTCAAGATTGAGATCAGGGATGTAGACTAATCATCCCTTCTTTATAGTGTTATTCATGTGGCAGAGGGAGTGTACCAGTCATCGGAGAACTCTATAGAGATTAGATTTGAGGATCCCAATATGGATACTAGGGAAACTTCATCAGGAAATAATACGAGTAATACACATTCAAGTTCTGGCTCGGGAGCCTTTCTGTCTTCCTCGATGACCCATGATACGTTGAGATCCTTGATGATGACCTTGTGTATTTTCATGTAATATACGTATAGTCGTTCCTTATAGAGGATCTCCATTCTTAGTTCCAAGGATTTATTTATTTCATCCCACTATGGTTTGAGGAGGCCATAATAGGGAAAGTTTTCTACTTAGAGATACCATTCCACCCTTCATGGGAGTCTTTGGGATCGGGGAATTGAGATTCATTATTAGGGGTATACCCGAGATTGGACTTTCCATTATGTTTCATTCATGGTAGTGATGAGTTTGAGGTTTCCATGTTGATTTATTCTAAGGATGAACCCGGGCATGTATTCTATTTTCTAGATGATTTGATCGGCTACATAGTGAATAACTGACTCCTCTTCTATCATATGATCAAGTGGGACGACTGAGAGTCTATTGAGACAGATGTCTCTACTGTCGTGGTGGGTATTTAGGATGGAAATGGTACTAGTGCTAGATATTATGTCCCAACTATCGTCCCCTTAGATTACGATGACTTCCGTGTGGAATATGAATTAATTTAATGTGAAGTGACGAGGGTAATTCCCCCTTAGGTTGTATCCAGGCTCTTTCGAGTAAGAGGTTGAAGCTGGCTGGGACGTCGGGTACTTGAAACTCCATTTCAAACTTTATAGAACCTATTATAAGAGTCAGGATGATGGACCCTAAGATTTCTCGACGAGAGATATCATAGGACCTGATGGTCATAGAGGATTGTGTAAATTTTAAAGCGGTGTATCCTAAAATGTTGGTGGAATAGAGAGGGCATACATTGATGCTAGACTCGTTGTTTATTAGTACCAAAGGAATATTTTATCCACAGGTATCAGTGGTGAAGGCTAGTATCTATCCACATGTCTCACTGGTGAAGGGTAGTATGAATCACTTATTATGGCCTTACTTAGCGAGGTCTTTATCGAAAAAGCTAATGTACTATTGCATGGTGATGGATTCGACGATAACTAACATCTCAATCGGATTCAAGTCTATAGGAATAGAATCTTGAGAGAAAATGGACAAAGGCAACTCGGTGCTCTCGGGACATAGCTAATAACTCCCAGATAGTGATGTTAGTTGATGTATAATGTAGTGTTTGAGGCGTTGTGGAAAATTTTCTAGGTGGATATTCTCCTTACTTACTGGTTTTGGAGGAGTGAAGTGTTAGACTGACCTGGTGAGGAAATTAACCTCTTTGTTAGGAGAGAGTAAGGGATCTATCCGGGCTTCGTGTTTAGCTTTCTCTAGATGGGGTAGAAGGTCAACCTTTGATGTGAGGATAATGACAGGTGGTGTTAGATTTGGGGACATGGCTTTAGTCTAATCCAGGATAGGGTATAGTTTTGGGATTTTAGGAGCCTTGTTATGAGTCATGGCGAGAGTTCACCACAGGGTCATCTATCCACCATATAGCTACGTCTGGGTTCTAGGTGGGGTGAGGATTTTCATTACCTAGTTAGGACTTGTTCATCTATCGAGTCAGGCGTATTAGATGATGATTTTGACTGCATGGCTGATCCTGACCAGACGTCATTATAGGAGGCGATCTCTTGGTGCTCTTCCTTATCATAGGAGGTTTCAGGTTCTTCTCGGTTAATATTTCTCATGATGCTAGTCGCATCGCAGACGATGTCTCCATTAAAGCACCGTTAGTCTTCATATTCTTCTCTCGGGAGAGATCTCTTTGATAAATCTAGCGTGGCTTAAACTGAACATGATATAATGTAAGTTGTCGAACATTCCATGAGTGTGGTCATGGGTAACATGGTTGATTAGTTCGATCTCAGTAGTGTATAAGTATCTTCTGGTGGATGATGACCTCAATGAGTCATCTCGTCTTGGAGTTCGATTATAGCAACTATATGGGTGGTAACTAGGTAAGTGTTCCCATGATTGTGTCTTACATAAATGTAATGGTGGGTCCAGGGAGATACTCCAAGTATGAAGATATCAAATTTGAGCTATAAAATGAACAAGTCAAGCTCATTTAGAGATCATCGAGAACTTTTATAGGTAGACTGACTTCGAAAGGAGTAAAATCGATATCCATGGACCCGTATATGGTATTCTATGTTTATAAGGGTAGATCTTCCCATTGGGTAAGCCGGATGCTATGGTATACATCGACAATGGGACGATTGAGTTGCCTGATGATGCAAGAAATCGGACATAGGTCCTTCTCAACCACCATAACAAGTATAAAAGATATAAATAAAGAAAAAAAATAGATAAAAACACAGAATATAGAGTGGTTCGGCTATAAATGAGACTATGTCCACTTGGTGCCCTTCTATCATTATAACAATAAAATATTACATGATTGAGCTACCATTGGAGGCGTACAAGAGAGAGAAGATATGGGAATACATGATTCTAGAGCTAGGATGGTAGTCTCAACATGCATGTAGAATGGTTGGCTCTGACTGCAGCTGCAGTAGGGTGAAGCCCCCAACTGTGATGTATCTAGGAAAAAATAGGATAGTTTTGCAGGGCTTTACCAAGGTGTTTCTAACTCCGGTCCCTTAATTTTGAGATGTACCCTTATAGTTATAGAAGTTATAAAGGTGGTATCACGTGCCTGGAGAACATGACATGTGGATAAGTGATATGATCTTGGAGTCGTTAAAGAAGATAGACAATTATCCAGCAACCGACGGTATAGTAGATGCCATAACCTGTGTGAACCTAGGCAGTGGCGTTCGAATAGATTCAGTGGACTATCTGCACTCAGACAGTGACTAACGCTATCCAGGGACTGAATGATGAGGCCCCGCAAATACAAGAGGCTGCAGTCTGTTTGGACCCAGGCAGCGGCTAATGTTGACCAGTGCTTGTCTGAGCCCAAGCGGTCCTGAGGCTGGAGGTTTATATGGTCGCGGCCTGTCTGAGCCCAGGCAGCAACCTTATCATTATATGTTCGTAGTAGGTGAGAATACTATATTGGGTATATCAATAAGCCCCCAATCTTGAGTGCTAAGAGCTGGCGAGTTGGTGATGCAGTTGAACTGTAATGACTTTACCATGGATATATAGGGTTTATGGTTTGTAAGTTTTGAAATGGACACAGACAGTGGCCGCGGACAATGTGAATTTGACGTTTCATCTTCCCGTGACTTCTTATATAAATTGATTTGGGTCATGGACTTCATTACCTTAGCAAACCTTTGAGAGTAAATCGAGAGAGAAATTTTGTCAACATTTCTTTTGAGTTTTTTAGCGAGTTTCTTGCGGCGGTTCAAGGCGAAATTAGGGCAGACTCGTGATGGTTCTTTCAACTCCTTCTCTTCCTGGTAACCATTTCTTATTTATTGCTATTTTGTATTAATGTTTTTCTTTTCTAGACCCATTTCTGGTCTTTAATCCTCGTATGACTGAATAGGACTGTTAGGATCCCTATGGTTTGTTTGTTGTTCTGAAATTTGATAGGAATTAGGATCTCTGAATAGTTAGGGTTTTTTGGGTAGGATTATACCAAATCGAAATGATTTTCTAGTGTTTGGACTGACTTTAAGACCTTTGGATGAATTTGGGCACAAGTGAGGTTAGGTTTTTCATTTTCTGGGCTTAGTCTTTATCCAGACCCCTTTAGATTCATTTTTTGGCCAAGAACACGTTCTTGATGTTCTTGTCCAAAACCCTTGGGCTATGGGATCTTTGATCTTTTGGGCCCTGCAATAAAGTGTTTACCTATTTTTACCCTTGGTCACAGCTTAGTGTCGTGACCTTGCTATCTTTCTACGACTTTCTTTTAATCCCAGGTCAAGTTTCCCTTGGTTATAATCTGAGTTTCAAGAACTCATTGGTTGCAGCCTTAATTTTTCCATGGCTGTGAAAACATTTCTTATATCATAACTTGATCATTATTTAATATAATTTGTATCTATCGCGTCTTCAGATAGGCCTTTTCGACCATAATGGTCGCGACACCTAACTGCGGAGCCCTTCTGCTTTTCCAAGTATTGCCACAATTCTATCAGTTGGGATCCATCTGAGCACTTAATGAATTTTTGGCAAGAGCACTTTGGTGTACCTCCTCTAGAGATACCTTAAGTCAAGCCTTTGAAAACCATCATTCCCTACCAGCTCAAGGACTACCCTAACTGTGTCACAATAGACTCTGACCCCGCAACCTCATCTCTTTATAAGGATCATAGTGCGGCTATAGTCGAAATGGAGGAGGATAATCATTCCAGCAATAATCCCCCTGATGAAGGGGTTGTTGAAACTAACGGTGTGGCTACTAAGACTTCTAGCCGCGACCAAAAGGTTGAGAAGAAACCTGCAACACTTAGATATAAGTTCATCATAGATGACGATTTAGTTGTTAACGTATCCCCATCGTTTGAGCTCCCTGAGGGGGTTGTATGCACCCTTACTTATGAAGAACAAATGTCATCCTCCACAATCCCTAATGAGAGAATTTTATTTCCTCTCCATGCCTTTGTCCTAGGGCTGCGATTACCTGTTCCTGTCACACTTAGGAAAATCTTTAGTGCCATGAACCTTATTCCAGCTCAGCTAGATCGCAATGGTTAGAGGGCTATATTAGCTGCCTTGGTCATTTGGAGCTCAAAATTTGGAAAAGCTATTACGATCGAGAAGTTTTTCCACTTTTATAGGCCCAAAGAGAACTCTGTGGAGAACCCCTGGTACTACTACTTTGGGCTGCAGAGTGGGGACAAGTACCTATATACTAGCAGGCCTACCAGTGTCAAAAAGTGAAAAGATAAATATTTTTTCATCTCTAGGTAGAATCGGGAGGTCCACCCAGACGAATTTGAGAGAGAGATCATATAGACTACCACGGACATGGGTACGTACCTCGAAAGAAGGTGATTACCCGTCGCAGCTTTGTTTTTATCTCATTTGATTATTATTTATTCGCTATGGCGCCTTCACTAACACTTGTACAGTTTCTTGACATCTTGAAACTAAACAACAGGCAGAAGAAAAGAATTAAGAACGCGACTGACTGAAGTGATCAAGAGAAGAAATTCATTGAGCTGGCCACCATTTTTTTAGAGGGACGGTTCCCCCACAAATATTATTAAAACCAAGCCTTAAAAGGCAATAACTCGAACATAAAAAAACTAGAGGTTGAGCCCAATGTTCTAGCTTGAAAGCAATAAATGAGGGGATTTATATACAGTTCCTTAACAAAGAATTAAAGAAATATTAAAAACAAAAAAATTTGGATTTTATACAGAATTCCATTACAAATATTTTTTTCTAATTTGAGAAATACCTATTCTATCCATTTGAAGAAGGCCCCTAATTATATATGGAAGAGATAAAAAGGACCTATAATTAACAGAATTTTGGGAAGAAGCAACCGACGCCAATGAATCAGCAACAGAATTAAGTTCTCTCTAACAATGAGAAATCTTAAGAGGATGATCTAAAAGAACATTGTCCAAGATGACCTGGATAGTCCATGGAGGTTTACTTTGGTTTACTATCAAATCAACCAAGATTTTTTAATCAGATTCCACCCAAACGAGTACAAATTAAGATTGAGATTCCTGCACATATTAATGCCCTCCAAAATTGCATTGGCTTCAGGAAATAATGAGGTATTAACACCTAAGAATTTGCTAAAACCACCTATAAAGTTCCCTTTAAGGTCTCTTAAAACTCCCCCTATACCACTTGGACCTGGGTTTCCCTAGGATGATCCATCAACATTGAGCTTAATAATACCTTCAACAGGTTTAGACCAGTCACATTTTATGAATTTCATTTGAGCATGTTTGATTCTAATCTAGAACCAAGAGATAGCATAGAAATCATCTTGTTTACATCTATCTTTAAACAAAAGAATAGATCCCAACTCAGTTAAGGCAGAGATAACATTACTAATGATAAAACTAGCTGTCACATGAGAATTCTCAAAATGTTTTTTATTTCTAGCCTTCCAGATTTCCCACGTGATTATTTTTTGGAGATTAAAGAATATGAAAGATTAATGATATCTATTAGGCATGTTCAACCACCATGTCATTAGGAGAGCTCTGTAAGAATCAATTTTCATATTGATACCAAGCCTTGTCCCAAAAAATTCCAAACTTCTTGAGCTATGAGACATTTACACAATAGGTAATCTACAGTTTCAACATCAGCTTCGTAGTTTATACATTGGGAAATAAGTCTTATTCCAATGGATTGGATAATCTCATTAGTTGGGATGACTTTTTGCATAACTTTCCAAACAAAGATGGAAATTTTATTTGGACACTGTTTACTCCATATAAATTTCCAACTCTAAGCCGATGGTCTAGCTTTTCTGATACATTTATATGTAGACTTAAGATTAAAATCCCCTGAAGTTGTTGGCAACCAGATTTTTCTATCTTCATTTATAAGCTCAGAAGCTGCTTCTTTAACAGTAATTATTCTCTTGAAATCTTTGAAACCTTTTGGACTAGCTGAGATATCTCCAAATTTGTTTCTCATAAATTTTCCCCATAAACCATTATCGAATTTCCACTTACAATAAAGCTTAAGACTTGAATCTTTTATAATATCTTCCATATTTCTTATACTGAAACCACCTTCCTCAATGGGAAAACAAATATTATCCCATTTTTTCCACTGATGATGCTTTTCTAATGAACAACCACCCCACCAAAATTTATTAAGCATAGTTTTGATCATGTTTAACACTGCTTTAGGAGGAGAAATGACTGCTAGAAGATGGAAGGGAATAGATGATAAAACATGTTTAATAATAAAGAGTCTCCCTCCTTGAAAAATAAGCTTATAAGACCAATTGAAAATCTTGTTTCTCACATTGTATATAAGGCCAGCAAAATGCTCAATTTTCTATCTTCCAGGACTGATGGGGCATCCCAGATATTTAGTTGGAAAGGACTGGTGATGAAGACCATTAGTCTTCTCTATATCTTTAATTCTACTCTTCTTGGTATTCTTAGACATGTAGAAGGCACTTTTCTCCAAATTGACAAGATGCCCTAATGCTTTTTCAAATTCCGATACTACCTTAAAGAGAGTTTTGAGAGATCTTTTACCTGCATTACTAAAAATAATAAGATCATCAGCAAATCCCAAATGACTGATGAGAATACTTCTAGGGGGATAAGAGAAAGGGATAGCCTTATCATTTTTAAACAAAAGGTTTAATTTTCTATTGAGAACCTCTGTGGCTATTATAAAAAGACTAGGAGATTGAGGGTCTCCTTGTCTTATATCTCTAGTTGAATTGAAAAAGGCTGCATTTTGACCATTCACAATAATGGAGAACCAATTATAAGTAATGAATATCCAAACCAAGTCAATGAACACCTCACAAAACCCAAATTTTCTCAAAGTGTAGCATAAGAAAGGCCAATAGACTATGTCATAAGCTTTTTCCAATCTAGCTTAAAGATAATATTACCTCCATGGAATTTTTTCCCCAGGGACTGGATAATTTCTTGAGCCAAGAGAATGTTATCTTGAATACATCTAGCTTTGACAAAACCACTTTGATTGGGGGAAATAATTGAGGGAAGAATATGACCAAGCCTATCATAAATGATTTTTTATATAACTTTGTTGGAAAAGTTGCACAAGCTAATTGGCCTAAAGTTGGAACAAAAGTTAGGGCTACTTATCTTAGGAATTAACATGATATTTATACTAGACCAGCTTCTAGACATGTCTGCTCCATTAAAGAAACTTTGCACTGCTTTAATAAAGTCATCCTTTATAATCCCCAAAATACTTTGAATAAAACAAGCCTCTAAATCCATCTGGCCCAAGAGCACTGTTATCATTAAGGCTTTTGACTGCCTTATAAATCTCTTCTTTTTTTAGAATAGCAACAAGTCGGTCATTTTCTTCATCTTAAATCGAATGAGGGATAAGGTTCAAAAATTCATCATTAATGTTGAGAAAATCATCTTTCCAAATCTTAGAAAAATGATTGATGAATTCATTCTTTAGTGTCTTCTATCTGCCCCTCCTGGTTTGTGATGTGATTAATGACTAGAAGATTCCTCTTAACCTTAAATGTTGTATGAAATAGTTTAGAGTTAGACTCCCCATCCTTAAGCCATTTTAACTTACAATTTTGAGCCTAATAACTTTCTTACATACTGAGGGCATGATTCAGTTGAGCCTTACATTCTTACAGATCACTTCCAGTTGAATTTAAAGGGTCAACCTCAAAGTTTGTTTCTTTAATTAACATTTGATCTTCCAAATAATTAACTTTTTGGAAGATATTCTTTACATGATTATCATTCCATTCCCTCAATTTTTTCTTAACATTCTTCAATTTCTGTGCAAAACAGTTTGAAGCACCTTATACCTTTGACTTGCTTAAGTCTACATTGTATAAGTGCTCAACTAATTTGGAAATATTGACAAAATTGGTTGTCTATCCTAGAATCCAAAAAGCCTCAGAACCTAACTCTCTAATCCTCTTCAAAGATCAATGATGGTACAAAATGAATCACACAACACACAATTAGAAGTGCATACATGTGTTAATATTGCCTAAAATTGAGTGTGTGTTTAATTCCCCTTGAATTGGAGCTTTAATATTTTTGGGGAATTTTTTTTTATATTTTTAAACCTTTCTAAACTTTTTTTAAACATTTTTGAATAAATGTTTTTATTAATAAAATGGGTTTATAAAATGTGTGGGGTTAATATACTATTTTGGAAACTTCATTTTACACTGAAATGTTTGGTTGGGTACGATCTCAAAGCGCCTGAGACTTAAGGGTGATGTTTTGTAATTAGTTTGATGCGCGTGTGAGAGCCACTTACCAGCCAACACTTGTCATCCTTTTGGTGCGTTAGTTTGTGTTTGTTATGTGAGAGGATAGCCAGGTGCATTGGTGATCGTTGGATCTTTCCTTATCAAGGGTCTGCATGCGTTCTTAGTTAATCCCAGTGCAAACCTTTTGAACGAATCAGAACCATCTTAATCCACCGCTGTTTTATAACCATCGGATCAAGTCAAACCCTGCAAGACTTCATCACAGCCATTGATTTGCCTCGATCATCCAGAACCTTCCCCAGGCACTATATATACCCTTCACTTCTTAGCCTTAGAGAACTTTTGGTCATTCGTCTTTCTGAGAGAAAAAAAATAAGAGAGAAGTGAGAGAGAAGAGAGAAAAGAAAAGAGAGAAGAGAGAGAAAGAAAAACCTGTTAGCCAAACCCTAACCCTAACCCTAAACAGTTCACCTTCTCTGAAACAAACCTTCATATATTCAAACCCAAACACAACCTGAGTGTTTGAGAGAGATAGAGAGTGGTTTGTTCATATCGTTGTTGTAACCTCTTGATCTTTAGATCTTGTACACAACTTAAACATTTGTGTGAAGATCTAGTTTCTTTTTCATAGAAACGTTAGATCTACATACTATATGTTACATTTTCACTAGATCTGCATTTTTTATACTTGTTTTAAGTAAATCATACTTATTTGGTTTTGAAAATGTTTTCTGGTTTCTTTTCTTACGAAACTTATTCTGTCCTAGTTGGATTCGCACTTGGAGGGTTTTCAATCTCATAAATGTTTTCAAAAAGATATTGAGAAAGGTCTTGACCGATTTCTGAAGCAAGATCTCTGTGGAATCTGGGTTATCTTTAAAGGTCAAAAGGATTTGAGTTCTGTGAGAAAGAAATAAATTAAAATCATTGCATATAGACTTTATATGTAATTTTACTAGGACTGTTTGTAAATCTAAGTGTGTGTGAGTTCATGCATGTGTATAGGAATCACTTCACAACACTTAACACACTACTACACTGGAAGTGTTGTGTTTAAGATCTGAAATCATTGAGTCGACATAAGGAAGCTAAAGCAAAGGAAGTTAGCAAACTGGAGAAACATCAACAACAAATCAGATCTATCAGAAGTTAGAAGGACACCAAGTGGGGTATATTCCTAAACTTAGAATAGGTTGATTTGTGTGCTTGTATGTTGTATAGTTTGTAACTAATTTTTGTTATTAGTGGATTTTTTACTTTTGTGACTTAGAAGTCACCGTGGATGTTTCCTCTGTTGGGAGAGGTTTTACCACGTTAAAATCATTGTGTTGATTATCTTCATCTACTCACCTCATTCTTTAAGTGTGCTGAATTTTTGAAACTGCCTTGGTTTTAAAAACTGATTACATAATCTTAATTACTCTCGTACATAAGTTTCTTTATAAACACATCTTGTTTATAATTTTTATTTTCAAAAGAAAAGGGTTTCTCCAACAAACATTCGGAGTTGCTTATACAGTTTAACCTTGTGTTAAACGGCATTAGCGACGTTTTTCACAGTTCATAGGAGACGCAACCACTCTTAAGTTCCAAGCATCTCTAATCACCTGATTAATAGATTTATCCAAAGTCCACATATGGAGAAATTTGAAAGGCTTGGGACAGCCATCTAAAGCTGTTTTAATGGACAACAGCAATGGACTATGATCTGAGAAATGTTTATACAGATGAGTAATAGATTGATTAGGAAATTAAGTTAACCATTGAGGGTTCACTAAACCTCTATCCAATCTACTAAAGATAGTTCCTTCAACTTTATTATTAGTCTAGGTAAATCTGGAACCCTTAAATCCCAAATCTATAAGATCACAATTGACAATCATATCTCTGAAATCTTGAGTTACATTAAATTCAATTATATTCCCACTAATCTTTACTTCTTCATTTTCTACCACATTAAAATCCCCAATCACTATAAGAGGTTGGGAACTAAGCTGGATGGTTATATCTTCAAGCATTTCCCAAAGGCTTTTTCTCTCTTCTGTAAAACATTTATCATACACAATGACAATGAATTGAGTTTAATTATAACTAGGCCATTGAACCTTCATTAACAAGAGTTGATCCTCATCTCTGATAACTATTGCTACAATTTCAGTAGACCACAGATACATATTTTATTTGAGTTGTTATGAACACTGTAAGAGAAGCCCCATTTTCTTTGATATTTGATCATTTTACTTGAGTCAACTTGAGGCTCTAACATAGCAATAGCTGGAAGGTAATATGATATCTTAAGCCTCTTAACTCTTCGATTTGTTGCTTTACTTGCTACACCTCTAATGTTCCAACAGGTGAAATTAATCATTAATTAGCAGAGGATGGAGAATTTTAAGTTTTTACCTTGCCACTGGATCTTGTAACCCTTTTGAACAGAGGATCAAAGAGAACAGTTGAGTGTTTTTTGGTTTGAAACCTTTTTTTGCATTGACAAAAATTGGGATTTCTTTGTGAACTTCATGCTCCTTCTTATTCCTTAACTCTTTAGCCATATGATATGAGTTCTATTTCTCATTAAAAGAGACCGAAAATATATTTAATTCCTCTACCATTGGGACATTCTTCTTGCATTTCTCAGAGTCTAAGAGGCATTCTTTGTATGGCTCATTGGAGTATTCCTTTTCAAGAAGTTGAGTGCATCTTGGAGAAACATAATAGTTGACAAAATCTATTGCTTCTACATCAGAAATATCATGATGTCTAATTTCAAATTTAGTGGCATCTTCTATTGGTTGCACCATCTATGTGATTAAATCCATTTCAAGCCCTTCTTGAATAACTTCTTGTATAAGGACATTTTCTTTATCTTCTTCCATTTGTAGCTTTTCCTTTTGCTTCTCCACAAAGATAGGCTTTGTAGTAATATCCTTTCTAGCTTTATTCAGCTTTGGATTCAACTGTGAGGGATCTTTAAACACACATTTGATTTCTTCATGTCCTTATTTCTTACAAAAATCACAATATGATGGTATATTTTCATAAATAATTTGTTGCCAGAATACATCTGAACCACATCCAATCCACACGCGATGGGCTCTCTCTTGTTGAAGATTAAGTTCTACACATCCCCTAGCAATGCTAGGCCTAGTGATAGATGTTGTAGATGAATCTATTTTGAGAGGCTTACCAACCAACTGAGCAATGGAGTAAAGATAGGACTTTGTAAATAAATGTAGATGAAGGTTAGGAAAACTGATCCATACTGGAACAATGGGAGATTCTTCATCAGGTCTAAAATTTGTTGTCCATTTAAATGTCCTTACGGGGACTTTACCAATATACCATTGATCTCTTAGCCATAATCTCACATAAACTTCTTCACAATTAAGTAGGATAAGGATATACTTTGAATCAATCAATTATATAGTGAACGTTGCCTTTAATGAGAATGTTTAAAAAGCTTTACGAATGACTTCTAATGTAGGTCTACCATGGGAAAATTTCCTAATGATTGAGTGCTTGAATGGCTCTGAAAGGGCTGCGATATCTTCTACTGAGAAAAACACTGCAGGTTCACCTTTGAATGAGGTGGGGGTTTTTAGGTTTAGTTCTTTAGGAGCATTATTGGCGATAACACTTGCAAAGGACCTAGTCCAAGGATTAGGATCAGGTGGTTTAGGAATGGGGGGGCTTGAGAGGTTAGTGGCATGACAGCCATTCAAACCCTAGAATGCTCGAGGCCACCCTAGAGATAGAGGGTTAGTTGGTCACCTTTACATCCTTTTTTAATCATGGTTATTTTCCTTCTAAGCACCAAACCATAATGATGACTATAGGAGGTAATTATGAATACACTGGCTAACATAACATTTTTGTGTCCTCTATTTACACTAACTTGATTTCTTCCATTTCAGGCAAAGAGGTTGATCGTGATCTCCTTATTTCACTTCTATAGGACATGGTTGAGTCTGCCCTTTTTCTCAACTAGGCCCCAAGGAAAAAGGGAAAGAAGAAAAAGAGGTCACCTAGGGGGACTGATTCCACAGCTGAGCCAGCTGCTGAGCCTTCTTCCCAATAAACAGTTGCGGCAGAGACTGGAGTAACCCCTCTTATAGAGAGGGATGCAACCCCTGATAATGTTGTTGAGGTTAGGGAGAAGCAGGTTGACGACGACATAGCCCCTCAATTGGCTTCAGTGGTGTTAATGACTTCTGATGGGGACTTCCATGGTGGGAAGAACCCCATATATATTTCTCTTTCTAGATCTTCTCCTCCTCCTCTATGGAACATTGTGGAAATTAATGCTGACATGCCCACCCCCCAAAGCAGGATAAGAGTGGGTTCTGATGGTCGTCTACGGCATCAATTAAGGCAACCAGATCCCAATTTCTCATGGGATACAACTGTTAGCGCTATCAGCATAATGAGAAAGGTTTCAGAGACTATAAACCTAGACTACTTGATAGTAAAAGATCATGAGGACCTGGAGGAATACGCCCTCCATAGTCTGTTGTGGGCAAGCATTTTATCATTTACTTTATGCTTATAATTATTGCCTTGTACTGATAAAAACCTTTCAAATGTTAGGTTGCGGACGATGTCATATCCTAGAGGGATAAATATGAAGGCATATTCAAGATGAATCGGACTGCAGAATCAGTTCATAAGACTGATTTGAGGCTGCCAGAACCTTTTAATTTGAAGATGGCAAGAAATCTTCTACCGCAGCACTTCAATTGGAAAATATGAATTTATAGGTTGCTACTAAGATAAAAGATGAGGCTGAATAGAATTTAACTAAGGTAGTAAAGTCGATTAAGACTGCTAAGGCTAAGGCTGAGGAAGATTCCAGGAAAGCCATCTCGTTTGAATATAAACTTAACCTTCTTCAGCAGAAGAATGATCAGTTAGAGCAAAGGAGTACTTTTTCCCTCCAACAAAAAGATAATGATCATTACATAGCCCTCAAGCAGAAAGATGAGGAACACGTTACAGCCTTGAAGCAAGTTGCACTGGATGTTGTGGAAGTTTTTAAGACTTCTGGGGATTTCTTCTTAACCAACAATATGGCCTACCTTCGTGGCCTCCAGGAATTTAGGCACAGGGTGGTGAAAAACTTCCATGACGCTAAGGAGCAAGTTATGGCCTGGGAACTAAGTGATGCCGAACACATAGAGTGCGTGGAAGAGCTTAAGGCGATTGCAAAGGAAAGATCTAGGAAGTGAATAGAGCGGGCTGTGGTTGATGAAAAGGAGACAAAGACCTATTATTTCATTTTTTTTATACTTAGGCCAAGGCCATATTTTATAAGGCTACAACCATATTGAACATATTTATATTGCTTTGATATTAGCTTATACAGGATTGAGGCCACTTTAATGTAAAACATTAATCCCTCTTTCTTGCTATTAATACAGGGCCACGACCATTCGACTATGATGATCAATTTCCATGTTCTTTTCTTTTTATATGCTTTCATGCTTTCTTTATCTAGCCGTAGACTTTGATAAATGCCAATTTCCTCAAGGATTGCTTGCATCCCATTGCTTGACAAGTAATCTTTATAATCGGTTGCATCCATGACTTACAGGGTTACGACCACCTTTATTTGTATTTGTATTTACATTGTTGCATACTATCTTGTGTACTTGAATTTTTGCATAACCCATTAAAGCATAGCTTTGCAAAATTTTAGTAATAAGTTACAACTAAATAAAACTGCAAACCGCTATGTCCCTAGAGGCTGCGGCCATAATCTTTGGATTTTCCACATTTTAATCTTTGTGTTATCTTTATCAAGATGCTTCCTTTGGTGAATGCAAGAATTTCCATCATAAATAATCTCGAACTGACTGCAGCTATTATTATATTACTGCGATTACTTTCACTTATACTACTTTCAATATTGTTGAATCTGACTTTCTAATAGAACATAGGGCATACACTCTAATGTTAGGCTATAGTTGTATGGAAATTTTACTGAAATTTTTCTGCGAACCCAAAAAGGGGGTTGCAACCCATAGATTGCTCAATTCGAAATAGGATTAAAAGTGTTACTACAAAAATGTTTGTGCGAATTGGGAAGATCAACTTTTTCTGCCACAACCTCTTTAGGTCTTTAGCTCTTTTTTAATTTGCTGCATCTTCTTTTTGTCCCTTGATGCTAGTTTGAATGTTTGAACTTTTAGATGTTGATTGTTGTTGTTTGTATCAGTTAAAGGATTGGCTTGGCCCAATATGTTGTGGCCAATTTCTTCAGATGATGTTCTTCAATCGTTTGTCTATGCCACAACATCATTGAATAGGTGGACTTTACGGAACAAATTCCCATTCCGCGGTCGATTAAGTCTTTGCCACATATATTCAACTTACTGTATCACTTATTTGAGTTGGTTGTAGCAGCAGCAGTTGTTGGAATATGGACATTTTGGGAATTGCTTCCTATTTTCGTAAACATCAAAGTCCTTGGCCCACACTCCAGACCTATCTTCATAGTTAATTTTTTAGAGAGGACATCACTTATTATTGGATAGTTGATGGGTGGAAATTATCTTTCATTGCCACAGACATTTATAATTAGCTTGCACTCCTTATCTATCCGTTGTTTTCTCTTTTCTTGGGGAACTATTAAGCCTCCCTAGACTGGGTTCATTATCAAGCCACGCCACCCATGGTTATAAACGAATATATATTAAGCCATCCCTGGCTAGGTATTATGAGATCACGTGGCTAATTAAAGCATCCCGAAAGATAAGAACAGGCATTATAAGCCCCCGAGGCTAATTGAAGCATCACTATCATAAGCCTCTCATGTCTTCGCATCGTGAGGGCTATAAACTGCCAATCAAGGTCGTCTCCCTAATATACTATCCCTCCCGAAATAAATAAATTATCTCCGGGATAATTGGTCATCACGTTCCATTGAATCTGTTTAAGACAAAGGTCTTTTATTAGATTTTTAAAACAGGAAGGCAAAAATTAACATGTGACTGGGAATTGCCATTCATTCATATATATATATATATATGACTTTAACAACAAAATACAAAAGTCAAGGAGACATAGACACAAAGAGTTTCATAGATAAAGTTCGAGATGAGGAAAATGGGAATAAGTATAAAATAAGGCTGGAATCTGTTTGGTGGCCTCAGATATAGGCCACACCCCCCAATTATCCTTTAGAAATCACTGAAGTGATCTTTTTCTGACAAGCCTTTCGATCTCATTCTTTAGGGCGTGGAAATTTTTTGTGTCATGGCCATGGTCATTATGGAAACTGCACCATTTGGCTCGGTCCCTTTTATGGGGAGGAGACCTCATCTTATCGGGGGACCAAGGGAGCAATTTGTATTCTCTGGTGAGCTCCAATATGTGTTCAATTCTGTAGATCAGTGGGGTGTAGGTCTCATAGCCTTTTTCTGGTTTTGACTGCTCTAACTTCCTCTTTTGAGCTTTGGCAACAACCACTGCGGCTTCTGATGTGGCAGCCTTCTTTATGGAATTGAAGGTTACGGCTTCTGCTATTGCGACCTGTGTTGAAGTGAAGGCCACAGCTTCCAATGTTATAACTCTTTACGCCAGGAAGTTAACCTGATCCTGGAGTGTGGATTGACAGTCATACATGTTGTTGACATAAAAATTCTCCATCTACGAGGACCAATCAAAAAAGGACACATGTCATCCTACGTGGTAATATTTATACTTATTCGGCACCCGAGGAGAGTTAGTTGGCACCCGAGGAGAGTTGGTCGGCATACCAACCAACACATAGCATACCAAGAAACTCAAGGAAGACCAACCACCATAGAAAGCCAACAGTTATATTCATTGTATATAGATATAAATGTCTGAATGTATAAAGACATTATATCTCTTTAACTCCCATCACTATCAATATATGTATTCCCTTAGCCAAAGGGACGGACAACTAAGAGACACGATACACAAGATACACACCTCTCTCTCTCTACACCATATTGTGCTATTGTAAAACCCTGGGAATAAAATAACAGTGGACGTAGGCTTTATTCATAGCCGAACCACTTTAAAAACCTTTGTTTGTTATGTGTTTGACGTGATCACCATTTCATCTTCAATTATCATCTTCATACCTTCATTTAATCTGTTGTTGATGCCGATAAGATAACATAGATGTTATTTCTAGTCATCAAATGATTGGCGTCGTCTGTGGGAACGTGTTACAAGCATTGTTCTCCATCAAAAGCTAAGTTTTTTATTTTTGTGCATATAACCAATTATATGTTTTATATACATCTTTTGATTCAATATTGATTTCATATTCATAAGTTGTTGAATCAACTTATATTCATAAATAAGCATAAGCATAACTTTCATAATCACAAATCTGTTAAAAATTTTATGCAAACACGTTTATATAGGGATAAATCAGATCTGACAAGAAATAAAAAATTTCTTTCTCATCGCAAACTTTTTCTGCACAAATCTATATTTGATTCTTATAGATCTTTATTTGAAAATCTCGTTAAACTGATTCATTACAAACAAAAGGGATCCGGAAACCAAATATATTTATGAACGGTGATGAATATTTTAAAAACCAACGACCCATTTGCGGATGAAAAATGAACATTTTTATTGTTTTTGTTAATTCCCAAGGAAACGAAGGGTTTTGAATTTATTAATTTGATGTCAATACTTTTAACTTCAACGTTCTACAACAACAAAAATAATGAAACCGGCTCAATTTAAGGCACCGAATATAAATCTGAGATCGCAATTTCTCTACAATCAGCCAGATCCCATTTTCCTCCTTTTAGAAAAACCCCTCCATGATTACAAGATATAAGTAATTCAGGTACATGCAAAACGGAGGCATACAATAACCTTATAGTGATTGTTCCCCAATAGACCTGCGAATATCATCCCTTTAATGGCCAGTATTCACAAACCCAGGAAGAACAAACTGTATCTAGTTGGTAGACAAAAGGAATGAGAATTGTAATCAAAAAATTTCTGATCGAAAATCCATGGTCGCTGCAAGTCTTTCTACACAGATCGACGATCGCCGACGTGGTCGGAACCATTATATTACAATATTTGAAGTTTTATTTTCTTGCACAGGGTGTTAGCGAATCTTGTATAACGAACAAACCAGGTCGACACATTTGTCTTACCTTTTTTGCTGAGTCGCTCGGGTAAGGGGTCCTCGATTATTGGTCGGCACCTACTACTGTTCGGCATCATATAATGTTGGTCGACGGTACATCTGTTGGAAGAAGATAGGTTTGGAGATCACTGACAATTGATCGGCTCTTCGGGATGATGAGGATTATATAGGTCGACGTCCAGTGTCTTCGAATGGTCGGCAGTTAAAAAAAATAAAAACAAATAAGATACCTTTGACGATTGTGGGATTCGTCTATCGGCGTCAGCTTCAGACCATTTAATGTTGGTCGACATAGACTCCAGACTATCTTTTGTTGGTCGGTATCAAATATTACAGGTCGGCATACTCAATTATTGATCGAAACTGGTGGTCGGCACAGGTCGGCACCATCCAGCGCCGGTCGAAACTAGGTAAACAGGTCGACGATGTCTTATTATTGGTCGGTTACTGTCGACAACAATAATTCTTGGTCGGAGGCACATCTAATTTTGATTGGCGATCATTGAAAGAAAAATATTAGTTGACGATGGAAGGTTATGACCTGACTGGATTTCTTTGCTCCAAAGGAGAAATATTAATTTTGACTTTGTCAAAATCCCCACCACACGGTTAAATAACGAGACAACCCCCATATCCTTTATTAATTTGCGGCAGGGTTCTAGTTGAATATAAATGCATACCTTATTCTTTATGGTAAAATAATCTTCAAACATCAACTTACATCTGAGTTTAAATAATTTTACAAAAAACTCTAGATTAAACAATTATGCCTTACTTATGGCACATATCTGATAAAAATTTATTCATCTGACACACATTTGGCACAAAACATATTATTTCATAATTTGAAAATTTTATTGCCTTTTGCTGATACACATCATATATTATTTGGCTGAATAATTATTCTCATGACAATAACTATTTGATCTAGTCTCAACAGGTGTTCGGGAAGCTTATTAAAATTCCATAGGGACAAGATTTAATCCCGACGAAAGCTCGGCCACAATCTTAAACTTCCGGAAACTGTTATTGCTCGACAACAGGAAATTTGCCTCGATAGATCAGCCAACATCTATTATTTCATATTTTGAAATTGATATTTTTATTGTCTGAGCACATGCATATCATTTATATCGATTAGATGACTAAATTATTCTCATGACTAATCAATTCAGCCTACACATATGGTAGGGCAAGTTATTAATTTTTACAAGTAAAAGATTCAGTACCGACGAATGCTCCGAAATAATCTTCTGGAAAATATTATCATTGCTGGGCATTATGAAACTTTACATCGGCGAGGCACTATTGATTGTATTATTATTGCCCTGATATCTGCTCAAGTACAAATTATTCTATATATCCATTCAGATTCATATTCTATATTCATCTTAGCATGGATCTCGACGAGATACTTATTCAGTTCGGAAGAGATCTGCAACATTTATTATATTTCACCCCCAACGAACAGTTGGTCTGGGTCATTATTTTTTATATTCAGTCCCGACAATGTTCTCTGCCATATTCTTATGTTCTGGAAAATATTATTCTTGTTCGGCATTAAGCAAAGTTTTGCCTCGACAAGATACTTATTCAGCTCCGAAGAGAACTACAACATTTATTATATTTCACCCCCAATGGATAGTTGGTCGGGTAATTCTTATTTATATTTAGGCTCGGCAAAGTACTCGGTCATTTTCTCATGTTCTGGAAAATATTATTCTTATTCGGCATTATACAATTTTGCCTCGACAGATCAGCGAGACACTTTATTATTATTCTGAATCATTCTCTATATCTATTCGGACGCATATTCTATATTTATCTCAGCATGGAGCTCGGCAAAATATTTATTATCATATATTCAGCTCCAAGGAGGTCTCCAGCATTTATTATATTTTATTCCCAATGAACTGTTGGTCAGGAAAATTCTTTTCTCTATATATATTCAGCTCCAAGGAGGTCTCCAGCATTTATTATATTTTTTCCCAACGAACTGTTGGTCAGGAAAATTCTTTTCTCTATATATATTCAGCTCCAAGGAAGTCTCCAGCATTTATTATATTTTATTCGCAACGAATTTTTGGTTAGGAAAATTCTTTTCTCTATATATATTCAGCTCCAAGGAGGTCTCCAGCATTTATTATATTTTATCGCCAATGAACTGTTGGTCAGGAAAATTCTTTTCTCTATATATATTCAGCAAACCAATTAAGGTTGGTCGGCATCAACAAACCACCAACTCCGGTTGGTCGGCATATCAGCAACCACTAACTTCAATTGGTCGGCAATAACCACCAACTCCGATTGGTGGGTAACAATAAATTTAACCAACAATGTTGGAATCACGGGTGATCTCAAGGGACATCCCAAACTAGGCAAGAAGATGGGTGACCTCCCGGGGCATCCATTGTCTAGACAACAAGGTAATCCTGGTAAGATTACTACAACTAAGCAGGAACATGGGATGAAAATCATTCCATTACTTAGGCCCAAAGAGTGACAAGTCACTATAATTAAACAGCAGGTGGAGCAAGTTCTATTATCTATGAAAAATAGGATAATTTATCCTTCTACATATGTATATTCATCAACAAAATAACAAGGAAATCATCTTACAAAGTATTTCCAAGAAAATGAAAATGCAAGCCTGCAAAGATCTCAGGGAATCATTTCAATGAACGTTTCTTCAACCTAATTTTTCTAGCAAGACCAACATACTTCAAGGCCAAGAAAGCATTCAAAGTTCATATTCCACACTTGGGGGCTTCTATTACAGATATAGTTGTTCATTCGATGGCACATTCTTATAACATCATGCAGTCGAGCATCAAATTCAACTCCATAAACTTACATGGTCGGGGCCCCGACCAATCATCATTCAGGAGTTATTTTTCTTGCTCAGGAATTAGTTTTGATATTGAAGTTCAGGAGGCATATTGAAGTTCAGGAGGCATATTCAGGAGTTATTATGCACATTCAGAAGTCAGATTCAGCTTCTACATCACTGAGATCTTTACTACTACAGACCTGACCAATATTGAAGAAGAAGTTGTATGAAAATCTTCTGAAGTCCACCACTAGCTCGGCACTAATCAGATTGAAGAATTGGGTTCAAAAGTTAACATGCCACAACAACAAATAACTCAGAGGAGCAGAGATCAGAAAAATCAAACATGGACAATCAGTACTCAGTTGCTCGGCACAGAAGGCAGTTGGTTGACTAATTAACTAACCAACATACTTGAAGATTATGACAAGCTACAAGATGCATACTATGGCATGGCTACATCCAAATTCCCAGGGGTGATACATAGCACACGTTCGCTTGACGAACAGAGTTCCTCAAAAGAAAGATTAACAACCATCGATCGGCCTGCATCATATGTCGTTCAGGAGATAGTGCACTTTATGTTGAACAAATCAAGAAGACAGATCAATAATTTCATGAACACTGAGCAACACTGCAGAATAAATACTCCATCCTTTCAGTGAACCATCAAGCATGGAGAATTAGGGGATTCAGTTGACACAAAAATTCTCCATCTATGAGGACCAATCGAAAAGGACACATGTCATCCTACGTGGTAACATTTATACTTATTCGACACTCGAGGAGAGTTGGTCGGCATACTAAGCAACTCAAGGAAGACCAACCACCATAGAAGGCCAACAGTTATATTCATTATATATAGATATAAATGTCTGAATGTATAAAGACATTGTATCTCTTTAACTCCCATCACTATAAATATCTGAATTCCCTTAGCCAAAGGGACGGACAACTAAGAGACACAATACACAAGATACACACCTCTAGAAATATCATATATGTTATCTTATCGGCATCAACACATGTGATCAATGTAGCTCAGCAACTGGGCAACTTCTTCACTCTCCTTTGTTCTTGTCCTAGATGTTCCTTCCATTTCTTCTGTTGTGTTAGTATTTAGAAATACATATTCTGAGATTAACTAGACAATGATGAGAATCCAAGGAATTCAATAGAAAAAAGTATAGTAATAGGTATACGGTCTTTTGATACTCTGTAAATTTACTCTGTTGTGGTCGTGGCCTGTTGTACGCATGTAATTGTAGTTGTGGCCTTTTCAATGGAAAACTCACCATAGTTAGGGGTGGGCGCGATCCAATTCGGTTTTTGGCCATTTTAAGTGTCGGACAGAATTATTCGGTCCCATATTTGAGAAGACCGAATTCGAATCGATTTAATTATTTTAGCCTATATTTTTTGTCCAGGCTATTTTCGGTCTGATTCGGTTAATAATCGATCCACATTTACATTTATTTACTTATTTTTTGTTGTTTATTGCCATTGTGGCCATTGTATTAACATCTCATGTATACAGTTAAGTTACATGTTTACAATTTTTTGGGTTACCTGTTTGCAATTTTTTTGGACAGCCCACTATGGATTTTTATAGCAGAATAATATATCACAAAATCAAAAGCCAAAATGGGTTTTATACTAGAAAAATAATGAGTCTTATAACAGAAAAATTGGAAGCCACGCCACAATTGGTTCTATACCAGAAAAATTGGAATCCACATCACCACAATGGGTTTTATACTAGAAAAGTCGGAAGCCAGAAAAATCCATACAATTTCGGATGAAGAAAAATAAACCACAAAAAGCCACAATGGGTTTTATACCAGAGTAAAAGAAGATTGAAATGTAAAACTCACATATTTTATACCCAAGTAGTAGAAGATTGAAAAAAATAAACCAGCATTGAGGACCCTAATGGATTTTATACCAGTACGTGTGGTATAAAACCACGATTTCAATCACCATTTACACGCTCTCGGAGAGCGTGTCAAGTCGAAGGAAGGAACGATCGTGAGAATTCATCTTTTTCCTCTCCAAGCCACCTAAAGTTAACCAATGGTGATGGCAACCCATCAGTAGGGCTGAACTTCGGCAAACATAATCTATTAGGAGTGGGGAAAGTGAGAGTTATGGTGTTTAGAGAGAGAGACGAAAGTGAGAGATTTGACAGAGAGAGGAAAGGGAGAGTTGTGTTGTTGGGCGGCCTAAGTTTAAGTGTGATATAGTTTTAGGTTTCGTTATTTACTAATAACATAAATCTATATAAAATTAATATATATTATATAATATTAAAATAAACGGTTTGATCCGATCCTTAGATTTAAAATGGACATTTTAGACTGAATCGAATATATTTGGGTCTCTTAATTTAGGGCCGAATTAAGATCGATTTATAAAAAAGCCTGTAAATGTGGATCCAGTCCGGTTCGGTCCATTAGGGTCAATTGGGGCGGTCTTTTTTTATCCACCCCTAACCATAGTTGATTCCTTGGATAATTAATCATTAGCCCTTGCTCTGGTGGTGAATTATAGTAATCTCGTGCACGAACTGAAATATGAGGGCTGCAGCCTATAGGCATTTGTACTGCCAGGATACATCCTGCCTGCGACAATAGAAGGGGGTTTGCATGGAAAAACAAGGCTTTAATGACCGAAATCTCACCCATGGGATGATAACCCGAGGGACCCCATGGATGAAATAAGGTTTTTGGAACCCATAAGAATAAAGGGAACTAGATCTAAGAACCTCGGTTCCCATAGACGACGTCAAAATGATGATGCGAAAAATCGAACATAGGTCCTTCTCAACCACCATGTCAAGTATAAAAGATATAAATAAAGCAAATAAAGAGATAAGAACACGAAATATAGAGTGGTTCAGCTATAAATGAGCCTAAGTCCACTTTGGTGCCCTTCTATCATTATAATAGTAAAATATTACAAGATTGACCTGCTATTATAGGCGTACAAAAGAGATAGATAAGATGAGAATATATGATTTTAAAGATAATATGGTAGACTGTAGAATATCTAGCTCTTGCTGCGGCTGCAGCAGGGTAAAGCCCCTTACGGTTGAAGAACTAGAGTGGTGGCCCTTCGTATGAGAGACTTGGTCGTACACTATTTGTAGTATAGCCTTGTTTTTTCATGCGGGATGTATACTTATCCTTCTTCTCAAGTCTATCAAATTCTTCTATGGTAGCTCTATACCCAATCCCAAACTTGTAATCCCTAATGCTAGGAGCTTAAAAAAATATAGGCCCTTACTCGTGAAGTCCGAGTCCTTTCCCTGGGGATAAGTCGCATTGTGTCATTACACTACACCAAAAATAGCATTTTGGCACACCCTGATATTAAAAATCTGGCACAGTTTAAAACTGTGCTAGATTTTGGCACGGTTTTATAGAGATTTGGCATACTTTAAAACAGTGCCAAAATTTGGCACTATTTTAAAGCGTGCCAAAATTGAGTACACTTTACTAGGATATAAAATACCTCAAAATTTTGGGACATTTTAGTTTCCCTCTTCTCTCTCCTCCTTCGTCTTCTCCCCCGCTCTCCCCTCTATCTCCACCAAAAACCCAAGCCCTACCCCCTGTTGCGTCGGCCCTATTCCTCATCAGGGTCACCTCCCCCCTTGGGTTTATCCCCTGCGGCAACCTCCCACTTCGGCAGAGACCTCATCTCCCTCCCATGAAGACCCTGTTCTTTCTCCCATGTTCTGTCTAAAAGGGAATGGTGACGATCTGAGCAGCGACCTCCCACGCCGGCGGCGACCTCATCTCCCTCCCACGATGACCCTGTTCTGCCTCATCCCTACCTCGTTTCTGCCTAGTAAGGTAAACTGATTACTCATCTCGTCCCTGATTAATTTCATATGATATGGAGCAAAGAACAGCTCCTAAAAACACCGAAAAAGCTAAAAAAATCCACTGAATTAAAAACAAATTTAGGTTTAGTCCCAAGAGTACGAAATTATTTAATTTCACTTTTTTTGTGGAACTTAATATTATTTCAGTTAGCAAATGCCATTTACCTAGAAAAATATTGATAACTACCATTTAATTCGATTGCCTATTTTTTTTTAGATTTAACAGATAATTAAATTAATTACATCTCATACATTTCTAATTAAGATGTAATTTAAAAGTAATTTTTACTTAAGTGCTTAAAAAGGAAAAAAAATAAAACGGGTTCCCCGCGGGGAACCCGATACCCATTTTAAACGGGGACGGGGATCCCCGAACCCGTTATAACGGGGAACGGGGGCGGGGGCGGGGACGGGTAATGGTTTTTTTAACGGGGATGGGGATGGGGAGTTAAAACCCGAACCGACCCGTTGCCATCCCTATCTTGAGGTGGGTGATATAGGAGGTGATTGTGTTTTCTTAGCAAGATCTGATGGGGGTGATGGGATTTCCAAGCACGTGAGGTGATTTTGTTTTCAAAGGCCCAGTCAGGGCACACTCCCTCCAAGGCGGTTGTCCCCCCTCTGAAGTATTTCTCATATTAATTTTTTGAGTGGGTTTTTTGTTTTGCAACAAAATGCATTTTTTTTTTGTTCAAAAATGGTTCAATGTGCACAAAATGCATTTTAGGGCATAATAATCTCATATTAATATTTAAGTGTTCAAAATGCTAATTGTGCCTGTTCATGTTTGTGACAATGTTAATGTGCACATAGAGGGGTAAAGCTTGGATAGTCCAATTGTTAGCTGTGGCCTATTTCTCGCTAGCAACAAAAATGGATGAGATTGAAGTGCCTCCCATTGTTGATTTACAGGTGAAAGAAAAATTAATGTGAATATTTATTTATTTCATTATATATTGATCCATTTTCCTTTCTGATATGTTCTTATATGTAATGGGCATATGGATTTTTGTGAGTAAATACGAGATCCCATATTTTTATTTGAAGGCAAAACCATACAAAGAATGGCGCTTCTTGTTTTGAGAACCTTGAATGGAGATCCCAAGTTCTTTCATAGACTACTTTCTTAAAAAGATTAACCATGATCATCTTCCATCACAATCTTTGATCTATAGATCAATTCAATGCATATTAAGCACAATCAAAGGTAGATTATTCACTATATGCAAAAATGTGTTAATTCATATCGATACATATCCATATAATAAAGCACAATATAACGCCTGTCCTAATGGCACATAATGATACCTAATTATACTCATAAAAGGGACATGTTATCAATTTCACACACGTGTGTGTATAATCATATATGGGTACTGTAATATTAAAGAGTTTGATCCAGTGCTCGGTGGGAATTGAATGCAGGTATTGGGGAGGTTTGGAGATCAAAAGGCCAGCATAGGCTGCCAGTGATTTGTTTGGTTTTGTTTTACAAATGTTCGACTTAGGCCAGTTCCATCCAATCTTAATCAAGTTACTACAGGTAACTATTATTTAGTACCCATTTATTAACCTTTTAAAATGCAATGAATTATTTCTACTCAATATTTATAGTTTATCTTTTTCATTCTATATCTGATCATTCCTTTTAAAGTTTGAAAATCACTACATGGCTTACTTTATGTGCTTATTTAGTTAAATTGGTGGAAGGGACTTGCTGGTCGTTTGGTTTTGGAATTTGCTGTTGCTGTTGAGTTTATTTTAAATGTTAAAACATGTTGGATTTAACGAATAAACAAATGAAACTATGTCAAAATTTTCTAAAATCCATAAACATTCTAAATTGATTAAAATAATACCGTTAGAGAATATGACGATATATGACGATATAGGAGGCACGAACACCTCGCACGGGACCAATGCAACTTGTAGGAACTGACCGCGTAGTCCCGGGTCTCTCGGTTTGAGAGTATGACGATAATCTATAAAAATCACACTTAGAGTTAAAAATATTTCGTTAAAGGGTGAAAACCCAAACCAACCCCCAAACGATCTCGTAGGAGGCACGAACACCTTGCACGGGACCAAAGTAACTTGTAGGAACTGACCGCGTAGTCCCGGGTCTCCCGGTTTGTGAATATGACGATAATTTGCAAAAATCAGCACTTAAACTTAAAAACAAGCCGTTAAAGGATGAAAACCCAAACCAACCTCCAAACGACCCCGTAGGAGGCACGAACACCTCGCACGGGACCAATGTAACTTGTAGGAACTGACCGCGTAGTCCCGGGTCTCCCGGTTTGTGAATATGACGATAATTTGCAAAAATCAGCACTTAAACTTAAAAACAAGCCGTTAAAGGGTGAAAACCAAAACCAACCCCCAAACGACCCCGTAGGAGGCACGAACACCTCGCACAGGACCAATGTAACTTGTAGGAACTGACCGCGTAGTCCCGGGTCTCTCGGTTTGAGAGTATGATGATAATCTATAAATATCACACTTAGAGTTAAAAATATTTCGTTAAAGGGTGAAAACCCAAACCAACCCCCAAACGATCCCGTAGGAGGCACGAACACCTTGCACGGGACCAAAGTAACTTGTAGGAACTGATCACGTAGTCCCGGGTCTCCCAGTTTGTGAATATGACGATAATTTGCAAAAATCAGCACTTAAACTTAAAAACAAGCCGTTAAAGGGTGAAAACCCAAACCAACACCCAAACGACCCCGTAGGAGGCACGAACACCTCGCACGGGACCAATGTAACTTGTAGGAACTGACCGCGTAGTCCCGGGTCTCCCGGTTTGTGAATATAATGATAATTTGCAAAAATCAGCACTTAAACTTAAAAACAAGCCGTTAAAGGGTGAAAACCCAAACCACCCCCAAAACGACCCCGTAGGGGGCACGAACACCTCGCACAGGTCCAATGTAACTTGTAGGAACTGACCGTGTAGTCCCGAGTCTCCCAATTTGTGAATATGACAATAATTTGCAAAAATCACACTTAGTTAAAAATAAGCCGTCAAAGGGTGAAAACCCAAACCAACCCCCAAACGACCCCGTAGGAGGCACGAACACCTCGCACGGGACCCATGTAACTTGTAGGAACTGACCGCGTAGTCCCGGGTCTTTCTTTTTGTGAATATGACGATAATTTGCAAAAATCCGCACTTAAACTTAAAAACAAGCCGTCAAAGGGTTAAAACCCAAACCACCACCCAAACGACCCCGTAGGAGGCACGAACACCTCGCACGGGACCAATGTAACTTGTAGGAACTGACCGCGTAGTCCCGAGTCTCCCGGTTTGTGAATATGACGATAATTTGCAAAATTCAGCACTTAAACTTAAAAACAAGCCGTTAAAGGGTGAAAAATCAAACCACCCCCCAAACGACCCCGTAGGGGGCACGAACACCTCGCACGGGTTCAATGTAACTTGTAGGAACTGACCGCGTACTCCCGGGTCTCCTAGTTTGTGAATATGACGATAATTTGCAAAAATCACACTTAGTTAAAAATAAGCCGTCAAAGGGTGAAAACCCAAACCACCCCCCAAACGACCCCGTAAGAGGCACGAACACCTCGCACGGGACCAATGTAACTTGTAGGAACTGACCGCGTAATCCCGGGTCTCCCGGTTTGTGAATATAACGATAATTTATAAAAATCAGCACTTAAACTTAAAAACAAACCGTTAAAGGGTGAAAACCCAAACCACCCCCCAAACGACCCCGTAGGGGGCACGAACACCTTGCACGGGCCTAATGTAACTTGTAGGAACTGACCGCGTAATCCCGGGTCTCCCGGTTTGTGAATGTGATGATAATTTGCAAAAATCACACATAGTTAAAAACAAGTCGTCAAAGGGTGAAAACCCAAACCACCCCCCAAACGACCCCGTAGGAGGCACAAACACCTCGCACGGGACCATTGTAACTTGTAGGAACTGACTGTGTAGTCCCGGATCTCCCGGTTTGTGAATATGACGATAATTTGCAAAAATCAGCACTTAAACTTAAAAACAAGCCGTTAAAGGGTGAAAACCCAAACCAACCCCCAAACGACCCCGTAGGGGGCACGAACACCTCGCACGGGACCAATGTAACTTGTAGGAACTGACCGCGTAGTCCCGGGTGTTCCGGTTTGTGAATATGACGATAATTTGCAAAAATCAACGCTTAGTTAAAAACATGCCGTCAAAGGGTGAATACCCAAACCACCCCCCAAACGACCCCGTAGGAGGCACGAACACCTCGCACGGGACCAATGTAACTTGTAGGAACTGACCGCGTAATCCCGGGTCTCCCGATTTGTGAATATAACGATAATTTATAAAAATCAGCACTTAAACTTAAAAACAAACCGTTAAAGGGTGAAAACCCAAACCACCCCCCAAACGACCCCGTAGGGGGCACGAACACCTTGCACGGGCCTAATGTAACTTGTAGGAACTGACCGCGTAATCCCGGGTCTCCCGGTTTGTGAATGTGACGATAATTTGCAAAAATCACGCATAGTTAAAAACAAGTCGTCAAAGGGTGAAAACCCAAACCACCCCCCAAACCACCCCGTAGGAGGCACAAACACCTCGCACGGGACCATTGTAACTTGTAGGAACTGACTGTGTAGTCCCGGATCTCCCGGTTTGTGAATATGACGATAATTTGCAAAAATCAGCACTTAAACTTAAAAACAAGCCGTTAAAGGGTGAAAACCCAAACCAACCCCCAAACAACCCCGTAGGGGGCACGAACACCTCGCACGGGACCAATGTAACTTGTAGGAACTGACCGCGTAGTCCCGGGTGTTCCGGTTTGTGAATATGACGATAATTTGCAAAAATCAACGCTTAGTTAAAAACATGCCGTCAAAGGGTGAATACCCAAACCAACCCACAAACGACCCCGTAGGAGGCACGAACACCTCGCACGGGTCCAATGTAACTTGTAGGAACTGATCGCGTAGTCCCGGATCTCCCAGTTTGTGAAGAGAACAATAATTGGAAAAAATCAACACTTAAACTTAAAAACAAGCCGTTAAAGGGTGAAAACCCAAACCACCCCCCAAACGACCCCGTAGGAGGCACGAACACCTCGCACGGGACTAATGTAACTTGTAGGAACTGACCGCGTAGTCCCGGGTCTCCCGGTTTGTGAGTATGATGATAATTTCCATTCTTATATGTAATTTTTTTGTTTTGAGTATTTTTTTTTAAAATTATTGGGTTACTAATATCGTATCTTTTTTGTATTCTATTTTTTTTGCAGGATAACAGTTTATCGTTGGCTTTTATTCGCGTGGAACACACAAAGAACTCAATGGTTTACAACAAGGGGTTTATTAATGAATCCATTTTTTTGTGTCATGACCGTACGGTCTTTTGTTGTTTTATTATTCACTTTTATGGCCATGAGGGCTTTTGTAAGTTAATTGTTATATTTTGTGGCCGTGCGGGCTTTATGTTAGGCAGGTTTTGTATTAACAGGTTTTGGAATGTCCAAAAAATAGAGGAAACTCTGCCCAATTTTTTTTGGGTTGTGAGCAGTTAAAGACTTGTATTATTTTGAAGTTTGTATGTACATTAGTTTATTAATAACGCGCAATATTATTAATTTGTGAATTTTATGCTTTCAAATATTTTTTTTTAAATTAAAAAATTGGCACAGTTCAAAACCGTGGCAAAAGTGTATCATATTTTGGCACGGTTTTAAACTGTGCTAATTTTTTTAAACTATGCTGAATCTGGCACAGTTAAAAACTGTGCCAAAAGTGTGCCAGAAATATCAAATTCTGGCACGGTTTAAAAGTGTGCCAGAAGTATTCCTATTTTGCTGAATCTGGCACAGTTAAAAACTGTGCCAAAAGTGCGCCAGAAGTATCAAATTCTGGCACGATTTAAAAGTGTGCCAGAAGTGTTCCTATTTTGCTGAATCTGGCACAGTTAAAAACTGTGCCAAAAGTGTGCCAGAAATATCAAATTCTGGCACGGTTTAAAAGTGTGCCAGAAGTGTTCCTGTTTGACTGATTCTGGCACACTTTTAAACCGTGCCAGAAAAAAATTCTCATTTTGGAACACCTAATTCTGGCACAGTTCAAAACCGTGCCAGATTTGATCTGGCACAATTTTAAACTGTGCCAGAATCCTGTTTTTGGTGTAGTGTTATCTCCCAGATTAGAGGGTTGAGCACGTACTCATCTCTGAACCCATGGATGTGTTACCAGTGGTAATCAAGATGTGGTCAAATTAATTCATAATACCTAACTTAGGCATGTGAGTGTAGTAAACCTAGTCAGGCTCGGAGGCTGGAGGTTTGGGAATAGGCTTGGGTTTCCCGAAGGCGGTGTTTTTATGGAGGGGTTTAATCCTGGCTTATAACCTATCAATCGAGAAGGATCAATATCACCTTAGATGTATTTTCTCATTATATAGAGGGTGTCTAAGGGGTGAACTTGAGTTTTAACCTTTTGGGGAGTGGGTAGAGCGGGAATTCCTCATGTCCTGTCATATTTCGTATGGAACATTACTTAGGTGACCATGAGCCATTGGTTTTCTAGACGTTTATTCCATCTCTCACTAGAGAAGTTCGGGTGAGGGATATCTATCCATATTGGGGTTAGTTATTAACTCTGTAGAGGGGGATTGAAGGTAATTTTGAGATTAGAGATAATCCCCCCTTAGCAACAGTGTTTGGGATTAAGACACCGAGGCAGCTCAGCGTGGTAACTCAGCGAGGCAGCTTAGCGTGGCAACTCATACTTTAGCTTGTTGTGTTACCTAGTCATATTGTATTTTTGCTTATATTGACTATAAGCTATAGAGGTTGTAATGATGTAACAAGAATAATAATGAGTTTAGTGTGAGGTCAAACGGTACTCGTAAGAGACCAGGCTTGGCAGGGCCTGGGAGAGCTTTTATGCTCTATCGAATGACCCCGTCGTGGGAACCTTAGAGGGACTTGGTTTGAAGGATTGAGAAATGAGGCACCGTTGGGGCTTGTTCGACCATCTTAGATACACCTGGTAAAACACCGAAAGAACCTTATCGAGGAACCTCGGGCGGAGCAGCTTGGAGTTTCATCGGGCGTTGAGTTGTGAACCAAACAACCCTCTACTTAAGGTCACATCTACTATAGGTGATGTCACTAGCCAGCAAAATAATGTCAAATCTGCACTTGAGTAAACTACCATGGTATTTGGGGTTGTCAGACAGTTGGTGATCCACCTCTGTGACAACTACCCCCTGACACACAGTGGTTAGGCAAAAGGCATGTCTTGGAATTGAATGTTTATGATGTGGAGATAACTAGTGCATCAGGTATTTATTATTTGTGACATAAACTATAAGGGATGTCTTTCACAGGTATTAATGACGGAGTTGCCTCGAGGGTGGTATGGGAGGCTATTTAAGGACCCTAACCACCTCTGGGGAGAGCATGATCCTATTGAGAGTTCAAAAGTTATTACTAGAGAGAGTTACTACAGACCAGAGGTCCATTCACCCACCATTGTCATTTATTACGAAGCTTTTAATACTTGATAGAGATTCTTAAGGGTGATCGTTGTTTTGGTTGCTTGCCAAGGTGCATCTAGGGTGCTTACTTCTCTATCCCTCTAACTGAGTTACTTCTGAGTTCATTATTATAATTTGAGTCATACACGAGAGATTGTGAGTTTTAACCCAGTTTATCTTCACTAAGTTGTGTCTGCGTGTCCTATAGTTAATCCAAGGTTTTTCTAGCTAACTTATCATCACTATACTTTAAAAGAGGTTACGCCTCCATCTTATCTAAACTGCCCTCTAATATTTGGCGACTCTGCTGGGGAGGCATTCTTATAGGCAAGGAGTATGGCACAAGATAACGTTAACCGAAGGCCCAACTTTGATGACATTCAACACAATAAAGAACAGGCGGTGAGAGAACTGGAGGATCTAAGGGATGAGGCTCCTCAAATAGAGGTACCTCCAGTTCAGGCGATGACAGGCGTTCCAGGGGTGACACAAACTTCCACGAGTGATGGGTTGGGACCATCCCAGGTGGAACTCCTCATGAATAAGTTTTATGAGTTTTTATAACCTCTGGTAGCTTCAACGGTCTTGGTAGGATTTGAATCCAACTCCTTCGTAACACCAGGGGCACCCCCAATGGCCCCACCAAGTGCAGGCATAACGGGAACAGTCCCAGCAACTATTCCCTCTATTGTGAATCCATCAGTGGGAACCTTAGGCGTATCAACGACTCCAACTATAATGATTGCTCTAGATGTAATCGGCACTCAGTCTATGGTCCCGTTGGTTGTTGCCCCAGTAGCATCACCCATAGAGGAAACAAGGAAGGAGATGTTGAAGTTCATGTAAGCTTCCTCGCAATCTGTGGGCGAGGTAGCTTCGATCTATGACAACTTTTGGACACCCTACCCCTAGAAATACAATGACGAGCCCTATCTGAAAGATTATATCCCCCCATTTTTTAAAAATACACAGGGAAAGGTGGAAACTCGAAGGAGCGCATTAAGCGCTTCGTTGAACACTTGGAGGCGCATTATAATAATAAGAATCTCGGGTTGAGGGAGTTTTTTAAATCCTTAACCGATAAAGCATATACATGGTATTCTCATTTGGCTCTCAAGAGCGTTTTTACATGAGAGGAGATGCATGTTTTGTTCGTCCATAAGTTCTTTCTGGTGAAAGATGAGTTTACTTTAACTCAATTGGGGAGGGAGAAGAAACGACCCGGGGAAGAAGTGGTGGCTTACATTAGAAGGTTCAGTGAAAGGTCCCTCGATGTGAGGGAGGAGGCCAAAGAGTCCAAGTTATTACAGATCTGGACGGAAGGGCTGATTCTTGAGTTCATCTGGCATCTTATCAATGAGATGCGCGAGGGGACTTTTTTAGCGTTCTTAAAAGCAGTAAGAAACATCTCATTGGTTGTGCGGCCAAATCCAGTGGTGGTGCCCATGATGTTTAAGCAGTCGATACAACCTATGGGGGGTAGGTCTCAACCCCCACGGGTAGGGTACATCGAGGGGCAGATGGGGGTAAGGCGCCAAAGAAGGACAATAAGAGGAAGTTTAGTAGAGATAGGGAGGACCCACCATCATTGCCTTATACAGTGGAGGAGGCTGTCTGCTGTTACAATGAAATGGTCCAGAAGGAATGGTCTACAAACCAAAAGGCATTTCTGTTATGGAACCTGATGCGGTAACGAGGGAGGATCCTAAGTATTGCCAGGTTCATCAGAAGATCCAGCATCCAACAGAGAGCTATTTCACGTTGAGGAGAATGATCGATAAGTATGTGAAGGCAGGAACATTGCAAATCCTTTCGCAGAATGTTAACAACAACCCACTCCCAGCACATGGGGCCAATTTGGCAGTGGCCTATGACGAGAAAGTAGAGAGAGAAGAAAGAAAGCCAACTACGAAGCAGGAGGAGTTCGAAGAAGCTTTGGAAATTTGTACTAAGGGAATGGCTAACGTAGTATTAGCCTATGATGAAGCAAACGCTAAAGACGTAGAGGATGTATACAGCGTTGAAGGTGAGGAAGCAGACCCAGTCCTAGAGTACTGTGCAGTTTCAAAATCCCCAAACTTCACCTGGTTCATCGACCAAGTGGGGATACTGAAGGAGAGTAGGTTGGAAATAACCCAGGCAATACTTGACATTGCAAGGAAGAACGCAGTCCCTTCATTGAGATGGAAGAGACCTATGGCCAGGTTAGTAAGGAGGTTTCTATCATAAGTAACTTTCAGCTATGTAGATAGGGCTGTAAGATTCCCTCATAACAGGCCACTGTATGTGACCGCCAGCATCAACGGAGTTAGTTTTGCTAGGAATCTCATGGATGGGGGAGCTTCCATCAATATTATGCCAATCAACTCTTTTCACGCAACTAATATTCCGGAGGAAAGGTTGGTTCCCATGCCTTTGGTGATTTTGGGATATGACAACCAGTCTTCCAAGTCTATTGGGTATGTGAATGTTGGGATTATGATGGGAAATCTGAGTTCCGATATCAAGTTCCACGTAATAAAGAGTGCAACTTCCTACCATCTGTTGATAAGAAGAGTGTGAATGCACAACCAAGGGTTAGTTCCCTCGATGCATCACCAATGCGCCAAGGCAAATATCAAGGGAACAAAGGTAACCATTAGGGCTACGAAAAGGCCCTTCGCTATCGAAGAAGATCACTTGGTAGATGCGGCGTTTTACACATAATTAGAGGAGGATGTGCACGTCCTAAAGAAAAGAATGGAGGGAGCATGGGTTCCCTCGATCAAATAAAGGATGGGGCCTTTGAACAAGCAGCATAAGGAGGTTGCAAGCAGCACAAGAGTGATGATCGAAGAAGCTCACAAGGTGGTCCATCGGACCCAAAACATCTCGAAGCAACTTAAAGATAAGATGAGGCCCATAATGGATCCGATGGAACATGAGGTCCAACAACAAAGCATGCTGAGCCGATTTTCAGAAAAAAAAAGTGGATGAGGCTTCTAGTGAGAAGAAGAGGAAAGCAGTTATAGCCATCAGTAGGCAGTGCAATAAGGTTGTTATCGAAGAAGGAAAAATGGTATATCGATTATAATGGTGCGAGAGAATGACCGAAGGAACTGATCATGAGGCTGACCCGATATATGAATGTTTTTTGGTGGATCAACAGGGACAATGTATGGTGATAGACAACTCCAATATACAGGAATTTATGGAGGAAGTCGCTGAGGAACTAGATTACATGGAAGATCAACCAAAATCGCAGGCATAAGAGCTGGAATAGTTGAACCTGACAAAAGAAGAGGAGGACCCAAGGCCTATTTTTATCTCGAAAGATCTCAGTAAGGATAAACGAGAGGCCTCGGTTGAGTTGATTCGAAAATTCATAGATATTTTCGCGTGGAAGTACACAAAGATGGAAGGGCGGGATGAGGAAGTGAGCTGCCACAAGTTGATTGTGATGCCTTCAGTCATTCTAGTGAAATAAGCAACAAGAAGGTACAAGCTTGAGCTAAACTTAAAGATCGACGAAGAGGTCCAATTTTACTAACAGCAGGGTTCATCAAACCGATACAACACCCACTCTGGATATCTAGCATTGTCCCAGTGGGAAAGAAAGATAAAAAATAAATAAGGATCTATGTGGATTTTAGGGATTTGAATAGAGCTTGTACCAAAGATGAGTTCCCCCTGCCCTCCATCGATAGCTTGATAGATGCAACGGTTGGTCATGAGATGTATAGTTTCATGGATGGGTATGTAGGGTACAACTAGATCAAGATGGACCCCATGGATGTAGAGAAAACGGCATTCAAAACCCCATTGGGCAACTTTATGTACAAGGTGATGTCGTTTGGACTCAAGAACGCTGGAGCTACTTACTAAAGAACAATGATGGCCATCTTTCATAACTTCTTTCATAAATTTATGGAATTCTATGTGGATAATTTGGTCATAAAATCAAGGAAGGAGGAGTCCCATCTGGGCGATTTGAGGAAGGTGTTTGCCCGATATAGGAAGTATAAATTGAGGATGAACCCACTGACGTGCGTCTTTGGAGTAACAAGTGAAAAATTTCTAGGCTTTGTAGTTGATCAATAAGGGGTGCATATGGACCAGGAAAAACAGCGAGCGATCTTGGAGATGCCAAGTCCAAGAACAGCGAAGGAGCTGAAGAGTTTCCTCGTTAAGGTCTCCTATAGTACGAGATTTTTGCCTGAATTGGCCGAAATGACACACCCGTTGATACAGCTGTTGCGAAAGAACACAAAATACAAGTGTGAGGGGGTTCATCAGGAGTCTCTCACTGGGCTAAAGAAGTTGCTCGTTTCACCACAGACTATGGTTTTCTCAAAGGCAGGAATATTATTGCAGTTGTACCTCACATCCACGATGAGGTCCATGGGAGTTTTGCTAGCACAAGAGATTGATGGGAAAGAACGGCCAGTCTACTACCTCAGCAGGATCATCCATGGTCTAGAAGTCAGATATAGTAGCTTGGAAAGACATTGTTGAGCCTTAGTCTTTGTAGCGTAAAAACTTAGACATTATATGATGTCTTTTATAATTCATATTGTAACTAGATGTGATCCCATTAAGTATTTTTTGGCAAAAACTATATTGATTGGCAGGGAAGATAGGTGGTTCCTTATCCTCTCTGAATATGACTTAAAATGTGTGGTTCCTCGCTCGATCAAAATCCAAGCGTACGCCGACCTGTTGGCAATATTCCCCTCGGGGACGTTTGAGCCACCCAAAGAAAGTATTCCAGGAGACGACTTACCGTCCAATCACCTAGATGTAACGGATGAAGAATGGACGATGCAGTTTGATGGATCTTTGGCAAAAAAGAAAGGAGGAGCAGGGGTTATTCTTTTAAAAAGAATGGAGGAGATTTACATTTCCTACAAGCTAGATTTTCCTTGTTCCAACAACGAGGCAGAATATAAAGCATTTGTGATGGTGTTTCTAGAGGCTCTTCGAAGAGGAATTCATGCACTTTGCATCAATTGTGATTAGAATCTGGTCATTTATCAAGTGAACGGAGAGTATGTGTTGAAACACATGAGTCTGGCACCATACCGGACAATCATTCAGAGGCTCCTCTGCCAATTCCATCGGACAAAGATTAAGAGACATCCCAGAACAATGAACCGCCATCCAGACGCCTATGCCACCATGTCCCAGAAAATGGTCATAAGGAACGATGCAACTACCATCGTGATCTAACGAAGGACAGATCCTTTAGTAGTACAATCAATTTTATCGATGAGGAGGACGTGAACTAGAGGGGAGAGATTAGGAAGCTAATGGAGTCTGGCGAAGGAACGATGGGACTAAGGGAATTAGCTCAATACTTCACAAACCAGGGGAACCTTTACTTCAGGAATGCAGGAGGATGGCTATCAAGGTGCATCAGCCCAGAAGAAGTAGAGCGAAGACTAAAGAAAATACATGAGGAGCACTGCGAGACAACTGAGATACCTCTCTACCAAAGGATCCAAAGAGGGGGTATTTTTGGCCTAAAATGAAACAAGACGTGACAGAGTTACAATGGAAATGCGACAAATGCCAGTTATTCTTCGAGGCAGTCGAATGTCATTTCATGGAAGCTTAAGCTCATTGGAGATAGCCCTTTATTAACTTCATTAAAGATGGAGTTATCTCAACAGAGAAAATTGACGCGATGGGACTTAAGCGAAGGGCCCCTAGGTTCTATGTTCAAAAGGATCAGCTTTTTCGAAGGGGCTACTTCAACAGACCATTGTGTTGCATCATAAAGGAAGAAGCAACTGAGGTCCTCACACAAGCGCACGAACCAGCTCACATAGGAGGGCCCAAGTTGTATGATCAGTTGATGACGTTGGGGTATTATTGTCCAATAATGGAGAAAGACTCCGTTGAGTTCATTCGAAAATGCAAAGCTTGCCAACTTCATAGAAATATGATCCATGCCCCATCGGTGGACCTACACTCCCTGGCAACGCCTTATCCTTTTCACACTTGGGCATTTGACCTGGTAGGGGCAATACACCCTTCTTCAAGAGGGAAGATCTGGATACTAGTAGCAATGAAATATTTTATAAAATGGGCTGAAGCGATACCGCTAAGAAGGGCAACAGCAGGGGTGGTAAGCAGGTTCATCAGGTAATATATTATTTATCGTTTTAGGATTCCAAAGGTTATTCTCTCAGATAACAAAACCCCTTTTATCAATTCAGAAGTAACAATGCTCATAGACAAATACTCCATTATTCATCATACCTCAATGGTGGCATACCCAAAGGGAAACGGTCAAGCCGAAGAAACTAACAAAACTTCGGTTAATATCTTAGCTAAAACGATGGAGGATTTCCCAGGATTGTGGGATGACAAGATACCAACCGTATTGTGGGTCTATCGAACAACTAAGAGGAAGCCCATGGGGTATACTCCGTTCTCTCTTATTTATGGGGCTGAGAAAATCCTCTCAGTAGAGTTAGAAGTTCCCTCTACTCGATATGCCTTGCGAAGTAGCTTACTCCCTCAGAATATACATGTGCAGCTGGAGGCGTTGGACGAACATAGAGATAATGCTATGCAACACTTTCAAATGTATACGAAACAGCTCTCCAGGGCATATGATAACTTGGTGAGACCAAGTAAGTTCGTAGAAGGAGACCTTGTGTTAAAAGAAGCAGTAAAACACATCAGAGTATTACCCCTACCCAAGTTTGAAACAAATTGGGAGGGACCTTTCATTGTAAAAGAAGCTCATGACTCGGGTTATTGCTTAATTTCTAAGATGGAAGAAGACAAACCATTTAAAATTAACAATAAATAGTTGAAGGTTTATCATGTGTAAGCAATTATGTTTGGGCCACCGATGTATCTAACTGTTATGAATATACAAGTTCTTTCAGATGACAAATATGCAAATTCTCTTTATTATAATTCGAGTGGAGATGAAAGAACCATAGAACTGCATAATGTACGGAAACAGTTATAACATAAAGGAAAGTCATGAGAAAACATATTTTTTTTTTTCATTCATAAACTTTGGGGCATTACAAAATTGGGAGCTATTGTCCAAGAATTACATAAGAAGGAGAAAAAAGAAAAATATATACAAAAGTTCATTGGACTAGGAGGAACCACAGATCTGGGGAAGAGAAAAAATCCCCAAGAAGTCCCGAAGAAGCTTCTAGGCAAGACCGTTGGGCATTAATAGAAACCTCCAATCTCCTTTGCACTTGTGTGCGCTCGATGAGGAGTTTCTCTCGTTTCAGCTTCACCAGAAGTAGAGCTTATTCGATGTCCTCCACCTCTTTATCAACAGCTTCAAGAAGAGGTTCTAACTCGGCCAACTTAGCTTCCTCGGCCCGTTGATCCTCCTGATGTTTTCAGAGCAGTTCCCTCTGGTTGTCCAGTCGCTAGCACTTCAAAGTCTTTAAATGCGTGATAAGCCAGTTAAAACAAAAGCCATCATGACCCAAATCCCTCAGATAGACCAAGAATTGGTTGAGGAGGGCTCTGGTAACGTTTGTAGTCGAAGTGCTAGCAATTTCAGCAACAACGACAGCCATGCCCTGAAGCCTGTAACTCATAACGAAAATATTGGAACGCAGACAATCCACCATGAACATTTCAGGATGATGGCTTACAAGCTACTCAACCACAAACGATGGTTGGCAGGCATTTGAGGAGAACGCTGAAGCACCATCAGGAAGAAGGCATGAGGATCCAAGTCGGGCAGAGGAAGCTCGTAGCTAGATTCGCTCTCAGCAGCGACACCGATCATGGAACCTTGATCGTTATGGCTAGAATCTTCTGAGACGATAGGTTCCCGAGGGGGCGAGGTAATGGGCGAAAGAACTGGTGAGGGGCTCTCCTGTGAAACCTGAGAGTAGGTAGAAGGAATAATGAGTTTATGAAAACTCTTAACAAGTGTTTTCATTGTTAAGTCACTGTTATAGGTGGAGTTTATGAAAAATCTTAACAAGTTTTTTCATTGTTAAGTCACCGTTATAGGCGGAGTTTATGAAAAATCTTAACAAGTGTTTTCATTGTTAAGTCACCGTTATAAGTGGAGTTTATGGAAAAATCTTAACAAGTGTTTTCATTGTTAAGTCACCTTTATAGGTGGAGTTAATGAAAAAATCTTAACAAGTGTTTTCATTGTTAAGTCACCGTTATAGGTGGAGTTTATGGAAAATCTTAACAAGTGTTTTCATTGTTAAGTCACCGTTATAGGTGGAGTTTATGAAAAATCTTAACAGGTGTTTTCACTATTAAGTCACCGTTATAGGTGGAGTTTATGAAAAATATTAACAAGTGTTTTCATTGTTAAGTCGCCATTATAGGTGTAGTGTATGAAAATCTTAACAAGTATTTTCATTGTTAAGTCGCCGATATAGGTAGAGTTTATGAAAAAAATCTTAAACAAGTGTTTTCATTGTTAAGTCACCGACATAGGTGGAGTCTATGGAAAAAAACCTTAAACGAGTGTTCCTAGTATTAAACCACCATTATAGGTGAAATTTGAAAGGTTAGAAAATATAGAGAAACTGGCAAAGTACCTCAGCAGTAGTAGGAGTGAGAATGGGGGTCACCACAAGGGCCATAACGGTAGAAACCGTTGGGGGCACACTTATTCTATCAGGAACATCAACGGTACCCGCAACTGAAGAAGCCTCAACGGTCGGTAAACCTCCCTCGCCACTAAAAGGTACTAAGGTCCACATGGGCATTTCACTAGGAGGAGATGTTGGACCTTCAAAAGATGCCCCAACACTGGTGGATAGAGAAGAACCATCACAATGAGCTGCAGCATCAACCTTGGCCTTAGAAATATACATACCACCAAGAGCAGAGGGTGGGGAAAGACTTGGAGAAAGCTGCAGCAACGAAGTTAAGTGTTAGAAATGGAGAATAAGTACAGAAAAAAGGATAAATACCTATAAGCGTTACTTACCTCGGTTATAGCACCAAAAAGGGGAATTACTATCAGGGGTCTCATCAGCACAGTGGGAAGACGAATGTTAGCTAACAAAGATGCCATTTCAACCTGGGGCATCCCAACATATCAAAAGTTCAGCATGTTAAACAGAAATAAAAGGGGTGGAAGAGAGAAAAAGATGTCAGACCTAACAAGTAATAGATAATATGTTACCTCAGGGAAAATTTCTACAGTTGGAACAAGGGGCAGAATAACCTCGGGCTGAGGTGCTAATTTATAAAAAGCTGGGGGAGTTGTCTCCGGTTGGGAAGATATTCCAATAGATTCAATGGTAGCACCCCCCCCACCCGCAGCAGCATCTTTAGCCCATTGGGAGGAAAAACGACGAGAGTAGGTAAGACCTATCATGGGGGAACGGGGAGGAGGAGTATCGACTTGAGGGACACTGAAACGCCCCCCCCCCCCTATGAAACGGCTCACCGGGGGACTAGAGGGACTGGGCCTTTCTTCAACTCCACGCACCAAAGTTATCAAAGAAATAAGCAGATGCAGCTTGCCTTAAGAAAAGGGGAATAAGAACAAAACATTCACACATATCTCATATTCGGAAGGAGACTGAGAAGATATAACCACTGGTGAAGGTGGAGAGGAGGCAGAAACAGAAGGAGATGGGGCGAGATATATCTCGGGCGTCCGTTTCTTCTTGGACTTGGTACCCATAGTTTTCTTCCTCGTGCACGTTGCACCAGCTCCTTGAAGAACCCTAGAACTTTTTCTCCTCTTTGCCGTTGGCACAGTTGGATCAACTATGATCATGGGAAAGGCAGCCGAAGGAGGAACGACGACAGCGCGCCATTGAAACTTAGTATTTATTCTTTCGACCTCAGCCTGAACCTGCCTCCTCAACTCTTCACTTACCTCTGCAGACATAGGAGGGGAAACAGAAGCAATAGGGAATGCCTCAAATGGAGTTTGTGCTTGATCTTGGGACTTGGACTTCGAGGACTTATATTTCGAGGAAATCCATCTTTTAGACTGCTTGGTCTTTTTAGCAGGTGTATGAAAAGGCCTTTCGCCTGTTGCATCTTCGGTCGAAGGGGCAGGTTGTTTGGGAGTGGTAACGACCTTGGGCTTCGTGGCGACAGTAGGGATCATCGGGCAATAAGGGGGTAACTCCTGGGGAGGTTCTTTAATGGTTTTACTCAGAGGAAACTCAACTCTAAGAACGGAGTTCCCCTTGAGACCCAGTTCAGGGGCATAGAAAGAAAGGACTGGAGGATATTAGGGGGACTCTGAATATACTCGTGAATCCTAGTCAGCTGTATGAAATGAAACTTGGTGGCATAAGAGGTGGATACGTCCCCCTTCCTAGTGGCACTGGGAAGGGTGACTAGGCCTTTGATGGTAGAAGTCACACCAAGCACCGCTGCGAAAAGATAGAAAGTAAGGCTTCAGCAAAAGTGGCCCTTGTGTGGTTTTATTGAAACACAGGTCGAGGGGCCCCCTGATCAAACCCAAACCGACTGCTACATCTATCAGGGTTGTAAGGTTCCGAGGTGTATCCCCATTCAGTATAGGAAGCAAGAAACCCAAGGGTGAACAAAAGTACCACGGCCTACGAGAGATCTTCTACAACCGGGATGAACTTGACCATTGAGGCTATAGAAGGAAAGAAATCCTAACGATGGGCGAATGTAGACTCACCGTATGGCCTCATCACAAAAGAGTCCAAATGATTAAAAAAACCATTATCTCCTTTCGACTCTATTTTTTATGGAAACATAAGAGGTATGGGGGCTTAATACATTGGCTTATAGGGAGAGAAATAGACTTAGCGGCAATGGCAAGAAAATGGGTGTAAAGTAAGCCCGTCAAGATAATGGTGTTGGCAAAATTGGCCAAGTTATAACGACCCAGGGACCATGCCATGTCGATATGAGTTCGATCCAACCAAGTATAGAGGGATCCCAAAGCAATGGCAGCCAGAGGAAGGTTGAAACCCCTGGCCAAACGGATGGAAATATTTATAAGGTCCCTCCTGGGTTAGTCGTTGGGTTTCCCAGTTAGGAAGAAGCACAAAAGTAGCACAAGAATGTAGGTTGTTAGTTCCAAGGATGTACCTCTACCTCGGCCTGTTACAACAGTGACATCCTTCGGGGTTGGAGCTTCAAAAAAATAACTGATGAGGGGGTAAATATGGCCTTGGTCGAAGAACCAGTGTAACTACTGCAGATTCGATCCAGCTCAGCTCGATCAGCAGCCTCTTCGATATCTAGGGCCTCATCGTGATATGCGAACTCACCCATGGGCTCAAACCTAAGGAGCTCACATATGTCCTCCAACGTAATGGTGAACTCTCCCCATACAACAAAGAACGTGTGAGTTATAATGTTCCAACGAGAAATTAGTACTTGGAGCTCAGCGTTATGCTTAAAAAGTGTGAACTCCCCAAACTAGTAGGCTCGAAGAAGGCCAACCTTTACAAGCGCAGCGGCATAAGAACTCTGCATATGTGTGTGCCAGGCAGCAAAATGGGTTGGCGACCCCCCAGGTGCTTCAAAATCGATCTGAGAATAGGGGAAGTCACCACGGTCCAACCGAAAATGCAGAGTCCCCTATGGGGGAAGATAGCCCCACTTTGACGAATAATCATCCTCATTACCCAACAGTAAAGGGTCATACTTGGTTGAGAAATGGAAAGTCTTACGTGCATCAGAGAATTCATCATCTTTTCCAAATATGGGAGACTGGCGATAGAAGCTTAGTTGCTCTTGACGCGCAGCATTCAGGGCAGTGGCGCTAGGGATAACAGCGACACTAGAAGTGGCAGAAGGGGATCTTGGCTGAGCAGTGGTGGTGGAAACCTTAGAGGCATTTGAAGAAGCCATAATAGAGTGGCGACGAATGACAAAGCTTGGTAATAAGGGATAGGAACAAAGAGGGAGGGGCACAACCAGAGGTGGTGGCACAAAAGATGAGATAAGGAAGAAATCGGGTAAAGAGCTGGACAACAATGGGGTTTTCATATAAATTTCTCTCTCTAAAGAAGACATGATCTTGAAGAAGATGAAGGAAAGAGAAGAGTTTTGGAAAAAGAGACATTTGAAACCTCTTAAACCTGGCTATTGAGTTTCCCACCACCGCACGTGCAAGGCCGCCTATAATCATTTTAAATGAACACGTGGTACTTCGGGAAGTGTTTTAACTACTGAAAAGATAGCGTCACGTCATCTACGAAGTGACGCCTGGGGAATAAAAAGGGTTTCCTTCCTAAGCAAGTTCGAATTTTGGCGCCAAAATTTTTGTTAGACATATCCAATGAACTCCCAATGAAGAAGTTGTCCTAATGTTCCAAAAAAGCTATGATGTCCCCTCGCCACAAATCCAAACGTCGTACATGATGAAACGTTAAAGGGGAGAATTTTTGCTTTTCTCAAACATGATGAAACGTTACAGAGGAGAATTTTATAAGTCTCAACGGTACAGGCAGTACTAACGACAAACTCACCGCCTACAACTATACTCCACAGTAGCACAAATGGGAGAATCTCATTTCCCCAAAGTCAAAATGAGTATTTGAGAAGGTTAGTAGGTCTACCAGGAGAATTTTAGATAGTCAAAGCCAGAACGGTTGAAAATCAGTAACAGGAAAAAGTTATGATGTCCCTTCGACAAAGCGCCCCTAAACAGAGGTACTGCGACTCAAATACATCGGGGAGAATTTTACTTTTTCCTAGAAGCGTTAAATGTAGTTGGCTTCAATGGAGGAAAAGATGCTAGAATTTTTTCACACAAAGAAGGTTCATTGGATTGAGAAGTTTTCATGCAGACATTTCTCATTCCCGCAACAATAAATCTCTCCACGAAGGGGAAAATGTAGAGGGGGCTTGAAGTTAATTTTGAGATTAGAGATAATCCCCCAGTAGCAACAGTGTTTGGGATTAAGACAACGAGGCAGCTCAGCGTGGCAGCTCAAGCATGGTAACTCAGGGAGGTAGCTTAGTGTGGTAACTCATACTTTAGTTTGTTGTGTTACTTAGTCATATTTTATCTTTATTTATATTGACTATAAGCTATAACGGTTGTAATGATGTAACGAGAATAATAATGAGTTTAGTGTGAGGTCAAATGGTACTTGCGAGAGACCAGGCTTGGGAGGGCCTGGGAGAGCTTTCATGCTCTATCGAATGACCTCGTCGTGGGAACCTCATAGGGACTTGGTTTGGAGGATTGAGAAGTGAGGCACCGTTCGGTCTTGTCCGACCATCTTAGATACACCTGGTAAAACACCGAAAGACCCGTACCGTGGAACCTCGGGCGGAGTAGCTTGGAGTTCCATTGAGCGTTGAGTTATGAACCAAATAGCCATCTACTTAAGGTCACATCTACTGTAGGTTATGTCACTATCCAGCTAAATAATGTCAAATCTACACTTGAGTAAACCACCATGGTATTTGGGGCTGTCAGACAGTTGGTGAGCCACCTCTGTGACAACAGCCCCCTGACACACAGTGGTTAGGCAAAAGGCATGTCTTGGCATTTAATGTTTATGACGTGGAGATAACTAGTGCATCAGGTATTTAATATTTGCGATATAAAGTATGAGGGATTTCTTTCACAGGCATTAATGACGGAGTTGCCTCGAGGGTGGAGTAGGAGAATATTTAAGGACTCCAACCACCTCTGAGGAGAGCATGTTCATTTTGAGAGTTCAGAAGTTATTACTAGAGAGAGTTACTATAGACCAAAGGTCCATCACCCACCATTATCATTTATTATGAAGCTTTTAATAATTGATAGAGATTCTTGAGGGTGATCGGTGTTTTGGCTACCTATCAAGGTGCATCTAGGGTGCTTACTTCTCTCTCCCTCTAACTGAGTTACTTTTGAGTTCATTGTTATCATTTGAGCTATACACGAGAGATTATGAGTTTTAACCCAGTTTATCTTCACTAAGTTGTGTCTGCGTGTCCTATAGTTAATCCAAGGTTTTTTTAGCTAACTTATCATCACTATACTCAAAAAGGGGTTACGCCTCCATCCTATCTAATCCACCCTCTTACAAACTCTACTTCCCATGCAACATCTCAATGAGTGTTATGGGATTTCACTCTTTATTTTTCTTCATATAACAACTGATGATAAGCTCGGTACCTCTAGGTAATGTGATCATCTTCCCTGAGTCATCTGTCATATTTCCTCATTTGGATCGGAGGGCTAGGGTATCGAGGCACTAGGATCATGGGTTTTGCCTTCTGGTGACCTATGGATGTGGCACTTCCACTATTCTCGAAAAGACTGACAAAAAATGAGTTTGAGGTATTAAGTGAGTGGGTGATTCTTCTTGCATCGGAGTTTGTGAGGGAAAATAGATGTTTTTTTAAGTCAACCCTCCCCATTTGGTAGATTGGATTGGCGTAGCGGTGGTAACATGTTCAATTTCCTGAAGGGATTCATTGTATATCTCCTCCTGTTTTCTGGATCTTTTGAGGGCATGGATTACATGACCAAGATCAAGTCTTAATTGTAGTGGTTATTTTGAAGGAAGTATATATATCCATGATGAATAAGGTGATATGGTAAATGGTGGGTTTAGTTTTGATGATGATTTTTAGGGTGGACAATTGCTCGAGAGGGTGGTTATTTGGGAGTGTGAATGTGTCCTTATCACCAGTTCGTAATGAATTAGGACTATCAAGGTGTAGGGTTCGATGATTGGAATAATAGTATTTGATAGGGTGTTGGTACCGGGGTTGGGATGAATTGGTAGGGGTTGTTGGTGACATTTGTCTTTAGAGGGATGAGGCTCCCAACATCAGTAAGGTCCTGGATGGAAAATCTTAGGGCTCGTAATGTGACAATGTACTTAATGGAACTCATAATGGGAGTCTGCCCGCTAGTTCTTGGCTGGGAATGTAGAGGAGGTCGAGGGTTTAGAGGTATTAGGTGACCATCCATTTTCAATGTGGCGTAAACTCAGCTGAGGGGAGCCTAAAGATATGTGAGTTATCTTGGTCAGGCTCTGAACTCTTTGTGATTAGATACAATTTAATAACTTCAAGGAAGGGGTCTCAGTTGGAAAGGTGTAGTAATAATTGCCATGGGTGGTAAAGTATTGACAATTGTGTGTGATTCCTATTGAGGGCATACCATGAGGGTGGTGATATGATATGTAGAAGATCCAGGTGACTTCTTACAGGAGAATAACTGATTTGTAGCTCGACGAGGTTCCTCAGTAGATTTTGTAGCCTTAAAAACTAAAGTCTCCTCATTTTTTCACCTTGTGTGATTGAGTGATTTAAAACTAGGGATGCAGGTGAGGCCAAGTTTATTCTATACTCCCTTACGGAGTTTCCTGATCTTGATCTTTGTCTGATCATTTTCTAGGGTATGGTTGACCATCTGACCATCTTTATCTCTCAAGCGAGTGACAAAAATGCCAATTGTCTCCTCTCCTCTTGTTTCAGGATTTCCAAAGATTTATAGTTGATACCAAGTTATTCATTGTACTCGTACTGCTTTAGGAAAACACGATATACATCGTCCATGTTTTGGAAATCCCCTCGCATTTCAGACCCGTATACCACGTAAGGGATCCTACGAATAGAGTGGGAGGATATTTTTTTGAATTCCTATGCCTACGTTTCACACCTGCATTTGAAGGTGGTAGTTGGATAAGTTGGCGGTTAGGGAGACTAGTCCTTTGTATGTCTTGAAGATTGACAGTTTGAATTTTTTTCGACAACCGAGCTTTAGGATCGGAAGCCATTTTCTTGATGCTTTTAATCTCATCGGTAGTTGTCATCTTGTTGATGTGTTCTTAATGGAGATATAATTCATACTGGACCTACATTATCTCTTCATTTGGAGGTGGAGGAACATCTTCCTTATCTGGTGGAGGAACTATAAATTTGGCTCGCGAGGGGCCTTGTAAGGCAGTGTGTGGACATTAAAAGTATTGATAATAGGGTTCAAAGTATCCATGTGGGGAAATGGTACATGGAAACGAGGGACATCGACGTTAATAGTTAGCCAGTGCTGGGACTAGTATATGTGGATCTTAGGGATTAGTAGGTACTACCTCGACAAACACCGTAGGTGGTGTACCAGTGTTAGGGACGGGGGATGAATTATGTTCTTTCTTATTCCAATTGTAGCAGTGTCCTCTTGCATGCGGACTTGTGTTAGGCCCGATGCCTTGATTTCAGACTGTTATATTCTCGAAGCACACAGAGCATACTGCAAAGCAGACTTGACAGTCGTGGGTGGGGATCTCGGTAATGAAAACTAATGATCGCACGAAGCTTGAAGTCGTGTTTCTAGGTTAAGAACTTTGTGTGATCTCTCTAATGATGATAACAATTGTAGAAAAAGTCAAGGCACTTACGTTCCGATTTTTAGTAAACATAAGGACTCGCATATTATGATGTTTTCGATAAAATCCTTTTATCTATTTTTAACCATATGTAGACGATATTTTGCTTTATTTTTTTTGTTAGGTAGTATCTTAGAAGGGAAGAACTGAACAGAGTCCTTTTGGAATAGGGTAACTCTCTTTTTTCATGCCAGGAGCGAGGAAGTAATAGAATGTAATCCATTATTTTCTCAAAATAAAAAGTGGGTAGGGGAGTCTAATGTAATGGAAATGGGTTTTGGCAATAACTTGCGGATTCATACTGTTTCTCTTCCACTTAAAAATGGGAAGACATTCAGCCTAAAATCTGAGGGATTTTGTACCAACCTCTATCCTTCTGATGATTTTTTGGAAATTTTCGTCAATGAGAATGGCCTATAAGTATTTGTTCTTTTTTATGCAATAGAGTGTGTTCCTAAAGGTTTTTTATGCAAAAAGGCGATATGGCTCGGTGATCGATGGATCTCTTTTCATTGCCATGGATCACGATATACCAGGTTGTTTGGACTGAGCAACCTTTAAGGTATGCATGAAACCACTTTTCCCTAGTACTGAATAGCCATGAAAGCCTACTCGATATACCCCAATACTGAACAAACTTCAAGTTTTCCCTATAATCGAGACTTTGGGATCAAGAGAGAAGTTCCTTAATATACTAGATGGGTGGGCAAAAAAAGTTAGAGTATCCATCGGTGACTAGCCTTTAGGGGAAGCCACTTTTCAGAAGTACGAACTTCACTCAAGGAACAAATTTTTCTAATGTACTAACTTCCCTCTGGGAGAAGTGACCTTTTGAAAATATGAACATCTTTTCGGGTGAAACGATTTTCTAATTACGAACTTCATTTCGGCTAACCATTTTTGGTCTCGAGGGCATCGATTTTAAACAATATGAAAATCAAGATTATGCAGCGCGCCATGAAAATAAGTAATCTTTATTTTTACATGCTTTGATATTTATTTATCACGAGGTCCTTCGTGCACACTTATACATTTAAAGAATGTACAAATGTTGTACATGAGGACCTAAGGACGTATCTATGTTTTGAGTGACTCTAAAACTAAGTTCGCTAAATAGTTCAAAAAATCATGTAAAGTAGTCTTACAAGGGAACGATATTAAGAATATTAAGAAGGAAGTGTAAAGAAAGTTTGGTTCTCTTTATTTATCCCCAGTGGAGTCACAACTGTGGCATTGCGAGCCTCGAGCGGTAATGATTTTAGGGGAACTTTTGTCTTGACGGTGGATGCCCAAGAGTGCTTGTCTCTCGGCCCGATGCATCCTCCTCGAGGTTGGGTTATCGGATCGGCATGGGTCGAGTGATTGACTTTGCCTATAGAAGATGTTTGACGCCATATCCAATTTGAACCCCTAGTTTTAGTCCTATGCCTAAGTGTGTTCCATGCAATAATGGGTTTGGTTGGTTGTTCAGAGTCGCCAGTCTGTTTTATATAAAAATAAACAAAATGTTTGAGTTATCCCTTTTCGGGCTAGTCCTAAGGCATGTTTAAGTCTGCGGTTGGTCCATAGATTCTTGCTGTGTGGGCTTGGGTATTGAGTTACCAGTGGGGAAAGTGTTAGGCACCCCACTTGTCCTTTATGCTTCCTTAATTATATGCTTATTATCACTCTTAACATTATTTGATTACTTTTTATTATTTTTAAAATTGGTTTAGAGACCTTAGGTTGAGAATACCATAAAATATGGATAGGTGTTTCGATAAGAAAACGCTATCAGTGGGAGGTGTAGGAACACCACTTAACCGATGCAGGTACGTAAGGGTACTTATGCATGACTCTGTGATTGTATAATGTGCGGTGATGGGCGTAACAATTATATTTAAAACATGTCGTTGGGTGTTTACCACCTAAACAAAACAAATACCTCAACTTGGTACACTAATGGAAGTTTAGCGGCAAGTAGGGATCGAATCCACAGGAAATGTCGTATAGATTTTAATCGATTTATTATTTCAAGAATAAGAATGCAAAAGGTGATAGGTTGGAAATGGTGAAAAGGCGAAAAATAAAAGAAGTTAACTCTAAACAATATTAACAAAACGAGAGTCGGGATCGCGTCCCACGATGGGCTAAACAACTAATAATTAGGATTTTGGTTCGAAAATATTTAACCGAGTATTTTTAGTTAAACATGAACATCACACAAGAAGAAATTTAACTCAAAGTTACAAGATAAAACATTTAATTCAAAATGGTCGCACGCGGATTAAAATCGAATTATCTCTATAAATACTAACGTTGCGTGACAAAGAAAGTTAAATGAATAATAAAGCCATTTTAATACGCGAGGTTTCAATTAAATGTATTTTTACACAAAACCTAATTTTCGGAGCTCGACGTCCATCAATGGCAGACATGCGACCCAAACCCTATTTAACTACTCATTAAGCATGGATAAAATAATTAAACAACTAATTAATAAATAAAACAAGAAATAAATAAACTAAAATAATTTATCTAGACATGAAAATTAAATACACAAAGGAAATTAAGCAAGAACAAGTAAATAACAACAAGGAAAATAATGAATAGTAACTTAAATACAAAAAGTGGACAAATATCCAAGTGAAATGGGTGGAGGGTGAAAAGAGCTTTCAACAAACCCTAAAAACTATTACAAAAATGAAGATATTTCTCAAAATTAGAGAAAGTTGTATTTATACAAAACCCCAAAATGGCATAATTATAATAAAATAAAATCTGAAAACAAAGGACCAAATCGATTCAGAGGTGTCCAAATCGATTCGGAAACATGGGACTTGAGCACTGCCTCGAACTGCTTGTTTGTTGAATGGATTTGCCAAGGTGTGAATCGATTTGCACCTGTAGGTTCGAATCCCAATCGACAAATCCCAATAAAAAAATAAGAGCATCCATGGTATATATCGAGACCCATTCACGTGTAAATGGCCAAAACCGAAAGCTACAACTTCTCCCATAGAAATGGCACCCGCTGCAAAATGTATGGAACCCATGACCATGCCCCATATGTTGTGCATCCAATTTTATTGCCCAAAGACAAACCTCCATAGCCAAAGACCTCACATGGCATTAAAGGCCAAAACCCAAAATGGGTATACCCATTTGCGAAATTGGATAACCCGGGACCCATTTTGATATGCGCGTAACAAAATTCGAGCTCCAATTTTAGACGAAAGGCTCCAATTTTGGACGAAACCAAAACCCGAGCTAAACCCGAGCTAAATCCAAAAATCGCCATTTTTGTATGATATTTGCTGCAAAAGTGGGTAAAAGATAAAGGAACGGGGAGGGAATTAAACAAATTGTTAGTATATAAAATATAATAAATTTATTAACTTATAGTTCTTCCCGAATTGAAGATCCATGTTTTCCTCGTTCGGAATCCGATTCGAGCACCGTTTACGGCCACGCGAAGCGTGGCCCGAAAGCTACAACTTCCGTAGAGATTTTTGTCAAAAATACCAAAGTGTGATATTACGAAATGCCCCTGAACGTGCAAACTTTTACGAAACTTTACCGGAATGCGATGAAACTTCACACTAAGCACTGTAACACCTACAAACACTCAATAATACCTCAAATAACATGTTAGTGCATAAAATAGAGGTTGTTTGATTAACAAGCATAATTATAGCAATTACGGTACCCAAGGGGGCTAAAAATGCATAACTTAACGGGCAATAACTGCAATATTCCTCACGTATCACACCCCCTAACTTAGACATTGCTAGTCTCTAGCAATTAAATTCAAAGCAAGAATAACTACAAGAAAATCACAAAACACGAGATATACACAAAAGCAATAAAAGCCACTTTCGCGGGGGAACGATTGTATTTAGCATATGCAATAAGCCGTCAAACCCCTAGGTTACCCTATTGGACGAGTGTCGTCTCGTGAGATTTTCAGTGATGAAACCCACAAACATCAAATGGTTTCCTCAAAATATGCCCAAACAACATGCGACAAGCTCAACAGTACGAAAAAAGATTTCAAGCATGTTATTAGCACATCGAACGAATTCAAACAAAAGTTCGTTGTTATTAACATTATAGAATAAACTTCATAGAATTGAAACCTTAAAATTGAGAGGGGAGCGAACATATGCAAAGTATGATTTGGCCAAAACTTAAATAAATCGGATAAACATAGAAGCATGCATATAATCAATCCTCACCGAGCATTACACTCAACAAATGAATTCACTATGAAAGGGGAAGTAATACACGGTACATGCGGGCATAAAGAGTAAATGTAAATGAAAACTAGGTCACGCTAATGTAACTAATGAAGAACGCTATATAGGAAATAAAACTTATAATCTCAATGAAAGATACTGCTCATTAAAGGAGGCAAAATGTATATTCACAAATTATCAAAACTATTATGACTTTTAAATTAAATGCACCCTAAGATCACATAGGACTTTATAGGGTTATAATGTAGGTTTGGAGTTAATGTACAAAATAAAAGGTATATGTACGGATTCAAAGTGTTCGGGGATGAAAAGTCGAGATAATGGTAAATAGTGGAAAATATTAAAAATTGGAAAACAAGTCCCAAAACAAGCATTAAATATAAAATGGAGAGTAAGAAGAATTACTGAACACTATATACAACATATACAAACTTTCTCTTTCTTTTTCTTTTCTTCTTTCTCTAACTTTTTCTTTTCTTTTCTTTTCTTTTTCACTACTTTCTTTCACTTTTTCACTCTCACATGCTTAAATTGCAACCACAATACAATAACATCATTCAATCCCAAGTATCATTCCAAACAAAGGTATAGAAGGTAATATGTGTGGTTAATAACTCTAATGCAAAGTTGGTTATGGGATTTTCGGGTTATGAAATGAAAGGCTATATTTAGGCTCAAAGGGGTTGGCGAGGGGAAACATTAAAGGTGAGGTCAAGGATAATATGGGTGATATAACAAAGATGGCCTATGATCATTTCCTAATTACGCAATTCTAGAGTCAAAATAAATTTTGAAAATCATGCTCAAGTAATACATTTCAAGAATATGAACTCAAATAATTAACGATTAAATGAAAGAATAGTGAGATTACCAACAAAATCAACGTTTTCAAGGAGGAAATAGTAGTGTATAACACTCACAAATGAAGAAAATCTCAAAGCTCACTTGGTGTAAGTATATAAAATGCAACAAAAGATTACTGGGTTATAAAAATCTTAAACCAAATCGATATAACAAGAAAAGCGCATGTGCTCATGGGATTAAAGTTTAATTCATGAAGTTATTCATAAAATTAATGATTTGAGGATTAATGTCCAATAACTTCTAAAATCAAGAACATGCATCATTGAGTTGTCAATTGGATCGGGCATTTATTAAAATTTATCATTGGAAATAAAGGAAAAATTCCCAACAAATGAGAAAAAAGAAAGAAAATATTTTTGAAAATTTTTAATTTTTTAACAAAAAGCATTCTTAGTAATAACATGTGATCAAATCCAAGGACTAAACATGAAATGAATAGAATATCCAACACCCCCTAACTTAAATGTTGCATTGTCCTCAATGCGCATTAAGAACACAACACAAAGATGGGAAAAGAATGATATTACCCAAAATTGGAGTGATCCCCGTTGCGTACGAGTTCAAAGAATCTACAAAACAACTTAATACCGAGCAAAACAAAATGAATAATAAAAACTTTAACTAATTACACTAGACTAAACTAAAAGGAAAGAAAAACTAAAGAAAGAAAAAAAAATAAAAGCTAACTATTTACAACCTACTATTTGAACTTCACACTAACTATACATTAGAAGTCTAAATCATTGAGGATACACCCAAAATGGGATTTGACTTTGAAAGATCAACGGTGGACCCTCCAAAGAAAACATGCCTCCCGAAAAATAAGAATTTCGCTTGAACAACGGAAGGCATGCGGGTGGTGAAAAAAGTGAATCATCGCCAATTTGAAGCACGGGGGATTTGGATAACAAGGGGGAAAGATACACTTGAGGTCCAAGAAAAATCAACTCATCTCCCACGGGTGTTTCATTTGAAATGTGATATGGTGAACATGTGGGGATATCATCCATCATAGAAAATAAGAGCGGCAAAGAGTACTCATCGGCAAAAGGTGTAGAAATTTTAAAAGTTTCTACAGACTCATAAGAATCAACTGGTAATTTTAATGGTTCAATAACGGAAAACGAATGTGGTGATTGTAACAACCCGCGTAATTTTTGGGTATTTTCAAAATAAAGAGGAAAATAAAGTTTTTGATAAAATTATTTTTATTGCTCAGATATGTTGAATTTTATTTTTAAAGATAATAATTTCAAACGATTTCAGAATTGGAATTAAAATAGATTTTTAATTGAATTTTTATTATATAGAAGAGTCCTCAAAACATAAAACTCTCTATCAAAAAAATATTTAAAAACATTAAACGGTCCGATCGAGCTGATTTTTTTTCTGTAGCTTCCTCTCATCTTCATATAATTCTTTGCAAAATTTCATCCTATTCCAACGGTCCAATCGTCCAGAATAAAATTTTTAGTATTTATATCTGATTAGAACTCTTTTCTTAATCAAACTCTTAATCCTTTATATATCAACAAATTCATGGCTTGGCTTTTCAAATCACTTTTTCTCAAACTTTTCAACCAGAAGACCTCCCCAAAATTACTCCCATTCATATACAAACCATAGCGCCAAACTTATTCAAGATTTCAACCTTAGATTAGAAGGCTTATTTGATGTTTTCTCGAGTTTGGGCCAGAACGAGATTTGATTATTTTCGCGAGAGGAACGTGATGGTGTGATTAGATTGTGAGGCTTAATTATGTGATGATTTTGAGGAATGGCATTTTACATAATATGCTCCTTAATCTCGCGAGTGTTATTCTCGTTATTTTCTTGTGATTATTGACCCATATTTGAATTGATAAATTCATTTGAAAATCAGAAAATATTTATTGGAATCTAATTTCGATTCATGTGGTATTATATTGGTGTTGAGCATGTTGTCATCAGATTTTAATATGGCACTGAGGTTGGGCACCCGCCAATATTCCTTTTTTCGTATATGCTTAAAAATGCATAGGCGCGGTATGGTGGTGAGGCCCGGTGACCCGATTAATGTGTTATTGAGAAATTATATTGATATAATTGCTTATGAGATTTGCTTTTGATTGGAATATTTGTATTGGTATTGTGACATTTTATTCATCGCTAATATTTGTTGAGCATCTTTCCTGTCGTATTGTGTACTTCCCCATATTTTCTTTTAGTGGCAGGTTAGTGCGGATTTTGGGGCGCTGTGGAGATTGATTTTAGCGTGGATTATTGTGGAAAGATTTTAATACAAGAGAGAAGACGTGTACTTATTTTGATGTATAGAGCATTGGAAGTTTATTTTAGTTATTGTATTTAATTTTAAGAGACTGTTGTATTTATTTGAAGAGATTTGAGATTTGTGGTTTCTCTTTTTGTTGTGAGAATTAGATGCTCTATACCTAGTTATTTGTGTATTTGGTTAGTTTTATCGATAGTAGCGCTCCGCTCGCTTTCCCCGGGCGGGCGGGGTGTTACAGTGATGAAATAAATTCAATCTCAATCAACTCATCGTCGAACGGAGATTGAATTTCGTGGGAGAAATATTCATATTCGATGAGAAATTCTTTGAAAATTTGAGGTAAAACACAAGTTTCGACCTCTATGTTGTTTAGCGCTAAAGAATCAATCTCATCACAAAGTGCTTCAAGTCTCAATCCAACACTAATAAGGCTTTCCAAACCTTGGGAGTAAAGAAGAAAGGTTTCTTCCAAAGTAGGCTTCCTCGGCTCAAGAGCCTCGAACTCCTCATTTGGTAAAAACTCATCTTCGAAATTATCGGAATAAAAATAATCATTGGATTCGAATGATGAATCTAACTCAAGCTCCCAATAAATATTTTCATTCTGATAAATGTTTTCAAGTCTTTAATTTTCAAGAAAATGTTAAAAATGGAAAACCTGAAAACTATCCCCAAAGTAAGAATTATTAGAATGACCGTCATAACTATAATAGTAGGACATGATTACCTCGTTGTTTGTAGATGGAGAATCCGAGCAAGAAAGTGAGCAACCGTGAATCAAAGTTTCTTATAGCTCAAATATGTTATCCTGCAAAAAAGGTTAAAACAAAGAATACAAATATAAAAGAAAAAATACTATGAAATAATAAAACAATTACAATCTAAAACACACTCCTAGGCAATGGCGCCATTTTGTGAAACTTCACACTAAGCATCGTAACACCTAAAAACACTCAATAATACCTCAAATAACATGTTAGTGCATAAAACGGAGGCTGGCTGATTAACGAGCATAATTATAGCAATTACGGTACCCGAGGGGGCTAAAAATGCATACGTTAATGGGTAATAAATGCAATATTCATGACGTATCATGCGGACGTTGGTAGGTATGTAAGTGTTCGAGAAAGCTCATCTTGGTTAATGGGTGGTCCTTAGTATATATGAGAATGGGTGAGTAAGAATTCCTAGCTTGAGATAGTTTTATATCTCATTTGAGGTTTGAGGAGAGATAGAAAGTTATGGTGAGCAATGGGTGCATCTCTGTTGTGACAACATATAAACAGGAGATATATTGTCAGGGCTTATGCTCAAGAGAAGGAATTTGTATTACGCCTACATACCCAAGAAGACTTAGGATCAAAGCCTATGTAGTTTGAAGGTGTTTAGTATATACGTGTTTGCACCTTTGTATGGGGTGCGCGAGAGATAGTTTGATATCTCATTTGTAGTATGTGTGAAAGAAGGTATAAGAGAGGTGAGAAATGGTTGCATCTATATGGGGACAATATATCAGAGATTTATTATCGACCCTTTATGCTCACGAGAAGGAGTCAGTTTTGTGCATATATACTCGCATAACCACGAGATCAAAGCCTAAGTAGTTCAGTTGCACATATGTTCTAACAGGATGTGTTTAAAAGTGCAAGAATCTATCTATAGGACAAGGGGTAGCTCCAGTGGAGGTTCAGAATGGGTGTGTGCCCAAACATACTGACAAATTCATAATTTGTTATGATTTCCAGCCAATGACTAGCTTGAAGGGGTTATTCTTCACACTTATTTGGGGTGTAACTCTAAGGATGTAATGTTTTAGACATCCTTAGTGGGGGTTTGGACTAGAGATGGAGGCATTCCTAAGAAATAATACACCAAGAGACGTATTATGAGTCTTGGGCTTCACTAATTTAGTTCGATATAGTGCCTACGTATCGAAGGAGACTTGATATTAAAGTTAACGTAGTTCCAACAAACAAGACATATTTACAGGTGTAGGCAACAGGATAACGGGTATACAATATACAACATTACGATATTCATGGAGCCTAGTCCTTAGTATAGAAGTTTCGTTGTGTTGGATTGGTATATTTATATGTTAAAAATACATTAATGAAAGATCGATATTTTACAAGTTTTAATGTGAAAACACATATTAGGTGTCGTCACGGGGACGAGCTTCATTCTCTCGGAGAAGCGGTGGGAGTATCTGAATTTTAGACTTTAAATTGTGCAAATTTTTGGATTAATTGGCACAGTGATACTTCCCTAAAAATGGTTTTGAAAAAAATGTTTTCAAGTGTGGATTTAGGGGTTGTGACATTTAGTTAGCATTTTTAAACATATGAGGTTGTCGATTCAATTAAAAGAGGTGATGGGTTAAAAACCAAGCTTTAAAATATAAATGTTGTAAAGTGAATACCTACTCTCATAAATGGGTGCCTATCTAAAAGAGATAAACAAGTATAAATAAGTTATCACAAAATATATATGGGGTGATTAACTTGAGATTCGAGGAGAGTTTACTTACCCTTAAAGTGAGAAGCAAAGTTTTCTCGAGGGAGTGTCCCCACTTGAGGTGCCCGAGATAGGCAAAGCTCTATTTTAGTAGGGCAGAGCTTCATTTAGACATGCTGACTTTTGTAGAATGCACACAGATATTTTGCTTTATTTTTCTTTTAGAGGTACGAATTTCTCTTGGGATTTTTCAGAGCGAGCTCGAGTATTCTAGGTGCTCTAGATTAGGAAAGTTAGAAAATTGAATCAATTTTGCATTTCGAGGTGATTTTCAAGGTTTGTGAAGACCTCTATTTATAGGGTTTGATTCGATATTTTTTACTGCACTATTAAAGGCACGTGATATGTCTAGGGATGGAAAAGGGTAGGGGACACGTGTTCGACTGAGAAAAGATATGATACATTTTGTAATGATTACAGGGGAAACGGATAACTGCACAACTAAATACCTTTAACCATGCAATCAAAAGGGTTGTGGGTCTTTAAGTACATGGTTAAAGGACCCCTAAAGGGTTTTTTCGATTATTTTTTATTTGAATTTTTGTCCCCGAGGTTTGTCTTATGGTTTTTTTAGGGTTTTTAGTGGGTTATGTTTTGATTAGTGTTTTCACTAATGTGGTGAACCGGACCCACACCCTGATTGCGAATCGTGGTGTCCACACCCTTCCATTTTAGGTTTTTAGGTTCAATTGACTTGGGAGATGGCACCATAATCGAAGGCTTATGTAACCACTGAGCGTCTTAGTGCGAAGAAAGACGTGGTTTCTAAAAAGAAAATTGAGGTTCTGGTTGACCCTGGGAAAATTGTGGATGTCCATTAGACTAAACAAGAGTGTGGAGGCCCAATATGATATTAAGAACATGAGAATTAATGTTTCTTCCTCCCGAACTGATCCTAAGAGAGCAAATCTTGATGATCTCAATAAGGTTAGGAAATATCCAATTGTGATGAAAGGGCAACAAGCGTCTCAGCTAACCAAGGAGTTTAAGGCCCCTTATAGGTATCCTATAGTTAAGGAGTAAAAGAGTGACTTAAATAAACCTGTTATATACGGTATGCTAAAGAGGGATGAGAAGTCCATCCTTTGACACATACCAAATACTTTGGATCTGCTTGGGTGTCACGGGCACAATCATGACTTTGAGTGTATTAGGACTTTAAATAATGATTCCCTATGGGATTTTTCTCATCACAAAGTTGTTCTGGTAAATCTTTGACAACTCTATTTATTTCATGAAATTTTTGCTATTTTGCCAATTTCACCCTTTTGTTCTTTTATAGCAAGGAATGGCATATACAATCCTCCAAGAGAGAGCTTCTATGCATAAGGACCATGCCTTAACTTTTGATCAGGAGAATAAAATGAACAAGAATTTAAAATTCACGTTTCCAACTTTAGTGAGAAGTTAACTGTTGCCCAAAATAAGACCAACAAGTCCCAAGACAAGCTAAAACTGAAGTCTGACGAGCTATTTAAGTTTAATAATGAGTTGGCGATGAAGACATAAGCACTCTCTAAGGCCTAAGAAGTCTAAGGATCAAGTCGAGTTGTACGCAACCATCATTCAAAACTTGAAAGAGGAATTAACCAAGGCTTATGAGGCTATTGTGGAAAAGAACAAGGCCTCCTCAGATTTTGAGTTGGATATGATGTCCTTTTACATTGATGGTTATGACTAGATCAAGAAATGAGTTATCGAGTAGTACCCTCACATTGTTGGGGTCATCAACACCTAGGAATGTGATGAGGAGGTGGTGGTGTCCTTAGTCAATGTTGATACTATGAACGTGGATATTCCTGTCCCCGAGGTTAATACTACGCCCCTAGTTGAGATGATCCTTGAACAACTGATCCCTCAAGTGGACCCTAAGGTGGTGACACAAAAAAAAACTCAGTACATTAGGTAGTTGATGCTTCTGCTGCTGTCAATGGCACATCTATTCCTCAACGACTTGACTCTGTCGAGCCTGATGAGTTTGGTGAAGTTTTTATGTTTTTGTAATTTATGACACCCCGCTTAATTAAATACCGAGTCATGAGTCTTTTATGAAATTTAAAATAGAATATCTAGTTGGAATCAGTCTTAACGTCATTATCGAAAACTTTTTATTAATTATTAACCGCCTAATATTTAAAATCGCATGCCAAATTTTATCTTTTTTATTTTATTAAAACATGAAAGTAATTAAATTATTAATTAAACATTTACCATCCAATAACAACTCATAGGAATCAAAACGATATAATGAAATAAACTAAGCCTGGAGTAAACACTTCCAGTTAAAATCCCAAATACAATTGTTGATACCAAATTTAGTCTGCTGACATGGCTCAATTGGGTGAAGACACGTGGCAATCTATGTGGCAACGACAAACACTTACGAACAACACCTTGACTCCAAGGAACCATACTGCAACGAGGAACTCTGCTTCCCCGATCAACTCAGATGCTCCGACCTACAAGAACTCTCCGAGGAATTTTTTAGTACCGAGGAACTTAGGCGGCCCGAGCTGCACCTCGAACAAAGCATTAATAGCAGGATAACCAACAGTTTGACTACGCATTAAATGCTTATTATCATACAGATGTATACGCTTAAGGGGCATTAAATGTATTACCCTTTCACATAACAGCCTTAGGGCTATAAATACATTGTATTATCCTCATTGTTAGGGGACCGAAATTTCTTGAGAAAACTTGTAATCGAGAATTCCCAAACAGTCAGCAATAACAGAAACAGTGGACGTAGGCCATTCTTATAAGGCTGAACCACTTTAAAAGTTCTTTGTCTCATTTTATTTATCTGTGATTAAATAATTAGATATAATCTAATTTTTTACATCAACAGATTGGCGCCGTCTGTGGGAATCGACTAGTAATATCGTTTTTCATCAAAAACAATTCATCATAAATGGATGATATTCCAGAACCCAACAATCGAAACGCTGGAAGCCCTCCAAATCCATCTGCTCTGCCCAATATTCCAGATCTGGCTGGAATAATGATAAATCTGGCCTAGGGCCAGACAGTCATGCAAGAAACTATGCGATAACTCATATGAACCCTCAATGGCGGTGCACCAACCCATTCAGAATTGCGAAGTATTCAAAGAAATACCCGCTTACCTTCTTCGCGTACTAGGCGTACCGATTCATATCGTACTGAGGAGTCTGAAGATTTTTCTTATCAACCTGGACGAACTTCGTTGGTACGAGCCACAGAACAACGTATCACTCTCTCTCCAGAAAGGACTAGTGCACTAAAAAGATTAAGCAGAGTATCTCATTTTGATAGATTAGGTCCTAGGAGGAGCAAAAGTCCTCCTAGAGCCGCATCGAGGAGTTTCCGATGACCATCAGACTTAAGGGAAGGATCTGCCCAGTCGCGACCAGCTGCTCGTCAAGATGGATCCCAGGAATCCACATCAACACGATCAGTTGCTCGAACCAACAGGCCTGAGGAAGGAAACGATGCATGGAAAGGCTCTATTCAGAGGCTGGAGGATAGATTAGGGGAAGTGGCTAAGGCCAAGAACCCTCTACAACGAACTTTTGTTCAAGGAACACCTTTCATCCCGGCCATTGTAGATTTTCCAACACCATCAAAGTTCAAAGCACCTATTGTGACCCCTAAATATGATAGAAAGACTGACCCTATCCTTCATATAGAACAATACCAAGCTGCAGCCGACATCTATGCTGTTCCAGATGAGATGAGATGCAGAGCATTCTCGGGAACTCTTACCGGATTTGCTCAAATATGGTATAATAATCTTCCTCGGGGTAAGATCTCAACTTTTTTCCAACTAGCCGAGTTATTCATTAGGAATTTCTATTTTGGGGCAAAGCCAGTTAAACGAGTAGCGCATTTTTAAGTGTTAGACAAAAATCTGGTGAAAGTATCAGAGATTATATAACTCGTTTTAATAACGAGAAGCTCGAAGTCATTGATTATGAGGAAAGTACAGCGATTACTGCCTTGATGAGTGGACTACTGCCCAACAAGTTATACTACACTCTGGCCAAAGATTCACCTAGAACTATGTCATATCAGATGGGAAAAGCGGCCAAGATTATGAATGCCAAGGAGGCTATGGCTGCGAAGAAGAATATGGATGCCAAAGAAACCAAGGTGGAAGGTGATAAAGTTAAGAAGAAAGAGCATAAGAACAATGGTAGTGACAAACACTCAAGAACAAGGTCGTCATGGGAAGTATTGAAGAAATTTGATAATTATACTCCTTTGAAGAAAGACATCAACCATGTTCTAGAAAAAATCAAGAACAATGAGGAATTAAACTGGACAGAGAAAATAAAGGCAGACCCAGACAGGAGAAATAAAGCAAAATATTACGAGTTTCACAAAGATCATGGCCATATGACCAAAAATTGCATAGCTCTTCAGAATGAGATTGAAACACTCATCAGACGAGGAAAACTGACAAAGTATGTTGATCGAAGGAATGATAGAAGAAACAACGACCGAACAATAGAGAGGTCTAGATGTCCTCGTCGAGCAGAGGAGAATAAGAAAAGAGACCATGAAGTTGATCCAGAAGACGACCTCGATCTTCCCAAGAGACCAAGGCAGCCAGAACGTGAGGTATTTTTAATACGCTTTGGGTCATTTGACTGTAATGTTATTACAGGTGGAGATGCAGGAGGAGAAGACCTTACTGCCGAGAGAAAAGCTTACCTCTGTGAGGCTCAAGCTTGCTCATACATTCAACGAATAAATCTAGCTGAGGAGGATCGCCCAAGAAAGGTGAACAAAGAGAACTTGGTCATTGGTTTCTCAAAGAACGACCTCGCAGGTGTTCTATATCCTCATAATGACCCATTGGTGATCAAAATGAGGATGGAGGAGGTAATGATTTCAAGAGTACCTGTAGACAATGGTAGCTCGGCAGACATCATGTCCTACTCCTGCTTCGATAGTTTAAATCTAAAGTTATCTCAACTCGAGCCTTATCATAGACCCCTCCTCGGATTTGCTGGCGAGAAAGTATTTCCACTTGGGACGATCAAATTGGATATATTCATTGGTACGTGGCCTGCTTGTCGGACAGAAAAAATACGCTTCTTCGTGATGGATAAGAATGTTCAATCATCATACAATATCATCATGTGAAGAGTAGGATTGAAGAAGTTTGAGGTTGTACCATCTACGGTACATCAATGCCTAAAATTTCCAATAAATTTTGGAGTAGGAGTTGTGAAAGGTGATCAGAAAGTAGCTCGGGAATGCTATTATTCATCTGCCGAGCAAGAGGAAATGGAGGCATCAAGGAAAAATACCACCACCTATCAAGTGGATGAAGGTGCAGAAATTGAAACATTAGATCCTAGAGATGAGTCGCAACTCATGAAGGGTCAAGTGGTGGAAGCTAATGAAAATATCATTCTGGACGACGAGCACCCTGAACGAACTACTCAAGTAGGTTCGTCGTTGGAAACCTCACTAAAGCAAAAATTGATAACTTTCCTAAGAAGCAGAAAGTAAAATTTTGCGTGGAGTCATGAGCATATGCCTGGGATAGACCCAAATTTCTTATGTCACGAACTCAATGTGAATAAGGAGATCAAGCCTGTGAAGCAGAAAAGAAGAGTATTCAGTCCCGAGAAGAATCAAGCTATACGGGAGGAAGTCGAAAAGCTCCAGAAAGCTTGCTTTATTAAAGATGTTAAATATCCAGACTGGTTAGCAAATGTGGTGATGGTGAAAAAGAATAACAACAAATGGAGGATGTGTGTAGACTTCACCGACCTTAACAAAGAATGACCAAAGGATCACTTTTCGCTGCCCCGAATTGATCAACTAGTGGATGATACCTCAGGACACGAGCTGCTGAGCTTCATTGATGCTTATTATGGTTACAATCAGATTAAAATGAAACCTCAAGACAGGGAGAGTACTTCTTTCATTACCCCTAGGGGAACTTATTGTTACAATGTTATGCCTTTTGGTTTGAAAAATACAGGTGCAACATATCAGCGGCTGATGAACAAAGTGTTTGCAAAACAAATCAATTGCAATATGGAAGTCTATGTTGACGATATGCTGACAAAGAGCAAGAAAGCTGCTGATCATCTAGTTGACTTAAGCCAGACTTTTGATCAACTAGATAAATATCAAATGAAGTTGAACCCGACGAAGTGCATATTTGGAGTACGAGAAAGCATGTTTCTCGGGTACATTATCAATCAACGAGGCATTGAAGCTAACCCTGAAAAGATCAAAGCTCTGTTAGGGCTGCGATCCCCATCGACGAAGAAAGAGGTGCAAAGTCTTACAGGACGAATAGCAGCACTCAACAGATTTGTATCACGAGCAACTGATCGATGTCTCCCATTCTTCAAGACGCTCCGAAAAACTTTTGAGTGGAATGATGAATGTGAGAAGGCTTTCCAAGACTTGAAGAAATATTTGGGAACACCTCCACTGTTATCCAGGCCAGTGATGGGAGAAAAATTATACTTGTATCTGGCAGTGTCCGAGAATGCAGTTAGTTCGGCATTGATAAGAATGGAGAATGGAGTACAAAAACCAATCTACTACACAAGTAAGGCCTTCCGAGGAGCAAAGATATGATATCTAAGGATGGGAAAATTGGCATTAACATTGATCGAGGCAAGTAGAAGAATGAAGCCATACTTTCAGGCTCATACTATAGTAGTATATACTGATATGCCATTGAGGCAAGCCCTTCATAAACCAGAAAAATCAGGAAGATTGATGTGCTGGGCAATAGAACTTGGTGAATATGATATAGTTTATGAACCCAGATCATCGCTTAAAGGGCAAGCGGTAGCAGATTTTATAGCAGAGTTCACCTATCTTGATACCCCCGAGGAGCAAAAGTTGCTCGCTGATCAACCTGTGGATGTTACAGGATCATCAAATGCAAGCCCAGACCAACTTAGCTTGGTAAAAGGGCAAGCAGATGTTACAGGATCATCAAATTTAAGCCCAGACCAGCTTAGGTTGGTAAAAGGGCAAGAAAAGATGATTGACGAACAACAAGAAATATCAGGAGATGGAGATAGGAAGCAATAAATTTTCCACTGAGGAACTCTGTCAGATCAGAAATTTGAAGACGAGTTACCTATATGGAGTCTGTATGTGGATGGTTCATCCTTCACTACAGGATGTGGCGCAGGGATAGTTTTGAACAGTCTGGACGAGGTCGACATAGAATACGCCCTACGCTTATAATTTAAAGCTTCCAATAATGAGGCTGAATATGAAGCCATGATTGCAGGTCTTAGTTTGGCAAAAACCATGGGGGTAAAACAAGTTATTATTTTCAGTGACTCGCAATTGGTCATAAATCAAATGATGGGAGTATATGCAGCCAAAGGAGAATTAATGATCAGATATCATACAAAGGCAAAGGAATTGGTGTCAAAATTTACTGCTATTCAGCTGGTCAGAATACCAAGAATGTAGAATGCAAGAGCGGACGCCTTAGCTCGATTAGCATCATCTACTCGTATCGAGTTGGGAAGAACAATCCCAATTAAAGTTTTAGCTGGTCGGAGTATAGATGAATATCTAATGATAAACTTTAATACCCTCGATTCAGGGTCATCATGGATGCATCCCATCAGGGCATATATTGAGAAAGAGGAATTACCAACTGACAAACTTGCAGCCAAGAAACTAAAGTTTAAGGCTGCTCGTTATGTGCTGACTAATGGTATTCTATACAGACGAGGAATTATAGCAGGTTTGCAAAGATGTGTGCATCCAATCGAGGTTAAAGATTTGATTGAAGAGGTCCATGAAGGGTCCTGTGGAGCCCATGTAGCAGGTCGGACACTTTTGCAAAGAATGATGACTCAAGGATACTACTGGCCGACGATGAGAGATGATTGCATAGCCTATGCTAAGAAATGTGACAAGTGTCAGCACTTCTCCTCCATCCAAAGAACTCCCCAAGCGTTATTAACACCCATTACTTCCCCTTAGCCATTTACCATATGGGGAATAGATTTCGTTGGTCCACTACCGACGACCAGGGGACGATTTAAGTATCTCGTGGTCGCTGTGGATTATTTTACTAAATGGGTTGAGGCTGAGCCTCTCATTGATATGACGTACGACAAGGTGTACCAATTTATTTGGAAGAACATCATTTGTCGATATGGTCTTCCTCATGCCTTCATCACAGACCATGGAACACAATTTGACAATGAGGAGTTCGCTGCCTATTGTCATCAGTCAAATATCTTGAAGATCCACTCGGCACCAGGCCATCCTCAAAGCAATGGAAAAACTGAAGTTACAAACAGAACGCTGCTGAATGGTTTGAAAAAGAGACTGAATTACACGAAAGCAAACTGGATCAATGAGCTACAATCAGTGCTATGGGCTTATCGAACTACTCCCCGAGCAGCAACAGGAGAATCTCCATATATGCTAGCATTTGGAAGTGAAGCTGTTATACCCATCGAATTGGGTCTTCCAACACACAGAATATTGTATTTCAATTCCCCTGTCAGCGATTTAATGAGAATGTCAGACTTGGACATGCTCGAGGAGGTTAGGGAAGAAGCAGCCATTAGAAATGCTGCTTACCAGCAATGAACAACTTTATTCTGCAACAAGAGAGTGAAGAAGTGCGACTTGAAAGAAGGAAACTATGTGCTAAAGAAGGTGATCTAAAAGCACAACAAATTGGAAGCAAACTGGCATGGACCCTACCGAGTTAAGGAAGTTGTTCGACCAGGGACATACAAAATAGAAACTTTAGAGGGGGAGGAGTTTAAGAATGCATGGAATGCAGAACATCTACGCAAATATTATCAGTAATGTAAACTCTCATGTAATGTAGTTTCATCAGTATGAATAAAGTGACAATGTTCTGCCCAGTTCTTTCCTTTTATTGGAATTTTTTTGCGGAATACTAGTGCTACACACTACTCAGCAAAACTCGGACTACTCAAATCTATTCCTAAAAATGCCAAGTTGGTTGGTTAGGAAGTAAATATATTCCTAAAAATGCCAACTTGGTGGGTTAGGAAGTAAATCTATTCCTAAAAATGCCAACTCGGTTGGTTAGGAAGTAAATATATTCCTAAAAATGCCAACTTGGTTGGTTAGGAAGTAAATCTATTCCTAAAAATTCCAACTCGGTTGGTTGGTTAGGAAGTAAATCTATTCCTAAAAATGCCAACTCGGTTGGGTAGGAAGTAAATATATTCCTAAAAATGCCAACTTGGTTGGTTAGGAAGTAAATTTATTCCCGAAAATGCCAACTAAGGTTGGTCGTGAAGTAAAACTATTCCAAAAAAGTGTCAAATATTGGTCGGTAAGAAAAATTCATTAACTATGGTTGATCGGGTATAAAAATCCACTAACTGTAGTTGGTCGAGAAGAAAAATTTATCGACCTTGGTTGGTCGGAAACATTTTATGAGTACGAGAAAGTGATCAAGAAAAATTTTGATACTCGGGACTTTTTAAATTACTACCAAGTTGGTCGAGAAACAAAATATCATCAATTTTGGTTAGTCATTAAATGATTACCACAAATTCAAGATAATCGACAATAAGTTTTAAACAAACAAATAACACAATGTTGTTATCTTTTTAACAGATATACATACACAAATGTAAAGTGTTTTATAATTACAAGACAATGGCAGTCAAGATTTGTAAATAAAATTATTTCATTAAATGTAGAACAAAATACATCAAGAATGAAATATAAATTTATTACATTAAGATTCCTATTCTATTGGTTTCTTCCCCTCTACTTTTGAAACAGGTTCCTCGTCGGCAGGTGGATCATTTAAAGCATGAGGGGAATTTATGAAGTTAAGATCTTCAAGCATCCTGATATTCATCACAGATGATCGATCTAGTAGGTGCTCGAGACGAGATATCTCGACATTGGAATGGAGATTGTAATCGCCGAGGTATTTGGAAATCAGACACCGAGGGATGGCCCGAGCAGGGATCCAACTCATATCAAGCTTGAATAGTGGCACTGGTAGGTCGAGCAGCCCAGGATTATGGTAATCCCACGGGTAATGACCATGTTCCAGTTGTAGCACACGTAAGACATTCAACCATCCCTGTTTGCAACCCTCATTGTTTGCATTTTGGATACGATCATCCAAATGGTAGAGAGCCTCGTTGTAGCCAGCCATCCAGAATTCTCTGGGCTGCTTGTGGAATTGATATGTCAATCTTTCCAGCTGCTCGTGGAGATTTTTGATAAAGATTTCTTTATTCACCAAGACAGACTTCTGCGCAGAAAACTGCTCTTCCAGATCCCTGATCTTCTTAGACATCTCAGCCAATGCCTGGTTCTTTGCCATCAGTTAGAAGATCTGGTTCTCTAGAGCAGATTGAGTCCTCTGTTCCTTGACAGGAATCCAAGCAGCTCTTGCTCGTCCCCGAGGAGCTCTTGCTCGTCCTTGAGAAGACGTAGAAGGGCCAGACCTCTTCAAGGTTTCTAATTCATCCCTGAGGTTGGCATTTTTGACCTCCAAGAAAGAGAATCCCTCGTCAGTCACTAGGATCAAAGCATTTGATGTGGAAGCTGCAAACTTCAACTGAGACACCTCTCTTAGCAGGTTATTATTTTCTTGCTCTAATAACTCGACTATCTGTCTGTGCTCTTCAACCTCAGCCTTCAACGTTCTCTCCCGCACGTCGTAAGCAGCAAACCGTTTATCATATCCCTTATCGGCACAGATTTACTGATACTTCTTCTCGTACCCCTCGTGCAAAAGGGCAGTGGATTCCTTATATTGTTGCTGAAGTTCTTCAAGAGTGCCTTGGAGATCCTCAATCATATCATAGTATGCTACATTGTTAGCCACTGCACGGTCGAGTAGGCACTTCAAATATTGATAGGCTTCAATTGCTTGCTCTGAAGCACCTTGACCGAGGATGTCAGTGATTTGAGTTGCACTCATGTCTGTATGATTGGCTTTAAAATATTCATTGCATTGCCGTAATAGCATTGTATCATGAGCAGACAATAATTTCATCCTGGCCAGAAACTAGTAGAGGAAGAAAAAGCAATAATCAATAAGAGTACAAACAGAGCATGAAGAAGAGAATCAACAGTATGCATAAGCAAAAGTTTAAATTTTATTACATCACAAAGTTCAGAAGTACAAAGTTCAGAGTTACACATTCAGAAGTTACATTTGACAAAGAAAAATAAAATAGAGAGAAATTCGAACAACTCTACACCTTTTTCTTGTCACCCAAAACTTTCTTGGGAGGCTGGGACGAGGAGGTAGGTTGTTCGGATGGAGCAGAGGGTTTCGGGAAGTGCTGGAGGTTGATCGGAGGAAGTAGCAGGTAGTTAAAGTTCCTCGCCAGTCGGCTGGATAGCTGGGGGATGAGAAATTTGATCTCCCATCACCATGGAAGATTCTTCCTCTTCTTCTTCTTCAGGAGTTGGAGGGGGACCAGGGATGTGTCGCTAAAAGAGTTCAGAATTTTCATCAACCTTCATCTCCTGCAGAGCAGCGACCCACCCATCTCTAAAGTATTTGAGGCCGCCATATTCCACTTGCGACATCATGGCAGCCAAACCTTTGTTCCACTCTTTATCCCAGCCAGCGCTGAAAGATTTCTTCACAGCCAATTTCCTCTTTGTCTTCTCCGAGGAAAGCTTCTCGGAAAGAAGATCGTCAGCAGCCTTCGGCTTATTTTCAACTTCCTCCTTCTGACGGCTTACTTCCCGAAGTTAACCCAACTCCTCCTCAGCAGCCTTGAGCTTATTTTCAAGCTCCCCAACATTTTTGAGCTTCCCTTTGAGCTCTTTATTCTTCTTCTCCAAGTCATTCATTTTTTTCTCCAACCCCTTGGAGACCTCAATAACCTGAGCCTTCTCCTGCTCAGTCGAAGTAAGATTTTTCCCCCAAATTGCCTTATCATCATTATATTTCTGACGAGAATCTTTCAGAGTCTGCGCCAGGCCTACCAAAGCTTCGTCTACACCAGACGAGGAGCTTGAAGCTTTAATGGCTTCATCTTTATTCAAAATTGTATTAAAACAGCTCACCAACTGTGAAAAGAAAACGAAAGCAAGTTAGTGCACAAATACAAAAAGGAAATAATGAAAATTTAAGACTATAGGACTTACAGAAGCAATGTGACGAGCTGCTAATGTGGTAACCGTGTCCCGAGAAAGGTTTTCTTCAATACCTTGGATCTCAGGAATGATCCAAGTCTTTACCGAGCTCATAGCAGAGCTCGGGGGAACAAAAGTGGGAACACCACTAGTCGGGGGCTGAGAGATGGATTCAGCTAAATTGACAGAGGAGCTTTTCTTCAGCCTCCTCAGAGGAGCATCAACTTTCTCGACTAACGTTGTAGTCTTAGTCGGAGAAATGACAATCACCTCGCCTGGAGCAGTAGCCTTGCTCGGGGCCACTAGGGGCTTCTCGACCACCTTCACAGGAATAGTCGTGGGAGGTGCATTAATTTTCTTTGTCCCTTCTCCTTGGACATCAAGCTTACTTCTTTTTGCCTCTCCAGCACCAGGGGCAGGTTTCTCAAAAAGGGTAGGAGGTCTTCTTTTCTTCATCCTTTCACTCAAAGGAATATGTGACTCAGGTGAAGAACTTGTAGAGGCTGGTATTGGTTCTGCGTCGCTTATCACCGGACGAGCAGTAAAAGAGGAGGTGTAACTCTTGTACTGAAGCAAATATGAAGCTGACCTAATATGCTCTTCGGCAACAGTCTGATGCAAACTCCAAATAAGTTTTAAATGCCTTATATTAACGTCTGCCTCTTTTGGAGATTTTCTTTTGCTGTCAACTGCAAATAAATCAAAATTAAAATAACAGTGGCACATTTTATCAAACACAAAGGAAGCATAATTTTGAAAATAAAATAAAAACAACCTATCCCATTGCCATAGGGAGGACATCTGGGACCCTGGTAAACATCATCTCCAGTTAATGGAGGGTGTTGCCAATTTTTCATAACAACCCCGTGCTCAAAATAGTCCCCATTGGCATCTGGGAGATTGACCACTAAAGCTCTATTTAAAAACCTAGTTTTAAAATAAAAAGTATTATCACCCAAAGCCCATCTATAACAAAACATGACTTCAGGAATTCCTATACGAGTTCCATGAATTTGATTTAATCTATAAACATCGTTAACTATTCTCCACGTATTGGGAGGTATTCTTGTAGGAACTACGTCAAAGTATTGACAGAATTCCAGACATAGAGGGTTTAGGGGAAAAGAAAAGCCACACTCAGTAATAAAAAGACTGGGGAACCAATGTCCCTCAGCCAAACGAAAATAGTTTGAAGGCTCAGAAAGCTCTTCCAAAATAACCCATGAGGGAATAGAGAAATCAGAGCGAAACTTATCAATCGATTCTACCGGATAAACCATGATGAAAGAAGGAAATCAAAGAGAAAGAAGAAAATCTTACAGGAAAGGGATGAGTCTGTTGACAATACACGATGGAAGAGATGAACGCACAGGAGAGAGGGAGACGATGGAAAACTCAAAGAGACAAATTTGAAAAAGTAGAAGACGATGGGATTTTCTGCAATGTTTAAATACTTTGCCTTGGGAAAGGGTAAAAGTAATGATTACAAAAAGAGCCGATTACGTTACCGGCGGCTAAACAGACAAAAGGGGCGCGGGAATCGAAGCGGTTAGAAAAATTCAAAAAAGACCGATTCTACGAATTTGGAAGAAGAAATAAATATAAAAGAAAATACTCCTAAATTTCAGGATGACCATTTAAAACCTCCATATTTCGAGAAAGAATGTTCCACACTCCTCAAATTTTGAACTATGAAACATTGGGGGATTCTGTTGATACCAAATTTAGTCTGCTGACATGGCTCAATTGGGTGAAGACACGTGGCAATCGATGTGGCAACGACAAACACTTACGAACAACACCTTGACTCCGAGGAACCATACTGCAACGAGGAACTCTGCTTCCCCAATCAACTCAGACGCTCCGACCTACAAGAACTCTCAGAGGAACTTTTGAGTACCGAGGAACTTAGGTGGTTCGAGCTGCACCTCGAACAAAGCATTAATAGCAGGATAACCAACAGTTTGACTGCGCATTAAATGCTTATTATCATACAGATGTATACGCTTAAGGGGCATTGAATGTATTACCCTTTCACATGACAGTCTTAGGGCTATAAATACATTGTATTATCCTCATTATTAGGGGACCGAAATTTCTTGAGAAAACTTGTAATCGAGAATTCCCAAACATTCAGCAATAACAGAAACAGTGGACGTAGGCCATTCTTATAAGGCTGAACCACTTTAAAAGTTCTTTGTCTCATTTTATTTATCTGTGATTAAATAATTAGATATAATATAATTTTTTACATCAACAACAATAATCTAAAATGAAGTAAATCCAACAACTGAAAAGTAAATGACTGTGTGTGTGTGTGTGTGTGTGTGTGTGTATATATATATATATATATATATATATATATATATATATATATATCATGGGAGAGGGAGAGAGAGTAACCTGAGGAAAGGTAGAATTGTGAGCCCAGACGCTACCATTATGGTCGATGATAGTAGCGGAAGAGAGATGTTGGCCTTGGTCGTCGATGTCGCACATCAAATGCTCATATATATATGTTTGCCACGACACGATTCAATTTTTTTTTGGGATTATTTCTCTTATGTAGTTTGATTTTGGGAAAAAAAGTATGTAGTGGGTCTCAAATACAGGATAAAGATAGCCTCCGTTAAAACCTTCTGGATCTCCGTCTCCAAAGTCATAATCTTCGGCTAGAACATGTATACTTGTAAATGGGGTTCGTGGATTATCTATTCATTCATATTACATGTTATCCAGGCATTTGTAGAACAGTAATACCCATATTCTGTAACATTGAGTAGAAATGTGAAGAGTCAATCGGGTAGAGAGAAAGTTGGAAATCCAAAGGGTGGGAATTGAATGGGTAATCGGATTAATCGGATTTAAGTGAACAGTGAGGTGGAATTTAAATGGTTGTTAAATAATAAAACATTAATTACAAGTGTATAGGCGACTTTCTATACATGTGAAAAATGTCGACATCGTATTTTGCTGTCAACTTTAGTTATATACTATAATTGTACTTACTTGTCATATGTCGAATACGGTGTTATCATCTCAATAGTGTTTAAAAACAAATCAAATGTACTAGAGGTAAGTTGTGCCTGTAAGAACCATTGCTTGAATTTCGTTTCTCGAAAAATTTGTTTTAGGTTAAGCAATGGAAAAGGGCTACGAAACAGTAAATTCTCTTTGCGTTAAAATACATCATTTGAAAAAGAGCATAAAAGATTAATGGCACATAAAAAACAAAAGTGCCGAGGCCATTTTTTTCATTGAGGCTTCGCTACTCATGAGCATTATGATATCTTCAAAAATTTGAGAATGACTTCTTAAATATGTGAGATTTTGAGGGTGTTATAAAGTATAATATCGGTGCGTTTGCACAATGGAGACTCTTGAAAAACATCAAATAGTTTGGTGTTGTTATTTTGAGAAGCATTTAAATTTATGGCATATTGTATAAGTCGAGTCAATTGCATTTTTTTCAACATTCTTACACTTAAGGTTGGAATTAAGTTCTTTATTTAGAAGTATCGCATGGCTTCATGAAACTTTGTTATGAATGCCTGTGTTGATTTGTCTGTAGAAAATGTTCACACAATTTCATTTTGATATCATGATTCGAATATTTTAGTGTTATTCCATGGTGTGATGTATTTGTACCTATAAGTAAATTTTATACATATACCTTTTATACTCGCAAAAAATTGAAAAAATTACAAAAATAGTTGGTATGCTTCTTTAAAATTTCATCACATGTGCTTATTGAATTATCTTTGCGATGTTATTTCATTTGGATTCGGGTGATGATAATATTTCATGATTAGTTTTTTATCCTTTGTTATTATGGACAAAAAGGGGGAGAACAAATTGAGAAGGAGTTTTTATTTTATTTTAATTCTCGTATGCATCACGGTATTTCATTTGTCTCATGAGTGTAGGTTATTCCTCTTTGATGATGATTTCATGGACCACACAAGATGTAGACTTTCAGTTGAAGACCTTTACATTTATGCGTTTTCGTTTCTTGGTTTGGGAGTTTATTAGTTGTATTAGCTTTAGAGGTCAATTTAGATTCGATTTATATTTTGTATCGGAATAGCCAAAGGGGGGGATTTGTAAGAGTAAAATATATAATTGCTCATTTTATTTTTATTTGTATTATCCCGTTACACCCTACTGCACTTCATAACCGCTCTCAAGTCTTCGAAGAGAAGAATCATTGGTGACATTTGCAAAATTGAAGATTGTTCATCAAAAACTTTTCCCAAGAAGAGTTATGAAGCGGTTTGGTAAAGCTTAAAATATCCAGGGATCCTTTATTAAAAAGTTTGTTTTTAAAAAGTTTTTCAAAATGTTTTTAAATGATATTTTGAAAAAGAATTTTGAAAATCTCGCGAGGTCATTAGAATGACAACATATGTCATTCGAACGAGTTGCTGAAGTTCGTTAGAAGGAGGTTCTAGCGTTCAAACAAAATCTACAGTGTCGCCTTTTGGGTGAGCTCTGGAATTTCATTCGAAGTCTCATCGTAAGTCGTTCGAATGAGATAAGGGGCTTCGTTCTAACGAGATGGTAGTTCATTCTAACGAGTACGCCTGCTTTTATTTTTCAAAATAAATCAGATGCAATCTTTTATTACTGTCTCCTTGAAGCCTCGTTCCTCATAAATAGATATGTGAGGATGCATGTATTTAAAAAGCCTTTTTAGAGTTCTTTTTGTGATTAAACTCTATAATGTTTTTCATCCAACCCCTTGAATTTTTTAGGATCACTTTTCAAACCAAGAAGAACATAATCCAAAGTTATAAACCGTTGTAGAGAAATTCTTTATTGTTGATTTATAAAATTGTGGCTCTACGGCTTAAGAAGAAGGAAATTGCATATTCCAAAGGTTGATTAGTGGATACCGAGGGAAGATCTGCTTCTTGTAGGTGGTGCTGGACTACATCACTTTCTAAAATATTTTAAGGATCTTGTGCATTATACTTACTGGATATATAAGTAGTTTGTAAGCCATTACATATCTATCTTATCATCAACCATGTTGAATTAAAGGTTTTGCCCGAAAGGGATTTTTCCTCTATTTCTTCTTCTTCTTATTTGGTTTGACTTTGGATTTACACAATCTTCTTTATTCACTTTAAATTAAATCAAGAAAAAGTTTAGTAAAAAATGAATCTTGGTGTGTGTGACCTAATATACAAGTGAATTCATATAACTCCCTTACGCTTTCTCAAAATGTTCATGGGATTGTTACAAGTTCATCTAAGTATGTGGGAGGTTATCCAAGTGAGGGTGACTGATAAAATTGAGAATTGGTGTCATTAACCATTAGGTAATAATTCTAATAATCAACTAAAGAGTTAATACTGGAGAATAGGAAACTGTATTCCTAGGTTATGAAATTAAGATAAGTTGCATTAGTGCATGAGAGGTGAGATAGCTTACGGGGTAGTTATACATACATTATGTGTTATATATGATTACTTAAACTTTTGATATGATGAGTCGTTGTTGTCAAAATCCAAGCTAATCAACTCCTTTTATTTACCTACAAAAATATATCACACGAACTCGTAAAATAGTAAATGAGGATGTCAATCCAACTCTATGGAGTGATATAAATGAAAAGTCATGTAATCCAATTTCTAGATATTTTTCTTATTTTTTCTCTTTGTTTTCTACTTTTTTTCATGATGTTTTTTATATTAAAACAATTTGATGTGATAGTAATGACTAGAAATGATATTTAGATGTAAAGAATAAAGGAAGTACAGGAACGTAATGGGTGAAGTGAGGGGTAATACGATATGGAGAAATGGTGATTATATGGTAAAGAATGGTTTGTTGCTCGGGACAAACTACAAGACACATGTTTCTTACGACTCGAAGGTGATGTCATTTTCAGTGGTTATGCCAAAGATGAAGACTAATGAGATCATGAGATGACTAAATGCGGTACCCAAAAAAAGTTGAGTCATCTTGTGACTCGGAGATACATAAAATTCCTCAAAAAGGTAAATAGCTCAATTCTCACGGGGTTACGTCTCCACAAGTGATCTTTTAGGGCTCTTTAATGTAGTTACTCTTCAACTTTTGATTGTAAATGTGAAAGTGAAAATTTCTTGAGTTTAGGAATTCATAGTGCAAAAACGCCTTAAGAGGTACTACTTAATTTTATGGTAAAGCGTAATTTGGGCACGAACAAGTGTAATTTGAGACTTCTAAAAGAAGGATGATAGACAATTAATGTTATAAAAAAATTGAGTTAAACCTCACAAAAAATTTAAAGTGACTTTTTCTCACAAAAATTTCAAAAGAGGTACAATTTAATAAATTTTTCCACCCCCAAACAAAAGAGAACACTATCCTCGATGTTTGAAACTATATAAGAAAATTGAAAGCACAATGTAGGAAACATATTACCATAATCATCAACTAATGAATTTGGACCGCATGATAGAATTAAGGGAAGAACCTGAAGAAAAAAGGCGGCACTATGTACAAGTCTATAAAGCATGTGAAAATCATTGGGGGATGAGAGAACACCACCCCCAAATAGGATAAGACTCATATGTTGAAAAAAGACACGACGCGCTGCCTCCTAGTAGCGTTAAGTTTAACGTCTTCGGCGAGACCGAATGGAACTCATCCTAAAGATAAGAACGATGAAAGCACGGGAAGATAGAAAAATTAGGTGATAATAATTACCCCCCAAACAAGACTGAAGCATCAGTCTTCATAGATTGGGTCAATAAGGTCAATTTCTTCAATGTGAGTGGGGCTTAACTCTAATAAAGGCTTCAAATATTGATCCTTGACTTGAAAGAGGATACCATCCTTGGGATTTTGAAAGGTGATGGAACCATAAGTATTAAGTGACTCGATAATAAAGGGTCCAAACCACCTGGTTTTTAATTTCCCGAGAAAGAGATAAAGACGAGAATTTTATAATAGTACTTTTTTAACATGGGGGAATTATTTTCTCATGATGCTTTGGTCGTGGATCCACTTCATTTTATCCTTGTATTTTTTTATACAAATCATAGGCATCATTTCTTATTTCCTCTAATTTATTAAGTTGTAGCTTCCTATGGACTCCTGCCTTGTCTATGTAAAAATTAAGGGCCTTAACATACCAATATGCATGATGTTCAAGTTCGATATGAAAGTGGCAAGGCTCATCGAAGACCAATAGATAAGGAGACATGCCAATTGGAGTCGTATAAGTAGTACAGTATGCCCACAATGTGTCTTTCAAGCGTAAGGACCAGTCTTTCCTATTAGGATTGACGTTTTTTTTAAGAATTTGTTTGATTTAGCGATTGAAGACTTCAACTTGACCACTACTCTGTGGATGGTAAGAGATACCAACCTTGTAGGTAACACCATACTTTTTGACAAGGTGTTCAAAGATTCAATTACAAAAATGTTTACCCCCATCACTAATGACAACTTTAGGGGTTCCAAAACGCGTGAATACATACCCCTTAAGATACTTGACCATAACTCGATAGTTATTGGTGCGGCAAGAGATTGCTTTAATCCATTTGGAGACATAGTTAACTACAACTAGAATATAGTGAAAACCACAAGAAGAGGGAAATAGTGCCATTAAATTAATACTCCACACATCAAAGATTTCAACAATAAGGATGGGTGTGAGAGGCATTATATGACGACAAGAGATACGCCCAGACTATTGGCAGTTGGAACAAGTCTGGCAATAGTGATGGGCATCTCGAAAAAGGGTGGGCCAATAAAAACCACTTTGAAAAATTTTGGCGATAGCTTTCTTTGAGCTAAAGTGGCCACCACAGTCACCATCGTGGTATAATGATAGAATACTTAGTTGTTCATACTCAGGAACACAACAACGAATGACTTGATCAGTGCAATACTTGAAAAGGAATGGGTCGTCCTAAGAGTAAAACTTCATATTCGCTATGAATTTGGAGTAATCCTGTTTCGACCAATGGTTGGGAAGTTGGTCAGTAACGAGGAAATTGATAATATCCGCATACCAAGGCAAGGTGGAGATAGAGAAAAGTTATTCATTGAGAAATAACTCGAAAATAGGGACATGATCAGAGTCAGAAATAATAGAAATTCAGGAAAGATGGTCAGCTACTACATTTTCACAACCTTTCTTATCGTGGATTTCAAGGTTAAGAGAATCCACCGTATCAATCGTAGTTTTGAATCCTTCTTGTAAAGAATGTGCCTTAGCGAAGCATGGTCGCTCTACACGATGACAGGGGAACCTATGAAATATGACTGAAACTTATCAAGAGCAAACTATACCGCCAACAACTCATTTTCAATGGTCATGTAATTAAGTTGAGCATCATGAAGGGTATTTCTAGCATAATAGATTACATGGGGGCACTTGTCAACCCTCTATCCAAGAACGGTACTAAGTGAAAAATCAAATGCATCACACACGTGCTCAAATGGGAGAGACCAATTGGGAGGTTGAATGATAAAAGAGGAAGTGAGTTCAGCTTTGAGGTGCTCAAAAGATGCGACACGGATGTCGTCAAATAAAAATGGGACATCTTTGGACAAAAGGGTTGTCAAAGGTCGAGCGATTTTAAAAAAATCCTTAATGAAACGTCGGTAGAAGTCCGCGTGTCCGAAGAAGGAGCGAATGTCCTTAACAGACTTAGGAATGGGAAGTGTGGTAATAAAATTAACTTTTGATTACCTCAATACCAAAGCTAGAGACAACGTGGCCTAAAATAATACACTTTTTCATGAAATGGCATTTTTCTCAATAAAGGACCAACTTATTTTCTTGACAGCGCTAAAGGACCATAGTGAGGTGAGACGGACATTGTTCAAATGATGAAACAAAAATGAAAAAATCAATCATAAAGAGTTCAATAAAAACCTTTACCATGTCGCTAAAAATACAACTCATACACCTTTGAAAAGTCGCAGGTGCATTCCAAAGGCATACGAGAGTACGCAAAGGTGCCAAAAGGCAAGTAAAGGTAGTGTTCTCTTGGTCTTCATGGGCAATGGGTATTTGGTTGTACCCTGAATATCCAACAAGGAAGCAATAGTAAGCATGGCCTACTAAGCGTTCAAACATTTGGTCAATGTACGGGAGAGGGAAATGGTCCTTATGAGTGACAGCGTTGAGCTTTCTATAATCAATACAAACACACCAGTAGATTTGTATGTAGGTGGGCACAAGCTCATTGTCACTATTTTTTATGACGGTGATACCAAACTTTTTTGGTACCACATGAATGGGACTAACCCATTGGCTATCCGATATGGGGTAAATAATATCGGCATCAAGAAATTTTAAAATTTCAACTCTCACGACTTATTTTATTGTCGGATTGAGTTGAACGAGAAGTCTTGGAGTTCTCCTCCAAATGAATGCTATGGCTACAAATATTGGGATTCACACCGTGAATGTCTGAAAATGTCTGAAATGGTCCACCCTAAAGCAGTGTTGTGTTGAGTGAGAATATGGACCAATTTCTCTTCTTGATCCAGGGTCAAGGTGAAAGCAATTATGTCTGGGTGATGTTGTTTTGGGCCTAAAAAGGGCATATTTTAACTCAGAAGGTAATGGCTTAAGCTCCAAACTAGGTGGCGACTCAAGAGAGGCATCGGACTAAGATGCAGAAACAGAGTATGGGGAAATAGCGGGGCATGGTTTAACAGGGTCATCCATAGAAAGAAGAGTGTCGACATAGAGAGGCTCAAATGGAGTGGCCCAAGTGGATGTGTCCATCAGTGGTATGGAATATAACAATGCATTCACTTTATAGATAGAGGAATCAATATCAAAGTTGGACCCAAAGTGAGGCAAACACTGTTGGATAAGATCTTCGGGGTATGTTTAATCCAACATCTCTTGGACCAACGATTCAATCACACGCACCTCATCAATAGAATTAACGTCGGCCTTTTGTTTCATGATGTGCAAGATATTGACTTCAATGGTCATGCTCCCAAAAGAAAGATCCATGGACTTATCCAGATAATTATTGATTGCATTTGCAGTTGCCAAAAAAGGGTGACCCAAGATGATAGGAATATTGGTTGGGTCGAGAGAATGAATGTTTAAGATGATGAAATCGATAGGGTAGTAAAAGTCACAGACTTTCACCAAAAAATCTTCGACTATTCCTTTAAGAACTTTTACGAAACGATCAGCAAGTTGAAGAGTAACCCTTGTAGGTTTCATATTTTGTAAACCTAAATCAAGGTAAAGGGAGTAAGGTAACAAATTAACACTGGCCCCAAGATCAAGCAAAGCCCCAGTAGTGAACTTATCTCCTAACATGCAAGAGACAGTAGGACGACTGAGGTCTTTGTACTTCATAACACCGTTCTTATGGATAAGGGCGTGGCTTGCTCGGTGATGAAGGCATCACAAGGCACATTTATCCATCACTTAACAGTGCATAAGTTCTTCAATAATTTGGCATAGGAGGGAACTTATTGAATCGCGGTGAGGAATGGAATGTTAATGTGAAAATTCTGAAATACTTGCTTGATATCATCAAATTATTAGGATTTCTTTATCGGAGCCAACCTATGAGGAAAAGGTTCTTTATACACATAGATAGTGATGGGCTCATTAAGTGTGGACTCGATCTTTTCTTTGGATTTGTTAGGTGGTGGAACATTAGGGAGAGGTTCTAATGGGAAATTATGGGAGGGTGGGATATGCACATCACGGGGAGCATAAACACCATTGTCAACTATCTTCCGGATCTTAGATTACTAACTGCTTTTATGTCTGCTTGGTATGTGGGTGGAGTGAAAGTAGATCCAACCTCATAAGATGATTATTTGCCATTCCACTTAGGGCTAGCAATGGGTTGACTTGAAAATCGACCTTTCTCTAGCTCGGACTCAAATGGTTTAAGACATTGCTTAAGCCTTTGGATGGCTTGAGTCTGCGCTTGCATGGTTTACTGATGAGTCGTGATAAATTGAGTGAGAAGATTATCAAAAGAGGAAGTGAATTATTGGGGCGGAAGGGCATAAAGGGGTTGGGGGACTAACTCACGGTTAGAACTAAGCGGTGGGGAATACTCATAAGAGGGAGGTAGAATGGGGACAATTTGATGACTGGTGTTTGATGCTCCTCCGTGGGGGACAAAGGGTGATGGATAGTTGAAATAGAGATGTCGACACAGGGATAACTAAAAGTGACTGGTTGCAGGGAAAATTTGAGGGGAACGTGTGGTTCTCTTAAAAAGGATGAAACAGGAGAAAGGCTACGAAAATGGATTAATCGATGATTAACTCATTGCCACGTGGGCATGCAAAGAGTGAATTTTTATTTTTGAAAAGGAAAAGAAAATATTTTTGGATTATTTTTTAAAATAAGGGAAAGAAAATATTTTTTGATATTTGAAAAAAGGTGGGACGAAAAATGAAAAATATTTTTGAAGTTTTGGAATTTTTAAGGAAAAAATGAAAAATATTTTTGGATTTTTTTTTTTAAAAGAAGGGGTGATGGGATCGATTTGAAACTCAAAGGGATGGAGCGTAGAAGTGACTACCTAAAGAGTAAATTAGACACATGCAAGTAAGGAATAAGTCCTAACTAGCACATAGCCATTTTTTTATCTTTGGTTAGGTGAGTGGGTAGTCAAATTTTAATGCAAGAAAAACATAGATTCTTATATGTCACCTTTGAAAAGTGTGCTCCTACTTTCTTCCCGAGAGACTAAGAGGATTACTAGTTAAGTCTCCCCACACTAGCTATTATAACGATCTACCTCCCGGTACGACGCCGAGAAAAACACAAACTCGTTTACTGGTCGGTCTTACTTAAAACCCAATATCCCTAGACATTGTCTTAAGAAAGTCAATCAAAAATTGGCAGGGGTGGAAATGAATCTCTAGAGTATCCTACAAGTGTCTCGTTCCAAAAAATTTCTAATGAACACCGAATCCTACTTGGCTTGCTAGTTGATTGATTTTAATTAAGTGATGGCACGAGTAACAAGCAAATAGAATAAGGTGATTGAGTGGGTGATGAAATCCCAACTCGTTTCAATGATCAGGTCTAGGTCTTAGGTTCACTAATTCATAAAACCATTCAAATTAAGTGCGATGCGATAATTAAAAGCACATATCAGCAAATAATGACACAAAAAATGAACTCGCTTGCGGGAGATTCGCGAGTGATGAAGAATGTACCTCTGACGACTTTTACACACGTGGGGTGAAGACCTAGTTGAGTCGACCGGGGAGAAGGTCACCTACCTTCAACCGTCCCCAGGAGTTCTACGAACCCAAAGTAGAGAGGCTTCAAAATTCCACTCCAAGGGCGCTATCTCTCTCTCTCTCTCTACCTTGTCCCGTTTCCTTTTTCGCCTTTTGTGATTAGTTATTACAAATATACATGGAAGATAAATGGTGTCTCCAAGCACCGTAATACAAGTCATATGATAAAATCCTACTACAAAACTTCTAATTGAATGAAAAATGGTACTAAAAACAAAAAAGAAATAGCAAATGAACTACAATCCAAAATTTTCCCAAGTGCTTCAAACTCTAAAAAGTGGCACCGATGCCATTTGATGGAACGGCTTTTTATTTATTCCCCGACAATAGCGCCATTTGACTACTTGAACTTTTTGTATAATGAGTCGTTGTTGTCATAATCAAGCTAATTAACTCCTTTCATTTACCTACAAAAATATATCACACGAACTCGTATAATGGTAAGTGAGGATGTCAATCCAACTCTATAGAGTGATACAGATGAAAAGTCACGTAATCCAATTTCTAGCTATTTTTCTTATTTTTTATTTTTATTTTTTTTTTTTATTTTCTATTTTATGATTTATTTTATATTAAAACAATATTGTGATGATGGTGCATTAACTAAACTAAGTGGGGAAAAATAATTAAACTAGAAGGAAAGTGTAAAGAAATACTAAAAGGTGTGTGATGAAAGTGAGTGAAATATTACTAAATGAGAGAAATAAATCAAGAGATGTAATCCACCCCCACTTCACACAATTGAATTAATTCGAAATTCTCATTTATTTAACTTCCTTTGAATATTAATGTTTAATTCTTACATTTGTTTATGCATTGATAAATCGTAAACAAATCCTTGAGAAAGGATTGATAGTTAGTTTTGTGATTTTAATTTTAAGAATCAAACTAGAGATAGGCTTATATTATTATTAAAATTATGATCAAACCTTTTAGTAATCTTTTTTTTATAATAGTTGAATTAAAATTAACTTCATGAATCTTACCTAGGAGTAGTTCATTTAATTGATTTTGATTTGTTTTTGGTGAAGAGTTTGTAGGAATTAAAATTACTTTTCTAAAATCAAGTTTATGTTGATTCATTAGTTTGAGGAGAATCTACTTTTAAATTAAATATATATGTTGGAAGTTAACTAAATTGAATTGTTTCAAATTAAATTTAATTGTGTGAAGTGAGGGTGGATTTACATCCCTTGATTTATTTCTCTCATTTAGTTATATTTCACTCACTTTCATCACACACGTTTTCGTATTTCTTTACACTTTCCTTCTAGTTTAATTACTTTTTCCCATTTAGTTTAGTTAATCCACCATTATCACAAAATTATTTTAATATAAAAAAATCATTAAAATAGAAAAAATAGAAAAAAAAATAAGAAAAATAACTAGAAATTGGATTACATGACTTTTCATTTATATCACTCTATAGAGTTAGACTGACATGCTCACTTACCATTATACGTGTTCGCGTGATATATTTTTATAGGTAAATGGAAGGGGTTAATTAACTTGGATTTTGACAACAACGACTAATCATACCAAAAAGTTCAACGTGGACCAACCAGAGACGGACACGTGTCATCCTACATGGTAAGAATCCTAGTCAGCAAGTCATAACATCACCAACCAAGGCCTGGGGGGCCGGCCAACTTGATCAGCAAAATGCCAGCAGTTAACATCATTATGCACGTTATGTACTGATGTAAATGTCTAATTTATAAAGTCATTCCATCCATTAATATTCCATCTCTTTATCTTCTTACTTGGCTATAAATACATTGAAATCCATTCATCAAGGGAGGTTCAAGTCATTCAAGACACGAGATTCAAGACAGAATACAAGGCAATAAGAAACACAGTGGATGTAGTATTTTCCCTTATAGCCGAACCACTTTAAAAACCTTTTGTCTCTCTCTTTTATTTACATATATTTATCTGTGATTAAGAAATTAAACCTAGTCTAGTTTTTTACATCAACAGATTGGCATCGTTTGTGGGAACGTATTTCTAAACATTTTCACTCCTATTTACTTGCGATAACTCAAATATGATTGACATTCTTGAGTCTAGTGCCAGAAATGATGGCAATTCGCCTATTTTATTAGGTCCTCCAACAAATAATGATCTGACCGAAATCTTGGCTAGTCTCGCTAGAGGACAGGAGGCCATGCAAGATACGATCAGGCAATTGACACAAACACTGAAGATTGGATCTCTTACCTTGTCTATTCATAGAAATATGCCCAGCCACTTCCAAGAACCCGCAGGCATAGCCACTCCAGGACTTCCAGAGATATGTCATATCGTCTAGGAGCAAGTTCTTCCTTCAAGAGTTCAGAGCCATATGATGAACAGTTTTTTTCTCCTAAAAGGATAAGTGCCTTAGAAAGACTAAGTTAAGCATCTCCATTTGATTTTCTGGGACCCATAGGGAATAGAAATATTCCCAGGTCATTGTCGAGGCATACTCGCCGACCAGCCAACCAACATAAGGCCTCAGCCTAATCCAGATCATATGCCCGATGATCTGGCCATATCGATCAGACCTCTGAGGAGGAGAGCTTAGCACAGACAATTGGTCGGAACAGTGGAGTTGCATCGCATGAATCTGATTCAGGTAATCATGCATGGAAAATTTCAATCCAGAGGTTGGAAGACAGGTTGGGAGAAATGGTGAAGGCAAATAACCCTTTGCAACGAAGCTTTGTGAAAGGGTCTCCTTTTGTTCAAGCTATTATGGATTTTCTTACTTTTTCGAAGTTCAAAGCTCTTATCGTTACTCCCAAGTATAATGGGAAAACTGACCTTATTTTTCACATAGAACAGTACCAAACAGCATCAAACATTTACGTTGTCCCCAATGAGATGAGATGTAGGGTATTCTCAGGTACCATAATGGGTCCTGCCCAAATAAGGTACAATAGCCTACCTGGGGGGGGAAATTTCTGATTTTAACTAACTTGTTGAGTTATTCATTGTTAAAATCTGCTTCGGGGCTAAGCCAATTAAAAGAGTAGCTCACATGTTAAGAGTGAGATAGCGAGTAGGAGAAAGCTCCAGGGATTACATCACTCGCTTCAATAATGAGAAGTTAGAGGTGATTGATTATGAGGAGAAGATAACCATCACAGATCTTATGAGTGGATTATTTCCCGAGAAGATTTATTACACTCTTACCAAAGATCCTCCCAAGACTATGACTGAATTGATGGCCAAAGAAGCAAAGATAATCAATATCGGGGAAGCAATGGCAGCGAAGCAGAGCTCGATCATAAAGCCTGAGGTTAAAACTTGGAAGAAGGATCAAAAGGAGTATAATGAATCAAAGGATAGGAAGGATGGTAGGCTCAGGAAGTATAATGATTACACTCCATTATATATGGGAATTCACAATATTTTAGAGGAAATCAAGCATAGAAAGGAGATACGATGGCCTGAGAAGTTAAGAGCACCTGCAGGGAAGAAGGACAAGTCCAAGTGCTGCAAGTTTCATAAAGACCATGGACATACGACAAATCATTATATTGCTCTATAAAACGAGATAAAAACCCTCATCCACCGAGCAAAATTAGACAAGTTCGTTGATCAGAAGGACGACAGAGGAGCTTGGCGAAGGTTAAAATATCCATGCAAGCCTAGAGATGAGAAAAAAGAACTCGTGAAAATGATCAGGAAGATGATCCCGATCTACCCAAGAAACCTAGGTAAATAGAACATGAGGTATTTATGCTTAGTTTTGGTTCCTTTGACTGTCAGATGATTACGGGTGGAGACACTGGAGGAGGAGATCATACTGCTGAAAGAAAATCTTACCTCAATGAGGCTCAAGCTTGTTCTTATATTCAGAAGATCAATTTAGCCAAGGAAGATTGACCGAGGGAGGTCAACAAAGACAAGCTGGTGATTAGTTTTTCTAAGAATTACCTCTCCAGAGTCCTTTATCCCCATAACGATCCCCTGGTAGTCAAGTTCAGAATCTAAGATGCAATGGTCTCCAGGGTATTGATTGACAATGGAAGCTCGACAGACATCATGTTCTACTCTTATTTTAAAAAATTGGACTTGAAGCTTAGCCAATTGGATCCTTATCACGGGCCCCTAATCGGCTTCTCTGGTGAAAAAGTATATCCCTTGGGCACAATCAAGTTGCAAGTGTTGCTCAGCACCTAGTCGACAAGTCGATCCGAGAAAGTACATTTCTTTGTGATGAACAAGAATGTTTAGTCCGCCTATAATTTGATCATGGGAAGGGTGGGATTGAAGAAGTTTGAAGTTGTTCCTTCCATAGTCCATCAATACTTGAAGTTCCCAACCAACTTTGGAGTAGGCATTGTAAAAGGTGATCAGAATGTAGCCAGGAATTGTTATTACTCCTCTACCGAGCAAGAATATCTGGAAGAATTGAAGAAGAAGACCATTACTTACCAAGTGGATATTACAGAGCCCAATAGTGAATCTGAGGTTAAAATCTTAGATATAATAGAGTAAAAAGAGTTGGTTAAAGTCCAGATTATGGAAGCTACTGAGAGAATCATACTGGATGACGACAAGTCAGAAAGGACTACTCAAATCGGCTCGATATTGGATCCCGTTATTAAATAGGAACTGGTGACAATCCTGAGGTAGGGGAAGAATGTGTTTGCCTTGATTCATGAGGATATTCTGGGATTGATCCCAATTTCCTCTATCACAAGCTCAATATTAGCAAGGATGCCAAGCCGATCAAGTAGAGTCGTAGAGTGTTCAGTCTAAAAAATAATCAAGCTATCTAGAAGGCGGTCGAGAAGCTCCAAAAAGCTTCTTTTATTAAAGATGTGAAGTACCCAGAATGATTGGCCAATGTTATTATGGTCAAAAAGAAAAATGATAAGTGGAGAATGTGAGTGGATCTCATAGATGTGAATAAAGACTGCCCAAATAATCACTTTCCTTTGCCCAGGATTAATCAGCTGGTGGATGCTACATCAGGGCATGAATTGTTAAACTTTAGGGATGCCTACTCTAGTTATAACCAGATAAAAATAATACCTGAAGACAGGGAAAGTACAACTTTTATTACTCCCCGATGAACTTATTATTATAATGTGATGCCTTTTGATAATAAAAATACAGGTGCAATATATCAGAGGCTGATGAACAAAGTCTTTGAAGATCAAATAGGCAAAAATATAAAGGTTTACATGGATGATATGCTAACAAAGAGCAATAAAGCCTCTGATCATATTATTGACCTTAGTCAGACTTCTAACCAGTTGAAAAAACATCAGATAAAGCTAAATATGATCAAGTGTGTGTTCGACGTGCAAGAAGGGATGTTCATCGGCTACATAGTCAATTAAAGGGGAATTGAGGTTAATCTAGATAAAATAAAGGCTTTAATTGAAATGTTGCCCCCGACTAGCAAGAATGAAGTTTAAAAGCTCACTGGGCGAGTAGTTGCTTTGAACAGATTTGTGTCCGGAGCAATAAAAAGTTGTATCCCGTTCTTCAAGGTGCTGAGGAAGAGCTTTGAATGGAATGAAGAATACGAGAAAGATTTTTAGGAGTTAAAGAAGTATTTGGGATCACCGTCGTTGCTCTCCCAACCAGTTTTGGGGGAGAAATTATATTTGTACTTAGTTATTTTTGAGTCGGCTGTGAGCTCGGCATTAATACAATAAGATAATGGAGTCTAAAATCCAGTCTACTACACTAGTAAGGCCTTCTGAGGAGCTGAAATCAGATATCCACGCTTGTAGAAATTAGCTTTGGCACTTATTGAGGCATTTAAACGTATGAAACCTTATTTCGAAGAACATACCATAGTGGTGTATACTGACATGCCACTTCGACAAGCCCTTCACAAACTTGAGAAGTCGGGAAGAATAATGTACTGGGCAGTAAAGCTGGGATAATACTATATTGTATATAAGCTGAGGTCCTCATTAAAGGGACAAGTTGTAGCTGATTTTATTGCAGAGTTTACTTATCCAGAGGTTCCTGAGCAACAAGGCTTTCAGACAGAGCATACCCCGATAGAGGAGAGCTCAACTACAGTCGTTGTAGACCAACTAACCGAGCAGACCCCAATAGGGGAAAGCTCATCCAAAATCGTTGTCGACTAACTGGAACTGTCAAGGATTTAAGAGATAGCCCAAAGATATGAGGAGGCAAGTAAAAAGGTATTCCATTATGGGATATTGACAGACCAAGGCTTTGACGGCAACATCCTAGTATGGAATTTATATGTGGATGGATCTTCATGTACTACAAGTAGTGGAGTAGGTATCATACTTAATACCCATGATGGGATTGATATTGAGTACGCTCTCAGATTCCAGTTCCAACCTCTAATAATGAAGCAGAGTACAAAGCCCCGATAGTGGCATTAAGTTTAACTCATTCCTTAAGCAATGAGCAAGTGGTGGCGCATAGTGATTCACAACTGGTGGTTAACCAAGTATTGAATTTGTATGGAGCCAAAGGAAAATTGATGACCAGGTACCTTGCTAAAGCAGTGGAGGCTATAGCTAAATTTCCAGTTGTTCGAATGAGCAGAATTCCAATGATAGAGAATACCTGAGTTGATGCACTTGCTCGGCTAGCATCAACCACCAGGATTGAACTCAGAAGGACCATCCCATTAGAAATTATAGTTAATCAAAACATTGATGAAAATTTAATAGTCAATTTCGTTACAGTACGGGACCATCCTGGATGGATCCCATCTGAGCATATATTGAGGAAGAAACTTTTCCAAAAGATCCAATAATGGCCTCAAGTATAAAGCAGCGATGTACGTATTAGACAAAGGAATTTTGTACAAAAGAGGGTTAACAACCACTTTATAGCATTGTGTTCACCCAATAGAGGTTCAAGAACTTATCAAAGAAGTTCATGAGGGGTCCTGTAGAGCTCATGTGGTAGGCAGGTCGTTACTACAACGAATAAATACCTTAGGGATACTACTGGCCGACCATGAGGGCAGATTGTACAGCTTTTGCGAAGAAGTGTGATAAATGCCAAAGGTTCTCTAACATTCACAAAAACCCTACATATTGCTCTAACTTTAATCACTTCACCTTGGCCATTTGTTATATGGGGGATAGACTTGGTCGGGCCATTACTAACCACCAGAGGAAGGTTTAAATACTTAGTCATCGTTGTGGATTATTTTACCAAATGGGTTGAGGCAGAACCATTGGTGGACATGCCCTATGAGAAGGTGTACTAGTTTATCTAAAAGAACATCATTTGCAAATATGGTTTACCATATGCTTTCAATACCGACCATGGTACGCAGTTCGATAATAAAGAGTTTGAAGCGTATTGTGCCCATTCCAAGATCCAGAAGGTGCATTTGCTTCAGGCCATCCTCAAAGCAATGGGAAGACAGAGGTGATAAATAGAACTTTTCTCAATGGGTCGAAGAAAAGACTTGATGATGCCAAGGGAAATTGAATCAATGAATTGCACTCAGTTCAATGGGCATACCGAACAACTCTAAGAGCGGCTAGAAGAGAAACACCATACATGCTGGCGTTTGGGACAGAAGCAATGGTATCTGTCGAAGCCTACCAACTCATAAAATGCTAAATTTTAACTCCCTTATTAGTGATTTAATGCGAAGGCTAGACCTTGATATATTGGAAGAGGTATGTGAAGACGCTACTCAGAGGAATTATGCCTATCAACAAAGGACTACACATTTTTACAACAAAAGGGTGAAGTCGACCAACTTAAAAGAGGGGGATTATGTACTTTAAAAGGTGATTCAGAAGAACAACAAGCTTGAAGCAAATTGGCATGGACCTTATCGTATCTTGACAGTCATCCAACCAGGAACATATAGGATTGAAACTCTGGATGGGGAAGAATTTATAAATCCTTGGAATGTCGAACATCTAAGAAAGTACGATAAGTGATCTAACGAGCAAAAGTTTTTGTAATCCTTTATTTTAATATTAATAAAGAGTTGGCTTCTTCCATTTTTTTCAATTTTTTGTAGGGGTATGGTGATATGGATCTCCCAACACAAGATTTTAATCTTTATTCAGAACTTGGTCTGCAAAGGAAATACCTGGTCGGCAAAGGCAATACTTGATCGACAAAACAATCAAACCCAAGTTAAAATAGTATTTTAGTCCTCAGTACTTGGTCAAGAAAAATCAGGGATAAAACTTTGTATAAAAATCAACAAGTTTTATCCGAACTGAGCAAAATGGAGGAAAAATGTTGTGAAAATTCCTAAATAGGAATATAGACACACATTCCACATATGCTTGGCCGCCACTGGTAACTAGTTCTAAACTTGGATCTAAATCTAGGTGCATTAGTAGAACCAATGGCAACATCAATGGTAATTGGTGCTAAATTTAGAAATCTAAGTGCAACAGTAGAACCTATGATAACATCATTGATAACTGGTACTAAATTTAGGCAAATGTCTAAGTGTATCAGTAGAACTAATAGCACGACAAGTTCATTCATACATTTGGAAATTAATAAGATAAGTTAATAAAGAAAATAACGTATTTCATTGATATAAATAATGATTACATGCAAATATTGTTTTAAAAATGAAATACAAGACAACTACTCTACTGGACGTTTTCCTTCAGACTTGGAGGAAATCAGTGCTTTTTTCATGCCTGCAGGAGGATCATCCAAGGTATAAGGAGAGTTGATGAAATTGAAATCTTGAAGCATTCTCCAATTACTGCTGCTCGGTGTGTCCAATAAATATGAAGGCTGAACTAACTCTAACTCATCATGCAGTCCATAATCCCCTAAGTATTTGGATATTAGGCACTTGGGAATGGATTATACAGGGATCTAGCTGACATCAAGATTAAAGGGACATTTGTCACAGTTTAAGAACCCAGGATCAGCCCAATACCACAACCTACTATTCTGATCAACCTTCATAATAGTCAAGTAATTGGTCCAGCCCCACTTATAACCTTCATGCTAAGCTTGACTGAAGTGGTCATCAAAATGCCCAAGAGCCTCATTGTATCCTTCCATCCATACCTCTCTAGGTTGCTTATGAAATTGGAAAGTTAATTTCTCGACCTGATGCTGAATTTTCTTCAAAACTCCATCTTTAGCCTGCAACTGAGAGGATTAGTTGGAAAGTGTGTTATCATGAGTCTTGAGCTTCTGGGATAACTCAACAATTGCTCGGTTCTTAGCTTTTAACTGGGCAGATTGGTCAGCTACGGTTTTTTGTGTTCTAGCCTCATACGTCATTGATCGGCTGAACTTTTATATAGAAGATGAGGCAGGCTTAAACTTCTTCAGAGTTTCTAACTTTTCTCTTAATTTGGCATTCTCACTCTCCAGGAAAGATGCACCTTCATCGGCAGCAACAGAAGGAGGATTCTTCATGGAGCTAAGTTCACTCCTCAATTTATTATTTTCTTATTCTAATATTTTGGCAATCTATCTTGCCTCATCAACTTCACACTTCAACATTAATTCCTTTATCCTAAAAGTAGAAGCACATTTCTCTAATTTCTTTTCAAAATCCCAAGATTCACTTAAAGACTTGTACTTAGCTTCATAGTCATCATGAACCAAAGCCTTAGCCTCATTATGATCCTCTTAAAGTTCTTCAATCATTTCAATGTAAGCCACATTATTGGCCACAACCCGATCAAGAAGAAACTTGAGATAAATATATGCATCATTAGCTTGATCAGTAACATTTTCTCCGAGAAAGTCTGATAATTTTTCCTCGATTAAAGTCATGTAACCAGCCTTGAACAAACTATTGTAACACTTGAGTAGATCAGAATTATTGGAAGAAATTTGTTCCATATTGGCCATAAACTAGAAAAACGAAGTAACAGTCAATCAATAAAAGAAAAAAATATAACAACAACAGAGAAATGACAAACATTATAAAGAAAAAATTATTTTATTGATATATAAAGGGGAGTTACAAGTACAGTATAGAAGAAATAAAAGAAAGACAAAAAAGAATGTCGAGCAAGTCTACACCTTCTCTCTATTAGTTTTAACACTTCCACCATGGTCGGCAGAAGTGGCAGTTGGATTATCTTTCTCGGCAGAGGGGATGGTTGACTCAACAATGTTCTTAAGTTGGTAAACTAAAGACTCAACCACAAGAGAAGACTCCCCACAACCAACATCGTCTTCAACTTCATCGTCCATATTGGGGGAGAACCAGGATCTTGTCTTTGGAAGAGTTCAGAGTCTTCTGCCGTACCGACCTCCTTCAGTGCAGCCAACCAACCATCCTTGAAATATTTTCTCTTTGCATACTCAATTTGAGCAAAGGCATCAGCAATGGCCTTATCCTAGCCTTTGTTGAAGGAATCTTCCTTTGATTTCTTCCTCTTAGCCTTCTCGGCATTCAAGTCCTTAGTCAACTCTACTATCTGCTCTTCTGTGGCCTTTACCCTGCGTTCATCTTGAACAGTAGTGGATTCAATCTTCTACTGAGCTTCCTCAGCATCTTTGATTTTCTTTTCCTAAGCCTTCCTCTTCGTTGCCAAGGCCTATTATGACTCCAGCAAAGATCTTTTGATACCATTAAAGGCCTCTTCCACATCATCCGAAGAAGAACAAAGAGCATTATCCTTTTTCAACATCTGGTTGAAATAAACTAGGAACTGCGCAGAAGAAAAACAAAGTTAGCACAAGAAGTAGAAGATGATGCACAAAAAAAGCATAAAGAAAGAGGTCTTACCAGAGCAAGGCTTTGAGCAACCCTCTTAGATATCTTTAGTTGAGGCATGGAATCAGCAACACTCATGTGGTCTGCAAGAGTACCAGACTTAATTAATTTCCTGGCCAAGTTAGGACCCATGGCCAACGAAGGGCCAATACCAGATGGAATGATACCAACCAAATTTTATTTCTTGGCATCAACAGCTTCTTCAACCTGCTTGGCAGCAGGACCTCTTTTCAAACATTTTAAAAGAGACTCCTCTCCCCTGTTGGCTGGGGGCTTCTTCCCAGCATCATCTTTCTTTATGGCCCCACCATCCACAGGCTTGTGGGTGCCAACAGCATCCCCAAGAAGATTGGGAAATCTCCTTTTTCTCATGGTCATTTAAAGAGGAATGTCTTAGTCAAAAGAAGAGGAGGGGCCAACAGTAGGTTCACCACCACCGGATGTAGAGGAAGTGGAAACTGGGTATTTATCCAAGTCAATCGCAATATATGGTGCAACAGTTAAGGGTCGATCTACAAAGGAAGTGATAAAGCTCTTGTACTTCAGCAAGTAGGAAGCCGACTTATTATGCTCCTCACCAATTCTTTGATAGATTCCCCAGAGAAACTTGAGCTCGTCAAGTTTAATGTCACCCTCCTTGCGACACTTTCTCTTCCACTCAATTGTAATCAAACAAACGACAAATATTAGATAACACATTAGCAGGTAATTCATCACCATGAATATATAAAATATATTAAAACCTATGACATGACTCTCTTGAGGGCATCTTAGTCCATTGTATACTTCATCCCCTTTTGAGGTACATATTGCCAATTTTTAGTAATAACCCCGAAGTAGTCCCTATTAGAATTAGGCATATTTATGACTAGAGCTCTATTAATAGAGCTAGTTTTCAAATAGTATGTATTATCACTGGTGAACCATCTATAATAGAACATAATCTTATGGATACCGGTATGGGTCCCATGAATTTGATTAAGCCTATGGACACCATTAACTATTCTCCAGGTGTTGGGGGCTACTCTAGCAGGTACAACATTAAAGTACTGACAAAACTCTAAGCAAAAATGATTTGGGGGAAAAGTGAAGCCACATTCAGCTATGAATAAGGAAGGAATCCGTTGACCTTCAGACAAAGAGAAAATATCTACAGGGGGACTAGGGAACTCTAAGTCTACCCGGTCTGGTACCATTCCTTTCTAAACTCTAGAGAGAAAATAACATAAACCATGATTCAATATGAAGAAAAGAAGAAAAGGAAAGGATTATTATAGAAGATTAAGAATTCAGTAAGAGTTAAAAGAAAGGAAGAAGGATCGCACGAAAGCTCAAGGGTAGCAGCAACACTTATAAGGTTTGGAGTAAAGATACCACTAGGAAACTTATCGTCTTTTATAAATTTCCTCAAAAACTTGCGAACGTAATGATTAAAGTAAAACGACGATTGAAATTATGGCGGCGATACGAAAAAGACGTATTTACCTTGATGCGGTTCGCTGTAATTCGAGATATTTACACAGATACCATTTGCATAGTAAATGGGGAATTATCCTGCCTTTTCTCGCATACCAAGGCCGGGAATATTTCAAAGCTCATTGAGGTCCCGGGGGTAGATATTGATTCTCTCTATGAAGTCATTCTCGATAGAGGGTGGATTCATGCCATGAGAGATGTCCCTTAAATTTACCACCCAAAACTCAAGTGCAGCACATATTAAGGCATAATAAAGATAAGAGGACACCAATCCATTGCTCGAAATGCTATATCATCGCCATTAGACCTAAGCAAAAGAAAAGAAAGACAAATAGGTTCTTCCTAATATCCTTTAGATAGGGTCACTCCTTAAAAATAGCAACTACTGCGTGGTCAACCAATGGTGGAGGAGACCAGGATCCACCTCACTGATAGGGTCATTGAAAAACTGGAGGAGGTTAGTTTATATAAAATCTGACCAAGGTGAAAGTTTTTGATCGACCATGGGATAAGGGAGTTAATCATCTTTCTAAAGTATAACCTAAATGTATTTGCGTGGGAGCCATACGATATGCCGGTGGTTGATCCCACGGTCTCCTGTCACAGCCTTCACATATGATAGTACAAATGTAGCACCCTACCGCAGATGGTATTCTGCATTGCCTATGCTTACCTGTTGCGGCCCATCTCAGCATAGGGCGCGACCCTACCGAATACAGGGGCACGACCCTCCTCAACACACCGTGGAAGTACCTAGTACAGGGCGTGGCACCTTTGCCTCTAGACCATTGCAAGATGTTGCACTCATATTTCTTGCCTGACAGGCCGCATCCCTCTCTATTACAGCAACTCCAGATTTTATGTACGTCACGTGCTCAGAGCATGTGGGAATATCTCCTATAAATAGAGGATCACACCTTAAAATAGGGGGAGAGAGAGAGATTGATTCCATACACCCATGGTAGACTCTACAATACATACTCTCTATATAACCTCAACCTACAGCTTGGGGCCCACTGGCCGGCATCGCAGCCGTCTCCCCAGCACACCAGAATCCTCTATACTATCATGTACTCTCTTTTATTCTCATAATTGTAAGCCTCTTTAGTCATGATTATATTGGTCAATGCAACACATATAATGAGAACGGAGCAACACAGTGGACGTATGCCTATTTTAGAGGCTGAATCACTCTATATCTTGCTTTCTCTCTATTTACTTGCTTTGTTTATTTATTATACACTTTATTTTTTATTTGCTGGTACGAGAACGACAAGTGGACGATTTCTCGTATCATTAATCTGGCGCCGTATGTGGGAACAAGATATTTCAATCTTATTTCTCTATATTTCGAGTTTTTAAACACCTTATTCAATTCATGGGGATCCTTTGGATCATCATCCCATGAGTAAATTTTGGTTATTGGGCTCTATTTTGTACTTACACCCTTAAATGGGTATTTCTTACCATGAGATCTGCTTTTGGGCCTTCTTCTCATGACCTTAGATATGTTCTACATACCCTTGTGATATCATGCCATTTAGATAATGCTGAAAAGCATGATGGGCTTTAGCCCCGAAAAGGTGAATGATTAGGGAAGGATTGTGTTTACTCCATTTTTGTTGTTCTTTGCCTATGATCTAGTGTTTATCATTAGAATTGTGATATTTTGTGCACCGAGAGGTTATTCTCTCAATGGATAGATCCTAGTAGGTATGCTCTCCACGAGTTTCGGGGGAAAAACTCAGTTTCTGGGTTTCAATTTTGGGATTGTCCCTTCACTGCCTAGGTAGGGATGCAGCGTGGTGGTTCAACTACCTTACATGCCTCGGCCTCTACTGGGGCATTTGCATTGTAGAAGCTTTAAAACATCAAGGAATGGACTCAGGTGGTCTCCAGCTCAACCTCGGTAAACACCATGCAAAGGCCACGGTAGTGCACTTATGTGCCATACTGGTCGCGGCCTCAACACCAATACCATATAGCAGTGCAAATGCTGCATCCCCATTTCCTACTTGGTTTGTCCAATACTTCTGAGATTACTCACTTCTGTTAGCCTTGTCTCAGATTATATATACTTTGTAAAGACTAACAAAAGCAGAAATGGAGGGAGAATCCAACCACAACACAGAAGTCAAAGATTAGATTGTGTAGTTGTACAATCACCTCAACTACCTCTATGACAGTCATGCCTCACTCCAGACCCAGGTCAACTATTTAACTCAGAGGGTCCTAATGCTAGAGGCTGCGGCCTCACCCAATGTGGGTGTGGCACCCAGAATTGGTGATGTCGCAGCTCCAGAAGTTCCACCCGAGGAAGTGCACGAGCTAAAAGCACTGGCCGTAGAATACAAGGCCGCGACCAGGGTCCTAAAAAAGAGAATGGAAAAGGAAGAGAATAAATCAGGGGCCTACACTCCATTGGCCTTCTCGATTGAAGAAATATTTGAGTTTATCAAAGAAAACAAACTGTTAAGGTGGCCAGAAAAACTGAGAGCTCCACCCCACAAGAGGAACAAAGTTACTTGGTGCAAATTCCATCAGGACCATGGCCATGACATTGAGCAATGCTATGCTCTGAAGGATGAAATTAAAAGGCTGATTGGGCAAAGGATGCTGCAGAGGTTCCTCAAAGATGTTTAAGGGATGAAGTCTAGTCTCACAAGACCACATGCCCATTTTTTATGCTTATGCCTTAAATTCCATATGTTTCTACTTTATAGTGAAAACTCCTCTTATGCTGTTTTAAACTAAACTTTGTATTATTCTTACAAAGTCATATATATATATATATATATATATATATATATATATATATATATATGAATATTTATATGAAATAAAGTTCACTTTTATAGTGCCGTATTTTAATTCTCATTTCCATGAAATGTTATCTTATAAAGACCAATTTTGTCTTAAACATATCTCGATTCGAGACAATATGTTATATCGGGAGTGATAGTATCTAAATGGGACCACAAATGCCCGACAAGACGCCTGATTGTCCGAAAGTAGATGATAATTGAAAATGGCGAGAGCAAATACTGAAAGCAGTTATCCAAATTGGACTGCAACATCACTCATAAGGGCCAACAATGCCCGTTTTTAGCTTTCGGGATGTGTCATTAGCTGCAAGGGTCCACAATGCCCGTTCTTAGATTTCGGAATGCGTCATTAAGTCAGGATACCTGTAGTATCTAGTCAGGGATGGCTTTATATATATCCATAGCTGTGGGTGGCTTAATAACATAACCCAGCATGGGGAGGCTTAAAAGTATCATGTATGTTAGTTGTGGGTGGCTTAATAACATAACCCAGCCTGGGGAGGTTTAAAAGTATCCTGTATGTTAGTTGTGGGTGGCTTAATAACATAACCCAGTCTGGGGAGGCTTGAAAGTATCTTGTATGTTAGCTGTGGGTAGCTTAATAACATAACACATCCTGGGGAGGCTTGAAAGTATCCGGTATGTTAGTTATGGGTGGCTTAATAACATAACCCAGCCTGGGGAGGCTTGAAAGTAGCCTATATGTTAGTTGTGGGTGGCTTAATAACATAACCCGGTCTGGGGAGGCTTGAAAGTAGCCTGTATGTTAGCGGTGGGTCGCTTAATAACATAACCCCGCCTGGGAAGGCTTGAAAGTATCCAGTATGTTAGATGTGGGTGGCTTAATAACATAACCCAGCCCGGGGAGGCTTGAAAGTATCCCGTATATCTACAAAGGCCCGGGAAGGCTTGATAATATCCCATTTACTGTGCTAAAGAAAATAAAAGTCGTATTTTGTGAAAGTCAATTGTTGTTTTGTTGCAATCACAAAGCATACCAAAGCTACGGAATCTCCCAAGGGCTAAATATACTGTCGCAAAAATTAAATGAATTCATTAAGCGACAAAGTCAAGCAGTAAAGGTTAACCTGCCGCAGCTATGATCAAGGAGCATTTTTATAATGATCCAGTGGTAAGGTGCTGCGGCCTATGTAAATTTGCACTGGTGGTAATCTACAATACAGTGCAGCCATTAAAGTGACTACAGGTTGATGCGGTAATGACCTGGATTTAGGTCCAATTAAAGCTACAATCATAAAGCTACAGAAAATGGGTTCCAAACACTCAAAGATACCGTGGCCTATTAGAGAGAGAGCCTCTATGTAGGAAGGGGCTACGACCACTTTCAAACATTCAAGTGACATCCCTGTTAATATGGCTGTGGCCATTGAGTAAAATCATTCAGAAGACGCGAAAGGCAGGATCATCAAACTGTCGCGGTCCTGTTCAAGTGGCAACCCTTCTAGTCAGTACAAAAGGGGTAAGGGGCCGCGGACCATGTACAGAAACCATACGTATTACAGCCGCAACCTATGACCTGTACATTTGAAGGTGCCGTAGCATTATTTGTGAGCACGTGGCCATTAACAGAGTAGACGACACACTCGAAGGTGCCACGGATGTTCAAGAAGAGACTACAGGCTATGTGAAGAAACCATGTATGCTATGGTGTCGTGGACTTAAACTATTAGTTCCACAAGTTCAATCAAGAAAGCATTTTTAAATATAAAAGCAGTTGTGTTCTCGCAATCAAAGATGTACAAAAAAAAAGCATTCATTAAAGCATTAAAGCAAGCAAAGTAGAAGAATAAAACGCTACAAGAAAATGAGGCAAAAATAACCAATGCAGAAAAGCTGGTCGCAACCTTGATAATAACAGTTAACATTACAGACAAATAGGTCGCATCCACTACAAAGGGCAATATAACAGAAAGGACACAGCCCTGTATCAATGATAGTTCAAAAATTACAAATAGTTCAGGAGGCTGCATCATCGTGCTCATCCATTTCATCACCACCCGCGAAGGTCTCAGTTTCTTCATCCTCAGTTATTGCCTCAGCCTCTGCCCTCAACCTGGCTTTCTCTTCAACCGCGGCCTTGAGCTCAGCTATGCACTCTTGATGCTCAGCATCACCAAGTCCCCAGGAAAGAATGGTCTCCTTAGAGTCGGGAAAGTTTTTATGACCCTGTGCCTAAGGTCTTGGTAGCTACGGAGGTAGTCCCTATTATTGATGAGATAAAAGTCCTTAGAGCCCTTGAATGACTCCATAGTACTGTCAATGGCAAGTTTAAGGGCTTCGTCATGGTCCCCTTCCATTTTCTTAATTACCGCGGTATGGTCTACGGCATCTTGGGTGGCCTTGGTCTCCAGCTCCTCGTACTTCTTTTGAAGAAGTCTGAGCTTGTTACTATAAGTCTCCGCGACTTGTGAAACTTTCGCGGTCTGAAACTTGGAGATTTTAAGGGATTTCACGGCCTGCTTAAAGTTTTCCTCTGCTTCCTTTTTGGCCTTATTTGCAGCTTCCAAGTTCATCTGGGCTGCCTGAAGAGCCGCGACAGCAGACTGCTTCCCAGCTTCAAAAGATGAATTTTGTGCAGCCTTCAAATCAGCGGCGTACACCCTCTCTGCGGCCTCTTTTAGTTTATAAAAAGGGCCTCATACTTACTCTTTTGGACCACCATGACGTCCGCGACCTGAAATGAAAATATTAGGAGCAAGATATGGAATGCAAAATTAAAACTGAGAGAGCACTTGCACTTACCCTCAAAAGACTATGGACGCCGCAGTCCTCCAGATCGTCATGGTCTTCTTCGACCAACCTGTCAAGATCCCTGACATCAAGGGCCCTCTTCATCCTTCGCGCAGCCTTCGCAGTAGTATCCCATGAGGACTCAGGGTCAGGCTGTCTTAACTGTGGCTGCAGTTGACCATCAGGAGCAGCTCCGGCGTGGCACTGATGAGGTGCCAAGTTTGCATTAACCGCTATAACAGGTGGTGACGACGGAGAAGCTAAATGCATAGGGACATCCGACGTTAATATCAGACCTACTGCCGCCAAATTTGCCCCTATATCGTCATCAAACTCAACTTGGGGTTGGGGGTTAGCAGTGGTAATTTTTTCTACGGTCTGATTTTGGGTCACGGCAGGAGGATTTGGGTCGTTGGAAGGGGCTGCGACTGGATTTTTGGTCATGGGCCTCTTCCTTTTCCTATGCCTTGCAGCGTTGTTGAGAACGGTTACGTTCTCATCCATTTTAGCTAGATGGGCAACCAACAGTTCCCTATCAACTTCCTCACCTGAAAGAGGAAAAACAATGGTAAATAATTAAAGTTTGAACATAAGTTGTCACGGATAAATAATGATGATTAGGTTATTACCTCCCACAGCCATCTCTTTTGGAACGGACTTACTGGGAAAGAACCCTGCTTCAAAAACAGTTGCAGATGTTTCAAGGACGGTAAATTTCTTCTCTTTAGCAGGGATGGCCGCGACCTTGGCAACTCTCTTCTCTTACCTCCTGCTCGGTTACAAGTTGTCAAGAACTACATAAAAACACTTCAAAGGTTAGTAAAGTTTAATAAGCAACTACAAAGAGGGGACGCGACTATAAATCAAATACCTAGCTTAGAAAGGGACCCCCATTACCGCAGCATTCAAAATGATCTCTCTCTCGTTCTCCTAAGGGTGAATCTCCCACCCTTCTCCGGAGATGTAGAAGTACTTCCCCTTCCAATTCTTTGCACTAGTCGGTCTCCCAGAGTAAAAGGTCTCGTCCTTGCCACGGACATAGAAGTAGTAGTACCCAGAGAACTTCACAGAGTTTCCCTTGGGACGATAGAAGTGAAAAACTTTGCGGGAGTAATGTTTTTTTGAATTTGTTCTCCCAAAGCACGACGGCAACAAAGATGGCCCTCCATACATTGGGATCTAACTGGGTTGGTGCTAGTTTCATGGTTTGAAAAATTCATCTGATGGGAACAGGAACTGGTAGCCGTAGCCCATAAACAAAGGCATGAAGTGGAAAATATACCCCATAGTCATCAAGTTCCATACACGGTCTTTGGTTCGTGGCAGGTGCTGAGCACATCAAGTTTTTTGGAAACTCGAAGGCCTCAGCTACCTGGTCAACCCAGTCTTGGGTCATGATGCTATGGATATTAAGCATATCTAGGGGTCTCTTAGCCCTCCCAGATGGACCAGCTGGTTCGTCCCTAACATCGGCAGCACCCCTTACCACGACATCATCTTCCACATCCATTGGTCGGTTACTAGAGTTGGCTTCCTCTTCGATCTGCGTGGTCTCAGAATCCTTCCTAGAAGCAGAGTTCGTGGAGTCTGAGTCTAATACTACGCAGTTGGGGCAATTCTTCAGTTGGCAAGGCCTTATTGATCTCAGAGGAGGCACGGGAGGGAGTTCAGGTGGAGAGGCTCTAAAATGCTTTGCCCAAAAGCCTCTCAAAAACTCGTATAGGTCAAAGCTCATATGGCTATAGCAGTACCTGAAAAGCACAAGCCACAATTTGGTGCCACAGCCAGTATGGTATAGAGGCGTCTTAGAGGCTACGGCAGGTTCAATGGAATATCAAGATGAACAGGAAATACTGAGGCCGAATGCGTAAGTGTGGGTTTTGAGCCCCAAAAGACAAACATCGTTGTGGCACATTAATTGGATTGGTTTTACAGTGTTGCGGATACTAACTCAATGACATCTATGGGCTAAAGCGCAGCGGAGCCTAAATTTAAACCTGAGGCAATAGCCGTCGCTCACCACAAGTCGCGACTAGGGATCAAATCAAGGAATATTTTAAGGATCAAGTGCAGCCCTAGATTACTAAATGGGTACTTTATCATGCCGTGGCCATTCACTCAAACAGTTTAGTACCTAATATTTTTTCATTTAAAGATTGAAAGCCCTGAACATAAAGAGTTTATTCAAGAACAACAAGAACAGCAATATGATTCAAAGGGATTCAACACAAATACACGCAAGGTTATCCAAGCAATTGAAGATTAGGGGTTCATTTCAGTGTATGAAGATCGATTCAAAGTGCAATATGGTAATAATTACTACAACTATTTATCTTTCTTGGGAATTAACAAAGTATTCAATCCAAACCCTAAATATTTGTCAATCAGTTGGGCTTTTACTCACAGATTCCTATCAAGAATGCAGAAATTCATGTGTTCGATTATTGAAGTAGAATGACAAACTATTAAGGCTATTAAAAAGGATGTTGGTTGAAAAATTACCTGGAAATGAAGAAGATGGCGATGATCAGCCTCAAACCGCCTTGGAACCACCACACTCAGCCTTGGAGGGACGTCGGAAAAAGCAAGGGGACAAACGCGCAGAGTTCAACTTTCGATATGCTCTCAAAAATTTGGAAAACGTAATGAAGTTCATGGCCTGAACAATTTATATAAGAGAGCGCGGAAGATGAATCGTCGCTTTGGAAATATCGCATCACCTAAGAAGACTGAACTAAGCCGCAGCCCCAATCGAATTCTCTTGGCACTATGACTTGGGGGCTTATTGATAATACAAATATAGCACCCTGTCGCGAATGGTATTCTGCACTGCCTATGCTTGCCTGCCACGGCCCATCTCAATATAGGGTGTGGCCCTACCGAATACAGGGGCGCGACCCTCCTTATCACAGGGCGCGACCCCCCTCAACACACCGCGGAAGTACCCAGTACAGGGCGCGGCACCTTATCTCTAGACCGTTGCAGGATGAAGCACTCACATTGCTTGCCTTACAGGCCGCATCCCTCTTCATTACAGCAACTCCAAATTTTATGTATGTCACGTGCTCAGAGCATGTGGGCATATCTCCTATAAATAGAGGACCACACCTCGAAATAGGGAAGAGAGAGAGCTCGATTCCATACACCCGGGGCAAACTCTACAATACATACTCTCTATACAACTTGAACCTACAGCTTGGGAGCCACTGGTCGGCATCGCAGCTGTCTCCCCGGTACACCGGATCCTCCATACTATTATTTACTCTCTTTTATTCTCATACTTGTATGCCTCTTTAGGCATGATTATATTATACAATGCAATGCATATAATGAGAATGAAGCAACACAATGGACGTAGGCCTATTTTAGTGGTTGAACCACTCTATATCTTATTTTCTCTCTATTTACTTGCTTTGTTTATTTATTATACACTTTATTCTTGATTTGCTGGTATGAGAATGACAAGTGGATAATTTCTCGTACCATCAACATAGATCCGGAATTTAAGCCAATAAACAGAAGGCTCGCCGAACATCCCCATAAAAGATAAAAATGGAAGAAAGGAAGTAGGGATACTTATGGAGGCAAGGCCCATTAGAAAAGTTCGATTCCCGAAGTGGCTCTCGAATTCGGTCCCGATTCGTAAAAGCAACGGTAGCTGACGAGTCTGTATAGATTGTACTGGCCACAATAGAGCTTTACCCAAGTATAGTTTCCTCTACCAAAGATAGATCAAATACTCGACACCTACAGCCCATGAGCGAATGAGTTTTCTGGATGCTTACTCAGGTTACCATCGGATTACTCTGTTTGGCCCCGGTCAAGATAAGACTTAGTTCATAATGCCACTTGGCTTATACTATTATAAGATTATGCCCTTCGGCCTTAAGAACGTTAGAGCCACGTACCAGAGACTAGTCACAAAGATGTTCAAACAGTAAATGGAGAAAATAATGGAAGTATACATCGACGATATGCTCGTCAAAAGTAAAATCAAGAGCGATCATCTTGTAACCGCAGTAAGTATGCTCTGGCACCATTTGTAATAGTGTATGGCTCTAATACCATTTACGAATGCGTAAATAAATATGCACAACAAAAATTCCAATTTGAGAGTGTGCAATTAATTTTAAACCAACTCTATCTTTTTATCCTAAACATGCATCTATGTGATAAAACAGATAAATCAAACTAAGCATTCATCAAAGCCAAAGTTTCAGGAAAAAAAATTAAAGGAAAGGACCTCTATTCATTTTAAAATCTATAAAACAATCGACTTATAGACTACTTGATAACCGACACAAGTATAATGCGTTAATCTTCATAAATCTCTAGCGAACAACTATAATCCTCGCAAGAATTGCAAGATCGCAGTCCTCCGTCAGTATCAACCTTTGTCTTCAGCAGTGAATTCCCTCAGGTATCACAAGTTAGCCATGCAGTACCACTCCACAAGGTGTATGCAGAAATACAAAACTTTCTAGTGTTTAAACAAATCCACAAGAACAATACTCAAGGATGTTTATTGTGATTTAAAAAGTGTTTTGGAATACTAAAACATGAAGAACTTTTACAAAAGTTATGCAAAAATGAATAAAAAAAAGTCTTAAACGTTTTGAACGCGAAACAAGTATTTATAGGATAATTCATAAATTTCGAGGCAATGCGATTGTTCGAACGAGAAGCAGAGATCATTTTAGGACATATAGATGTCCTTCGAACGATATGTACTTCAATTCTAATAGCATGAGAAAATCTTAGGCAATAAGCCCTCATTTGCAAACATATAAAAATTACCATTGTAACGACTTGTCAACTCGTTTGAAGGAGATGCCAATCTCGTTTGAACGAGATTTAAAAACAAAAATATTTTTCTTTCGGAAATAAAAGGACCTATTCATTTTTGATAAAAAATAAACATCTGAAATATTAATTCTGTAAATTAATTCAAACTCTAACTTATTTTATACCTTTACGAAATGTCAGGAAGTCTTCATACTTGGAGATGCTTGAGTTCATTTTATCTTGACTGTGCGTGACGATTTGTAACGGGATACGCCAAACTATCTTAAAACTATGCTATGAACAATATTGAAAAAATTATTCTTACAAATCTCAAAGACCTGGCCAACAACTTTGAAATCCTCAGGTGCTACCGAATGAAGCTCAATGCGAGCAAATGCTCATTCGGGGGCAAGTCAGGAAAATTATTAGGTTACCTGGTTAGCAAAAGGGGAATTGAGATAAATCCTGGTCAAATTAAGGCTATCAATAATGTCCATCCTCCTAGGACGTTGCGCGAAATCCAAAATCTCACAAGGATACTGGCAGCACTTAGCTGCTTTATCTCGAAGTCTTTCGAATGTTACCAACCATTCTTTCATCTGCTTGAAAAAGATAAGTACCTCACCTGGAATGATGAATGCCCAAGGGCTTTCAAAGAAATCAAATCTGGTCATTTTTCCTGCAAATTCGATCAGAGGGACAATCACTTCCTTCAAGTTAAATATTTTGAGCTTGAGATTATGGAATAGTTTCATGTACGTCACCTCCACAAAACTCCCTTGGTCCACCATGAACTTGTTCACATCCTAGTTTGCAATCCTTAAAGTGATTACCAGCGCGTCGTGGTGTGGGGATCTCACCCAGACCAAATCTTCCTCCATAAACATAATGTGCTTATTGTGATTCATCCTACGCTTCCCAGCTTGGCTCTTAGCAGGATCTATATGGAAGGCCTCCATCACAGCTATGACCTTCTTGAGCTCAATTCAAACTGTATATTCCTGGATCTTCTTGAGGTCCGATGCCTCATATATTAATGAAAACTCATGGCCTGTTTCATCATCTAGATATATTATCTCATTTTTCATCGCCATTGGAGATGACCTAATCATACTTCTTATCTATGTATTCATTCAAATGCCCTGTCTGAGCCAACTCTTCTAAGTGAGATTTATTGCCTTACAATTCTCTACCTTATGTTTGTTTTCCTTGTAGAATGCATACCAAAGCGTGTTGTTTATTTTAGTCGAATCACCTCCCATCTTCTTTAGCCACTTGAGAAACTTTTGGTCCTCGATCTTCCCCGGGATCTTATAAATTAGTTGTTTGAAAACCGTCTTGATGGCTTGGAAAGCTTTAGAAGAATCCTCCTTGCCCCCGTTCTTAGCACTGTTTTGCTTCTTATTCCCCTTCTTGGGATTATCCTCTTTGTTAATCCATTTGTTCGCTTTGGCGTGACCAGTTTATGTCTGGCTGATATGGACCACGTCCTCTACTTTGGCATACTTCTTAATACACGACATAAGATCGTCAATGGTATCAACCTCCTTCTTGGTGAGAGATTGGTGAAGCATAGAGGTAAGGGGTAAACTGATTTTAAAATATGCCACGGTAACCTGCTCTAAGTAGTCTTCCACTTTATTAAATACCTCCCAATAATGCTTGGCGTACTGATGTAAAGTCTCCCGTGGCTTCTTTTTCATTATGAGCAGTGAGTACATCCTCTTTAGATGAGAGTTGTTAGTTATGAAGTGAGCAGTGAAGGCCTCGACAAGAACCTTGAAGCTCTTAATATATCTGAGAGGCAACCTCTCAAACCACTCATAGGAGATATCGCCCAAGTTTGAAGGGAAAATACGACACATTAGAGCATCGTTGTGACTCCATAAGGTCATGGCCTGCCTGTATTATTGAATATGATCTATATGGTATGTTTTTTCATCATAGATCTTGAACCTGGGTGTTACAAAATTCTTCGGGGGTTCCTCCTCCTCAATGGATCTTGAGAAATGAGACTTCATATGGGTAATTAAGGCTTTCCTCGCTAGCTCTTTTGTATATATGGCTCCTTAGTGAGCGGGGTGCTAGTCCATTTCCCTTTCGATCAAACTCCCTATATCATCCATGTGGCACTCACGATGGTGCCTCCCTGGGTGACTCCCATGTTTTGAATGCTCTTGGTCACACTCGGTGCTCCTTCCTAGGTTGTGAGTCTTGCTCGCCTGAGGACTAGAAGGTCGACCACGACATTTTTTATTTTCCTGGTAGGGTTCTCTCTCTATTTTTTCTAGTCATTGCTGGAGGCGAGAATTCTCTTGAATCTGGACGTGAGTATCCTCATCCTTTTGTTGATGCCTTGTTTCATATACGTCGACCATACTTGAGATATGGGTTGATCTAGGCTGCTCGTGGCTTTCCTCAGAAAGTTATTGCTCTGGATAAAATCTTGGGTTCATATCATGGCGAATTTTAAACCTGACCCTAAGTGGAGCTAGGTCAGCTCGTAAGTCACCGGGTTGAGGTGCATTATTCGGAGGTAGGACATTGTAGCTATTCTTTTGTAGGGATTGATTTCGTCAAAATGAAATCGGCTCCCACAGATGGCACCAATTGTGAGTGCAGTTAATCTCAATTAATAAATTTTATAAGGCAATTAATGAAAGAATATGCAAATGTCACACAACACATAAATATACGTAGTTCGATAAATTACCTACGTCCAAGGACAGGTCACTGAGTTTTTATTACGTGTCTCAAAGTTCAAAAAATACATCGCCCTGGCCCTGGGGTGTGAGTTGCATTTATAGTCTTGTAAAACTAATGAAAATGAGTTGTTCAAGGAATTCTCTTAGCTTGCTATTGGCTCGCGTGGTGATTCCTGAGTATCTCGTCCGAGATTGTAAGTAACCGATATGATCTCATTAGCTGATAATCATTTTGTATTTATCCACGTGATAAATGTTAGTACTAATCTTCCTTACTGGCGGATTGGGTTGGACTGACGTGGTACTTTATTGGGCCTGCTCGAGCAGGTCAGAATTGAGCTTAATTATGGTTTGGACACCACATTTATCATTTCAAAAAAAAAATTCATTAATAACCTTATTCTCTGATCATCTGTCACGTTATAAAAGCCATATCAAATAACGTATGTGAAACTTTAAAATCAGGTGATGTGTGGTAGTGAAAACAATATGGATTAATTTTATGGATGGTTACTGTTGATGCAAAAAACTGGACCGAATCCCATTTTTATGATCACAGATAAATAGATAAAAGCAATCCAATCAAGCACACGAGAGACAAAGATTTTTAAAGTGGTTCGGCTATAAGGAAAAGCCTACGTCCACTGTTATTTTATTCCCAGGGGTTTACAATAGCACAATGTGGTGTAGAGAGAGAAAAAGGTATGGATATTGTGTATTGTGTCTCTCGGTTCTTGGATCTCTTGGATATCTCTCGGATCTCTCTTCCTTTTGGCTAAGGGAATACATGTATTTATAGTGGTGGGGGATAAAGAGATTCATTGTATGTAGACATTTATACATTATGTCTACATTCAACGAATCTAATTGCTTGGTATGCTATGTGTTGTCATCTACAATATAAATGTACATTAATGCTCATTAAATGCGTAGTTATCCTTTGATCTTCCTGGTTGGTATGCCGACCAACTCTCCTCGGGTGCCGACTAACTCTCCTCGGGTACTGACCAACTCTCCTCGGGTGCCGACTAACACTCCTCGGGTGCCGACCAACACTCCTCGGGTGCCGACCAACTCTCCTCGGGTGTCGAATATTGCCACGTAGGATGACATGTGTCCTTTTCTAATTGGTCCTCGTAGATGGAGAATTTTTGCGTTAACAGAAGCCCCCAATGCTCCATGCTTGATGGTTTACTTGAAAGGATGGAGTATTTATTCTGCAGTGTTGCTCGGTGCTCGTGAAATTCTTGATCTACCTTCTTGATTTGTTCAACATAAAGTGCATTATCTCCTGGACGACATATGATGCAGGCTGATCGATGGTTGCTAATCTTTCTTTTGAGGAACTCCGTGTGCTATGTATTACCCCTGGGAATTTGGATACAGCCATGCCATAGTATGCAACTTGTAGCTTGTCATAATCTTCAAGTATGTTGATTGGTTCGCTAGCCGACCAAATGCTTCCTGTGTCGAGCAACTGAATGCTAACTTCACGTGCTTGATTCTTCTGATTTATGATCCTCTGAATACTTTGTCGAGTAACATACTAGATTTTGAACCCAACTCTTCAATCTGATTAATACCAAGCTAGTGTTGGACTTCGAAACATTTTCACACAATTTCTTCTTCATTATTGGTCGAGACAGTAGTAGCAAATATCTCAGTGCTGTAGATGCTGATTTTGACTTCTACTTCTGCTCGGGGACGAGCAAGAGGTTCTCGGGGACGAGCAAGTGATTCTCAGGGACGAGCAAGAGCTTCTCAGGAATGAGCTAGTGCTTCTCGGACAGATCATTTGTGATGAATATCAGAATGTTGAAAGATCTTAACTTCATAAACTCCCCTTATACTTTGGATGATCCTCCTGCTGGTGAGGAACCTGTTTTAAAAGAAGAGGGAAAAGAAACCAATAGAATAGGAATCTCAATGTAATAGTCAGTATACATTTTCATTCTCAATGTATTTTGTTTTTTGAGTTTAATGAAAGACTTTCATTTTTGTTCACAATCTTAATTGCTTTTGTTTTGTAAATATCAAACACTTTACATTTATGCATATGTATCTGTTAAAAAGATAACAATATTGTGTTGTTCATCGACCAACTTAGTAATAAAAAGAATTACAAGTATTAAAAATGTTTCTCGATCACTTAATAATAAAGTAATGAGTATAAAAATGTTTAAATTTTTTTTCAACCAACCAAGGTTGTTAAATTGTGCTCGTCGACCAATTATCGTTAGTGAGAGTTTTATCCCCGACTAACCATACTTGGTAGATTTTTGTTTTTTTCATAAAATGTGTCCGACCAACCAAGGTCGATAAATTCTCCTCGTCGACCAACTACAATTAGTGGGTTTTTATCCCCGACCAACCATACTTGGTTCAGTTTGGAATATTTTGTTCTTCGAGGAACTTTTGTAATAATCTTACCTCCCGACCAACATAAGTTGTAATGTGAGAGTATATTTTTATCTTACCAACCGTAATTGATCATGCTGGTGTACACCTCTTAACCAAAAGAGTAGTAGTGGTTCTTTCGAACTATATGTCCACTAGATATCTTACCAACCGTAGTTGGTCACACTAGTGTACGCCTCCTAACCAAAGGAGTATTTTTTTGGTTCTTTCGAACTGTCCACTAGATATCTTACCAACTGTAGTTGGTCACACTAGTGTCACCTCCTAACCAAAGGAGTATTTTTTGGTTCTTTCGAACTGTCCACTAGATATCTTACCAACCGTAGTTGGTCACACTAGTGTCACCTCCTAACCAAAGGAGTATATTTTTTTGTTCTTTCGAACTGTCCACTAGATATCTTACCAACCGTAGTTGGTCACACTAGTGTCACCTCCTAACCAAAGGAGTATTTTTTGGTTCTTTTGAACTGTCCACTAGATATCTTACCAACCGTAGTTGGTCACACTAGTGTCACCTCCTAACCAAAGGAGTATATTTTTTGGTTCTTTTGAACTATCTGGTCCATTAGCTCTGAGGATATCCTGGCGCTGAATGAACCTTCAAAATGTTTGACTGATGATAATAGGCAGCAAACTCCTCGTTATCAAATTGTGTTCCATGGTCTGTGATGAAGGCATGAGGGAGACCATATCGGCAGACGATGTTCTTCCAAACAAACTGGTACACCTTCCTTCTCGTATGTCATGTCAATAAGTGTCTCAACTTCTATCCACTTAGTAAAATAATTTACTGCGATGACGAGGTATTTGAATCTTCCTCGAGTTGTCGGCAATGGTCCAACCAAATCAATCCCCCATATGGCAAATGGCCAAGGGGAAGTTATGGGTGTCAACAATGCTTATGGAGTTCTTCGGATGGAGGAAAAGCGTTGGCACTTGTCACATTTCTTGGCATAGGCTTATATAGTTAGCTTTCATCGTCGACCAGTAGTATCCCTGCGTCATCACCTTTTGCAAAAGTATCCGACCTGCTACATGGGCTCCACATGACCCTTCATGTATCTCTTTAATCAATTCTTTCACCTCGGAGGGATGTACACATCTTTGCAAACCTGCCATAATTCCTCGTCTATACAAAATACCATTAATTAGTACATACCGAGCAGCTTTAAACTTCCATTTCTTGGCAGTGAGCTTATCCTCCGGTAATTGTTCCTCCTCAATATATGCTCCGATGGGATCCATCCAAGATGGTCCTAAATCAAGGGTAATAATATTAATCGTCAGGTCTTCATCTATGCTCCGACTTTCTATAATTCAATTGGTATCGTTCTTCGCAGCTCGGTACGAGTAGCTGATGCTAATCGGGCCAAGGCGTATGCTCTCACATTCTCCATTCTTGATATTCTTACCAGTTGAACAACAACAAACTCTGATACTAACTCCATCACCTTTTCTTAATACTTGATCATCAATTCTCCTTTGGCTCATTATTAGAAGCTTTGAATTAGAAACGTAGGGCGTATTCCATGTCGACCTCATCTGGGCTGTTCAAAATGATCCCTGCCCACAGCCTGTAGTGCAAGATGACCCATCTACATATAGCCTCCATATAGGCAACTTGTCTTCTAAATTCTGGTCTGACAGAGTTCCTCGGTGGAATACTTGTCGCTTTCTTTCATCATGTCCTGATACTTCTGAATACACCTCTTGAATTTCAATATACCTCCTGAACTTCAATATTCCTCCTGAACTTCAATATACCTCCTGAACTTCAATATTCCTCCTGAACTTCAATATCAAAAGTAATTCCTGAGCAAGAAAAACAACTCCTGAATGATGATTAATCGGGGCCCTGACCGTGTGAGTTTGTGGAGTTGAATTTGATGCTCGACTGCATGATGTTATAAGAATGTGCCACCAAATGAACAAATATATCTGTAATAGAAGTCCCCAACTGTGGAATGTGAACTTTGAATGAGATTTATCGACCAATACCAACCGGAGTTGGATTTTATCTACCAACCGGAGTTGGATTTTATCTACCAATCAGAGTTGGTGGTAATTGATAATAAATGATGAAGACTTCCTCGGAGCTGACCAACAGATTGTTGGGAATAAGATAATATAAATGCTAGAGAACTCCTCGGCGCTGACCAACAGATTTGTTGGGAATAAGATAATATAAATGCTAGAGACCTCCTCGGCGCTCCTCGGCGATGACCAACAGATTGTTGAGAATAAGATATAATATAAATGCAGGATACCTCCTCGGCGATGACTAACAGATTGTTGGGAATAAGATATAATATAAATGCAGGATACCTCCTCGGCGATGACCAACAGATTGTTGGGAATAAGATATAATATAAATGCAGGATACCTCCTCGGCGATGACCAACAGATTGTTGGGAATAAGATATAAAAAATGCTGGAGACATCCTTGGAGCTGAATAAGATATAATAAATGCTGGAGACATCCTTGGAGCTGAATAAGATATAATAAATGCTGGAGACATCCTTGGAGCTGAATAAGATATAATAAATATTTGTCGAGCTCCATGCTGAAATGAGAATAGAATATGCATCCAAATAGATATTCAGAATAATTAAAAATAATAAAGTGCCTCGCCGATCAGTCGAGGTAGAATCATATAATGCCGAACAAGAATAAGATCTTTCAGAACATAAGAATATGGCCGAGAACGTTGTCAGGCCTGAATATAAATAAGAATTATCCGAACGAATGTTGTAATTCTCCTTAAAGCTGAATAAGTATCTTGTCGAGGCATAATTGCAGAATGCCGAATAAGAATAATATTTTCCAGAACATAAGAATATGGTCGAGAACTTTGTTGGGCCTGCATATAAATAAGAATTACCCCGACCAACTATCCGTTGGGGGTGAAATATAATAAATGTTATAGTTCTCCTCAGAGCTGAATATGATAATAAGTATCTCGCCATGCTCCATGTTGAGATAAATATAGAATATGAATCCCAATGGATATATAGAATCATTTGTGCTGGAGCAGATATCATAGCAATAATAAAATCAATAGTTCCTCGTTGAGGTGAAATTTCATACTGCCGAGCTATGATAATATTTTTCAGAAGAGTAAGATTATTTCCGAGCATTCGTCGGAGTTGAATCTTGTACCTGTAAAAATTAATATCTTTCTCTACCATTTGTGTAGGCTGAATTGATTAGTCATGAGAATAATTTACTCATCCAATCAATATATGATATGTATATGCTTGAGAAATAAAAATATTAATTTCAAAATATAAAATAATATGTTTTATGCCAAATGTGTGTGAGATGGACAAATTATTATCAAATATGCATCATAAATAAAACGTAAAGTTTTTTGTAAAGTTATTTAATCTCCAACAACTAATCAGGTATAAGTTGCTGTTTGAAAATTATTTATCACTTGGTTTTAAAAATATTTTTGGGGTGATCACAAGTTAAAAAAACTTAAGCCCCCTGCTTGTCCCCAAGCCGAACTCGTGTTTAAAGAAATATCGGGGGTGCTTAGCATTTTTTAATACCCCAAGATTCTACTGCTGCCGACAAACAACATGGATGTTGCCGACCAACATTTAAGGATATCTCAAATTATAGAATATATGGTTGGATGACCAGAATATCTCGAATCTTTAGATCAAAAAATAACATTCAATGTAAAATTTAAGCCTTAAGAATGTTAATTAAATGAATAAATATATAACCCACTAGATCGTGTGATTTCGACAAAGAAACCTTGTGATGTGATGAACGAGGGGCCAACATATCAAATTTGTGCCCAGAGTCTTGATATGGTCATGATTATTTACTGATCCTCTTTTACAAGAGGTGGGTAATGATTTTTCAGGTGAGAGAAAATTATTTTTTATATTGATCCCTTCCTATTCCCAATTTGGAGAGATAAAAATATGGTGAATGATTAAAGTTATTACCAAATTTATATAAAAAAAAATCAATCAATGAGACTTTATTGGCATAGATGGAAGATGAACCAAATTAAGTATATAGTTCATAAAAGTGAATGCAAAGAGACTCAAACTTGAAGAGAGAGAAAATAGTTCTGGGTCATGATTTCCATGAGAAGACTTTTTATTGTCTTTAACCTTTTCCCATTATTTTATTAAAAATATGATGGGAATTTGAATAGACATCAAAGATCTTACAAAATTTATAACGAAAATTATCAAATCTTACCACCGTCACATATATTGGTATATGTAATCATTTAAAATATTTATTTGATGATATAATATTGAAACTTGAGAATCAAGCAAAAATTTATGATTTATGAAATCCACTATTTTTCAGATTTCTAAATAAGGATGAATCTAACAGTTATGATTTAAAAATCATGATATGCAACATTTTGCAGATAAAAATTGGACAATTAATTTATGTATATAAACATAAAAATCATGATTGAATCAAAAGATGTATGTATAATTGACTATACGTAGAGAAAATAAAAACTTAGCTTTTGATGGAGAACAATGGTTGTAACACGTTCCCACAGACGGCGCCAATCTGTTGATGCAAAAAACTGGACCGAATCCCATTTTTATGATCACAGATAAATAGATAAAAGCAATCCAATCAGGCACACGAGAGACAAATATTTTTAAAGTGGTTCGGCTATAAGGAAAAGCCTACGTCCACTATTATTTTATTCCCAGGGGTTTACAATAGCACAATGTGGTGTAGAGAGAGAAAAAGGTATGGATCTTGTGTATTGTGTCTCTCGGTTCTTGGATCTCTTGGATCTCTCTCGGATCTCTCTTCCTTTTGGCTAAGGGAATACATGTATTTATAGTGGTGGGGGATAAAGAGATTCATTGTATGTAGACATTTATACATTATGTCTACATTCAACGAATCTAATTGCTTGGTATGCTATGTGTTGTCATCTACAATATAAATGTACATTTATGCTCATTAAATGCGTAGTTATCCTTTGATCGTCCTGGTTGGTATGCCGACCAACTCTCCTCGGGTGCCGACTAACTCTCCTCGGGTACCGACCAACTCTCCTCGGGTGCCGACCAACACTCCTCGGGTGCCGACCAACTCTCCTCGGGTGTCGAATATTGCCACGTAGGATGACATGTGTCCTTTTCTGATTGGTCCTCGTAGATGGAGAATTTTTGCGTTAACAGTTACCATTAAGGCGCACGTTAATTTCAATCATTGTTTTTTAAAAATACATGATTGGTGTGAACAATTATAAGGAAAATGTTATAATTCTCATTTATCTTTTGGATCATTAATATTATAGTTTTCTTTTATTTTTTGGACCATTAATAATCACACACACACACATATACGTAGCTGATTAATTTTTTGTATTAAAATGTTTAAAATCCAAACGCAAAAATTACTTTCATTTTTTTTTTGTATTTTTAAAAAGGGGGTTTGGAGGAAAGGTCCAATCCGACCCAAAAGTATGTGTACACCCCGGGAGGTGCTACTGAAAAATTGATAAATTAGAGAATATTTATAAAAAAAACATTTAGATCAAATTCGCAGAAGCATAAATTCATAAATCGACTGAATATAATGTCTCAATTTTATTAAATCTCAAATGTCCTTTTACAAAACAATTTACAATAAACAAAGCGATACATTTAAATTTTGAAAATAAATATCCAAAGACTCTAACGACGATCCCAATCCCAACGATGCTATAAATAAAATCTCGCACCAAACTTGAAATATAATAAACTATAGGGGGTGAGCGAAAACTCAGTAGCTCATAAATGCTCTAAGTTTAACTACACATAGTCGTGTGTGTGCATGCATCATATACAAGAGTGTATGCAATACGAACACTCAACTAAAATCTCAACAATATAATCATAATCTAAGATCTCACCACGGGCACTACACAACCCAGTACCCCATATAAAACTTCCCCACTGCATTTCCCACAGTACAGTATGGACTAGTGTCCACTATCCTGTCAGTTGTCCTTATAACAATCCAATGGCCTTACAAAATAAATAACATAACTCGGGCACAGACCCATCATAACCTGACATCACCACCATTAAATCTTGGCATCACCGCTATGAAATCTTGGCACACTTGCCAGCCGGGGTCCATGGCCTAGTCTTTGGATAGTAAACAAAATCATAGTTGACAGCACACCCCATCCAGCCGATGCTTTAGCTAATGAATGCCTATGCATTCTCCAATAAAAATCATCACAATATCATTATCACAATTAGAATAAATTTTATATCCAATTCTTATAAAACAAGTGTACATGTATTCTATTTAATTTCTATAACCCAACATGCTCGTAAAATCAACTAATTTTGTTACCCCAAACTAGACGGCACAAAAATAATACATACAAAATGGGTGCAACAACGAATATCATATACGAGCATATAATATATATAAATAAAACATATAGCATGAATATAAATATATAATCAAGGTTGAATATGTGTAGCACACTAAATTAATAACAGGAGAAAAAACTACCTCAAGCGAGTTAAAATCCACAATTATAGGCGTGTTTTAAAAAATTAGAAAAATCAGATCCAAAGATTATCCAAATCTCCAATCCGAATTCATATTTGAATTCTACACTAAAAAATAAGCCAGGTATGTGTTTTGAGTTGTTCTCGTATATCTTCTGAAAGCACTCCAAAGTGACTATTCTCATTCATCTAATTTTTGCCTCTTTGAGTTTCGTTTTTGACCTTTTGTTCTTCTTATACTTAAAATCAACCCTTATATACCTTATCATCAATATACATGTTTTCACACATCAGTTGATCAAATAAAGCATCTATAACATGGGATCCAAAATCTATTACCCTAAATTAATCCACCTTAATTTTAATACTCCATTTTCACTAATTTCCCAAATTTATAATTTTAAGATCACATATATTCATCACAATTAAATTTCACCTTTTATATGAACTAAATTCAGATTTCATATAAGATAAATATTCACTTTTATTTTTATAGATTCATGCCCAAAAATCCCACCCAAAAATTCATATTTGTTTTTCATCAATTACAATATGTATTAAAACACAACATATAATATCAAACCAAGTTAAACACTTGTCTTAAAATTTGAGAAGAGTTTGAATCCTTCGTTGCGTGGTGATTCTAGCCCATAAATCCCTTCAAATTCCTCCCAACTCTTGCCTTTCTTGATCTCTCCTTTGATTTCCCTTCCCCTTTCAGTTTTCTCTCAAGATTAGGTGATTTAAAGTGAGTCATTGGCTGCCTCAATCATCTAAATCCCTAGATATACTCATAATCCCATTTTTAGGTTAAGTTAAAAGATTAAAATCACCCAAATGCTCCCGTATAGTTCCCATATAGCTTAAAAAGTGCTCGAAACCCGATTACAACCCCCGACACCAAATTCTGACTATCTCGACCCATCCCGGATCATTCGTGTACTCGAAATCACCAACCGAGTCACCTATCATCAATTTACCATCTTAGTCCCAACATTTCCCCACATTCGCGTCCTGAATAAGATCTTGTCAACCCGTCGCTTTTACCCACATACGACGTATTCTAAAATAATACAATTTCATTTACTTATCACACAAGTAAATATAATAACATATACATATTAATCCAATATTAACTTATTAATATTTATTTAATTTACTTTATTTCTCAAATTAATTAAATTATGCATAATTTAAATATTCCTAAAAGTACGCGGTGTTACATATTTCCCCCCTTATAAAGAAATTTTATCCCCGAAATTCATATGTGCCTGGTAGAACAAACTTTGGATCTTTACCTACATGGAATTCTCATGTATACAAAATCAAATCATGATAACATTATGGTGCCTCCACTCTATACCCACTGATGGTACCCCCTGACTGAAGGCCGACTCACTATGGCCCAAAACTAGCGACCAATTTGTTCAAATCACTTTATATTGATATTCTATATCATTCTTAAGGTCTCACCTTAATGATGATATACAAAACACATTGTGATCCTGTTAAAAATACTCTAATAAGATGAGCCTATACACCACTGGCTCTATCAACTTCATGCCGAGGAAAGGCCCCAACATCCCTAGGCGCCAACTCCCTTTTTTGCCAAACCACATAACTCCCTTTATATGAGACATCCGTAATAACACCTAACCTCAAATGTCAGACTTCAAAAACTTTAATTCGTGATGAATTAACTCTTATAACATTCCTGAACTACATGAAATAATTTCTAATTAGCTCAATCCATGCTGACGTACTCTGAATCACGTTCGACCTGCGAAATTTATTATCCTCCACCTCTAACCAACCATAGAGCAGACGATAAGGTTTTTTGCACAAATACTTAAAAGTTGCCTTGCCAATAATAAATTGGTACGAGTTATTACACGTAACTCTAGCAACGATAATTACTTCTGCCAATTACCCTAACATCCAGAATACACATCCCTCGTGTTCTCTAACATTTTAGTCACATCCCTTGTCCACTGCTTGGTCTACGGGTGACATGTCTTGCTCAATATGCAATAACTTTTCCATATCAGTTAACCAATTCCATATGCCCAAAGGTAATTTTAACCTTTTCACAATGTTGGTAACCCAGTAATGAACTCTATCGGTCTGCCTATCCATTTTGCCACTGGAATCACCAGTTTTTGCAAAATTCTATTTGATCACCTCGAACTAGCCTTTTCCTATATAGAGGGGTGCACCCGGAGACAACTTTGCTACGTTTCACTCCACACCAACCTACACATTCCACATTCCACGATACCTTTTGCTCACTTTCGCGGGGTATACCAAAACTCGTGACCCATGAGCCTGTTCCAAAACTGTGCACTTCTTGGATCCTTTTCGCCTAGTATAAATCATCATCATATTTGTGCGCAAGCCGCCCTCAGAATTTGACTGAGTACGAATCCATGATACTTCCCCAAAACTGTTGGATCCTCTCTTGACAAGAGATATCTTTCACCTGTGTTTTCATAGTCTTTCACCCCCTCTCGGGTATGATAGTTCCCCTTGTTGTACACATATCAGGACTATTTTATTGCTCGAAAGAAGTTCAGTCCATCTTATTATTCCAATTATACTTCTAACTTCCCCACAGGCATACGATTCAACATATTTATTCCAATATACTCTTATCTCAGATGATACTAAAAATCGAACTTACTAAGGTGCCCATACACCCTATATCCCGTGCGTATCTGAACAAATATCACATACACAACATATTTATATCAAACTCGGTCCCTTATGCTCATTATGGCTATACAATAAGGGTATACTCGATTACCATATGAATCACGACTTACTTGTTCTTGAGATTGCCCCACATATAATCTAGTGGTGCAAAATTTTCCCAATGCTTCCTACACAACACAACCTGATTCCACTGGCCTTATATCGCATAATAGATCTCAGCTCAAAGTGTTTTATCCACACATAAAAGAATTAACATTTAAAATCGATGCCCTAATTCCCAACAACATCTCCTAATTACCAACGCACGTAATCGGGTCACCCAAAATCCTGTTCCTAGACGTATAGGTCTAATCGTCCACTCCCACATCTCTAAAGGAGCCATACAATACAACGCTCGCACCATCACTAAGTCCCTGGTGCTAAATCAATAACGAGCATAATCTCTCCGCTCAACGGTAAGCTCGATATCCCCTGAATTACATCGATAAAGTCCATACGCATCGGGATTAAATATAACGAGACAACTATATTATATGAAGTCTCCTTTACAATATAATATATATGCGGTCTCGACCCTCTCTCAGGTGAGTCGTAGCAAAAATAATACATCATACCTTGGAACAGTGAATATGATAGCCTTACCATAACAGTCCACTATCGCTTAAACCGTTGCTAACCAGTCCATACCCAGGATAACATCATACTCGAATATCGTACCTCTCTAAAATGAGTAGATCTACAAAAATATATACTCCCAATGTCCACACCCTCTTCCCTACGGATGGAACTAAAGAGATCCCCGCTACCCAATCGTAAATATATACACGCAGAGTAATAATAATACTAACGATACATCCACTAAACCCATCTCATACTCTTATCCAGTGCTAATAATATACTGTGATGCACCTATGTCATGTAAAACTTACCCTATTTTACCCATGGATAAAACTCATACTTTCAATTTCCAATATCACTCGTTGTTTAAATGGTTCTCGGACTTAATACTCGCGTCTAAACTGAACCAAGTTCTCCTTCGTATCTGCCTCGTCGATCATGAAGTTTGCTACATGAGTAAACTCTTCCTCGTACTTGGCCACTGTCCGACCCTTCTGTGATAAGTCTAGAAACTTCCTTAATATCTTTGTTTGAGCAACAGATGGAAAGAACTTGCAATCGAACCGCATCCAAAATTTCTTGATATTTTATGGTATCCCTCTTCTTAGATGTGGTGAATGGCTCCCACCTAGGGGTGCAACTGGTACGGGTTTTTACTGTACCATTTTGATCCGAAAAAAAATGATTTTGGTTTCATATTATTGTAATACCCAACCCCAGTTAATTTATTTAATTATATATGAAATTATAAGAGGAAGGACAAGGTATAATTATAGGGAATTTTGGGTATCAAATCGGGTTATGAAAGAGAATTATTTAATTTAAGGAATTTACATGGATTATAGAGTGGATAGTTATAAGACTAATTAAAACCTCATGTGTATATATATATATATATATATATATATATATATATATATATTGGGACCAAATTAGAGGTATATCTGGGAATAAGTGGACGAGATTATGTGTACAGCTAGGAACGGATGCAAAACCAAGGGAGGCGGGTAATGGAATTTAGACAAGTCGCTCAAATGACCATAAATGTCATTTGAGCGACACTCGCACCGTTTGAGCGACACAACGCGGTGTTCGAGTGACATCCCTAGCAGGTGGGCTATCAACCTTCCATTCGTTGGTTTAAAACCTATGCATGTGGGGGATGTGATTTCGGATGTGTTAAGGAAATATTGGGTCGTTAATTCCATCAAAAAGAGAGAGAGACGTGCAGTGCACTAGACCGCCATTTGTGTTGTCTAAATGTCAGCCGTCGAAAATATGTTCTGTGGAATGTGGAGAGCTTTTGTACCTGATATAGCAACTCTTTTGGAAGATAAGGTTTCCATTTTGGTAAACCTCCCATTTGTTTTTAATTATAACAGGAGCGTCAAGGGCGTGGGGACTGCAAAACCTCGACGACCTCGCTCCCTCTTGATCTGTTAACCCACTTCCCTTCCAGTATAGTCCATATGCCATACCAAACAAATATATATAACCTTCCTTCTTGTCATGAGTTATAATCATGAAAATATAGAAGATAGTGTTTTAATGGTGGAGAAAACATTGAAGACAGTTTTAATGGTGTTTTCTTGGAGCTTTCATGGAGCCTATCTGGTGGAGATTTTGTGACCCCCTTAGGGCCACCTTTGGAGGTGGGGGAGTCACCCATCTTCCTCACCACCACTTTGGAGACCATTTAGGTGGGATATTTTACTCTTATATTTAAAGACTCCATTTTATGTATATATATTTGTAGTCTTGTTATGATTAAATGTTAAGAGTTGGATTATATTAAGATAATTGATGATCCCTCTAGTAGACTAATAAAAATGGACATTTCTATGGTAATAAAAATGTAGGAAAATATTGTTTGTGTATATTCTCGAGTAAACCTAAAATGGACATTTTTATGGTAATAAAAATGTAGGAAAATATTATTTGTGTATATTTTCTAGTAATCTGAAATGGACATTTTTATGTTAATAAAATATAGGAAAATATTATTTGTGTATATTTTTTTGTAAATTTGAAAGCGGATAATTTTATGGGAATAAAAATGTAGGAAATTATTGTTGTGTACATTTTTCTAGAAAAAATGAAAGTGGGATTTTTATGGAATAAAAATGCAAGAAATGTTATTTTGGTGTATTTCTAGAAAAAATAAATGATAGGCATTTTATGAAATAAAATGTGTAGAATGATGTTAATGTTGTCAAAATATTTATGAAATAAATATTTTTCGGTTTCTCGCAAGACGGGAATTTGGGAGCTTAAAATGTAAAAGGTGTTATTTTATGTGTTAAAGGTGTTAAAGTGACAATAATGGTGTTAAACAAGTGTTGGAATGACTCAAGTGTTTTAAATATTAAGTTGGAACGTTAATAACCATTTTAGGAAATAACACTTGTTAAGGAACTAAATTGCAAGATTGGTAAACAAAGGATAAATTGGTAATTTGTTTAAGGTGGAACATTTTTATGGAATAAAAATATTAAAGAATGTCTTTACACTAATGTGTGTGAAATGATTTAAGTCCTAAAGCTTGAATGAATTTAGTGTAAACCACATGTGTGTGGATAAGGGACTTAAAGAAGTACGTAAACAAATTTTTCAAGTGTTAATGTAAAACTGGACGGTGAAGTCCGGGTTTTGGCTTTGGGCAGATAAAAGTAAGGAAAAGGAATAACGTGGACACATGTAAAATGTTAAACACATTAATAAGGACTCGAATACAACCGAGAATAAGCAAGAAGGGCTCAGAGCCCTTGGGTGAAAAGACCTAAATCACTGGCGATAGCATATGATGTGCATAGCCGTCGGTATAGAGTCCGTGTAAGTATGCGATATGGAAAGATTCCGAGAAAACATAAAAGGAATATGGAACATATCAAGAAATGGGTTGTGTGGTAAATGTGTTAAGACAACTTAACTTGAATGAATGTAATGAATGTCCCAGTAAAAGTGAAATGGACGAGTATACGCGTAAATCTCTTAATGTTCATAAGATAAGGAAGAAGGTTAAAGAAAAAGGATAAATAAGTGGTTAGGCAACCTAATGGCGTAACCCGTGTTTAACCCAATAATGTGTTGTAAAAAGGATTTTCGAACAGTAGATAAGTATTTTTTAACATGACGAATGTGTGTGTTGAGATAGTGGTCTTCAATGAAAATACTAAAGTACATTCAAATGGATGAATGGGTTAATTTTCGGTAAAGGATGGGCTTTTGATAAATCAGTGTAATGGTTTAAAGTGTCGAATCGGGGGTGTTAAATGAAGTGAGAATGCTAAGTATAATTGGATAAAACCTTTAGTAAGATTAAGGTAAATTAATCCGGGTAAATAGGGTGTTTCGGAAGTAAAACGATTAATGCATTGACCTGTAAATTTTCCAAAAGTATATATATATATAGATATATACATATTTTCACATGTATGTGGTTGTATCATGTGAGTATTCCTTTCTGCCGTTCGTTTTTATACTGGTTGTATAAATCCTACTGGGTATAGGCTCACATCCCCACTTTGTTACGGCAAGTTGGGGAGCGGTTCTGTAATTTGAGGGGGTCTTAGAAGCAAGTGTGCTTTGTTTATTTTACGTTAGCAAGCTCTGTTTACTTGGACTACGGGTTTCTCCCCTTGGGCCAACACGTAGCTTATCTTGAAATTGAAATCGCATGCCAATAAGTGGAACATTAACTAAAATAAAACTGGATTAGCAATATTATCTAGGTGGTTTTATTGCACCTCACATCTAATGCCCGATTCGGACCGGGTCGACTCACGGGTAATCTATAAATTCGGATCGGGTCATTACAATTATGAAATACCGAAATAAAAAATACCGTAACAAATTTGGTTGGTTTTGGTTTTTGATATAAAAAATGATTTACCAAATTTACCGTACCAATTTATCGTACTGAATTTATCTTACCAAAATTACCGAATTTACAGTACCGAAATACCATGCCGATTTTTTTTATTCTCTCACAAACATATATATATATATATATATATATATATATATATATATATATATATATATATATATATAAAGCTCATGGGTCCAGTTCCACGCACGACAAGAATATTGATTTTTCTCGGCATAAATTAAATGCCGAGAAAAGTACTAAAAATGCCGGTAACACTTTTTACGACACTTTTGGCGGCATTTTTACAAGTGCGGTAATAGTAAATGTGGTAAAAGAACAACGGCATTTTAAAAAATACCGCGAAAAGTTAGTGGCACTTTTGGCGGCATTTTCACAAGTGCAGTAGCCAATGTGGTAAAAGAACAACGACATTTTTAGGCATTTATATTAATGCTGGTAATAACCTTTTAGCGGCAATAAAAAAAATATTGATAATAACCTTTTGCAACACCTATTAAATGTTCAACACACTTTTGGCGGCACTAAACAAATGCCTAGAATGATAATAGCGGCATTAAACAAAGTTTTGAAATAATTTTGCAATATATGAGTGGGAACAAGTGCTAAAAAATTCATTTATTACAAGTATCGTATTTATGTGCAATTACACCACCATAACATTAAATTAAGAGGGCAGTAATAAAATTAAACATCATTATATTAAAACCAATATCATTCATCGTAAATAAACATAATTGAGGTTGGAACAATTATCCATCCACAAAATAAAATGTAGTATATGTCCAATAAGAAAAGGTGGGGAAACATGAAATGAAACGAAATTTTTTATAATGTACAATCCAGGCAATGGTTTCAATTGTGGACGCTACGGTTGAATGATATGCATCTCCAATTGTGGACTTGATTCCATAAGGTCTAGGCAATGATTCATTTGTTACAAATGTTTTCTCAATATATACTTTTCAAAAGTCTTCACCAAGTGGCATACCCCCTACTTTTGTTGAAGGGTCCTTGCTCACAATGAATCCATGTGCCACAACCACTTTTAAAAGTCCGGTAGTAACAAGGTCTACAATTTTAGCAAGTGCATTATGTGAGACCCTTTGTCGTGGTTGATGGTTCTTCTTTTTCTTCTTTGATGGTTCTTTTTACAAACAAAATGAATATGTCATCAACCATATATTTTTGGAAAAAAATCGATAGAGTTTTATTTGTTTTTATGACATCCCAAAAATTTTAAGACTATATACAACCAAATAAACCAACAACCCAATGTCAAATAAACTCCCCAAGAAAGCACAAATATATTGTGCCCTTTTAAATCCTTTAAATTAGTAGCATACCTAAATTGAAGTAGCATTCGTTTGCTCACTAACACGAGCAGTAGTCTCGGGGGCAGCCATGTGTTGAGAATTTGCAATCTATAAAGAATTAATTATTTCAGTCATGAAAATGTAAAGTCTTAAATTATGATTTTAAAAAGTAGTTATCTACTTACCTGTTGAGATAGAGCAAATGGTGATTTGATTGTGATACCACTACATGTTGAAATTTGTTGGTTTCTTCTAATTATTGCACGGGTTGTAAAATAGACCTATATGATGGTATGTTTACTCTTTGGAGGATTAAGGAACCTGTTAATAGCATGATTTAATATTAGAACATACATTTATATATATAAACGACAATTAAGCACAAAAGATAAAAGTGTGTACTTATTAACCTGTTTGGATACAACGGAAGGTCAAGTCATCATGTGTGTGCGTATCCTGAACTTCAGATCGAATCTTAGATTGTAGTCACTCGTACTCTTTTTTATTAACCTTCGGCCGCTCAATTATATATACATCAGTTGGAGATGGTCCATACCCATAAGCTCGACAATTACCGTGTTTATCAGATCCTAGGACTTCATCAAAATTCTCATCTTTACGACTGACGGATTCATTACAATCTGATAGAAGTTGTTCAACAATTCCTCCAATGGAGTCAACCTCATCATTGACTAGGAGAGAAGATTCTGAACTACATCCATGCATTACTACCTCAACACCTATAGCTGTTCTAAAAAACCCGCCTAGGCTTAAGGCTTGGGCGAAACGCCTCGCCTTAAGTTTTTTACGCCTTATGCTTAGTAAAACTCTTAAGGGGCACTTTTTTCTAAAAACAACAATACTTTAGTGAAACGATATCGCCTTTTAAAGAATTTTTTAACTAACCGGACCATTATCTCATCCAAAATAATCAAATAGTATTTTAATTTTCATATATTCAGACATATTTTTATGATATGTACAATTTTAGTATTTTAATAACCTTGTTATGGTGTAAAAATATTAAAATATATTAATAAGGCCTAAACGCCTTTTCACGCCTTTTTACGCTTAAACCCGCCTAGGCTTCTAAGGCTTGAGGCTTGACCTCCACGCCTCGATCGCGCCTCGCGTTTTTTAAAACCTTGCCTATAACTGTTCCTTTCCATTAAACCAAGGCCTATATAAATTTCCTTAAAGCGAAAGAATGGGATAGTTAGATAAGAACAATGAAAGAAAAGAAAAGAAAAAAGTATAATACAAACAGAACTTTAAGATGGTCGATGACTCATAAATAAACAAAATTTTCATTATTTATAGAGTTTGGGAAATGGAAGCAAGACAAATTGAACAAGACATTGCCATTGGAGCCCAATGTTTATGACGCAACATATTTATAATTATTAAAAATAAACCAAATAGCCTATTGAACTCTAAACAACCAACAAAAGTATATTGATTAGTTGTCAATTGGTTAGCGAGACGTGGAGGGGGGGGGGGGAGGAACTTGTCAGTTGGTTAGCCAACTATTCTTTTAATACTATCTCAGGGCAAGTCAGAGTACACATTAGACAAGACAAACTAAATAATTTTGATTATGTTTCAAAAATGTTGTATATAAAAAATTATCTCCCCCCCCCCCCCCCCGAAAAAAAAAAGAAGTGGTGAAAGAAGTGACTTACCCCACCCCAAAAAATATATTCTTGCTTATATTTGTAAGTGCCTCAAATTACTATATGTTTTACCCTTTGGGAACTGATTCATTGGAATAAAATACCTGTGTATTTCTTCTTGGTGATAAGAAATATAATCTTCTTGCTTATCCCAAGTCACCTAATAATCAGCCCTTAACAACGATCTTTGCTGCATAATGCATCCAAATGTACTTCATAGTCCCATTCAGTCAATACGAAAATGAACTGTATACATTTACCAATATACTTATTTATACAAGCAACACTCAATACAAATTCATTTGATAAAAGACAAGAAAGACAGAGAGTAACATACCAGGAATGAATTAATACTTGATTTAGTGGTGTATCACGTCAGAGGATATGCATGACATGCAAACATGAATATCAAAACAAATTTGAGATTTTGGAGAAGATGGTATTCTTTTAATTAATTGAGAAACGACATAATCAAACTTCTTGTGTCCATAGTTTTAATGCATAAAATCAAATAATTATACTTGCATCATGATCTATATCAGTATGGAAAAGACTTATTCTCATGTCAGTTCATTAGCTATAGCTGAAAGTTCTTTATACATAACAACTGAAAATGTTATGGTAAAAACTAAAAACCATTAAATTACTACAAAAGTGCACTACACCAAAACATGCCATTATTAAAACAATTTTACCGTTACTAAAAATATTAGTAACACAATTTTTCCATTAGAAAAAAGGCGTGGGACACGAAGCTAGTATATTAGTAAAAATATTAGGAACACAATTACGAATTCGTCATTGTCATAAAAGCTCCTCAAATGTTTCTTGAGATCCTGACTTGACACTCTCAGAGCCATTTCCACGTATATACTTGATTGCATACCACGACTCATTGGCATCAAGTGTGGAGTGAACCTAAGATAATCCTTCTTCAGTTTCAGGCATATCACGATGACTGGTAATATTTCAGTGTACATATTTATCTCCTTTGCATCGTGCCCTGCCCCACTAACACACGATTTTGCATCAACAATGTGTTTTTAACTTTAATGAGATTAGACTTTATCAAGGGAATAAGAGGAAGATAGCAGCCAGGATTTGCACATATGCGTGCAGTTCGAATTTCACTTCTTAAGATCTCTGTCAAACCATATACAGCTTCTTTCTGCATATCTGGTGCTCTGTGAGGCTCTGACCATACCATTATTCATACTCACCAATATTTCTCAGTTGAAATTACGCATAAAGATCAATGATTTTTAACCGATTATGAATCCCTTTGATAAATTCCTGAGTGGTCCCATGTGGCAAACAAAAGAACAAAGCATCCATATTAGAAAAATCTACATCCATAACAGCAACCATAATTGGCAAGTCTTGTAGCATTGAAAGTTATAGCATTGAAAGTCTAGGTTATCAAATGAGATCCAATTGAAACAACTTCCTAGTTCAAATTCGGATCCCGTTCCTCGGTTGATATCTGAAGTCGAATCCTTTTTATGATTTGGGGTTACCACCAAGGGAGGCTAAAGCAGAAGCAGAGATTTCTGCTCATCTTTTTATGTCTTTGATAAGAAGTGAACTAATCTAACAACAATGTTTGTTATAACTGTTTTTACTTCTTGCTGCATCGAGCACCTGTTGCGTGTAGAGGAGGAGGAGCAAGTAAGCACCTGATTTGTTGCTTGCTGTTTGCTGCGTGCGGAGGAGGAGGAGAGCGTGCGGGGGGAGGGGGCTAGTCTGAAGTGAAAAATAAAGAGCAAGATAATGCACTAATTTGAGTAGTTGAAAGAAATGAAAGTGACGAATATTATTATACAACTTAAAAAAACATAGCATCGATTACAACTACATTATTCAAAATGAGAGTAAATACTTAAGATAATGCACTAATATACCCAATCAAGGATCAATAAGAAATAGGCCTGCTAAAGTTTGTTCACAAATTGATATATAACATAATAGAAGTCGACAAGTCAACAATATTGGATCATATAGAGGCAATGGTCTGAAGATGCTATGTAAAATGTTATTTGTAGTTATTTTTTTCGTATTTAGAATAGAAGTTAATACTAATTATTGTTTTACTAGCAAAATGATCTTTGTGCACCACTCTTGTAACGATAATATCGAAATTGTGATTGAGTCGATGTGTTCTCATATCTCCGTATCCATTGTTGATTATCAAGCATTCCTCAACAGATTATAAATACCCCACATAAAGGATTTTAAAACTCTAGAATTAAGTTTGACTGCAGCTATATCATTGCTTTGCAGCCCCATCATGCTTTCTGCCCCAAAATTAATGAAGGCTCATATAATTTCATTGGTTTCTGAAGCAATTGGCAGTGTGTTGAGTTCTGAAATATCGAAACCAGATTCTAAATATACTAATTGCTACCTATTATAATTTGAAAGGTCAGGCATGTTATACACCAAACTCATGTCTAATAAGAGAATGGATAGCAAAACCACTGAGCCATCATTTGAATCGCATATCTAGTCAGCCACAAAAATAAAAATTAATAAAGTAATCATGAAGTTGGACGATAAGTGGCTCATTTAATTAGTGCAATCAAAGCATGTTCTCATATAATGTTGGCCTTATATAGTTTTGGAGTTTATTTCTCAACAGAAAATACTTTGAGTCAACTTTTAAATGTCATTGTTTAGGCAATAAATAATGTCTAAAAGTTATGCATCATTGGTACAACCAACGACATGACGTTATTTGTTAAAATCAATGAAGATAAACTATCCAGCCTCACTATGTCATCTGATGGAATAAACTATAATCAATTTGGGGAGAGGTCGTACATTTGTTCAGTTGAGTATATATATTAACAATTGACGCATCACACGAGTGCGAGCCATCGACGTTTTCAGAAAATTGAACACTGCCAGTCCATTTGGCAGGTGTATACTAATGACACGTTCAGACAGTGCAACGCCAATACTGCATTAAACATCTACCGGGTTCAGCTTCAAAATCAAACTCTAAATATTTATTTGGGGTTCGTCTTCAATCAGCTCAGTGCAAATATCACAATTTCTGGGCAGCGGAACTCCCATCCTAGCTCAGATGAGATCAATTTCTGGTCAAGCTCGATCAGATGAGATCTTTCCTTGTAAACATATATCATTTATAATATCTTTTTATACACATTTATACACTAAATAGATGCCATAGATATGGAAAGATTGACAATTAAAACTTAATACTTAGGTGCGTAATACAAAAACCCAACTTAATAATAAGAAAAAGAATATAAGTGTGCTTGGGTATCATGTATATGTGTACAGACTTTAAGTGATACTTAAAACACTCGAAATAATAGTGCCTAATGAACCTCGAAACAAAACAACATCCTGACTGAGTCTACCCCTAACACACTGCATATGTAGTAGAGACGTACCGCGTACCCATAGACTTTCAAACACCGTAGTGATCTACATACCAAGTAACAGTGCCACAGTATCAGAGTCTATTATCTGTTGCTACACCAATTAAGTCATGTGTTATATACAGTTCATGTAACATTTGGCATATCCACCAAATTAACTTTTTGAGCGAGTTTCTATAACCAAAGTAATCGAACATTGAAAATTAGTAATATAAAATGGATAGGTAGAGGAGAAATTGCTCTCTTAACCTTTGATAGTCTTCAAAATTAGTAATATGAAATGTAATGTTTTGAAAGAAAATAGGGTAACTTTACAAAAGTATAACATGTTGTCTCACTTAATTTTGGATAAAATGTTAATATTAGACTTTGTTAACCTTGACAAAAAATTCTACCCCTACGCCTGCCAAAGACGGAGTTCAAGTCTTGCCAAGAGTTTGAACATTATCTTCATCACTAGCTTCGCTAACTGCCGTCCCCGAAAGCAAGTACCAATAATGAACTAGCCAGCATCTTAAGGAAGATAAACACAGAAAGAGCTGGGGGGGGGTGCTGGAAAATATTATTAGTCCTACAAAAGTTGTCATTTACTTTTGCAATTTTTTTTATTTAAGTTGTGTTTAGGAGCTTCAATTCCATGATTTAGAATTGGAATTGGAGCAACGATGGGTCAAATTTAATACTCATTTTGTTATAATTCCAATTCTTAATGAACCTTTGAACTGGAATTTTCAATCACACCCTCATGATACCTTGTGACAAGGCCAATCATATGACCATCTGAATTGGTAACATCACCACCACCACTACCACCCGGATGCACCGGAGTTGTAGTTTCAATCATTGCTGGAAATTGAAGTGCCCTACTTTTTATATTTGAAGCATTTCCAAATTCATCTCCCGACATCTTAGTGACCGGAGAGATTTGATCACGTGAATGCATAATAAAAGAAATCATGCTGGTTCTATTGCCTCTATAAACTTTGAGTGCCTTGATGAGATTCTTGATTTTTAGTATTCCAATGTTCTTGTCGATTTCATGATCATCTGACAGCGTAAGGTAACAAAAAGTGCCGAAACAGTAACGAAATTACCTACCATCATAAAATCACCCCACACTTTGAATCTAAATAGGCAAAATGCGTTGAGCTAAAGCAGCAAAATGAGAACAATGGTATAAATAATATTAATTACAAGCAATTATATGGGCTTCCGTAGCTATTGTCCAAGATAGGGCCAACTTATTTTTTCAGTTTGACAATCGTAACCAGTCGGATTCAATGCTGCTAGCACTTAACTCGTAGGATTAGTCAAAGACTAGTATTTCATAACATTTGAACAAAATAAGGAATAAAAATAATCCAATGAAGTGGAAGACCCCAATTTTAAAACTGAATGGCACCTAGAACATACTGATAAGATAGATTCTTCGGTAGCAGAAAAAGGAGCAAAGTCGAGCTTACTCATTACTAAAATCAACCATTTTAAAGGCTTAACTAACAAATAAATAGTGGATGCCAGAGAAATTGGTGGTTGTAATTCTCGAAATAGATCTGTAACTATGGGGGATTTCTAAACTCCTGTGACAACTCTTAGGGTTGCGCTTTATAAGCATCCTTACCTGATAGTGGCCCCTACACAACCTTGCTGAAACACTTTATGAGACTGCCTTTAGATATCCTCAAGGGCATATCAGAAGCAGAGTTCATGGCATTTCATAACAACTTAATCAAGGCTCATAAGCATTTTAAGAGTTGAACCAGGCATAAGTGTCAAAGTTAAATTCATTTTCAATTTAAGGGCTAACAGGGCATAAATTACTTTGGGACTACTATGGTATAATTTGCAAAGTGGAAATTTTTAAGAGATCTGACAGTCTCAGGAGTAGTATTTTTGGACTTACTTTTCTTTTTCCCTTATGATTCTTTAACAGAAATGTATATCCATCATCTTCTTGAGATGATATAATTTTTGGCCACATATTAAACATGTTATCGTTTTTTCAAAGGTAATGTTATCATATGTAAAATATACCTCGAAATTTTTGTCTCTCTCTTTTTTGCATAAGTAATGTTATCATGTGTTAAATATACCTAGTACTATAACCAAAATCTTGGAAAATGAGTATAATTTCTAAACCTTAAAAATTGGGGAGTTCATATCATTCATCATATAAGCGTGAGAAAATGTAAAGTTGCATTGAGCTTCAACGGAACTTTAAGAATGGGCAATAGATATACACCACATAAATACACACACAGAGTACATACACACAACACATAAGACAAGAAGTTACCTCAGATTAGAGAGAGCCGTAAGTGACTAAAAAATTGAGAGAGATATGGAGTTGAATTCCAAATTCAGTCAAACTGCGGAATCTATAGTTTTCACTGATCCAAATTCCTAAGACAAACACACATGGAGAAAAAATCTGATAAGAAAGAATAAACAACTTATAGAAATTCAGTTCAAATCATCTTTAATTAAAAAAATAGGTGGTGTGCTTAAACTGGTTGGCATATTTTAATGACCAAATGATAATTAAAATCTAATTAGTAGTTTACATTATAATTAAATAAAATATTTGTCATTCTTTCACTAAGATGTGAAATGATACTTAGTACCACAAGGCTACCCTATAGAATGAAACAATAGAGTTTGGAAGCCTTTGTATCCTACACTCTAAGATGGGCTGCTTGACTTCCCCAATTCTAATTTTTCTTAGGTTTGGAGGTCGGACCCCTCGAGGAAAGGAATAGAGACTTGGACAATCTCTTATTCTCAGTACTTCCAAAGATGTGAGTCTTTGCATGTGAACATCAGACAGGGCTTCAGATTCTCGCAATTATACTAATTTCAAGTTCTATCAGGCTCTGGGGCAAACCTCTTTCTGGAAAGGTTTCTATCCCGGAACAGTTGCGTATGATCAATATGGTGAGACGATTGAAGCAAAATTTCAGATCCATCCAACGATTGATATCAATAGATCTAAGTGATGATACACTTACATTGTGTAGCCAAAACTTCTCCGAATCTGGCTCCAAATTTGGGCAACCCAAAAAGAAAATTGACTTTAGGGCGGTGGGTAGATTTTGGCCTGTTGGAAGGCATGTCAACGAAGAGCAGTCATCGATAATCAAATTTCGAGATGAGGAAAGCTTTCCACATGGACGCTATTGTTGCTTTGCAAATCTATTACTCTTGGACTGGACTGGAGTCTTGGGCATTTTTGTACATGCAGAAACCTGGGAGACGTGAGGTTATTCCCCCAATTAGGCAACTTCTCGAACTTATTACAATCAGATATTATCAGTTCTTCAACACCTCTTCTTTCATTATGGATACAAGATGGGTACAATGACCGACTCTTAAATGTTTAATATTTATAAAATTCTGACAAAAAGATTCTTCTTACCACAAACGACTCAGTTCATCACAGTATTTAACAACTAAACGTTCAAGTGATACCATAGATTGTACAACCCCTTCACGTAGGTTAATAAGCCCAGTGATACCCGAACTCTCCAAGGTTTTTACTGATGAGGTGACACTAACCATACTTCTCAGAACCACCTCGCAACATTATTTTATTTTAACACCCTTAGAGTTGGAATCCTTAGAAGTATAACCTTGACCAATTTAGGGCAATTATGTAGAGTAAGCTCGCAAAGGCGAGGATACAATCCTCTTTAACACTCACATCAACATCCGTTAAACAAGTAATCCATTCATCCCAATACTTCATGTTCTCAAACCTGACAATCTCAAGTGACGGGAAAGAAAGAACTTGAGCAGGACAAGCTCCATACAACTCAACACCAATGTTTTTTTACCACAAATTGTGATTCATCCCCACTTGAATGTTGTAAAAAGGACCTTGATGATAACCCATTGAAATATTGAAAACCTATCTCCTTTATTTTCTTATTTTCCTCTGCTTGTCGCAAAAAGCCTTCTACCATCCATAATAAAACTAGTTCAAACTTTTCAAATTAATAGTCCTTAGGAAATATTAAGAAGTATGTAAACAACCACTTTAGATGGGATGGCAGATAATGATAACTCCATCTTAAAGCGGAAAGAGTGTCACTCTTCTCCACAGGTAATTCCCAGAACTTGTTATTCAGTACATTTTCCCACCCCAAACTAAACAACAACTTAAACCCACCTACATCTCCACCACTCAACCTCAACTCCATCAACACAAAACACTGTTTCAGACTCTGCGTAACATATGAGAAACATAACATATATATGTACATTTTGCCTTAAAAATTAGGATGACTTACTGAAATAATAGCATATGAGATGATTTGATAAGAGTTCCCTCGATAATGGTATTCAAAAATACAGATCTCAAGTCCCTTGAACATAAACACAAAACATAAACAAACATACCAAATATATGTTGAAGCACATCAATCAACTGAGAAAAAATACCTTTATAAATTGACAACCACCAATGCCAAAGCTGTCAAATACCCTATTGCACCAACAAGCACTAAAATTTTAGGTCTAGAACGAACTTTCTAGTTGCAATTTGAACAACATCTATTGAATATGTGGGTGAAAATCCTATTTTATACCATAACATCACACATTGACTAAGACCTATACAATAGTAGATGTAATCATCAATAAAAGGCAAGAAATATGAAAAGCAGTCATTCATTAATCACTAATAAATACATAAATAAAACTAAATACAAAAAGAACATGACTCTCCGTCATTATTTATCCATTCATACATATGATGTGAAACAAATAAAATGCATTCAGTCATTACACATTTTTAAAATATTAAACTAAGAAAAGAATGTCAAATTTCGTGAACATATAAGCATCCTGAACATAAAACCATTCATAACTGAAAAATTCATGGCAATTGTCATCTTCATCCATGTCAGTATCATAATCATCACCGGTCTCCTCTTTTTCATCACTTTCATCTATATCACTCGCATTAGCTTCCTCGTCCGCCTTTGAATCGTCTTCATAAGTCTCAAAAACATCCTTATCACTACAATCCTCATCAATATCAACACAATATATCATTATCGTAATCTATACCAACTATGTTATCAACATTCGTCCCCTCCACACCAGTCATGGCTCATGTAATATCCCCATCATAGTTGATTAGAGTGTCATCCAATTATTGGATGTTGTACGGCTCAACTTTTGCATCTATTGTGTCATCTCCATAAGTATCTCTACCATACATGTCATACAAATCTCTTGGTGTCATCTTTACGACAACTTGCCAATCTTCTTCAATCGGGTCTCGCACATACCAAATTTGTTTGGCCTGAGATGCTAATATAAATAGCTCATCTCACAATCGATTATGTTTATATAGTGAATGTTTAAAGTTCACTAATGTGAACTCAAAATTATCCTTTGCCGTCCCCGAATGAGTATCAACCCAATCACATTTGAATAGCACAAACTTGAAATCATTTGAATAACGCAATTCAAATATATATGTTAATTGACCATAATATGTTACATCCCCCAAAACAGGTAGTTTGTCCTTTGAACTTGCAAAACTTTTGGTGGTGGCATCAAGCATAACTCCACTATTCTGAGTATTCAATCTTCTCTCACGCTTCTTTGTGCGAAACCTAAACCCATTTACAATGTATCCCATGTATCTCCTGGCCCTTTGGGATTATATCCAAGCAATTATTTATAAAAAAAACACAAATACTTGCATCTAAAGGTTCAAACACAAATAACAATTATACATCAGGAGATTATATCCAAGCATTTGAAATATATAGATTGATTTGAAACTACCCAATTACAATTTTATAAAAACTAAACAAAATTTTTTAGTAGAAAACTCAAAAAAAAAAATCTCGCTCACACGCATATCAATTAAAGAATGGTATATATTAACTAAAGATATATGTATATAGGGAGAAGATCACAAGTGAACTTAAAAACTAAACTTTTTAATGAACCTTAACAAATAAAATACCTAACAACACGTTAATTTTAATTCATATGTTATAATTGCTCTGCAGCAATTGACACGCGTGTCGATCGAATATTTATTTTACACACCCCCAACCCCACTATGGCAGCCCTTACCCCTGAGTAAACATTCCAACAACTTATTTTTTTTAACTAGTGGTCTGCCATGGTGGGGGTAGGGGGGTCTCGGGTCACACGAGTTTCCATTGTAGCTGGCGCGAACCAGTTACACCATAGGAATTAAAACTAACGGGTTATTAGGTGTTTTTTTTTGTTAAGGTTCATTAAAAAGTTCAGTTTTTAGGTTCTCTTGTGTTCCTCTCCATATATATATATATATAATCAATTAAAAGAGATATGTATAACAAAATTTCGAGTACATATCAATCAAAAATTAGACAAACACACATGCGACCTGGCATCAATACAGTTGAGCATTCAAAATTTCAACACTTTTTTCTTTTACACATAAATTGAAAACAAAGATAACACTATTTTATATACATGATTATATAATGTCAAATTTCAAGAACAAAGATGTCAAAATTCCAATAATATGTTTTTTGGGTGTGGTGTAAAAATATTTTTTTTATGTCCTAAAATATTTCTAACAATGAGGAAACAAGTCCTAAAGAAAGCTTACCCTTATGCTGTCATTTTTTTTTTAATTTTGACATCTTTCATAAGAAGAATGCCAAAAATATTTTTTTTATGCACCGAAATAAAAAAGAAAAAAGAAAAAAACAACAGCAATGGTGAAGAAGAAGAAACATGATGGGAGAAATCCACACAAAAAAACAACAACTTACCAATGGTAAAGCCTTCAAAGATCAAAACTCAACAACACCAATGGTCCCAACAACAATATTTGTAGTGAATATCAACCTCCAAAACAATACCACAGAACGATTGGGTATACCTAATACCACGAACACGTCTCCGGCTCAAAGAGGATTATTAGGTCAAACTAATTGAGGGGAGAGGTTTGGGGAGGATTACGATTGATGAGATTCTTCTGGAGAAGAAGAAACATGATGGGAGAAACGTGATGGGAGAGAGGATTGAGGTGGCAAGGAAACGTGGTGTATTTTTTTTAACAAAAAAACTAACCCCTGCCAAAATCTTAGAAGAGGTGCTTTTTTTCTTAATTTTAGTGGCATTAGTTATAAAATGCCTAAAAAATACCACATTTATTTCATTATTAATTAAAAAAAAAAATCATTTGTGCGGCACATCAATATAAATGCTGTGAATTTTCAATACTTATAAATAAATGCTGGTAAAAAAAAATCTCAACATTTTTAAATAATACCGAGAAAAAAGTGCCAGCAAAAAATTAGTTTTCTTGTAGTGCATAATCCAATACCCATAAGTTCATAACCCATTAAAAAATAACCTAACCTAACCTAACAGTCAAAACCCGCTGAAATATTCTAGGCTCACCTAGACCTTGGACACGTGCAAGCATCTCCACATTGACCAATAAACAACTACCACGAGATGCCCACTTTTCAACTTGAATCAGCATCTCAAAACCATCAACAAAAACCATTTACAACAAAAAACCAAACCCAGATGAGAGAGAAAACTCTGCATAACCCAACATACATTCTTCTTTTCTCTACAAACAAACTACAATGTCGACTCTCCCTTCTTCCCTCATCTCCTTCGACAAAATCGTTCTGTCAGTTCTCTCTCTCATTTCGTCTCACTCTCCTCCAAGTATACTTGTCTCTGATTTTTAGATCTACTGTTCCAAATGCTATAAATGCTTGTGTATGTTTGTGGGTTTTTAAATATACTCATTTTTATGTTTTATGTGTATAACAAGTAGATGATGTTTATCTGGTAATTTTTTTTAGGATTTTAAACGCATATGTAGGATTTTAAGAGGATGTATAATTTTTTTAGAATTTTAAACGCGTGTGTAGCTTGTTTTGTTTTGGTAATTTGTTTAGGACAACTTTTACTTCCAATGTGTCTAAAACAATGTTTGTTCCAAGTATATATGAAAATTACAAAAAATATCCTTGAATATATTTATTTTCTTAACTGGTGGATTTCTTAACTTTAAATCGGCTGATAAAAGTGAGCAGAGCTCCCACTAATTTAAATTAAAAATATGTATCTCAGCAGCCAACCCATCCACTATATCAACACAAATCCAGTGATAAATCTCCAACATTACCTGTGATAATAAATCTAGGGAAATTTGACGAAACAATAAATAAACCCTCTAAAGAACTATATCTAGACAAACTGAGCATAAAACAATTTGAAATTATGGTATTTACCGAAAAAAACGAATTGAAATCGAAATTACTAAAACTAAAAATATCAAAAAATACTAAAAGAACTAAAAAATCGTCTGGTTTGGTTTTCGTTTTTATTTTGATGTACCGACCGGTAAATTGGCACAAACGATTTTACAATTTAAATTTTGGTTTTGGTATTGGTGAGAGGTCATTACCGACCATACTGTACCGGTTGCACCCCTACTCCCACCACTGCAACTCTGCTCCCGTGATCTTAAAAGTCACCAAAATTTGTTCATGAGTGTTACTGCACTCCACTATACATAAATGCCTTTGGATGTTCTCCTTCTATTGACTATCTAATATCGCGTTTGCATTTCCCTGAAACTCTAGTGGATGACCCTTTTAAAAGGCCCCTCTAACTCTCTCCGATACTAATTGCACTGGGTGAATCTGAATTGGTGCCATCATTCACTGTGGTGGTGCTTGGGCAAACTGCTGCACCTTAGCGGTCATCACAACATTAACTACCTAAGAAATAATAGTGGTGACCACTTCTAGAGTCGTACTCCCCTAAATATTATGCGTCTCCATTTGAGCCTCTCCTCATGCGGTCTTCTTATCGACCCTCGTTGGTCGTCCTCTAGTGTTTGGCATACGAAATCCAACCGAACTCATATAAGATTCACTTCAATTATACATAATAGTAGGAAGACGTAACTCGCAATATGAATCAACAGTCCTAAGCATAGTGTTCTATATTAAAGAGAAATCAACGATAAAATGTAGTAAGTCTATATAGATCCTAAGGATACTAAAACCTGATGCTATGATACTATCTATGACACCCCGCCCATTTTAATAACGGTTGATTAGTCCTTTACTAAAATAAAATAGAAATCTCACCTGGTTCATTCTTAGCATCACTATCGATAATATTTTAATTATTAATACCCTATTAGGCTTGATGTCAATTTTAAAACTTATTAACTTGCTTACATAAAATTTCCATTCACATAATCAACCAAGCAAATAATAAAACTCACACTCACTGGCATAAATAAAATAACCGACAACTCTCGATAAAAATCAAAATACAATAATCTAACTAACTGAAAGGGAAGCATCTGAATAAAATAAATACCATTTAGACGGAGCATAAATTTGTAGAAGCATAAATACATAAATTAATTAAATATAATGTCTCAAATTTATTAAATCTCAAATGTTCTTTTACAAAACAGTTTACAATAAACGAAGCGATACATTTAAAATTTGAAAATAAATACCCAGAGCCTCTAACGACGATCACAGTTCCAACGATGCTATAAATATCATCTCGCACTAAACCTGATATACAACAAAGTATTTGGGTGAGCGAAAAACTCAGTAGCTCGTATAAATGCTCTAAGTGTAACTACACATACTCGTGTATGTGTGCATCATATACAATGGTGTATGCAATATGAACACTCAACTAAAATTCCAATAACATAATCATAATCGAGGATCTTACCGCGTGCACTACACAATCCAATACCCCATATCAAAATTCCCGTCGCACTTTCCACAGTACGGTATGGACTAGTCTCTACTATCTTGTCAATTATCCTCGGAACAATCCAAATCCCTCCCCCCAAAAAATTAAAAAACTCGGGCACACGACCATCATAACCTAACATCACCACCATAAAATCTTGGCATACGTGGCCAGCCGGGGTCCATGGCCTAGTCTTTGGATAATAATCAAAATCATAGCCGACAGCATACCCCATTCAGCGGATGGTTTGGCTAAGGAATTCCTATACATTATCCAGTAAAAATTATCATGATATGATTATCTCAATTACAATAAATTTTAGATTCAATTCCCATAAATCAAGTGTACATATATTCTACCCAATTTATATAACCCAATATGCTCGTAAAATCAACTAGTTTTGTTACCCCAAACTAGACGACATGAAAATAACACATACAAAATGGGTGCAATAACGAATATCATATACAAGCATATAGTACATATAAATTCAACACATAGCACAAATATAAATATACAATAAAAGTTTAATATGTGTAGCACACTAAATTAACAACGGGAGAACGAAATTACCTCAAGTGAGTCAAAATCCACAATTATAGGCGTGCCATAAAAACTCAGAAAAATCAGATCCAACTATTATCCAAATTGGCAATCCGACTTCAGATTTGGATTCTACACGAAAAATTAGGTCAGGTATGTGTTTTGAGTTTTTCTTAAATATCTTCTGAAAGCACTGTAAAGTGACTCTTCTCATTTCTCTCATTTTTGCCTCTTTGAGTTTCGTTTTTGGCCTCTCTATTTGCTCTTCTTACATTAAAAATTAGCCTAACATATCTTATCATCAATATACATATTTTCACATATCAATTGATCCAATAAATCATCTACAACATGAGATCCAACATCGATTATCCATAATTAATCCACCTTAATTCTAATACCCCTTTTCACTATTTTTTCATATTTATTATTTTAAGATCACATCTATTCATCACAATTAAATTTTAGATTTCTCATCAAGATTTCACCTTTTATATGAACTAAATTCATATTTCATATGAGATAAATAATCATTTTTATTTTTATAGATTCATCCCCCCAAATCTCATTATTGTCATGTGAATCAAACCCAAAAGTTCATATTTATTTTTCACCAATCATGATATGAACTAAAACATAACATATAATATCAAAGCAAGTTAAACAATTGCCTTCAAATTTGAGAAGAGTCTGAAGCCTTTATTATGTGATGATTCTAGTCCAAAAATCCCTTCAAATTCCTCCCCAATTCTTGCCTTTCTTGATCTCCCCTTTGATTTTCCTTTACCCTTCTCCTTTCTCGCAAGCTTAGGTGATTTAAAATGAGTCATTGACTGCCTCAGTCAGCTAAAACCCCTTGATATACTCATAATCCCGTTTTTAGATTAAGTTATAAGATTAAAGTGACCCGCATACTTTCGTACGAGTCCCAAATAGCTTAAAAAGTTCTCGAAATCCGATTAAAACTCCGGGTACCTAATTTTGACTATCACGACCCATCCCAGGTCATTCGTGCACTTGAAACCACAATCTACGTCACCTATCATCAATTTACCATCAATTCCTAACATGACCCCACACGCATGCTTCGAATGAGATCACATCAACCCGTCGCTTTTATCCACATACGACGCAATATAAAATAATATAATTTCATTTACTTATCACACAAGTAAATATGATAACACATAAATATTAATCCAATATTCACTTATTAATATTTATTTAATTAATTTTATTTCTCAAATTAATAAAATTACGTGTAATTTAAATATTTCAAAAAATACGTAGTGTTACAATGTGTAAAGATAGGACAACCCACACAATTTTATAAATTTAGTCCTTGTATTAAATTGACATTTAAAATGACTAATACACCATTTGACAACTCGCACAAAAAACCCAAATAAAATCTTTAAAAGTCCATAACTTCAAATCTACTAATCCAAAATCCACAAAATTTATATATTTGAAATCAACTCGTCAAGATCTATCAAACAACACCCATATTCGATATTTTTTGACAAAAAATTAAAACAGATAAATTTATTATTTCACTAAAACCTCTATTTTTTCCGACGAAAACTTCATTTCTTTCTTGGAAAAACCTTATTTTATATCTCTGACAATGATGAACAGGAAAAGAAAAGAAATAGACGAAGAGAGAGAGAGACGATCCGGTGAGAATTTTGACGGTCTCCAACAAGAATTCCGACAGACTATTCCAGTGAGGATTCCAGTGGGTGGGATGGGGCGGGGTGGGTTTATGTGTTTATTTTTAAAAAGAGAGTAAGTGAGTTATAAATCGGTATGAGTAAGGATATAAATACATCGTTAACTAAAACAAATAATAATTTACCTATTTTGTGTACTCCAATCTTTAAAGGGACCATATAAATAAATATTATTGTACCATATGGACTATGATTATAAACATGAAAACGAGTGCTCTATAAATCCAAATATACGGTGGAACATAACGTTGGGCCAACCAAATTCTCTATTGTAAAAAAAGAGTCCCCACCGCGTCAAGTTGTAGTGCACATATTCTTAATTTGATTGCACAAGATGATTTAAAGGCAATATGGGGATTACTTAATAAAATTTGATACACAGTGGGGTGCTTAATTAAGTCCCCTTATGGAAAACAAAAAAAATGATAGTGCATGCAATCAAGTTAGGTTGAAGTGTAAGAAAAAAGTGCTTATAGATGTGCAAAATTTGTGGAATTTTACCTACGAAATGCTTGAGGCGGCCATTACATTGAAAGAAGCCTTTTGTCGTTTGAGTGAAATTGATAGGAGTTACAAACACAACCTATCGGATGAGGATTGGCGTGTTGCAAGTTTGGTGAAAGATTGTTTGAGTATTTTTTATGATGCAACAAGATATTTCAGTGGTAGTAACTTTTCAACTTCTAATGTCCTTTTGGGTGATGTGTGTCATATACAACTTTTACTAATGGAAATGGGTGAATAGTGAGCATGGGTTCATTAAATTGATGGCTGGACTAATGAAAGAAAAATTTGACAAATATTAGGAGGAACGTTGTTTGATACTTGCAACGACGGTGGTGCTAGATCCTAGGTATAAAATGGTCTATTATGTTGAGTACTTTTATAATAGAATTTATGGGAGTTTAACAAGTCATTACATATCTAGAGTTCGCGGGTGTTTTGTTGAATTATTTCATGCTTATGGTGGTGATTCCACCAAAATTGCTTATGATGATGTTGGCGATGGTATATCTAATTCCTCATTATCTTCTCCACATAATAGTTATGGTGATGTTGATTTTGACAAATGGTTATTTCGAACCAGTTCTTTCAATACTAGTGCATTTCAAAAGTCGGAAATAGAACAATATTTAGAAGAACTAGTGTTTTCAATAAATGATAATTTTGAGATTTTGAATTAGTGGAAAGCAAATAGTCCTAAACTTCCAACTTTAGCAAAGATGGCTCGTGATATCTTAGCCGTTCCCACCACTATTGTGCATTGGAGTCGACGTTTAGTGTTGATGGTGAGTTATTGATGAAACTCGGGCCTCTTTGCTTCATGACATTGTTGACGCATTAGTGACTATGAGTGACTGGATTGAATCAACCAAAACAACGTATAAGTATAATTTTTAATTTATCTACATCTTTCCTTTTATTTTATTTCAAATTAAATACAATTGTTAATATTTATTTTTGTTTATCACATTGTAGGTGTGGAAGAAAGCGGGACAAATAATGCTAAGTGATTGGTGCAAAAGTGGAGCTATTTGGGAGGCAAAAGAAGGTAAAATGGAGCTATTTTGGGGCAAAAAGTTGCTGAATTTGAACTGTTTTTGAAGATATTTTGAACTCAAAATGTTATGATTTTTTTACTTTAAATGTGATGAGTTTTGGATGTTTATTTGGGACGTATGTTGTTGGATTTTGAATGTTAAGTGAGACATATGTTGCTGAATTTTAAATGTCAAGTTGGACAAAATGCTGCTGTCCATGAATATTATATGTTTAAAATATTGCTGTCCATAAATTATATTTGTTCAAATTTTACTTGAATCAAATTAAAAATGAATATAATTTTTTCGATTTTTTACACTAAAAAAATGAAAAATTGAAGTTATATGTAAACACTTTCGGACCAGATATTCGGAACGGGTCCCGGATTCTTCATGAGTCCGGGTTCAGAATCACATAAAATGGATACGTCAGGTATTCGGGTAGGACCTAATCTGTCAAAAATCTTAACAACTCCGAGATAATTTTACTAATATACAATCCGCCTCCGGCCCGTTGACGTAAGCTCTAGATAGGGGTGACAATTTTTGACCCGACACGATAACTCGACACGAACTCGACACGAAGTTAGCGGGTTAGGGCTGACGATTTCTTGACACAAACCCGAATATGACACGCCCGCCAACACGAATAATAAACGGGTTGGGTTAGTGTCAAACACGTATAACTCGAAAATGACACGAATAGACCCGCTTAACTCGTATTTTATGGAGAATATATTAGATAATTTATATATCTTAATAGACATTCTATAAAATTCATGGAGAATAAGATGAGAAATTTTTTATGTGTTGAAAGAAGTTGAAATTAATTAAATTTAAGTTATTGTACGCTATGATTGGTTAAGAGAGAAGAAAAAAAATATTTTATATTTTACTTAATGGGTTATGCGGGTCAACCCGAACACGACACGATAATAAATTGGTCAGGTTAGTGTTTGCTCATCTGACACAATTAGTTAAATGAGTCAGATTAGGATTGACTAATACTTGACACGAATCATGACACGACCCGAAGACGACACGACGCACACGAATTGCCACTCCCAACTCTAGAGAGGTTGAAATCCATTATAATGTAATGACGAAGATATCCTCAATCTTAACAAAGTGTATTCTTTTCATAATTTGTCGATGCAAGCAGGACCACATAGGAGATTTGGGCCTTTGAAAAACCCTACATTTTTTGTCCTTTTAGCACTCCCAAAACCCTAACCCCTCTCTCCCCCAACTCACCACATTTCTCTCCTCTTCAACCTCTCTTGTAGACTAGGGTTTAAGATGGTAGCAGACAAGGGCAAGAAACTTAAGGTTGAAAACGCTGACCACATTGATGGAGACCTTGTTCTCTCTATTGAGAAGTTGCAAGAGATCCAAGACGACCTTGAGAAAGTAGCTTCCTTTTTCCACTCTCTCTTTTTCCTTTTCTTTTGCTTTCCAACAAAACTAAACTCAACTCGACTCTTGAAAATTGAAGAATCCACTCTATGTGTGTAAACTGTCTATATGAATGCGTATGTTTGTGTGTATATATGAATCCTATGTATATGTATTTGTATGCTCAGGTGTCGTGTATTGTTATTTTTGCATTCTCATTATCTGCTCTGAGCTTTGCAAACAATCTTGCTGCATTCTGCCAGGGACGAACTTTAACACAACAAAAAACCTTAAGAGTCTCAAAATGCGGTCTGTACTCTCTGACTGGTTTTAAGCCTCAAGCATCGAACCTGTTATAAAGTCATGGTCTAAATGCTGATTTATTAATTCTATTTCTGAGAAATTTTCTTTTTCTGTCATTGTGGGATGTGACAATCACTATTTATCTTTGAGGTGAGAAGATTTTTGTTCATTAGTTTGATCAACAATTGATGTTTTATATTATGTTTAAAAAGGCGAGGCGAAGCGTTTTAGTCGCGGAGAGGCGAGGCGTTTGAGGCGTAAGCCTCACTGAAAAGAAAAAAAAGTGCAAAATAATATTAAAAAAATACTAATAAACCATAAAAATAAAATAACAAAGAAATATAAAATAAAACTACAAAAAAAGCATCCTTGAGGACTTTCTCACATAGTTTGACATTTTTTTGTTCCCCGTGATAACTTTTAAAAGAAAGTAATTTGAGAAAATCAATTTTAACATATTGATTATTTTACATTATGACTAGTAGTGGCAAAATGTGGCCCAAATAATAAAACAGTCCATATTAGCCCAAGCATCTAAATATGGGATCCATATTTATAAGTTGTGAGTTAAATATGGGGCCCATATTTCAAAGTTATGAGTTAAATATGGGGCCCATATTTCAAAGTAAGAAATCAAATATGGAGTCCAATTTTAAAAGATACAAATCAAATATAATACTCATTTTAAAAAGTTATGAGTAAAATATGAGTTGTTTTTATATATACCTCGAATTGTAATAGTTAATTTAGTAAAAAAATAATGGGTTGGCCCAACCCATATTTGGTCCGCCCATATTTGGCCCAGCCCACATTTAACCCAACCCATATTTGGCCCAACCCACATTTAGCGCAACCCATATTTGACCCGTCCACATTAGGCCCAACCCATAATTTTGCCAGTGCTAATTATGACAATAAATTAATCAATGCAAAATCATATTGGGAAAATTATTTTTTTAGCTTCATTTACATACTGGTTATTTTATAATATGACAGTAAATTAATCAATGCAACTTAACAAGCAAATTTATTAAAAAAACATTGATTTTCAAGCTAAGATTAAAAAAAACAGCAATTTTATTTAAAAAAATAATAAAACATATCAACGTAAGTTTATTAAAAAAACAACAACCTTTAAAATATATTCAGTTTAGTTAAAGAAAACATATTAATCTAAGTTGAAAACCAAAAGAAACCTTTTAGAAAAACAGAAACCTTTTACAAAAAGTCATATTGAAGTTAATTTAGTACATTTATTTCAAACAAAATCAAATTGACAAAATCACTTTTTTAAGTTTCATTAACATATTGGTTATTTTTTTAAAATTATCTCAAGTTACAATAGTAAATAGTATAAATTAAGTGACCCAAAAAAGAAAAAGAGTTTTTTTTTTCCGCGCCTCAGCAAAAAGGCGCGAGGCGAGGCACGAGGCACATTGAGACATAAGCCTCAAACATTTTTTGCCCGCCTCGCCTCGAGGCGAGCCTCGAGGCGTAAGCCTCAAACGCCTTATTAAACATTGGTTTTATAAGGAAAGTTATATCAAGATGAAAAGGGGCTCATATATAATCTTTTCCCAAGCAACCTAAGTATGTGATATAAGTTGTCGGAGGGGTTCAAGTTGCTCACTACCCTCTGAGTAAACGAGGTATGTACCGCTCGCTTAGCAGGTTCAAGGGAGTCATGCGTGCTAAGTATCGCTTAGCTCGAGCAAAGACAGGGCTTGGCAAACCATGCGTTCCATTAGTGACTTAAGGATCTCTAGGGATATTAGATTGGACGCTGGAAAATCAGATAATCATGCTAACCTTTGCGATTAACCACAACTAACGTCACTAAATCACTCGAGTGAAGTAACTCACTCACACTATTGAGGAACCTATGAAGCACGGATGCGGGTGCAGGTGCGGCGATTCGAAAATTCTCAAAAAGTTAGGATATGGGTGCGGCGAGATATATTATAATGATATAAATTATATTATGTTATTTTTAAGTAATACAAATAAGTTCCATCATTATTTTGATTTGTCAATTACTAACTAGACATTATTTCTCAATTTTCAAGTGTCTTAAAAATATGCTACACTACATAACAAAAAACATTGAATTAATCGTTCATTACAACTTGCAAGGTAATACAATACTATAAATTGGAACCATAACAAAAGAACCATAATTTATAAGATTCGTGTAGAAATGGTTCCTTCATCATCAACTTGCTCCTTCCTTGAATCATAACAAAAGATAGTTTAATTCATGAGTAAGAACAAATAACACCCCCACCCCACCACCTCCACTTACTGTTCTAAAAAATCCGCCTAGGCACGCCTAAGCTTGAGGCTTGGGAGAAACGCTCCGCCTTAAGCTTTTACGCCTTATTCTTGGTAAAACCCTTAAGGCGCACTTTTTTCTAAAAACAACAATACTTTAGTGAAATGATATCGCCTTTTAAAGAATTTTTTTACAAACCCATTATCTCATCCAAAATAATCAAATAGAATTTTAATTTGCAAATATTCAGACATATTTTTACAATATGTACAATTTTAGTATTTTAATAGCGTTGTTATGGTTAAAAATATTAAAATATATTAAGAAGGTCTAAATGTCTTTTCACGCCTTTTTACGCCTAAGGCCTGCCTAGGGTTCTAAGACTTAAGGCTTGACCTCCACGACTCGATCACGCCCTGCGTTTTTAGAACCTTGCTTCTATCCATCTCTAAACATGTTTAATGACAACATCATCACCTCCATTACCATCAACCGTAAATCAAATGGCTTCTAAATCGGGTTCATCAAGGGAAATATTGGCTATTTCAAAGACCTCGGCACCTTCCATGCTATGAAATGAGTCACCCCCAATGTCCCACATCTTAGACTCCCCTCCGAAGTATTGTTCACTACACCTTGATAAGAGGCGGAGATAGGAATGTACATATACTAAATCCTCCGCTCTATGTGGTGCCATCTTGTTTCTCTTCAAAGAGTGTATGAATCATGGTTCAAAGTCCCGGTATCGGACACCCGATTTTCAACTCGGTCGCGGTATCGGTCGCGGTATCGGGCGATACGCAAAGATACGCTATTTAGAGAGCGCAAAAAATTTCGGAAAAAATATAGAAAATTTTAAAAAAATAAGATTAACAATGTGGACCAATGAGATACATTCAAACCCATCATTCAATATGCATTGCATTGTAGAATTGGTTATACTGAAGCGCGGTAGAGTTGTCAGATTCAATATTGCATAGTAAACCAATAATAATATTGAAAAACAAAAATATACATTTTGTTTTAACAACAATGTATATTTTTTTACATTTTTACAAAAACGTACAAAAGAACATTGTTACAAAAATGTACATTTTTTAACAACAATGTACATTTTTTTACATTTTTACAAAAACGTACAAAAGAACATTTTTACAAAAATGTACATTTTTACAAACATGTACATTTTTTTAACAAATATGTATATTGTTTTTTACATTTTTATAAAAACGTACAAAAGAACATTTTTTACAAAAAATTTCAAAAATGTACATTTTTACAAAAACATACAAAAGGACATTTTTACAAAAATGTACATTTTTTTTAACAAAAATATATATTTTTTTACAAATATGTACACTTTTTTTACAAATATGTACAAATATATATTTTTTTACAAATATGTACATTTTTTTACATTTTTACAAAAAACGTACAAAATAATATTTGTACAGAAATGTACATTTTTTACAAACATAAATGTACATTATATATTTTTTGTAAAAGATTTGAATATTTTTTGTAAAAAAATAACATTTCTTTGAAAAAAGAGTTTTAGTAGTCATTTTTAAAAAAAAAAAGAGTACTACTTTTTAAAAGATTTATATATTTTTTTAGTAGTCATTTAAAGAAAAAGACTTTTATGTTTTAAAAAATTAATGTTAATACTTTTGAAAAAGTAATACATTTTGTAAATGTTACAATATATTTTCAACAACGAAGAAATATGGTAAAAGATAAAAGTTCTATCAAAAAATAAAACAAAATATGACAATATCGTTTGAATCGGTTGTCTCGGCCGATATAGCGGCTGTCTCGGCTGATATCGCGGCGAGGCGTCTCGGAATCGGTTATCTCGGGCGATATCGCGGCTGTCTCGGCCGATTCAGTGTTTTTTTTGAAACGTCTCTTGGTATCGGATCGGTGCCCTCCGATTCCGAGTTGACTCGGCCGATACCGAGTCAACTCGGCCGATACTTTGAACCATGGTATGAATGAATACGCACTCCAATTTCTCTCACAACATGAAGAGGAGGAAGGTTGTCCAAGTAGCTTCATAGTCAAGACTTGTAGTGTGGGTGCCGAAGTTCAATGAATAACCCACCAAGAAGTCGGGTTCATGAGAACAGAAAAGTGAAACATATTCTGGAAGCCTAGATTAATTTGTTTGGGCCTAAGAAGTGGATAATGGCTCAAGCCCTGTTAGATTTAATTTGTCTTAATTTGTCTGGGCGTTTTGTTGGATTAGTTTGTTTTGAGCATTTTATGTTGCATTTAGTTTAAAAAATATTGGTCCTTAGTCCTAACTTAGTAAAGGGTTGTGCATTTTGCTATTAAGTAATGATGTGTTTAGTGATCCGTAGCGACACATGGCACGTGGTTGTCCTCTCGGGAGAAGACTATATTATATTTTGCATTTTTACTTTAGGGTTTATTGTCATTTTCATTTATTTTTAGTGTTTAATTAGTCTCCAAGCATGTTTGGGGCTAATTAGTCTTTTTTAATTATTAGTTGTCCTTTTTTGTCGTTTTGGGTATTAGCTTGGTTAGCAAGCTAATCTCTCCTATGAATAGGCCCTTGGTCCTCATTTGTAATCACACATAAATACTGAAAAAAAGAATATATATATAGAAACTCATTTTCTTAGTTTAGTTTTATTTTTTTGTTGGTGGTGGTGTTGTGTAGTTAGTAGTTGGTGTGTAATGTAGTAATTACGCTTCCGCATTCTTAGATTCACATCAAATTGGTATCAGAGTTGCGTTTGTTCTTGGTGTTCGTCGTGGTTCATGAAGTGGGTATTGAGTTATGATTCCAACTCTGGCAACCCTTCAGTCTGAGAAAAATCCTAAATTCCATCCCCGCTAAAAGGGAGGATACCAACCCTTTTAGCCTCCTCCATCCTCCACCATCACGTCCCTCCACCTCCACCTCCACCGCCAACCACCACCTCGTCAAATGAAACACCGTCTCCTACCTTCCCCCAAACCCTAACCCTAAAAATAAACCCAAGAATCATCAAGAATCATCCAAACCCCCCTCCGACCAAAACTCTAGCCCTCCCCCCCTCCCCATTTTTCCCCGTTACCCCACTCATTTATGTTCACTCATAATCAAACCCAACAGAAATGGGCTTACCTACTCTGATCCAATCCCCCACCCCCTTATTTTGACCTCAAATCCGGTCAAAATTGGTCCTTGTGACGTAACATATGACTTTCATGAAAAATGCATCCCATTTGGGATCCATTTCCGACTATTTGCTATTTGGGGTTCGGCTTTTCGGAATATTGTCGCCTTTAGTCTCTTTGTTTCGCCATCATACTCGCAAAGGTGCGATCGTCGGAGTTTCCGTCCGGTCAGATTCATGGGTCCACCACACCAAGTAGCAACCATGTACTCGTGGTGTCGAGAAGGCGGATATAGTTGTCAGTTTTTGGTTGCTCGGATTTCGTAGAGGGACATCACAGGGATTTGGGTTTATTAGACCCATTATTGATCAGGTTCATACACACGGGATTAATTCCAGTTGGGCTATCCACTTTTGATTGAGTTTGATTGCGGTCCGAAGCTTTTCTTGGTTCATATCATGTGGCATTGATGAGTCACCCTTCAAGCTCGAGGACGAGCTTTTTCGATGACGGGGAGAATGATGTGTTTAGTGATTTGTAGCGACACGTGGCGCGTTAACTTTTATTTTGCATTTTTAGTTTAGTGTTTATTGTCATTTTGTTTTATTTTTAGTGTTTAATTAGTCTCCAAGCATATTTGAGGCTAATTAGTCTTTTTTCGTTATTAGTTGTCATTTTTTGCCCTTTTGGTAAGCTTGGCTAGCTAGCTAACCTCTCCTGTAAATAGGCTCATGGCCCTCATTTGTAAATACACTTGAATATTGAAAAGAAGAATATATATAGAGAGAAACTCATTTTCTTAGTTTAGTTTTATTTATTTTTTGTTGTTGGTGGTGTGTAGTTAGTAGTTGGTGTGTAGTGTAGTAATAACTCTTCCGCATTATTAGATTCACATCATATTAAGTTATTATTAAATGGACAAACAATAAAAAAACGAGCCTAATATTGGGTGCCCAAGGTAACTGCCTCACTCCCCTTGTGCTAGGGATGATCCTGTATAGCGGGTTTACTTCCTAGCATGCTGGCAGAGTTGCCACCTGTTGAGATGATTCCTTGGCAAAAGACCTCTTAGTAGGGCTACCAAATGAGCCAAGCTGAGCCGAACTGTATTCTTAAATGAGTGTGAGATCAAGTCCGAGCTCGGTGCATTTTCTGTTTTGAGGCTTAATTGAGCTCGTTTATGCCTTTAAAGCCGAGCTTGGGCCGAGCTCAACGATCTCAAATTATTAAGCCGAGCTTGAGCTTTTCATGAACAACTCGATTCGTATGCAGCCTACTCTTAGTGAGGTCGATACATTGCAGGGCTTCCCTCTAAGTAATAAACACCTGGCAGGCCTCCCCTTTAGCAGATAGCCGTCTGATGTGGTCGTAGTATGGGGTATATATATTAGCCTTTGGTGCGAAGTCAGCTTAAAAGATTCTGGCACTATACCATATACGACACCCACCTGTATTTCACCCAACTTTCTTGCAAAAATGCTCCAAGAAGATGGCATTTGCATTATGTTTTTCATATAATGTGTAATCTGATTATGTTCTATTTCAGATCACCATGTTCAGAACGTTTATGAGATGTGTTCAAGCTTATAATATTATTTTCTTATCTGAATACTGGCATCGAATGAACTATTAGGAATATCTATTAACTTTTATGAACATGGACTAGCAAATAGCGAATGTATCCAACAGTGGGCTTGCCTATCCAACGTTTTAAGCAATGTATGATGCATCCGTCAGCAGAAATTTCCTTATCCGATATTATTACAGAGCTGTGTTTCAACAAAGAAGAGCCAAGGAAAGCCTTACTTTCACACCACAAATAAATGTGAATTATGGGCCTAGTGTATATATATTAAAGTGATAGTTGTATTAGCGAAATTGGTATATAATTGTTTTTCATTTCTTCTTTTTGGTTCCAGCTCCATGAAGAAGCAAGTGATAAAGTCTTGGAAGTAGAGCAGAAGTATAATGAGATTCGCAAGCCTGTCTATGATAAGAGAAATGACATCATAAAATCCATTCCTGACTTCTGGCTAACTGCTGTTAGTGATCCATCCTAACCCGTGTTACCTTTTTTTTTTACATTAATTAAAATACAACTTGCTAGCTATTCTGCAATATTTGGCCTTGTGTCTAGAACCCCTTTATTCCATTGATCTGACCTGTTTTACATGCAGTTTATGAGTCATCCTGCTCTTGGGGACCTTTTGACTGAGGAAGACCAAAAGGTTTGGCTTTATATTAACCTTTAAGAAAAAACAGCATCTACTTTTTCTGTTCTTATGCCCTATGCTAATATTTTTTTTCTCTTTTGGAACTAATAACGAGGGCTAGCAAGATGGCTACTCTGAAAGTCGTTCTAACATGTCTTTGCCTTAAATTTTTTAATTTGTTTAACATGAGCTTCGTTTTGCATTTTTCTTTGGTAGATTTTCAAGCATCTTAAATCTCTCGAAGTGGAAGATTTTAAAGATGTGAAATCGGGTTACTCCATTAGTTTTGTGAGCCTTCTTTCTTTTTTACCTATGTAGTTGGAAACAATATTTTTTGATTCTTATTTTTAATTTTTTTTAACGCATTCAGGATTTGTAGACAGAATAGACTGATTTAATAGGTTTGGTTACTACCATGTGTTAATTGATATTATTCGACTCAATTGTTCTTACTTTTGTTCTTTATTTTTCAGAACTTCAATCCGAATCCTTACTTTGAAGATGCAAAGCTCACTAAGTCATTTACCTTCCTTGATGAAGGAACAACAAAAATAACTTCTACATCAATTAAGTGGAAAAAGGGCATGGTACGATCCTTAGTTCTTGTACTGTCGAATAGATTTATCAGTTAAATTCTAATATTATTAAAGTACTTTGTATTTTTAACATGTGAAGGGAATTCCTAATGGAGTTATTCATGAGAAGAACGAGAACAAGCGAGCGCATGAGGATGAAAGGTTGTTCTTGATCTCTTATGTAATTTTACATACAATGTAAGGAGCACCGACACATTGACACGCGGCACGGGTTGTGTCTTGCAAGACATTGACACGCCGGCACAAAAAATCTTCAAAAGATTAGGATACGACAACTTGGTGAGAAATAAATATAAATTTATGTATAGAGATGAAAAAGAACTTGTTTGTATATATGATTATAAAGAACGATCACAAGTAAAATCTCAAACTAGAACACGAAAATAAAGGCTTTTTAACATAAGAACTTGCGTGGAGAACCATTTGAGGGCTAGTAGAATGAGGGGAAGCGTAAATGTTCGAGAAGAGCATAATAGTTACAGCTGTGTCATAGCCCGGTGTCTGTTAAAATTTTGCTTACAAACATCTTCGACACAAAACGTTGCGTTTTCGACACTTGTTGGAGCCGTGTCATGTCCGTCTCGGTCCCCATCGTGTCTGACACCAGTACTTCACCTTCAGCTAAGTGTCGGTGCTTCCTAGCATACTATGTATTATTAAGGTGGTGATATTTATTTATGAATGCAATGGCTCTATCTTGTCTTCTGCAGATAGCACTATATCAATAGCTTACCATATATATTTTCACATGATCTAATGTGTATCCTAACGTGCTGAGTTCTTTATTCTCCCGAAAATTGTAAATGCAGCTTCTTTAGCTGGTTTAGTGAACCCGAACAGAAAGATATGGATGAGATTCATGATGAGGTAAGGTCCATCTGTTAATGAATGCTAATATATAACGATCTTGAAGCTAACATTATAGTGTATATATGACATTATGATTATTTATGAAGTCACATTCTGTGCAGATCGCAGAGATAATCAAGGAGGACTTGTGGTCCAATCCGCTCACTTACTTTAACAATGTATCTTCTTTTCCTTGTTGAATTTCTCTCTTATTTTCCTTGTTGAATTTTCTCTCTTATTTTCCTTGATGCAACCCTCTAGGTTTGTTTTGTATAGCTTAAACATTCTGTTGTCTATTGTAAATTGATGACCCCTTTGGTATAGGAGGCCGATGAAGAGGATTCTGATGGGGATGAAGGTGATGAAGAGGTAAGTGTGTATTCGTCCTTTAATATACTATTTTATAATTAGATGTACTCCTTGTATTTTTTGTACGAACATACCCTCGCTTCATCTTTCCAAATCTAGACCCTAATTTTTCAACAAACCCTAATTACAAAATCATTGATCCAATATTCACTCCCACACGCCTTCGTGATGGTGTGAGTAAATTGAAGCTCACAATCTTCATTATCAGACACACATTGCTCAGTTGGTAAGCCAACCTCTTGAACCCCTTCCTTCCCCTCTGCTCTTTCTCTCTCATCAAAAGCCATTAATTGAGTTGCGCAGTTCGAAAATCGAGGACCAAACTGATTGTGCCCATGATATTAGACATGCCGTCGCCATTGGGATTAATAAATGTGTATTCATCCTTTAATATACTATTTTATAATTAGATGTACTCCTTGTATTTTTTGTACGAACATACCCTCGCTTCATCTTTCCAAATCTAGACCCTAATTTTTCAACAAACCCTAATTACAAAATCATTGATCCAATATTCACTCCCACACGCCTTCGTGATGGTGTGAGTAAATTGAAGCTCACAATCTTCATTATCAGACACACATTGCTCAGTTGGTAAGCCAACCTTTTGAACCCCTTCCTTCCCCTCTGCTCTTTCTCTCTCATCAAAAGCCATTAACTGAGCTGCGCAGTTCGAAAATCGAGGACCAAACTGATTGTGCCCATGATATTAGACATGCCGTCGCCATTGGGATTAATAATGGTGGTGAAATCGTAGAAGGGGCTGATGGTTTGAAAGTATCTTTAGGATTAGAAGTTCTCGAGCTCGGGTCCATGGATTTTGGCCTGGTGGTAAGAAAGACATAGTGAAAATCCTAAATGTGGGAAGAGGAGAATTCTAGGGTTTGGGGAGGAATGATTGTTTGATTTGGGTAACTGGGGGTGTGGAGAGGGAAATTTGAGTTGAGAAAATTTGAACGAGTGATGGAAATTTGTCAGTAAGGGATTTGGAAGTGGCGCCGATGTTAGTGGATCCCCATTAGCGCGGGTAAAGAGAATCACACAATGAGTGAATGTATTCAAGGTTCCTTGAAACATTAGAGTTGCGATTTGAGGAAGAATACATGAGGGGGTATGTCTAATTACAAAAATCTGATTATTTAGGAATTAAGTAACAAGAATTAGTGAAGTTGTGTTATGCCAAATGTATAAATTTTGTGAATTTTGGATTTGTAGATTTGAAGTTATGGACTTTTAAAGATTTGATGTTTTTTTTTTTTTGGGAAAAAATGACACGAGTTGTGAAAAATATTTGAGGGTGTATTTGTCATTTTAATGTGCTGGGTTGGCAAAATAGGACCTTTGACACCATTGACTCACTCAAAGGATCTCGTCGCATTAACCAAGTGAATGGGACTTGATAATATTACCCCATATTCTTATTTACAAACGATCCTAAAATACCAACTATAACTAATTATGGGAATATTCTTTAAAGGAATATTCCCTTTTTACAATAATAAAAAAGTGAAAATGAAAATTACAATTAACAATAACTCTATTCTCTGCTTGATTTCATATGCGAGCCACTTTGCCAATACATCATTCTCATCTCCTTTGAAAAAATTCCTCCTCGAACGGGAGAGGGAGATTGAATGATCCCGTGCCACCCAAAAAAATTTGGAATATATTTTTAACTTTGGTTGTGGGTTAAATTGAAATTTATAGCAATTCATAAACCCCCAAATCAAAATCAAATGCTGCAGCAAATGAATTTTTGGATTGCCCCAATAGGTCCAGCCCCCAAAAGTCGACACATGTGCCTATACTTTAATTGCGCCATTCACAACAATCTGCAATTCACAACCCACTATTATCTTGAAATGAGACAACTACGACTCAAATAAGTCTTTTTCTACACTAAAACCCAGACCCAAGAGATCGTTAAACCCAAAATCGGCTTCAGTACTATTTTGGGTTCAAGCACCTTTCTAAAGTCACAGCCTAAAATCTCTTTCAAAAGTAATATGGGGCCCAAATAGAACCCTACATTGGAATGGGCCATCAGGTTCTCGTGTCCCCATAACCCAAATCCCTTTTAGAAGCCCGACTAGTCTTTCTTCTTTAGAGTCCCCACTTGCCCATGCCTTAGAAAGCTGGAACGAAGCCCATTGTGATCGTATTTTATTCTTGCCGGTTGATTTTAGTCGGAGTCGTGCCAAGTGGCGGGGCATGACAAGCAATGGATCGTGTGGCTTGAGCATTGCAACGACTACTCCAAACCCTTGGTTTTTCATCAATGTGATGTGACTGATCAACTCTTCCACTATAGAATATTCTTATTTACAAATGACTCGACTTGATTGCATATGCAAGCCACTTTGCCACACATACATAAAAAAGCCCTTAAAAAAAGGGTTTTTGCCGGTGCCTAGTGCCTTTTAGAACATTAATGGCATCATTTGTGGGCGTGACTAGGTATATTTGGAATTTTTGAAACTGGGTAAGGATTCCTGTGAGAGAGGGACCCTTTCCCTATCACACAAAGTTTCAGGTTTGTTCCTATTTACTTGCTTTTGGTTTGGTAGATGACTCTTTCGACTACTTATCTAGAAATGATCTATAGTCGTAAACTCTTTCAGTTTATAGTCTTCGCTTATGCTTTTGTGTTCAACAATGACAAATGTTTTCAATTTACAATTTATAGGATTTTTTTGATGTGAATTGCATTTTTGGCATTTTTAGCAAGGGCTAAAGTATGTATTTTGTAGTGGGAAAGTTCTAGATTATGTGAGACATCACATGTGATATAAGCATTCCTTTAGTAGGCAAGTAATTGACCATTTAGATCCTTCTTTTAGGCTTATAAATAGTGTAATACCCAATTGGGGCAAACCATTCAAGTATTAGTTTATTTTGAGTATTACCACTCTTTGTTTGAGTTGTGTGCCATTGACACCGTTTACATTATTTTTGTTTTAAAATTATACATTATTATAATTATGAGTTTTTGTGCATTTTTTATGGCTATATATTGCCAACTCTATTGTCTCTAACTATTAGAAAGACTGTTAAAATTTTATGATCCTCGTATTCTGCTCCGTCAACTAGTTTGAGGATTAACTAGTTGACGTAGAAAAATATTTGGGATGGAATATTTCTTTCTTGTTTCTTTTGGAGTTCAAGTTTAATAGAATTAGGAAAAGTTTTGATTTAAAACACAACGGATATTTACGCACACACTAGAAAGAACAATAAGAAAAATATCTAATTCTGATATATATAGGAATTACAATTTTGTTTTGTTGATTGTTAGTATTAAATATAATAAAAGAGGTTTAGTACTCTTTAGGAAATAATAGAGCAGGTGAAGGGCTTTTTGGTCTTTTAATACTTTCCTAGTTGGAGTAGGATTATTACTAGTATAAATAGGTGATGACGTAAAGAAATTACTCATTCTTCGGCTTTCGAATATAATTTTCAGATCTGTGATAATTGTTGTCTTTAATCCAATTTTTGGTGCCCTTGCTCTCACCATAAATGACTCCCAAGAAGAGCACACAAGCTGATGAAATGGAGAAGCGGGTAACCGCCATTGAAGACACCTTTAATCTTGTATTGGCAGAGCTTCGCAACTTAACCAGACCCCACCATCCCTCCCTAACCATTTTCTATCCACAACAGACCCTAACCCTGCAATACATGCAAACCTTCGCAATCCCTAGCTAATATGACAACGTACGCAATACAAACACGTACGCAACGGGATTACAATATGACAACGTACGTTTTTTTTGGCTAGGAATTGCGAAGGTTAAGTTGACAACGTACTTGCAATATGGTTTTCATGTATTGCCAATATGACACGTACTTGCGGAGCCGTTGCGTACGGTTTTCTTTGGCTATATATTGCCGATATGACAACGTACGCAACATCTCCGCAAGTAGCCCAAGCTTGTCTACCATTTCTTGGGAGACGAGATTGTCACTTGAGCAGCTATCGATAATGACGGTGCACAACTTACTTTTTGGACACGCACTTTATATAGGACAAGCCAATGCGTAACCAATCGGAGTCGGAAATGGTCGTCATAAAGGCGGTAAGGGTTTGGGTCATGGCCAAGGTGATACCGGTAGGTGGATAGGTAGCCTATTGGGTGACGTGTGGGCTTGGTGGTAAGTTGGTTGCAAAGTTAGTCCCGAACGCCGCATAATGTAATTGCCGTCTGACGCGGCCTCAAATGGAGAGGTGGTAGGAGGTAGGGGGCTATACCAAGTGTGGGAGCACCTCGCAAGATGATGGCAAGGCTTGTAGGAGTGTCGGAGTGTTTATTGGTGGTGGGCCCCATAGGGGTGATTGGATAACAGGTTGCATTAGGGTTTTTAAAGGGAGTAAGATAGAGTTTTGGATAGGATGTGTTTTAGGGTTAAATGGAGTCGGAACAGAAGGGCGGTGGTCGGTGGGTTTGAGGATGGTGAACGGTGGTCGGCTAGCGGGGTATTGTTCAGGGGAGTTGTTATCGGAAGTGGGGGTTGAGGTTCAGACGGAGCCGAACAATAAGAGCACAGCCCCAATTTGATGTAAAACCCAATGGATGTTTACACATACACTAGAGTGAATAATAAGAAATATCTCTCATTCATTCTCACGTACACTAGAAGAACAATAAGAAGTATCTCACAATAAGAAATATCACTCATTCATTCTCGTATAATCATCTCTCCCTAAAAAATGTAGTGTCCTCTTACATGAGGGAGGCACTTCATATATAGGGTACCCTGGATTAAGGGAGCAGGGTTTTTGAATATGATGATGTCATGAGGCAATGGGATTCAATAATCACATTATCATCCTAGAAGCCTCTCAAAATATGTAATAGGAAAAAAAATACCATAAAAGCCCTCCTCACTCATGCTCCTTCATCAAATTTTGTGGCCGATTAGTATCTATTTTTTCTTTCGATTCAGTCGAGACGAGTTGTAGATGACCCAACATTGCGTTCAATCCAGGTTTCCTTCCACTAGACTTTATAAACCACTCTTTCCAAACCTAAATATCCATCTCAACAAATGTCCGTGTGAAAATTAGGAAAGTGGGAGTGTATAACTGGCAGTTGGGTGGGCTGGGTAAAATGTGGGCGTGCCAAATTCAGGTTTGGTCAAATCAGGGTGGGTCAAATATGGGTTGAGACATTGATTGCTCCGGGTTGGGTCCTGGTCAACCCCTTTTTTTCAACTAAAAATATTATGCGAATCTCAATCAAACAAATGAACAGCAGACCCAGAACATATATCATTGAATCAGAGAAAAATCCAACACTCGTAAAAAATGCTTGGATGCATCCTGTACACTGAGTTTTAAATGGGAGGAGCAGATTGTAATTAATGTTGTTCAACAGATGGATAAGAAAAATGCTTAGGTACAAATCTTGATGAGAGGTAAATTCATATCAACAAAAATTTCAACCAATCTTATGGAGAGAGCAGGGACTAGAGAGATATTTTAGGGTATCACTACCCATTTTCATCCCCTTTTTAGCCATCTCTTAACCCATTTTCAGCCCGTAATTTAAAATTTATTTTTAAACTCATGGATCAAAGAGCAGCCCGTAATGGGTACAAATGGGTTGATCTTTAATATGGGCTAGTATTGCCACCTCTACTACGAAGTCGTGTGGACATTTGACATAATACTGTCAATGAGTGGTTGCTAAGTGCGTGTGTCTGAAAGTTGGTGCACGGAGCATTAACAAGCGTATGTGGTCTTATATTCACCACTACTTAACTTATTGATTACATGAGTGTGTGTGTGAGAGAGACTTGATGATTGTCTTCTCAGTGGCTTTTACAGTTAATGCAGTACGTTACTTCCGGTAACTATGTAAAATGATAGTTTAGGGGATCTATTTGCTCGAGTTGTGATGTTTACATAAACATGGGAATTTGAAAACAATCTTTTGGTGGCCTGACCTTCTTGCCCATGTTGGAAATTTGTTGTTGAAAGTGTGAAACTAATTGATTTAACTTCTGAATAAAATTCACTGGCAGGACATTGACAGTGAAGATGAAGACGGAGAAGGAGAAGACGAGGATGAAGAAGAATAAGATGGGTGGTGAAGATATTTAAACTGTTTTCTCATTCCTGTTCAAGTTATCTGGCGTTTACTGTTATCGTAATGTTGTGTAAAGTGGTCTCTAAAGGTCGCAATAGAGTTGGCTTACTAGAAGGCAACGGTGACTTTGGACTCTTGTTATGTTGTTAGTACTCACAGCGTTCACTATTTTCCTTGCCCTCCCTTAAAATGCAGTTTACCGGATGATTGAGGTTACTAATTTTTGATTCAAGTATAATCATCGACTCAATTGAGCACATAATTATATCATACTTCTGGGTGACGGACGATCCTTTATTTACTTTTAGGGTTAGTAACACCTGCCCCCTTGAACTTTACCCCACTTGAACTTTCAGTTTCGAAAGTTACTCAACTTTGAAAACGACTTCAACTAACCCTCTACCGTTAACACCGTTAATTTTTGGATGGAAAAGTGGGTCATGTCCATGGCACATGATATCATTTTGGTCCTAACATATTTTAAAAAAAAAATCTGAAAATTCCTGCAAAAACATTTAAAAAACTATGAAAATACTAAAAACTACTTAAAAATCTGGAAAATCTTAAAAACAGATTTCAACAATATTTTAATACATTTGGAAATTACAAATATATATTTAAAAATTCTGAAAATTAAAGAATAACATTTAAAAAATCTGGAAAATATAAAAGAAAAGAGGAAAAAAAGGAATGAACTTTAAAAAATCTGGAAATGATGAAAAATTACATTTCACTGAATGTTTCGAATTTAAAAAAAAAAACATTGAAAATTTTAAAAACATCAATGAAAATTGTTTTTTTTTTTAAAAAAAATTCTGTGATAAAAAAAGATTGAATCTGAGTTCAACCCAAACAAATCTAGGATTATTATTATTTTTTTTTGTGAAAAGTTGATAAAAAAATCCGTGAAAAGTTAAATAAGCATTTTTAAAAATCTGGAAAAACTGAATAAACATTTTATAAAATGTAGAAATCACAAAAAATATTTAAAAATAGTGAAAATCACAGAAAGAATATATTTAAAATTCTATAAATTATGGAAAAGTAATTTAAACATTTGCAAATTACACATAATATATTTTAACATTTTGAAAAATGCAGAAAAAATTGAAAAAAAGTAGGAAAATAATGAAATCTATAACCAAAAAACTATAAGACATTACAAAAATTGAAAATTTCAATACAAGAACTCTGGGGGAACAAGAAAAAAATTAGATTTTCATAAAAGAACAAAAAAACATTGCCAAATCTCTCGAACTCACAAAACGTTAACCAACAAAAACCCTTAAATCCGTAACCAAATCTTCAAACCTAAAAACAAATTTTCACCCCCCCCCCTTCAAATCTATTCCCGCCCAGTACCCATGTCTCAAAAAATATCCATTGAAAACCCACAAACAGATCTCAAACCCTCCTCCATTGAAAATCCACAAACAAGTCTAAAAAATCTACAAAAAAATCTCGCCTGAGCTAAAAAATCTACGAACAAATCTCAAAACTCCACCCACCTCTATTGAAAACCCTTCTGAACTCAAAAACGAGAGAGGAGAGAGAGACGAAGTTATGGCGCAGATGATAATGAAGAGATAGAGAAAGGGGTTGGATTTTTTGGCCGGAATTTGGGGTTGTTTTGGCTGGAGGTTGTGGCTAGAGGTGTAGCACGTGGATGTCGTTGGAGGTGGTGGAGGGTTGCTGGGGGTGTTGGGTTGGGGGTGGGGGTGAGGGAGGGGTTGGTGGGGAATGGGGTTGAGAGGGAGAGTGAGCCGAGAGAGAGAGAGAGAGGTGTAGGGTTTGGGGTTTTACCATTTTAACTTATATTTATTCACAAATACCCTCATATGTCATGCATATGACCCACTTTTTCGTCAAAAAAATAGTTGAAGTCCTTTTCAAAGTTGAAAAGGTTAACTCTAGAAATTGAAAGTTTGAGTCGGGAAGTGACAAGGGAGGTAAAGTTCAGAAATAGGTGCAATTAATCCTTATTTATATTTTTATCTCGTATTAAGTTTTAGTCCCATATTTAAATCCTAATTGAACTAAAACTAGCCGAATTCATATTTTTATAAGGCTTGTGCAACGGTTGTAGTACATAAGATTGCACGGAACTTTAATGGTTTCGCACGTTACTTTGTAGACACAAAAAAAAACGTGTTCAGTATATTAGCGATTGATCTTTAATTGTATATGGTTAGCCGTTGAGCTAAATTTGCAAAATCCGCCACTTTTCCTGGTTTACTGCACAAACTTTTTAATACACCATTTACACCTTGTATCTGCAATTGTCACCATCCTCAAGATGGTCAGTTCTTACCATCATGCTACCGTATCATCACTGTCATCACTACTGTTGTAGCCACCCTGCAGTCCCCCATCAACGTAAGATATGACCATTACTACTATTATGCCACTGCCAATGTCATCCTCATCACTACTATCATTCGAACACAGCCGCCATACCATCCCTGTCGCCACCAAGTCATCCTGTGAATTTGGCCAAGGACAAAACCATTTTTCTCCACCAGCACCAAAGTTATTCTAAGAGCATGTGCCACGAGTGTCTTGCATGACAATAAAAGTACACACATCTTTCCAATACCTCCCTCTTTTGGAGAGAAATGAAGGAATTTTTTGCCGAAACTTGGAGGAGATGAGCTCACATAAAGATCGTCTAGTTCACATAAAGGTCGTCTCCACCAAACTACGTAAAAAAAAATTCAATCATTTTGTTGAATCCACTCATATCTATAATCTGCATTTCACCCACTAAATAGTTGAACCCTTTTTTCTTTCGTTTAACCCATCCAGCTTAGCCTGACCAGTTTACTAGGTCCATCTTCTCATCCCCTTTACTCGAATGTTTCACACAAAAAGAAGAAGAAATAAATGGTTAAAGAGTGAAGAGTTGTAGATCGTGTGTAAAATACATTTAACGAGGTACCTAAAATCATTGACATTCTTAAAGGATTCAAATTTAACGTATTCAAGAAAATATGAAGGTAAGATAATCCACTTGAAAAAAGAATTATCAAAGAAATAAGTTGTATTTGTAATTTTATGCAAATGATTGATATTTTTAAACAATGAATAGGTGTCAACCTAGTTGGAATGTGCTAAGTTTATAGTAATAAATATCTCGATTATTTTGATTACACGTGAGTTATATTTTTAGCAAGACTCGTAAATTAGACTTATAACCTGTCTTTGTTATTTATACAAGACTCAGTAGTTTTTTTTTTGCCTTAGTGTGCACATTTTTAAATAAACATTCCACTGTCATAATATATTTATTTAATATATATATATATGAAGCCAATTTAGACCGGCCTACCAAGAGCCCATATAATCCCTGGTCAAGTTGAGGGTAAGATTTGAGCTTGTCTTTTCCATTCCAAATTGGGTTGAAACGATCCGTTAGTGGCCAACGAACTATTTATCCTGGCCCATCAAAGTTTATTGGTCACTTTTAAACGGGTTTGGATGACTCGACCCGACCTATTGACAAACCTTAGAATAGCCTCAATGCTTTAATGGTTACGTGTCTCTCTTTAACTAATCTCGAGTCAAAGTAAGGTCAGTGAAATTTGAGAACACAGCTTCACAAGTAAAAGCTCTTAAATATATAAGATTTCCAAATTTCGACAAGGGGAATGTGATCCCCATAAATTTCATATATAAGGTGATGAGTTATATACAAAATTGATGAGCATCAAACAATTAATAATCAGTCTAAGCATGTGGAGTAATATCAAGAGTGTAAATGAATATATAAATCTCAAACCACAGAATTCTGGAAATAAATAAAATCCAGAATACCCATAAGTCTCAAAATGTACCTGGAATGAAATAACGAACACAACTGCAAGAACTAAACTTATCTAACTGCAAGATACAATAATCCTATGAGTGAAATGAAACCCCAAAGTAATGCATATAAACTCTAGCACCCCATAACAAGGACCCAAAACATGGAAGATAAGTAATATATGAGACGTGAAACTCTGCAACTGACTGAAACCTACACCATGGATCCACAATCACAATCCACTCCAAAAGAATCAACACTGCTCCACAAATCCCTTGGTCCACCACAACATAACTTGAAATATATAAACAAAGAATCGTGGGTTTTGCCCACTTTAAGAAATCCTGTACGCAATCCCAATCATAAGAATGGGCTATAAGAAAACCATGCTACCCCAATGCACAACAATATGAATTTTTAAATAAAAGATAACAATAACGTGGTGATGATGTCCCATATCTCATACCCCCATCACGTAGATCAGCCGGTAAGGGGCTGTTCTAGCTTAACCAAGGTCTCGGGTTCGAGCCTTGGGAATGCAGCTGTGTTAAAATTTGGGAGGGGGAGCTTTGCCACCCTTGTGGTCCTACCCGGCTCGAACATGATTATTCCCACGCCAAAGGTGTGGGGAACCTGGGTCTAGACAAAAAAAATGTCCCATATCTCATTAATATGAAGTAACTATAACTTCATATAACTTATAACTTAGAGCCTCGATATCTCATACAACAAACCTATAACTTAGAGTCTGATAATATTGGTAAACTCTACCCTTAAGAATGATCACTAAGAAATCTCATCTATATATCCTACTTTTAAGCCTAAACCACTATGACTATCACTTCATATCTGGTATTCTACCAACTATTCACTAGTCATCAACTCATCTCCAATAAACTACACCTAATTGAAGGCTACTAATATCTAAACTCAAATCCTAAAATGTCACAATAACCCATTATCTCTCAACTCCCAACCGAACTAAAATTCCCGTGTGGGGAGTCAAATCCAGATAAGGAACCACTCCGATACATTTTTGTCTAGTTAATGCGGTGGTCAAGATCTAATGGGTACAAGACTATAAACACCAACATATAACCACATCACGCAAGGTACTTGAGTGCCCACAACTATTAATCTCAACCGATGTGTTTTACAATTAATGCACCCCTATGTTCTCTATAGAGTAAAACCCTAACTCCCTAAGATGACGAATAACTAAGGGTCTCCCACTCTACCATACCGAGAGAATTACTAAGCATAAACTACGTATACCACTTCTCGACAAGGATCGAACATCCCATGCATGAGACTCTAAATCCAAGGATACACACGTAATCCCGGAGCACCACAAACACAATGCATAACAGTAACCTATAAGGCATTGCTCTACCCATCACAAATGACGACAATGCATTCTAAGAACCCATCACCAATTATTGTAGGGAATTAGCACCTCCTATCAAAATTCATGGTAGAGCATTCACACAATCTAGAAAATCCAATCCTCACATCTGCAATCAAACACATAATCTCATCGGGTGAGGGGACGCCTACCACTAGCTACCCAAATCATATAACTACACAATTGATAGTAATATAAGGTACTAAAATACTGTCATATTCATAACATGAATCCACTCGACCCATGGCCACAAGTAGTTTGGTACCCACACGACCCTCATGCATCAGTCTCACGAAGGATCCGCGTCTAGTGATCTATCGTGCATATACTAGTCTTGATTGAAGGATATCCTAACTCTTAAAGTTTCAAAACACATAAAAAGGGAAAATTAAAATCCAGTCTTGTAACCACAAATTAATGTCTACATGAAAGGATCCAACCTTATTTTCCTTCACGAGAAATGACGAACTCAACATGTAAACTACACCAAAAATAGTAATTTGATACGATTTCAAACTGTGCCAGATCAAATCTAGCACGATTTTGAACTGTGCCAGAATCAGGTGTTCCAAAATGATCATTTTTTTATGGTATGGTTTAAAAGTGTGCTAGATATAGAGAAGTAAGAACACTTCCGGCACACTTTTAAACCGTGCCAACATTTGATCTTTCTGGCACACTTGTGGCACAGTTTATAACTATGCCAGATTGAGTACATTTTGGTACACTTTTGAAACAGTTTCAAACAGTGCCAAAATTTGATTCACTTTTAGCACGATTTTGAGCTGTGTGCCAAATGTTTGGATCAAAGAAAATAAATTAATTATTTGAAAACAAGAAAATTCACAAATTGCGAATCTCGCACGTTGTTGATAAACTAATGTACATATAAACTTCAAAATATTACAAGTCTTAATAGTTCACAGACAAAAAAAATTAGACAGAGTTTTCACTATTTTATGGACATTCTAAAACTTGCGTAATGTAAAGCCCGCACGATCATAAAATCTAATAATAAAATTACAAAACCTGCAAGGCCATAAAAGTTAACAATAAAACTGTAAAACCCGCAGGGAAAATAGGATCATGAATATTAACGACATTAAATAAATAATTCCCTTATAGTAAACCATTGACTTTTTTGTATGTTCCACGTGGATAAAATCTAGTGATTAAATGTTATCCTGCAAAAAATAGGATACAAAAAAGATATGATATTAGTAACCAAGTAATTTAAAAAAAAATCTTATTCAAGCTGAAAAATTGCATATACGAGTTACAATTATTATTATATTCTCAAATCGGAAGTCTTGTGACTACATGGTCAACTCCTACGAGTTACATTAGTGCCATGCGAGGTGTTAGTACATCGTATGGAGCCGCTTGAGGATTGGTTAGAGTTTTCACCATCAAACGACATGTTTTTAAGCATAATCTAAATATTTTTATATTATCGTCATATTCTCAAATCGGGAGACCCGTGATTACGTAGTCAGTTTCTAAAAGTTACATTGGTCCCATTCGAGGTGTTCACGCCCCTTACGGGACCGTTTGGGGGATAGTTTGAGTTTGCACCCTTTAGCGGCTCGTTTTTAAGCCTAATTTAAATATTTTCAAATTATCGTCATATTCTCAAATTGGGAGACCCTTGACTACGCAGTCAGTTCTTAAGAGTTATATTGTTCCCGTGCGAGGTGTTATTGCCTCTTACGGGGCCGTTTAAGGGTGAAAAGCCGTTTGAGGGTTGGTTTAGGTTTTCACCCTCTAACGGCATGTTTTTAAGCTTGATCTAGATATTTTCAAATTATCATCATATTCACAAATCGAGAGGCCCGTGACTACGCAGTCAGTTCCTACAAGTTACATTGGTCCTGTGCGAGGTGTTCATGCCTCTTACGGGACTGTTCGAGACTAGTTTGAATTTTCACCCTTTTAATGGCTTGTTTTAAGCGTAATCTAGATATTTTTAAATTATCATCATATTCTCAAAACGGGAGACCCGTGACTATGTGATCTGTTCCTACAAGTTACATTGGTCCCGTGGAAGGTGTCCATACCTCTTACAGGGCCGTTTAGGGGCTGGTTTGAGTTTTCACTATTTAACGACTGCTTTTTAAGCGTAATTTAGATATTTTCAAATTGTCGTCATATTCTAAAACTGGGAGCCCCACGATTACGCGGCCAGTTCATACAAGTTACATTGGTATAGCGCGAGGTGTTCATGCCTCTTACGGAGTCGTTTGAGGGCTAATTTGGGTTTTCACCCTTTAACGACTTGTTTTTAAGCATAATGTAGATATTTTCGAATTTTCATCATATTCTCAAATCGAAAGATTCGTGACTATGCGGTCAGTTCCTACGAGTTGCATTGGTCCCATGGGAGATTTTAGTGCCTCTTACGGGGCCGATTTAGGTTTTCAACCAAACGAAATGTTTTTAAGCCTAATCTAGACATTTTTAAATTATCGTCATATTCACAAGCCGAGAGACCTGTGACTATGCGTTATGTTTTTACAATTTACATTGGTCTTGTGCGAGGTGTTCATACCTATAACGGGCCGTTCAAGACTGGTTTAGATTTTCACCCTTTTAACGGCTCGTTTTTAAGCCTAATCTAAATATTTTCAAATTATCATCATATTCTCAAATCGGGAGATCCGTGACTATGCGATCAATTTTACAAGTTACATCGGTCCCGTGGGATGTGTCCATGCCTCTTACGGGGCCATTTGGGGGCTGGTTTGGGTTTTCACCCTCTAACGACTAGTTTTTAAGCGTAATTTATATATTTTCAAATTATCGTTATATTCTCAAATTGGGAGTCCCACGACTATGCGACCAGTTCCTACAAGTTACATTGATCTCGTCCGAGGTGTTAGTGCCTCTTACCGTGCCGTTTGGACGTTGGTTTGAGTTTTCACCATCTAACGACATGTTTTAAGCCTAATCTACATATTTTCAAATTATCGTCACATTCTCAAATCGGGAGATCCGTGATAACGCGATCAATTCTTACAAGTTATATTGGTCTCGTGTGAGGTGTTCATGCCTCTTACGGTGCGGTTTGGGGGCTGGTTTGAATTTTCATCCTTTGAATGACTTTTTAAGCTCAATCTAGATGTTTTCAAATTATCATCATACGCTCAATGCGGGAGACCCGTGACTACGCGGTCAGTCCCTATAAGTTACATTGAACCTACGCGAGGTCCCCATGCCTCTTACGGCGCCGTTCGGTGGTTGGTTTGGGTTTTCACCCTTTTAACGACTTGTTTGTGAATAATAGTGACAATTAAACACACTTTCCGGTGTCCGCAAAGTGCCTAACTTGTGCGTGTCCATATCGATGTGTGATCCATGCTTGGACACTTCACATCAAGTGAAGTGTTTGTGCTTCTTAGTTGAACATTCAGCATGTATAACTGAAAGTGAATGTAGTGCTCCCCTAATTATTCTTGTGTAATCTTAAATTTTATTTTAGTACTTAAAACTCATACCATTCTAAATTATCAATCCAAATCAAACCTAAAAGTTTGAATTGAAAGCTAAGCCTTCAATTCGAAACATTAACCATTACACCAAAGCATATTCAACTACCGTATTAATAAATAATAACTAATATTCTGGACAATAATGCGACTTAGTAAAATAAAGAGGTAGAAAAGGAAAGTAAAGTGATCAACCTTCGTGTATGCACGCATTGGAATCAAACTGGTACTTGGCTAAGAAGTCAATTGAGGTTGATTGGCACATGAACTTGTAATACGGTCCACCAATCGAAATTCTTGCCAAGAAAATATAATAAAAGTTGTACCTATCAATGGATATCATAATCACAAGATTCAGTAGTAGCATGAATAAAATGGGCACACACATATTTTAATAATGAGAAGAATAAAAACTTACGGGTAACCTATGAAATTAAACAATGGCGAAGATCATCATCAATACAACCTAGTTGGAATCCCTACTACAAAACTCCAGAATATACATAATACTACTCAAATTTTATTGAATGAAATGTTATACATAATGATTCAAAAAAATTTAGATGAGCATGAGAGGGAAATACTTGTCAAATACCTGTTAAATATAAACATTGTGCTAGGTATATACGTACATTAAACATGCATTCCATGCCACCATTCACGACAAGATCGTTAATGCCTAACTGGTAACTCTGTGCTGCAAGCATAGTTGTTGCAATGGCCAAAAGAGAATATATCACATTGCACTTCAATGAACCTTTCTTTTTTGGTTCTTACTATTACCATATAGAAGTAAATGCATTAATTTTTTTTAGTATAGAGTGACCCCTTTCATCCTTGAAGCACAAACTTTGTTAAGCGTTGTGCAGACAACTGTATTGGGTATCCTTGCCCCTAATGTTGCTTGTCTGGTAGGAGCCTGGCCCAAATTTTCACTCAGAACATTACCGAAGAAAACTTCTTCTACAAGTGAGGGATCAACACGATACCTTTTAAGAGCACCTAAAAATTGACATTAAAGTGTAGTTTAAAATACAAAGAACACATAAATCGTGAAAAAACAGAGATCATCCTTCAAACGTAGAATAAAAAGGTTTGTAACTTAGTATCAATTGCTACAAATCCAAGTTTGGCGGTTGATAATGAATAAAGGTGACAAGGAAAGGCACCCATTGTCGTACGTGCAACACCAACACCACAAAGATCTGTTCGTATTATACATTAAAAAAATTAAGAATAAATTCAACTAATGTCAATAGTTTCAACTGTAGTAGTATATATATTACTACTGTCAACAAGAAATTCATAACCATATAATTTATAAACAGACAATTAATATCCATAACATTGAAAACATATAATTACATCCACCATTAATAATTAACATCTATAACATCTAAAACAAATAATTAACACCAAACTCAGATAATTAACATTCAAAACATCAAATTAACGGCCTTACGAAACCAATTAAACTTTAAAGTCATGGATATTAATCGAATTTGAATACTAAGTATCCAATCCTTTAGGACAAGGTTAATATGTATACATTTATGCAATGGGCTAAATATGTATACATTGATGCAATATAGTGAGCTTGGTGATATAAAATTAAAATTTTGAATGAATTACACCATTGTATAGGTATAATTGAATCTACAGATTAAGGTGCAACTCTAAAGTCATGATTAAGCCGAAGTCAATTTTCGGTGGTCATTTTATTATGAGTAATTTCTTGACTTATCTTTTTGTAAATTTCAGTTTCATCATTTATAGTCATTGAAATTAAAGAACTCCTTTACATTTATGGTCATTCTATTATGGTTGTGTCGTCTTCTATACAATACTCTCAAGCAAGTTGTTTTCTTTCATTTTTGTTATTTTTTTTCATATCTACATATTGTATTCAACCTTTTGAACTCATACAACTCCAAAAGAATCATTAACTGAAAAACATTCATTAATGGCTTAATGACCTGTTCAAATCATAGACCTCCATGAATGGCGCAAATGACCAGTTCAACTGAATGCTTTTGTGTTAATTGCAAAACAAGAAACGTCATTTCATAAACCTCCATAACTTTATTGCCAAAAAACATTCCTGAAGAAACCTCCATGAATACCTCAAACGAACTTTTCACCCGAATGCTTTGGTGTGTTTATTCTGGTGTATGTCTATTGCATCCATAAAAAAATGTTATTTCTTAAATGTTATTTGTCAAAAAGTTGCCACTAAAGCTTGGCTACTGAGATGATGAATAAAGACAGGGGAATCTTTTTTTAGCAACAAACACCAAACAAAATGACCGGCATCTCTCATCCATCATCAATTCATCCATCTCAGTAGCCAATTTATCATCTCAATAGCTAATTAAAAGTCATCATCAATTAATCATCTATCATGACCCGTGGAGATGCCCCCCTGTCACTAAAGCATTAAACTTCACGCGGGGAAAAATAAAACATAAGAATTAACATTGTGCAAATAAACATTGGCTAGAGTATCCAACACTAGGAGACTAATGGCTAGAAAAATAGAAGACCGTTAAAACTGAAAATAAATAAAGGAATAACCTTTGTCACTTCAAAGTTTGGTATATTATACACCATGCCACTTCAAGTTTTGTGACCTACAACTGCCGCTGAAGACCTATTCAGACACCATATCAAACAACAAATTCGTCCCTACCTTCTAACCCCGTAACCAGCAACCGATTGTGACTCGGCGCCTGGCCAAACCTCCTTCCCATTTAAACCCTTAAATCGCGACCTCCAGCCAAATTCGTCGGACTTCCCTACCCAGTTCCCATCTATTCACCCAAACCTGTCCGCCCCTGAGTGCCTGCGTGAGAGAGAGGAGAGATGAAGGTTTGGGTTTGAGCGGGGGACCTCAAAAGTGAGGGAGTGCAAATTTTTTTAGAGCTTTATATATTTTAGTAAGTGCACTCAATTTTGGTACACTTAAAAACAGTGCCAAATTTTGGCATTGTTTTAAAGTGTGCCAGATTGTCATTAACTGTGTCAGAATTTGGCACAGTTTTAAACTGTGCCAAATTTTTAATATCAAGGTGTGTCAAATTACTGTTTTTGGGGTAGTTATAAGATCAAAATAATATAGACATACTCATAATTTACATCATTAGCTTGGCTGCGTTACATGGCCCCACCATGAACTTCCCATTCGATCCATGACCAGATTATTCACCACGAGCCAATACATGCACCCATGGTATGTTCACATGCATAGAATCACACAACAAAAGTATACATTACCTGAAATGAACTATATAAGGTTCTAAAATGATACTCACTTCCAAACGATATTCAATTTCTAAATAACAACCTAACTCTTACGAGTTACCCCCACGTAACCCACGATCTATTGGCATTTACGAATCCCTAAATGTCCCCATATTGGTCCAAATCTAATTATATAAGTCTTTATAAGGTTTTAGAATCAATCCCTGACCAAAATTCTCAAATTCACATTTAACAACACATTTGCACAAAAACAACATGATCGAATCAATTTGACCCAGAGTTGAATCAATTTGACTCCAGTGAAGATGCGAGAAAGGCCTCGCAAGGTTGTAGTTTCATCCTAAACTTTCCTCAAATTTGAATTATAAATCTCTAGGTGAGTTTTAATCACTCCAGTACATGTTTAGGGGAAAAAACCTCATATAATCAACATCTAATACATGTAGTTAGCGAATTTACAATCACAAAATCATCTAATTATGAAATCCCTTTCATACAAGCCTTAATTTCACCAACAATTGATTTTGTAGAATCCTCCTCACAAATCCAGCCTAATTTATCATGAATTAAAATTAAATTTAATGATTTTAACAAGGTTTAATCTAAATTCCCAGATTTAAACAATTAGTTCTACATACATCAACCATATTGGCATAAAAAATAATATCAATAATCATAACTCCAATTGTATTTCTCCTAACAATTTAAAAGATGTAATCATAACCTATAAGATCACAATTCTTCAATTAATTCTAATACTCTCCATATATTATAATTAGTTAGATGGATTTTAATATAAACTACTCAAATCAAAGGAGAAAAGTAGACATAATATATTTCCTTAGTTGATTATGGAGTTGTATTCTTCCTCCAGCAATCCCCAAGATATAACGTTATTCTTCTTTAAGCTATTCCATAACTAACTCTCCCAAAGTGTACGTTTAGGGTTTTGATAATAAGGTTTTGATGTTGCTAGTTAGGCTTTAACAGATAAACATGCATGTCTCCCATGGCCATTTTTAAAACCACCTAAAAGGCCCTAAAAACAATCCAATTAGCTCCAAACTTATTCTAATAGGTTATTTAATACAGGTCCCAATTTCACATATTTTCTACACTATTTGGGCAATAAAACTCATCTCGAGTTCGACACAACACCAAACATAAATTTCAACTTTAAGTCCAATATGAACCCATAAACCTAAATACTTAACAAGGACAAAAAATCCATTAATATAATATTTCAATCCAAATTCAACCCCTATAGGTATTATTTAGAATCAATAATAATTTCAATTTATTCCCCAAATTATACATGGTATTACATGAAACCCTCATATGCATATCACCAATTAGTGCAAGCATATACAAGCATAATGTGCGCTAAAATCATCACCATCACATTATTTACTCAGAAACACTTGATTTTGATCCAACATCACCACTATGCGAGCATTTGCTTTTGCTGACATTTTTTCCCAAAGCTTGATTCTTAATCGATTTTCATATTCTTTGAGCTTGAGTTTAAGAGTGTATCACATGTTTGGTTAAATATTCATGGTGACCAACAATGATTTTGTATTTATAACAAGACTATGTTTGCTGCAACATGTGACTTTTTTTATGTGTTTCGAAGATGAATTTTTGGGTTTTGGAAAAAAATCAACATGTTCCCCTCTCATTCTTAAGTGTTGGATATGATCTTAGAGTTCTCATAATATTATATGTTAATTGAATAAATGGTGTTATTAGTACATAATAAGATTTATAACATTATATTAATTATATAACCCGTAATCGGAAAGTAAATGGTGTGTACCAGACCTTTATGTAGACACTTTGGTTAATACTTTCTTAGAAGTTGCACACATTATTATTGTCACATAGAACAAAAAATCACATTGGCGACATCGCACCATATAAATAATTTTTGCATTTTAGACATTGTATAAAGAAATGTCTCTCCACTAATGGCCATTTTTAACGTCCATTAACAGCTTCCAAAATATAATTCTAAAAATTCTATATAATCCTAAAATTAAATTTAAATATATTCACACACAATCCATTTATATCTTCATATAATTTTCCGCAAATCACATTCTTCCTCCCAACAATACTACATAAAAATGGATTTTCAATCACGCACACATGCATCCAAAATTCTTTATGCTAGCCAGTGGGAAATAAATTTCTATGTAGAGTAAAACTCATCGATATGTGTTTTTGTTGGTTACATACATCCGAGAATGTCATACATGACACTAAATGGGAGTGGGAAAAAATGAGACTCAATTTAATATCAATTCATATCTAGGACGAGTATTGAACTATTTATTCACTGTAAACAATATGTTCCATTATTCAAAAATTTTGTGAACAAATTTTGCACAACTGTTACTTCTATTAAAAGGAATCATGGCATTGTTCGCAATAACCATCACGTGGTTCCTTTTTCTAACAACTCTTACCAAGAGGAGACGCGAGAGCCATTTAAGTTCATACAATGCTGACTTGCTTTGAATGACAATCCAAACTTCAATAATGATATATTAACTTGGCTAAAGCTACGCAAGAAAGCCACCGTTACATCAACATCGACCAACTCTACTGCCATAAATTGAGTTCGAGCCTAATACTCCTGCACTTGATGGATGAGTTATTTCTGAAACTCCCATGGATCACGTGTCATTGGAGGAAGATGTATAACTTACATGTAATAAACCAAATGTTGATATAACGATGAAAGAAAATCTACATATGATGAAAGAAAATGTGATGACTGATACCGGCTGTTTGAGTTATTCTATAACCTAACGCGCCTCGCGTAAATAAATAAATTTAGTAGTAAAGGAGTCAAGCTAAAGAACTAATTGGTGGAAAAAAAATAAAATGTCTAAATAAAACCAACACAAATGCAATGAAAGGAGGATGAAGATGCTCCAATCAACGGGATAAGTTGGCGATTATAAATTGAAGAGATGTAGACATGTTCACTAATCGAAAAGAAGAGACCGTGGGGTCATTGTAACACCGAGGGAAGTGAGCCATTGAGAATTTTAACACCCTTTACAACTACTGCCAATTTAATTACATCATTATAAAGAGTTTTCAAGACAAGTTTAGGGGCCCCTTTTAAAAATAATATCTAAATATTTTTACGTAATATATGGATTTTTAAAGCATTTTTCGGATTTTTTGAATTTCATTTTGTAATTTCCATATTCTTCAATTATATTTTTGGTAATACCAGATTTTAAAATTATTTTTTTTGAAATTTTATGAGAGCATGAGAGAGATACATGGGTATTAGGAGAGAGAGAGAGAGAGTAAAGAGAAAAAAAAAGAAAAAAGAGAATTGGTAGTTTGGGCAAATACTAAAAGTAATGGATGAAAGTTTACCGTTTGATTTTTTGGTGCACATTCTAATAAATGTTAAAAACCGGGGTTGAGTTTAATATCGTATTATCAAACTAGGGCTTTGTCAAAATGATCTTATTAATTAAAAAAATGTAATAGATTCCTTTATTTCCAATACTCTAAGACTATTTCACTATTTTGGTCCATATTTTTCTTTGTTTTGGCTCCACATAACATGGACCAAAATGCTAAAGTGTCATTAAACAAGCAATTTCAAGAGCAAAATGCTCATGGATTTGCTTGTTCGGGATGGGCAAATTGAGGGTCAACGCACATACCAACTACCTTTTAATTTTTTTTGGACATTAAAAAAAAACTATTTTTGAGTCTTTTTTCAACTTTATAATTATACATGAAAATTCATCCAAAAAAATTATACATGAAATTATATATTTGAAGTTAAATTAAATTTAGTAAAATAATATACTTACATTGACGTGACAAAAAGAAGCCAAAAAATTTCATAATACACAAAGCTTTGAAGTTGAGTGTTTTTTTATGAAGCAAAATGGCACGAACCATTTTGATGGAGCAAAATGATTCAACAACGCTCCATTAAGAGTCTAATTGGTCATTCGTTGCTTACGGTTCACGGAAACATTCAACCTTTATTATAGTCAAGTTGTGTAAGTATTTTTCTGATCTCGTTTCCTTCTATTCGTCATAGTTTTTGCTTTGACCAATTGAAGGTGAAAAATGAGGTTGATGGTGTTGGCTAAAAAAGGGGAGAGGTGTGTTAAAACTTCTCTACTGCTAAAGGGTTTCTATCATGCTTGGCAATGTAGTTGTAGAGATTTCTTCGATACACGTGTCATTTTTTTTTATCATAGAAAATGTTTTATAACACTATCTCGAGCTGGTTATACACATTCACCTGATGTGTATCTTCTCGTAAAATTCGATAGCTATAGTTTCTAGAAAAACTCTAACTTCCTTCACTCCACATGTCTGATGGTGGGTATTTATCAAATCTACGACTAAAAAATCGTGAACAATTTTTGTAATTTCATGTCACATTGTCTCAATTGATCTTGAATTTTTACATGTAGAAATGTTCATGAATTTTTTTAATTTGATTAGGTTCTTCCATCTCATTGAAAGTCTTGATTATTTTATTCTTTAATTATTTTTAATTAAGAAAATGAACATGATAGAAAATTCCATTGGATTTGGCGTTATGTTCAAATCAACAAATTTGGACGTTTAGATAAAAACAAATGTAATTAATTCACTCTTGTGAGATATTGATTGCTTGACTTACAGTGTTTTGATTGGATTTGATTAAAGCTTGTTTGGATAAGATAGTCCTACGTGGTCTTTTAGCATCTTAGTAGTAGCATCTTAAAAACTTGATGACTAAGGAAAGGTTTGCAGAAACAATCAAATACTTAGTGTGATATTTTTTACATTGAAGTGAAGATGCGTCCAAGGTCTACATATCTTCCACCTCAGGGTTTAAAAAATATCATTTATATAAACCAAACAGATTAAATAAAAAACCAATATAAAATAAAAAACAATCTAAGGTCGACTGGTCGAAAGGAAAAAATAAAAAGAACGCGGACAGTATACTTTTATATAAATAATTTTTGTTTTCCTCTTTGGGACTACAAAATGGGAGAGCTCTGAATGGAAAGTCATTAGCAAATCAGCTTACAAGTTTTGGAGGGGACAAACTGTATATAAGCCAACCACAAATGTGTAAATATGAGATGAAAAAGGTACAGAAACAAAACGCACTTTTTTTTTTTGGTGGAAATAATTTATCTGTCTACGTTCACTTTTCTTTATAGGAAATGAAAAATGAGACAACTGATTTCAGCCTTATTCAAGGAAAGAATTGAAACTAAACGCTTCTATTTTGGTGTCTTCTATAAAATGAGTTATCAAAGGGGAAAGAGAAACATGTAGCATGCATAAAGCCAATTCTGCCCTTGTCGAGAGGAGAACAAAGATAAAGTGACCATGGTCAATATAATGTTTATGAGTTTATTTTATGAGTAATGCTATACTCCCCGAAATTTCTATCCCCATTCCAAACCAAAAGCCCCATCCAGCTGCCACCTCATTTGTTTAAATAATTATGTTTTTTTTTAAAAAAAATAGTATTTTTATAAAAAAAAAAGTTGTGCCTTTATAAAAAAAAAATTGTGTTTTTATAAAAAAAAAAAAAGAACACGAACATGACTAAAAACTGTATTTTAAAAATTGTGTTTTTAAAATACAACAAAAAACGATTTTTTTTTACCAAATACGAACATAACCTAATTAAAACACGACATGCCGCAACATAAATTATTTCGGTAGTAATTTTTTTAGGTAATATTTTATTTTTTAAAAAACAGTTTTAACAAATTTTTTGGATGTCTTTTTTTGTTGATAAAATAAGTTTTATGTTCTATCTAATGCCAATTAAATTATGTTAGCTAAGGCACGATACGAGTTTTTTTTTTTTTTGATAAAATCAGTTTTAATAAAAAAAAATTAACCTGCTAATTTGATGTTTTAGATTCGCGATTGATTAGTGCAGCTGGCGCGGACCCACATTTAATAAACGATGTTGGTCCGGGAATGTAGGTTCGCGCGAGCGGCACTAATGAGTTGTGAATCTAAAATATTAAATTAAACTGTTTTTTATTTATTAAAATTAAAGTACATATTTAAAAAAAAAAAAAACTATGTTTACTATTAAAAAGTTCCTCGCGACAAAAATAAAAAAACTATGTTCCAAAAAGTCGTTCACCACATAAAAACACTCAATGTGTGGCGCTGACCTTTAAAAATAAGAGAATATTAGTTAAATTAGTGGTTGAGTACTTTTTGGAATAAAATAAAAACACTCAATGTGTGCCGCTGGCGCGGACCTTTAAAAATAAGATAATATTAGTTAAATTAGTGTTTGAGTACTTTTTGGAACAAAATAAAAACACCCAATGTGTGCCGCTGACGCGGACCTTTAAAAACAAGATAATATTGGTTAAATTAGTGTTTGAGGAGTTTTTGAAACAAAATAAAAACACTCAAAGTGTGTCGCTGGCGCGAACCTTTAAAAATAAGATAATATTGGTTAAACTAGTGTTTGAGGTCTTTTTGGAACAAAATAAAAATGATTGGACTAAATGTGTATTAAAAAATAGTTGAGGAACTTTTTAACAATTAATCATTAAATTTGAGTTTAATGTAAAATTAATTTATCTTTAAAATAAATCACATTTATTAATTTAAAAAAAATAAGAGAGTATCTTTTAATTTTTGTTTTAAATAAATAACAAGTGTAAGTATATAATGTAGTTTTTATAAATAATAAATCAAAGGCTAGGATTGTTTTGGTTGAAATCAATGGGAGAGATGAAATGGGGGATGAATTCGGTAGACTCCCTTTCGGGGAGTCTATCATTATTCTTATTTTATATATCTCCCAACTGAATAAAGTTTTTCTAATTAACTCTTTTTGACTTTTCAATTATTAAATATTTCTATTCCTAACTTTTGAAACTTTTTTTTACAATTATACCCTTTTAAAATTAACTATCCCTAACTCTTTTAGAAAGTTACACAAGTGATTGAACTTTTTATTTTATTTTTAATTTTCAAATGATCGTAACTTTTGATTGACAAATCCGTTTTTCACAAAATTACTATTTTGAAATATCTTCGCCGAGATCTATCAAATAAGATCTATGAACCCTATAAAATTTCAAAAAAAAAAAAAAATTACACAAATAGTAAACTTTACTCTATGCATCATAAAATAAAATAATTTTATATCTGTGACATGTTCACAAACAGTGACATTTTTTGTGTTAATATTACACAGATAGTAAAATTTACTGTATTCTCAAGAAAATTTTACCCATATATTTATCAAACAAAATCCACGGAGTACATAATATTTCAATGAAAAAATTACACAGACGATAATATTTACTGTGTACACATTGAAATAGAATTAATTAATGGTTGAATAGTCAACGGGACTTAATTAAAAAAATATCTCAAAATAGGAATTATATATAATAATACATATTAAATGGGGTGTCACACTTGTTATTATTATTATAAAACAATAATACACATAATTTGGCTAAATAAATGGGTCAAGTAATCTATAAGCCCATATATATATATATTAAAAAAAAGACACCTATTTTTAGTTTAACCCATTTACTAGCCCATTTATCCAATATTCTCTAATTTTTAAAGGTCCGCAACACCCAATTCCACCCCTCACCCAAAACCGGAGATCCGATGGAATCAAACTCCATTTATCCAATATTCTCTTATTTTTAAAGCGTCGCGCCAACGGCAACCCATGCCAGCCCTACCCCATCCCAAACTGAAAAATAAAATAGTTTTATATCTGTGACATTTTCACAAATTCTTGTGAAAATGTCACTTTTTCTTGTGAACACAGTAAACTTTACTGTATGCACCAGATAATAAAATAGTTTTATATTTGTGACATTTTCACAAACAGTAATATTTACTGTGTTGATATTACACAAACAATAAATTTTACTCTGTTGGTCAATTAATGTATAACCACCCCCATATATATATATATATATATATATATATATATATATATATATATATATATATATATATATACTAGGGTTTAGGGTTTAGCCCATGCCACCCCAACTCACCCAAAACGGGAATTCCGGTGGATCGAAACCACTTTTTTTTCGATATTCTCTCACTCAATCCCCACTACCACCCACCCCCATTGTCGGCGCTCCAATGACCTTCATCAGAGCTCCGGTTTGGAGTGGGTAGGGGTGGCATGAGTGCCGTTGACGCGGACCTTTAAAAATAAGAGAATATTGGATAAATGGAGTTTGGATCCATCAAAGCTCCGATTTGGGGTGAGTAGGGGTGACATTGGATGCCGCTGGCGCGTACCTTTGAAATTAATAATATATATATATATATATATATATATATATATATATGGAGATGTTCAGAAGTGAACATAAAATATGAACATTTTAATGAACCTTAACAAAAAACACTTAACACCCAATCAATTTTAATTTCTATGTTGTAATTGGTCCCCGCCAGTGGGAACGGACACCCGTGTCACACGGGTATATTAAAAAACATGCATGTCACACCCGTATGCCGCTGGCGCGAATCAATTACAACAAATGAATTAATATTTGACCCATTTATTTAACCAATTTATTTGTATTATTGTTTAATAATAACACCAAATGTGACAATCCAATTAATATGTATTATTATATGTAATTCCTATTTTGAGATTTGTCACACCCCGCATAATTTTGGCTTCGGCCGCCACCAAAACGACGCCGGACGTGAGTAAATAAAATACCATTCTTAACATGAGACAAATACGAGACATATAAAATTAATCCACAAGATAAATGATAATCAATTTCCAAAAGATAAACCATCCAACTAAGCGATAAAAGATCAATCTCCATACTAACTCAAAGTAAATCCAATCTCTAATAATATAAAACTGAATAATCTCCAATTGAATCCAGTGAAATAACTTAATAAAACCCATACAACTTTGGAACCGAATGACCCAATCAAAACCATAAACTGTGTCTCAAAGTAAATACGAAGGAATGAAAAACTAAACTAAATCAATACGCATAAGGTAGCGCAACTCTAACTGCACCTCCAAGCAAATTTTCAAATATTTCTATGCAGCTTTTCCACATACTATTTCCTGAAAAAGTTAGTCAATGCACGAGGGTAGAGCCTCGAGTATGAATGCACACTACTCCCCTCAAATAGGGTCCGTGACGTAGAAAATAGTATTATACGAAATAAATATCACAATTGAGTATTTTAATTATGAATATAATTAAATGCAAGGAAGATAAATATCTAACCACCCCCAAATATTCTTATAAAATCACACCAATATCATTTTAATTATCCCATAGTCCCGAAGTGTCAATTTAATTAAATTAACCATATGTATGATTCTTCTCACTTTATTATTAGGTATGACGGTCCTCCCGCCTCGGGTGGTTCTCCCACCAAAATATATTATTATAGCGGTCCTTCCGTCACGGGTGATTTCTCCACCAAAATACACATCCCCTCGTCAAAACGCCAGCTGCTCCGTTTAAACTGTCGACCTATGCTACATGATGAGGTTCCACACACGACACGACATAAAACACCCGCTGGCCCGAAATTTAATTATCACATTGTCATAAACACCTAATTATCATAAACACCCAATTAATCCCATTTAATTATTTTAAATTAAATACACTGAAATTTCATCATTACTACATCATATTTTCAATTTCATTATTTCTACACAATTTACATGAGTTATACGTCTCTAAAATTCATTTAATTCAAAACCAAGGTTTTTCTACATGCAACCTATACCAATAAAACCTAAAATTCACTCATCAATCCTACATACCCAAGGGTTATGAATATTTTTCAGATTAAAAGATTTAATAAAAATAGTCCCATAATTAGTGTTCACTTTCTCTAATTAAGTTACTAATTAATTTTAATAAAACACACAAGATTAAGGGTTTAGGCGACACTTAAAACGTATAATACTAAAAGAAATGAATAGAGTATTGATGCTTGAGATTAAGTTGAAGAAAAAACTGGTAGGACAGTTGGATTCCTCTCGAAAAATTAACAAAGAAGTGTTCTTCGACAAACTTGATTAAATCCCAATTAAGCCTTCAAAACTTGTGACAAAAACTTGATTAAATTGGAGGTTGGTGATTATGGAGGAGAGCAAAAACTTTTGAAAGGGTTATCTGGTGAAAAACTTGGAAAAAAGTAATTATGACAAATCCTCCCACGAATTAGAATGGTTATATACTAATTAAGAATCCTAATCCCACTCTAACACTACAAATAAAATCACCGAACAACCTCAAATCTGGCATAGTCGATTGATCGATCGACCAGGTACGCCGCCTCTGCCAGGGCCCCTAGTTTAATTCTATTTAACTAAAAAAATATTTTCCATTAGTCACTGCCTAAATCTATGACGAACGCCTTTTTATTTTTATTTTAAAATCCCATTATGACTTCGATTTTAATTTGGATTACAATCCGATTGAAAATATAATTTTCAAATATAAAACTCAACATATTTAATTATAAAAAAACAATTAAATCCCAAAAATTTATTTTCCTCAAAATTTTCAAAATTAATTTAAAAATACCCATTTAAAAATCCGAGTTATTACATACTTCCCCACTAGCAAATTTTTTTTTCCTCGAAATTAAACAAAGCATACACATCAAACGTAAATCTCGCAAAAGAAAATAAGACCCACATATGCCTACCCATAGAATGCATAATTGGACGTCCATACAGCCAATCCTACGCGCACCTACCCCATGAACAACAAAATAATATATATACTCGCAAATCACCACTTGATTCTATTTCCGATAATCTTCGCAACACATAAATCCTCAAATCAAATCACATCGCTGTATCGATATAACACATACTCAAAATTTATACTAATGATCTTCCAAATAATTAACGTCTCCAAAATCAACTCTAAGGATCCTCACATCAAGCTTACTAATTCTAAACTCAATGCCTACAATGTCCTTAACTCAAAATTATATGTCTCCAAGAAACACATCTAACACGTATGCTAGACCCTAAAGGAGTACGAATCAATAAAGGGAATCAAATATCGATAATGCGGAAGCTAAATGGACTCACAACCTACGAGACCTAAGACCATGCTCTGATAACATCTGTCACACCCCGCATAATTCTGGCGTCGGTCGCCTCCAAAACTAAGCCGGACGTGAGTAAATAAAATACCATTCTTAGCATGAGACAGATATGAGACATATAAAATTAATCCACAAGATAAATGATAATTAATCCCAAAAGATAATCCATCCAACTAAGCGATAAAAGATCCATCTCCATGCTAAACTCAAAGTAAATCTAATCTTTAATAATATGAAACTGAATAATCTCCAACTGAATCCAGTGAAATAACTTAATAAGACCCAAACAACTTTGGAACCGAATGGCCCAATCAAAACCATAAACTGTGTCTCAAAGTAAATACGAAGGAATGGAAAACTAAACTAAATCAGTACGCATAAGATAGAGCAACCCCAACGCTTCATTATTTTAACCTAAAGCTTGTGTATAATTGTCATTTTGTATAAACGGGAGTCCGATAAAGACACGACTAGTTCAAACATGTTACAATTGTCCATCTTGAGGTGTTCGTGATTCTTTCCAGGTCATTTGATTATTGTTTTGGTAATTCACTCTTAACACCTCTTTTTAACCTAAAAATTGTGTATAATTATTATTTTGTTAAATTGGGAGTCCGATAAGGACACAATTATAGTTCAAACACGTTATAATTTTCCATCTCGACGTGTTCGTGACTCTTTTTGGGCCATTTTGTTGTTATTTTGGTATTTCACCCCAATGCCCGCTAAGATTTACGCATACTTGTCATTTTGTTAAATCGAAAGTCCGATAAGGACATGGTCTGTTCACACACATCGCAATGGTCCTTATCGAGGTGCTCGTGCCTCATTCTGGGCCATTTGGTTTTTATTTTGATATTTCACCCATAATCCCCCATTTTAAATCTAAAACTTTCGTACAATTGTCATTTTGTTAAACTGAGAGTCCGATAAGGACACGACTAGTTCACACACGTTGCAATGGTCCATATTGAGGGGCTTTTGCCTCTTTCCAGGTCATTTGGTTGCTGTTGTGATATTTCACCCCCTAACGCCCCATTTTAACTTAAAACTTGCGTATAATTATTATTTTGTTAAACCAAGAGTCCGATAAGGACACTACTAGTTCAAACACATTACAATCTTCCATCTCAAGGTGTTCATGCCTATTTATGGGTCATTTGGTTGTTATTTTAGAAATTTGTTTATTTTCTTTATCATCGCATTAGCACAGTGTTCAAATTCCATGTGTTCATACAACCCAAGCATCAACTACCCATGTGGTTCGATTAGTTTTATATAAAGACTAAAGAGAATAGTACCTTAAATTGAGTCTATTTCACAAAGAGAGAGATATAGGGAGCGGTTTAGCACCATTTCAAACATGACACGACTAGCTTCTTGAGCAACGACTCATTTAAGCCACTGAGAATCTGAAATAGACAAACGAAAATCTCAATGAGATTATTTCTATATAGCCAGCGTAACACAATCCAAAAAAATAAAGAGACAAGCAAATCACATCGATATTATTTGAGGGCCAGATCACCCATAATAGTTATCTCATTTGGTCATTTTGACTATTTGAAGTTCAATTAGAAAGAATGAAATTTCTTCTATATCGTTAAGGAATGTAATAAAAAGAGATCATTAGTTCAGAAAAGGAATATAGTGAATGCCAAAACACATGAGAGAAAATTACATCACTTACCATTCAACTAAGAAAAAATAATATGAACATACCAAACATCCCCACCTTCTAATCTTAAAGTACAGATTAAGAACATAATATTAACTGTTAGCCACACTAAAATAAGACCACCCTCCCCTCCCTTCCCCACACCAAGCTAAACTCAATATTAAATCTCTTAACACAAACAATGAAAAGTAACTACATCACCACCTTATAATCTTCAGGTGCAAATAAATGTGCATAAATTACCAAACTTAAACCGATGGCCAAGATTTACCTAAAATCCCATCCTTCCATGAACTCAACGTATTGGATTTTATAAATACCTTTATATTTGTATTTGATCATATTTAACATCCCATCTTCGTATTACATTGAATATGTAATTTTTCACTTTGTAATCAATATATTTAGTTGTTAGTAATACAATTAATAATTGCAATGAAACAAAATCATGTTAAATTTATGCAATAGCTAGAGATTTGGTTAAAAACTTTAGGTGCACATAATGTATCCATTATCTAACGACTCCCCAGGTAAGTGGCTGAGTTTTGCATTTAAATGTAACTGATCAGTTATTGACTTTTAAGGCGTATTATCACATTAAAAGTAATGAATGATATATGAGTTCAGTATCAGAGTTGTAAAGATCATACCATCCCTGGAGAAAAGGCCAAGCTAAAATAATATCCATAGATATGGACGTTTATGCCACAGTGAAAACCACTTTCAGTAAATGTAAGCAATCGAAAAAAGAATCCAAATCCTAAAATCATCAGCAATGAAATGTTATTCTAAACTCTAAAAATTACGGAAGAACGGTAGTCACTATTTAACGTCATATTGTTAAACCACAAACACTTACGATATTAGAATGACCCCAATCCTATAAACTACGACTTAAATAACCACTTGGTACGGTTCTATATGTTACAGAGGAACTATAGTTTCAGATCAAAACTATAGAAATTATAATGGTACCCCAAACCAAAAGGTTAACTATAGCTATAAGGAATCATATCAGAAAATTGGACAGGACCAAGTAAATACTACTACAATAGTTACAGTAGGCACACAAACCAAATTATTATGATGATATTAATAACAACATACTAGAAAATAACCCCCACCATTCTGGAGCCAAGAATAACATCCATAACAGAAAATCATTTTAAAGGCAACAAAGCATTATTCCTTATGGTATAATAATTTAGATAAAGTATTATACTGGTTTATGAAAAACTGAGCAGTTGACACACTCTCTTTGACATGTTTTTTCATGATAACCCATTGGTGTTAACTAGTGCAAGGGTTCGAAGGCCAAACAATAAAAAGTTAAAGGGAAGCAAATGTAAGTTGGAGAGAAAAACACATCCTACCTAACTGAGTTTAGTACGATTAGCTCAGTAAATGGGACATGTTCAAGTGGTTGAAATTCTTTATATTTACATAGATTAACTTTTTAAATATAACTTGGAGTATCCAAGTCAAATTACACCACGGTGGTGTGCTTCCAAGACATCACATAAACAAAACAACCAATCCAAACCCTTAACATTTTTTACATAGAATGATAAACTAAAACTAGAAGAGTAAATTACTTAATCTAGTAACGACAATCCCAATAAGATCTGGACTGTTTTTGGTCGGCTTGGGATCTCTCGTTATTCTTCTTGTCGGATTTGGTTTCATGGTTGGATGTAAACTTAGGGGCTTTTGGTTTAGCAGAGAGTGATCGAGAGAGTTAGTGGATAATCATTCAACAAATAATATATGTTTATATATTTAGATCACTTAGAAATAACTATATATACTTAGGCCACATCCTCACGACAATGCTTCTGGCTTTCCATACTACGTATTTGGGAAATCATCTTTGAGGTAGCTGACTTCCTTGCTTGTTGAGGACTAAAACGCAAGTCGCTCTCACCTGAACACGCAAAATCTTTCCATTTCACAATTAAACTATCTAGAAATCCATTTGCACAAACCAAAATTTTATGAGATTAGTTCAGTTTTAAATGAAAATATCTCATGGGTTCAACACTAGCATGTTACCATCTAATGGCCTTACATGATATGTTGGTAACATCCAATCATTCTCATTCTAAATATCATTCAGCACTTGCAAAGCAATTTTTTTTTATATAATATAGTGAGCTTTAAAACAAAATATAGAAATAGTTTATTAAATTTAGATTATGACTATTATTCAACTATAGAATATAACAACACTGTTAGCTAAAACATTTAGATTATTACTATATAGTTCTTTATTAAATTTCTAGACATTTGCATAAGTATTTGGATATTAACTTTGAACACGCACAGACAGAGCCGGCCCAAGAGGTAGGCCAATGAGGCAACCGCCTTGGGCCCCCAAATATGGTACACTTTTATAGGCCCAAAAATATTATAAGTTTACACATAAAAACAAAAGTCCAAAACAAAACCCTACCTCCTATTTTGTCCCTTCCTATCTCCCAATACTTATTCCTCCTTTCTTCACCAGCTAAGTTTTACACGCACAATCCCATTCTTGAAATCTTCCTTTTTTTTCATTAACCCATCTCCCTTTAAACTCCTATTTTTTAATACTCACAATAGTCTCAACTTTCAATCCAAATATATTCAAGATCAAGAGGTTTGTATTTTTTTTTTATTAATCTAGACTTTATGTATTTCTAATTATTTTTGTCTGTGTATTTTTTTGGTCCCTGTAATTTTCTTTTATTAATCTATCTAGACTTTCTTTAACATCATTATTTTAATAAATCAGATTCAGATAAAAAGTTGTTTTTATTTAGGATGAATCTTAGGGTAAAAAATGTTATTAATCTGTCATGAACTTAATAAAATATTGTTAATTATTTTTGTTATTAATCTGTCATTAAGTTAAAAAATCTTATTAATCTTTTAACTTAAAAAAAAATGTTATTAATATGTTATTAATCTGTCATTAACTTAAAAAACTATTGCTAATTATTAACCTGTTATAAATCTGTCATTAACTTAAAAAATGTTGTTAGTTGTTTTTGTGTTAAATGCTATTATTTTTTGTGCTAAACGTTGTAATTTTTTTGTGCTAAACGTTGTATTTTTTTTGTTCTAAATGTTCTTAATATCAACTCTTATAATGATGTTATTTTTTGTGTCAACTCTTAATAAGTTAATGGTGCTAATTTTTTATTTGCTTTTCGGGATTTTTTTAGTGAAGAAAGACTTTCAAAGTTGATTTACAAATTCAGCAAACCAGGTTCCATTGTTCCTTTATTTGGTTGTAGTTGAAATTTTTTAGATTGATTGTTTGGATTGTTGTGTATTTATACCATGCCTCCTAAAAAGTATATTTCTGGATGGGGAAGTATTTATCTTTTTTTCTTGTCATTTTGTTAAGTTCTTATTGTTGTTAAGTTCTTGTTGTCATTTTTTTAGTTATAGTTTTTGTTGTTAAGTTTTGGATTTAAATGCTGTAAAAATACATAATATAATTTTTGCAAAAAAAATTATTATATAAAAAGCCCATTTTACAAGTTCGCCTTGAGCCCCCAAATCTTCGGGGCCGGCCCTGCGCACACACACTCGCCCTGTAACATGCACACACAACAACAATCCATGCACAAACTCAGGCTTGGTTTGGACATTTTGGTGAAAATGGGTGGTGTAAGCATTTGACATTTCCTTTTTTTGGAAGGTGTGAGAGGGTGAAAGGCTTGATTTGAACATTTTGGTGAATGTTGTAGCTGGTTGGGTAATGTAGGTAGTCGTGGGTTTGAAGAAACGAGAAGGATACTTTGATGGGAGAGAGAGGAAAAAAGAATTATAGGTGGAGTTTATAAGAGATGAGCCTGGCATTTAAGGATAGAAGAGTAACCGTTGCATTTAGGTTTCGTACAACCTGCATGGGATGTGGAGATGAGAGATAAGGGAGCTGGTTGGCTGGAGCGTGGGATAGAGGGAGAATGGAGAGAGCGGAGTTAAGGGAACATATACTGAAGAGATTCAAATTAGTCAGTGAATCAATCTAAATAAAACCTAATCAAGTAACTAAGAAGGTATTTATCTAATCATCTTCAACTACGCACTTTTGAGCCTTCAAATAGATGAGGAGACATCAAAAACTCACATAAACTTTATCAAATAGTTAGTGTGCTAATCCATTCAAACCAAGTCTGATATGGTAACTAAGCATGTTGAGGTTGTTGATCCAAATACCTAACATGCCATTGGATAAAAGACACTTTCATATAATGTAAATTTTTGTCAAACTAACTTTTACACTACAATTTGAGGTCTCCAAAAGTCACACACACACACACTCATAAAAACATAAACACACATGCACACTACAATATCTAGGTTGGTCATCAAACCTTTGTGTGTGGAATTCTAAGAAGACTTTGTTGTTTTTCTTGGAGCCAGTTCTGATTAATGATTTTTGGATTAAGCTAACTTCTACTCAACTCAAATTTGACGCCGCACACACAAAACGCACAAACATGCACGCAAAAATAACACACACATGCATATAAACACTTACAAACACACACACATATGGACTAACCATAAATAGATACAAACACAATAACATACACACATTAAATTTAATATGCTGAAATCAAATAAAACCAAACCTAAAAAAACCATTATTCAACAAGTTGAAGAAAATTTATGATCCACCTCTAAGGGGGCGTCCACTTTCCATATACCCACTCCCTATGCAACCTTAACTTGCCCTAAAAAATACTGAATACATTATACCCATAACCCCCGTTACAACCACAAGCCATAAATCCCAGCCCAGTACAAACTGCAACCATCGCACACCTCCGGACCATTTACATGAACCAACAATCCATCCATCGCAATGCTTAGCAGAGATCCATCCATCAAGCACTAGAAAATCAACAATCATTCCGGATCATATAACTAGTTTAGATAGATAATTTATAGAAAGGATGATAAAATATATTTAACTACTTACCAGAGCTGAGAAGGGGTTAAAAATTGGGTCTAGTTGAACCCATCCATCAAACACATAGAAAATCCCACCATCGGTGATGAAGTTAGGTGAGTATGGTGGCCCGTGGTCATCGCGCGAGAGAGGGGCTAAAGAAGTCAAGTTAGGGTTACGAAGTGTAATAATGTTTGTATATTTAGAGGAGGTTTGGTTTAATGAAACGTGCAACAATCAGGCCTAATTTTGGAATGGTTTTAAACCGTGCTAGATTGTAAGAAAATCGTTTTAGATTTTGGCACCGTTTAAAACCTTGCAAGATTCTCCACGTGTAATCGTTCCAGGTGGGCATTTTTGGTGTAGTGTGAAGTTGGGATTCATTTAGGCTTGTGAGTTAATGAAACCTAAGAATGTAAGGGACAAACTGACAATGGGAATTGGGACAATTTGAGTACGTTTGAGAGCACGCGTTATCCCATTTTATGGTATATGTATGATATATTATAAAGTTGGGTGTAATTAAGGTTTTGAGAGACGGTAAAAATGTAACTAAATTAACAACCCATTGTTTGGGAATTGGGGTGATTTGGGTACGCTTGAGAATATATCTATATAATAAGGAGCAATGGTGTCATAAGTTTTGGAGACATTTAACGGTTCAGATCGAAGCCACCAAGGTTAGAAATGGAGGGTTGAGATTAATTCCTACCATAGACATGATCCTAAACCCTAACACATGACGATCTCAGATTGTAGTTCCCTCTTCTCACTCATTCGCCTCCCTCTCTCTCTCTACCTCCCTCTTCTCACACGCACCCACGCTCACCCTCACAAACAAACCCTAATATCAGTCACTCATCATCTACCTCTCGCTCCTTATCTCCTTCATTCTCTCCCCTCCCACCCGCCTACGCTTCCTTCCTCACCCCCCTACACTCACATGATGACACCCTTTCCCCACATGCCTCCCCATAATGGCTCCATTTTACGTCTCACACTGCCACTCCATTCAACTAGATCTCCATCAGATCTGGTATTTTAGATCTAATAATTTGTTTTTTTCTTTTTGTGACTCAGATGTGTTAAATATCCACCGAATCTCCACTATCAAACTCAGATCTGGTATTTAATCTCTTTACTTTTTAATGACCGATTTGTTTTTTTACAATTTTATTTATTTATTTTATTTTTGATTAATATATTGCATTTTGTTTCTCCTCTACTTTGCAGATTTGTCCTCTTTACTATCAGGTTCATGTTTATTTGGTGTGGAGAATCAGGAATAGGTATTCCACTTTATGTTCACACGTTATTTTTGTATTTGATTTATGAATATATGACTATTTTACCCATCCTCTATTCATGTTAGAACTGTGAACCTCTCTAAAGGTTTAAGATTTTATCTTTGGGTTCTTAGATTTGGTATGTAAGTATTGTATTTGCCTTTGGGTTCTTACATTTTGTCCTTGGAGGAGAAGAAAGTATCTAATAAGATTCACCTCATCAGTTTCATGGTCAAAACTCCTATGGTGATTTTATTTTTATTTTTCATTTAAAATCCCTTTTTAATGTGTTTTATATTTCAAATGTGGGCTATATTCTTGAATGATGTCTCTTGGATTGTTTTTGAATTGTTGAAGTATAGTCTACAATCTTGAAATCACTTTCTCACTCTCTCTCTCTATTTTTTTTGTTTGAAACATAAATAATTCTCTATTTGTTTTGTTTTGTATTTGTATTTACCCCATTTTCTGTTAGACATAATTTTTGTCCAAGTTTTCTCAATGACAGGTATTTTGGCGTAGCTTTTACTTCTTCAGGACAGATTGGTGATTTTTTTACTTATCCTGTAGGGAGTAAGGTGCATTAATGTGTCTATAATCGAGTTGGTATTATTGTATAATTTTCTTTAGGCTTGGAAGAGTTTAATAGCTTCACATTGTACACCTTACGTTTGTTTTGTGTTAAAAAAGGCTTTTATTCAGTGTTGGAAGTGATTCACTACGATTGGTGAGGCGTTAGTCAGGTCTACATGTCATTGATCCTTGAGTTTACTAATAATTTATTCTTTGTTGCTTATTTTTTTTACGTAGTTTCAGATCTGGCCATAGATTTGGTAACATTAGGGTATGTTTGGATTCAAATAAAAAAATTTGAATATGGCCTTATCTCTTGCAGATCCATCTGTATTTCATTTGTGTTTTGGGTTGAAGTTTTATGTTATATATGACTTAGAATCAATTGTATCATGTTAAATTTAGGGACTTTTCGTATTTGGACGCATAAAAGTTTTTCTGATACATTAATTACCTCAAATTAGTTCTCAAATCCTTTTCTTTTGTACACGTCTAGGTTTCAACAATCCATGTATTGTGTGAGATTTTTATTCATGAATTTTGTTTGGATATACTTTTTATGAATTGTCGAATGTCTTATGTGTTGTCGGAGTTTGGTGCCAATTTTTCTATTACATCTTCACTTTGTGATACATTATTAATATTATTATTATTATTATTATTATTATTATCATTTCTTTCTCAGTTTCTTAAAAATCTTATTCTATTGATTGTCCGCATTCTGGATATTATGCAACTCAGACAAATTTAGTGTTCACGCCAAGAAGATTTTTAGTTGCAGATTTCCTTTTTTGTCTGTCTAGAAAATTCTGTGAGATTAGTGAAGATTTTTGGTTGAATATTTCCTTTATGCATGATGAAATTTATGTTATTTATTTGTCAAAACTTATTGGGTGCTACGTTTTGTAGTATCATGCTTGGATTGATCATGTTACATGTCCTGTAAGGTTTACTATCGATTTTATTTTTCATTTTTATGATCTCAATAAAAAACTACTACTACCCTAACTACGATTTCAATGAACTATTTTTAGATTTTAAATTACGGTTAAAAATTTATGGGTTTTATATTTTGCAGATTCTTTGACCAAGATTAAGGGGTACCGGTGTAGATCTAGCTCCTACAATATACAACTCATGGTCGTACCCGTCATCACTTAACCTACACACTCACTTATCAAACTTCAAATGGATGAACCCATTTCAAAACCCCTCCCTTTCTCTAGACGACCTCTCAAAGTCCTCTTATCTCCCATCACCTCAATGCCAGAGTTGGCTTAGTAAGTTACAATGGTTTCTCAATGTATTTTTTTTTATAAATATTGAATATTAGGCCTTTTGATCTGATATTCAATATTTCTTATCATTAGTTCAATACATATGTTTGTGGTATTGGGTATATAATTTCGCTTGACCCAATATTATGTATAATTTTGGTTTATAAACCATTTCACTGCTTAAATTTTCATTCTTTTTATTTTTAAAAAAAATTGAATCGAATACTCTATTTTATGCATTCCTCATTTTACATAAAAATCACATTTGGGCATCTTTGAAGTTCAATTTTGATTAGTTAACTATTATATTCTTTTGATTAGTGTGATAGTTTACTATACATATTTTTATAGTTGTATTTCAGTTTAACAATGATCAATGTATGTTATATTTAATAACTGCATAGATGATAATTGCATAAGTGATATAACTCGACAGTTGTGTGTGATAATGAGATGCACAATGAGCCGTCAAAGTTACAAGAATACAATGATTTTAAAAGTTTTCGGGCTGGACTAATTTACCTACTGATCCTAACTTCAATTTGGTTTCGTCAATGTTTTGGTGTTTATCGTGCTTTGCTTTAGTAGAGTACACACAAGCTGCTGTTTATTTTATATACTGTGGTAGACTACACACATGGTTTTTAGGCTTACTCAAAATTTGCTGAACTGCCAATGACGCCATGAAGTTTAGGCTTACTCAAAATCTGTCAAATGGAAGTTAACTGTCTGGTGGGAGTTAACTTCTAAGTTAGCCTTCAATGCTAAGTGTATTTGGTATGTTTTATTTCTAAATCTCTCATTCAGTTTCATATTAATAATTTTGTAATTCTGATATGTTATTTCTCTTTCAGGTGACAATTATTTAAAGCCGTACATGATACCGGAACCGGAGGTAACCGTAGCGGATCGAACAGTTGAAGATGAGTGTGAGGAAGTTGAAGGTTCCATGTCGTAAGAAGAATTGATGTGGTGTACATGACTTAAAAGAGGTACACAATTAACCTCCAAAGTAAGAGGGTCAGGAAATTAGTTCCATTCCCCTATATGAATCCGTTGTTAACACCTATTCGTGCACCTACTGTATCTGGTATAATTTTTACAGTTATTTTAGCACTCTCAATATTTTTCTATGTTGGGTATGTTTATAAGGATTTGACATGGCGTGTTTGTTCTTCTGTCAATTGGTTCTGATATGAACTACTTTGCTTATAGCAGGTATGATAATAAATTATTCTCTTTTTCCACTAGAAAACCTTGGGAGTACCATTTCTAGGTTTCGAACCAATTGAAGCTTGGATTAGTGATTTTATAAAGGAAAATTTTGAGAAGTGCAAATAGATTGGATTGTCCGTCGAACGAGAATTTTTTTGTTCTAATCGTTAATCATTGTGTGTTGAATTTTCAAATATACGTTTTTTGTTCTTATTATCTATTTTCTCCGTCTATTAGCTGCAGGCATTCACTTTAGATTTATGAAATGTTTGTTCAATCATGTGAGCTTTAACACCAGGTTTGAAAAGGACGGAGGATCCAAGTGAAGTATCAGATTTTGTTTACTGTAAAGGAAGAGTAACCAGACAACATCTGCTCTAATCAGGTACTTTTGGGGTCCATAATTCTTTACGTTCCTTTACGTACAACTTATACAACTTCTCATTTTAATGTGCCAGTATTATTTGGTCAGTTCCATTGGGTTAAGTTTAGCTACTTATACTAACACTGCAACTACCCGATTTTTTGAAGAATACCCATTGGAGGAAAAAGATGGAGGTTCACTAGACATGACAAATTCAAAGAAAATTGAGTTGCTAAATTTCATCAAAAAACACAGAATTTTTGAAAATCATTAAACTTACAAATGTCTTTTAGATGCACATTTAAAACAGTATCTGCATATATTATCTCACTATTTCATTGCTCATATCAGCTTTTTGTTAAGGACCCCTAAACGGTAACTTATTAGTCTTTACTTTAATTGTCGGGTTCGCTTACGGGATTGATAACATCTAAATCAATACATGCACGTTTGACATTTTTCTCAAGTTTTGCACTGAGCTGTACATATTTACTTCACGTAACGGTTGATACCGTTACATATTGCTGATTTTTAATGCTTGATTACATTAATAATGTTCATTTTTTTTTCATTTTCACAAATCTCTTGCAGGGTGAAGCTTTAGAATGGTCTTTGCTAAGATAGGTCATTGATCTCATGAATTAACTAGGGGTCTTTTCAAGAGAGGCCATGGATCTTCGAGGTTTGCTAGTTTTTTTAGCTATTTGGTTTAGATGTTTAATTTATTTTCTCTTTGTGATTCACATACAACTAAGAAGAACAATCGAAATTTTATTTTCAGTAAAGTCTCCGCAAGTTAAGGAGAACAATCCATGTTGTGGGACAGATTGCAACGACACTAGAACAAATGGAATGAAAGAGCCGAATGTCTTTGAGACACTAACTGGGAAGAAGCAATCGCTCTTGCTTGCAGCTCAGTTATTCATTTAATGCGCATACTCAATACTTTGTTGTACCTTGCATTATGGCAGTATGCTTTATTAAAGTTCTTAAGTATGGGTAGCATTATTTCCCTAATGGACTCTATTGTGGAACAATGCCACTTCTATATTCAGAGTGTCATTGTTAGCAAAAGAAAATTTAAAGGTGAGGAAGTTTGATGTTACTGTTTCAATTTGATAATGATGTATATTAACATTGCACTTCAAATTAGAAACTGGTATATAGTACACTACCAATGGTTAAAATGGTAGAAAAAATAAGGTTCATGGACTGCATTGTTATGAATTTGAATGCAATTTCATTTTATTATTTTTGTAGACATTAAGGTAATGCAATTCTGAATAACTTTTGAATTCTACAAGTCAAGAATATAATCCTAAATGGATACCATTTTATGCTTGAAGTCATATTTCTTTTCCTTTTTTTTCCCAGTACCATCCATAAGTTATGTCATACTGATGGAGCATCTAAGGGTATCTAGGAGAATGTGGTTATGGGGGTGTTTAGAGAAATGAAGAGGGGCCCTTTTTATGGGGATATTTGGCTTTTGGTGCTTACATTACAAATATTGTTGATGAAGCTATGGTAATAAGATATGAAATCAGGCTTTACGAACAGAAGAAGTTCTTGACAGTTTATTTTTAGCCCTGTTTTACAACCTTTGCCTATAATAATTTATAGGGTTTTTAATTTTTAGCAGCCCTCTTTTCCAATATCATAAAGTAACCCGTCATGATTAACACACACACACACACACACACACATACATACATACATACATACATACATACATACATACATACATACATACATACATATATATATATATAATTTGTTAGCATGATTTATAATATATGTCATTGGTATAATATTTGGACTTCAATTTGTTCTTAGATTAAAGTATTTAATGAAATTCTTATTATTAAGAAACCACGGTCTTTCTTTACCACTTTAAAAATATTTATAGCTTAATTGTTAACATGTTTTTTTATTATTGTGATGAAATGCAGGGTTTTACTATTTGACACTCCAATTATTTTTGTTTATTGTGCATTATTTGTCCCATCTAATATTATTTAGTAGAACCAAACAAGTATTATGTTTAATATTTTGTTTTGAGTCATTTTTAAATGTTTATACGACATTGAAGTCTATTAATACCACTGTTCTAAAAAATCCTCCTAGGCTTAAGGCTTGGGAGAAACGCCTCGCCTTAAGTTTTTTACGCCTTATTCTTGGTAAAACCCTTAAGGCACACTTTTTTCTAAAAACAACAATGCTTTGGTGAAACGATATCGCCTTTTAAAGAATTTTTTTACTAACCGGACCATTATTTCATCCAAAATAATCCAATAGTATTTTAATTTGCATATATTTGGACATATTTTTATAATATGTACAATTTTAGTATTTTAATAATCTTGTTATGGTTTAAAAATATTAAAATATATTAAGAAGGCCTAAACGCCTTTTCACGCCTTTTTACGCCAAGGCCCGCCTAGGCTTCTAAGGCTTAAGGCTTGGCCTCCACGCCTCGACCACGCCCCGCGTTTTTTAGAACCTTAATTAATACTAATGATTTTATCATTTTTTAATTTCATTTTACAGGCATCAAAACATGGATGTGGTGTTTAATGTCCATATACTGAAGGTGGTTCTCTTTCCATGTATGTTGCTAATGCTCCACCTGAAGGTTATTTTTCTATTTATAATGGGACTGGATGTTAGTGATGATTGTATCATGAATCAAACATTATTGTGAATTCAAACATTTTTAGTGTAATGGTAATGCATATATTATTTCTTTGTTCTCAAACATTATATTCAACCTTTATTTGTTATTGCACGAGGTAACTCAGTGGTAGGGAATTCCTTATGCAATTTTCGTTTATTGTTTGCTATTGCACAATACGTTCTTTTCGCATATTATTTATTCACACACTAGAAGGCTATTATGAACACTAGAGGTGTTAAAATATTTCTCCTTATTTTTTTTATTGTGACGGTGTGCATTATTGTGGCGGCATGCGTTATGGTTCATACTTGGGAGAATTGTCGTCGTGCCTTCAAGCACGGGCATATCCTAGTATATATATATATATATATATTAGTTGATTATGTGAGCAAACTAGTTATTCGTGGGGAATCAATCAGTCGGGGTTTCGATGGTTTTGGTTGTGATCGTGTACCACACTCCTGGATGATGATGCATGACTTTATGGAGGTCGATATGTTTGATCATACGTTCACCATATTCACTATCTCTTGATGAGGGATACAAATGGCTCGTTCAACTGCGTGAGTTAGCCGATGGTGTTACTACGTGGTGACATGTTAGGATCATAAGTTCAGGATGGTCACCGCTTAGTGATATGAGATGTGGATGACTCGATCCATCGAGTGGATTTTGGCGTGGACTAATTGATGGTTTTACTGCGAAATGATTCCCCCCCTTCTTTTGTGTATGATTGTTTTGAAATCCGTTCGTTGAGGGACTCCTACAGATTTTTTGATAGAAACACAAGAAGGTCCCCAAAGGTAGATGCCTTCGTGGGGTTGTTATAAGACTTACGTGTATATGATATTAGTCAGGTGATGGGCATTTTGATTAAAGCCCTATGTCAAATTTATGTGTTTTGTTGTGAGATTCTGTATATCTTATTGTGATAGTGACATGGTTGGAGGTTGATTTGGGATCGTATTATGTACATACGTTGTAGTTCAGTGAGAGACACGTTTAATTAAAAGATGCTAAGCCAATAAAAATGTTACGTCTTGAGATAGTGTATATCTTAATGAGTATAGATTGTAATTGAGGTGTTTTCTATACATGAGTAGTTAGTTTCATCTTATCTCAGTATTTTGTTACGTGATAGTACTTGCTAGTTTAATGATATACACTTCTTAGTATTTATTTTGCTTTAGGTTGCACACTCATGTAATATTTCACTTATGATGATGGGTAAGGTACCTCTTGCATGTGAGTGTCGATGGGATGACATGTTTATCGTAAATGAGTCGCACGATTATTTTATTTTTTGATACTGTAAGTTGTTTCTGACAACTTTAGGGCACTGACCTAAATTTGTAAAACCTTCCCCCCACAAATATTATTATTGCTATATTCATGATTAACATGGCTGAGCGGTCAGACTTGCAGTGGTTGAAGATTCAATCATCATCTTTGAAGTAGAAATTATTGTTTCATTTCTATAGTCACTTATATTCAGGAGTTTCGATCGGAGGTGCTTATTGTTGTATCTCTTTTACTTCAATTAAGACATTTGTACAAAGAGATTTTTATTACAGTGAATTCAGATTTATTAGAGTTTCAGTGTACCTCAATTCAGTTATTCTTATTGTCATAGTTTATTAAGTTTTATACTATAAATGGTTTTTTATTTACTATCATTTTTTTATGTTTATGTTGATGTTGAGAATGATATAAATTATTTATCGTTCTCTGTATTTTGCATTCTATTGGATCAATTAGGCGTGAAAAATAGGGGGTGTTGCATTCTTATCAGGGGAGTTTAAAAGGGCTTCAAAAGTCTTTTTTCCCCTTTTTAAATTTAACTATTGAAAACTGTTTACTGGGGAGGGGGTGTAAATTGAAAAAAATTGGGTTATATAAAGCGCCCCATGAAAAATAAAATAAAATATTGCCGCTATAATGATATTTAGGTTTGAAAATGACATTGTTGTTTGCTACACTAATCTTTAAGACGGTGAGGCTGAAAACATTTCTTCTCTTTATATTGAACTGAAAGAAACAAACAGCATAAGGTCTGTTTGATACAATATGGCGAAATTAATTTCCAGATCATTAGTTTTTATGGAAAATAAATATTACCCCTCCCCCACCCACCTAACAAATTGGTTTTATATATATCATATCACCATTTTGTGCTTTAGCTACTAGTACATTAGTCTAAGTTTGAAACCTTTTGTTAAGGCAGATAAAGCTATTAAATGCATCTAAAAGTTGAAATGAGAAAAATTTCTTATTTTTCATTTTTTTTGTATCAAATGGATCCTTAGATTAATGTGAATCAAAGATATAGTAAATAACCCTCTTGAATTCATAGTTGTACTTTTAAGTTTTGTAAACAAATAGATTGAACTTAATAAAAGAAGGGGGAGTGACATGCTAAAATGTTTAACCTATATGCTTTTTAGAATAATTCTACATGTATCTTCAAACCATACCTGCTCACTTGTTAGAAAATTACTTGTTGATCCCATGTGGAACCCACACATTAATCAATGATTTTCTGACAACTAAACATGGTATGGGTTGAGGATACATGTTGAATTATTAAAAATAACGAACATTTTGGTTAGGAATAGATATTATATGATCCTCGTAATAAACTTATAATAAATGTTAAACATCTTTTTAAAAATAAATAAATGTTATAGGAATAGAGATAATATACAAAGGTAAAATTAAAACTATAAATATACTTAATATGTAACATTTAATTTAATTGTAATAACAATTTTAAATAATATAAATAAATTTTAAAGAGGATAAAAACAATTAGTATTTAGTCTCTAAGAGCTAAGTACATTTTGCACTTAATCCACTTTATTTTTTAGGATTCCAAAAAATCTCCTATCTATGTTTTTAACAAAATATTTGAAGGATTTAGAATAAAAAAAATAATAAGTTTTTGTTACTGATTTATATGGTAAATGACTTTTTTATATAAAATAAAAATACTTAAACTAAACGTTAATTAAAAAAATATCAACTTTTTTTAGCAAATGATCCAAAATTAAAAATGTTAGGCATATAATATTTCATTTTGTACATACTTAACCTCACTGATTATAAAGAGACAAGATTTTGAAATTTAATTTTAAATTGTGAGACTCGAGTAATGTCATCCATGTCTCAAAATAATGTTTTCCTATCGTTTTCCTTTTCCACTTAACATACCAAATTAGATGAGATTGTTAGATGGAGCAGCCTAATCAAGGAAAAAAACATTAGAGCACATTGTACTTGTTATTCAGCAAAACCAAATATTAAACTATTCAAATCAGAATAAGAAAAAGATAAATAAAAGTTAAAAGTTATAGGGCCACAGGCCATTGACTTGGGTGATGATACCGACTAAATTATTGAGGCGGCAGCTTGAGAATGATGTAACTAAAAAATGGGTCTTGGAAGAATCTACCAATAATTCTGCAATAAAGATCTGTGCACTCTTAAAATGTATTTTCATTCATATCTTTTGTTTTAAATATTTATATTTTATTATTGTGAGCATCTTGGAGTATAAAATGAGAGTACGAAACGGGAGTCACTGTAATACCCATAATTCTGTGGCGCGTTAAATGGAGACGCGTGAGTGGCTTACGGTATACGGCATGTTGGACTGCACTAATAATTCTGACATGACGTCACCGCTACAAAAGATTCCTGCACTATTTCTCCTTTTTTTTCTGTCTCCCTCTCTCTTTCTGCGCCCATGGTGGACACTTTTTGGAGCCAAAAAAATAGGGCTTTTACCTCTCTTTCCCGACATTCTCCGATTCTTAAAATTCCACCTAGGTCGGATCATAATGCATCATATGGATAAACGTGACACTAATCTATTTGGACATGATCTAGAGGTAAGTACATAAGATGATACTCGTTAATTACAATATATATATATATATATATATATATATATATATATATATATATATATATATATATATATACACTCTTCTTTTTGTACGGATTAATTTGCATTTTAAGAATACAGATCGAACATATATCATCTGACGGTGAATAAAAAAAAAATAGAGATTGTGCCTATAATTTAGACGATAATTTCTAGGTGCACTGTTAGGTGACACTTGTCCGATTCGCATTCTTAAAATGCGGACTAGTTCACACAAGAGCATTATTTATATATATATATATATATAGTGAGAGTCTCCTGTACATATTAATGGTGTATACCAACTTTTTAAAATAGAAAAAAAATATTTTTCAATGAATTTTTTTATATAATGTTTAAATATTTCAATAGACCCCTATAAAAAAAAATCAACTCCAAATAATGTCTTTTGCTATTTTAAAAAAATCGATCAAACTTTTGCAGCTTTTAAAAAAGCTGCAAAAGTTTGATCGATTTTTTTAAAATAGCAAAAGATATTTTTTTGTCCTGATTTTTTTTATATGGCTCCCTCGAAATGTTTAAATACGACATAAAAAAACTCAACTCAATTATTTATAAAATGGGTCCGCGCCAGCGGTATGTACCATTGGTATGTACCGTTTGGTATGTACATGAGCCTAACTCTCTCTCTCTCTCTCTCTCTCTCTCTCTCTCTCTCTCTCTCTCTCTCTCTCTCTCTCTTTCTATATATATATATATATATATATATATAGAATCAATTAATGCCCTAAATTTATACTTTTTAAGATTAAACAAAATTAGGGTTTGAAAAATGAACAAAAGGGTTTCAAAAAATATATTTGGGCTTGAAAAAACAAATCAAGGCTTCTTATCAAAATTGAATTAGGTTAATATCAGGGATTTAATATAAAGAAAAATAATAACATGTGCTTTTAGGCCACATGTTTTGAGCTTCAAAATAGTGAGTGTGACAGTTCTACATGAGTATTTGTGCCCTATTAAATGCATGTCGAAACTCTGTCCCTACTATTTTTGAGTTCTTAGTATGTGCGCTTAAGTCACATGTTATCATGACCCTAATATAAATGAGTGGTCCACTACAAATTGATCTATTTTAGTTCTTCATTTTCACTATGGTCTGAATGTGAAATCAACTATATTTTGTTAAATATTAATCAATGGTTACATTTGGTACTATCTATATTTAGTTTTAGTGTAGTAGATGATGGTTGTATTGTTACATTCACATGAACAATTTTTTTTTGCTTGATTCCTTCCAAATTTTATAAGAATTTTGCATATTTTAGTCCATGTATTGACATTATATTAGGTCTTTGTCGAATAAATTAAGGCGTGGTGACAATAATGACAATAGTTTTTTCAACTTGAAGCCATTTCAATTTTAATTATTTAATTTTTTTTATTACAACTTGACTTGTGTCGTGTTTAACTTCTTATTTTTTTTGACACTGCCGGTCCCAACCCAGATAAAGGAGGAGGGTTGCGTTAGGTAGCTGACAGCGAGCGTAAAACTTTGTCAGATCCTTGTGAACACGAATCCTATGGATATACGTGCTAATGTTAGGACATTCCCCTTAAGCGATGCGTTGCGCCTGCCACCGGGTGTCTCGAAAAATAGGCAAAGGGCGTTGCATTGATGCACGGGTGCGACGATAAATACGCAAGCGTTCCTGCAACAAGCTGGACGTGTGCGGGTAAATAAGCTAGTCCAGGATACTAGACTCAGGTTAGCGACTTGGAATATAAGGACTATGACAGGAAAATTGATGGAGTTAGTAGATACCATGATAAGAAGAAAAGTTAACATAGCTTGTTTACAAGAAACTAAATGGGTCGGTGAGAAAGTTAGAGACATAGAAAATACAGGGTTTAAATTATATTATACAGGAAAACATAGAAATAAGAACGGAGTTGGAATAATAATAGATAAGAACTTTAAGAAAGATATCGTAACCATTATTAGGAAAGGTGATAGACTTATACTTGTAAAATTGGTATTATGTGAAAACATAATTAATATTGTTAGTGTTTATGCACCCCAAGTAGGATTAGATGAGCACACTAAAGTACAATTTTACGAACAAATGGATGAACTAATTCAAGAGATACCCTTACATGAGAAAATCTATATAGGAGGAATTTTAATGGCCATGTGGAGAAGATCGTGTAGGATATGAGATAGTGTATGGAGGATATGAATTTGGAGATAGGAACGATGGGGGAGAGTCTATCTTAGATTTTACGATGACTTATAATTTTGTATTAGTAAACACATGTTTTAAAAAGAGGTTGAACACTTAATAACTTATAAAAGTGGAACGCATAAGAGCCAAATAGATTTTTTCATTACTAGGAAAGGAGACCGATTAACGTGTAAAGATTGTAAGGTTATCCCGGGAGAGAGCTTAACCTCACAACATAGGATAATTGTATTGGATATAAATATTAAAAATATAATAACGAGTGCGAAAAGTGAAGAGTAACCCACGAACTAGGTGGTGGAACTTAAAAGGAGAGAAATTAAAACTATTTAAAGATAAAGTATTAAATGAAGCAACATGGAATACTGAAGAAGAGACTGACATAATGTGGAATAAGATGGCCATATGCATTAGGAGAATATCAAAAAAAATTCTTGGAGAATCAAAAGGCAAGGGGCCACAGTCTAAAGAAACTTGGTGGTGGAACGAAGAAGTACAAACTATAGTAAAAATTAAAAGGGAGTGCTTCAAAATATGACAAACAAATAAAAATGAATAAAATTTTGAGAAATATGAATGGACTAAAAAGGAAGTTAAGAAAGTGGTAAAAGATGCTAAGTTAAAAGCGTATGATGATCTTTATACAAAATTAAAAACACAAGAAGGGGAAAAAAGTATATATAAGCTTGCTAAACCTAGGGACAGGAAAACAAAAGATTTGAATAATGTTAAGTGTATCAAAAGTGATGATTCAAGAGTCCTAGTCAAAGATGATGAAATTATGAAAATATGAGAGTAGATTAGACATAGAGGAACTTAGGGAGAGTCGAGTAAATATATTTTTTCGCAGAATAAGGACAACAAATGTTAGGATTGCTCTAAAAAAGATGAAAACATAGAAGACTTTAGGACCAGATGGTATCCCTATTGAGGTTTGAAAGTGCTTAGGGGAAGATGAAGTATCATAGCTTATAAAATTATTTAATATAATTTTAATGACTAATAGGATGACCGATGAATGGAGAAAAAGTGTTTTAGTACCTATTTATAAAAATAAAGAGGACATACAAAGTTGTTCAAATTATCGTGGTATTAAGTTAATGAGTTATACAATGAAACTTTGGGAGAGAGTGATTGAATATAGATTGAGATTGAAGACAAAAGTATCTGAGAATCAATTTGAGTTTATGACTGGGAGGTCAACAATGGAAGCAATCAATTTATTGAGAAAATTAATGGAGAGGTATAGGGAGAAAAATAAGGATTTTCATATAATTTTTATATATTTGGAGAAGGCGTATGATAAGATACCCATATATATAATATGGTGGGTTCTACATAAAAGAGTAGTGACTCACAGATATATTGATGTGATCAAGGATATGTATGATGGTATGATGACTACTGTAAGAACATCATCCAGAGAAAGTAGTGAATTTTCAATTACGATAGGTCTACAACAAGATTCAACATTAAGTCCTTACCTCTTTGCTCTTGTTATGGATGAGTTGACTGAAAAAATACAAGATGAGGTGCCATGGTGTATGCTATTTGCAGATGATATTATTTTAGTGGATGGGACTAAGACAATGATTAATGCTAGGTTGAAATTGTGGAGAGAAACTTTAGAAATAAGAGGATTTAAAATAAGCAGAACTAAAACAGAATATGTGGAGTGCAATTTTAGTAGTAATAGGAGGACAAATAGAGTTGTGGTGAAATTGGAGAATGATCATTTTTGTTATTTATGATCGATTATCCAAAAAGATAGAGATATTAGTGATGATGTTACTCATAGAATTAGAGCAGGTTGGGTTAAGTGGAGAAGTGCTACCGGCATTTTGTGTGATAGGCGTATACCTTTGAAGTTAAAAGAAAATTTTTATAGGACGACCATTAGACCCGCTATGTTATATGGGAAAGAGTGTTGGGAAACCAAGAAACAAGATGTGTAAAAAATGAGTGTGGGGGAGATGCGAATGTTAAGATGGATTTGTAGTAAAACTCGAAAGGATAAAATTAAAAATGATCAAATTTGTGAAACGATAAAAGTAGATCCTATAGAAGATAAATTGAGAGAAAATCGACTTAGATGGTTTGAACACATCAAACGTAGACCAATGGATGCTCCTAAAAGGAAGATTGATTTATTTAGTGTTAATGGTAACACAAGGGGTAGAGGTAGGCCTAAATTGACTTGGTGGGATATTATAAAAAATGACATGATGTCATGTGGTTTAATCGGAGATATTGCACTGGACAAAATGGAATGAAAAAATAAGATTCATGTAGACGATCCCAAATAATTGAGAAAAGGCTTTCTTGAGTTAAGTTGAGTTGAGTACTTTTTTTATTACAATTTTAGTGTGTGTGCATACACACACAGAGAGACATACACACTGGAATTCAAATGAATAAATTAGGTTGGTTATACGTGTTGGAAAGAAACTTTAGGCTTGTATTCTATTATGAAAAAAAATGCTAGAATGTTAGAATGTAAAAATAGTTAATTAACCTAATTTTTTAGAATTTAGAAGTTTGCATACTTTCCAAAATGTATACGCTATTTTTATTTAAAGATATATTTCTTTTGCATTTTTCAATCATGTAATAATGTAAATTATATTTAATCATGAATAAGATTTATACATATAACAACAATTAATTCTTATTAGATCTTCAATATTTCATGCAATCACCACTTAATTTTAATTACAAACATTATGTAAAATTACGTTTCTCCATTGATATTTGATTCGTTTTTTGAAGTTGATGTGCCTCAAGAACAACCTCCAAACTCATAGCGTTTCCTTATTTAATCTCCAGAAAATGCTCTCAGAAAATTGCCAGAATGCTGATTTATGGTAAAATTTGGAAAACTAGGTTTTTCTCTTTCTAGCCCAGATATATTTTGTGTGTTATTGCGTATCAATTGGTGGAGAAATGGTTCACTATATATATGGTGAAAGGGGACCCCAAATTCCCTTTAAACTCATCATCTACTGCCCACTAAAGTAGCTAAAGGGTCTCACACATATACCAAAAATCATGTGACCTTTGGAATAATAATTTTCTATGATTAAATCATTAATTTAATCAAATTCGTCCCCATATCTGGACCACACTAATTAGGAGCTAAAATTAATTTAATTTATAATTATAAATTTTGGCTGAATTTTATAATTAATAAATAATTAATTATTAATTCCAACAGTTTCCCACTTGGTCCTAATAAGGTTATACATAACGAATTGATTAACATAAGTTGCGCAAGTGTCTTAGAATATCATTAAGCACCTTAACTAAATACTTCATTAGTATGAGTCGGTTCCACACTAATTCGAGAGTATGGTTCCTTCTATGTACCACGCCACCAATGTCGTACTATAAATATATGAGTTATCATAATGGTCTTATATTGTCTTTATAAAAGACTATTTCTGCCACATTCACTCATTCACATGGATGTATACAGTTAAGACATAAATTTGGAATTCAGAAACTCTTTATTGATATCAAAAGTTGTATCAAATAGCTAAGATAACAGCAATTACATAATTGACTACTGAATACCCATCTCTTTATTATGTTGCAAAAATATCTTCGGAGATAGTCCTTTCGTTAGAGGATCAACTATGTTAACACTAATACTAACGTGTTCAATTGACATGGTTTGTTTCTGAAGTTCTTCTTTGACTGATAGATACTTCATCTCTATATAATTAACTACTTTAGAATATCTATCATTCTTTTAAAAGAAAATTACTGCGATATTTTCACAATAAATCTTCAGCGGCTTAGTGCTAAGTCTTGAAATAAAATTTTGCAGCCATAACCCATCATTTGTAGCTTCAAAACAAGCCACAGACTCAGCCTCCATAGTTGAAGAAGCGATGACACTCTGTTTAATACTTTTCCATGAAACGGCCCCTCCTGCTAAAATGTAAACATAACCCGAAGTGCTTTTTCTTCTATCAAGGCATCCTCCAAAATCTGAGTCTGAATAACCAACCACCTCAAGATGATCAGATCTCTTATAAGTGAGCATGTAGTCTTTGGTTTCTTTCAAGTACCTTAACACCTTCTTTGCAACCTTCCAGTGGAAGTCACCCAAATTACTTTGATATCTTCCTAGCATCTCAATGGCAAAACTAATATCCGGTCGAGTACAAACCTGTGCATATAATAAACTCCCTATAAGAGAAGCACATGGCACACATTTCATGTGATCCCTTTCCAATTTTGTTTGGGGACATTAACTTAAACCGAATTTTTCCCCTTTCGGAATTTGAACATTAATGGGATTACAATTTTGTATGCCAAACCTTTGTAAAACTTTGTTATTGTAAGCCTTCTGAGACAATCGTATCATCCACATGATCGATCACGATAAATCTTTATCTCGATCACGAAGGATGCCTCTCCCAAATCTTTCATTTCAAAGTTTTGCGAGAGGTACTTCTTAGTGTCATCGAGTAAACCAATATCACTACTTGCGATAAGCAAATCATCAACATATAGGATGAAAAATACAAACTTACTCCCACTGGTCTTTAGGTATATACACCGATCAATAGTGTTTTTCTTAAACCCAAAAGATGTAATGGTATGATGAAACTTAAAATACCATTGATGAGAAGCCTGTTTAAGTCTATATATGGATTTCTTTAACAAATAGACTTTATGTTCCTGTCCTTTTTGAATGAATCCCTTTGGTTGTTCCATGTAGACTTCCTCCTCTAAACTCCCATTAAGAAAAGCTGTTTTAACATCCATTTGGTGCAGCTCTAAGTCATAATGAGCGACGAGTGCTAATATGATTCTAAGTGAATCCTTCTTGGAAACAGGAGAGAAGGTTTCACTATAATCAATGCCTTCCTTTTGAGTAAAACCTTCGGCAACAAGTCTAGCTTTATGTCGTTCGATGTTACCATTAGAGTCGCGTTTGGTCTTATATATCCACTTAGACCCGACTACGTTATAACCTTTAGGCAAATCGACTAAATCCCAGACTTGATTAAAATCTATAGATTTTATTTCATCATTCATGGCATCAATCCATTTATTAGAATCTATGCTCGAAACAAATTTTTCACAAGAGACCGGATCATCAATATCCCCAATGTTAAATTCATTTTCTTGAAGATACACCACATAGTCATCTGAAATAGATGATCTTCGATTTCTTTGAGATTTCCTTAAAGCTATGTCTTGCGGTGTTTCAATAATATGCTCATTATGTGGTTGCTCTGTATATGGGTCATCCATTTATTCTTTGTTGTTGGTCGGATCAATAATCGATTCAACAACATCATTATGAACAATAGGATCATTAGGAACCTCATTAGGAAAATTGTGAATATCTTGAATTTTAGGAATAGGAGGTTTTTCCTTGATTTCTTGAATAATCACATTCCTAACTTCATTACTCCCACTAACTTCACCATGTTCAATGAATTTAGCATTTCCAATTTCAATAATTCTTGTTGTATGGTTAGGACAATAGAATTTACACCCTTTAGATTTTGCTGGGTACCCAATAAAATAACAAGTTAATGTTCTAGGGTCCCATTTATTTTCACGTGGATCATAAATGCGTGCTTCTGCAGTACATCCCGAAACATGAAAATAACTTAAAGAGGATTTTCAACCATTCCATAGTTCAAAAGGAGTCTTTTGAACTACCTTACTAGGAATCCTATTTAAGATACATGCAGTAGTCATGAGAGTATGCATCCATAAAAATATAAGTAAATTAGTTCTACTTATCATGCTCCTAACCATTTCAATAAGAGTACGGTTGCACCTTTTAGCTACACCATTTTGCCAAGATGAACCAGGCATTGTGTATTGTGCGCAAATACCTAAACGTTCAAGGAGTTGAGCAAAAGGACCAAGATGTTGCCCTGCTTCATCATATTTTTTATAAAACTCACCACCTCTATCCGATCGAATGATTTTCACCTTTTTACCTAATTGTCTTTATACTTCTGTAATATAAACCTTAACCGCATTAACTGACTGAGATTTATCATTTAATAAATACAATGTGCAATATCGGGAAAAATCATCTATAAAAGTGATAAAGTATTTTTCTCCTACTATAGAAGGAACATCAAAAGGAGCATAAATATATGTATGTATAATTTCAAGAAGCTTGGTGCTTCTCGTGGCGCCTTTATTTGTGTGTTTGGTCTATTTACCCTTAATACAGTCACTAAAATTGGACCAATCCAGAGTAGGGATTATTCTCTCTTTAATAAGCCTTTCAATTCTCTCTCTGGATATGTGTTCTAATCTTTTATGCCACAAGTAAGCAGAATTGTCATTTAATGAGATACGTTTAGTTCCACCATTAGTATGCAGAGACAATAAAGATTTCAAAAAATGAGGATCAAGATTAATTTGAAACAAATCATTCGACAAAAAACGAGAGCAAAAAAAAAAAATTATTCTTATATAAAATAAAATCAGTATCTTGAAAAGTAAAAGCGAAGCCACTTATTAAGAGTTTAGACAAAGAAATTAAACTTCTCAAAATCGTGGGTTCAAAAAGAGTATCTTCAAGATCTAAATAAAAGCCAGATTATAATTTCAACCAAAAAACTCATATTGCTTCAACTTTTGCTTTTGCCCAGTTTTCCATGTAAAGAAAATCTTCATTTTGTTTTACGTTCGGAATGGAAAGGAAGCGCTACAAAGTATTTGAAACATGACATTTAGAGCCAAGATTAATCTACCATGTGTTAGAAGGAACATCAATTAAGTTTGATTCGAAACAAATAAAAGCACAAGATGTACCTTTCTTTTCAAACCAAGCTTTACGCTTAATGCAGTCTTTCTGAATACCCCCCTTCCTGTGACAGAAGCGACATGTGACTGCTGCTTTTTCCTTCTTTTGGTGTGACGGACCAGGACCTCTCTTCATACCATTTCCTAATTTTGCTTACCAACAACTTTATTGACCACCACATTCGCCACTTGCAATTTAGACACTTTACCAGTTTGCTGCTTAAGGTATCCTTCCTCCTTAATCAACATGCTTTGCAGTTCATTAACATTCCATTTATCTTTAATGGTATTGTAATGAATCTGAAAAGACCCATAAGCAGAAGGCAAGGAGTTTAGGAAAAATTGACTGTACAACCTAAAGTCCGCAGTTTTGCAGCAATGTTGGTCATCTCAATAATGTGTGCATTCATGATCCGAGTGCCATCAAACCTCATAGTGGTCAAGTTAGCCATAATTTTCCAAGCCAGGGATTTATCAGCAGTGTGAAACCTATCTTTAATATTTTCCAGACGTTTTTTCGCATTGGTGGTTTTAGGTAGGGAAGTTTTCATGTTTGTTGCAATACACATTCTTATGAACATGAGATAAAGCCTATTTGATTTTGACCATGTACTATAAAGGAGCACATCATCCTCATTGCTTTGTTCACTAATAACAATGGATTCATCAGTAAGAAGTGCTACATCAAGGTCTAAAACACCAAGGTTAAACTCAATTTGCTCACACCATTCCGACAGATTGGTTCTGTCAAATTTCGAAAAGGTTAAGGCTTGAGAAAACAGGTTAATATTGACTGCAAAATTGCTCACTCTAATTAATTAAAAATATAACACACTTAACTTAAACTTGCAAGGAAATAAATATATATATAATTTTCGCAAATGTTGTGACAGAATTATAACAAATTGTATTATAATTTTCCCTTTAATATTTAATCACAAAACCATAAAAGCAGAATATCTTTAATGGAATTATAACATAGAAACTTTGATTTAACAAACGCATTATTGGACAATTCAATATTCAATCAATAATTCTAAAGTTGATTAAATTATCGAATTACAAACTTTAGAATGGACTATAAATTTGGTATTTTACGTATTGAGTCGTTGGCCTACGTTTGACACGAGATGCGTTAATAAAAAATATCAATAATATTCAACTATATGAGACATTGACCTTTGTTTTGCACGAGACTCATAAAAATATGAATATTAAAATCTTAAAAAAAAATTGAATATATTTAATATTCAATGTTATGAATCATTGGCTTGTGTTTGGCACGAGACTCTGTAAGGGCGTGTTCTATAACTGTCCTGGGTAGAATCTAGGAATTTTCCAAGTATCCTAGATCACAATTAAGTATGTGTGATACCGCTACATTCGGCACGTCTCCACGATCATCCTCGATGGCCTCGATTCGAATTCTTGCATCCATCATCGTCGTACGTGCATCATGTGTCAAGCAACGTACACTTCAATAGTTTCCACTACTCCACGTACTTATGGTAAAAAATAATTTTAATCAAAGTGTTTAATTATTTGCATAAATAGTTGGAAATATTTTTTAAAATAAATTTTCGAAGTCTGGAAGATGATAATCACGTAAAATCTTTTTAAGGAGTTTTTATGTGACAAGTCACTGATGTCGTTGGAACGACATCGTATCTCGTTCAAACGAGATGCCATCTCGCTCGAACGATACCTTGTTTCGCTTGAACGGCGCACCGCCTTAACTTCCTATTTAAACAGTGTTCGTGCTACACATATTTCTAAGTCTGCATATCTTCGTTTCTGCAAAACAGACCCCGTTTCCAGACTTCATATTTTAAGGTTTAAATACCTTTTTTGATTCACAAATATTTCCCAATTCTTTATGTGAATCCTCTAAACCCGAAGGAAGATTATTATACTCATCTGGAGTGCACTTATGGAGAAGATGAAACTTTTCCATTGCTGAACTTCTGGAGGTCTTGCGGGAACTCTTGTTGACGACATCGAAACCGACGCCTGAGGGTATTTCGTATGTCACTACTTGTATTTTCATTGTAATTCGTGTAAACCGTTCTTTACAAAATTATAGTGAAAATAAGATGGTTTTGCCCCCGTGGGGGATTTTTCCTCAATTGTGATGGTTTTGCATGCTTAGATTATTTCTTTATTCAATCACGTTTGTTTGCAAGAGTTAAGACTTGTTGGGACTAAAATTGGAATTTAATTAAAGAAGTTTGACATTGATTGCTGGCGCACTCTCAGACTCATAAAAATATGAATATTAAATTGACACAAGTCTAATATCCTACCATAAGAAGTATATTGTCCTGTGTTTGACACGAATATTCAAATAAAATAGGATCATTAGGACAAGGTTTATAAAATAGTTCTGGATGCAACAATTTTGAAATATGAAAAAATATAAAATTTTGTCAAAAATGGAAAAAATGAGTTAGCATCATGAATCTGTAAAAAAATAATCTAGAATTTCAAAACTTTTGACGGAATTCAAAAATAAATTTTCTAGAGTGAGATATATTCCCCCCGAGATTATTTCCAAAAATGGCAAATTTAGAGTTTTGAGGGCCTAAATAATCTTGGATTGCCGAAAAGCAGTTTACATCACGATCTAAGGTGGTGAAAATTGGTCTCTGGCCCATTTCCAATCAGACTACCAAGTTTCATCGCATTCAGAACAAGTTCGGGGACAAAAACACTATTCATCGCAAGCTCTTTTTGAAATTTTTTGATCCAGAATTGCTTGAAATTTGTAGGATTTATAGAAACGGAATAGGAAACCATCAAAACAACATATATATGGTCTCAGTACATCAAATAAAACTCTTTCTTAACTGTTTCGCGAATTAGAAAAAATATTTCCAACAAATTTGTTAAACAAATAAAACTGTTTTCAACAGATTTGTTAACAATCAAACATATAAAAATTATTCTTAACAAAACTGTTCTAAATCAGATTTGTCAAAATGAAACAGAAATTCTTAATAGATTGAAAAAAAAAAATTGTGACAGGAAAATTCTTAATAGATTTGACAGAATTGTTAAGAAACACAAAAAAAAATTCTTTCAATATTAACATGGAATATGAATCATCATGATAAAAATATCAGTTCTTAATTAAACATTAAAATTATGATGTTATACTTATCATCACGATATACAAAACAATGAATAATTAAACACCCCCCCGAGTTTATCAACATATATAGTGTGATCTTTTAAATCCTTAGAGGGATAGCATGATAATATTTCAACATAGCTCTGATACCACATGTAAATTATATTTAATCATGAATAAGAATTATACATATAACAACAATTAATTCTTATTAGATCTTCAATATTTCATGCAATCGCCACTTAATTTTAACTACACACTTTATGTAAAATTACCTTTCTCCATTGATATTTGATTCGTTTGTCGAAGTTGATGTGCCTCACGAACAACCTCCAAACTCCTAGCTCTTCCTTCTCTAAGCTCCAGAAAATTGTCAGAATGTTGATTTATGGAAAAATTTGAAAAAACAGGTTTTTCCCTTTCTAGCCCAGATATATATTGTATGTAATTGTTTACCAATTGGTGGAGAAATTGTTCACTATATATATGGTGAGAGGGGACCTGAAATTCCCTCTAAACTCATCATCTACCAAAAGTCATGTGATCTTTGGAATAATAATTTTCTAAGATTAATTCATTAATTTAATCAAATCCGTCCCGTTATTTGGACCACACTAATTAGGAGCTAAAATTTATTTAATTTATAATTACAAAATTTGGCTGAATTTTGTAATTAATAAATAATTAAATATTAATTCCAACAAATGCGTCATCATTGAAAAGTTTTAATATTTCAATCACCAGAATAAAAATTGGATGGAAATATGTACATTGGCTGGAAATATATTTATGTAATAAAGTACATAACAATGTATCAACAAAACACTTTCAAGTGATACTATAATTGATTTCCAGTAAAGATAATATCAAATATTTCAAAGTGTTATTTTCACAAACGGGTGGTGAGGTGCTAAGGCCATCTCCAATCTTTATTTCTATCTTTCGATTTTTCCACCTTAGAAATAGGAAAAACTAAAACACAGCCCCAATGGAGGTTTCTATGTACGAATCGTTCTGATGTGGATGACGAGTCAGATGGAAATTTCTATGGAGATTTCTACATGTAGAAATGCAAGGACAATTAGGAGGATATGACCTGGCGAAAAATTAACCACTGCTGGAGATGTGTTTATCATAAATTTATGAAAAATGCCACCTAAGATAAGAAATGAGTTGTAACCGTTAGATAGCAATTGTTTTGAAAATCAAAACATTGAAGAAGGCCTAAGATACCATGAAAAATTTGCAAGGATCAATACTACTAACTTCATTTCATCTTCACAAATGACACGCATACATGCATTTTTTATTTGTTATTGAGGTAGTGTGTAGCGACGATACAATGGGTCTGAGATACGATGTTAAACTAGGAAAGGTTGGGTAGTTCATCCTCCAGCCTTAAGATTGGATATCTGTATGTGGAAAAAATATGAATTACATCACTTACAAATTGATTATGACAAGGTGGTTCAGGATGTGGTTGACGTTATTTTTGATAATATAGGAATTCTAAACCGGGATTCAGAACCCGACCTTCAAATTCATCAGTTTATCAATGCTAAACCTCGACTCCTCGATGCATTATCTCAACACATGTATTTTCAAATGAATATTAATAGCATAATAGCTACCATATTTGGAGTGGGTTAAGTATTGATGACAATTCGCTTAAGAATTTCTATACAATGTACTTGTCAATATTCCATATGAAGGGCAAATACGTTAGACACCGTCCACAATCATATTGCCAGTACATTAAACACGTATAATAATGACATTTAACCACACATGATGCAATCTTCAAATGATGGAAGGGAGCAAATGATATGCTTTCCACCTGGTGAAATGCTATGATTATTATGTATCTCGTTTAGTGGAATAGAGCTATCATGTAATGTAGGATGAATTCTATATATGTGTAATATTTTAGTTTATTTATTCGAGAATAAGTAAATATTTATAAATACTTTGTGTTAAGGAAAGACACATCATTTAATTATGCAATAACTTAGGTTCGTGCCTTTGTTAGTTATCTAATAGCTTTACGCATCAAGTTTTGAAACCAAGCGTGGAGTTTACTTGGTATTTTAAGTCTGGCACTAGGAATCACACTAAATCCACCCTATACATTAACACCTTATGTTGGTGGAAGATAATGTTTGAAGTAATCCAGTTCCTCTAATTGAGAAAGAGTGGCATTACATATCAACTACACTCCAGATACGAATTGGAAACTTTAACCGTGCAATTAACACTAGTTATTTTGATGGAATGAGGATGTTAGAAAATTGGACTTAAGATTGAAATTAAAAGCTGTCCAGATTTTGGACAAATATTTTTGAGCAAATTTGAGCTCAAATTTAGGTGAGACCCACGCTACGATACTTATGGGACCATATACAAACGCATTCTCCTCCGTAAGGAGATTAACGTAGTCTATTCTCATGTCCAATTTTATTAAGTTATGAATGATAAATATGTCCCCAAAGTGACTCACAAAGTAATGAAATCTAATGAACTGAGTATGTTTTAACTCTTATCCCACATTGGAAGAGTAGTGGAAATTTGGTGAGTTAATAACACCCCAAGTGTGGACTAAGGCTTGGATGCCTTGGGGTATCCCAACTCTTTGAAGGGGAGATGGCCTACAATATGCATGTGTTGGGCTTGGACCAAAAGCCCACACGCGCGGGCTCGGGATTATAATCTCTTAAATTTTTGGTCCCTTTTAAATTAACTTTTTGGGCTTTAATTATTAATTAATTACGAAATTAATTAATTAATTACGAAATTAATTAATTAATTAATAAACTATTGGCAGTTATTGCCAACAGTCAACAGTTAAATTCGTTTAACCGTTTTGACAGTTATTTTTGAACAGTCACTTACTTTACTATAAATACAAATGCTTCCCTCTGTTCTTAAACTAATGAAAAATTCCCTCTCCTACTTTCTTCCAACCCAAAATGCTGTCAATTCCAGAAACATATTTCTGCCCTCTTGCATTCATTTGATAATCATTTATCATACTGTTTGGTTGAGTGAAAACACATAAATTGTGTTCGTCGAAATTAATTATTATCGTTCTACATAATTAATTTGAAAAATCCATTCTATCTTGGAAGACAATATTCATCAATCTCAGAGCACATTGGAGGGAATAAATTGTCTTAAGGACACCGTGTTACACAGGGCTCGGGTTATTTTCTAGTTATATTATTTTCCTGCAAATTTAAGTAAGTTATTACATTTTCTGTAATTCATTTTTATTTCTGTAATTATAATTTCATTCATAATTCTGTATTTTTGTATTATCAATATAGTAGACATAACAGAGGAAACATCTAAGTTGGAAATCGACGATGAGGAAAAGTGGGAAGGATTTTGCCTTGCTCCCAAGGTGCAATGATAATAGGCACCAATTATTTCCACTATATTACAAAACTTGATGAGATCTTCATAGTTTTCCTTAGAGATGAGGTGATCAATTATGATTTCTGAATGTGTAGGATGCTATGTTTCATGTGTTGGTCGTTGTTTATTAGTTTAGTGTGTATCTACAATTAAACATGTTGCATCTTTTCTCTCCAATTAAATGATTAATTATAAAATGAAGACATTAATTCCATAAGATAATATGCATATTGGTAACATAATATGTAGGAGTATATGTATACTCATGTGACCTCGACTCATTTGATTGTCTCATTCTATTTTCGAAACAAACTTTAAATCATCGTCCTTGAGGTACTTCCGATTAACATTCACATCGAAATATATTCACCAGACTTCATTTAAACATCACTCAAATGCCCCTTTAGGATAAAGGTAAAGGAATTATATGATTTATAATACTCATATTTGATATAACTAAAATTTGATTTTGTTAAATTAAAAAATGTGTTAAAATTATGCGCGCGCGTGCGTGTATTTGAGACTTTGTTTTTGACATCTGCCATATATGTGGATCTTCTTTCTAGAAATAAAAAAGGGATTTCAAGGTTTTCTTTGAACAATTTTTGTCTTAAGATTTTCATCTTCATCTCTTTATAGAGAAAAAAAACTTTATTTTTATTTTAGAGATATTTGTTTTAAGCTTTGATTTAAATTATTTGTAGTTTGATTGTTTCTTCTAAAGACTCCAACAAATATTTTTTTTACTTTGTTCTTGAGGGACATTAAATTTTTTAATATCTCAAAACTACTCACGAGTTTATTTTGAATAGCCAAACACCTTAAACACTTTCATCAACCTTTAGAAATCTCGCATCCTAAGAAGTTATAAATAAATTGGTGATTTTTCACTTTATCCATCGGCACACAAAAGTTTACTTAAACTTTAAAGAATAATTGTAGAAAGGTTCAAATGTGACATTATCAACAAGGTTGACACATGTGATGTGGCGAGTGGTCGGAGAGCATTCTGTACTTGCTAGTAAAATGTGGAAAAAGTTGGTTGTGGAGATTGTGCATTATTAAGCATATGAGAGATTCAAGTTTGTAAGTAGTTTCTCCATTTTTGTAATACTTTATACATACTATTGTTTGTTCGTTGGGATTGGTTTGAGTGATTTCATTGTGTGCGAGCGTGCGAAGCAAAATTGTGGTCTTGCCAACCAGTTGATTATCTTAGCCTTACGATAATCAGACGATTGTTTATCGTTCGAAGCTTCAATTAAGAAGACTTGTGCTTCCCTTAGGGAAGACGTTACTGTGAATTCTAAATGTAAAGTTCGTAATAAAGGGTCCGTTTGGTTGACAATGGGCAAAATAGTAGGCATGGTTAATTTTGCCAAAATTAACCTAATTTTTTCACACGAGGCTATCAAATAACCATTAGACGAAATTAAAGTCAATCAAATTAGTTTATTTTAAAACAATTTTTATATTCAATTCAAAAATGTTAAAAATAATTTTTACAATATTTTTATATTACGGTTTTTGAAAAAAAATTGTAAAACATTTTCTTAACAATTTTTTATAATATTAAAAACAGTTTTTAAAATATTACAAAATAATTTTTAAATATTCACAACAGTTTTTTCACTATTTAAAATAGGTTTTTAAAACAGTTTTTATATTATATTCAAAACAGTGTTTAGAAATGTTAGAAACGGTTTTTATAATATTTTTATATTACATTTTTTTAAAAAAATTTGTAAAACATATTGGTAACAATTTTTTTATAATATTAAAAATAGTTTTTAAAATATTACCAAATAATTTTTAAATATTCATAAAAGTTTTTTTTAACTATTTAAAATAGTTTTTTAAAAAATAAAAAATGTTTTTATATTATATTCAAAACAGTTTTTAAAAATGTTAAAAAACAGTTTTTACAATATTTTATATTACGGTTTTTAAAACAATTTGTAAAACATTTTCTTAAATTTTTTTTATAATATTAAAAGCAGCTTTTAAAACATTACAAAATAGTTTTTAAATATTCATCACTGGTTTTTCAATTATTTAAAATAATTTTTAAATTATTTTTTTAAAACATTAAAACCATTTAAGAAGTTAGCAAATTTGTTGGCAAATATGTCTCACTTAAATAGGTAAGCAAAGTTTGACTACAACTTATGCATAAAGGATGTTGTACACTGGCAAATAATGCCACGATAAATTGTGCAACCAAACAGCCAAAAAGTGGTCAGATTTTCATATTTGTCAACTTTTTGACATTTTTCTAAGCAAAAACAGCCAACCAAACGGATCCAAATATAAAATAAAGCTTGAACTAGATAAAATAATAACATAAAATGAACAATGTAAAACAGTTTCGCTAAGAAAAGTAAGACAAGTTACACTAGGAAATGTAAAAATAATTTAAAGGCAAATGAACTTTTCATAAAATTTAAAGATAATTACATAAATCTACCTTACAAACTTCTTCGAATAAAAGGAAAGTCGTAAATAAAAAAAGAAAATAAAAGGGAAATAGATAAAGCGATCAAATATAGTTTTTTTGTTGAGAGAGTCCTCTTTTCCTTCGTCCTCGAGGGCTGAATTTATAACCATCTGCAATACTAACTTTGTTTTGGCTCCATGTAACTTTCAATTTGAAGTCAAATCAATTCTCTGTAATAACCACCCATACTTGCCTCCAAATAACTTCTTATTTGAATTCAAATAAGAACCACTTTAAAATTTTCGCTTCTTTTACCAAAAAAATCCTACAATAACCACCATACAACCGCTAATAACTTTCCCTACCATCTAGCCACGTGTAAAAAAATATCACAAGATGAACCCGATCTAATATGGTGTAAATAGCTAGTGCAAGATGAAGATTTGTGCCAAGTTTTTTTCTCGTTGTGGATATTCCTCGTATAAATCCTCATATCGTGTATAATTTACTTTTTTCTATTTTGATTCCTTTTATATGCTTAATGAATACAAGTTAATTTTTTTTTGCAAATAACGTATATTCACTTAGATGTTAGTATTAATCGTTGTTCGAATTCGGATTAAAGAAAAATATTATGTCAACTTTGGAAATAATTTTAATTTTGATAGTTCTCATAGCCGTCGTGTTCTTCAATTTTTTCTTAGCCTAACATAAAAAATACATTTATCAAATGATAATACAATACTTAAATTTATTACATCATCCACATACAAGTGGAGATAAAGTGGTGACACAGAATAACCCCCTTTCATACATTTCAAAAGATGAAAAATTAAACAAAGGGTATTGATTTTGTATTTCCCCTCATTGAGAGTTTAGGAGATAAGAAAAGGCATCTTTATTTCTTTATGCTAGTGTTTACAAGTAAATAGGTTTTGAAGCTTAATAACATATAGTGGATTTTGATTTTAATATTTACATAATTCTAGTTGTTAGACTTTTCTAACAACTTTAACTTTAATTAGACTTTCCCCATATTTTGTCAAATTTTTGTTAGACTTAACAATAATGTGACTAACATATTGTTACTTAATGGTTACCATCATCATCATTATCATTACTATCATCATTTCCCATCACATGAGATCGATTACATAAATCCTTTCTTTCCATTCTAATTTATTATAAGCAATATTAATATTTAAGTTTAATTCCTTAAGTTCACTCCTAATAATTTTCATCCACAATAACTTAAGACGACCCCTTTCTCTTTTACCTTCTATTCTCAATAATCTTTCTCTTGTCAATCATAATTGACAACTACTTAATAAAGTGTCTGATCTTGTCATTGATCATATACATATGCCTCGAAAAAATTTGGTCACCTTGTGGTTACATCTAACTTTAAATTAACATATTATGGGCTCAGTATATATAATATTTATTTGAAGTGAAGTTTAGTAGTTGGATTAGAGATGGATTAAAGTGTTAAAATAATATATACTATTTAAGATGATAAATTCCTATACATATATGGATGAAGATGAGTATATGAAAATATCTAAAATACTACACAAAAAAAGTTATTAATTATTGCAGTTTTAATGCATTTTATTATTTCACTCTTGTTTTCTTCTATAATTTTTGATCAAAATATAATATATGAAATTTATCATTTTTTCTTTTATGATTTTCCCTTTTGGAGAAAATTAAAAACTGAGAAATTTTTGGAAATGGATTTTTTCGTGGTTATATTTTTGTTAAATTTGTAAAGAGATATAATTGGGTTCACACATCTTTTATGAGAGACCGTGTTGGAATGCATTCTACTATTGCGAGATCAACATCTTATTTTTACTTTTTAAAACGTTTAACGAGTGAACGGGAAAATTATATCATATGTATCGATCTATGTATAATTTGGTTAGAGATGACATATGCATGGCATTTTCCTACTATTGGCCCGAAAAATACCCTAAGAGGGAGATGGGTAAATGTCCCTTTGTCATAAATAAGGATAAATTAAATTTTTTTGTTGTTTGCTTGAAATATGGACATATAATATGTGTAAGATAAATGAAATGAACAATAAGAGCAACACTAGTTATAAAGACTTTACAAGTCGAGATTTTTGCGTGGTTCAACTTTGCTTACATGTATGATCGAGATGGGACTTGAAAAATTCACTATTTACAATTCTATTAGGCGAAATGAAAACATTATAAGGAATTATGACAACTTGCAACCTCTACTTCAAAGGGAACTACCTCTTTCTTTACCAAAGTGTACACGAGCAAGCCGAAGGGAACTATCACATTCTATAACTCCCCATAAATTCTGCATTACCTGCAAGTGAAAAGAGAATATTGTTTAACAAAGACAATAACTTGTGTGAATTAACTCTATCTAATGATATAGTCCTTGTTTTTGTACACAAGATAAGACTTAACGAGGGCAAATGATATTTGTGGGATTTTTTTCTTTTAAAATCTCAATGAATTTGTTGACAACGTGTTGTAAGGAAATTTTAAAGTTTAGATTTTGTCAGTGAGATTTTGTGTAATTAAATACGATGTTTAGTCAAGTATATATAACATCAAAACAATATATAGTCATTGGAAAAGAGTGAAAAAAATTACTTTTGATTTATAAAAAAAACAAGCCATTATTGCTAGAGTGTGGATGACAATGATTGTTGTAAACTTATATTCAACGAAAAATTCGCTCATAGAGCCCGAGTCACTATAACTAGAATTGTAATTCAACTTCTTTTTGCCCTTAATCCTTAGTTTAGTGGGATTGTTTAATGACTTATAACCAAAACTTTGACATTTGAAGCATCTCCCCGAATTCTTTTTTACCTCCCAAATTTTCTTCATTCGGCCTAGCAAATATTTTATTGAAATTTTTGTACTCAAAATTTTTGGGTTTATCAAATTTATTCACGGAGATAAATTTTTTCAATATGTTCGTCAATTTTATTAAAAACTTCGCGTCACTCTCGGTCATCTCAGAATTATATGAATTTGCTTTCTGGTATTTTAAAATAATGACATTCCTCGTGGACGGATGACAATTATCCAACTCAAAAGTTTTTAGATACCCAATGATCTCTTTAATTTACGACATTTTTATGCCTTGTAACTACCCTTGAGTTTAGAATTATCTCTCCCAATTTAAAATGAGAGTTCACAATATTTGGTAGTTTTGGATAAAGCTCATAAAAGGTCTTATTGTCTAGATTCTTTAACATATTAAATGGGTGTCAATATGTCAAAGCTCCGAACTTGTATGGTCGCTACCCTTGTGGGTGACTTAAAGCATATTCCACACCTCATTGGATGTAGTGCGCTTTGAAATCTAGCGAAAATCCTCTTATGTGAGTCCTCAGAATAAGGCATTCCACTACACCAAATCTACCGAATTTTCACGGTCATTGACCTTGACAAGTTGGACTTGTCAAGGTCAATGACCGTGACAATTATGGGGGTGACAACTTTTGTTGTCACGGACTTGTCACGATCATTGACCATGACAAGTTCGTTAGACTTATCACGGTAATGTCACGGTCCTTGACCTTGATAAGTTTTGTCACGGTTAAGGATCGTGAAAAACTCGTGACAATGTTAAAAAAATTATCACGGTTAATGATCGTGACAATTCTAGGCAGAATTGAAAAAATTCGGCTAGGCAGTTTGGCCACTGTCACCGTCCTGCAGTATATTTGTACCTATTATAGCAACGTTGTACCTGTTCAAGCATCATATATCCAAATAAAATAGAGATAATGCAAATATACATTCGAAATAGAGACAATAAGCATCACGATATAATCCAAATATAATTCAAATGTACCAACTTAAAAATAATTCAATTCAAATAATGTCACTACATGTCTTGGGTAAGGTTAAATCTGAGGAGGTGAGTAGGCCACACGATATACGAATCACCCACTGATATACATAGTGCCGCATTATTCGCGCAACCACAATAGGGAGTTCTCCTTCCCGGGTATCACATGCGTGACGAGCACCTTGGACTCAATGTCTTGAAGCTCACGTCCATGAATTAGTCCACCCTGGACGATATTCAGGTCCCTCAACCCCCACCCTATCCGCTGACCATCAAATATGTCCATTATAAACAAGCTCGGCCAACCAAGTGTTGACATCGATCGGTCGAAGGGAGCCAAATAGGGAAGTGGATCATCAAAGTCCGCACATGTCGGCGATGAAGCAGCGAGGTCCACATCCTCATCATCCCGCACCTCGTCCTCCCGCACCCCCTCCTCCACCACCTTCTTCTTCCCTTTCCCCTTGCGTTTTCAGCCCAATGAACGCTTCATGAATGAGAACATATCTTGGACCGTCGCCTCCAAACGGGACAACTTCGCGTCATGCGAGTCCACCATTCGATCCAACCCGGTGTCGCTCGTCTCCAATCCGATGATCCTAGATTTGGCCACCCGCGAGGTCCCCCCTTGTCCTCCCATTGCGATCAGATCCAAGCACTTGGCTGAGTGCGTCTGTGGACAAAGATGCCTTGTCGGCGTCAGACTGGGACTTATGCACTTCCTTAAGCTTTTCCTGAAACGACAAAAAGCACATGATTAGTAAAATAAGTAAATTAAAAAATTATAACGTAATTAACAAAAAGTAAACTATTGAATTACTTACAATCGTGGCCGCGATGCTCGGGGACACCTCATTGTCCTTCCACTTCTTTGTCCGAAGAGCCACATAAGTATCGAGCCTATGTGGCCTACCCCTAGGGCCACTCTCTGTCTCCTGAAATAAAATAAAGTAAAATTAGTATCGGCCCCGCAAAGTAAAATAATGCAGAATAATATATTTATGTAGTTATAGAAAAATTAAATCTTACCATCATCCTATGCTCCACTTCGGCATAAGACGCCCGGTCGGAGTAGTGCACGTCCGTTTTTTTTACCCGGTTTTCCCTCCCCGATTGGCGAGATGCCAATTGTCGCTCCCCGATCTCATTATCAACGAATTGTAGCCATTTTGTCAATGAGATCGGCTCATTCGGCGGGACGAATTCACGTATTTAGATAACGGACTCTCGTGTCTTTCCAAAGTACCGGGTCTGCATATTTTTCTTTCACGTCTTGTGTTGCTCCCTCAACTGCTCCAAGACAGAATCGCGTAGCTTTGGATCCAAGGTGAATTGTTCATGTCCAATAAATACAATGTTAGTTGTGAATCAATATAAACATAAATATAAAACGAAATTAAAATCGAAATTGAAATTGAAATATTCATATTCATATAAATATAAATATAAATATAAATACATTACCAGTAGTGCCACCCAAACAACTAACTTGAGATCATATGGAACCTCCTTCCAACTAATGTACTCGGGCCGATGATCGTCTTTACCAGCTCGAGGGATCTCACTAATATCCCCGACTACTTGTTCTCGATGGCCATCCCCAATTTTCCATATTTGGGGAGCCTAGGGGCCGAGGAGCCCTCGTCGCCTCTGCTACCACCGAGCCCATACGACATCATCATAACCAGCATCATCATCCTCGCCTTAATACCTGAAGGAAACATTTGCTGTAAAAAAAATGTTATTAGTACAAATCAAAACGAACTAGAAGAAGACATGCAAATATGTACAATTACTACAAATAGAAATGAATTGTTACTGTTAAACACCTCAATTCTGAATTCTTACACCTAGCACACGGACACGAAAACTCTTCATCATTATGACATCTCTTTGCATATTTCAAAAATTCGTTAGCACCTCTGCGAAACACATCCCCCATTCTATTTGTCTCACCCATCCACTCTTTGTATTTCAGACATCCCATCACAGCTACCACAACTAATCATCTATTAACGGTAAACAAAACTTAGATTTATAGTATGTTTCATTTAATTATGTCTTATTTATATTCGATTTTTCAATTTCAAATTCAAATTCAATTTATAATAGAAATTTCTATTTCCTCCATATCCTCTAAAGGGTGAGTGGTCCTATCCCATTCAAGACCACATTTTTCTGTAATATACTTAACAACTCATGCACATTATTACGATTTGAGAAAAATTCCGCAGCATATCCCCGTAGTTCTCCAAGTACACGGTGTAGATTGGCAAGTGTGAGTGTTATTTCAATTGCTCAATTGAAATAACAGCCACACTGGTCAATCTAGTATGTATCCAGAGAACATTAGGATATTACTGCAGAACTTCCTCCAGAAGCAACAACTTTAAGCCATTAAGAATATTATACATAAATTATGCAGTCCCAAACTGTCCAAACGGGACAATTCGAGAGATCTCATTACAGGGGTAATGACTCTTGAACGGGTCTAAGGGCTATTGAATGTTTACGCATAAGGACTAGAAGGCTAGTATCTATGCGCATTATATGTAATTTCAAGTATTTTCATTTAATTATCATACTATATATATATATATATACATATATATTGTTCGATATACAAAGTAATTTTAAAAAAAAAGTTGAAAAATTCCACCCCCATATGGACAATAATCAAGTGGTCATGCCACTTTTAAAATTAACCAACCCAACATCGATCCACTATAATCCAGCAACAACGTCAACAAAAAATGTGTATCCTGTACTCCTTCTAATTCATCTTCTCAATTAATTATTTTCATAAATTAAACTAACAATTAAAGTATACAATTATTAATTTACTAATTTATAATTAGGGGTAATCCTACTTTCATAATTAATCATATATTAATTTACTAAAAAAATTAATAATCAATCAATTCATTTACAAGGTACACTATGCACAAACACGCACACTACACAAACATATATACACACGCGCACACACACACACACACACACACACACACGCATCCCCCCACCCCTACCCCACCCCCACCCATCCCTGCCCCCTCCCTCCTCACCCTGCCCCACCCCCTTCCGCCACCACACATAAACACAAACAGCCCCACCCCCTCCCCACCCCCACCACACACACACGCACACATCCCCTGCCCCCCCACCCCCCCACACACAGCCCCACCCCTCCCCCTGCCACCACACACACGCACGCACACACATACACACACACACGCACATATATATACACAAACACACATATATATATACACACACACATATATAAATGGAAGAGAGATAGAGAGAGAAACTAACCTGCAATTGGAGAGAGAGAGAGGGAGAGCAGCGTAGAGAGAGAGAAAAAAGGAGGGAAGAAATTAGTGGGGGAAAAAAGGAGGAGAAAGGATTTTTTGCTGGGAAATTTGTCACGGACGTGTCATGGTCCTTGACCGTGATAATATTATACGAATTATCACGGTCAATGACCGTGACAAGTACAGTTGTCACGGCCTTGCCACGGTCATTGATCGTGATAAGTCTTTGTCACAAGCTTGTCACGGTCAATGATCGTGACACAAAACGCGTGTTTTTTGTCACGGTTAATGACCGTGATAAGGCTAGCCGCTGGAAGGGTGCCAATTTACCCATTTTGGTGTAGTGATTCAACCCCATAGATTTTTAATTTCTAACCCTATGCTTATCTTTAGTCTATGTGTTTATTGATAACATTGTCACCCTGCTTCGTCGTGGGACGCATTCATCCCTTCTCTAAGGCTACCGAAGTTCGATCGTCTTAACACTATAGGAAAAAAATCTAATGCACCTTCTAGTACGTCTAGTTGCTATCATCAAACACAAGTGGATGCGTGACAAACCGACTCTCTATTGACATACCCCCGGGATTCATATCAAAACCCACTATACTAGATTGAAATGGAACGTCCTAGGTGGTCTAAGTTAAATTAATTAAATCTTAATTGATTTTCCGTCCTTTAAATCAAATCCTATTTAATTGAACAAGATTTTAATTTAATCGAATAAACTTAATTAGTTCAATTCTACATTGGTGATGCAATAAGAAATGCGAAAAACTAATCATTTAACCACACATATAACATTATTAAAGTGGAAACACTTGTGGAAAAAACACTATTTCTCCCCATCCTAATCAAGTTCACCACTATTAATAATTTCAACTCTTAAATGAAAATATATGACAAAAATTCATGCCACGATATCTTCCCCTTGCTCTCTGCTTCGATGTCTCTTTTATATTAGCAATTAGATGCTTGCACCTAACACAACATGTATAACCCTTAGGTCTTAATATCCATTAATCTAGACTTGTACGAAATCTGCCCGGATAACTCCTTGTGCTATCAACTCATATGATCGCTCGTGATGAAGTATTCAAAAGAAATACTGTAATGGATTTGTAAGATGGAAAACTATTTTGAAAGTATAGGATTGATACAATTCATTAACTCTTAAAAATCTCTCTCAACAACAAAGTTATGATTTTGTAAAATTTGGCCTCACATTAGGAAATACGTTTTACAAAGTTATTTTTACATTAATGTAAAAATTGAATATGGTAAACACATTTATCTGGAAAAAATCTCGTGCGAATGAAAGTGACCCTAGTTCGAAGGATCACTTCGTACGATATGTACTCATGCAAATCCTAGATCCTACGAGCTGTTCTGGAACCAAAAAAAGGTTCTCGTATGAAGTTTTCTTTTTACGATAGTCTCTCATGTGAAGGATAACTTCTTATGAGTTACATTATATCAAAAACAAAATCTCATACACAAAATCTTCATACGATAGGTCCTCTCATTCGAATGAGAGGTTGATTTACATAACCCCTTATCTTCTCAAATGTAAAAATGAATTTCTTTTCCAATGAATTGATTTTTTTCCTATCAATTCTTAATTTCAAAATAAAACTTAAGGAATTTAGGAATCATAAATGCTTACCAAAACTTAAATATAATAAAAATGTCCGGTCTTGTAATGCAATGTCAAGGTTCTTTGTCTTTAAATTATTTAATTACATATCAAGACTAAAAAATACACGTAAACCTACTTTGTTATATTCCAGAATAAATTCAAAATAAAAATAAATTAGGGATGTAAAATCATGCCCTTACACCTTTGCACTCAAAGAACTTCCCCAGATCATCTTATGTGTTCTCATCATCGTGAGATTTACAGTTACAACTACTAGAAGATTCCTTACTTCCAATGGTGTTCTAAAATATCTTCTTGTTATATTTGAAATTAACAAGTTAGACTTAAGAAAACTTTTTAATTTTTTGGTCAATACAACCATCCCATCCTCATCGAATTTGGGCATGTGAACTGGACAAAAGGGAGCTCTCTTCTGTGCCTTCAATGTGATGCCCATATCTTTTTTGGGTGATGGACATTTTTCAAGGTCAGAAGTTTGTATGGCACTAATGAGCACTTCAACTTTCACCACCTTTATCCTCCCAATATGTTTAGCGTGGTGACATGTGGGAGGAATATACGAGACAATGACTTGAAGATCTTTCGAACCACATTAAAATTCATAATCTCCCTCCTAAGTTGAAAGACAATTTCCAAGAGTTTACCATAAAACTCATCGAACGTCTCATTCTTACGCATCAATAATGTCTTCAACTAGGCGGTGAGTTGCTGGAGCTTTGAGACTCTCATAATATTTGGTCCCTGAAAAACTCTAGTTCTAGGGTTATACTAAATTCCAAATTTTAATGTAAATTAAAATTAAACTCAATAAGAAATTAATCTAATTTTAATTAAGTACCAATTTACAAAACATTGTGTAAACTAATTACATATTTTATTTTGAGCAAAGCATGCATTTATGTGATATGTACAAGAGTAAAATAAAATAATAAACCACAACGTCACTATGTACAAGGAAAAACAAGAATGGAAAAAATCTCGGATGACCTAGCCACACAAGTTCACTATGATATAGGCCTCATACATGGACATATTAGACTTACTCATAGATTTGATGCCTTTGATAATACGCAAATATTGTGTATTTCATCCTCCGAACCTACGCATTTTAGCCCTCTCGGGTATCTTATTCCCTATATTTATGCTTGTTAACCAGACAACCTCAAATTTCTACGTTAACATATTTTGCAGGGGTTAATTGAGCTTTTATAGGTATTTGGATGCTAAGTGTGAAGTTCGGACACGTTCCGCTCAATTTTCGTACGTGATCGCACGTTCAAGGGCATTTTAATCAATTCACAAATTGGTCAGCTAGCTTAACATCTTCACGGAAGTTGTAGCCCTCCTCGCAAGCTTCACGTGGCCATGAACGGTGTACGATTCCGAGTTCGTATGATGAAGTTATGGGAGTTTCAGCGAAAGGAAAAATAATGAAACCTAAAGAGGGGGAGAAGAGGAAGAAAAGGGAATGCAGTAGGTTGCTTGGCTGATACCTTCTTGATCGATCGATCGATCAAAAGGATCGATCGATCGATCCTTCTCGATATGGGATATTTTGTTCATGATCGATCGATCGACCAAAGGGGTCGATCGATCGATCCCCAGTTTCCAGGAGATATTTTGCCTTATATTTTCTTTTCTCTTTTCTTTTCTAATTCGTTTCCCACTTATTGTATAAGATTTTTTTTTTGTAATAATCAGATATTAAGGTTTTAGAATAGATTTTAGGTTAGGGTTTGGCAGTTGAGAGCTCTTTTCTTCTTCCTCATATGGTGTGATAACATTTGGGTTTGTAAGATTGTACTTTCATCCTCCTCTCCATTAATATAGTTGTATTTCATTATTTCTTGCTTTGTAGTGTAATTTTCATGCTTTCTAAATTAGATTTACATTCTTTGATTTAATTGCTTTCTAGTATAGATTTATCGTATTTATTTTTTACGTTTACTTATCGCGTTTTTATCATGCTTTCTAGTTAATTTAAATTAGGTTGTGTTTGAATGGAACTCAGTCGGGTTAATGCGTTACTTGGCTTTGGTGATAGTGTTTACGGGTCTATTTCGGGTGCGTTGTCCTAGCTATTACACCTAGGATATTTGACGGGACATATCATGTATGTCCCGTGCTAACGACAGTTTGCGCGTAATTCTTGGGATATTTGTTGACGCCAAAATCTTATTAGGCTTTTATGAGGATTTAGTGGTGTGAAAACCCTTGATTTAATTAACTGTCGAAATGAGACGCATTTGTAATAACTCGTCGACCCATGTAACCATTTTATACAAATTAACTCGGGTGAGGGATATTCGACGCAACATATAGTTTTACTCGCTTTTTTAGTCTAGTTTCAATACACTTGCCTGGTTTAATAATTTCCCTTTTATGCATCTTTTACTTTTTAGTTTGTAATCACCTTTTACACTTTTATTTCGGAGCACTAAATCACTTAAATTCTAGCATCTCGTCCCTGTGGATTTTTGATACCCGACTTACCGCTAGACTTGCCTCACAAGTGTAACCGTAATTTAGGATTTTGTATTGAGGAGGTGAACAGAAAACAACGATCAGCGTTTGACACGGGCTACTTTTTGCACTCGATCAAAATGGCGCCGTTGTCGGGGACTAGTTTGTTTTAGACTTTATTTGATTTAGTATTTCATAGTATTTTCTTTCTATTTGTAGTATTTGCTAATCTTTTTGCAGGACTTCCACATTTGAGCACTTAGAAACGCTTGAATTTCTCTCGTGCGCATATCTTTATAGAATTCGCCATTTCGAGCCATTTTTTGGGTAAGCATGTCTTATTCCAATTCATTCGATAATCGTTGTTATAATTCTCAAAATTCTCGTAATCCTATGACTTTCGGTGAATACTTAGAATCCCAAATTATTGCAAATTCAAATATGACTTTGGGCGAGTATAACGAAAGTCAAAATTTGGGTTATTTGAATTCTGGTGATGATGACAATGATTTTGGGCCTTTACCTCCTTATAATAGGAATTTTGAAACGAATTGCTATAGTTTTCAAAATTCCTATAATAATGAGTTTTCATTTAAGTCCAATGGTAATTTTCAAAGTTTCCATTTTCATGCATCCGCACCTCGACCTATGACATTCGGTGAGGGCTTGCGTATGTATGAGAATGAGAAAATTGAAAATCGTTATTGGGAAGAAAATCATTTGTGGGAACATGAGTTGGATTGATTATTTGAGTCCGATGACGATTTTGCTTTCGAGACTTTTGAAGTCGAGGAATGATTTGAACCAAATGAGGTACTTTTACCTACTTTGGAACAAACCATTCTAGACTTTGCCCATTGCATAATAGATATTGAATGTAAGGATGAAAATGACGTAATATCCATTTGCAACGAAATGATTTCTTCTTTGGCCCCCAAAGAAGAACATTTCATTGAAAATGACATTATTTCCTTCGAAACTCAATCTTCATGCGATGATGATTCATCTCATGAGTTTGAATTTCTTTCATCTCCATTTTCATTCTCTATTATCACGCCGTCACAAGTACCAGATGATTCGATTTCAAACTTTAATATTTTAAACCTTTTCGTCGATGAGGAGTACTTACTCGAGTCACCTTCCATGATCGCATATTTGCCTTCATGTGCACCCCCTCCCATTCCAATTTCAAAATCATTGGTAGGTTATTCGGTTTTTCTCGGTCCCTACATATTTTGTCACCCGTTCAATCCAAACCCCCCATCGTCCCTCCAAAAATTTTAATTGGCGATGGCTCCTTTCTTCCGCCTTACACATGTCTTCCTTTGTTAAAATGAAATTCATATTTTTTGGAAGGCTTGCCTGTATGTAAGGTTACACCGGTTATCCTCCAAAGTCAAATCATTTTTACGGTGGACCCTCAACTATTTAGACTTCTAGTGTATAGTTAGTGTGAAGCCTAAATAATAAGTTGTATAGAGTTAGCTTTTTATTCTTTCTTTCTTTTTATTTTAGTGTAATGTAATTAGTTAACTTTTTGTTATTCGTTTTTTCTATGCTCGGTACTAACTTGTTTTGTAGATTCTTTGGACTTGTTCTTATGGGGATCCCTCCACTTTTGGGTGATATCACTCTTTTCCTCTCTTTAACTTGGTTCTTAATTCACATTGAGGACAATGTCAAGTTTTAAGTTAGGGGGTGTGGGATATTCTATCCATTTCTTTATTTAGTCCATGTTTTTGGTCACATGTTAGTTACTTAGTATGTTTTTCTTAGAAAATTCAAAAATTTCAAAAAGATTTTCTTTTTTTTTTATCCTTTTTTGGGCTTTTTGCCTTTGTTTTCGATGATAAATTTCAATAATTGCCCGATCCAATAGACAACCCAATGATGCATGTTCTCGATTTTAGAAGTTATGAGACTTTAGTCTCGATTGTTGATATTATGAGTAACTTCATGAATTAAACTTTAATCCCATGAGCACATGCACTTTTATTGTTCTATTGATTTGGTTTAAGATTTTTATAACTCGATAATCTTTTGTTGCATTGTATATACTTACACCAAGTAAGCTTTGTACCTTTCGTCGTTTGTGAGTGTATACACTATTCTTTTCTCATTGAAAACGTTGAATTCGTCGGTAATATCACTATTCTTTCATTTTATCGTTTATTAATTGAGTTCATACTTGAAATGTGTTACTTGATCATGGTTTTAATATATTATTTTGACTCGAGAATTGCATAAACTTTGTGAAATGATCATAGGCCATTTTTGTTATATCACCCGTATTAGCCTTGACCTCACCCTTATATGTTTACCCTCGTTACCCCTTTGAGCCTAAATAATAGCCTTTCGTTTCATACCCAAATTCCCATAACCAACTCTACATTGGAGTTTTAGCCCATACATACACTTTTCATACCTTTGTTTGGAATGTTACTTGGGATTGAATGATGTTGTTGTGACGTCGGTTGCAATTTAGGCATATGAGAGTGTGAAAAGTAAAGAAAAGAAAAAGTGAAAAAGTGAAGAAAAAAAGAAAGCAAAAAGCAAAAGAAAACAAAAGGAAAAATGAGAAAAAGAAGAAAAGAAAAGAAAGAGAAAGTTGTATATGTTGTATATAGTTCAATAAGCTTTGATTACTCTCCCCGAGGTTATATCTAATGCCGTTTTAGAACTTGTTTTCCAATTTTGATATTGCCCGCATTTTCCCATTATCCCGAGTTTTCATCTAGAACACTTTGAATTCGTACATACATTCCTTCATTTCATACCCTAGCCTATCCTACATTACAACCCTACTAAAGTCCTATGTGATCTTAGGTTAATGTAATTTAAAAGTCATAATAGTTTTGATAATCTGTGAAAATGCATTTCGCCTCCTTTAATGTGCGGCATCTTTCATTGAGATTACAGTTTTTTAGTTTATATATAGCGTTCTTCATTTGTGACATGTGTGCGGCCTAGTTTCCATTTACATTTACTCTTTATGCCCTTATGTTTCGTGTGTTGCCTCCCTGTTTTGAGTGATTTCTCTTGATGAGTGTAATGCCCATGAGTATTGAATGTATGCTTGCTTTGATGTTTATCCGGTTTATATAAGTTTTTGCCAAATCATACACTTTGCATGTGCTCGCTCCCCTCCCATATTTTAAGGTTTCAATTCTATGAGGTGCATTCTATAATGTTAATGATCTGGACTTTTATTTGAATTCATTCAATGTGATAATAATGTGTATTAAATCCTTTTCGCTATTGTTGAGCTTATTGCATGTTGAGTTGGGCATATTTTGAGGAAACCATGTGATGTTTGTGGGTACCATCCCTGAAAACCCTCACGAGACGACACTTGTCCACTAGGGTGACCTATGGGTTTAACGGATTATTACAAAAGTGGCCTTTTGCTTTTATACCATACTTTTATACTATCTCTTGCTTTTGGTTTGCTTCTAGTTCTTGTTGCATCCTATTTCATTGCTAGGTACTAGCAATGTGTAAGTTAGGGGGTCTGATAATACGCAAATATTGCGTATTTCATCCTCCGAACCTACTCATTTTAGCCCCCTCAGGTATCTTATTCCCTATATTTATGCTCATTAATTAGACAACCATGTATTTCTACGTTAACATGTTTTGCAGAGGTTAATTGAGCTTTTATAGGTATTTGGATGCTAAGTGTGAAGTTCGGACGCGTTCCGCTCGATTTTCGTAAGCGATCGCACGCTCAAGGGAATTTTAGTCAATTCACAGATTGGTCACCTGGCCCAACATATTCACGGAAGTTGTAGCCCTCCTCGCAAGCTTCGCGTGTCCATAAACGGTGCGCGATTCCGAGTTCGTATGATGAAGTTACGGGAGTTTCAGTGGAAGGAAAAACAATAAAACCTAAAGAGGAGGAGAAGAGGAAGAAAAGGGAATGCAGTAGGCTGCTTGGCTGATACCTTCTTGATCGATCGATCGATTAAAAAGATCGATTGATCTATCCTTCTTGACATAGGATATTTTGTTCATGATCGATCGATCGACCAAAGGGGTCAATCGATCGATCCCCTGTTTCCAGGAGATATTTTGCCTTATATTTTCTTTTCTCTTTTCTTTCTAATTCATTTCCCACTTACAATATAAGACATTTTTGTTGTAATAATCAGATATTAAGGTTTTAGAATAGATTTTAGGTTAGGGTTTGGGAGTTGAAAGCTCTTTTCTTCTTCCTCATATGGTGTGACAACATTTGGGTTTGTAGGATTGTACTTTCATCTTCCTCTCCATTAATATAGTTGTATTTCATTATTTATTGCCTTGTAGTGTAATTTTCATGCTTTCTAAATTATATTTACATGCTTTGATTTAATTTCTTTCTAGTATCGATTTATCGCGTTTATTTATTGTGTTTATTTACCGCGTTTTTATCATGCTTTCTAGGTAATTTAAATTAGGTTGTGTTTGAATGGAACTCACTCGGGATAACGCGTTGCTTGGCTTTGGTGATAGTGTTTACGGTTCTATTTTGGGCGCGTTGTCCTAGTTATTATTCCTAGGAGATTTGACGGGGCATATCATGTATGTCCCACGCTTACGACCTTTCGCGTGTAAATCTCGCGATATTTGTTGACGCCAAAATCTTATTAGGCCTTTATGAGGATTTAGGGGCGTGACAACCCTTGATTTAATTAACTATCGAAATGAGATGCATTTGTAATAACTCGTCGACCCATGTAACCATTTTATACAAATTAACTCAGGTTAGGGATATTCGACACAACCTATAGTTTTACTCGCTTTGTTAGTCTAGTTTCAATACACTTGCCTAGATTAATAATTTCTCTTTTATGCATCTTTTACTTTTTAGTTTGTAATCACCTTTTACACTTTTATTTTGGAGCACTAAATCATTTAAATTCTAGCATCTCGTCCTTGTGGATTTTTGATACCCGTCTTACCGCTAGACTTGCCTCGCAAGTGTAGTCGTCATTTAGGTTTTTGTATTGAGGAGGTGAACACAAAACAACGATCAATGTTTGACATGCGCTACTTTTCACACTAGATCAACCTTCAAGTCTCGATGTTCTCTTGGCTATTTTTCACCTTCTTCACAACCACTACTGGACGCCTTCTAAAGGCAATTACAATGTAGGCGCCTCCTATGTCTCTCAGTATCCACTAATCTTACTTGCTTCAAGACTAGTTCAGCCGTCATGCAATGCAACACGGATTCCACCACACGAAATGTAATCAAATAGGACAAAGAGTAAAATGATCTTTTGTGCTCAAACTTGAGATCTCAAACATACATATTATGTTGAAACTTGGATCTCAAAACAAAAGGTGTAAACTAGGGTTTAAGAGGCTCTTAGTTTTATGTATAAATCTATTTTCGTAAACCCTCACTTGAAAAATATCTTTTGTGTACTTTATATTTGTAAAAAAATGTAAAAAATAATGGCACATAACTCGAGGCAAATCGTTCAAATGAAAAACATGAACTCGTTTGAACCCTCATTAGAAAGATAATCAAGTCCTTCAAATGAAATACCAAATCTTGTTTGAATGTGGATCGAGCAACCTTCGCATGAAAACTTTCTGTCAAGCAAAATGATGTCGTTCGAATCTCATTTGAACGAGAATTCCTATCTTGTTTAAACGAGTTAAAAACTCGTTTGAACGACAATTCAAAACTTAAAATATTTTTCTTTGAAAACTTTTTGCAACCTGGCCTAGAAAAACTTTAAAAAACTAAACACCCAAAACGAAATCCAGTGATCAAACAATAATACACCATTATACCTTTTCGACATCCCATGGACGAAGACGAAACTCGGCTTGAATTTAATTATCGCTTTACTTGGCCACTGTGGTCTTCAACATGCATCGTAGGCTTGAAGGACAAACCGAACTCAAATCCTAACCTATGACTCAAACTGTTTTGTCCAAGCGCAATAAACCCAATCTTACAAAATTTACAATAAATGTTGCAATTGACTAAATGTGAAATTTTTCCTTACAAATCTCCCCCTTTTGATATTGTGGGACAAAAACAAAATTAAAAACTACTAGGTGTCAATATCTCTAATAATCAATCCCAATCCTAAAAGGGAAAATTACAAAGTGATACTTAAACGACACAAACTCTTGAGTAACTTTGATCTTATGAAACTTTGCCGCATCATCACTAAAACTCGTGCACTTAACAAACCTTTCAAATGAAAAGAGAGTAAGAAATTTGTAATCCACATATGAAAAAAATCCCCCCCTTTGTTAAACATATGCCCCTTAGAGAATACTTCTCTCCCCTTTTTGTTCTGTAATAGACAAAGGTAAGGTGAATAATATAAAACAACTTCTCCCCTTAATGTAACATATATGAACATAAAGTAAACAATCATATCATACGATGTGAAGTGAAACAATAATGATAAATAAACTTGACAAAGCAAGCACCAATAATCAAACATAAATGAAACCTATGATATCAATTTGATACAAAATATGATACCAATTTAAAGATATATGAAAAATAAGGATTAAAATCAAAGCAAATACTCAAAACAAACACCATAAATATATAAATGCACATATCAAAAGAACACACATAAATATATAGGTATGACACACCAAAAAATATAAAAAAATATAAGCTTTCCACACTCGTATGACATAAATATATCTAAACCAATTGTGGTACTTAGTGAAGGGGCGTGAACCGAAAAAATAATAAATATGTCCTAACCACTCAAGATGATCTAAGGAGTTATATTTGATCATCTTAATTTATCAAACTTAGATTTAGCCTCAGAAAATGACAAACATACAAAATGCACACTAGCCTAGAAAATATTGATGATTATTAAATCAATAGCATCAAACATTGATGATTAATCAGGACCCATTGTGTCAACCCATTGATTTTTTCTTTTGCCATTTTTCTCTTTTCTTGAGACTCTTGATAATGGTGGCCTTTCATGAAAATGTGATTTACTACCTTAATATCCATTTCCATTGCACACTCTTATTTTTTAAAACCTAAGACTAAACTCACCGCAATGGTTCTTACATGCACAAATCCTCGAGATATATAAATATGTATATAGCAAGATTGATAGGAGAATACCTCACTTAGACCATGAAACATAAGTAGTTAAAATTCAAAAGAGCTTGTGCAAGTGTGTGCAAAGGCATATATAAAGTGAATCCATTAAGCAAACCAAATTTGAACAATTTCATGCAAGTATGATTAAGAAACAATCCAAAGCATTGTCATACTCTAATGTTCTAGCCCCATGTAAAATATGGAACAAATGAAATTTAAACACACCTATATGCCAGATAAAATGTGTAAAACCAATTACAAAAAACAAACCACTTTCTTTTGAGTTTTTCAAAAATGACTCAAAAGACAAACAAAATATATTTTTTTATTCTTTAATGAAATACCAAAAAATAAAGAAACAAAATACAAAAGACACAAACATAATACAATTAGTTTATATATCATGAAGCACAAAAACTAGTGCATAAATGATATGCAAACACAATCACTAATAAGATATAGCATGTGATCAATCATGTGCAAGCATGTGAGAATCAACAAGTCTAACATATAGAGCCTCAAAATTGGATTTTTTAGCCCACATAGGTGCAACGTGATGAACTTAGGTTACCTTAGTGACATTAGAATTAAACTTCCTATGACCTTTTTTAATATCTTAATAAAAATTCCTAAGGTGACCTTTCTTATCACAATGTGTGCAAGTGAAGACACGATGAGGAATGTTACATTTGGGTTGAAGTTTTTTAACATATCTGGCAATGGTCGATTCTCTCAAAGTGATGGTCTTGTCTTTGGGAGCGAAAACATTCGAAACATCGAAGCTAATTACATCCTTGTCATTTTTTATTTGGACGTGCCTAAAATCTTATCTAACTTTTCCGACCTAGATTCCAAATCAAATTTGATGTGACTCGAGTCTCTTAATTTGTCTTATAACTCCACAATCTTGTACCCAAGAAAAAAATATCAGGCTCATCAAATTTTAGGGACTCCTCCATTTTTTATAATAATCCACAAAGGTTATCTCTCTCTCTCCCTTAAAGTATTCGAGATCCCTAAGAGTCTTCTCACATGCCTTCGAATACCCAATCAATTTAGCATAATCATTTCCTATAACACGCTAACTTCAATTTTCCTTTTTTAATTTCAATGATTTCGTATAGAACTCACAAAAGATAACTTAAAGATCACTCTCCTCCTCATCATTCATCTCATGTTTATCACCACTAGCTTGGTAATCACAAGACCAGACCTAAAAAATGTCATGCATATGATTATCTTCAACGTCAGAAGACTTTTTTATTTAGGCTCTCATGACTAGCCATGAAAGCGGTGTAATTACGCTCCAAGGGATAATCCCACTCCTCTCCTAACTCACTATCACTAAGGTTAACATTGCATGCCTTAGGCTTATTTCCTTCCTTCCTTAATTTACGGGTCAATCATGCGAATAATTCCCAAACCCTTAGCATTAGAAACATTTATCTCAGTCATCCAATTTCTTAGATTTATCATTTTTCTTCCTATCACGATTGGTGATTAATTTTTTAGATTTATTCTTATCTTGTTTAAGCTTAAGAAACTTAGTGAACTTCCTAGCAAACCTATAAATCTCTTCGGGATCTAAATCACCCTAAATCTTGGAATCCGAAACATCCTCCTTTATAGATTTCAAACCTAGCTCTTTTGTTTCCTTTATTTCATAGGAAGGCACATGTTCACATCATAAGTTTGGATTTGATATCACTTACAAGTTCATGGACCCGCATAGTATCAAAACCACCAAGAAAATCTAGTATTGGGACTTAGGCGTTAATCTTTCAGACAATGACCTTAAGATCTTTCATACCACTCTCGACTCGGGGATAGGCTCACCTAAGTTAAACGAGGAGTTAATAATATCCCATAACTTGGCATAAAACTCAGGAAAATACTCATCCTCTCCCATTTTTATCGTTTCTATTTTAGTTGTCAAATTTTGTAACTTTGAAACCCTAATCATATCGGTGTGTGTGGAATATAGAATTTTCCAAGCATCTCTTATTCTATCGCATGTCATAATTCTGCTAAATTCTTCAGCAGTGACAGCGCAAAAAATAGCATTAACACCCTTGGAATTAAAAATTGAGGAATTCTCCCAAAGGGAGTACACTTTAGGTAACCCACCTTTAGTGGTTGAAGACAACCTTGATGCACGTAGTTCTAAATGTTCTCATTCATAAATTTTAAGAAAAATCTCATTCGAGCCTTCCAATAGTGATAGTTTGAACCGTCAAATATGGGAGGCAGGTTAATGGAACTTCCTTCAACGTTAAAATCGATCTAAATAACCCTTCAATGCACTAAAAAATGATCAAACACGATAAGATAGTGTAACCCGATCTTAAACCACTTTGTAAAATGCTACTTCTAGGATAATATCAAACTCCCAATTTTAATTTCAATTAAAATTAAACTGAAGTTTTAATTAAACACCGATTAACCAAATGTTGTGTAATCAAATCACTAATTTTATCCCGCCCTATGCATGCATTTAGGTGATATGTGCAAGAGTAAAATAAAATAATAAACCATAACTCCGCGATGTCTGAGGAAAATCCACAACGCGAAAAATATTGGATGACCTAGCCACATAAGTCCACTATGATATATGTCTCAAAACAAAGGGCGTAAACTAGTGTTTATGAGGCTCTTAGTTTTATGTAGAAATCTATTTTCGCAAACCCACTTTTAAAAAATGCCTTTGTCATGCCTTGTATATATAGAAAAACAGTAAAAAAAATAGCGGCATACAACTCGAGGAAGTCGTTCGAATGAAAAACACAATCTCGTTCGAACAAATTGGGTACCTCGTTCGAACGATAACCAAGTCCTTCGAACAAAAACCCAAATCTCATTTGAATAAGTTTTGAGCGACGTTTGCGCGAGAACTTTATGTCAAAGAATGATCTCGTTAAAAGATCGTTTGAACGAGAATGCGTATCTCGATAATTCAAAAATCAAAATATTTTTCTTAAAACCCTTTTTCAAAAACAATTTGGAAAACTAAACACCCAAAAGGAAATCCATGGATAAAACAACAATTCACCATTAATACCCTCTTGAGATTCCATGGATAAAACTCGACACAAAACTCGATTTGAATTTTATCGTCGCTTTTACTTAGCCGCTACAGTATTTAACATGCATAATAGGATTGAAAGACAAACTGAACTCAAATCCTAACCTATGTCTTCAAATTTTTTGTCCAAATGGAATAAAGCCAATCTTAAATTTTTTATAATATACATTGCTATTGACTCAATGTGGAATCTTACCTTATAGTCCCTATGTATAACCTTAAGGATGTAGCAACACTTCTTAGATGTCTCACATGTCGTAATACGATATAACTCTTTTGGTGTAACTATGCAAAAAATTGCATTGATAACTCGTGAGTTGAAATTACGCAGTTGATGGTCATCCTCATCCCACTTAGCACAACTGATTTAGGAACCGACTTATACCCTTCTTCATTGTGAGTCAATACCAACCATTCTCCACAATTAACCACACGTAGTCATATAGGGATTTAAGGGAAAAGATCACAAGATCTCTCTAATATGCATAGTTGCTAAAAACAAATATCGGTAAACGTGAAACCAAGATACCCTCCATAGAAAACTCCCTCATGATTTGGATTTAAAAAATTAGAAATCTCATTCTGGTACCATATTGGAAAAGCCTAGGTCGTCTATGCCGAATTGATTAATTAGTTAAAAACTTCACAACATCTAGAAATAGGTCATAATAACTCTCCATTTTCAAATTAGTTCTTTACAAAATGAACCGGTTCATGTGCCAATAATTTTTAATTGTGCCTACATAAAATTATTTTGATCCAATTTCCGATGTGAAATTAAGTTCACTAAGGGAAAACATAAATACCACACGCACATAAACATGGTAAATTTTAGTGTGGAAGTCCTTGGTGGGGGTGGGGGTGGGAACCACCATCGCACCCCCAGACATAAATCAGCTATTATTGAATAATGTTTATAGAACTTTACAAAAGTTAAGATCCAACTTACATAATACTCAATCTACAACCATGAATCTTCTCTAAATTTGTACACTTGTCACCTATGTTCGCATTAGTAATAACTTAGTCTCCATTGTGGTTTTCAAACACACCCACATCTCAATATGTACCGATCTCAATTGGAACGCGATCAACCCACATGAAAAGCTTTCTGCTAAATATTTCAAATGTTAAAAGGAACTTGTACAAAAAATATCTCTTGGAGTGAGGCGGCGATATGATCTCACAAACTCACTTGAAATCTCTCATAACATAGGTAGGGTTTTGATAAAACTGGGTTATGGTTGATAAATATGAGTTATGATCTTATTTATATGCTAGTGAAACAAATATGTTCTGAATAATGTTTCTTAAAATTCGATCTCTAGTATGAACAATATTGGTCTCGTACGGAGAAGAAATTTCATATGAGATTCCTTACATATAAAATGTTTCATACGAGGTCATCTTATAAGAATTTCTTACAAGATTTTTATCGTACAAAGTGAACTTCGTATGAGAACTCCTACCATAAAATACAATTCTCATTCAAAAAAACTTTTGTATGAGATATCTCGCATAATATCTTTTTATACGAGAATTTTAGCAACATTATTACAATTGTAAAATTAAATGAACTTAGTTTTAAAACCTTTTTCAATATTTTTTTTCTTATCATTCATTTAAATTAAAAGAACTTAGAAAATTACAAAATCCATGTTTCACCTTTTCCAAACCTCTAATGAAAAACTTGTTATATAGTTTGCAGACACCACATTCTAGGACCCCCTAAGTCTCTCCTTAGACTCCTAGCACTTCCCCCTTCCACCGTAAACCTAGAGACCATCGGGAGCTCTTGGGCCCCAAATTTACCCAATCAACTCCACCCTCAGAGAGAAAGCTCTTTAAATCTTCGAAGGGCACTGAAACCCCTTTCCAACGGTCTACCCATGTGCGGAACAATATAACCGTTCAGACAAATGATCAGTTTTCCCTCGAAAATCGATCCGGAGGCTACCAGGCACTCTCGGACTTCGTTTGACCAAAGCCAACTCTTCAGCTCGAATAAAACTGAATGAATCTACGAAGGGAACTGAATAAACTTTCTAACGATCTGCCTTGTGTGCGATTCTAACCTACGGAACGGACGACTGATCCGTTTTACTCGAGAGGTCGCCGGGAACTTCCGGACCCCGGTTGACCGAGGTCAACTTACCAAACTGAGCGAAACTCTTTGGAATGTTGAAGTACATCTCCTAACCTTTCCAAGGGTCCACCCCGTGGGCGATTTTGACTTACCATGCGGACGAATGATCCATTTGCGTCCAATGATCTCCCGTTCAAAGGACCGACATGCGTTTTCGAGCCAAATATGACGCAAAGTCAACTCCCGAACCCGATAACAGTCCTAAGGACTCTCCTAGGCCTCTTAAATACCTTTCTAACGCTATGTCCTGTGCATGATTCGTATCAACGGTTTGTGCTCTACAGTCATTTTCTAGAAAAGTCCGCACGAGACTGTCAATTGGCAGGTTCTTAACCCTTCCTATTAGCATAGTGACAAGGGTGACATGCCGATAGTCACCCCCTGGGGTACGCCGATCGGTACCTCCCCTGACCCTATAAATAAGGGCCATGACCTGATTGCTAAAAAAGGAGAAAAAACCCATCAACATCAGTGATCTCATCAACATTCTCTCGAAGTCAGCAAAGTTCCATAGGAGAAATCCTATTCAAACCTAAATCCCCATCGTTTTCACACCCAATTTGGTAAATATCCTTCCCTCTCATCAACATTTAAAGGATTTGATCCAAGATCCAAGTTCAAGCTCCAATAAAGGTCCAATTCTTTCTCTCTCTCTCTCTCTCTCGCTCTCTCTCTCTCTTTCTCTCTCTCTCTCTTTTAATTTCTTATTTTATGTAAGTTATCTTAGATTCATAATCTAGTTTCATTCTAGTTTATACATATTAACATCTACACTTTTATTAGTATATTGAACATACTCTATTTTTCATAAAAAAACTCAAAAACAAATAAAATAGGGTTACACCCGTAAATTCCGAACGGAATCATCCACCACACTTTTTCCAAAACTAGAAACACATTTTCTACCCTCACACACCTAATAAAATTCCGTTCGAATCTATGGGATAACCCCCACCCCTATTCCACATTCGAACTACGTGAACTTTGATGTCTTTATAAGCTACGTAGGCGTCTCAGATTAAAATCCGAGACTCGAGTCCAATTCTCTATTTTTCGATTTCTCTTAATTTTTCATAATCCTCAAAATTACTCCATATCATTATATATATATATATATCAATAACGATCAATATCGTGATGCCTAGAATGTTCGCGTCTCATCCCACTCATATTATCGTTTCCCAATAACGATCAATATCGCGATTACTATTTTGGGAATATTCCTATAGATGATCTCACCCTATCTTTTCCATGATATGGGTCGAACGATTCTAATATCCATTATATAAACACATTCATACACTTCACGGGGATAAAAAGGAAAATATTAATATTTTCCCATGAGATACCGAAAGGGCGGGATGGGTGCCTAACACCTTTCCATTACGTAACTTAGCCCCCGAACATCCGATCTATTGTTTTCACATGCATCAATTTTGTCCTTATGACGTAGAGACACATACCGACCAAAGGAAAATATCAACCTATACTATAATAATCTTCAAATCAAGAACTCAGTAAAATCAAATGAAGAGATATTGGACATGTTTAAGCTGTCATATACTTGAGATAAAAGGAAATAACGATACCAATGTATATAAAAGACAGTTTATGGTGTCATGATGATGTCCGATGAACGATTTGAATGAAACTTTGTGGAACGACCTCAAGGACAAGATTCAAAATATATAATGGTAACAGAATAAGACATTCTAGTCTTATGGGGCAAAAAAAGAGTATTAGACATACCCTTACAACCTACATAACTAACTGATGAATGCGTGACAGTGGGAAGGAGATGATGCTTCAAGTAGCTTAACCCTGAAACTGCTACTGCATCTGACCAGAAATGTTTTAACGCAAAAAGGGTAAAAACCTAGCAAGAATTTTGAGCGTGATCCCAATCAAATGATTTATTTAGTAATAATAATAATAATAATAATAATAATAATAATAATAATAATAATAATAATAATAATAATAATAATATTGATACTAAAATTCTTCCATCTTACGATGAGATTACTTATGTGATTATCCTAACCCAATATTGATGCGTATCCTCTCCTTTTTCCTTATATTGTCTCATTTTAAGTTTAGTTTAATTATGGTATAACTATGAGAATATTTTTCTAACTCTAGTTACCCATCCGTATAACAATCACAAGTAAGGGTGGTAATTCGGGTTAGTTATGTTGTTTTCTAATCGCGTTAATTTTTATTTAAGTATAAGTTTTCGGTAGTCCTAAATCTATACAAGATAATCATGTCTTGTTCCGATCATTTTAGGTTATTATTGTAAATGGATTATTGATATGACCAAAATGTACCCTCGTCTCTTGGGATGACGAGCATCACATCTCACAGCCGAGTCATCACAAGAGCCTCACATATCATTGGCGGGGTCATCCAGATAAGGGTCAGCCTCATAGGGTGAGCCACGGCTTAATCATTGGCAGGGTTATCCAGATAAGGGTTATCCTCAGTAGGTTAATCATTAGTGACCTCAGTAGGGTCGGCCACGGCTTAATTATTGGCAGGGTTGTCCAGATAAAGATCGACCTCAGTAGGGTCAGCCACGACTTAATCAACCTCGACCTGATCACTACAACCGAGACTATATTTTCACCTATTTGTGAAAGATCACCAGTCTGTTATTGGCAACCTCAAACATCATGGTAGAAACCTCGGCCATCATGCAGTGAACTTGATACCTCGACCTAAGGATCGGAACAGAAGACGTCGACCTCAGCCACAACCTTATAGCTATCATAGAGCAACTCAGCCTCATAGCTCATCACATAGTGCCTCGACCCCGTCCTCGTGCTAAGGGTTGGAACAGAAGATGTTGGCCTCGTACACAACCTCATAGCTCTCATAGAACAGCTCAGCCTCGGCCTCAGCCTCATAGATCATCACATTGTGCCTCAGCCTCAGCCTTCTCTAGAATCAAGGTCGTCTCGGCCTCAGTCGAGACTAGGATGACAGAGACCAAGGATGACTCCCATCAAGTGATTGACTCAACTCGGCCTCGGCCCTCTCCAGCATCAACGTCATCTGCGCCTCAGTCAGGACCAGGATGATAGAATCTAGGCCGAGACCCCCCCAGATGACATCTACCGTATGAGCAGTATAAGATCCCAACATGGCATATCCCATGTGGAAAAACTGTTATGACCAAATCTTCTTGGCACGTGAGGGAATATTTCATCACTATCCTCTACATGTGATTGTGAGAGGTGGCTTCACTAGATTGGCTAGATCATCCTACACATGCTCATTGCTTTCCTGGGGGTTCCATACACCCCTAGACACTATATATACTTGTCTTCTCCTACCTTGTAGAGGGTCCTCAATCACAAACCCTAGCCAAACTCTAGTGCATTTACAATAGAGACAGAAAGTGGAGTGATTGTATTACTAAGGCCATTAGATCCCTCTTCTGATAGTGATACTTATACTCACTTGCACAGTGGACGTAGGCAATTACTGAACCAATTATATTGGTGTGTTTATCCTTTTATCCTCATCTCCTTCTATATATCTGTGTTGTAATTTTCTGCCATGGTTATGCCTGTTTGAGCTCTACTACCTCTTTATCTGGTGGTGCTGTTTACAGCATCATCAGTTATTGTGTCAAATATTGCTAGCCCTCATACGTATATTCTCCATATAACGTGTCCAACACATAAAATCACATGGGTACACTCGACACATCATAAGAATCATAGGTAATGCACAATGTTAACACGTAAATGTGTCACGAAGTCCTACCCCTATACCTTTGGGGATATTTTATGCCTCTCTTAGATCATTAATATTAGATATTCCCACTCTTAAAGTACATACCCAATATTAAAAAATCACTACGCCATGACACTAACCGTGTAACCACATGCCAAAATCTGCATGAAATGATCTGAAATCATTGTTCCAGCCTGGGAGACGATAACATCAACATGTAGGATTAGGATAATGGACCTTTATCCAACTGCTGTCAATAACACGGGGGAATAAATGTAGTCCCGCACGCATTTCATTAAATCCCCATTAGTAGATTCACCAAAAACCTACACACCCACCCATGGTATATTCACGCACATAAGGCAACCAAACCAATTAAATCTCTAACTAAATCAGCATAAACTACCACATAAGCTAATTAGGTAAGCATAATCCTCCTACACATACTACCATATTCCATGTATTAATTTCTAAATACTTACATAAGATTATAATCATAGTCCACCCTCTCAATGGTTCTCAATCACTAAATTCCTAGCTACAGTCAACCAGACGGTCTAAAGTGTTATTAGTTAAAGTTTATTATAGTTTCCATTTAACCAAAGCATAATTACCAATGCTTGTAAATTATGATTTTACTCATTTAGGATGTTATAAGTATTATGATATGTAAAGATTAATTTGTCAATACGGGCCCATTCTGGTCTGATTTTGGGGAAATGTAAAATACAAAAGTTACGTAGAACGTGATTGCTTGCGAAAACTCTCAGATTGTTTCAAATTACGGCATCCATAAGGATTAAAAGAAACAAAATACTAGCACGTTTTGTCAAAATAGTTTTGATATGTTGACAATGTAACACCCCGTAATTTCGAGCACATAGAAATTAATTATTTTTGGGTGAAATAGAACTTATTTCATTTGGATAAATTTAAATTTATGATTTGAAGAAATTATTTAAATTTGAGGATTTATTTAATTTGGCAAATTGAGATTTAATTATTTAGATTATTTTTGTGTCGCATTTTTAGGTAAAAAATTGGAGAATGTTATAAAGTAATTTGGATGAAAATTCTGAGTACGTAGTTGATTCTGGGTAGGTCGAGATAATTGAAATTGAGTACCCAGGGGAAATAATTGGGTCTCGAGGCATTTTTAGGCATAACTGGGCTCACGTGGGGTGTTTGGGCCATTTTAAATTAGCCCACAAGTCTAATTTTGGGATTTGTATTAGAAAAGCCATTTTTAAGAGTTTGAAGTGGACACAACTCTATAAGGAAAATCTTATAAAACCCAAATTAGAGGTATTCTGACAGACAAAATTGAAAAGGAGAAAACTTAGTCCTGTAGAGAAGAAAAGAGGGATAACTTTGGGAGCTTTTGGGAGATAAATTTGTCATCTTCATCAAAGGATTCAAACTCTACGAAATTTATTAGGCAAGTGGTTAATTTGCTTCAATGTAAATATATGATAATCGATTCATATCATAGTGGGTGTGATAAAATCAATAATTTTTGGGTTGGATTGGCATATAAATTGGGTTTTCAGAATTTATGGAGAATTATGTGTATGAGTTATTGAAGAAAAATTTACGTCTCAAAGTATACTGATTGGGGAATTAAGGTGTGTAATTAGAACTCAAATATTCATCTCGGTTAAACTATTGATTGCTGAAATTTGGATAAAGGCATTATAGAACTTTGGTAATTTTTTTAATGAAATTTGAGATTAAAATCATGGACTGTAAATAATGGAAATTTATAAAAACCTGTGACGTGGGTGGATAATAATTTTGGGATATGAAACTGGGAGAAATCGTTTCGAGTTTAAGGGTATTGAAGTGGAGAGATCTGGTCATGAATGTTTAACTTTTCATCCATGGAAGACATCGAACTGAAGAAGAAAGAAGAGGACAGAGAAAACTCTGGAATCGTTCGAACAACCTTGGGCGTCTTTCGCCCGAACTCCCATGTCGTTCGAATGACAGGGTGAGTCGTTCGAATGACGTTTGGAAATAGGCCCAGGTTTGCGGGATTTTAGATTGGGCCAGAGGTGATTTGTAATGTTTAAAGGAAGTTGGGGGTTTATATCCTTTTATGGTTAGGGATTATAAAAGGAGGTGAGTATTATAAATTTTGTGGAGATAAAAGAGTGAGACTTAGTTATGGAATTTTGAGGCGATAAATTCTAAGGAATAAATTATGGGCCATGGGAGTGTGTCCGGGTATTTTGGTTGAGTGACTCCATGATAATATATTAATTAATGTGCAAATTAATTAAGATAAAGTCAGGAATTGACTCAGATATTTTAGGCTTGTGCTATGAGATTTGTGCACGGATTAGCCAGGTTTAAATTAAATATATATATATATATATATATATATTTGTCTGCTTTATAAATATTGGTGTGAAAAATATTTATGGGAATACATACCCCTCTACTGCTATCATAGGAGGTTATGCATAGTGGGTGAATCCACTGGCTAGTGAATGCAGGGTGAGTATAGTCCCCAGGTCATAGTCGTCGAGGATTTTATTGTGTGATTTATTTTCAGGGGTGAACCGCGTTGGGCTATGATTCGGTTTCACTTTTGGTGTAGGAACTGTGGCCGCCTCTGCTACGTTTATTTTTATTTCACTGATTCGGGGAGCTAACCGAGTCGGGGTGTCCAGGTGGATGAGTATACCTAGGGTGATAGGATTTTAGAGAACATCCGGTGAGTGTCTACTCGGGAGGATGGTTATATATACAACATGTATGTGAATGTTGTGATATATGATACGTATATGTAGTGAAGATTTATATACGGTTAAAATACATGAAGTGCAACCGTATTATATATGATACGTATATAAGAGGGCAGATATTTATATACGGGCGAAGTAAATAAAGTAAAAAAAAGATATTTCTTGTATATAACTAGTGAGTGCATTTAAGGAGGATTAATTAAGTTAATGCGATAAATGACTTATGAGGTAAAAGTATAAATTATTCGAGCTAGAGTAGAGTGTCAAGGAGCTTTAGGACAAGACTAGTTAGACGGGGTAGTGTAACTATGAGGATAAGGAAGAAGCGTTAGGTGTGCACTCTATATGAGGAGTGAGTAGTATTTCAAGTGAGTGCGAAACTTACTTAAATATGAAGAGCATTCTTTCATTTTACTTATTGCATTTTAATTCACTAGAAAAATATTTTCAAAAGGATACTTGTAAAATATTTTCAAGACCTTTTAGGTGTCCAGCCACAGGGACGCCAAACTTGATGATCTGTTCTAGAGATGCGTAGCAGCAACAGGTGTGGATATTGCAGGATTTGGATTTAGTCGCTTCAGTCATTTCATTCCAAGAGTAGGATGCAACTAATTTATTCCATTTGGTCATGTTGCCCCAGCTATTTTATTTCAGTCAGATTTTGTACTCAGTTTATCATTTTTGTTTGATTATTATTTTGGATTTGGGATTTTTATCGATGGTTTATTCGGCCAGTCTTTCATTTATTTATGCAGTATTAATTTAGACTGGGTGATTATGTGAATGGTTTAATTTATATTATTGTTGTTGTTTAATAAAATATAAAATTTGACATCAGCTTTTTGAATATTAGGTGGTTAGTTAGTTTTAAAAAAAATTCGACAGTGATGCTAAGAATGAACCAAATTAGAAACCTCTTTTAATTTAATAAAGGACTGATCACCCGGTATTTAATTAGGCAGGCTGTCACAGATGGTATCAGAGAATCAGTTTCTAGTATCCTTAGGACCTGTGAGACTTTTCACGTTTTAGCTTAACGTTCTTCAAGGTAGATCCCTATGATAGGATTATTGTATTCTTTTACGTAAGCGCATTTATGTTCTTCTGCTATTATAGATATATGAATGGTGAACTCATACAACCTATTTTGATTTCAGATCTCGCTTAGGAGAGGTAGGCTGGCTAAAGCAACAATAAGGAATGGGGAGAGGGAGGCTCGTTAGGAGAGAGTAGTTCCGTAGCTTCCACTAGGGAGGACGATGACTGGACAGGTGGCAGAGATAGTAGCCCAGGAAGTAAGTACAATAATGACAACCATCTCCGTTAATTTTCCATAGCTGTAGCTATTAGTGGCACCATAGATCCAGGCACAGCCAAGGCCATTAACTTGGCCGAGAGTTAGAGAGTCATTTCAGAAGATCCACCCGTCGAAGTTTCAGGGTAGCTCTAATGTAGTTGAGGCATGTTAGTGGAAGAAGAACATACAATGCCACTTGCGCATGGTGGAATGTAGTGAGACACAAAAGCAGATGTTAGCTACTTTCAGACTTACTGGAGTGGCATTATAGTTATGGGAGTCAGTTACCACCATCGGGGAGAGAGATATGATGACGATTACTGAGTTTTGGGTGTGGTTTAATCGCAAGTATTTTCTGCCAGCAGAAAATAATGAGATGTGGAAGAAGTTCAGTGAGGTGAACCAGGGTGATCACTCCATAGCAGAGTATGAGGAGGAGTTCACTCGTTTAGACAAATTTGTTCCAGACATGGTGAGTAATGAGGAGTAAAATAAGGCAAGGTTTATAGATGGATTATCCTGGAGGATTAGGCAACACTTGATTGGCAACCTAGCATTGGTGACATATATTGATGTCGTCCATGAAGCATTATTATACTGCCAGGATTATCGCTTCCACGCAAAGGGAGGCAAGAGAGGAGGTGAGACCAGCCAAGAGGGATAGGTAAGTGGGGGTACAGTTAGCGGAGCACAACACCAGGGTGGTAGATAGTAGAGGCAGGACTCCCGGTAGGGTATTTCTACCAAGAGATTAAGATATGGGGGCTATCGGCAGGATGGCTAGGATTTTTGATAGGGCCAAAAGGGTCCCAATCAGTAACAACACTTTATTCCTCAAGGCCGCCAAGGCCAAGGGAATTGCAGGGGAGGTCAGCAGAGACAGGATCAGTGGCAGGGAGGATTTGCGAGGTAGTGTTTATTTTGTGGAGAGATAAGTCACATAAATAAATATTTCCCTGAGCGAGGTAGGGGCCAACTACAAGATGAGGTTTTGAATGTATAGCCACTACAGTAGTTCATGGGTCAGTTCGAACGAGTGAATTTTGATGAGGAATCCAAGAACTAGGCAAAGCAACTAGAGTACGGAGGTAAATTGTATTTATTATCCTAGGAGCATGGGGTATTTGTGAGTGACATTGGGGGCGTTACAACATAAGATTGTTATCACTTCTCGAGTGAGTCAGATTTAGTAGGTGAATTGGTTGTAATAACCATATTATGTATATATAATTATCGTGGGGTGGTGGGCTTCTTTGGTGTTAACCACGATAGAATGGGGTGGGTGGGTGGGTACACTAAGAGGATGTTTGCATTACGCGAGAGGTTACTACTTTCGAGAATTATGGGAGTTAGGTGGATGATTTTCCAAGTGTCAGCTGGTTAGCGATGGTTCAAAAATATAATGGATAGTTATAGTAAGACTTGGTGTTCGTTGTACCGGGATATGGATTTTTCTAGGTATCACCTAAGATAGGGTCTAGCTTATATATACGAGTATATATGTCAAAATGTGTTGCATAATAATATGTTGATATTGTTAATTGTAATCCTTGGGAGTAGGGACGTTACTGATGTAATTCAGGGCGGATAGACTTATTGTCCAGTCGGGAGATATAGCTCGGGATTTATTTTGCGCAAGAAGACTAGTGATAGTAAGGACGCGGTACTGTATGTTGTCTTTTATAGCGTAAGAGTGGATGTGTATACTTTTATGTTGAGAGGCGGGTATTTGGGGGTACGTACATATATTGAGGGCCTAATCTCAACGATCGATAATGTTAAGTAGTAGTGTATCGGGGGGTTTCCTTATTTGGATTTCGCTTTGTGAGACATCCCATGCATGAAAATTAGTGCAACGTTAGAAGCGTGGATATGTCTGGTCTTTAGAGCTTGGGTTGGGTACCTCGGTTATTATTCATATATGTAGTTACAACTGTGAGTTGGAAGTTATATTACGATTTAAGGGTTGTAAAAGCCGGGTATTATTTGTGCGGTTAAGCATGGGTACAGGGGGTATGGTCACCCTTGTTAACTAATTTCTTTTTAAAAAATAATTCGCGATTAGAAGTGGGAGAAATAGGTGTAGAGATCTTAAGGGTAGGTGATTAGGGATCTAGTCGAGGCTTGGGAGTACTAGGCTTATCTTAATTTCGAGGACAAAATTCCTTTGTAAGGGGGGAAGTATGTAACACCCCATAATTTTGAGGACATTGAATTTAATTATTTTTGGGTGAAATAGAACTTATTGTAATTTGGATAAATTTAAATTTATGATTCATAGAAATGATTAAATTAGGAGAATTTATTCAATTTGGCGAATTGAGATTTAATTATTCGGATTATTTTTGTGTAGCATTTTTGAGGTCGAAAATTAGAGAATATTGCAAAGTAATTCGGATGATAATTCTAAGTGCACGGTTGATTCCGTATTGGTCGAGATAGTTGAAAAAGGGTAACCAGGGGTAGTAATTAGTTCTCGGGGCACTTTTAGGCAAAATCGGGCTCACACGTGGGTGTTTGTGCCACTTTAACTTTGCCCACAAGCATAATTTTAGGATTAACACATTAAAAACTAAGTTTAGGAGTTTGGGGTGAACACAACTCTAAAAATAGTTATCATAAAACCCAAATTAGAGGAATTGTGACAGACACAACTCAAAGAAAAAACCCAAGGCTTGCAGAGAAGAAAAGAGGGCTAACTTTGGGGAGCTTTTTGGGAGACAAATACATCATCTTCATCAAGGGGATCAGACTCTACAATTATATATAGGCAAGTGGTTAAATTGATTCAATCTAAATTTGTGATAATCGATTCATATCATAGTGGGTGTGACATAATCCATTATTTTTGGGTTGGGTTGATACATAAATTGGGTTTCAAATTTATGGAGTACTGAAGAGTGCCCAATATGTGTGTGTTTTCTTTCAAACCAATTTTTAGCAAAAAACCAAACCAAGTTGTGAAAACCTAATTCTTACTTTAAACCAGTTTTATCTTGATTAATCCTAAACACGCATCTAGTTTTTAAAGCAAGTAAAGTAAAGTAAAGAATACTCACAACGCCGGATGTAGGAGGAAAAAACCCAAAACGGGAAAACAACCTCGGACGGCCCAAGCCAGACAATCACTATGAACAATGGTTTCACAAAGACATATTAGCCTTACACTAATACTCAATCCCCACGGGTCTTGATTCTCCTTCTGATCTTCAACCATTCTTCAATAGCGCCCACGAAGAAATTCCATCTTCCACGATACCTGTCCACAACACACGCATCCACGTATGTCTCGGTGTCCACCGATATGGCTTTGATTTATCTACGATGTCGAACAAGAAGTCCTTCCCTTTTATACACCGCAAAACCCTTTGATGTTCAATGTGTAGAACAAATAACTTTAGTGCAACAAGATCACCTAAACATATAAGAATGATAAATCGTATCTTTGCAAACTCTAAGGATGTGTTTATGCTTTGTAAACCTTAGAAAAACATGTGCAAACAAGTTTCTGGTCGAATACTGTTTTTCAGAATGCACACTTACGAAATTATAATGAAAACACTGTTTAAATAGGATTTAAACGCTCCCTCAAAAAACGTGTTGTTCGAACGACTTGATGAACTCGTTCGAGCGACATCCCATCTCGTTCGAACGAGATTGGATGTCGTTTGAATGACTGCGTGAAAGTTTGACTTTTTGTTTAAAACGTCTCTTACAATGAGAGATCCAAAAATGTCAAACTCTTTTACGAACTTATCATCATAAAACTTAGTGTAAAACCTTTAAAACACTTTTAAAACATTTAAACACATTTTTCTTTATAAAAATTACATCCTTATCTTTTTTAGAATAATTCAGAGCACCATTAATTATACGCATTCATACCTGAGTGATCTCGGAATGAAATTAATTTTGAAGACGATTAAACTTGCACCAATTAAACTTCAACATGATTTAATTCTATGAAGTTTTGCCGCAGTGCCTTCAATTTCTTCAACACGTCATAGACCAAGTGGGATCGTGACAAAATAAAATTCTCCCTATGACATATTACAAACACAGTTTTGTTCACGGAATTAAGTCAAAACAATACAGGGACTCAATTGGAAATTTATGTCCTTACAAATCTCCCCCTTTGACTATTTCGGGACAAAACTAAACCAGTGAAATGCCTAACTGGCCCGTCAAGCCGTATGACGCCTAAATCCCATCCCATAAACCCAAAATCAAAAATACAGGACTAGAATATGTAGCACCGGCAAGCATGAACTGTCTGAATGTGATGTAGATTTGAAATCTCGAATCGCTGAAAGCATACCTACACACAGAAATAGACAAACAGATACCCAATGAATTATGGAGGAACAAATGATACCAATTTATATTTCTAATAAGAACAAATCATTTGAAACATGTGAGCAATTATTTGATACCAATTTGAAACAAATATAATCAAACAATCGGTAAATCCAGATATCAACAGAAAAGCTCAATAAATAATCTCCTCCTACATCACATACATCTCTCCCCCTTTCTGTCTCGAATAGACAATCCGGTGAAAAGATAAAACAATTTGAAATATCTAGCATGAGAATATGAAACAAAATTGAATCAAGTTGATATCAATTTGAGAAATGAAAAACGCTAGATAACCATGAAACAACCAGCTAAATAAGATCATGTAATGAAAAATTAGTAGCTAGTAAACCATCACACAAAGAATATCACAAATTAAACAGGGGTGATATACAGACTATATGCAAAATACCAATTTTGAAATAAAAGAACCTGCATATAAACCAAACAGTCCAGAAATGCTTCACGCAATACCAAAATTATATCAAATTAAACCAGTGGACTGCAAACCAATTAGAAGACATTTTTTTAGCCTGTCGTTCGAACGAGCCAGGGACATTGCTCAAACAAGATGAGGATGTCTCTCGAACGAAGTACAGATGTCGTTCGCGCGAGATGGGTTGTCGTTTGAACGACTTCGCGCGACCTGCCAAAATTTCCCAGAATCCCAGAAGTAATATAAAGTATTGGCTAGTGAAAAAATTTCCACAAAACAATTCCAGGAAGGGCCCGACCGATGCAAAATAGTTCTAAAACAGTAGGCTTTTCGCACAAAACGCAAAAACTCATAAAAACTAAAAATGCGAGTTATATGCAAACATAGTACCGATGTGCTCAAATATGGACATGGAATGAGTGGGCGTGAATCTAAAACATATGAGTCACAATTTCAACACATCGAAAAGATCAAGAAGATCTAATTGATAGCGATTAATCATCAAACTTTATTGTAGTCATATGACAATTAAAGAGTGAGCTTAATGAACTAAACAGACTACATGCACAAAAATCTAGAATTTTGATGATTCTACAAACAATAACGTCAAATTGCAATGTTTTGACCTTAGGATTAGTTGTGCAAACCCGTTAAAATTTTTAATCCATCCAAACTTCCTCAATAATATCATATTTTGTTTGGAATGAACTAAACAAATTTGGCCCTTTTCTTAGCATATTGCATTTTATTTTGGGCTCTTTTAAATGGTGGCTTTCACGACGAGTCAATTTTGAACTCTCGCAGCCCTTTCCCGTGAATCACTCATCATTTTGTCAATTACATCAATCCAAATCCTCACGGTAAATGGTTATTACATGCACACTTCTCCTGAAGTTTACTTATGCATAGATGACAAGATTGAGATAAGAACGCCTCACCAAATTCAAATATGCAAGGGAAGTCAAACATCCATATAAACTCGTGCATGTGTGCAATGTTGGCATATATACAAAGCCGAATCAAAATTCATATCAACATCGAAACAACCCCATATAATCAATGGTTAAGATCATTTAAGCATCAATAATAATGACCAAATGTCCTAGCCACATGGATAATGAAATGATGGGGGGGGGGGGGGTCCAAGCACACCAATATGCCACATCAAACATGTAAACTCAAAAGCAAAAACCGAAAATCTTTTTGTCTTTTCAAACATATTTTGACTCAAAGAAAAGAAAAATATTTTTGGATTTTTAAAAGTTTTCTCAAAAACAAAATCTTGTTGTATTTTTCAAATAGAACTCAAATAAATGAAACTATAATACAAAATGATACACATGTCACTATACTAGCAATAAATATATCATAAAGCAAACTAGCATATGGCAAAGATGGAAACACTATCATACTTTAGATTTAGCATGGGAAGAATCAAGTGCACCAAAACGAGAATTATGAAGTTTAATTCCTAAAGACACTAAATCCGATTTCCTAACTCAAGTCGGTGTAAAATGACGCATGGGGGTTTAGTTAACCGGGGCAATTTTATTCTCAAACTTCCTAGGAGCTTGTCAAAGGTCGTAACAATAACGCCTAAGGTGACCTTTCCTACCACAAAATGTGGAAGTGTAGCGGTGGTGGGAATGATTACCTTTATGTGGACCTTTTCTAACCATCCTAGTGTTTCTCACATGTGCGGTGGGAATGGGAACAACTCTCTCATAAAAACCTATACCTCCCCTATCTCCCTTAATTTGGACAGTGCCTAGGATCTTATCTAACTTCTCAGAGCTAGCCTCCAAATCAATCTTGACTCTAGACGAGTCTCTCAATCTCTCCTCCAACTCATGAATCCTAGACTCGAGCAAACGCATAGACTCCTCAAACTCTAAAATCTCCTTTTTCAAGGACTCCATCAATCCACGGAGATTGTCTTTCTCTTTGTCCACAAACTCTAGTTTCTCCCTAAACTTCTTCTCATGTGCCCTAAGATCCTTAATTAAACTATCATTATTTTCTATGGCACGCTCATTCAAATTATATTGCAATTTTGAGTTAGCCTTTTTCACCTTAACCGTTTCGGCATTCAACTCGTTAAATGCATTTTGTAACTCTTTCACATCTACCTCCTCCTCGTCACTCTCTTCACCCTCACTAACATGGGATACACTCAAAACCTCCTCGAAAGTGTCATGCACATGAGAATCGTCGTCGCTCACATGACATGCCATAAACGCAACAAAGTTACGATCAATAGGGGAACTCTCTCCCTCTTCCGGATCACTATCACTTAAGGTGGCATTATAGAGAATGGGTTACTTGCCCTCTTTCTTAAGTCTAGTGGGACACTCCTTAACTTTGTGACCGTACCCCTCACACCCAAAACATTTAACCAAATCATCTCTCTTAGGCTTCTCAAACTTATCCTTAGAGGTGGGATCTACTTTGTTGTTCTTGAATTTTTCAAATTTCTTGGCATCGTTCGATTGCTTTTGAAACTTAATAATTTTTTTAAATTTATTTTCCAACAAAGCAACATCCACAAAATCGGAATCGGAATCAGAATCTGAAACTTTAATTTCCTCCTTCCGGGTTTTCAAAGAAATACCCTTTTCTTTCTTAGGCACTTGCTTGGAGGTAATCATGTCGATTTCATAGGTTTGTAAGTCACCTACAATCTTTTCTAGTTTCGTTGACTCTAACCTACCCAAGGAGTTTAAAATGGTCACTTTCGCATCAAACCTACTACATAATGACCTAAGTATTTTCTTAATGACACGGATGTCGAGAATTTTCTCACCTAGGTTAAATGACGAGTTAATAATATTGGATAACCTAGCATAAAACTCATCAAAGGTCTCACTCTTTAACATCCTAATGGTCTCAAACTGTGTAGTGAGATTTTGAAGTTTTGACGCCCTAACCGTGCTAGTGCCCTCGTGAGTGAGTGCTAAAATATCCCAAGCCTCTTTTGATGTTTCACAAGTCATAATTATATTATATTCTTCCTGTGTGACATGTGAAGAAATAATGTGCAGACCCTTAGAATTATATTGTGCAAGTCTTTGTTCAGTTTTGGTCCATGACTCAACAGGCTTTAAACGAGTGACCTCACCTACAATAGTGACAGGGGATGTCCAAACTTTCTCAACTGCAAGCTAAACACTCACATCAATAGATTTTAAAGCACATCTCATTCTCATCTTCCAATAGGTGTCCATCAAAAATAGGAGTTCGAGAAAATTCATTACATCCAGAATTCATCTTTGAAAACACACAGGATCACAAAACAAATAAACAATGTTTTCTAGCCCTGATACCAATTTGAAGAGTTCCTAATATGTGTGTGTTTTCTTTCAAACCATTTTTTATCAAAAAACCAAACCAAGTTGTGAAAACCCAATTCTTACTTTAAATCAGTTTTATCTTGATTAATCCTAAACATGCGTCTACTGATTAAAGCAAGTAAAGTAAAGTAAAGAATACTCACAACACCGGATGTACGAGGAAAAAACTCAAAACGGGAAAACAACCTTGCACGGCCCAAGCCAGACAATCACTATGAACAATGGTTTTACAAAGACAGATTAGCCTTACACTAAGACTCAATCCCCACGGGTCTTGATGCTCCTTCTGATCTTCAATCGTTCTTCAATAGTGCCCACGCAACAATTCTGTTTTCCACGATACCTGTCTAATACACACGCCTGCATGTATGTCTCGGTGTCCACCGATATGGCTTTGATTCGTCTACGATGTTGAACAAGAAGTCCTTCTCTTTTCTTCACCGCAAAACCCTTTGATGTTCAATGTGCATAATAGATAAATTTGGTGCAGCAAGATCACTTAAACATATAAGAATGATAACTCGGATCTTTGCAAACTCTAAGGATGTGTTTATGATTTTTAAACCTTAGAAAAACATGTGCAAACAAGTTTTTGGTCGAATACCGTTTTCCAGAATGCACACTCATGAAATTATGATGAAAACACTGTTTAAATAGGATTTAAATGCCGCCTCAGAAAATATGTCATTCGAACGACTTGAGGAACTCGTTCGAGCGACATCCCATCTCGTTTGAATGAGATTGGATGTTGTTTGAACGACAGCGCAAAAGTTTGACTTTTTGTTTAAAACGTCTCTTACAATGAGAGATCCAAAAATGTCAAACTCTTTTACGAACTTATCATCATAAAATGTAGTGTAAACCTTTAAAACACTTTTAAAACATTTAATAATATTTTTCTTTATAAAAATTACATCCTTACCTTTTATAAAATAATTCAAAGCACCATTAATTATACGCATTCATACCTGAGTGATCTCGGAATAAAATTAATTTTGAAGACGATTAAACTTGCACCAATTAAACTTCGGCATGATTTAATTCTACGAAGCTTTGCCGCAGCGCCTTTAATTTCTTCAATACGTCATAGACCAAGTGGGATCGTGACAAAATAAAATTCTCCCTATGAGATATTACAAACACAGTTTTGTTAACGGAATTAAGTCAAAACAATACCGGGACTCAATTTGAAATCTGTCCTTACAAATCTCCCCCTTTGACTATTCCGGGACAAAACTAAACCAGTGAAATGCCTAATCGGGCCGTCAAGCCGTATGACACCTAAATCCCATCCCATAAACCCAAAATAAAAAATGCAGGACAAGAATATGTAGAACCGACAAGCATGAACTGTCTGAATGTGATGTAGACTTGAAATCTTGAATCGCTGAAAGCATACCTACACACAGAAATAGACAAACAAATACCCAGTGAAGTATGGAGGAACAAATAATACCAATTTGTATTTCTAATAAGAACAAATCATTTTGAAACATGTGAGCAATTATTTGATACCAATTTGAAACAAATATAATCAAACAATCGGTAAATCCAGATATCAATAGAAGCACTCAACAAATAATCTCCCCTTACATCACATACATCTCTCCCACGTTTTGTCTCGAATAGACAATCCGGTGAAATGATAAACCAATTTGAAATATCTAGCATGAGAATATGAAACCAAATTGAATCAAGTTGATACCAATTCGAGAAATGAAAAACGCTAGATAACCACGAAACAACCAGCTAAATAAGATCATGTAATGACAAATCAGTAGCTAGTAAACCATCTCACAAAGAATATTACAAATTAAACAGGTGTGATATGTAGACTATATACAAGATACCAATTTTTTAATAAAAGAACTTGCATATAAACCAAACAGTCCAGAAATGCTTCCCGCAATACCAAAATTATATGAAATTAAACCAGTGGACTGCAAACCAATTAGAAGACATTTTTTCAGCCTGTCGTTTGAACGAGCCATGGACATCACTCAAACAAGATGAGGATGTCGCTTGAACGAAGTACATATGTCGTTCGCGCGAGATGAGTGTTCGTTTGAACAACTTCGCGCGACCTGCCAAAATTTTCCAGAATCCCAGAATTAATATAAAGTATTGCCTAGTGAAAAAATTTCCACAAAACAATTCTAGGAAGGGTCTGATAGATGCAAAACAGTGCTAAAACAGTAGCCTTTTCGCAGAAAATGCAAAAACTCATAAAAACTAAAAATGCGAGTTATATGCAAACATAGTACCGATGTGCTCAAACATGGACATGGAATGAATGGGCGTGAATCTAAAACAAATGAGACACAATTCCAACACATCGAAACAATCAAGAAGATCTAATTGATAGCGATTAATCATCAAACTTTCTAATAGACATATGAAAATTAAAGAGTGAGCTTAATGAACTAAACATACTACATGCACACAAATCTAGAGTTTTGATGATTCTACAAACAATAGCGTCAAATTGCAATGTTTTGACATTAGGATTAGTTGTGCAAACCCGTTAAAATTTTAATCCATCCAAACTCCCTCAATAATATCATATTTTCTTTGGAACGAACTAAACAAATTTGACCATTTTCTTAGCATATTGCATTTTATTTTGGGCTCTTTTAAATTGTGGCTTTCACGACGAGTCAATTTTGAACTCTCGCAACCCTTTTCCTTGAATCGCTCATCATTTTGTCAATTACATCAATCCAAATCCTCACGGTAAATGGTTATTACATGCATACTTCTCCTTAAGTTTACTTATGCATAGATGTCAAGATTGAGATAAGAACGCCTCACCAAATTCAAATATGCAAGGGAAGTCAAACATCCATATAAACTCGTGCATGTGTGCAATGTTGGCATATATACAAAGTCGAATAAAAATGCATATCAACATCGAAACAACCCCATATAAACAATGGTTAAGATCATTCTAAGCATCAATAATAATGACCAAATGTCCTAGCCACATGGATAATGAAATGATGGGGGGGGGGGGGGGGTCCAAGCACACCAATATGCCACATCAAACATGTAAACTCAAAAACGAAAACCGAAAATCTTTTTGGCTTTTCAAACATCTTTTGACTCAAAGAAAAGCAAAATCTTTTTGGATTTTCAAAAGTTTTCTCAAAAACAAAATCTTGTTGTATTTTTCAAATAGGACTCAAATAAATGAAACTATAATACAAAATGATACACATGTCACTATACTAGCAATAAATATATCATAAAGCAAACTAGCATATGGCAAAGATGGAAACACTATCATACTTTAGATTTAGCATGGGAAGAATCAAGTGCACCAAAACGAGAATTATGAAGTTTAATTCCTAAAGACACTAAATCCGATTTCCTAACTCAAGTCGGTGTAAAATGACGCATGGGGGTTTAGTTAACCGGGGCAATTTTATTCTCAAACTTCTTAGCAGCTTGTCTAAGGTCGTAATAATAACGCCTAAGGTGACCTTTCCTACCACAAAATGTTCAAGTGTAGTGGTGGTGGGAATGATTACTTTTATGTGGACATTTTCTAACCATCCTCGTATTTCTCACACGTGCGGGGGGAATGGGAACAACTCTCTCATCAAAACCTATACCTCCCCTATCTCCTTTAATTTGGATGGTGCCCAGGATCTTATCTAACTTTTCGACCTAGACTCCAAATCAAATTTGACTTTAGACGAGTCTCACAATATCTCCTCCAACTCATTAATCCTAGACTCGAGCAAACGCCTAGACTCCTCAAACTCTGAAATCTCCTTTTTCAAGGACTCCATCAATCCACGGAGATTGTCTCTTTCTTTATCCACAAACTCTAGTTTCTCCCTAAACTTCTTCTCACGTGCCCTAAGATCCTTAATTAAACTATCATTATTTTCTATGGCACGCTCATTCAACTTAGATTGCAATTTTGAGTTAGACTTTTTCACCTTCACCGTCTCGGCATACAACTCATTAAATGAATTTTGTAACTCTTTCACATCTACCTCCTGCTCGTCACTCTCTTCACCCTCACTAACATGGGATACACTCAAAACCTCCTCGAAAGTGTCATGCACATGAGAATCGTCGTCGCTCACATGACATGCCATAAACGCAACCAAGTTACGATCAATAGGGGAACTCTCTCCCTCTTCCGTATCACTATCACTTAAGGTGACATTATGGACAATGGATTGCATGCCCTCTTTCTTAAGTCTAATGGAAAACTCCTTAACTTTGTGACCGTACCTCTCACACCCAAAACACTTATCCAACTCATCTCTCTTAGGCTTCTCAAACTTATCCTTAGAGGTGGGATCTACTTTGTTGTTCTTGAATTTTTCAAATTTCTTGGCATCGTTCGATTGCTTTTGAAACTTAATAATTTTTTTAAATTTCTTTTCCAACAAAGCAACATCCACAAAATCGGAATCGGAATCGAAATCTGAAACTTTAATTTCATCCTTTTGGGTTTTCAAAGAAATACCCTTTTCTTTCTTAGGCACTTGCTTGGAGGTAATCATGTCGATTTCATAGGTTTGTAAGTTACCTACAATCTCTTCTAGTTTCGTTGACTCTAACCTACCCAAGGAGTTTAAAATGGTCACTTTTGCATTAAACCTACTAGGTAATGACATGTGAAGAAATAATGAGTGATAAAATATCCCAAGCCTCTTTTGATGTTTCACAAGTCCTAATTATATTATATTCTTCCTGTGTGACATGTGAAGAAATAACGTGCAGACCCTTAGAATTATATTGTGCAAGTCTTTGTTCAGTTTCGGTCCATGACTCAACAGGCTTTAAAGTAGTGAGCTCACCTACAATAGTGATAGGGGGTGTCCAACCTTTCTCATCTGCAATCCAAACACTCTCATCAATAGATTTTAAAGCACATCTAATTCTCATCTTCCAATAGGTGTAATTAGTGCCATCAAAAATAGGAGTTCGAGAAAATTCATTATATCCAGAATTCATCTTTGAAAACACACAGGATCACAAAATAAATAAACAATGTTTTCTAGCTCTGATACCAATTTGAAGAGTTCCTAATATGTGTGTGTTTTCTTTCAAACCATTTTTTATCAAAAAACCAAACCAAGTTGTGAAAACCCAATTCTTACTTTAAACCAGTTTTATCTTGATTAATCCTAAACATGCATCTACTTATTAAAGCAAGAAAAGTAAAGTAAAGTAAAGAATACTCAAAACGCCGGATGTTCGAGGAAAAAACTCAAAATGGGAAAACAACCTCGTATGACCCAAGCCAGACAATCACTATGAATAATAGTTTTACAAAGACAGATTAGCCTTACACTAAGACTCAGTCCTCACAGGTCTTGATGCTCCTTCTAATCTTCCACCGTTCTTCAATAGTGCCCACGCAGAAATTTTGTCTTCCGCGATTCCTGTCCACAACACACGCATCCACGTATGTCTCGGTGTCCACCGACATGGCTTTGATTCATTTACGATGTCGAACAAGAAGTCCTTCTCTTTTCTTCATCGCAAAACCCTTTGATGTTCAATGTGTAGAACAAACAACTTTGGTGCAGCAAGATCACTTAAACATATAAGAATGATAACTCGTATCTTTGCAAACTCTTAGGATGTGTTTATGCTTTGTAAACCTTAGAAAAACATGTGCAAATAAGTTTCTAGTCGAATACTGTTTTCCAGAATTCACACTTACGAAATTATGATGAAAACACTGTTTAAATAGGCTTTAAACGTCTCCACGAAAACATGTCATTCGAATGACTTGAGGAACTCGTGCGAGCGACATTCCATCTCGTTCGAACGAGATTGGATGTCGTTTGAACGATAGCACAAAAGTTTGACTTTTTATTTAAAACGTGTCTTATAATGAGAGATCCAAAAATGTCAAACTCTTTTACGAGCTTATCATCATAAAATGTAGTGTAAACCTTTAAAACACTTTTTAAACATTTAAAACATTTTTCTTTATAAAAATTACATCCTTATCTTTTATAAAATAATTCAGAGCACCATTAATTATATGCATTCATACTTGAGTGATCTTGGAATGAAATTAATTTTGAAGACAATTAAACTTGCACCAATTAAACTTCAGCATGATTTAATTCTATGAAGCTTTGCCGCAGCGCCTTCAATTTATTCAATACGTCATAGACCAAGTGGGATCGTGACAAAATAAATTTCTCCCTATGACATATTACAAACACAATTTTGTTCACGGAATTAAGTCAAAACAATACAGGGACTCAATTGGAAATTTATGTCCTTACAAGTACTCGTGCATACGTTTTTGAGGAAATATGTATATCTCAGGGTTTACCGTTTGGGGAAATAAAATTAATGATTTTTGGGTTGATGAAATTGGGATTTATTCACGTATTGTGAATATGAAAAAATTGGAGAATAGATTTTGTATCCGTGTTTGATTGTTAATAATAGATTGGGAGTTACATCTGTTAAAATTCATAGGAGAATTTTGGGGTTTATAGTGAAGTAACCTGGGAAAAAAAAGGAGGATTGAGTTCTTTAATGGTAGACGAACAGGAAGAAGAAGAAGAAGAAGAAGAAGAAGAGAGAGAAATTCAAAGGTTGCTCGAGCGACCAGTGCCCTTGTTCGCGTGATGCCACCTATCGTTCGAAGGACATGGTGGTTCGTTCGAATGACGTAGGTATGCCATTCCCAATTTGGTCTGTTTGGACCGGATGAAAGTGTTTTGGAAATCTAGTAATTTCGGCAAGGAATTTTGGGTTAATTATAATTATGAGTTTTAAAAAGGGGAATTTAGTAGAACATTGTGTAGAGGTAAACGGGATGAAATCTACATTATAGAATTTGGAGCAAGAAATTCTAAGGAGAAAATTACAGGCCGAGGGAGAGTGTCCGTGTATTTTTTTTTGCGTGACACCGTGTTAAATAAAATTAAATAAAGTGAAAATTAATTAAAAGTTTAGAGTTTGGTAATTGACTCGGATATTTTAAGCTTGTGCTATGTGATTTGGGCACGGACTAGCCGAGTTTAAATTAAATATATATATGCGGTGATTGTGTAGTATATATATATATATGTATATTTGCGTGCTTTATAAATATTGGTGCTAATAATATTTATGGAAATGCATACCCCTTTAATGCTATTATAGGAGATTGCGCGATGTGGGTGAATCCCTTGGCTAGTGAATGCAGGGTGAGTATAGTCCCTTCGTCATAATCGTCCAGGATTTTATTGTGTGATTTATTTTCAGGGGTGAATCGCTTTGGTGTATGCTTCGATTTCACCTCTGGTGTATGAACTATGGCCGCCTTTACTATGTTTATTTTTTCTTCACTAATTCGGGGAGCTAACCGAGTCGGGGTATCTAGGTGGATAAGTATACCTGGGGTGATATAATTTTAGAGAACATCCGGTGAGTGTCTACTCGGGTGGATGGTCATATATACGACATGTGTGTGAATGTTGTGATATATGATACATATATATGGTGTAGATTTATATACGGGTAAAATACATCAAGTGCAACTGTATTATATATGATACGTATATAAGAGTGGAGATATTGATATACATGCGAAGTAAATAAAGAAAAAAGGGATCTCTTGTATATAACTAGTCAAGATCATCTCCGACGGTGGCTGTACCCGTGGCTCCTGGTGAGACTCCTTCACTTCATTTCTAGCCTCTGCCCTTGCTGCGCTCTCTCTCCTCGGTGGCATCTAAAACCAGTTCGAATTTGTACAAGTACACATTTTATACAAACTAATAGCATAAGCAAGATATCTCATACAGGTAAAGATAAAAGAAATTGTCCTAATAATAAGGCTCTACATTAAACGAACGATACGCAAAAATCGCAGTAAGCCGTACATGCAGCATTGGTGACGTATACTAATGTTGTCCATACAACATTGCTACAATTACAGGATTATCTCTTCCATGCAAAAGGAAGCAAGAGAGGAGGTGAGCCCAACCAATAGGGCAAGGTAGGTGAGAGTACTGTTAGCGGAGCACAGTAGTAGGATGGCAAGCAGCAGGGGCAAGACTCCCAACATGGTAATTATGCCAAGAAATTTTGATCTGGGGCTATCGATTGGATGTCCAGGATTTTCATCAGGTCCAGCAGTTCCCCAATCAATAGCATCGCTTTGTTCCTCATGGACGCCAGGGCCAAGGAACAGTAGTGGAGGCCAGCGAAGATGGGAACACTAGCCAGGAGGATTTTCTTGAAAGTGTTTCTTTTATGGAGAGGTAGTTCACATGAATAGAAATTTCCCTAAGCGAGGCAGGGGTAACTACAAGATGAGGTTTTGGATGTATAACCACTACAACAGTTTATGGGTCAGTTTGGACAAGAGAATTTTGAACACGGACCCAAGGACGGGGCGAAGCATCTAGAGTAGGGAGGTAAATTGTGTTTATAATCCTATGAGTATGGGTATGTTTTGACTGACATTGGGTGCGTCACAATATAAGATTGTTATCACTAGGATTTGCGAGTGATACGGATTTAGTGGGTGCATTGGCTGTAATAGCCGTATTATATATATAAGTAGAGAGTGGGGGTTTACACTAAGAGGATGTTTGCATTACGTGAGAGGTTACTACTTTCAAGAATTATGGGATTAGTGTGGATGATTTTCAAGGTTTCATCTGGTTAGCGATGGTTTGGAGATATAGTAGATAGTTATAGCAAGACTTGGTGTTCACTGTACAAGGATATGGATTTTTTCTAGGTATCACCAGGGATAGGGTCTAGAATATATATATGAGTATATATGTTAAAATGTGTTGCATAATAGACTTATAATAATATGCTTATATTTCTAAATTTTGATCCTGGGATATAGGGACGTTACTGATGTGATTCAGGGTGGATAGACTTATTGTGGAGCGGGGTGATATAGCTCAGGATTTATTTTATGCAAGGAAACTAGTGATAGTAAGGGTACGATATTGTATGTTGTCTTTTGTAGCATAAGAGTGGATGTGTATACTTTTATGTCAAGAGACAAGTATTTGGCAGTGAGTGCTATGGGCTGAGGGCCTAACGGATCTCAACGACCGACAATATTATTTAGTAGTGTATCAGGGGGTTCCTTATTTGGATTTTGCTTTGCAAGATGTCCCACGCATGAAACTTAGCGCAACATTGGAAGTGGGGAGATGTTTCGTCATTAGTACATGGGTTTGGGTACCTCAGTTATTATTCATGTATGTGGTTATAACTGTAGAATGAAAGTTATATTACGATTTAAGGCTAGTAAAAGCCGGGTATCATTCGTGAAGTTAAGCACGAGTAAAGGGTGTATGGGAGCCCTGGTTAACTAAGTTAATTTAAAAATGATTCGCGAGTGGGAGTAGCAGAAATTAGTGTAGCAATCTTAAGGGTAAGTTATAGGGAGTTAGTCGAGGCTTGGAGTACTAGACTTATTTTAATTTCGAGGACAGAGTTCCTTTGTAAGGGGGGAAGTATGTAACACCCCGTAATTTCGAGGACATAGAAATTTATTTATTTTTGGGTGAAATAGAACTTATTTAATTTGGAGATTTTTAAATTTATGATTTGGAGAAATCATTAAAATTGGAGGATTTATTTAATTTGGTGAATTGAGATTTAATTATTCGAATTATTTTTGTGTCGTATTTTTTGAGGTAAAAAATTGGAGAATATTATAAAGTATTTCGGATGACAATTCCAATTGCACAGTTGATTTCGGATAGATCGAGATAGTCGAATAAGAGTACCCGGGGGTAGTAATTGGGTCTCGAGGCATTTTTTGGCGTTACCAGACTCATACAGAGGTGTTTGTGCCATTTTAAATTAGCCCACAAGTTTGATTTCGAGATTTGTATTAGAAAAGCTAATTTTAAGAGTTTGAAGTGGACACAACTCTTTAAGAAAAATATTATAAAACCCAAATTCGAGGTATTTTGACAGACATAATTGAAAAGGAGAAAACCTAGTCCTGCATTCTAAAACTTTGGTAAATTGGTTTATGAAATTTGAGAGGAAAATCATGGACTGTAAATAATGGAAATTTATGAAAACATGTGACATGGGTGGATAATAATTTTGGGATATGAAACTGGGAGAAATCGTTTCGAGTTTAAGTGTATTACAGTGGAGAAATCTGGGCATGGAGGTTTAACCTTTCATCTATGGAAAATGTCAAACTCGAGAAGAAAAAGGAGGAGAGAGAAAATTAAGGCATCGTTCGCGCGACCTCCCATATCAATCGAATGACAAAGTGGGATATTTGAACGACGTGTGGAAATAGGCCCAGGTTTTCTGGATTTTAGATTGGGCCAGAGGTGATTTTTTTAGGTTTAAAGGAAGTTGTAGTAAGGGGGCTTATATCGTTTTATGGTTAGGGATTATAAAAGGAGGTGAGTATAATAAATTTTATGGAGATAAAAGAGTGAGGCTTAGTTATGGAATTTTGAGGCGATAAATTCGAAGGAATAAATTACGGGCCAAGGGAGTGTGTTTGGATATTTTGGTTGAGTGAATCCATAATATTAAATTAATTAATGTGCAAATTAATTAAGATAAAGTCGGGAATTGACTTAGATATTTTAGGCTAATGCTACGGGAATTATGCACGGATTATCCAGGTTTAAATTAGGTATATATATGCTGTGATCGTGTATATATATATATATGTATATGTGTGTGTGTGTGTGTGTTTTCTTTATAAATATTGGTGTGAAAAATATTTATAGGAATATATACCCCTCTAGTGCTATCATAGGAGGTTGTGCGATGTGCGTGAATCCCCTGGCTAGTGAATGAAGGGTGAGTATAGCCCCAAGGTCATAGTCGTCCAGGATTTTATTGTGTGGGGTATGATTCTGTTTTACTTCTGGTATAGGAACTATGACCTCCTCTACTACGTTTATTTTTATTTCACTGATTCGGGGAGCTAACTGAGTCGGGGTGTCCGTGTGGATGAGTATACCCGGGGTGATATCATTTTAGAGAACATCTGGTGAGTGTCTACTTGGGAGGATGGTTATATATGCAACACGTGTGTGAATGTTGTGATATATGATACGCAAATATGGTTTAGATTTATATACGGGTAAAAGACATGAAGTGAAACTCTATTAGATATGATACGTATATAAGAGGGTAGATATTTATATACGGGCGAATTAAATAAAGTAAAAAAAATATTTCTTGTATATAACTAGTGAGAATGTTATATAGTGAATTTAAAAAGGATTAAGTAAGTTAATGGGATAAATAACTTCTGAAGTTAAAGTACTTATTACTCGGGCTAGAGTAGAGTGTCAATGAGCTTCAGGACAAGGCTAATTAGATGGGGGTAGTGTAACTAAGAGGGTTAGGAAGAAGCGTTAGGTGTGCACAATAGTTGAGGGGTAAGCAATATCTCAAGTGAGTGCGATATTAACATAAATATGAAGAGCATTAATGCATTTTAATTCACTTGAAAAATATTTTAAAAAGGATTTGGGCTCTCACCCGTACTAGCAAAATATTTTAAAAACCTTTTAGGTGTCCAGCCACGGGGACGCCAAACTTGATAATGCCAAACTTGTTAATATTTTCTTAATAGATATGACAATGCAGATTATGTGACCATATACAACCTGAATTCTAAATTCATGGAATTTCAAACATTCACAAGATAATCTTACACTTTTATATGTTAAAATTATAATTTAAAAAAACGAGGAGAGAATTTAATTTAATTATAGGATTTACATGCAATAAGATTTCATTTATCGATTCAAATGTCAAACTGTCATTTAAATCTAAAGTATCAAATTAGAGTGTTAAATTTCATGATTTATCTCAATATAATTAAAGCAATTATTATTATTATTATTATTATTATTATTATTATTATTATTATTATTATTATTATTATTATTATTATTATTATTATTATTATTATTATTATTATTATTATTATTATTATTATTATTATTATTATTATTACTCTTGACTAAACATAATTTTAATAATATCATATGAATAGAAATGGAAATAGTAGGACATAAATCTTGCCTTTAAAGAAGAGCTAGATTAGTGAGTAATTGCTCTTTGCCTTAAGAATTCCACTTGAAATCAACCTCATTTCCTAATATTGCAGCTTCCCTTATGCATCTTCTCTCTCATAATAGCCTCCCCTTAATATTAGGCATATGATTAGGATTTAGGTGGTAAGTGAAGAGATTAAATTATCTAGGGTTTTGCAAATATGATATTTAAATAACTGATTCCCATAAATTTTAATTCACCTAACTTTAAGTGACTCACATGCCTCCAAAATTTACTGAAAATGCATCCAAACTTACCCTAATGAATTATCCAACCCATAAGTACACTTTTCCACTATTTTTTTTTACCTTGATTGGGTTTACAAATAAGCCCCCAAACCCAATCAAAAATCAAAGTTTCTTAGTAAGTCCAATTACTTATGTTCAACTTAAAAATATTATTTAACAATTTATTTCAAACTAACCACATTAAATTAATTTATTAATCATGTTGTTAGTTTACTTTCATATAGTTAACTTATCCGCAATAGAAAAATAACTAATTTAATTAATTAACAAATATGCACAACCTATTAATTTAATTAATTATAAAACAAGAGAAAGTGAAATGGCACCATCAAATTTTATTCATTTTGCTATTTATCTTAAAATTGTTAAGAACACAGGGTATTACAAATTCCTCGAAAATAGTACAAAGCTATGAGTTTACTATAGTTTACATTATAATTTTTTTAATTCAATCCCAACTTTATCCATTTTAAACTTTCGACAAAAAATTCCATTGTCTTAAGTAATTTCAATTAACCTATTAAAACTATGTCCAAGCACACATGGTTCCAAAATTGATGACTAATACCACCCCCATTCCATATCATACCCCATTAAAGTTGTCCCCACATACACAAACCCTTAACAATCCATAAAAGACCAGTTGTGGCCTTGGTTTAACTCTCCCCAAACTTTCCTTTATCTTCTTAATTCACCCTTTTTTTCCCTCTCTATTTCTCTCCCCCTCTCTCAGAAAGAGACCAAATAATGATCTACACGTCCCCCTTCACATAAGTTATTAAAATTATTACTTATTCTTTCCATGTTTCCTTGTGGTTACTAATGGTTGGTTTGTGTGTTTCATTGAGGACCATGGGTGTTGGGTGTAATCTTTGATGTTGCTTTAATGGTCGAAGTATATAGGGTGTAGCTCGGGGAGGGAAGGGGGGTTTCTAGGTGGGTTTCTATTTCCTATAAAGATGAAAAATAAAAGGTGTTCTGTTGTGAAAATTTTCTTCCCTTAAATATGAGAAAATTTAAGTTTATAATTATCTTGGGATCTGGTTTACTAAAAGGGATGCATTTTTAATTCATAATTAAATCGAGAATGACATATGAAAATCTAGGGAGTTTTTATGTTTGTGTGTGAGAGAGAAAAAGATACCCTCAACCCAAAGGCCTAATTAAACTTCATTAAAATGTGGTTTGATCATGATGATTAGTTTACAAGTGATTAGTAGCGTAGTGATTAAGGGTTTGTTGAAAACAGAAAAATTCCATCAGTCAAAGATCATTTAAAAAAAATAGGTCCCATTACCGGTCTATAAGAGTGAAAAACGCATTTAAATGGTCCAGTCAACATTACATTATATGGAAGACTCGATTTAAACTAGACTCCAATGAATAATATAATATACAATTTTTTCCTTAAGACCTAAGTCCTTAATAAAAAAATTAATTAAATGTTGATTCCCTTCATCTCGTTAAGAGACCCGAATCAATATATGCACCATATTTATATTTTTATCTATAAATTTGTTTAGTAATTGACCATTAAAATACATTTTTTTTGTGTTTGGGCATGTATAAATCTTATACGGGACCAAATTTTAAGGTCAACCTATTAATCTAGTGTGGTCTTGATCCGTGAAGGGTTTGTATACGTCAATACATGCATGCGTGTGCGCGATATACACACACACACACACACACACACACACACACACACATATATATATATATATATATATATATATATATATATATATATATATATATATATATATAGAGAGAGAGAGAGAGAGAGAGACAGAGAGAGAGAGAGAGAGAAAGAAAGATGTTTTTGGACCCCGTAATAATTATTAATAGACTGATTAGATCTAAATTAAACGATATAGATGTTTGAACAATTGAGTACCATTATATGGATGTGTAAATACCTAATTATGTAAAAGAACGAAAAACTGAATATAGAGAAGTAAACTATTCACCAACTCTGATACCGTAATTGATTCATATCGAATATTGCATTTATTTACCCTTTATACTTATGAATTTTAGCCCCATTGGGTACCTTAATACATATATTTTTGTTTGTTAACCAGAAAACCTCTTTTATGTATGTTTATATGTGATGCAAGGTATAATTGATCTTTTGTAGGTACTAAAGTTCTAAACGTGTAATTTAACTGCATTTCGAAAACGTTTCCTCATAAAGTGCACATTCAAGGGAATTTTCATCATTGAAACATTTGAGTTTCTTGACCAAAGTCTTTATGGATGGGTTTCCCTCTAATCTATCTTCACGTATCCTCTGACCGCACCTCATTCTGATCCATAACAAAGAAATTATGATATTTTTCGTGGGAAGAATCATATTTGAAGCAGAATTGTCTCATTTTGGCCTTCATCGATCGATCGATGAAATTTATCAATCTATCGATGAAACAGTGTTCTCATTCATGAAGTGTTCGTTCGGCGACGGAAAATGCAAGGGGAAAGGGAAGGAGAAGGTGGGGGGGGGGGGGGGGGGGAGGAGGTGCGGGAGGACGAGGTGCAGGATGGCGAGGATGTGGACCTCGCTGCTTCATCACCGACACGTGCGAACTTTGATGATCCACTTCCCCATTTATCTCCATTCAACCGATCGATGTCGACGCTTAGTTGGCCGAGCGTGTTTACACTGGACATATTTGATGGCCAGCGGATAGGGCGGGGGTTGAGGGACCCGAATATCGTCCAGGCTGGACTAGTTCATGGATGTGAGCTACAAGACATCGGGTCCAAGGTGCTCGTCACGCATGTGATACCCGGGAAGGAGAACTCCCCGTTGTGGTTGCGCGAATAATGCGACACGATGTATATCAGTGGGTGTGTCAATTCATATATCGTGTGGCCTACTCACCTCCTCGGATTTAACCTTACCCAAGATATGTAGTGACATTATTTGAATTGAATTGTATTGTTTTTAAGTTGGTACATTTGAATTGTTTTTAGATTATATCGTGATGCATATTGTCTCTATTTTGAATGTATATTTGCACTATCTCTATTTTATTTGGATATATAAAGTTTGAATAGGTACAACGTTGCTATAACAGGTACAAATATACTGTTGGGCAGTGGCAGTGGCCACACTGCCCAACAATTTTTTTTTCAATTCTTCCCAGAATTATCACGGTCATTGACCTACAATGGTAGATATGATGATAGAATTTGGCACGCTGGCTAGGAACACCTACATCCTAATGAGTATCAACAACGAGGAGAATGCGTGACATCGATGAAATTAATTAAGGCTGCCCGACCTTAGTCCTATAATGTTTAATTCACAACATCAAAAACCAGCCCAAGGAGAATAATTGTATAACCGAAATTTGAATAAATCATAAATATAAACATACTTCTCGCATTTTGAAATGTATTTTAGATTTATCCCATGCAACAATACTGGATAATACATGAATCTAAATGCCCAATCCCCAAGTGAATCCCATATATAAGTTAATCCATGACAAATGATCACATTAAAGGATCCACAAAGTTCACTACGCTAAAAAAATTTTGAGAGTACAAAATAAATAAGACAGTCATATAGTCTGTATGCGTGAACTATAACATGTACCATATAAGCAGGTTCGTACTTAAATGAGTCGAATTAACGAAGGCCTATCTCTATTGCCCTCGGGGATCACTTGCGCGTACCAATATAGTCTTAGGTCGTCCCAAACCAAAATCCTTAACCCGAGTAAGGGATGAATCACCACGTCTACCCATCACTCATATAATCTACCATACCTAAGTATATATGATGAAATCTACCCGTTAATTCATCTCAGATGTGGGAACCTAAACGTATGACCCAGGGGTTACAAGACTATGGCTTACTCGTCTACTCATCGAGGTTCCATCACGGTCCACATCGTACGTGCCCCCATAACAAAATCCCCTTAGTACGATATCAACAAGTACACACATTGTATGAATTTTATATATGTAATAATAATAAAAGAGATTTCTGATAAGAAATGGAAAAGTGAACTAAATTTAGGAATTATTTACTTTAATGCTATTGACGCCTCTAAATGATGGACCATTGTCATTACAATGTTAGGTAAATAATGAATTGATCAAATATTAAAAACCTATGACCCACCGTAATAACAATTTTTACTAAAGGTAAATAAATCTATAGGCAAACCTAGAAAACCTAAATTTGTCCCCCAACGCAAAGTTCAAAACCATTAATCGCAAATCCAAATTTCCATTTATCTGTCACTATCCGTCGATCGGTCAATCTATATCGGTTGACCTCCCTATTCAGGTATGCCCAAAAATGCCGCTACGGACTTCATCTTCCCCAATTCAACAAAACTCAATTCAAAAGTCCATTAATGATCCCAAAACCTTCATATAAGGTTTTTATAACATCTTAACAAAGTAACCACAAATAAAATATGATTCCGACATGATTTCAACATCAAAAACTAAATATTAATTCAAGATTTACTCACAAACCCAATTTTCCTATCAAGAACCCTAAAACTCCAATCTCAATCAATTTGATTCCATTAACTACATATTTATACATATAATCAAGGGATTTATAAAGGATTCATACTTGAAGTAAATTCTTATACATAATCTATCAATTTTCTACTAAATTAGTCTAATTATGAATTTAATAGAGTTAATTCTTATAAATCAGATCTTTATCAAAAATAGGATTAAGAGTTACATAGATTGGCATAATCTAAATCAAGGTCATATAAATATTCTAATTAAATTTGCGTCAAAATTTGTTGAAGAACAAGGGCCAAAATCTCGTAGAATTTGCTCCTCATCTTTGAGTCTTCCTCTCTTTAAGATCTTAGATCACAAAATTGTGTTTATAATATAAATCAATCTTCCAAAGACTCATTAAGACCCCTTAGAAATGAAATTAAACTTGAGCCTAAAATAACTGCTTGAGTAACTTGCCCAAATTAATCCTTAGCAATTTTAAAAACCCCAAAATTCATTAGCATAACCTACTAGGACCAAAATGCCTTATTTTAAATTAAAAGGAATTATTTTAAATGTTATTGAAATCATAAATCATTAACCTATAATTCAAGATTAAAAATTATTCCTCATCTAAAATGTTATTCAATTTAATTTAGAAATCATGGAAACCACCATTAATTGATCTGGGTGTAACATGACATTATAGTTAAATGCTTCATAATCATTGGGACCCGATGCCGAGGGAATATTCGAAAAAAGAAAATCCTCAACATCAAACCCCGAATCAATCCATGGTCTCCAATAATGCACAGTTACGTTTTAAAATATTTATTAACGTTTTTTCGTGTATGAATTTTTAATTTAGACATATAATACCTGTATGTATAATTCCAAATATAGTGACGTCACTGGTCACGAGCACACAATTATATTTATTTAAGTATATAAAAAATACAGGGTATTGTAGATGCATTCCTCATATCAAGTTTTTTTGAGAGTAAAGGGGTTCAAGATGATGTGCTTAATGGACCAAATATATATGTATTAAACTCTTACCAATTAAATTTTTTGCATTACTTTAATAATTTAGAGTTGGGAAAATTACAATCATTATTCTCTTTACAGTTATAGTTGACAAAGTGCTACGCCTTTCGAAACTTAATCATGCATGAGATGAACATTAAGAAAAACTGAACACCGGTAGAGAAATAATATTCGTCATAAAGAGGTTGTGGTTTACATATATGTCCATGATATATTTGTCTTCTTGTCCTTCTATCGAGTTCTTTCTACAATTCAATTTCCATTGTAGTTAATTCTTTTTTTGATTTTCTCAAATTTTTAATATTATAACACAAGTGTAATGAAATATTTGTTTAATTTTACAGCATGATTTAAGTGACATACTTCATCTTAATATTATGAGTAATTCTATATATACCAAGTTTGTGTACCAAGTTCATTAAAGTGTTGCACATATACTAGGAGTACGACTCTTTAATGTACTTGGTACAAAAAATATGGTACATATAACATTTTTCTAATATTATCTCCCCTCATTTCATATAACTTTTAGACTCAACAGGGTGACATCTCTTCTCTAATTTTTTTTTCTTTCGACAACAAAATTACGTTCTTTTTGTGAATACAAGTATGATCTTATATGGTGCATTCATATTTCAAATGAATTTGATTAAATTAGCTGATCCAATTAAATTCATTTAATTTTAAATTGGCGACTCATGGAGATTTGATTTGATTGAAAATATAAAAACCAACTTAAATATATTGATTTGTGCAGGATTTATCTAAAGCATATTTTTTTTTGAAATAGTTTTTGTTCTTTTTTATGTTTGGTTTGGTTTTTACTCCTACAAATAGCGGGTGGGTCAGTTAACTTGGTATTATTTCCCATAATATAGGAGAAGTGAGATAGAGATAGATAGATAGATAGATAGATAGATAAATAGATATATATATATATATATATATATATATATATAGAGAGAGAGAGAGAGAGAGAGAGAGAGAGAGAGAGAGAGGAAATATGCATCTTCACAAAAGGTAGAAACTAAAGAGTCCATATATTTTCTATGCAAATCTGTAGAAATTTTGTGTATATATATGAGAAAAAGTCTCATGCGAGATAAATGAAAATATCCCCAAATGACACTTCTATTTATCATTTGTAAAAAAACATGCTTGCATTTAGGGGTGGTAAACGGATAGATACGGATTGGATACCATGTTTTCCATATCCGTATCAGCTATCTGGATGCACTATCCATATCCGTCCGGATAGTTAGAATAACTATCCATATCCATATCCATATCTGCTCGGATACCTCGGATTTAGATAATATCCGTACCCGTTTACATTGTTTAGTCATCGCAAAAAATAACTATTAAAATATCCAATAAAACTTAATCCAATCTAATCCAAATAAATATATAACAAAATTGCCACCTCCAAACATAAAAATTATGGCTTCCATAATAATAGTAGTATTCCATAATGATAATATGGATTAAAGTCATATATACATTACAATCATGTAAACTTAAAGCCATCCAAAAAAAATTATAATAGCATTTTATAACAATAAATATAAATATGCACCTTTTAGATTAAATCAAATTTATTGAGAATGATAATCTCATGGACCTTTTAGTCTTCAAAACATATTGATATTTTTATTCTAATAAGTATACATTTTTATTTTGTATATAATATAAATGTTGTTAACTTCAATTCTCATCACAATCAAAACTATCTCTTTATTTTTTTATTTCTCTCGTACATTTATTTATAATTAAGGAAACTAATGAACAACCATATGAACAATATATAAATACAATTATATATTTTTATTTTTATTTTGTATGTACCTGTTGTTGCGAATTTTCTATTGCAGGAGGAGGGCATACGGTGTGGCAGAATTGATGCGTAGCAGAGGGGTTGATGAGTAACGATGGCAGGGTTGATGAGCAGTGGCAGGCTGATGCGGTAGAGGGAGAGGTGGCGAAATGAGGGGTTTTTTTGGAGTGAAATGAGGGTTTCTTTTCTCTTATTTTGTACGAAAGAGAAATGAAATGAAATTAGTTTTTTTTTGTATTTTGAGTGGAGTATATGTTCTTTAGTGGGTGTATGTTGTGTGTGATATGGTGTATTGTAACTTTAATATAACTCCATAATAATATACCTAATAAAATAATAATACATGGCATTTTCCCCCTCGGCTGCTGATTATGAATTTCTGTCAAAGATGCCTCCAGCAAAAGTGTATGACTATGGTCTGCATGCTCTACCTCAGGTATTCCCTTAGTTGCATTCTTTCACCAACTGTTTTCTCGGCCTCTTGAAAACTATTTATTATTTCTATGCAGTCTGTATGTGCTTTCACCTCGACTACTAAATGGATGGCTGAGAACCAACAAAAATTCCATGAAGCTGAGAGAGCCATCCAACACGAGGCCGATTTGCAGACGGAGCTGGAGCCTGCAAGGGCTGAGCTAGAGAGTGCCAAAATTGAACACGCAAGGGTTCTGGACGAGCTGACGAGGCAGCATGATGCAGACATGGCGGCCAAGGACTTGCTCATTAAGGATAGGGACGAGGCTTTGACCAATATGGGGGCTTAAGACAAGACTAAGCTATCTGAGGCGATGAAGACGGCAGAGACCGATGCTGTGGAGGCCTAAAAACTCTCAGATGAGTTCCAAGGCTTCGGTCTTGAGTACTTAGAGAGGGGGATTAGGACGGCCTGTCGGTGGGTCGTCCTTAAGTTTGCTGACGCAGTATCGTTTGTTCGCCCCTTTCTTGAGGCAGTTCAACTAGATGACCCATTTATTGCTGAAGCCCTAGCCCAAGTGGAATCTCAGCATGTAGAAGGCACATGCACGTCTGAGGTTCGGCCTGTCATGGTCGTTGAGGAGACCTCTCTCATTGACGTTGAGGCCCTGCCCTCTGATGCTGCTCAATAGGGTGGCTGTCTGTAGCCCACACCCTCTTAGTGTAATCAAGATTTTTGTACTCTATTTTTGTAAAACGAACATCACTTTGTAATATAATGCCTCTTGTTGTCTTCCATACTCGTCTCTTATGTGATTTGTATTGTGGATTTTTTGTACTAACAATATCACTAACCCCTCCCTCGGCTTTCTTGAGGGCAATGGTGGGGTCGTCCCCTCCATTGACCCTCATTATAGCCGAGGGTTCTAATATAACCAAACTAATGGTTTTTAATTAAGTATTCCCTCGTCCTTCTTAAGGGCAATGGTGGAGTCGTCCCCTCCATTAACCCTCATTATAGCCGAGGGCCGTTCTCTGAAAATATTTTCATGCGTACTAGAACTGATAAACACAGGATGAGGGGAAACACGAATATTTCTCATTAATTTTCCAAGTGTTCTGTTGGAGCGATTCCTATTACAATTATGGTCTATCAAGACCTTACAGCACTACTGATAGTATTTTTTCAAATGGTCTGCATTCCAGGTGTTGGAAAAGGGTTCCCCTTCTAGGTTTTCTAGTCTATAGGTCCCAGGGATGACTTCATCGATGACCCTATATGGGCCATGCCAATTAGGATGGAGCTTGTTGGGATTTTGCCAAGTCTTTTTGAGGACCAAGTCCCCCACTGCAATTGGCCTCTGCTTCACCCTCTGATTGTAAAACCTTGCGGTCCTCTGCTGGTAGGCGGCCTGCCTTATCTCGGCATCTTCCCTCCTTTCCTCAATCAGGTCTAAGTCGAGTCTCCTTTCTTCTGTATTTCTCTGGGGGTCATACATTTGGATCCTATGAGTAGGAAACCCAATTTCGGTAGGGATGACGGCTTCTGAGCCATAAGCTAGCATGAATGGGGTCTCTCCGGTAGAGGTCCTCACTGTCGTCCTGTATGCCCACAGCACGGCATATAACTCATCGACCCATCTTCCTTTTGCCTCCTCAAGCCTCTTCTTGATTCCATCTAGGATTGTCCTGTTTGTAACTTCTGTTTGCCCATTGGCCTGAGGTCGGCCTGGGGTGGAGAAAAATTGTTTGATACTCACCCTTTCACTGTACTTCTGTAGAGAGGTATTCTTGAACTGAGTCCCGTTATCCGAGATGAGGGTGTTGGGGAGACCATATCTGCATATAACATTTTTCCAGATGAACTGGAAGGTCTTCTGCTCTGTAATTGTGACCATCGGTTCGGCCTCCACCCATTTTGAGAAATAGTCAATAGCTACGATGAGGAACCGATAGTTATTGACTGCTCTTGGTAAGGGTCCTACGAGGTCGATCCCCCACACTGCAAATGGCCATGGGGATGTAATGGAGGTAAGAGGCTGATGGGGTTGGTGAGGGATGGTGGCAAATCTCTGGCATTTATCTCACTTTTTTATATATGCCGCGGCGTCTTTTCCCAAGGTCGGCTACCAGTACCCTTGGGTGATCACCCTCTTCGCTAAGGATCTGCCCCCAATGTGGCTTGAGCACGATCCTTCGTGCACATCTTACAAAAGGGATGGGACCTCAGATGGGTGCACACACCTAAGTAAGGGGAGTAAAAATCCCTTTTTGTACAAGGTGTCCCCAATAACAGTGAACTTTGCATCCCTGTATATCAACTTCTTCCTTTCTTGCCTTGCTTCTGGCATCTCCCCCTCTTTAATGTACCTGATCAGAGGGTCCATCCACGAAGCTTCCTGAGAAACATTTAGGCAATTGCTAAGTGTTCCCTCAGCGTCTTCAATAGTTGGCCGAAGCAAAATTTCTACTGGGACCGTCCTCCTGATGGCTGTCCTAGTTGTTGAGGCCAACCTAGCAAGGGCATCAGCACGGCCATTGTCGAGCCTAGGTATCCTCTTTAATTTCACTTCTCTGAAGCCCTTCAGTAATGACCTCACCTTCTCAAGGTACCTAGCCATCCTCTCGTCCTTGGCCTCGTAGGCTCCTAGTATCTGATTCACTACTAGCCTCGAATCGCTATGAACCAAAATCCGACCGATACTAAGAGATCTGGCCAAGGAGAAGCCTGCTATCAAGGCCTCATATTCGGGCTCGTTGTTGGAGGCCTTAAAGTTGAACTCATGGCGTACTCAATGTCTGTGACGTCGGGTGCTGATACTATTAATCCAGCTCCACTCTCGCTTTCGCAAGAGGACCCGTCGACGAAGAGACTCCACACGGTGTGTTCTTCTGAGAAACTTCCCTCGGTGAGTGACCCCTGTCTAAAGAGATATCTTCCCTCTTCGTTTTCAACCACTTTGCTTCTAGCGGTGCTCGTCTCAGCCTTATCTGCAGGTGTGTCGCTGAGATCACCCTGTCGGGTATCTATCTTCTCGAGGCTCTCATCCTCGGCTTCATCATCTTCCCAAGTAAACTTGGCCATGAAGTCTGCCAATGCTTGCCCCTTAATGGCCGTCCTAGGCTGAAACACTATGTCAAACTCCCCCAGCTCTATAGCCTAGGCCATTAACCTCCCTGATTTTTCAGGCTTGTGCAAAACCTGCCTAAGGGGAGAGTCAGTGAGGATGACCATTGTATGGGACTGAAAGTATGGCTTCATCTTTCTCGATGCATGGATCAAGGCGTAGGCGAACTTCTCCATCCTTGGGTATCTTTGCTCTGCCCCTTGGAGTGCCTTGCTATTAAAATACACAGGCTTCTGTACTCCATCTTCGACTCTCACAATGGCTGCACTGATGGCTGACTCTGAGACGGTGAGGTACACATAAAGTCGTTCACCATGCACGGGCCGTGACAACAGCAAGGGAGACCCCATGTATGATTTTAACTCCTTGAAGGCCTCATCGCATTCTTCACTCCATTCGAAGGCTTTCCTGAGAATTTTGAAGAATGGTAGACACCTATCTGTGGCCTTAGATACGAACCTGTTCAAGGCAGCAACTCTCCCTGTGAGCCTCTGAACGTCTTTAATGGATTTGGGGGTCTTCATATCAACAAGGGCCTTTATCTTTTCAGGATTGGCCTCGATGCCTCTTTGGTTGACAATGAACCCCAAGAACTTCCCTTTTCTGACCCCGAAGACACACTTGGCCGGATTAAGCTTCATCTGGTATTTGTCCATCGTATTAAAGGTCCTCTCCAGGTTTGCCACATGATCCTCTGCCTTCGAACTCTTAGTCAGCATGTCATCTACATAGACCTCCATAGACTTCCCAATTTGGTCTTCGAACATTTTATTTACGAGGCGCTGGTACATTGCCCCCGCATTTTTTAGGCCAAAGGGCATGACCCTATAACAGTATGTCCCCTTGTCAGTTATGAAGGCCGTCTTCTCCGAGTCTTCAAGGTTCATGAAGATCTGGTTGTACCCTGAATAGGCATCCATGAAGCTCATGAGCTCATGGCATGCGGTAGCGTCTACCATCTGGTCAATGCGGGGGAGAGGGAAGTTGTCTTTGGGACAGTGCTTGTTGAGGTCAGTGAAGTCCACACACATTCTCCACTTCCCGTTGGCCTTTGGGACAATGACTGCATTGGACAACCATTCAGGGTAGATGACCTCTCTGATAAAATCAGCGTCTTCTAATTTCTTTACCTAATCCCTAATGACCTCATACTTTTCTCTAGAGTAAATTCTCCTCTTCTGCTTTACCGGCTTCACTCCTTCTACCACATTGAGCTTGTGGCACATGATTTCAGGGACAACCCCCGACATATCTACATGACTCCACGCGAAGACGCTTCGTCTTCTCCTCAACAGTTTAATGAGGTCTTCCTTGATATTGGGCTTCAGAGACTTGCTTACTTGGACGGTTTTTTCCGGGTCATCCTCATCGAGGATAATGGATTCTACCTCTTCCGCGGCCTCTCCTTTCTTTAGCCTCGTCTCATCCCTGGGGTCTAGGGTATCAATATTGTAAGTGGTTGTAGCCCTCTTGTGCGCCTCCCTTTCTTCAGCGGAGTTGTAGTAACATTCTCGCGCTGTTGTCTGGTCTCCCTGAACTTCCCCCACCCCGTAAGGTGTAGGAAATTTAATCATCGGATGGACCGCAGACGACACAACTTCAAACCCCTTGAGGGACACACGCCCCAGTATGATGTTATAGGCCGAAAACATATGCTCATCCATCACAAAGAAACTGACCTTCTTGGTAAGCCATCTCGGCCACTCGTCCCCCATCCTAACATCGCCCTCATACACTCCAAGGGGATGAACGTTTTCCCCACTGAACCCAATCAATGGATGTTGGTATGGGACGAGTCTAGCATGGCTAAGACCTAAGGCTTTGAAGCATGACCAAAACATTACATCTGCAGAACTGCCCCCGTCGACCAATATCCTCGGCACCTCACACCCGTGCACCCTAGTTGTGATGACGAGTGGGTCGTCGTGTGGGGCTAGGAGGCCTTTAAAGTCCATTCTCGAGAACCCCACTATCAGGGTGTCCATATCAACCTTTTTCCTCTTTTCTGACTTGACCTCCAGAGAGGTTGAATGTATCGTCTTCGTCACTGCCTTGGCCTCAACCACATGGGACTTCTTGTCAGCGACTTCAGACCCTCCTCCTGCTAGACCCCCGGAGATCATTCCCACTCCGAGCGAGATCATATTAAGCCTCTTGACAGGACCTTGGTCGTCTCTCGGCGGGAGGTCAGGGTCGTCCTCATCATCAGAAGGGTGGTCCCCTCTTTTTTGAGGACCTTCTCTACATGCATCGCCTCGCTTCTTTCTGGGGTCGTCCCCTCGGCCCCTCTTGAAGGCACCTTTGTCGACGTACTTTCTGAGCTTCCCTTCTTTCAGCATCTTCTCAATCTCATCTTTCAGAGCAAAGCATTTATCTGTTATGTGGCCGTGGTCTTGGTGAAATTCACACCACAGGTTCTTGTTCCTCTTGTTGGGGGATGCCCTCAACTTCTCAGGCCACTTCAGGGATCGGTCACTCTTTATCTCATTGAGAATTTTTTCACAGCTGACCGTTAGAGGGGTGTTACCAGCGAACTTGTCATCCGTAGACCTCTTCTTCCCCTCTTTGTTCTTCTTAGGGTATTTACCCCCACTAAATCCTCCTTTTTCGTCTTCGTATTTTGCGGCCATCGCCTCTTCGGCGTTCATCACCTTTCCTGCTGTTGACAGCAATTCAGCCATCGTTCTCGGAGGGTCTTCAGCAAGCTTCCATAACAGCTTCCCCTTTTGGAGTCCTCCAATCAGGGCTGTCATAGCTATGCTCTCCGCATAGTCTTCCACCTCCCGCTTCTCTTTATTGAATCTGGCTATGTAGTCCCTCAGACTCTCATTCTTCCCCTTCTCAACATAGAGCAGGTGGGTGGTCTTCTTCTATGGCCTCACCCCAAAGCAAGAGTAGTGGATTAATCGGTCTGCCAACTGCTTAAAGTTTTCAATGGAATTTTTTGGAAGAGACGTGTACCAGATATGTGCAGCCCCAGTCAGGGTACCAGAAAAGGCACGAAACCTCATCTCATCTGAGATAGAGTATATGTCGGCTGGTGATTGATACATCTCAACATGGTGGACATGGTTGGTGCTCCCGTCGTATCTTGGGGTGACCACAGGTGGCTTGAACCTTGATGGCGTAGGAAAGTTGACTATCTTCACCACAAAGGGTGAGCCTATGGTGTATCCCTTCTGAAGAGGGTCCCGACTCTTCAGTATATCACCGATCTTATCCTCTAGTCGCTGGATCGAGTCATTCCAGGGCCTCGCAGGGTCAGCTTGGCCGATGTTATCCCCTGCCGCCTCTTTAAGGTGGACGGAGGGTTCTGCTGCGGCAGGCCTGTGTCGGCTGTTTACTTCCCTTTGATCGTCATCCCGTCCTTGGGGTCGGCCATCTGCCGCCTCCCTCCTGGACCTCGCAACACTCCTTGACCTGGACAATTTTTCCCGAAGGTCATTTACTGGGCCCAATCTCTCAAAGGCTGACCCCCTGCTCAAGCGATCAAAACCAGAGCCACTCGAGTGATCATCAGGATTTGGTCTTTCGCACTTTCCTCTACTTTCCTAGAGAGGTCGTACAGTATTGTTGGAGACCTCATATGGTTCCCAGCATTCTATAGGGGCCTCCTCCCCCTCCAGGTCGTCATACCTGTCCTCAGGGCAAGGGTTTCCTTGCCTCCCCAGGCGTAGACGCCGGGGGTCAGCAACATCCCTACGCCGTTGAGGGGGTGGCAGGTCTTTGCGTGGTGCCTGGGGTGGTCCCCTGGCTTCATGCTGTCCTGGAGCTGCTGCTGGAGTAATCATCTCAGGTGAAACCCCTGGTGGTCTTAGTATGTTCTGGCTTAGAGCTGTGAACTGCTCCTTCATCATCCGTTGGCTTGCTACCAGAGACTTTAAGGCTACCGCCACATCATCCATCTCCGACTGAGGTGGTGGCTGACTGGAACTGGGTCCTCCCCCATCATCCGGCGGGGGAAGTGGTGGTGGTGGCATCTCAGGTGACAGGTGTTTGAGCTATGAAAAGCTGAATTGAAGAAAAGACTGGTGAGCTTGAGAACCTTAGTGGGTCTCTTTCAATGGTGAAACATCTCCTCTCAGGGGGAGAGCTGGCTCACCACCAGAGTGCCCAGCGAGGTCAAGCTGTACAAGGTAAGAGATGTCTTCTCGTTCCCACAGACAACGCCAAACAGATGATGCTGAGATTTAGCACCACCGGATAAGTGATGAGGAGCTCAAATAATGGCGGCCATGGCATCCATAGAGATGTAAGTGTATAAGTGTGTAGAAGGAGATGAGTATAAGAGGAATAAGACAATGATGTATAGTGGTTCAGCCAATTTGGCCTACATCCACTGTGAGTGTGTGATCCACTAAGTATGGGCACTAATGGCCTTGGATACAATGCACATAAGCCCACTTTCTCTCTCTACTGTGTGTATAAGCAGAGTTTTTGCTAGGGTTACAGTTATCGATTCCTCTCCCCTGTAGGGTTGTAGGTGACAAGTATATATAGGTCTTGGGGGGTGTAGTGTACCCCCCAAGTGTGCATGGTGCATGTGAATGATGATCTAGCCAATCCCCTATTGACACTTGTAGATGCCAAATGATGACATAATATTCCCTCACGTGAGGGTGTGATTTTGTTATAACGGTCTCCCATGTGCCATGTGAGCCTCACGCGCACTGTTCCACGCGTCTCCCAAGACACGCGCTGTGATAATGTCTACCTCGGCCTTCGATATGAGGCCGAGGGCAAAGTTCCTTCTGGTAATGAGTTTGGCCTAATTTGGGCCTCGTACAGTCGTACCCTCGGGGGTCATCCGGCGCCTGATGAAGGGTCGGCCCCCTAGTGGGTCGTCCGGAGCCTGATGAAGGGTCGGCCCCTTGAGGGGTCGTCCGGAGCCTGATGAAGGGTCGGCCCCCTGATGGGTCGTCCGAAGCCTGATGAAGGGTCGGCCCTTGAGGGGTCGTTCGGAGTCTGATGAAGGGTCAGCCCCCCTGAGGGGCCGTCCGGAGCCTGATGAACGGTCGGCCCCTGAGGGGTCGTCTGGGCCTGGTGAGGCATAGGGCGCCCTCGGCATGGCCGAGGGTATATACGGGTATATAAATAATATACACAATAAAATTGTAACTTTAGGGTGTTTTTGTTTTGAGTGTAGTATGTGTTTGTTTTGTCTTAGGGAATAAATAATTAAGTTTTTTTTTAATATTATTTTATTAGTAATACCAATACTAATATTATTAGTAATATTTTAAAACGAATATCCGTTAAAATGGATACTCCGCATCGGATACGGATTATCCGTGTCGGATACTAGTACTATCCATATCCGTATCCATTTTCTCAAATATTTTTATAGAGTATCCATATTCATATCCGTTTCCATTTTTTCGGATAAATATCCGCAAATTCGGGTTTGGATATCGAACGAATGCGGATTTTTGAATATCCGTTTACAGCCTTACTTGCATTATTAGTAAAAAAAAGCAGTTTACTCACACGTGAGATCCAACCCCCAATAGAAAAGCTCTGCTATCGACTTCAAACCCACATCTCGATGTTGTATACCTTACCTTCTATGGAGATTTCACAACTGGCTAAACTAAGGTGATATTTTATCAGCAGTATTCATATTCTTTACTCTTATTTATATGTATTTCACTTTTTTGTGGAGAGTTATAGCCATTCTCTGTACATCCCATGGAAAACACATTCTTTAGGATCTCACCGTAGTGTTTTGACTGCCTAAATTCTTAAGTTAACAATTCGATATGATTAATATACCACCATGCCAATAATTGAATTTTCTTGGAGTGCAAGCGGGAGGGTTTGCAGATATTGGGTTCACTAAAAAAAATTTATACAACAAAGAAAGGAATAGACACAATGAATTGAAGGGGCATAATGGATATATGCTGCATGAGTTTTTGAAACTAGAATAAGGAAAGAATTCGTCTTCCACTTTTTAAATTTCATCGGATAATGAACAAAGGACTAATTATTGCTTCACCCTAAAATATTACATTATTTTATTTTGTAAATTTTATAAGTAAATAATGTTTCACCGATTGTTGATACCAAATTTAGTCTGCTGACATGGCCCAATTAAATGAAGACACGTGGCAATCTAGGTGGCAATAACAAACACTTCCGAGGAACTCACACGCTCCGAGCAACCATACTACAACGAGGAACACTGCTTCCCCGAGGAACTCATACGCTCCGAGGAACAAGAACTCTCCGAGTTATGCGTCTTCTATAAGATGCACACTCTACCCGTTTAATAAACGGGTCTTCGCGTCCAAAAAAATATGCTCAGACCTTATTGTACGGATCGGGCCGGGTCCAGACCCGACCCATTGACATGCCTAGTCCAGAGTGTGAATCGTACACTTCTGGCCGTTCAGTTACAATAAAAAAATATTTCTTGTGTTGGAAGGAGGACTCTTACCCGTCCATGGTGGGCCCAACCCCTGGACGGATGGCTCTTACCCGTCCAAGCTCAAAACTAGCCAGTCCCACTGTGTGTTCAATCCAAAAAATGCATCCTCAATAGTCTAATTTTACATCTTTTAAGCTTGTCCCATTGGAGATGGCCTAATAAGTTGATTTGCTATATTTATTAAATCGTTCAATATATTTAAAATTTTAAGTTTCTTAAAACCTAGCATATATTGACTGGATTTTTAAAATTAGTAGAAATAATTATTTTGACTCTATTTTATTTCACCGGATATTAAAATATTCTTAATTTGTAGGATAAAAAATAGTTGGACCTAGATAATTTTTTTATTAAAATATTATTCCACATTTAAGTTCCAGATTTAAGAAACTCACAAAAGAAAAACTATATATATATATATATATATATATATATATATATATATATATATATATATATATATATATATATATATATATATATATAGAGAGAGAGAGAGAGAGAGAGAGAGAGAGAGAGAGAGAGAGAGACGGGGAGGATCCAATACGGTATCCACTTGTGGACCCCCCCATAAACCCATATATTTTTATGATTTTTTTTTTTTTGGGGGGGGGGGGGGCTTCTAAACATTTTAGGGTTCCCCTAATAAAATCATCTTAAAATATTTTGTTTTGGTATATTAAAATAACGGGTCAATATTTTAGATTTAAGCCGTTGACTTAAACTCCTTAAAAACTATTAAATATTGACCCATATTTTTAAAATAATAAAATAAAATATTTTGAGATAGTTTTTTTTAGTATCCTGAAATATTTGGACCCCCCCCCCCCCCCCCCCGAATTTTTTTTTTTAATAAAAAATATCCCGTAAATGAGGCTCCATTAGGAGAATAAATTTGCCCCCGTGTAAAATCCCAGTCATAATAAAAAAAATTAAAAAAAAATAAAAACCCAACCCATAATTAAAAAAATAAAATTAAAAATTAATAAATTTATTTAATAAAAAAAATAAAAATAAAAATAAAATTTCCCTTTGCATGGCATTATATGCATGGGCTTGAAATAAGAAAATGTCATGCATTAAAAACTGAAGATATTTTTTTAAAAATCATGGCTCTATATTATATGAATATTACTTGTGATTAAAAGTAATATATATGATTATGATTTTATAAAATTGACGCGAGTGATGAATATGACAATTACGGTAAATAAGTCGGGATGCGCGTGTGAGTCGTGTCGGGACTATATTTATATGGAATGAAAACTAAATTATTTTTATGTCATCTGAATGGACGTTTGGACTGCGCCAAGGTGTCCAAAAGGGTTTGAATAGTCGCAAAGTCTAACTGGGGATTACTTTGGATCTCGGGGCAATTTGGAACCAAATAAACACCCCAGAAGGGTATTTTGATCATTTTTTTAAATGGGGTGAATAGTACCCCCGAAATTGTGATAATATTATATAAGTGTAGAGGTAGTGGGATTTAGGTTCATTCATCAAAAATCAAAAGAAAAAGGCTTAGGGGTGAAGGAGAGACTTTCTATGAAAGGAAGAGACTTCTCTAGGAGACCAAAGACCAAGAGTCATCTTACACCACCACCACCGTCGAAAGTTGGCCGAAAAAGGGAGGAACACCAGTAGAGTTATCTTCCCCAACGGTTCATACCTAAGAATTAGAGGCAAGTGATTAACTATTGCAATTTTTAGCATGTATATTGTCCATGTTAGGCAATTTAGAAAATTTTGAAAAGTTATATGAATTAAGATGATTTTTGATGAATTCTTGAAATAAGAATTGTGTAGGATTGATCTCTTTCCGGGTTTAGAATCAACTTCATGAAATATGTGAGTTATTTGGTAAAGAAATCTGGGATTTACGTGTTTAATTGATGATAAAGACAAAAACTAAGATTCTTGAGATTGAATATGGAATATGGGTATGTTTATACATGTTGATGATGTTTAATTGATTTGGATACGTTAGAAATTTCCTAAATATGTTAATATATAATCTGGGTTACATGAATATAAATTTGAAGATGTGTAAATATGATTTTGGAGGTTAAAAAGTATGAAACCCGTAACTGTTAAGGAAAATCTGGGCAAATATCTGATCGATTGACTCAAGAATGTCGAACGATCGACCAAATTCGTCGATCGATTGACTCCCCTGAAAAATGTGATTTGTTTCCTTTTAAGTTTTGATTAAATCCCAACTTTTAAAAATCTTTGATGTTGATTAATGGAACATAATGGGACTTGGGGAAGGGCAGTAGGACATACTTAAAACCCGAAAAAATATTATTATGTGTGAGATTTAATGGGGGAAATTAATGAGTGTTAATTGAATGAATTACAGTGGAGAGTTATATAAATTGAGGTTTAAATCGGATAACGGATAACTTAATGTTAGTACTAGTAGTAAGAGGGTCATTAATTATCGGAATAACCTTAGGGTTATATGGGATTAACCCTAAGAGATGAAATAAAGGGTTAAAATTGAATTAGGGTTTATGGAGAAATAAACCTAAATGAAGATAATTTTAATTCATAGAAATTCGGGAGTTGTGATAACCGGGACTAGTAGGGCGTAGATGTTACCTACAAAATTTATATGAGAAATAAATAATTACCCTACGAGTGATGAGAGAAGCTCAGGAATATACTTTAAGAAGAAAAGTCATAATCTGTAAATACGTAGGATATTAGAGATAAATATACTACGTATGAAAATATTTATGTGGGTTGTGCGTGTGACCTATTATTATTATTATTATTATTATTATTATTATTATTATTATTATTATTATTATTATTATTATTATTATTATTATTATTATTATTATTATATATAGGTGAGTGAATATCTATATTATTATTTATTGTGTGTATGACATACCTACGCTGCTTACTGTCGGGATGGAGGTTTCGCGTTGTGGACGATCTTATCCTGATGAGCCAATTTGGGGAGATTTTAGATTTGTACCCTGAGCATAGGACCTTGGACACGTGCTATCGATGTGAATGATAGTTTCGATGGTTGAATGGGAACGTATGTACGTGCGTGACCCATTTGGCTCGGAAGTATGATCGCCTTTAATATGTGTGTTATGTTATATATGGTTCGTGAGAGACGCCAAACCAATAGTCCTTTATACAATGAGAGATGTATCAGGACATAATAGTAGAATATGCATACACCGCAGCTGCGTCTGGGAGGTGCCATATCAGTATATATAATAATGTGATGAATATATAATGATGTAATCTACAGTGTGAAATTGTAGATAAAAATGAATAATGAGATCTGATTGAATTAAGTAAGTGAATACTTAATCCTAAAGCTGTGAAAATTCACATTAAAGAGAAATGAACACGTTTAATTATCATATGTATTGTGTGAAAAATACAGAGAAATAATATAGGATAGAATAATAATTGAAAACCTTAATTTGGAAGATAATAAGGTACGTTAGGCGTGCACACTAGATGAGAGGTAAAAATTCTCAAGCAAAGCTCGAGAAGCTAACATGTACATAATAATTGCTCAATTGCACTTGTTAAGCACTTGCTATTTTAAAAATCTTTTACAATCGGGCTCTGACCCGTTTCCTTGCATATTCTCTTCTCTATTGTATCTTGTACATTAGGTATCCAGTATTAGGGATGCCTGTATAGAATATGGATGTCTCGACAGGTTATAACTGTTACTGGGGATCAAGGTTCTAAAAAACGCGGGGCGTGATTGAGGCGTGGAGGCCAAGCCTTAAGCCTTAGAAGCTTAGGCGGGCTAGGCGTAAAAAGGCGTTTAGGCCTTCTTAATATATTTTAATATTTTTTAACCATAACAAGGCTATTAAAATACAAAAATTGCACATATCATAAAAATATGTCTGACTATATGCAAATTAAAATACTATTTGATTATTTTGGATGAGATAATGGTCCGGTTTGTAAAGAAATTCTTTAAAAGGCGACATCGTTTCACTAAAGCATTGTTATTTTTAGAAAAAAGTGCGCCTTATGGGTTTTACTAAGAATAAGGCGTGAAAAGCGTAAGGCGAGGCGTTTCTCCCAAGCCTTAAGCCTGGGCGTACCTAGGCGGAGCCTAGGCGGGTTTTTTAGAACAGTGCTGGGGATCTAGACTTTGTTTAGATGCTTCCCATCTATTGATTCATACATCTGTAGTGTTTACTTTCATTTAGGGCATGTCATCCAGGATTCTAGAGGTTGTAATTATTTATGTCAGTACTGTGGATATCAGTTTTATTTGGTGGTAATGATATATTTTAACTAGAGAGTTATTCTAGTCACATTTATTCTTGTTATATTTGGTTCAGTGGTGATGTGATGTTGCTAATTAATATTTCGCATTGTAGAATGGTTTTAATTAAATTAAAAATGGAAAAGTTTTGACACTAGCTTAATTAATTATTAGGTGCATTAATAAAGAAATTATTTTTCGATAGTGATGTTGAAGATGAACCAACTGGATATTCTGATTTAATTTAATAAGGAATTGATCACCCGATATTTAATTAGGCGGGGTGTCACAATTTAAGTTGAGATTGGCATATTTTTTGTAGCATAATTCCAATAACATAATGACGTTGGTTGATATATGTTAGTCATCTCAAATGAATTTTGTTTCAAAATTGTGGCATTTGGAATTACTCATTATCTATTTATACTTTGCTCGCGTTGGTAAGAACATTCCCAACCCATATGTAAAAAAATGTTGTTGACAAGATCGATATAAGGAACAAACAAGTAAATATTTTCATCTGTCAAATAGTAAAAAATATTTATTTTTTTATGGAACAAAATGACGTAATGAAATAATTAGATGATGTGGGAGCTTGACACATAATTCATGTTTATATAAGATATTTTTTAATTGATTTTATTAAAAGAAAATTTTCCTAATATTTTATATTTATACATGTTATAAATATTCATTATCCATTTACAAATAAAATCTATTAAACAAAAATATTTGTTATATGAGACCTATTGAATAAAAACTAATCCTTTTATAAAAAGACTAAACACTTTAATGAATTCAATTCTAACACCACACAGAGGCCGACTCTAACCTTGGCTCCAATTAAAAGATGGATAGCAGTCTATCCCATATATCCGATATTAATATGGGCTATTTATAGTTATTAGGTTAAAGATTTATGAAATTTCATTAATTTTAATTTAATGCACCATTCACCTATATGTATTTTAAATCTTTTTACTCTCTTTCTAAAAATAAATATATAACTCTCTCTCTCTCTCTCTCTCTCTCTAGCAGCCACACCCCCACCCCCACCCCATCGGGGACTTGCTAGTATAGTCCGTCGAAAAAAGCTCGTCGGAGGCCGCTGAAAATACTTGCAGGAGTGTCTCTCTTCATTTTTTTTCTTTATTCGCCAATTTCTTTATTCTTTCCGGTTCGCGCCAGCGGCATAATCGCCGGCGCTTAAGAAGAAGGTTTTTTGCCGGGAAAAACAGAGTTTTCGTTGAAAATTGGAGGTTTTATAAAAATCATAAATTTATCTGTTTCGATTTTTTCTTCAAAAAATATCGAATACGAATGTTGTTTGATAGATCTTGACGAGTAGATTCAAAATATAAAAAATTTGAATTTGTAAATGGGGCTTTGTAAATTTAGGACCTATTATAATATATATTTTGCAAATAGGACAACAAACATTTTATTCATAGTTTTACTCCATATTTTTGAATAAAGCCTCTGACGCGGACCCGTATTCATAAAATGTCAGCGAATCACAACATGTCACATGCCACTTTAATTTGAAAATAGGGACTAAAAATGAAAACGAAATGTCTGTTGTCCTATATCCATAATCAATATTATTTTAAGTCCTAAAAGTACATAATCTATTTTTGTAAAATTTGAAATTATGAACTTTTAAAGATTTAATAATAAAAAAATGAGATAGTTAGATTTAAGTCTGGAATATGATTTTATCTGTGAGCAAAAGATACTTTAGATGTGTTTATTGATAGGGAGAATTTTTGATGTCTGTAAAGACATTATATTTTGATGTCTTAAAGACTAAGATTGGTTAATGACGTTGGTGTGAACCCGCACCATTTAATGAATACAAAAATCTGTACCAACGAATTAATCAATTGCGTCTTTAAAGCATTAATTTTTTTTCCTTATTGATGCTGTATTTTTTTCTTTTTGTTTGTTTTACATATTTGCAAACCATAATATTTTTAATTTGACAAAAATTTCGAGGAGAAAATATGGATCTGCTGACAACGGCCAACGTGCATGTTATTCTGCGTCTTCAGATTGTAGCTTTACGTCATAAATATTTGCCGAAAACATTATATATACAGGGTTTGAATGGAGTGGAGAGTAAAAACAAAAAAGGAAATTGCTATAAAGAAGAATAACCAAACAATGCCTAGTTTCCAATTCCATTGGATATGAACAAGTCCCGTCTAAATTTGATGGTTGAGCTGTCTTATTCAGCAGGCAGAGGTGGCAACACCCGTGGTCTCAAAATAGCCAACAAATGGCTAAATAGTCAATCAGTTTTCATCCTTTCGTTCGTACTGGCCCCACGATGAACTGGAACGGTTATATGTTGTTTTTGTCGCATACAATACAAACACATCACATGTTCAATGTTGCTCAACCTTCATCTCTTTCTTCCTATATTTTTAGATGGATAAAGTTTGGTGTACCTTTTTTTTTTTTACTCATTTTTATATTTGGTGTATTAAAATTTTGTACCTTGTTATTGTAGTTTTTGTCGGGGCATAAGGTATAAATTTTTATTACCTTGTTTTATTAAGTGAGTATGAAAGTGAGTATGAAAGTGTGTAAGTGTAGTGATACTCTTTTTACATTCTCACCACTCGCAATGAACAGATGAGATGGGATGAACTTCTCCGAGAAACTTGTGTTCTGAATGATTGCACTCACATGCTTCATTCCTCCACGCGATCGGATATTTACATAAAAAAAATTTCACTTCAAAGCACTATTTTATACAAAACATCACAAAAATACTTAATATTTGTATAAAATATCAAACACACTTAACACCACATGTATATTGTCTCATATAAAAACTCAAAAAATATTAAAAATCATTTTTTCTATTTCCTCTCTATCTAACTTCCCTTCCAAACCTTTTTTTTAAATAGAAATATATTGCATAAACCCGTTTAACAGCCCTAATATAAACATTAATAATATATTACATAAAAAGGAAATAGACAAATTAGGGTTTAAAAAAAAATCTGTGAACCCGGATCCACGGCTACTTGCTATCGTAACAACTGTTTTCACGGCCGAAGTTAACCGTATGTGGATTTATTTCGGTTGCAACTCACCGTAATCCACTTACCACGACCACTTACCACCGTAACAATTATTTTCACGACCACTTCCAACCATGAATAAATAGGTTACGATTATAATCTACAGAAACTACTCGTCACTTTCGGCGACGGGAGGGCGTAAGTACAGTACTCCTAGTTTTTTTAATCATATTTTCGTTTTTCAAGTTAACCGTATGTGGGTTCATTTCGTTTGCATACCACCGTGATTTTATTTGTTTCGGTTGTTTACCACCGTAATCCACTTACCACCGTAACAACTGTTTTCACGGCGACTCTCAACCGAAACTACTCATCCCTTACGACGATGGGAGACTGGAAGTCTAGTAAACCTAGTTTTTTATTTAATCCGATCTTCATTTTATAAATAGTTTTAGACACTATGTACTTTGTAGAAGTGTTTTGTGGACTATTACAATGTTTTTTTTTGAGATTTTGGGGACAAATGAATAAGGTAAAATAGTTAAGTTATTTTGGAGTTGAAGAGTTTTGAGATTCTGTATTATGTGGTGTTAAGTTTATGTGTTTGTATGTGTGTATTTATTTATTTATTTTGGGGTATATTAGACATTATGAAAGAAAAAGAAGGTACAAAACTTTTGGGTGTGGTTAGTAAAATTTGTATTTAATTTTTTTGTGGTGTTTTGAAGTAAATTTTTTGGTGTATTTATCAGGACCCTATGTAATTGTGCCTGACTCAATTTATGAGATGTTTCAAGTAAATCCCATAGCCTTTTTTTCTCTTTTTATTTTTTGAAAAAGAAACACATATATTACTATAAATTTCAAATCGATGTTACACAAAAAAGCATGGAATCCTTAAAAAAAATGTAGTAGTATTTCGAGATTGAAAATCCCTAGCATTTTTGACATGTTGAGCCAATACATGAGCTGGACAATTGTCAAACCGCTTGACATAAAGAGAAATTAATCGCAAACCCATTTTGAATGCTTCCATTTAATGGATTTGATACAATTTCCACATTCAGATCGATCACTTTTTTCCTTTTGAAGCTTTAGAATAACATTCTCGCAGTCTCCTTTAAGGGTAAAATTGAAAAATGATTGAAAACTCCATTGCTATCTTTGTTGGCGTGGCTTCTGCAATTTCAGCTTCTAAAGATTGCCAAAGACATTGAGAGAGGGAAGATATGAGGCTATCCCTTTCATCACGAATCAATACTCCAACACCTGTACTTTTAGAACCTTGAAATGTAGCTGGATCAAAGTTGACTTTAAACTTGCCCATTTCTGGGCATCGCCACCTCACCTCCCTACTAGAAAGTTGAATGCGCTCTTTGACCCAAGTATCTCTAAAATCAAAGTATAGATTTGAAAATCTGGAAACCAAGTCCCTGAAGCACGCTATATCTTTGATTCACTTGAGTCTATATTATATATGTGCTTATTTAGTTTGGAAATAGTAACAAAATTTGAGTCATATCCTAGTCTATAAAAGAACCTCAAACTCTACATGATATTTCCTCTATTAGTCTCAAAGGTATAATACCAGCAAGGCACCTAAGATTGCATTTCTATGTTGCATTCATATCATATTAGGTGTGTGAGTAATAATTCCTATTAAAATATTTTTCTTATAATTTTTGGAATTTTTAAATCATTTTTAGGAATTTATAAAATATTTTTTAACATATAAAATTGGTTTTAAAATGTTTTGGACTTATTTGTAAATCCTTTTATCTCCTAAAAACCGTGGTTGGGTAGAAACCAAAACTGGCAGAAACATTTGTGGTAATAATTTGTATTTTAACAAGCTTCAAAACACGCATTTTTGGTTTGATCTCTGCCTTACCCGTGTTGGCTAGTTACCCATCAGATTTGTATTTTTTTCTCTCACAAACTTGAGACTCAATCTAAACCGTTGGATTTATGTTATCGATGATCTGCATGTCTTTTATCTCAATCCATGCCTTTATATATTGGGCCAATCAGATGGACTTTAAATGTAGTCGTTTTACAGCCTTAGATTTTCTTCGATATAATAAGACTTAATCCAAGCCGTCTATTTGGTTTGTCCTTCCAGATCCTTCCCTTTGCTGTATTAATAGAGACCAAATGTTATACGTTTACAATCTTTGGATCAGTTGTGTTTTGAGAGAAAATAAGGAGAGAGAGAGAGAGAGAGAGAGAGAGAGAGAGAGAGAGAGTATCAAATCCTAAATCAAACTCTTGTGATTTTTCTTCAAAAAAAAATCTTGTGAGTTTGAGTGTGTTCGATTGGTAAGATCCATCCTCTCTGGTCTTTAATCTCTTGTCCAACTAAGTCACGAAGTTGATATTTCATTTTCTTTTCACATAAAGTGTAGATCTCACCTGTGTGTGATACAAAACACGTATACATACTTAGGTTGATTTCTTTCTTCAAGAAACCCATATTTGTTGGTTGGTTTACATGTAAATGCTTTTGTTAAAACTCTTACCAACAAATCTTTTTCTGTCTCCAATTTTAAGAGAATCAGATTTAAATCTAGTTAAGATCTTGAATGCCATTTTACACTTTCATATATTTTACAATTTGTGAAATAAATGTGTAAATAAAATAGGGAAAAAGTGTTTAGGACCTTGGATCTTTCTAATAGCAAGGTTGCCTGGAGATATGTGGATATAAATAAAGATCAGAAGTCTGATATTTTCATACATACTAGGATTCAGAAATCATAACTGCATTTTAGAACAAAATCTGTAATTTGATAGGTATATTATTTGTATATGTATGTGTGTGTGTTGCATGCATGTGTTTAAGAGCTTCATCACTTACACTATTCACAGTATAACACTAAATAAGTGTTTGTTGAGAGATCATTAACTTTAGAGTCGACTGAAAGCTAAAAAGGAGAAGAGGAACAAAGTTGGGAGAACAACTTCAACATGAGAGCCTTCAGAGAAGTCAAAATAACCTAACGGAGCTGGTCTTGACTTAGAACAGTTCTGATTGTGTGTTTAGTTTGTTATATAGCTTGTAACCTATATTCTTTTGTAGTGGATTTTTTATTTTGAGGTGTAGAGACCTCCGTGGATGTTTCCAAAATTGGGTGGGGTTTTACCACGTTAAAATCTTGTGTTCTTGCATGTTTCATCTTCCTTTCATCACCTTCTACTTGTGTGCTTATTTAGAATTTATTTAGTTTTGTTTTTCAAAACATGGATACTGAATAACTGAAATAGCTCGTTCATAAATTTATACACATCTTGTGTTAGTTATTATTTTGTAAAAAAGGAGTTTCTCAAATAAGCTGTTCGGAGCAATTTAAACGTTCTTAAACCTTTTAAACAACTTAGGTGGCATTATATTTTTACAAGTGGTATCAGAGCTTTGAATTTGTAAAATATTTTTGATCATGAGTTTCTGAAATTATTTTTTTTCAAAACAAAACAATGGACGAGAAATTTGACAGATTAGGTAACCTATCTAGACCCCCACTCTTTAATGGAACCAACTTCCCTTACTGGAAAGTGAGGATGGTTGCTTTCATCCAAGGTACATTGGGAGATGACGTCTGGGATGCTATTGAAAATGGTTACACTTTCCCTACAAAACCATCCACAGAAGGAAGTACCATGAGGATTAGGAAACTGCTAAGTGAATTAACCAAATAAGAGAAACAATTCTCCTTTAATTATAATAAAGGAAAAATGTCATATTCATGTCTATCAATGAACGAGAATTCAAGAGGATATCTTTCTATACTACCTTTAAGAAGCATGGGACACTCTAGTGAGTGCACATGAAGGAGACACACGTGGTAAAGCTGCTAAAACCCAAATGTTAATCCAGCAGTACAACACTTTAGTTATGACTGAGACTGAGTCATTTGATGACTTATACATTAGGTTGACAAACATAGTGACTAAGATGCATGCTAATGGTATAATTTATGATATGAAGGAAATTGTTTCAAAAATTCTAAGGTCACTTCCACAAAAAATTGACAATAAGCGATATGCCATTGAGGAGATGGACGATCCAAACTTAACACATGAACTCCTTAGTAGCAAGCTAAGGACAGTGGAAATGGAATTAGTGTTTAAGAAGCAATTAACTTAGACACAAAAGAAACAGTCCACTTCTAATCTTGTCTTCACCTCTAATTTGACCAAACTTGAGTTTAATTTGCTTGAAATTGACGTAATCTCTGATGACGACTGTAACTTAGACAGTTTGGATAATCACATTTCCTTAATGTCTAAACAGTTTCAGAAAATTTTGAAATTTCAAAATAAAGTTGCAAACAGACAAGGTAAACCTGCTTATTCAAATTACTCTAATAATAGGACTCATGAGAAAAGACAGGACAAACACCAGACTGATAACAAAAAAAAAACTAGAAAAAACCTAAAAAATGTTGAGTGTTTTAGATGTGGGAAATTAGGACGTATGGCAAATGTCTATAGAGTCAATTTGAATAAAAACAAAAACAATAGGGCTAATTTGTGCGAGTCCTGGGATGACTTAAGTGAATCTAAAACTGATGAGCCTCAGTCATCTAATTATTTTGACCCTTGTATATCATTCTTTGCCAAAATCATTTATACTGATGAGCCTATGACTAGTTCTGAATCTGATAGTAGTATCTCTAACTATATTGTGTTGAATGATATTGTTCCTAATGGTTTATCAGCTTTATTACTAGAGAATGCTACTAGTAGTTCTAATGCCGTGTGTGTGAGTCAAAGGGAACGTTTTATCGACAATGAAAATGTGTGTGTGAGTCCTAAAAATGAATCGCTAGGGGACACTACACACTGTACACTTAGTGACTTCGACAATGAGGGCCCCTCCGATATTCACATACTATACACAAAAACCCTCAATAAGAGTGATAAACTTGAAAAAGTAGTCAAGGACCTTACCCAAAAAATAAAAACCTTAAGACAAATGACCATATAGAATATTGAAGAGTACACCTCTCAATGTCTAGATCATGAGAATGAGACTATGTTTTTTGCTCAAACAATCAAGGAACTGTCTGAATCAAATGAAATTCTGGAAAATAAATATAAAGGGACTTTGTTAGAATTTGAACAAACTAAAGAAAAGACATCAATAGTCTTAAAAAAATTTGTAAAATTTAAAAATAACTCCAACTGTTTTGAGAACTTTGTTGCTGAAAATAAAACCAATTCTGATGACAGAACTGGAATAGGATTTTTCCCCAATACTAACAAACAAATGAAAAATCCTGAAACTATCAAGTTTGTGTCTGGTGGCAAAAGACTTATTGAAACATGTACATATTTTCATGCCTTGAAAAATAACTTTGATTTGAAACAACAAAAGATAGATATTGGTGAGGCCAATACCTCTAAGCTTAATGTTGAACATAAGGCTAAATACGTCTGCCTTCCAATTAGGAAAAGTGATTCATCTTTTCTACCTGTACCTTCGAGGAATAAGGCTAGATTCCAAACTTTAGGCAAACCTTTGTCTAATAATTTTCTTAAGGATACGCCTCCCACGAGCCATCTTTATTGCTCACACTGCGATGTCTTTGGACATTCCCTTGATGGATGTTTTTCTAAACGTATATACAAAACTGTTTTTAATTCACTTGTCTATCATAATTTCAACTACTCTAGGAAAAGAAGAAATAACTATATTATTCCTAGGCAACCAGATAAGAACTCTAACTATCGTAAGAGGAAGAAAAGATCTAGTACTAAAAGATCAGCAACTAGAGGAAATCCTAGATTCATGCCTAAACCAAATGCTCATAAATTTGAGAAATAAATTTTCACAAAAATCTTTTAAAGAAAAGGCTAATGCTTGCAAATTTTACCTTATTCGAGCTAATGAGTGAAAACTTTTAAAACTAGAGCAATTTGGGTTAAGAAGGATGAATTAAGACCCCAGATGAAATGTAAAATTGTGATCAGTGCTTTGAAAGCTGTGCACACAACAACTGGATGGTATTTTGATTCAGGATGTTCCAAACACATGACTGGGGATGAAACCAAACTTCTAAATAAAACTAACTTCTCCGGAGGTAAAGTTTTGTTTGGATATGGGGTATCAGCCCAGATCATTGGTAAATGGACTCTCCATGAACAAGGGTTACCTATATTAGAAGATGTTCTTATAGTAAAAGGTCTAAAAGCAAATGTATTAAGTACATCACAATTTTGTGACTCCAACCATACTATCACAGTTTCAAAGAATAATTGCAAAATTTTGAATGAAAATGGCGATTGCATTATTACAGGCCTTCGTACCCCAGATAACTATTATACTGTTAATCCAAATAACGAAGTTTGTAACATTGCCATAATGGATGGCAATGAGATTTGGCATAATAGGTTGGGTCACATAAATATTGATAGACTTGGTAAATTATGTTCTCAAGAAATAGTTAGAGGTCTTCCTAAGATAAAGTCTATATAAAACATTGTTTGTGGACCTTGACAAGAAGGAAAAAGGGTTAAGTCTTCTTATAGTAAAGTCAAGGATGTTTTTACTGCTAAACCTCTAGAACTTATCCATATTGACCTAATGGGTCTTGCTAGAACGGTTAGTCTATGTGGAAATAACTACATCTTAGTGATAGTCGATGATTTTTGCTTTACTTGGATAACGTTTCTTAAACAAAAGTCCGACACCTTTCATGAATTTCTAAAAATTCCCCTACGTATTGAGAAAGAAAATGATAGTCAAGTAAATCGTATACATAGTGATTGCGGGGGGGAGTTTAAAGTCTTAGGAGTTACTAAATATTATACCTATAATAGTTATCAAGACGAATTTAACACTCTTAAAACCCCTCAACAAAACGATATAGCTGAAAGAAAGAATATGACTATTCAAGAAATAGCACGAGTTATGATTCATGCCAAAAACCTTCCAAAGTATTTTTGGTCAGAAGATGTTAGGACTGCCTGCCACATCATAAACCGTGTCTATCTTTGAAAAGATACCAAACAGACTCCTTACGAATTATAGTATGGCAAGAAACCTAACCTCAAACATTTTGGAACATTTGGCTGTGTTTGCTATGTATGAAAGGATATAGAAAATTTGTCCAAATTCGAAACTAGAGGTGATAAAGACATCATCTTAGGTTACTCTCCAAATAGTGGAGCCTATCGTATCTATAATATTCGAACCAAAACCCTCATGGAATCCATTAATGTGATTGTTAGTGACACTAATGTTGAGAGTAAGCCTACGGGACCAATTATCCTGGAAGAGTTTGAAAATATTTTACACTGTGACTTTTCAGAGACAGATGATCCTTTACCAACAGAGATGCCCAAATTACCTAACAGGGTTTCTAAAGATCACCCCTTAGATACCGTGGTTGGTAATTTTACTGAGCCTGTTCATATAAGATCCCAGCTACGTAATTTTTCTCATTATCCATGCTTTGTGTCTCTTTTAGAACTAAAGAATGTAAATAAAGCTCTAAGTGACTCTTGTGGATAAGTGCAATGCAGGAGGAACTTCTTCAATTTTTTGCTCATGACGTATGGTATCTTGTACCCAGGCCAGAAAATAAAAAGGTTATTGGTACACGCTGGGTTTTCAAAAATAAAACAGATAAGACGGGGATGGTCATTAGAAATAAGGGTAGATTAGTTGCCCAAGGCTACTCTCAGATTGAAGGAATAGATTTAGAGAAAAAATTTGCACCAGTAACTCACCTTGAATCTATTCGTCTACTCTTAGCAATAGCTTGTCTTTTCCAATTCACCCTCTACCAAATGGATGTGAAATTTGCGTTCCTTAATGATATTCTAACTGAGGAAGTCTATGTAGAACAACCTAAAGGGTTTATTGACCCTCACTATTTGAATCATGTTTTTCGATTGAAAAAGCCCTTATAAGGTCTAAAATAGGCACCCCGTGATTGGTATGATCATTTTTTTACGTTTCTATTAAATAACGGTTTCAGAAGAGGCGACAATGATCTGACATTATTTGTCAAACATTTTGACAAAATAGTAGTAATCGCTCAAATCTATGTAAATGATATCATTTTTGGATCAACATCCTTAATCGACGTTGAAAATTTCTCCAAAGTCATGTATGGAGAATTTCAAATGTCTCTTATGGGGGAGTTACAATTCTTTTTAGTACTTCAAGTCAAACTGAATTTAAAAGGTTTATTCATTTCCTAATCCTAATATGCTTTAGAGATTGTTAAGAAACTTGGCCTAGAAAATGCAAAAGATGCTAGGACACGTATGAGTAACTCTATAAAAATGTCTAATAATGAACATGGGAAATCTATTTATACCACTCTTTACCATAGTATGATAGCAAGCATACTTTATCTCACTGCTTCACGCCCTGGCATAATGTATGCTATTTGTGTCTGTGCTACATATCAGAATGCAGTTAAAGACAGTCATTTATCCTGCGTTGAGAGAATTATTAGATATGTTAAAGGAACTCTCAATTTAGGACTTTGGTATACCAATGATAGATTCACCACTGTAATTGGTTATACCGATGCTGATTGGTCAGGGTGTTCTAATGACAGTAAGAGCACGTCAGGAGCCTGTTATTATATAGGAAATAATTTAGTAGGATGGTCTAGTAAAAAATAGAATTGTACATCGTTATCCACCACTGAATCTGAGTAGATTGCAGCTGGAAGTTGTTGTCGCAATTACTATGGATAAAATAGATGTTAAAAGATTATGGCATAATTGAAGATAAGTTGCACATGAAAGTGCAACTAATATTTCCAAAAATCCTGTGCAATACTCTCGCACAATACACATTAAGATTCAATATCACTTTATCCGTAAATTAGTATAATCTAAGAAATTGGAAATTATGTATTTGTGCACAGATCTTCAATTAGCCGATTTATTTACAAAGCCTTTAGATAATATCATAATTGAAACTTTACGAAAATCTATTGGCATGATATTTCTTGAATAAATGTTTGTATTCTCATAAAATATCTTCCGATCATATTCACGCTCATAATAGATATTTGAGTACATAGGGCAATGATGTTTCAAAAATGATAAAAGACACCTCCTATATATGTTTTATGTAGGAGATTCTTTATGTGACTCATTGATATTTGTGCGTTGATGAATATTTATCTTCTTTATGTTTTATTTTTTCATGTATATTTGTTCCTACCCTTTGTCCATTTGAGACAAAATGGAGGAGAAACTTTGAGCCCACTTATACATTATTTTGATTACTTCAACTAAAATACTTGATCTTAGTTATCTTATTTTCAGGAAATCAGTACCTCGTTTTATCAGAATATTGATAGGGTATTGGTTTGTATTTAGTTGAGTAATATAATTTTCTTTTCAAGGATATGAGGTAGATAGAATTTTGTATAGGTATTGAATTTTCTTATTTTCTAGTATCCCTATGAGTTCTCGATGACTCAAAGGAGATTTTGTCTCATATTTCCAAAGGGGGATATTGAAGCACCCTATATCTTTGACTCACTTGAGTCAATATTAGATAGACGCTTGTTTAGTTTGGAAATAGTGACAAAATTTGAGTCATATCCTAGTCTACCAAAGAACCTATGACTCTACATGATATTTCCTTCATTACTCTAATAGGTATCATGCCAACACTGCACCTGGAATTTCATTTATGTGTTGCATTCATATCATATTAGGTGTGTGAGTATTAATTCCCATTAAAATATTTTTCTTACAATTTTTGGAATTTTAAAATAATTTTTAAGAATTTATAAAATATTTTTTTAACATTTGAAATTATTTTAAAAATGTTTTGGACTTATTTGTAAATCATTTTATCTCCTAAAAATCGTGGTTGGGTAGAAACCGAAATCGGCAGAAACATTTGTGGTAACAATTTGCATTTTAAAAAGTTTTAAAACACGCATTTTTGTTTTGATCTACGCCTTACACGTGTTGGCTAGTTACCCATCAGATTTGTATTTTTTTCCTCTCAAAAACTTGAGACTCAATCTAAACCGTTGGATTTATGTTATCGATGGTCTGCATGTCTTTTATCTCAATCCATGTCTTTATATATTGGACCGGTCAGATGGACTTTAAATGCGATCGTTTTACAGCCTTAGGATTTGCTTCGATATAAAAAGACTTAATCCAAGCCGTCTCTTTGGTTCATCCTTCCAGATTCTTCTCTTCGCTCTATAAATAGAGACCAAGTGTTATATGTTTAAAATCTTTGGATCAGTTGTGTTTTGAGAGAAAATAAGAAGAGTGAGAAAGAGGGAGAGAGAGAATATCAAACCCTAAATCAAAATCTTGTGATTTTTCTTCAGAAAAAACTTTGTGAGTTTAAGTTTGTTCGATTGTGAAGATCCTTCCTCTCTGGTCTTTAATCTCTTGTCCAACTAAGTCACGAAGTTTGGATTTCATTTCCTTTTCATAGAAAGTGTATATCTGACATGTGCGTGATACAAAACATGTATACATACTTAGGTTGATTTCTTTCTCCAAGAAATCCATATTTGTTAGTTGTTTTACTTGTAAATGTTTTTGTCAAAACTCTTACCATCAAATCTTTTTTTGTTTCTAGTTTTGAGAAAAACTAGATTTAGATCTAGTTAAGATCTTGAATGGCATTTTACACTTTCATATATGTCACGATTTGTGAAATAACTATGTAAATAAAATAAAGAGAAAGTGTTCAGGACCTTAGATCTTTCAAATAGCAAGGTTGCCTCGATATTTGTGGGTATAAATAAAGATTAGAGGTTTGAGATTTTCATACGAACTGGGATTGAGATATCATAACTGCATTTTAGAACGAAATCTGTAATTTGATATGTATATTTCCTGTACATGCGTGTGTCTTTTTCATGCATGTGTTTAGGCAATTAACTACTTACACTATACACACTACAACACTAATGAATTATTGGTAGAGGGATCATTGACTTTAGAGTCAACTGGAAGCTAAAAAGGAGAAGAGGAACAAAGCTGGGAGAACAACTTCAACATCAGAGCCTTCAGAGAAGTCAGAATAACCTAACGGAGTTGGTATATTTTCTTGAGTTAGAAAAGAATTAGTCAAAATATGCCACACCTGGTATTTGTCTTTTAAAATTATGCTAGTGAGTGAATTAGGATTAGTCAAAATACGCCACCCCTATTTTCCAAAAGAAAAAGGCTAAAATCTTTAAGATCTCGAAAACCTAAACCTCCCTGCTTTCTTGGTTTACACAGGTTTCTCCAAGTTAACCAATTAATTCCCCTGGGCCCACTAAAACTTGCTCATTAGAGTTTTGAAGTCCTTGCACACATAATTCGGGATTTTGAAACAACTCATAACAAGGATAGGGCACGCATGGGCAAAACATTTGATTATAATTTCTTTACATACTTTAGATAAGGGGACCTCTTTCCACCCTTTGACTTTTTTCTAGACTCTCCTCTAAAACTCGCAAATACCATTTTTTTTTGTAGAATCGCTACAGCGGAAATATTGCGACTTCTCAAATAAAATCCAATTTTAATTAATCTTAAATTTTAGTTAAACCTTAAAACATGCATCTAGATGATTTATCCAATAAAATAAAGCATGCAGGATAAAACAAACAATATCAGGAAAAATCCCCCAAAGGGGCAAAACCTTTTTATTTTTACTATAATTTATAAAAACGGTTACACAGATTACAATGAAACTAAGAGCGACATACGAAATACCCTGAGGCGTCGATTTCGATATCTCGATTGGAATCTCCCACAAGAACTCCAGGTGGTCAGCAATGAAGAAGAAAAACGGCTTCTCTATAAGTTACTCCGTAAGGACTCCCTCCACAAAATATTAGTCAGCTCTCCGGTTGTAGAGTTCTCCCCACAAGTTACTCCAGATGAGTAAACAATCGTCTTGAAGGTTTAAGGATTCACACAAATACATGGGAATGGATTTGTGAATCAAAAAGGGTATAAAACCTTTAAAAAGTGAAGTCTATTTTCTGGGCTATAAAAATGTCGAAACTAGTGCGTAAAAGACTTGGGAAAACGTGTAGAATGCACACTGGTATTTATATGAAAATCGAGGTGATGACGTCACTCGAACGAGATAGGCATGTCACTCGAACGACATCGCGCGAGATGCTTATCTCTCTCGAACGATAGTGAAAACTCGTTTGAACAAGCTCGTCGACCGAGGCACTCCGCTTCTACACTTAGAAAAAATTCTGCTTTCGATAAAAACTATTTCAGACTTCAAAAAATATTTTCTAAAAAATTCTAAAATATTTATGCAAATATAAACAACTCCAATAAATCATTTTACCAATATTGCGTAGTGGAGTAGTGGGAACGGTTGAGAAGAACGTTACATGAAGCATGATGCACGTGTGAAGATGATGGATGGATGAATTCGAATCAAGGCCGTCGTGGATGATCGTGTTGACGTGCCAAATGTAGCGGTATCAGACATACATACTATGATCTAGGACAAACTAAAAATTCCTGGATTCTACCCCGAACATTTATAAAATTATGTCCTTATATATTTTTTACTTTCCCACCATCGAAGGTAACTCTAAATATTTGTCATGCCCCCAAACCTCCTGAATCCCCAGCATGTCACAAAGGACTTTCTTATATTCTTGAGAAATATTTGTGCTAAAGATGACACCACATTTATCAAAATTAATTTTTTTACTTGAGGGAAACTCGTACTCGTTAAGAATATTTATTTTTCTGTCATCTCACTAAAAACTACCTTACAAAAGATGATGTTGTCATCCACAAAAAATAAATGGGAAACATTGGGACCATTTTTGCTTGCCTTCCACCCTGAGATTCTACCCTCTATGTTTGCATTCTTAAGAAGGGACGATAGACCTTCTGCACAAATGAGAAATATGTAAGGAGATAAAGGGTCTCTTTGCCTTAACCCCTTTTGTGCAGAAAAATGACCCCTCGATTCACCCTTCACAATCACGGAGAAAGAATCCGATGTGAGAAAATTCATTATCAACCTTAGCCACCGGTCATTAAATCCCACTTTAACATAATGTTCTTAAGAAAACATTAGTCTACCCTCTTATAGACCTTGCTCATATCAAATTTCAAGACATAACCTCCCTTACACCCATTCTTACTTTTGTGCAGAGAATGATTTAATCAAATAGCTGAAATGACATTAGCGGTGATAAGTCTTCCAGGGTGAAGGCACTTTGGTTTTTCAAAATGATTAAATCCAATATTCATTTTAACATATTAGCCAATATTTTTAAAATAATCTTATAAATCACATTGCAAAAACTAATATAATGAAATTGAGTCATGGGTGTTGGATTTTTTATTGTAGGAATCAAGGCGATAAGAGTGATTAAAGAGGAGAGATTTGTTTGAGAGCAAGGGTTACCTCAGGAGCCTTCAACTTGTATATGAGTTTTTCATTCATTTGCCGAGGGACCCGACTATTAATTCTTTCGAGAATACACTCTTAGGCATCTAGATGTGAGCGTTTGACCTTGAATAATTTGGTGAAGTAGCCCACAACACATAGGGAAATACTCTCTTCCTTATTAATATAAATACCATTCTCTTAGGTTAACTCATAAATGACGACTAGCTTTGGCATGGAAGAATTTTGTATTTCTGTCCCCCTCTTTCTACCACGTAATTTCCCCCAGTTGTTTCCAATACATCTCTCCTACTTTAAGAAGCATATCGATTTCAGTCTCCAAGTTTTAATCACCAAAGTTCTTTCCTTGGAACAATAATTGACCCGCGACCTCGAAATGATAACCTTATTTTCTCTCAGATTTCTACTTAGCCTCCCATACTTTTGATGCACCCAGTCCACTAAATTAATCTTACACGCTTCCAGCTTCGCCCGAATACTTCATTTGTTTTTATATGATGAAGCAAAAATTGAGCGTCCATGTAGTTACGGTAATCGTTGTTATCGAATTCCGACCATAATGAAAATAATCTAAACTTTAACTACATTTAAATGGAGTATAGCAGCTAGTCCGAGTATCGACAATCCACAGGAAATGTTTGACAAACTTTAATTGATTTATTACTTCTAAAATAAAGCTGTAAAATACGATGATGGTTTAAAAGAGGAAAAAGGAAAAAGTAATAAAACTAAACAAGATTAATAAAATGAGATGAGGATCACATCCCCGCCATGGGATATATAATGCGTATTAAGGATTTTGGTCCGAAAATATTTAACCGACCATATTCAATTAATTATAAGCCCAAAACATGACGAAAATTAATTCAACAATGAACGATTAAACATTTAATAAAATATGGTCACACATGGATTAAATTCAAAAAATCGCTATAAACACTAAGGGACCGTTTGGTTGTGTTCAGAAAACTCGATTTAAACATTTTTTTTAAATACAGTTTTTTGTGTTTATAATTATTGGTGCACGTTTGGTACACTTGTTTTTAAAATACAATTTTTTGAAAATTTGACAAAATTGACAAACATGTATGTTTATATTTTGCATGTGTGTGTGTGCATGTGTGTGTATATTCACACACATAAAACTTTCATACATACATGATATAAGAATACATACATACATACATACATACATACATACATACATACATACGTACGTACGTACATACATATATCATAAAATATACATTGATGATGCTTAGATTCAGCACCACCAGATAAGTGATGATGAGCTCAAACAGTAGTAACCATGGCAGCCATGGATATATGTGTGTATAAGTATATAGAAGGAGGTGAGTATAAGAGGAATAAGACAATGATGTATAGTGGTTCAGCCAATTAGGCCTACATCCACTGTGAGTGTGTGATCCACTAAGTATGAGCACTAATGGCCTTGGATATAATGCACATAAGCTCAGTTTCTCTCTCTATTGTGTGTACAAGCAGAGTTTCATCTAGGGTTACAATTTATCGATCCCTTTGTAGGGTTGTAGGTGACAAGTATATATAGGCCTTGGGGGGGGGGGGGTGTAGTATACCCCCTAAGTATGAATGGTGCATGTGAATGACGATCTAGCCAATCCCGTGTTGACACCTGTAGATGCCACCTGTGATTAATGATGACATAATATTCCCTCACGTGAGGGGGTGATATTGTTATAACGGTCTTCCATGTGCCATGTGAGACTCACGCGCACTGTTCCACGCGTCTCTCAAATCACACGCTGTGATGATGTCACCCTCGGCCTATGATATGAGGTCGAGGGAAAAGTTCCTTCTGGTAGTGAGTCTGGCCTAATCTGGGCCTCGTACTGTCGTACCCTCGGAGGGTTATCTGGGCCTGATGAGGGGGTCGGCCCCTTGGAGGGTCGTCTGGGCCTGATGAGGGGGTCGGCCCCTTGGAGGGTCATCTGGGCCTGAAGAGGGGTCGGCCCTTGGAGGGTCGTCTGGGCCTGATGAGGGGTCGGCCACTTGGAGGGTCGTCTGGGCCTGATGAGGGATCGACCCCTTGGAGGGTCGTCTGGGCCTGATAAGGGGTCGGCCCCTTGGAGGGTCATCTGGGCTAGATGAGGGGTCGGCCCCTTGGAGGGTCGTCTGATATATGTTGAGAGGTCATCTTGACCCCGTCCAGGTGCAGGGCGCCCTCGGCCTGGCCGAGGGTATATATGGGTATATCAATCACCCCCAACCCTTAACCATCAATGTTGTTGAGATGGATGAGGGATAATGTTTCCTTTGAGATGAGTGTATGGTCAGTTAGATGAATGACACTTGTCGAGCTGATGTGCACTTAAGCATATATCCATTGTCGTTCCAGTTTCCTAGGCGTGGCGGCTGCACACTGCTTGGGACTTTGTGCCCTAATGATGCCCTCCTCGTGGGTTGTGTTCTGCCTTGGTTAATGGTCCCACTCATTAGCAAGGTATTTAAGTGATTTTTGAAATCATTTATTTTCTTCTTCTTCTTTTGCCTCAACTCTCTCTCTCTAGCTTCTTAACAACTTCCATAGTTATTTCTGCAACTTTTTTGTACCAAGCTCCATTCAGGCGTTGCTTTCGTCTTCTCGTACTTTTCTTTGCCATAAATCCCATTTTTAATCTTCGCTTTCATTTCACGCATTGGGGTTGAGGCCCCTTGTAGTGTTTCTAGGGTTTTCTTCTTTTTTTCAGTGCCTTCTCCGGTAAGTCGAGTTCTTCCCTTTCTTGAGTGTTCTTGATCAAAACCTTTTCCTTACTTTGGTTTTGATCCAAAAGTCCAACTTAGTCAACTGTGAGATTGTTTGTAGTTAGCTTATTCTTCTAAGTGTAAGGTCTTCCCCTTAATGCTTAGGAGGCTTTACGATTTAGCCTAGGAATTCCCATCCCTGAGAGAGAAGTTCTTCTTAGAGATCAGACGAGTAGAGGAAGAGGATGAGAGAAGACGAGGGGACGACCCTAATTGGGTACGACCAATTTTTCCCATTCCATTAGCCACAATATTACCATCTGAGTTCGGTGGGTCGTCTTGTCGTCCAGCCTAGAGTCATTTATATGAAGGAGAGATGGATGAGAGAACATCGTCGCCAACAGGCGCTGGAACCTCTGGGAGGAGACAAACATATGATCTAAACCCAAGCCGAGAGGCGGGGGGGTCCCTTCCAAGGCTATCCCTGTGACCACTTTATCCCCTCATGCCTTCCAGATGGCCTTTCCTCATAAACCTCTGACAGGTGATGAGGCTGAGGGAGAGGGGACTGAAGATGACGGTGAGGACTCAGACGCTGACCAAGTTGACACCTCCCACACCTCGGCTTATGTTTCCACCATCAGGGATCGTGACCTCCTACTGTGGAGGCATACATTTGGTGTGCCCCCCAACATAGGTATGAGGGTCCCCTCTAAGTCCGAGAAAGTCTTTGAGGGTGACGAGGGAGAGATCACAGTATATGAACAAATGTTTAAGGTCGGTGTTAGGTTCCCTCTGCACCCTGCCATAGTTAATATATTGTCAGCCCTCGGCGTTGCCCCCTCTCAACTTCCTCCCAACTCCTGGAGGACGATCCTCGGTTATGTCTCCTTGTGGAAGAATACCTTCACTAACGTGCCTTTGACCGATATATTTTTGGCTTGTTATAATATCACTTCCTCGTCCAAATATCCTGGATACTATCATCTGGGGGCGAGGAGGTCTGATAAAAAACTTCTCCACGTGGCATAAACCTCCAACCATGACTTGAAGAAGAGACTTTTCTTCATCTCTGGAGAATGGGAATTTGCTGTCGAGGCTCAGCCTTTGGACGATAATCCGAGAGTTCCTAGGAGATGGTCTAACCCCTATATAAAGGCTAGGTCAGACCCCGAACTTAGTCTGGATGAAAAGGACATTGTCGAGTATCTGGGAGAATGAGGGAAAGAGGGTGAACTTGCAAAGTTTAAAGATTTGATGACCCCTCGGTTCCTCAAAGAATCTGGTTTGAGGGTCGGCCCCTTGACAGAGCTATGTGAGTTATTATAATTTTTGCTCAAACTTTGATTTTTTCCAAGTGTTTCATCTTTGCCTTGGTATTTTTCTGACGTATCATCTCCTTTTCAGGTCGTCCTGCAGGTATCCCTGACCATTTTTGGGAAATGACTGGCCCGAGCTTATTATCTGGTCTGGGTAAGAAGAAAGGCAAGGAGCCTCAGCAGGCTCCGAGGAAATCGAAGGCCGTAGGGCCGACGCCCGTTGAACCATCCGTCAATAGCCATAAAAGGAAACGTCTTGAAGTTCCTACTGACCCTCGGTTGGATTCAAGGATGAGGGCGAGGGTGGAGGCGTCTAAGGGGACTGGTTCCTCCTCCAGTATGAGGGCCTTCTGGTCCTAAAACTTAGCATTTTTGAAGGCTGAGCCGTCTTCCCTGATTTCCAATCTGAGGGCGGCCAAAGCTTCTATGTTCTCTGCCCCCTCGGCCGCCGACAATGACTTCCTGTCGAAGATGCCCCCAGTCAAGGTGTATGAATATGGTCTGCACACTCTGTCTCAGGTATTTGTTTTCATTTCACTTCCTTAGTTGAATTTTTCACAAACTGTTTCCTCGGAACCTTAACAAGTGTCTTTTTCTATGTAGTCTGTTTGTGCCTTCACGTCTGCTACCAAGTGGATGGCCGAGAACCAACAGAAATTCCATAAAGTCGAGAGGGCTATTCAGCACGAGGCTGACCTGCAGACTGAGCTCGAGACTGCAAGGGTCGAGCTGGAGAGTGGGATGACCGAACATGCAAGGGTCCTGGACGAGCTGACGAGGCAGCATGATGCAGATCTGAAGGCCAATGACTTGCTTATTAAAGAGAAGGATGAGGCCTTGAGCAACCTGGGGGCTCAATTCAAGACTGAACTATTCGAGGCAGTGAAGAAGGCAGAGGCTGATGCAGTAGAGGTCTATAAACTCTCGGACGAGTTTCAAGGCTTCGATCTTGAATACTTAGAGAGGGGAATCAGGACGGCCTGTCGGTGGGTTATCCTTAAGTTTTCTGATGCAGTATCGTCTGTCTGCCCCTCTCTTGAGGCAGTTCAACTGGATGATCCTCTTATTGCCGAGGCCTTAGCTCACGTCGAATCTCAAGTGCACGTCGAAGGAATAGGCACGTCTGAGACTCGATTTGTCTTCGTCATAGAGGAAACTCCCATAGATGTTGAGGCCTTGCCCTCTGATGCCTCTCAATAGGGTGGCTGTTTGTAGCCAATACCCCCTTCATGTATCACATTTTTGTACCTTACTTTTGTTGGACAAACATTAACATTTTGTAATATAATGCCTCTTTCTGTCTTCTATACTTGTCTCTTGTATGATTTGCCTTGTGATATTTTCAAATTAACAATCTCACTAACCCCTCCCTCGTCTTTCTTGAGTGTAAATGAGGGGTTGTCCCCACCATTCATTTTGTAATATAATGCTTCTTTCTATCTTCTATACTTGTCTCTTGTATAATTTGCCTTGTGATGTTTTTAAATTAACAATCTCACTAACCCCTCCCTCGTCTTTCTTGAGGGTAAATGAGGGGTCGTCCCCACCATTTGCCCTCATCAAAGCCGAGGGTGTTTTCCCACCAACTGAATGATGTTTTAAATTTTGAGTCCCCCCTCGTCTTTCTTAAGGGTAAATGAGGGTCGTCCCCACCATTTGCCCTCATTATAGCCAAGGGTGGTTTTTCACCAACCTAATGGTTTTTCAAGTCCCCCCTCGTCTTTCTTGAGGGTGAATGAGGGGTCATCCCCACCATTGACCCTCATCATAGCCGAGGGTGGTTTTTCACCAACCCAATGGTTTTTCATGTTCCCCTTCATCTTTCTTGTGGGTGAATGACGGGTCGTCCCCACCATTGACCCTCATCATAGCCGAGGTGGTTCCATCAACTTAATGATGTTTTAAATTTCAATTCCCCCCCGTCTTTCTTGAGGGTAAATGAGGGGTCATCCCCACCATTTGCCCTCATCATAACCGAGGGTGGTTTTTAACAAACCTAATGGTTTTTGAAGTCCCCCTCGTATTTCTTGAGGGTGAATGAGGGGTCGTTCCCACCATTGACCATCATCATAGTCGAGGGTGGTTTTTCACCAACTGAATGATGTTTTAAATTTCAAGTCCCCCCTCTTCTTTCTTGAGGGTGAATGAGGGGTCGTCCCCACCATTGACCCTCATCATAGCCGAGGGTGGTTTCCCACCAATTTAATGATGTTTTCAATAAAATCCCCCCTCGTCTTTCTTGAGGGTAAAGGAGGGGTCGTCCCCACCATTTGCCCTCATCATAGCCGAGGGTGGTTTTTCACCAACTTAATGGTTTTAAATCAAGTCCCCCCTCGTCTTTCTTGAGGGTAAATGAGGGGTCATCCCCACCATTTGCCCTCATCATAGCCGAGGGTGGTTTCCCACCAATTTAATGATGTTTTCAATTAAGTCCCCCCTCGTCTTTCTTACCCCCACTAGTGCCTCCTTTTTCATCTTCATGTTTTGCGGCCATCGCCTCTTCAGCATTCATCACCTTTCAATCTGTCGACAACAATTCATCCATCGTCCTGGGAGGGTCTTCTGCAAGCTTCCATAGTAGCTTCCCCTTCCGGAGCCCTCCAATGAGGGCAGCCATGGCTATGCTCTCCTCATAGACTTCCACCTCTAACTTTTCTTTGTTGAATCTGGCTATGTAGTCTCTTAGACTCTCGTTCTTCCCCTACTTAACATAGAGCAGGTGTGTGGTCTTCTTCTGTGGCCTCACCCCAAAGCAAAAGTTGTGGATAAATCGGTCTGCCAGTTGCTTAACTCTTTTAATGGAGTTTTTTAGAAGAGACATATACCAGACATGTGCAGCCCCGGTCAGAGTGCCAGAAAAGGTACGACACCTCATCTCATCTGAGATAGAGTATATGTTTGCCGCCGATTGATACATCTCAATATGATGGACAGGGTTGGTACTCCGATCATACCTTAGGGTGACCACAAGTGGCTTAAACTTTGAGGGCATTGGGAAGTTTACTATCTTCACCACAAAGGGTGAGCCTATGGAGTATCCTCTCTGAAGAGGGTCCCGGATCTTCAGAATATCACCGATCTTATCCTACAGTCGTTGGATCGAGTCATTCCAGGGCCTCGTAGGGTCGACTTGGCCGATGTTATCCCCCGTTGCCTCTTTGAGGTAGACGAAGGGTTCTGCTGCGGCAGGCCTATGTCGACTGTTTACTTCCCCCTGATTGTTATCCTATCCTAGGGGTCGGCCCCCATGGGGTCGTCCATCTGCTGCCTCCCTTCTGGACCTCACAGCACTCCTTGATCTGGATAATTTTTCTCGCAGGTCATTTACTGGGCCCAGCCTCTCAAAGGCCGACCCCCTGCTCAAGCGATCAAAAGCAGAGCCTCTCGGGCGATCGTCAGGATTTTGCCTCCCACACTTCCCTCTTGTCTCCTGAAGAGGTCGCACAGTATTGTTGGAGACCTCATACGGCTCCCATCACTCTATGGGGGCCTCCTCTCCCTCCAGATCATCATACCTGTCCTCAGGGAAAGGGTTTCCTTGCCTCCCCAAGCATAGACGTCGGGGGTCAGCAACATCCCTCCACCGCTGTGGGGTTGCAAGTCTTTGCGTGGTGCCTGAGGTGGTACCCTGGCCTCATGCTGCCCTAGAGCCGCTGCCGGAGTAATCATCTCAGGTGAGACCCCCGGTGGTCTTAATATGTTCTGTCTTAGAGCTATGAACTGCTCCTGCATGATCCGCTGGCTTGCTGCCAGAGACTTCAAGGCTGCCGCCACATCGGCCATCTCATACTGTGGTGGTGGATGACTAGAACTGGGTTCTACTCCGCTATCCGGTGGAGGATGTGGTGGTGGTGGCATCTCCGGTGCCATGTGTTTGAGCTATGAAAAGCTGAACTGAAGAAAGGGCTGGTGAGCTTGAGAACCTTAATGGGTCTCTTTCAATGGTGAAACATCTCCTCACAGGGGGGGAACTGGTTCACCACCAGAGTGCCCAGTGATGTCAAGTTGTACAAAGGAAGAGATGTCTTCTCGTTCGCACAGACGGCGCCAAACTGATGATGCTTAGATTCAACATCATTAGATAAGTGATGATGAACTCAAACAGTAGTAACCATGGCATCCATGGAGATATGTGTGTATAAATATATAGAAGGAGGTGAGTCTAAGAGGAATAAGACAATGATATATAGTGGTTCAGCCAATTAGGCCTACATCCACTGTGAGTGTGTGATCCACTAAGTATGGGCACTAATGGCCTTGGATACAATGCACATAAGCTTACTTTCTCTCTACTGTGTGTATAAGTAGAGTTTTAGCTAGGGTTTTTAATTATCGATCCCTTTGTAGGGTTATTGGTGACAATTATATATAGGTCTTGGGGGGTGTAGTATACCCCCCAAGTATACATGGTATATGTGAATGACGATCTAGCCAATCCCCTGTTGACACCTGTAGATGCCACCTATGATTAATGATGACATAATATTCCCTCACGTGAGGGGGTGGTATTGTTATAACGTTCTTCCACATGCCATGTGAGCCTCACGCGCACTGTTCCACGCGTCTCCCAAATCACGCGCTGTGATGATGTCACTCTCGGCCTATGATATGAGGCCGAGGGTAAAGTTCCTTCTGGTAGCGAGTCTGGCCTAATCTGGGCATCGTACTGTCGTACCCTCAGAGGGTCTTCTGGGACTGATGAGGGGGTCGGACCCTTGGAGGGTCGTTTGGGCCTGATGAGGGGTCGGCCCCTTGGAGGCTCGTCTGGGCCTGATGAGGGGTCGACCCCTTGGAGGGTCATTTGGGCCTGAAGAGGGGGTCAGCCCCTTAGAGGGTTATCTGGGCCTGATGAGGGGTCGGCCCCTTGGAGGTTCGTTAGGGCCTGATGAGGGGTCGGCCCCTGGGAGGGTCGTCTGGGCCTGATGAGGGGGTCGGCCCTTGGAAGGTCGTCTGGGCCTGATGAGGGGTCGACCCCTTTGAGGGTCGTGTGGTCCTGATGAGGGGGTCAGCCCCTTGGAGGGTCGTCTGGGCCTAATGAGGGGTCGGCCCCTTGGAGGGTCGTCTGATATATGTTGAGAGCTCATCTTGACCCCGTCCAGGTGCAGGGCGGCCTCGGCCTGGCCGAGGGTATATATGGGTATATCATACATGTACATTTAATATCATGTGTTTTTATGTATATTTAATGAGGTCTGTTGGAGAGTTCAATTATATATATATATATATATATATATATATATATATATATATATGTGTGTGTGTGTGTGTGTGTGTGTGTGTGTGTGTGTGTGTATTGATATTGCATGTATAATTCACAATAAATTTATATATATTTATGAATTGATTAGATTTTTTAATAAATATGTACTATATGTATGTCTTATATTATTCCATATATTAATAATACATGTATAAACTATATATAAAATATACGTAATTTTTATACATGTACATATGTATATTTTTATTTATAAGAATTACACACATATTAATTTATTATGTATGAATATTATATATTAAGGCATAAACACTACACCTAATCTGCCGAATTATCATGGTCATTGACCTTGACAAGTTCGACTTGTCAAGGTTAATGACCGTGATAATTTTGGGGGTGACAACTTTTGTTGTCACGGACTTGTCACGGTCATTAGTCATGACAAGTTCGTTAAACTTGTCACGGTTCTTTACCTTGACAAGTTTTGTCACGGCTAAGGACCATGACAAACCCGTGACTTTTAATAAAAAATTGTCTCGGTCATTGACCGTGACAAGTTCGTGGCAAGTTTCTTTGTCACGGACTTGTGACGGTCAATGACCGTGACAATTTTGGGCAGAATTGAAAAAAAATCTGCTAGGCAGTATGACCACTGTCCCGGCCCAGCAGTATATTTGTACCTGTTATAGCAACGTTGTACCTGTTCAAACATCATATATCCAAATAAAATAGAGATAATGCAAATATACATTCAAAACAATATGCATCACGATATAATCCAAATATAACAACTTAAAACAATTCAATTCAAATAATGTCACTACATGTCTGGGGTAATGTTTTCTCTGAGGAGGTCAGTAGGCCACACGATATACGAATTGACACACCCCACAATATACATCATGCCGCATTGTTTGCGCAACCACAAGAGGGAGTCCTCCTTCCCAGATATCACATGCGTGACGAGCACCTTGGACTCTATGTCTTAAAGCAAACGTCCATGAACTGGCATACCTTGGAAGGTATTCAGGTCCCTCAACCACCGCCCTATCCGCTGGCCATCAAATATGTCCAGTAAAAACACGCTCGTCCAATCAAGTGTCTACATCGGTCGGTTGAATGGAGCCAAATAGGGGAGTAGATCATCAAAGTCCGCACGTGTAGGCGATGAAGCAACGAGGTCTACATCCTCGACATCCCGCACCTCCTCCTCCACCACCTTTTCCTTCCTTTGCCCCTTACGGTTTTCACCCAACGAACGCTTCATGAATGAGAACATTTCTTAGACGGTCGAATCCAAACGGGACAGCTTCGCGTCATGTGAGTCCACCGTTCGAGCCAACCCGGTGTCACTCGTCTCCAATCCGATGATCCTAGATTTGGCCACCCGTAAGCTCACCCCCTTATCCTCCCCTTGCGATCAATGCCAAGAACTTGGCTAAGTGCGTCTGTGGACAAAAATGCCTTGCCGGCATTAGATTGCGACTCCTTCACTTCCTTAAGCTTTGATTGAAACGACAAAAAGCTCATATTTAGTAAAATAAGTAAATAAATAAATTATAACATAATTAAGAAAAAATAAATTGTCGGATTACTTACAATCGTGGACGCGACGCTCGGGGACACCTCCTTATCCTTCCCCTTCTTCGTCCAAATAGCCACATAAGTAAAAAGCCTATGTTGCCTACCACTAGGGCCAGTCCCTGTCCCCTGAAATAAAATAAAGTAAAATTAGTATCGGCCCTGCAAAGTAAAATATTGCAGAATAATATATTTTCATTGTTATAGAAAAATTAAATTTTACTATCATCCTATGCTCCACCTTAGCCTAAGATGTCCGGCCGGAGTAGTGCACATCTGTCTTTTTTGCCCGATTTTCCCTCACCGATTGGCGAGATGCCAATTGTCGCTCCCCGATCCCATTGTCAATGAACTTTTGCCATTGTGCCAATGAGATGGGCTCCTTCAGCAGGACAGATTCACGCATTCGGATAATGGACTCTCGGGTCTTCCTAAAGTACCGGGTCCACATATTTTTCTTCCACATCTTGTGTTGCCCCCTCAACTGCTCCAAGACGGAATCGCGTAGCTTTAGATCTGGACTGAATTGTTCCTATCCAACAAATACAATGTTAGTTGCGAATAAATATAAATATAAATATAAATATAAATATAAATATAAATATAAACTGAAATCGAAATCGAAATTAAAATCGAAATTGAAATATTCGTATAAATATAAATATAAATTCATTACCTGTAGTGCCACCCAAATAGCTAACTTGACCTCATTTGGCACCTCCGTCTAACTAGTGTACCCTAGGCCGATGATCGTCTTTACTAGCTCGAGGGATCTCGCTAATAGCCCCGTCTTGTTCTCGATGGCCATCCCCAATTTGCCATATTTGGGGAGCCTAGGGGCTGAGGAGCCCTCGTCGCCTCCGCTACCACCGAGCCCAGACGATATCATCATAATCAACATCATCATCCTCACCTTAATACCTGATGGAGACATTTGCTCTAAAAAAATGTTGTTATTAGTACAAATCAAAATGAATTAGAAGAAGAGATGCAAATATGTACAATTACTACAAATCCAAATGAATTTTTACTATTTAACACCTCAATTCTGAATTCCAAAACAAAGCATCTAGCTCATAATATCTACAATTACTAAAAATCCAAAACATCCCACCCCCACCCCTACTGCCCAAACACACGCACACTGCACAAGAGTGAAAATGATAAAGTACAGATCAATTAAAAGCATTAAAAATGGATTGATATAGTACAAATTGGAATATTTATTAAAAATTGAAAAATTATTTTAAATTCGGGTTATTATAAAAAATTGATTGATATTCGGTAGGAGCAGCCAATTCATCCACACTACTATTTATAGGCTTTGACTCGTGTAGGACTATTGATCACGGCTCTCTATTGATATACTCCGAGTAAAACACTTGGTTAACCTTTTGAAATGCACAAACAAACGACTCATCGCTCACATGGTCGTTGCTCTTCAACTTGGACAGGTTAACCATGATCAAATTGGTGATAGGATCAACTTTACAAGCATTTTTATCCTCAACTCTTACCCAATCACAGTAAAATACAACCTCTTTGAAGCTTATATAATCCAATTCAAATATATTTCAAATTACACCATAGTAAGTCATTTCAGCTTCAATGAGGTTTTTATATTTTGTGCTCCCTCGAAAGAAAGTAAGAGCCTTGTATGAAATGCCCTAGTTTTGTACATTTGTACTTTCCTCGTACACTTTTGCGCCGAATAAGTAACCGTTCAATCGATACTTTTTGTATTCTTGTGCCACGAATAAGGGTCCAGTGGCTAGACGAGTAAGCCTTGATGTCGCATCACCCATCTTTAAGGACTGAGAATATAGATAAATTAATTAGTTAGTTGTAAATTTGAATGTAATGTAACGTTATATAATGACCATTTTCATTATAATTACCTCTTGTGACAACCCCAACCTAAATTTTCTGTATGATTTTACCATTATTTTTCATCTTTTATTGTTCTCACACGCTTCATATTTTCTTCATATTACAAAATTAATCATGTATAAAATAATCTAACATATTCTAAAATAATGATAAATGTTAAAATAATTTATACTTACTTTTTCCCCACTTGTCAAAGTAAACGAACCAGGGGGAATTATTGTCCTTCACCTACTATCTTCTTTCAACCATAGTTATGGCTTAAGTTTCAACGATTTAAGGTTTTTTTGTGCATTTTCTCCGTTCTTCTAATGACTCCCCCCAAGGAAAGGCAAGTGCCCACAATATGTTCAGCGAAATTCTTTTGTGCATGCATCACAACCAATACATGGCGCACTGATTTATTCTTCCAATAAAATAAAATTGACATCCTAGACCATGACTTTCTTGTCTCAGTTTCATTCCCAGTTGGGGACTTATTATGCTTGACATTATTAAATTTGGGATTCTTACCTGGCATATTAGGGCCACATTCAGAAGGTTTACTTTCAATTTCTGAACCTAAAAATTATCTCGGCGGTAGTTTATGTTCAACCCCGCCCAATAAAAAATTGGAACCTTTGTCAAATCTGATACTATGAGCTGGGGGTAAAAACCTCCTATGGCAATGGTATACATTTTTTGAGCTAAAGGATAGACGAAGAGATTCAGTTTCCTGTCCACAAATAGGACACCCCAAATAACCATGTACTACACAACTGGATAATGTCTCATAAGCTGGAAAATCATGAATTGACCACATCAACATAGCTTTCAGTGTAAACTCTTATTTTCTAAAAGAGTCAAATGATTGCACGCCCTCTTCCCACAACTCATTTAATTCTTCTACCAAAGGATCCAGGTAGATGTCGATGTCATCACTTCGTGCCTTTGACCCAGGTATCAACAAAGACATCATCGAAAATGTAGGTATCATAAACTGTGAAAGAGGGAGGTTGAGTGGGGCTAGGATCACTGGCCATACACTCTGATTGGTTCTTCGATTTCCAAATGGATTGAAACCATCTGTTGATATAGCTAAACGAATGTTGCGCTGTTCCCGAGCAAAATTGGGATACTCAAAATTATCTTGCATACTCGATCTTAACAAATGTAGTTTATCTATTTTCCACTCAAACACCTTACCATTCTTACACCTAACACACGGACACGGAAACTCTTCATCATTATGACATCTCTTTGCATATTTCACAAATTCATTAGCACCTTCGCGAAACACATCCCCCATTCTATTTGCTTCACCCATCCACTCCTTGTATTTCAGATATCCCATCACTGCTACCACAACTAATCACCTATTAAAGGTAAGAAACGTATATTTATGGATTAGTATAAACAAAACTTAGATTTATAGTATGTTTCATTTAATTATGTCTTATTTATATTCGATTTTCAAATTTCAAATTCAAATTCAATTTATAATGGAAATTTTTATTTCCTCCATCCCCTCTAAAGGGTGAGTGGTGCTATCCTATTCAAGACCGTGTTTTTCTGTAATATACTTAACAACTCATGCATATTGTTACGATTTGAGAAAAATTCGGCAGCATATCGCCGTAGTTCTCCAAGTACACGACGTAGATTATCAAGTGTGAGTGTTATTTCAATTGATCAATTGAAATAACAGTCACACTTGTCAATCTAGTATGTACCCAGAGAACATTAGGATACGACTGCAGAACTTCCTCCAAAAATAACAATTTTAAGCCACTAAGAATATTAATATACAGAAATTATGCAGTCCCAAACTGTCCAAACGGTACAATTCGAGAGATCTCATTACAGGGATAATGACTCTCGAATGGGTTTAAAGGCTAATGAATGCGTACGCATAAGAACTAGAAGATTAATATCTATGCGCGCTATATGTAATTTCAACTATGTTTCATTTAATTATCATACTATATATATTGTTCGTTATAAAAAGTAATTTTCAAAAAAAGTTGAAAAATCCCACCCCCATATGGACAATAATCCAGTGGTCATGCCACTTTTAAAATTAACCAACCCAACATCAATTCACTATAATCCAACCGCAATGGAAACAACAAATGTGTATCCCGTACTCCTTCTAATTCATCTACTCAATTAATTCTTTTCATCAATTAAACTAATAATTAAATAATACAATTATTAATTTAATAATTTACAATGAGGGGCAATTCTATTTGCATATGAAAGGGGCACTAATTATTAAGTTATAAAAAATATTAACATCCAATCAATATTAAATCAATTAATTATTATACAAGGGGCACTACAATATGAGGGGCAATATCTAATAAACCAATAAAAAATTAATTAAAAAAATACACACACGCACATATACACACCCTGCCCCCTGCCCTACTCCCCCCCCCCCCCCCCCCCCCGCGCGCTGCCCCTGCCCACCACACACACACACACATGCACGTACACCCCTCTCCCTTCCTCCCAGCCCTGCTGCCTCCCCCCCGCACACATATATACACCACACACACACACACACACACACACACACACACATGCACACACACATATATACACACACGCAAAACATAGCAAAATTATAAAGAGAGAGAGTGAGAAGCCGCTAGAGAGAGAGAGAGAGAAATGGAGGGAATAGAATCAGTGGGAAAAAAAGATGAGGGAGGGTTTTTTTACTGACCGAATTGTCAGGGCATATCATGGTTATTGACTGTGACAACTTTATAGGCTTGTCACGGTCAATGACCGTGACAAGTCCGTGAAAACTGTACTTATCACAGACTTGTCACGGTCTGACCGTGATAAGTATTTGTCACAGGCTTGTCACGATTATTGACCGTGATAAAAAATATGTGTTTTTTTGTCACGATCAATGGCCGTGACAAGGCTAGTCGCTTAAAGGGTTCCAACTTGACCATTTTGGTGTAGTGAAATGCATTAAAATATTAAGAATGAATAATTTTAAGTTGAAAAATAGAGAATAGAAGTTATAAAATACCTTTTTGTTGTTTTTCGAAAAACTTGATTATATCACAAAAATATTATAATCTAGTGTGTAAAAACAGGTTGTCAAACACAATTGTTTATCAAAATTGTATTTAAACACATAAAATAAACTTATAGTTGCAAACAAAAAATGCCCTAACATTGCGTGACAAAGAAAGTTAAACGCCTAATTTTCCAATTTTAATACTTTTTCAATTAAATGCATTTTTACCCAAAACCTAGCTTTCAAAGATCAATACCCATTAATGATGGAAATGTGACCCCGACCCTTAACTGAGCTACTAGACATGATTAAATGAAGAAATAAAACTAGTTAACAATTGAAAATAGCAAATAAACTAAGAACAACTAACTAATCAAAGCAATAAATAAATGACAACAAAAAAAACAAGGAAATGAAGCTTGTATTAAAGGAAGGGGATGATGAATAGTACTTATAAAGTGGATTTAAACCCAAAGAGAGCGGAGGGGAAAGCTCCCAAAGAAAATCCTAAAATCTGATCTAAACTACCAAAAAACAATTCCCCTACTTAAGGGAATATTTTTCCCTAATTACCCCACCCCAAAATACAAATTTTCGGACTTTAACTTGTACCGAATCAATTCGCCAAAATCGTCAAATCGATTCGCCCCGGACAGAATCTTCATTTTGGACCAGCATACGGAAAATGCCATAACTTCTTCGTTATAGATCGTAATTAGGAGCGGTAGGAAGCTATGCGAAGCTAACTCAGAGGGATACAAATTCCATGAAGAATTTGGGACATAATGACTAATGATGAATTGACTAAAATGCCTTTACATGTGCCCTTTGTGATGAAACTTTCCCAAAATGCGGCCAAACTTCACGCTAAGCACTTTAATACCTACGAAAGCTCAATTATACCTCGCAAAGATTATAAACTTTAATAAAGTAGGTTGTTTGGTTAATGAGAATAAAAATTGGAATTAAGATACCTTTGGGGACTAGAATGCATAATTATAAAAGGGTAAATAAATGCAATATTCTAGACGAATCTCGCCCCCTAGCTTACCCATTGCTAGTCCCTAACAGTGAAGTGCAAAGAAACAGGACTACAAATAGTACCATAAGAGAGGAGATATATAAAAAGGATATAAAATCCATTTTTGCGGTAGAACAATTTCATTTATTATATGCAATAAGCTGTTAAACCCCTTGGTTACCCTAGTGGACGAGTGTCGTCTCGTGAAGGTTTTCAAGGATGAAACCCACAAATATAAAAGTTTCCTTAAAATATACCCAATCACCAACATAAGACAAGCTCAATAATTATGAAAAAGATTTCAAACATGTTATTATCATAGTGATTGAATTCACACAAAAGTCCGTTTGATTAACATTATGGAATGAACTTCATCAAATTAAAACCTTACAAGTTGAAGAGTGAGCATATGAAAGATGTGGTTTGGCAAATCTTTTATAAACTATATAAGCATTTAAGCGTGCATATATGTAAATCCTCTTCGGATATTACACTCAACAAATTAAGTCACTATGAATAGGAGTAATACATAATACATGAAGGCATAAAGAGTAAATGTAAATGGAAACTGGGCCACATATACGTCAGTAATGAAGAACGCTATATATAAAAATAAAAACTTATAATCCCAATTAAAGACACCATCATTAAAGGAGGAGAAATGTATTTATACAGATTATTGTAATTATTTAAAACGTTTGAATTGAATTCACCTTAGGATCACACATGACTTGTATAGGGTTGTAATGTAGGTTTGGGGTTTAGGTTAGGAAATAAAAGGAATATGTACAGATTCAAAGGTGTTCGGGAGTGAAAAAATTGGGGTAATGGAAAGTTGTTGGCAATTTCACAATTGGAACTTGATTTCAATAACAGGCATTAGATATAAAATTGGAGAGAGGCAAGGACTGTTGAACACTATATACATCAGATACAAACTTTCTCTTTCTTCCCATTGTTTTCTTTTGTTTTCTTTTTCTTTTTCATTCTTTATTCTCTTTTTCACTTCTTTCTTTTCTTCAATTTTCTCACTCTCACATCCTTTATTGTAACCACATAACAATAACATCATTCAATCGCGAGTATACTTCCAAACAAAGGTATGGAAGGTAATATGTATGATTTATAACTCCAATGTGGAGTTGGTTAAGGGATTTTGGGTTATGAAATGAAAGGCTATATTAAGACTCAAAGGGATTGACTAGAGAAATATTTAAGGTGAGGTCAAGGTCAATATGGGTGATATAACAAAGATGGCCTATGATCATTTCCTAAAATTTACGCAATTCTGAGTCAAAATAACTTTGAAAATCACACTCAAGTAACACATTTCATAAATAAACTCAATTAATGAACGATCAATGAAAGAATAGAGAGATTATCGATGACTTTAACGTTTTCAAGGAGGAAAGAGTAGTGTATAACACTAACGAATGATAAAAAGCACAAAGCTCACTCGGTGTAAGTATATACAATACATTAAAATATTACCGAGTTATAAACGCCTTACACCAAATCAATAAAACAAGAAAAATGCATGTGCTTATGGAGTTAAAGTTTAATTCATGAAGGTATTTATAATATCAATGATATGAGAACTAAAGTCAAATAGCTTCTAAAATCAATAACATGCATCATTGAGTTGTCTATTGAATCGGGAATTCATTGAAATTTATCATTGGGAACAAAGGCAAAAATTCCAACAAAAGAAAAAAAAGAAAGAAAATATTTTTGAAAATTTTCAATTTTTTACAAAAAAGCATGCTTAGTAAAGAACATGTGATCAAATCAATGAAACTTTCAAAGAATGGATAGAATAGCCCACACCCCTTAACTTAAATATTGTATTGTTCTTAATGCAAATTAAGAACACAACATAAACAGAGAAGGCGAGAGATTTTACCCAAAGTAAAGCGATCCCTGATAAGTTTGAGTCCATTGAATATATAAAACATGTTAGAACAAAGCAAAATAAAAAGAATAACAAAAACTTTAACTAATTACAGTAGAGTAAAATTAAAAAAAGAGAAAAGGAAAGAAAGAAAAAATAGCTATTTACAACCTACAATTTGCGTGTCCACCCAAAATACGATTTGATTTCAAGGAATTAATTATGTACCCTCACCCGAGTGCATGCCTCCTGAAAATTAAGAATTTCGTTTTAATAACGAAAGGCATGAGTAAGGCGTAAGAAATGAACGATCACCAATTAAAAATTTCAGTGGGGTGATGGGGGGTTTAAATACTAAGGGTGACAAGACGACTTTGATCTCATGAAAATTAAAATCACATCCCCAAAGTTTTTCAATTGGAATGGAAGGTGGGGAAAGTGAAAGTGAATATCCCATGAGAAGAAGCATCTCAAAATAAAAATTTTGTTTAAGAATGGGGTTAAAGTCCTCAAAACTTTCAACCGATTCTTATGATAAATTTAATGGTTCAATAGTTGGGAACAAAGGAAAGGAAGGACCATCAACCTCAATACAATTGGAAGAATTAATAAGAGGTTGAAATTAGAAAGTGATTAGATCACTCTCAATGATTTCTTCAACGAAAAGGTGTGGAGGTGAAACCAAAGTTTCAACCTCAATCGACCTTTATGAAGAAGAAATGATCTCATCGAGTTGGGCTTTTATTTCTTAGACCAATATTTAAGACTCTCGGATTGGTCATTCAATTCCTTCAAAGCTAACTCATGATCAAAGCAACAAGAAGACATGTCATCATCTTGAGAGGTTTGCTCATAGCTAGACGATTTCCCGTTTCCCAAATTACATTCCTAAGGCGATAAGGGACTACTTACAAATTCTTGAATTTCACACTCAAGTCGTTCATTTTCAAGAATTTGTAGGCATTCTCGCATTGTCTTAGGAGTGTAACTTGGAAAACTATTCTCATAACAATCAAGGTTATCTAAAGAGTTATAGCGAGACATTTCAAATTAGGCAGTTCAAAAACGCAACGAGTGCTAAAATTTCAAGATTCTCGAAACAATTTAGCACAAGTAAAAAAGAAATGGAAAATAAAGAATACATATATAAAAAAGAATATTACAAAAAAAATAAAAGAACTACAATCCATAACAAACATTCCCCCAGCAATGGTGCCATTTTCATAAAGAAAACACCGAGTGCTTGTGTAGATACGCTAATCGTTGTTATCGGCTTCCGATCGCAATGCCAAAAATCAAAACTTTAACTACACTCCAATGGAGTATATCAGCTAGTTCGAGTATCGAAAATCGATAGTGAATGTTTGGCATATGTTAATTGATCTATTACTTCTAAAATGAAAGTGTAAAAGGTTATGAAGGTTTAAAAGGGGAAAATGGAAAAAAATAATAAAACTAAACAAGATTAATATAATGAGATTAGGATCACTTCCCCTCCATGGGATAAACAACGCGTATTAAGGATTTTGGTTAGAAAACAATTAACCGAGCATATTCAATGAATTATAAAAACAAAACATGAAGAAAATTAATTCAACAATGAAATATTAAACATTTAATCGAAAGTGGTCACACGTGGATTAAATTCAGAATATCGCTATAAACACTAACGTTGCATTACAAAGAAAGTTAAATGCCTAATATTCTAACTTCAATACACAAGGTTTCAGTTAAATTAATTTTTACCCAAAACTTAGATTTTAAAGATCAATACCCATTAATGGTGGAAATGTGACCCCAACCCTTAACTTAGCTACTAGACATGATTAAAGCAAGAAACAAAACTAGTTAACAATTGAAAACAACAAATAAACTAACAACAACTAATTAATCAAAGCAACAAATAAATGACAACTAAGAAAATAAGGAAATAAAGCTTGTATTAAAGGAAGGTGATGATTAACCGTACTCATAAAGTGGGTTTAAACCTAAAGAGGGAGGAGAGGGAAAGATCCCTAAGAAAACCCTAAAATTAGATCAAAACCACCAAAAATGAAGTCTCCCAAGTAAGAGAATGTTTTACCATAAATAACCCACCAAAACCCCACCCAAAAATACAAATTTTCGGACCTCAAGAGGGTCTGGATCGATTCACCCCTAACATAATCATCATTTTGGACCAACATGAAAAATGCTGTAACTTCTTTGTTATAGATCGAAAATAGGCATGGTCGGAAGATACGCGAATCTAATTTATAGGGATACAACTTTCGTAGAGACTTTGGGCCATAATTAGAAATGGTAAAATGACTAAATTTCCCTTGAATATTGCTTTATGATAGAACTTTGCCAAAATGCGATCAAACTTCACGCCAAGCACTTTAATAAACGAGGTTGTCTGCTTAATGAGAATAAAAATTGGAATTAAGATACCCAATGGGGGATAAAATGTATAAGTATAAAGGGTAAGTAAATGAAATAATTGAAACGAATCACTATGACTCCAAGAAGTTTGAATAACTTCACTACATTCATCGTCTTTAACCCATCATGCTTTGAACCAAAAATTCTGATTCTTTCTTAGGAACTTAGCTTGTCTATATAGGGCACCCCCAAAGTGAATGATGAGCGAAAGATGGTCGGATTTATGCTTTTACACATTGGTAACACGACAGTTAGTTAATCTGACCCCTCCATTTAAGATTTATAAAAGTTTTCTCCAAGCCCTCCTCAATCTTCCAGTTAGCCCACGCAAATTTGTGGCCAACTGTAATCTATGAGTCCATAGGTGTCTATAACATCTCTAAAATTGTTTATTTGCCAATATGGTTGAGTTACATCCCCTTATATACCCCACCTCAAGTAATTCATTGAAATCTCCCATACAAATCTATTGAAGGTGGTTCATAGCTCCTAAACTTTTTAGTAAGTTCCATCACCTCTTTCTTTTATTAATCTCCGGGTTGCCATAATATCCAATCAGTTACCAGTATCCCATGCCAATATAATCCAATACTAAGGTGTCCACATGATTTAACTAGTAACTTTGAACACTGATTGAAATGACATCACTCTAAAGCATAGCTAGACTGCCAACTCTACCGACAATATCCACACTTAAGCAATGGAATATTTACAATCTAACCCGCTCTCCTTACCACTAGTTTTAATTTCACACAAGAAAAGAAATGTGGGATTTTTCTTTACGTACTAATTCTCAAAGTGATCGAATTGCCGTAGGGTTCCCCAACCCACGACAATTCCATCTTATGGCTATCATTGAGCTCGATGGAACCAATCCCCGATTACCATCGTTCTGTCATCCAGTTCAAAGTTTGAAATTTTTTATACTTCCAGTGTTTAGAAATTTCAGTATTCGCCTCTTCAGTTTCCCCTTTTCTTTTTTCGCCATCGCTCATATGAACATCCACGCAAGTGGAGGACGTGTAGGCTTTGCCTAGGACTCTTTTCCATTTTTCTTATTTTTCTGGTTTGGTTGGCATATGAAGAGATGAGAGATTTTTCTATCCGAGTTACCAAAAGATAAAGAAAAAGTCTATTGGTTTGGAAGATATAGATTTTGGTTCCTTTATATGCTGGTATTTGTGCAAATGGGTTTCATCTAAGAGAATGAATTTAGGATAGATAGAAAACAAGGAAGAATATTAGTTCGATTTGACAATAAAAATAGGTGGATAGGGATCTGAGTGTTTTTGGTTTTGGTGGCAGGGGGGGGGGGGGGGGGAGTATTGAACCATGAGAGATATTAGCCACATCAAATTTCTTGAGTGGTAGGGACAATTTTAGGTATCGCTTGCTGATGTCAGACAATGTTTTACAAAGCAGATGGTTGTATGGGAAGGATATTTTTTATTGGAGATGTGCTGGGTTTAGGGTCTTGGGTGTTGGAGGGTTGTAGAGGGAGATAATATGGGATTCTTTGGGTATTGGGCTCAGACGGCTATGGGATGAATCAATGAAATCTCTGTTTGATGAAGATGGTTTTTGGCCTATCGTTTTTCTATTTCATATGGTTGGTAGGATACTCCGACTGGGTCGGTGTCAGTCACCAGGAGGGTTTGGTTTTCCTCTCTATGATATGGGTACGATGGTGTGGAGTATGGGGTGAGTTTTGAATTAGTGGGTATTTATGAATATTAGGGGTTTGCATATGGGTTAAAGTGTTTTGGGAGGGAATAAAGGCTACATGGTTGGTATTGGTGGATTCCAGTGGTGAGGTGTGGGGTTCTTATTTTTTTGTTAGGTTCTGGAATGAAATTTTTTTGGTCATTGTTGTTGTGCGCATTTTCTTAGGGAATAAATGATGGGGGATAATATTTTTCGTAAAATAACGGATGTGGGGAGAAAAATTATTCAATATGGATGGCTGGAGGAGGGTCATATAGGATAATAATGTTTTAGGCGTGACTATCATGATGTCGTGTGTGACACCCCACCTAAGAAAATACCGGGTGATCAGTCCTACACCAAATTTAAACAGGAATCCCAGTTAGTTCATCCTTAGCATCACTGCCGAAAACCTTTTTAAAACTTACCAACCACCTAGTATTCCAAAAAGCTGTTGCCAAATTTTATCTTTTTAATTAAACAAAACATTAACATACGGAATTATAATATGAGCCATACATAACGACTGAATTAAATCAACTGAATAAATAATAAAACGACATGCCAAATAAACCATCGGCCACCAAAGTAAATTGTATAATACAAACATCCAACACCTGAATAAATAAATCTGAAAGCTGTGCTAAAAATTCTGGGCTACAAGCCCCAAGTAAAATTGAAATAGATAACTGATTCCTACTCTAGGAAGGAATGAACGATGCATCTAAACCAAACTCCTACTAGCATCCACATGTACTGCAGCTCCGCATCCCTGGAATAGAATATCAATCCTAGTGTCCCTATGGCTGGACACCTAAAAGGTTTTGAAAATAATTTTATAGCAAGGGTTAGAACCCAAAACATTTTGAAAATATTTAGCAAGTGAATTAACTGCAGTAATTAAAAATATATAAATGCGCTTCATATTTAAGTTAGTGTTGCACTCCCTTGATGACATACTCACCCCTCCATTAATGTGCACACCTAGCGGTTACTTTAACCCCACCTAGTTGTATTACCCCGTCTATCTAGTCCTGGTATAATCTCCCCTTGCAATTATACTCTAAATCGAGTATTATTAATGCATGATTTATAAGTTATTTACCATCTTAACTTAGTTAATCATCTTTCCTTGAAAGCTATATAACATTCACTAGTTAGATAAATAATACAATTTTCTCCATGTATTTAAACGTCCCGTATATAATTATTCACCCCATTATGTACGTACAGTTATCTTACAACAATCCCACATGTTGAATTTGAATATAACTCATATATAATTAATACAATTCACTACATGTATTTAATGACCCGTATATAACTATTTATCCCATTATATATGTTGAACCCTATTACAACATTCACACATATGTTGAATATAAATATAACCCATCCTCCCGAGTAATAACTCACCGGATGTATTCTTTAAAGTGCTATCACACTAGGTGTACTCGCATAGCCTAGTTACCCCAAGTCAGAATCGCTCACTAACTTGGCCAAAAACATACATAATGGAGGCGGTCATATTCCTTCCCTGAAAGTGAGATAAGCCCCTCACCCATATAATGGATGCTATGAGCTGGGGATATACTCGCCCTACTCCTCAAGCCTAGGGATTCACCCACATCACGCAACCTCCTCCGATGGAACCAGAGTATATATATTAATAATATCTAATCCCTGATATTTATATTCACACACCATATACATACTATCGCACACCGTATATATATAAATATAAATTATCCCGGCTTTACCGTGTACTGAGTCCGTAACACTAGCCTATATTTAGTATCTCGAGTTTATGGTCCAACTCTGATTATTAATTAATTTACACATTAATTAATATAATTCTTTCCCGAGTCTATAGTTCCGACTCTAATTTAATTAATTCACACATTAATTAATTTATTACCTTGGTGTCACCCAACCCATACACCCGGGCTCGCTCACTTGGCCCGAAGTTAACTATTATCCAAGTCTATATCCCGACTCCAAATTAATTAATTTAACACCCTGGTGTCACTCAACCAATATACCCGGACTCGCTCACTTGATCCGTATCTAATTATTTTGGAATCGAATTCCTCAAATTGATCCATAAAGTGCTCCACATAAATCCTCCCTAATCCTAATTTCTTTCCCCAAAATTGTTAGGAATATGTGCCTTCTATTTATTTGTCACTAAATAAAACATAGGCATTATATTTATATTTTTATTTCCCCCTTATATATAAAAATGGCGAACCTTCCAAAAATCTGGGACCATCGATCTATTGATGCCTTGGGTCGATTGATCGATCGACCAGGTCCCTTTCTTCTCCACGATTCTGTTTCGGCCATTGTTAACACAACCAAGCTTATACTTTCTCCCATAGTAATCTCCGATCATAATCAACCATATTAACATATGAAAACAGGTTCTAATCAACCCAGAAGCCTTAATTCAATTACGAATTCTAACGTTTTCCAGATTCGGGTTTTACCCGGGTTTCAAACACCCAAATGCTTTACATCTCTATTATAAGAAATTAAATGTCAATTCTTGCTAGATTTAATCATACGATTAATATTCCTATACTAGAGAATCATGAAACATACTAATAATACTCCAAATCTCATCAAGATATACCCTTTCTTAAAAACTCGATTTCACCCGAATACCCATTTACACCCAAAACAGATTTTAGTTTACACATCATAAAAATATGAATTGAGTATCAAAATTGAACATCACGGCAAGTTAACAACTTGTTTTTGGGTTCGTAGAGTCTGATCCGTTGGTGTAGAGGCAAGTTTAATGATGAGCACCCAATCCGTTCCTTGTTTCATCTCCAAATGATCCCCAAATTGGCTCTAACTGCTCTCTCACACTTTCTATCAAATTTCTTAGATTTAGGTTTATGTTTCTCTGTCGTTCCCCATTCTTAAATTTAGGTCTTAAAACACAAATCCCGTTTTTAGCCTAGTGGGCCAAGTCCAAGTGACCCAAATAGCCCCGGTGTGGGCCCGGTAATGTCTAAAAATGCCCCGTGACCCGTTTACTACCCCCGGTACACTTTTCTGACTATCTCGACCCATCCGGATTCAACCGTGCACTCAAAATTGATATTCGAATTAATTTATAAAAATCCTTATCTCACACCCAAATTAGTCTATACCGACTCCCGGCTGAGATAAGTAAATGCCACATCACCAATACACGTTAGGGTGTAAATAAATTATTACTATTCACTTAGGGCCCGTTTGGTTATGTAAATTATTTAATTTTATAAATTGATCAATTTGAAATGAATAGATTGTTGATGTATTAATTTTAAATGGGTTTAAATCTAATTTGTGGTGTGTTTGGAAAAGAAAAATGAAGTTATTTACTTTTTATGTGTGTGTGTGTGTGTGTGTGTAGAGAGATAGAGAGATATAGATAGAGATAGAGATAGAGAGAGAGAGAGAGAGTAGTATGATGAGAGTATTTTATGTGAGTGGTGCATTTAAGATTCATGATGTAATTATAAATTGTGCAATTTCAAGTTTTTGGTGAAATGAACTAATTTAAGTTTTTGTGAATCAACATGAATTGGTTCATTTTAGAATTTGTTCATTCTTGTAACCAAACACTAATAATAATGCAATTCATGAATGAGTCCATTTTAAATTGACTAATTTACAATTTTGGGGACAACCAAACAGCCCTTAGTAATTAAATTTTCCTAAATATTAACCATTCACTCTTCCATTAATATTTAAATAAATATTGCCATAATTAATTCTATTAAATTATGACACACCAGTAATTTAAAATTTTTCGAATTAATTAAATATTACATGCACTGAAATACGGGGTGTTACATCGTCCTCCATAAGGTAGTTTATAATATTAACCTCCACTATTTTTTTGACTTGTTTCTTGGTGCATATTATATTTTTGGCAATTCATATTAGTTTCAACTTTGTTTGTCACGTTTCAGATTTTTACCAGAAAAATGCCACTCCCTCCACTTGTTTGAATATTCAAGAGACTCCTTATCCATTTGGGAATCTTGACGGCTATCAAACTTCCCACTTGATGGGAAATCCTTTTCCTTTTGCGTATGTTTATTCCCATTGTTTTGACTAAATTTCTTCATTTTCTGCGTAAATGATAACCATTCTCCGTATCTCAACGTCATTGAGAAATTTTCATCGACCTCCAATCTCTCATCGCATTCTTTATCATTTTGACCCGTACAACCACAAAAGAAACAGAAAACATAGGGATACGTTCATATAGAAAAAATATTTGGACAGCCTCTCTCCCCTTAATGTTCATGACCGCACTGCGTAAGATAGGTTTATTTATGTCAAGCCAAACTCTAATACACAGTAACTGCCCCTAATTCCATGGCCCGGCCCTGGTCATGTGCCAAATGGACAATGGCACAGAGGGCGAATTTTAGAATATGCACCTATGTATGTATATTATAGGGGCCAAAAATATTTTATGTATATTAAGAATGTCAATGTTCAAAATAAGTTTAATTTTTTAGGGCTCATTTTTTTAACTATCCAAAAGCAATCTATACAAAGGATGATTCAACTATCCAAAAATCTCACCCAATTAAAATGGGGCCCTGAAAAATAAGTTTAATTTTTTAGGGGCCCATTTTAAGTATTTAATATTTTTGTACAATATTTTTTTAGAAGGACCCTATATTGATTTTCGCACGGCACTCCCAATCTTAGGACCGACCCTGCCTAATTCGTACCATCTTGGGATATATCAACATCCTCAAATTTTCCAAGTTTGTTGCCTATTCTTTTATCCGTTTCCCCCTCCGTTCTGTTTAGGGGAAAATTAAAAACACGAACTCACATGGGTGTCAACCAAAATTCAATGTCGATTGGTGGTTGCTCTCCATCTAGTTCTTGGAGAAGAGTCAAGTTCTTGTCAAGTGACTAGCACTGGCAAAATTATGGGTTGGGCCTAATGTGGACGGGTCAAATATGGGTTGCGCTAAATGTGGGTTGGGCCAAATATGGGTTGGGTTAAATGTGGGCTGGGCCAAATATGGGCGGACCAAATATGGGTTGGGCCAACCCATTATTTTTTTACTAAATTAACTATTACAATTCGAGGTATATATAAAAACAACTCATATTTTACTCATAACTTTTTAAAATGAGTATTATATTTGATTTGTATCTTTTAAAATTGGACTCCATATTTGATTTCTTACTTTGAAATATGGGCCCCATATTTAACTCATAACTTTGAAATATGGGCCCCATATTTAACTCACAACTTATAAATATGGATCCCATATTTAGATGCTTGGGCTAATATGGACTGTTTTATTATTTGGGCCACATTTTGCCACTACTACAAGTGACCAAGGTCTTCCATTGAGTAGTCTGCACTTATTATGTACATGGTTGAATTTGCACACAAATAATTTTCACCTAATTTTTTCATTTCCATTTCCTTACTGGTTCGTCATGTAGCTTGCATGGTTGTATGAATCACTTCAAAATTAGTTAGGTATCCTTGATGCCATGATTTTTCCAATAATGCAGATGTGATTTTTTACGGTTACCCACACCTCCACGTTTTCTGATATTTGAACACCTTCAGATTCTTCCTCCTTTAACTATATTTTTCTCTATCACTCTTCAGCTCTTCGTCCATTAAATTTTCTATGTACCAAACACTCACATCTAATTGTCCCATAAGGAAAACCTTGAGGAAAAGTATCCTTATTCAAGACGGGGAAATACACCTCATATGAGAGCATATTACTCCCAAGTAATTTCCATAAAATTCATCGCTCTTTGTACATACCTATGTAAAATCATATGTGAAAGGATGGCTTAATTTAAAGTGTTAGTGTATCCGACATTTAGTTGCGAGTCCTTATAAATCGTCTCTAAGGAACGATTATCATTTTTGTGATTTTGTCAGTATAGAATATGGATTAAATATATAAAATTGTTCATAAAAAGCAAATTCAAGAGAAAAAAACTCTTGAATTTGCTTGTTAAGGACTAGTGTCGATCCCCATAATCCAACGGAAGCAATATCCATGGAAATGACATGTGCGATAGTTGGTGCGACGAGGAGTAATGGATTTTTTTTAATTGTAATTTAAGTTAAATTCAAGTAAACTCAGTTTTAGGTTAAATTCAATAAAATTAATCTATTGATTAAATTTTGGAAAGTGAAACGAAGCCACATTATTATCGAAAACATACACAGTACATCAAAAACATAATATTTAAACTAAAACATATGAAACTAACTCTCGAAACACAATGTTTAAATTAATAATAATAAAAATAAACGATGGTGCATTACCCCAGGCACCGTGGCACAATCTATACCGTCTTTGGTGGGATGATCTCTTACTTGTCATGGGTCTTGTCTCTCGTATCGAACATTGGTTGGAGGAAATCACGCTCCATTTGGATTTCATCACGACCATTAAGTGTCTGAATAAATTCCTACATCATCTACCTTATTGCGCTCTTATATCTGTCATAGATGGCAGTGTGGATACCACGTCTGGAGGTACAACGCTTCTTTTAATCTTTGACTCACAAGGATCTCTTGACATGTACAACTCTGGAAAAGGAACGAAAATTACCCATTCAATATACTACCTAGGATGTGTGTGGTAAGGTTGGTGGTGTAGATAAATTATTTGGCTCCTTGAATTGACACGAACTGTATAAAATACAACATAAGAAATACTCAATAAAAAACAAAACCTGAGTTTGAATATCAAGTAATATTCTTCAATAATTATCTCAAAATGAACAAAGAATTATTACAAACAAAGAGAGATTATTACTATATTGAGGTAAAAGCTCTTATCAAAATCTTAAATTGCTCAATTGCCCTAATAATAGTTAAATAGCTAAGAGGGAGGTTGATTATCAAATCCCAACAATTAGTACCACCTATTTTTCGATCTAGGATGGTTTAAACACATTAGGTATATCAAAAGAGAAGATGAAGATATATTTATAACAATTCCCGATGGAATCCAATAATTAAGATCTCAATTACACAATTTGAGAAATTTGATTGGTGGTGTTGATACCAAATTTAATCTACTGACGTGGACCAATCATACGAAGACACGTGGCTGTCTACGTGGCAACAATAAGCACTTCCGAGGTGATCATACACTTCTGAGGAACAGACCTCTCCGAGGAACACATACACCCCGAGGAACCGACCCCTCCGAGGAACTCATACTCTCCGAGGAACAGACCTCTCCGAGGAGCTCTTAAATACCAGGAAGCTCAGGCGATCCGAGCAACTTAGGCGGTTCGAGCTGCACCTCGACCACAGCATTAATTGCCAGATAACCAACAGTTCAATTATTCATTGAATGTTTATCATCTTGACGCACACGCTGCATTAAATGTATTACCATTTCATATGTATATCATTTAATGTATCAACCCTTTCATGTACAACCTAAGGGCTATAAATACCTTGTATCACCCTCATTCAAGAGGAGGAGAGTTTCTTGATAGATCTTGTAATCGAGAATTCCCAGACACTCAGCAATAACATAACAGTGGACGTAGGCCATTCTTATAAGGCTGAACCACTTTAAAAATATTTGTCTCATTTTATTTATCTGTGATTGAATAATTAGAGCGATCTAGTTTTTTACATCAACAGATTGGCGCCGTCTGTGGGAAACGATTGTTACTATCGTTTTTCACCAAAAATCATTCATCACCAATGACGGATAACCCATAATCTAGCAATCGAAACGCTGGAAATGCTGGAAAACCTCCAAATCCCTCTGCTCCTCCAGATCTGGCCGGGATCATGACAAATCTGGCTCAAGGACAAACCGCCATGCAAGATACGATGTGGCAACTCATACAAACCCTTCATGGCGGTGCACCTGCACGTTCAGGACAGCAAAGTGGTCAGAGGCAAACTTATTTACTTTCTTCACGATCCAGGCGTACTGAGTCACGTCGTAATGAGGAATTTGATGATTTCTCTTATCAACCTGGGCGAACTTCGTCAATAAGGGCTACAGATACTGATCAACATATCACCCTCTCTCCAGAAAGACCCAGTGCTTTAGAAAGACTGAGTAGGGTGTCTCCTTTCAGTCGATTAGGCCCTAGGAGGAATAAGAGTCCACCTAAGACCATGTCGAGGAGTTTTCGACAACCATCAGATCTAAGAGAAGGATCAGTACAATCACGACCAGCTGCTTGTCAAGATAGATCTCAAGAAGCTACCTCAGAAGGATCAATTTCTCGAACCAATAGGCCCGAGGAAGGAAATGAAGCGTGGAAAGGATCTCTCCAACGGTTGGAGGATAAATTGGGAGAAGTGGCCAAGGCAAAGAACCCCCTACAACGAACTTTTGTTCGAGGAACACCTTTTGTACAGGCCATTGTGAATTTTCCTACACCGTCAAAGTTCAAAGCACCTGTAGTGACCCCCAAATACGATTGAAAGACAGATCCTGTTCTTCACATAGAGCAATATCAAGCTGCTGCCGACATCTATGTCGTCCCCGACGAGATGAGATGCAGAGCGTTCTCAGGAACTCTTACTGGAGCTGCCCAGATATGGTACAACAATATTCCTAGGGGTAAGATTTCAACTTTCTTTCAGCTGTCCGTGTTGTTTATTGGCAATTTCTGTTTTGGAGCAAAGCCAGTAAAACGGGTAGCGCATTTGTTAAGTGTTAGACAAAAATCTGGTGAAAGTACTAGAGATTACATAACTCGTTTCAATAACGAGAAGCTGGAAGTCATAGATTATGAAGAAAAGACAGCAATCACCGCCTTGATGAGTGGGTTGTTGCCTAACAAGTTGTACTACACTTTGGCCAAAGACCCTCCTCGAACCATGTCAGACCTAATGAGAAAAGCGTCCAAGATTATGAATGCCGAGGAGGCCATGTCTGCGAAGAAGAATATGGACACCAAAGAAACCAAAGTGGAAGATGATAAAGCGAAGAAGAAGAGTATCCAGCCCCGAGAAAAATCAAGCTATACAAGAGGAAATGAAGACCGAGCAAGAGAGAGATCTAGATCTCCTCGTCGGGCAGAAGAAAAACAATAAATGAAGAATGTGTGTTGATTTCACCGATCTCAACAAGGCAGTGGATGCTACTTCGGGACACGAGCTGCTCATGGATACTTACTCTGTCTACAACCAGATCAAAATGAAACCTGAAGACAGGGAACGACATACCAGCAACTGATGAACAAGGTTTTTGCTGAACAAATCAGTTGCAGTATGGAAGTCTATGTCGACGATATGCTGACAAAAAGCAAGAAAGCTGCTGATCATCTAGTTGACTTAGATCAGACCTTTGATCAACTGGATAAATATCAAATGAAACTCAACCCGACGAAGTGCACATTTGGAGTACGAGAAGGAATGTTCCTCGGGTACATCATCAACCAGCGAGACGTTGAAGCAAATCCAGACAAGATCAAAGCCCTTTTAGGGTTGCGATCTCTAACGACGAAGGAAGAGGTGCAGAGATCAGATACCCAAAGCTGGAAAAATTGGCATTGGCATTAATTAAGGCAAGTAGAAGAATGAGGCCATGTTTCCAGGCCCATACCATGTATACCGACATGCCATTAAGACAAGCTGTAGCAGAGTTTACTGATCTTAATACTCCCGAGAAACAAAAGTTGCTCGCTGATCAACCTGTGGATGTTACAGGATCAACAATTTATACTCCTTTGGTTAAGAGGCGTACACTTGCGTAATCAACTTCGGTTGGTAAAAGAGCTTGTGGACAAGATAGTTCGAAAGAACCCGATAGTTCAAACCCACGACCAACTCCGGTTGGTAAAAGGGCGAGAACAAATTATACTCCTTTGGTTAGGAGGCGTACACTTGCGTGATCAACTTCGGTTGGTAAAAGAGCTTGTGGATAAGATAGTTCGAAATAACCCGATAGTTCAAACCCACGACCAACTCCGGTTGGTAAAAGGGAGAGAACAAATTATACTCCTTTGGTTAGGAGGCGTACACTTGCGTGATCAACTTCGGTTGGTAAAAGAGCTTGTGGACAAGATAGTTCGAAAGAACCCGATAGTTCAAACCCACGACCAACTCCGGTTGGTAAAAGGGCGTGAACAAATTATACTCCTTTGGTTAGGAGGCGTACACTTGCGTGATCAACTTCGGTTGGTAAAATAGCGAGAACAAAATATACTCCTTTGGTTAGGAGGCAATAGTTCAAACCCACGACCAACTTTGGTTGGTAAAAGGGCAAGAACAACATTCTTATAACGCCAATCTCAGTTGGTTTGAAAACAAAATATGCTCTCAAATGCCAACTTATGTTGGTCGGGAGGTAATATTATTACAAAAGTTCCTCAAAGAACAAAATATTCCAAACTGAACCAAGTATGGTTGGTCGGGGATAAAAACCCACTAACTGTATTTGGTCGACGAGGAGAAAATATTTCAAATAGAACCAAGTATGGCTGGTCGGAGATAAAAACCCACCAACTGTAGTTGGTCGACAAGCACAATTTAACAACCTTGGTTGATTGAAAACATTTTAAACATTTTTATACTCATTACTTTATTATTAAGTGATTGAGCAACATTGATACTTATAACCTTTTTGGTCGATGAACCATATAATATTGTTATGCAAGCACAAATATAAAATGTTTGACAAATACAAGACAATAACAATACAAATTTGCGAACAAGAATGAAACTCTTTCATTGAATTCAAAATGAATTACACAAATTTATTACATTGATATTAAATTGTGTACTAACTATTACATTGAGATTCCTACTCTATTGGTTTCTCTCCCTCTACTTTAGAAACAGGTTCCTCGCCAGCAGGTGGATCATTGAGATCTAGGAAGTGCTCGATAAAGTATGTGTTCATCTTGGGGGCTTCTATTACAGATATATTTGTTCATTGGGTGGCACACCTTTATAACATCATGCAGTCGAGCATCAAATTCAACTTCACAAACTCACACGGAGGCATATTCAGAAGTTCTGGAGTTATTATGCACATACTGTTGAAGTTTAGAAGTCAAATTTAGCACCTACAGCACTGAGATCTTTACTACTAATGCCCCGACGAACATTGAAGAAGAAGTGGCAAGAAAATGTTTCGAAGTCCACCACTAGCTTGGTACTAATCAGATTGCAGAGTTGGGTTCAAAAGCTAGTATGTTACTCGAACAACGTATTTGGAAGAATCAAGCACGTGAAGTTAGCACTCAGCTGCTCGGAACAGGAGGCAGTTGATCGGCTAGCAGACCAATCAATATACTTGAAGATTATGATAAGCTACAAGCTGCATCATATGTCGTCCAGGAGATAATGCACTTTATGTCGAACAAATCAAGAAGGTAGATCAAGAATTTCACGAGCATCGAGCAACACTACAGAATAAATACTCCATCCTTTTAAGTAAACCATCAAGCATGAAGCATTGGGGGCTTCTGTTGATACCAAATTTTATCTACTGACGTGGACCAATCATACAAAGACACGTGGCTGTCTACTTGGCAACAATAAGCACTTCCGAGGTGATCATACACTTCCGAGGAACAGACCTCTCCGAGGAACACATATACCCCGAGGAACCGACCCCTCCGAGGAACTCATACTCTCCGAGGAACAGACCTCTCCGAGGAACTCTTAAATACCAGGAAGCTCAGGCGATCCGAGCAACTTAGGCGGTTCGAGCTGCACCTCGACCACAGCATTAATTTCCAGATAACCAACAGTTCAATTGTTCATTGAATGTTTATCATCTTGACGCACATGCTGCATTAAATGTATTACCATTTCATATGTATATCATTTAATGTATCAACCCTTTCATGTACAGCCTAAGGGCTATAAATACCTTGTATCACCCTCATTCAAGAGGAGGAGAATTTCTTGATAGATCTTGTAATCGAGAATTCCCAGACACTCAGCAATAACATAACAGTGGACGTAGGCCATTCTTATAAGGCTGAACCACTTTAAAAATCTTTGTCTCATTTTATTTATCTGTGATTGAATAATTAGAGCGATCTAGTTTTTTACATCAACAGGTGGTTTACGAGTAATTTGCTACAACAAACTGTTAAATTCGTTGGCAGTGAATTTCAGCAAACATGTCTCATACCAAAGGGAGAGAATATGAGAGTCAACAAAAAACTCTTAATGGTCAAGTGGTCCCAGTTTTGTAGGAGCAACAAAGTGGATGTTCACATCAGTGAAACTTGAGAACTCAAAATATATTCACCAGCCTTGATCCATGTTTTCTAAATATATATATGCTATAATATAAAAATTATGCCTCTAAATTTATGGTTGTGTTGAATTCCCGCCAAACACTCTTTGATTCTTGGTCCCGAGGTCTCTAAAAAAGTTCAATTATCAAGACTATTTATGACGGATATCGCTTCCTTGAGTACACTACTACATGATAATGACATATCTAACTACAATACATTTATTTACCCCATTTATTAAATATTTTTTTAAATTAGAAAACCTTTTTCCGTTAATCTTTTAAATTTCCAAATACGATATTCAATATACTCTTCAAATTAAATTTATATAGAGAAATTTATATTGCTCATTTATAAAACTTGTTCATAGATTGATCATTTATCCTTTTTGGAATGTCTTCCCTCATTGCAGAAAAACCTTCCTTAGCTGGACGTGATATTTAAAGACACTCCATAGAAATTTTCATGTTTCCTTTACAGACCTCATTTAGTTGGTAATTCACTGCAATAAAGCCTTCTTTGGTTCCAATGAAGGAACTTATCAGCACTCGTTAAACCCTACACTTCACAAAAATAGGCGGATGGTCACAAATTTGGGCCATGATCGAGCCTACGGGTCATGGGTTCAATCGGTGACCAAAACAGGCGCGACTAAAATCCCTGGTCGAAAGACACAGTCACGAACCCGAGCGTGGGCCAGTATACGATATGCTAGTCGTGGATATAGACCGCGACCATCTTTGAAGCCTTAGTCACGAACCCGATCTGTGACCATGTTAAAAGCCTTGGTTACGGACCTAATTTATGACCAATCCTCTATACAGGGTTCAGTGTTGTGATGGCCCCAATCTGTAATCAGATATTTATTACAAAAAAAATATTAAAGATGGTCACAGTTTAAGTACGTGACTATATTTATTTGGAAAAAAATTATGTTCTGTATTTATTCTAAAACGGGAGTCTCGTAACTACGCGATCAGTTTCTATGAGTTACGCTGGTCACGTGCGAGGTGTTTATGCCCCTTGCGGGGCCGTTTGGAGGTTGTTCATGATTTTCACCCACTAGCGGCACATTTTCAAGTCTAAGTGTGCTTATTTGTAAATTTCGGTCCTATTCTAAAAAAAAAGTTCCACGACTACGGGGTAAGTTGTTATGAGTTACGTTCGTCACGTACAAGGTGTTCATTTCCCTTGTGGGGTTGTTTGAGGGATGTTCCAGATTTTCTCCCGTAAGTGGCACTTTTTTAAGACTAAGTGTGACAATTTACAAATTTCGGTCCTATTCTCAAACATGGAGTCCCCCTACTAGGCGGTTAGTTGATAGGAGTTACGTTGGTCATGTGTGAGATGTTCATTCCCCTTGTAGGGTTGTTTGAGGATTTTTAGGGTTTCCACTTACTGGCAACACGTTTTCTAGCCCAAGTGTGCCTATTTGCAAAATTCAGTCCTATTCTCAAACCCAATGGGCTTCTTCTCATTTGACAGGGTGGTGCTGGAAGCACTGGATGTGGGCGTTGAAATAATGTGGGTTTGTTATCTGCTTGCACTTAGATTAGTGGACCGAACCGATGATGGACTTGAGAATTGCTTAGTGTGGACATCCGTGAATCTTCCCCCCCCCTCTCTCTCTCTCTCTCTCTCCCTCTCTCTCTTTTCGGGTGTGGAAAAAAGGAAAGGGGGAGAAAGGTATCGCGCCATGATTTATCTAGAAGTAATTCGGCCGTCGTCGGTGTGGGGTGAATGTAAAGAGATGGAGTCGCCAACCTATTTTGCATAAAATTGGCAAAATAACATGTCGCTGCTTTGAGAGAGAGGCGTCGAAGACAAACTGATGCTTATGAAACCAATAGTTCAAAGGTTCGGCGTCTAAGTTACAAAATAGGAAGGTGTTAGGCATACATCCCGCCCTTTTGGTCTCTCATGAGCTTATGTTATTGTTTTTCTTTATTTCTTCTTGAAGTGTGTGCGTGTATATATAATGGAGATGAAAATCGCCCAACTCATACCATGAAAAAGATAGAGTGAGGTCATCTGTAAGAATGTTCCCAAAATAATATTTAGAACAATACTATTTTTTTGTTTATCAAATATTGATCGTTATGATGAAACGATAATATATGTTGGATAAACCACTAATAGGGTTCGCAAGTATAATACATGTTAAAATAACGTATAGATGAAAAGGACGAAAATGCGAATATGGGAAAATTGGAAACTTAGAAAATTGAACTTGAGTCTCGGGTTTTAGCCCAAAATGCCTACGTATCCTATAAAGGCATCAAAGTCCACATAATTCGCATGCGGCATAAGGGCGGGGTTTATCCCATAGATTCGAACGAGAATTTATTATACGCGTGTGTGTAGAAAATGTATTTTAGTTTTGAGAAATTGTGGTAGATAATCCCGCTGAAATTTATAAGTGTAACCCTCTTTTTTTTTCTTTTTTTAGTAAATAAAGTATGCGCAATATAACTAGTGAAAAGGTGAGATACTAATCTGTATGAACTAAAGTAAATGCTAAATTAAGAATTTATGTAACTAATGGAAAAATAAGAAATTTAAAGAGAGAAGGATTTTGGACCTTATTTGGAGAATTGAAGCTTGATCTTGATCTTGTGTAAGCTTACTTGGATGTTGAGATGAATGTTTGATGTGAGAGAGTGAGATTTTACCAAATTGGGTATGTGATGGATGGGAATGTAAGAGGGAAATGAATTTCACATAAGGAAACTTCGCTGATTGCAACAGAATGTTGTTGAGATCACTGGTATTGATGGATATCAGGTGTGCTTTGGGAGTGAGGTCACGCCCTCTATTTATAGGGTAAGGGGGTGCCAATCGTCATAGAACTAGCCTTTCTAATTGGTGGGTAACCCAAGACTCACTGCTGATAGGCATGGAAATGAACATGCCAATTGGCAGTCTCGTATAGTTATTTTTGAAAAAACGGTCGTAAAATGCAATCCATTGATCTAAATTATGCACGGGACATATCATTAAAAATTTAATTCAGAGACATTCAAGAGTCCTTTTGGCCACTCCCAGGTCCGAGAGATGACTTTGGGTCAAACGGGGCTTGGAAGTGTTCCCCGATCGTTTGGCGAGAGATTGCCGGATGAAAACGGATTGTTCATCCGATCGGTAAGTCAGAATCGCGTATAGGGCGGACTGTTGGAAAGTTAATCTGAGGTAATTCAACATTCTAAAGAGATTTTCTCAGTTCGAAGAGTTGACCATCTTCAATTAGGGCCCGAAGACCTTTCAGAGTAAAATGGGTCATTTGTCCATATCGTAAGGCTGATTCACACATGGGGTGGACCGTTAGAAAGGGTATTAAGTTCCCTTAAAAGATTCATTTATTCTCGATCGAGCTGAAGAGTTGACCTTGGTCAAATGGAGCCCGGGAGCGCACAGTGGCCTCTGGATAAGTTTTTGGGGAAAACGGACCGTTCGTCCAATTGGTTATGTCGTTTCACACATGGGACAGACCATTGGAAAGGGGTTTAGTGCCTTTTGAACATTCCAAGATATTTCACTGTAATGATGAGGTTGATTGTGGTCAAAACGGGGATCGGGAGCGCTCGATAACTTTCAGATCGATTTTTAGTGGTAAAATAGTCTGTTCGTACGAACCGTTACACCGATTTTCGCACTGACAAGACCATTGGAAAAGGGATTTTGAGCCCTTTTGAAGATTTATCGAGCTTTCACTCTGATGATAGAGTTGACTGGATTCAAATGGGGGCCTAGGAGCGCCCGATGGCCTCTAGATCGGTACTCGGAGCATGACCTAGGATTTTTAGTGAATTGGGGAGATGTTAGGTACCTAAGGAGAGACTTATGGGGTCCTAGAATGTGGTGCCTACATATCCCCTCGATGGGTGAGCTTGGAATAAGTGAAATCCATCGAATAGACACCACACGATGTTTTAGGAAGGAGGTCGATGGGATGAGGATGAATGATTCAGGGGGTCATGGGCCAATTTTGGGGACCTAAGGAGATGTTAGGTATAGAGGATTTTGTGGGTTGAGGTTAATTTTGAGGACCTAGGGTAGGGAGAAACCAAATCTAAGGCCTTAAGATGGGATGGACAATTCTACGGGTCGAAGCCAATTTTAAGGGCTTAATATGGGAGTGACCAATTTTGCGGGCCGAGTTCGGAGCGACAAATTCTGCGGGCCGAGGTCACTTATGAGGGCCTTAAGTTATGGCGACCAATTCTGAGGGTTGAAGCCAAATATAAGGGTTATGATTGGAGCGAGCAATTCTGCGGGCCGAGGTCAAATTTAAGAACCTTAAGTTGTAGCGACCAATTATGTGGGTTGAAGCCGATTCTGAGGGATAAAGTGGGGATGACCAATTATAAGGGTAGAAGCCAATTCTAAGGGCTTAAGTAGAAATGGCCAATTATGCGGGCCGAGGTCAAACTGAGGACCTTAAGTTGAGGCGACCAATTCTGAGGGTCGAAGCCTATTCTGAGGGCTTAAGTGGGAACGACCAATTCCGCGGGTGGAAGCCAATTCTGAGACGTTAAGTAGAGATAACCAATTCTATGGGTCGAAGCCAATTATGGGGGGTTAAGTAGATTTGACCAATTTTACGGGTCGAAGCCAATTTCGAGGGCTTAAGTTTGGAAGGACCAATTCTGAGGGCTTAAGTTACAATTTTCATGGGTAAGTTTGGAGACTCCATTTGGGAAAAAAATTGTTAATTCGTGAATTTGATGCATCCTTGTTGGGGAATGTTCGTTAATTTCGGTGGTGTTCTTTAGAGATGTTGCTCGGATATATCTAATTTATTTTAAAAATTACACCAGGGAAGTAAGTGTGGTATTAAAAACATTTTTCATGGTGAAAAATGGTTCTAAAACTCATTTGGTAATTTTAGGGAATTTTTAAGATTTTGTGGCATTTTTTGTACAAAATTTGAAGGATGTGCCGATCGACTAGGTGTAGGAGGTGTCAAACAGTTATGGAATGGTCTTTTGGGCTTCCTCAGGCAGGATAAAGGGACAATGTTGACCAGTATGTTACTGGGAGCTACCGATCGGCATGTCCCTTAGCCTCCTATAGAAAGGTGCGAGATTTCCTCATTTTTCACAGTTTTCTATCAAACTCATATGTGCGGTGTGATACTTGATCAAACCGAATTCGTAAATTTCTAAGTTAACTCTATTTAATCGATGTCAATTTTCAAATCAAATTAATTCATCCCCTAAACATGAAACTATGTATGTGTGTGTCAAACCATCACAAATAAAATTTCTAACTCACAAGTTTCAGGAAAAATCCCTTTCGGGTAAAACCTTTTATTTCACTATAATATTTACAATGATTACCATGAAATCCCCAATGATCACTCCTCGGAATAATCACATAGACACGCAGTCTAGAGTCAACAATAACCCCAACTCCAATTCAGCCCAAGAATACCCACGATTACTCCCTATGACAAGCAGTCGTCGTCAGCACAGTACCTCCCTCAAGCGGCACCTAGATCAACAGTAGAGATATTCTTTACAAGAGAAACTTCAAAAAAATTTATTCTTGGGTTCAAAACAATTCACATAAAGCAATTGGGATATTTGTGAATTGAAAACAAAGGATTAAAACCTTAAAAGTGAGAAGACAAAGTATTCTGCCAAAGCAGTTTCGTGTATACAAAATTCTCAAGTCTTCTGGTGAAAAGCAGAGTTGGACAAACCTATTTATAAAAAAGTTGATTCGGTAGGTCGCTTAAATAAAAATAGCGTGTCACTCGAATAACTTCGAGCGAGATGCCTTTATTGCTTGAATGACGTGTCAATCTCGCTAGAACGACTGGAGCGAGAAAATAATTTTTTAATGTAGTCCACCTCAACACTTAGAAAAAATATTTTGACGAAAAAGATTGCCCCACCACATAATTGTTTTTAGAAAAAGTGTCCCAACACTTATATTGAACCATTTTAAGGGATTAAAAACACAAACTTACCAAAGTTAATCTTGTTAAGGCTTGTCGTTAAATAATACTTGATATTCGGATCGGTCTTGTTGCATATGTGATCTTGAACATTCTTCGACGGTGTAACAGTGTACGATATACTCAATACAAAGTATAGACTATATAAAATATATCCTTACAAATCTCTCCTTATGTCTATGCTGGTACAAAATAGAAATATCTAAATTATCAAATCAAAATGGCTATACAAATCTAATACCCTATCATGAACCCAAAACTGAAAAGGTACGAAACATGCATGTCTAAAACTTTTTCTACAAAATCTTCAACTTCAAATCTTTAAGCTTTAAGCTTTTGTCAGCAGGGTGTGCAAAATAATGCTCTTCAATTTTGTACCTACACACATGAGATAAATCAAATACCTTCGTGACGCATCGAGCTTGAAATGATATAAGAATAAAGCAATCATGAATAATAAAATCTTCCCCATAATGCAATAACTCCCCCATAATTCATCCTAGAAGAAAATGAATAAAGAAAAATATGGACTGACACGACATTTATGCATAGCAAATATGGATCAAACTACGCTCATACAAAGGAATCCTCAAAAGCGTCCACAAACTGTTTTTGGTTTTTCATTTTTTTATACAAAAATGTGAAAATAATTTTACAAAAATCACACACCTTAAATTCACACTAAGACAACCAAATCATGAAAACGGAATAATTGAGTGTGAACATATTTGATAGGCAAATCAATGCAATCACGCATAACAAATGTGCACGATGAATATGGGTACTCTTAACGAATGAATCTCAAAATCGTCCTTAGGTGTTGAAAGCGTTGAATTTAAATGACATCGACTCAATCCATCAACACATCAAAGTCAAGAATGATTTCCACACCAATAAAGTCTAAAAATATGTAAATTCTTTTTAATGATGCTGTCAGGACGTGCAAACCCGATGATTTATTTTCCATCCAAACTCCCTCATAAATAATTATGCATTTATTTTTCTTTTGAGGTGGCCCTTTTTTGGCATATTTATCATTTTATTGGCTTTTAATATTTTTGAGCTCTTTTTTAAACAGTGGCTTTCACGACGAATTAATTTTTTACTCTTGCAACCCTTTGCCATGTTTCACTCATTATTTTTGGTTGCAATTAAATCCTCACGATAAACGGTTCTTACATGCACTGCTTTCATTGTCAAGTTTTTTCGCATATGATTTACTTCTAAAGACAGAACTGAGATGACAACACTCCCACCAATATGTGATAAACAAGTGCGATAATTAAACAAATCCGTGCAAGTGTTAATTAAAGGAACTCATGAGTCAAACATGTAGGTAGTAACAACAAATTACATCTCAATGACTTCAAACATTGTAAAGCACATAAATGAAATGATGACGCATATTAAAACACTACCAAATCTTCACGTAGATATGAAATTGTGACTTGGTCATCCTAAATGCTATTCATATACGGTGATATACCCATATATACCCTCGTCTAGGCCGAGGGCGTCCTCTAACATAGGCGCGCCCAAGATGGTCTCGTGATCCCTCATCATGGTCCAGACGAGCCTTTAAGGGGCTGACCCCTCATCAGGCCCAGACGAGCCTTTAAGGGGCCGACCCCTCATCAGTCCCAGACGACCCTCCAAGGGGGCGACCCCTCATCATGATCCAGACGACCCTTCAAGGGGCCGACCCCTCATCAGGCCCAAAAGACCCTCCATGGGCCGACCCCTCATCAGGCCCAGACGACCCTCCAAGGGGCAGACCCTGCATCAGTCCCAGACGACCCATCAAGGGGCCGACCCTGCATCAGGATCGGACGACCCTCCAAGGGGCCGACCATTCATCAGGCTCGGACGACCCACCGAGGGTACGACAGTACGAGGCCTAAATTAGGCCAGGCTGACCAGCGGAAGGAACTTCACCCTCGGCCTCATGTCATAGGCCGAGGGTGACATCATCACAACGCGTGGTTTGGGAGACGCGTGGAACAGTGCGCGTGAGGCTCCCATGACACGTGGAAGACCGTTATAACAATATCACCCCCTCACGTGAGGGAATATTATGTCATCATTAGTCACAGGTGGCATCTACAGGTGTCAACAGGGGATTGGCTAGATCATCATTCACATGCACCATGCATACTTGAGGGGTACACTACACCCCCCCAAGACCTATATATACTTGTCACCTACAACCCTACAAGGGAGGATCGATAATTGTAACCCTAGTAAAAACTCTGCTTATACACACAGTAGAGAGTGAAAGGGAGTTCATGTGTATTGTATCCAAGGCCGTTAGTGCCCATACTTAATGGATCACACACTCACAGTGGATGTAGGCCTAATTGACTGAACCACTATACATCATTGTCTTACTCCTCTTATACTCATCTCCTTCTACACACATACTTATATACTTTCATCTCTATGGCTGCCATTGCGGCTACTGTTTGAGCTCATCATCACTTATCTGGTGGTGCTGAATCCAAGCATCATCATACGGTGCAAAAAAAAATTGAAAACTCTTTTTGTCTTTTTGAAAATTTTTATCAAAATAAAATCTTTTTGGCCTTTTCAAATTTTTCTCAAAAAATAGAAAATCTTTTTGAATTTTTTTAAAATTATATCAAAAATGGAAAATATAACTACAAAATGGTACACACTTGCAATAGGCCAAAATATCATCATAAAAATCATCCTATGCTAGCAAAAAAGTTTAAACCTCAACCGTTAGGTGCGGTGGAGTTTTCCAAAGGTGGTGACATCTTATGAAAAACATCCATCAAGTCATATGAAGTCTTGAATAGAAACTTTACCTTGTCTTTAAGATGTGAAAAATCTCTCGTGTAATCATCCGAAGCATCATGTGTAGGTGAGTGTGTGTGAACACGTGTAATAGCAAACCATGACACATAACCCAACTTAAAATAAAACTCCCTAAGGCGTCCTCTATTCTTATAGTGTGTGAAAACATAAACATGCCTAGGTACACCTCTCTCAAAACTTCTTCTACGCACTCCCATATCAGGTACAGGATGCCTACGTGGGTTAGGTTGGATGCCATATGTATCTATTACAAACTCGGGAACCGACTCGGGTGCGACGTGGAAAGTGGTCGCATCGTCATGTCCTATTCCTCGTCTCTCAACATCACCCAAGATGAGATTGAGAACCATCTTTCCAACCTTATTAGATGCATTATGTAAAGGGTCTTTGACCTCCTGGTCACGTTCGAGATCTCTCTCGAGTTGGGATACACGTGTCGTCAGACTAGACACCGTACTGGTCAAATCACTCTTTTCTCGATCTAAAGCACTAAATTATTCACTCAAAGAAACCTTCACCTTCTTGAGTTGACTTGCTTTTTCCTCAAACACCCTCGAAATATCTAACTCTATCTCTAAATCTCTCACCCGAAGACCTAACTCCTTATTCAATTTATTAGTTATTAAGGTTTCAGTGTACAATTCTCTAAACGCAATCACCCTCACTTAAAATAGTCATACTATCCTCCTCTTCGAGGGTCTCATGGGCACAAGTATCCTCATCATCGTGGGACAAACTAGGTGTGCTCACGTGGCTAGCTAAAAAGGCAACAAACTTGTGATGTGAAGACTCATCCCCAGAAGCATTCACCTCTTCCTCGCTATTTCTAAGAGTTGATGGGATGGAAATTTCTTGCCTTTCTCCTTAGCCTAGTGGGAAACTCAAAATCTCTATGCCCTCTCCCCTCACACTCAAAACACTTCTCTTCTTCTTCTTTCTCAAGTTCTTTCTCACAGTTCTCTTTGGCCTCATTTTTATTTTTCTCAAAAAATGTTTTTTTGGAAGAATTTTGTTTTGAAAACTTTAGAAACTTTTTAAAAAAATTCTCAAGCACGGCAATATCAAAATCAACCTCACCCTCGGAGTAAGACACCCAAAATTTCACTTTTTTTCCTCTCTCATCGACACTTCCTCTCCCTTCCTCGACTGGGCTTCAAGTGTTATCCCTCTATCCGCTGGCTTGACAGTGTCAGGAAACATGTCATTTTCATATGTCTGGAGGTCTCCTACCATCTCTTCTAGTTTTAAATTGACCAAATTACCTAAGGTAATCAAAGCAGTCACTTTTGGGACAAAATGTTTAGGAAACGATCTTTAAAATCTATTTATCCACTCGTGCATCAGGTATGGGCTCACCAAGATTGAAACTAGTGTTTACAATGTCAGATAAACGTGTGTAAAAATCATCAAAATACTCAGATTCGAGCATGGTAATCGTTTTAAATTGAGTAGTTAAAATTTGAAATTTAGACTCTTTGACCTCATTAGTGCCTTCATGTGTAAGTTGTAAAACGTTCCATGCTTCCTTTGATGTGGTACAAGTCATAATACGTCAAAAATCCGAAGGAGTGATGGCACCAAAAATTGCACTCAACCCACATGATTTAAAAGTGCTCCATTTAAATTAGTCCTCAGTCCAGGTAGTCACATGTTTTAAAGATGTTACATTATCTACAGAGATAGTGGGAGGTATCCACCCTCTTTCATAAACTACCCAAATGCGCTCATCAATGGCCTTTAACCGTGATTTCATATGTTCTTTCCAGTAGGCATAATTAGACCCGTAAAAAATGGGCATCCGATTATATAAGTGCTTCATTGAAAAATTGTGATTTTTGAGAAAGCAGATTTTTGAAAAAAATCAACTTCACACAATTTTTTGCAAAAATAGGAATACAGAATAAATTATTGTAACCTTTTCAGATACCAATGTTTAAAACTCGTATGTGCGGTGTGATACTTTATTAAACCGAATTCGTAAATTTCCAAGTTAACCTTATTTAATCGGTATCAATTTTCAAATCAAATTACATCCACCCTTAATGTAGACACCCCATTCTGTTACCCCTAACTCACCATAGGTCCCTAGTACCTCCCTTCATCACTACAAACCCACGTCATACCCCGAGTACTGACCTAGAAGCCATCGAGCACTCCCAGGCTCCGTTTGACCAAAAAGTCAAACTCTTCAGGCCGATCGAGGCTGAATGAATCTTTGAAGTGTATTAAAACCCCTTTCCAATGGTTTGCTCCTTGCGCGATTCTGACTTACCATGCGATCAAATGATCCGTTTGCGTCCGAAACCTGATCTAGAGGCTACCGGGCCCTTCCGGGCTCTGTTTGACCTAAGTCAACTCTTCAGCTTGACCGAGGATAAATGAATATTCGAAGGGAACTGAAACCCCTTTCCAATGATCTGCTCCGTGCACGATTCTGACTTACCATGCAGACGAATGATCCGTTTGACTCCAAGAGGTCACTGAATGCTTCCAGGGCCCGGTTGACCAAAGTCAACTCCCCAAACCGAGTCAAACTCTTTGGAATGTTGAATTACATATCCTAATCTTTCCAACGGTCTGCCCCGTGTGCGATTCGAACTTACCATGCGAACGAACGATCCGTTTGCGTCCAAATGATTCCCCGTCCAATGGACCGAGAAATACTTCCGAGCCATATTTGACCCAAAGTCAACTCCCGAATCGGGGAATGGTCCCAAGGACTTTCAAAGGTCTATGAATTTCCTTTCCAACGGTCTACCCCATGCATAATTCTGACCAACGGTTTGCCCTCGGCAGCCAATTTTCCGAAAAGGCCTAAAACACACTGCCAAATGGCAGGTTGCAGACCCTACCTATCGACAGGTGCCAATAGGCAGGACCAGGCCTATACTGATCGGTAGTGATGCGGTCCTATAATAGGAGGCCTTCACCTCATTTGCAAAGGGAGCCCAGATCTGATAAAAATCGCTCTCAGCGAATCCCAGAAACCTCTCTCGAAGACATCCTGATTTCAACATCCAAATCCATTTCTAACTTCCACTTTTCATCATCCTTTTCATCAAACTTGGTGAATTAGCCACTCTCCATCATCATCCAATTTCAGAGGGTTGCTCTGCAGCATTCAAGATGAAGATCAAGATCTTCAAGAAGGTCAACTTTTTTCACTTTCTCTCCAAATTCTCTTAAATTCGCAATAACTTGTTTTATTACTTAGCAGATTTATTATCTAATCTCACACATCCTAATATACTTTTGATTTAGTATTATTGCACATCTCTTATTTTTCATATAAATAAAAACCCAAAAAACAAGAATAAGGGGGTTTGCTCATAAATTCCAAATAGGGTTTCTCATACTTTTCTCACAACTAAAACACTTTTTCTACACACACCCACACCCACACCCACACCCACACCCACAAATAAGAGATCTCCCATTTTGATTTATGGGATAAACCCTACCCCTCGTTTTGTATGCGAACTACGTGGAATTTGATGCCTTTGTAGGCTACGTAAGCGTCTCGGGGTAAAACCCAAGACTCGAGTCCTATTCTCACTTTCTCTTTCATTTTCTATCTTCTCTAAATCAAATTTTCTTATATTCTATATAATTATTCTTAGTGACGTATTACTCCATATGCGTTATCGTTCCATTATAACGATCAACGTAAGGGTAATCGCTTAAATCTTATTTTCTAATATTATTTTTATACCATCCTACGGATGACTCGCATTATCTCTTCCATGATACAAGTCGAGGATTCCTATCTCCACTATATATATACACATGCACACATATCACGGGGAAATTACAAAAGGAAAATCGCAAACATCTATGAGAGACCAATAGGGCAGAATGGGTGCCTAACACCTTCCCATTTCGTAACTTAGCCTCCGAACCCGTCTCGAATCATTTTGGTTTTGTATGCACCAGTATGTCTTTGGATGCCTTCCTTCGGGATGGCTTTCCCTTTTTCTTTTTTCTGTTTTAAGCAAAATAGACTGGCGACTCAAAATCTCTCTATATTTTTACACCTAATTTCAAACGATGCCAGCCGAAGCGCTCCCGAGAGGGATGCACGGGACCCGAGTATCATTCCTTCACGCGCCCACCCATGGCGAGTATCGGGGATGGCCACAGTGATGACTCTGCTGGGGATGGCCACAGTGGTGACTCCGTTGGGGACTTGATATGTTTTGAGGGCTTGACTCAATTTACATGGATGTTATATTTGTTTATATTTCCCCCATATCTGTATGTTCCCCTTTTTCATGTGTATCCCACGCTTATGCTTCTGTTCACACACTTGTAAAAATATTCTCCTTGTACACTTCACACCACGTACACCTAGGATTACATATATCCACATGTTGCACGCATCACCCATCCTTACTTAGTGTACCTTTGGTACTTGTACTTTGCTCCCTGTTTGGCATAATCTAGAAAAGCATTCTCATCATAATATACTAATAAGAGAATCATGCATGATTCACATGACATCACCAAAGAGCATTGTTATTGACCAAATTTTAACCAGTAACTGAAGGGTCACTTCGTGATGGGCACAGGTCCGGCAGGGCGCAGTTAGCCTAAGCGATGTGACTCTCACCTTCCATTGGCCAAGTACCTTCGATGTATATCGAACGGTTCCCCCGTATCGTACCGCTTGACCGAAGTCATGACGGGAGGTATATCGCAGGGAATTCGTTCACGTATGCCGAGTATATCGAATTCGCTCTCACACATACCGTCCACACGTGGTATATAGTGAGGCAATTCACGTACACTCACGTATATCAAATGGCTTGTCCATACGTACCGATTGCCCGCAAGAGCAAGACATATATCGTGGAAGTCACGCCAAAGGGGGGAACCCATTCCGATTCACCCAACCAACTGCTCTTATATTTAGCAATAATAAACAAGAACATAGAAATCACTTGCAAATAGTTTTTAAAGATATTATAAATCAAGGTTTAATAATTAGTAGTAAAAAGATGCAATTAGAAAAACAAGAAATAGAATTTTTAGGACTTTTTATAAAAGGAGGAAAAATAGAACTACAAGAACATATAGTTAAAAAAGTTTTAGACTTTCCTGATAAATTAAAAGAAACTAAAAAGTTACAAGCATTTTTAGGATTATTAAATTACTGTCGATCTTTTATTCCAAATTTATCAAAATTAGTTGGCCCTTTATACAGTAAATTAGGAAAAAATGGACAAAAGTATTTTAATAATGAAGACATAAAATTAGTCCAAAAAATAAAACAAATAGTTAGTAAACTAGAACCTTTATCACTACCTATAGAAAATAGGTATAAAATTATACAAACTGACCCCTCAGCAGTGGGATGGGCAGGAATACTATTACAAAAACCAAATAAAAATAGTAATAAAAATGAAGAAGAAATTTGTAAATACTGCTCATGTAATTTTAATGAAACACAAAGTAGATTACCATCTACAGACTTAGAAATATTAGGAGTAATAAATACAATAGAAAGATTTCAATTATTCCTAGGAAAAGAATTTTTAATCAGAACTGACTGTGATAACATTGTAAAACACTTTAATAAACCAAACCAAAGTAAATCGGCAACCAAAAGATGGATAAATTTTATAGATAATATTACAGGTAAAGGATTTACGCCACAATTTGAACATATTAAAGGTAAAGAAAATCAATTAGCTGATATATTGTCTAGATTAATTACTAACACTTCTTAATTTTGCAGATCTCACAATATCAAGGATCTTCATCAGGAACAAAAGATATTCTAATCAATAATTTACTGTTCTTAATGAGAAGCAAAAGTTCAGGTCTAAACCTCCAGTAACTGAAGAACAACAAAAGATACTTGACAATCTTTGGTTCAACCGAGAGTATAACAAAGGATCTTTTATACATTCCATGAACTATCTAAATACATATTTTCACAATATTACTCATCATGTTATATCATTAGAAGCACAAGTTAATTATTATAAATCCCATTCTAATCCACAATTAATCAAAGACCAAGAAACCATAATAAAACATTATAAAATTTTAAATATAAAGAATCAAACTAATGAAAAGAAAATTGCAAAAATAAATCTTTATAATGATAGTAATTTTTTAGCTTCTTTTGACCCTTATTTCCGATTTATCTTACGAACTAAAGTAGAAACTCTTTTACCAGGAGAGTTAGTAGAAAAAATAAACTTATTTGCAAAAGAAAAAGATACTTTAAATTGGGTAGCAATACAAAATCATTTCCGTTTTAATTTTGAACCATCAGGATGTACATATAAATATGAACACATAAGAAATAATTTTCAAAATAGATATGATACTTTAATTTTAGTAGATATTGAGTATAATTCATTTGAAAATTTTAAAATTTATAGACCCAATAAAATATTTCCTAATAACCCTCCAATAGAAATAGAAATAACAATTAGTTTACTATTAAAATACGGTATGGTAGCTAGTATTTTAATACCCCCACCTTGGGATCATATAAGAATAAATGGAAATTTTCCAAAAAGTCTAACAGATGCAATAGAAGACAAATCATTAGGAAAAATTGTGTCATCAAACCTTTTATTAATAATAGAAAGTATACCGCCTGAGTGGATAAGTTTCGGACAAATTATCCATAGTAGGCACAATATATTTATGGAACATTAGCAAGATAGAATATCAAATTATTTTTTTCAATATAGAGACAATGATTCCTTAATACAAAATAAAGACGCAATAGAAGAACTACTAAAAATGTATAAAATATATATAATAATGAACGAAATCCCCTCTAACCCTTGGCATATGGTAAAAGAAAATTTTAATATGAGGATTTTTGTACCAAAAAGACCTTTTAGTTTAAATATAAAATATTTTAATAAATCCATACTTTCTGACGATGTACAAGAAGCAATAGATAATGAAAAAATAACTAATTATCAATATTCAACATATAGACATTCTGACTCAGAAAATGAATCAATTGATTCCATGGATTCTGTAACAAGGCACAATATTGATAATATGATGGAGACATAAAAATTAATTAAAGAAGCAATAGACAAATTACACAACACCAACGTCAGCATTTCATCAGCCACCACTATGCAAAAATCAGACGCAAGCAGGAAAACGACGCATTACTGTGAAAAAACTGTGCACCTTTTACTGTTCAATCATGCGGCAACTTTTTACTGTGCACTTTTGACGAATTGAATTTACTGTGCAAGATTCGGTCGAAGCCGCCCACGTTTTTCCTGTACATAATTTCTTAAGTTTGGCATCCGAAGCTCTTTTCTCTCCTATAAAAGGAGCCTTTCCCTTCAGTCAATGAATCATCCAAAAACATGATCAATTACATCCATCTTCCATTCTCTAAAAACAACCAAGCCCTCTTAAATTTCCGTTCTACTTTCAGAATAAGATTCTCAGCAACAATAGTTTGTAACTTCTCTTATAATAGTAAGTTTTCTTTTATCTACTCTGTAAATTATGGCATGTATTTTTGTTTATTAATTGTAAATTAAGCTTGTAAGTGCATGTTCAATTTCCAGTAATAAAATTTCAAGTTTTTATTACAACTTTCGGGAAAACCACTCTGAGTAGTTAGATAATATTCTTATTATGTTTTGATATATCATTAAAGGATCCTTGAGGATTTGTTTTCATGGTAATATTGATATAAATATTTTAGATGAACTCTGGAATGATCTTCTGTTTATAAATTTTTCGGTGTCCTGTGAGTTGCCATTGTCGCCGTTGTTACCGTGATATAGGCGTTTGTAGGCTTGACTGAGATGCTACAGTTGTCTGTAGTACTGTGGACTTGAGGACTATTTATAAAATACTGTTCATTTTTACTATTCATTTTTACTGTTCATATCAATGTTCATCCATAGAAAAATAATGGTATCAGAGCTGCTTTAATCATATATCTTTATATAATAAGACATATTATTTAACGAAAAGAGTGGAATTACAAATCATAAGTTTACAAATCAAAAAAATTAAAAAACTTTATATGCTTAGTGAAAAATTGTGTTTAAAAGCTAGACTAAGGGCATAATATAGAAATTTAGACTTTTATACTAAAAGAGCAATATACTATAAAAATCAAAAAGAATTTCCAAACTTTATATTAGTAAATCAGATAATTAATGATATACAAGAAAGAATCCATCAATATAAGCTAGAAATCAAAATTTTAGGCCAAAAAGGATGTTTAGGATAAGTTAATGATAACTGAAAAAGAATACTTAAAAGCCCAATTAAGAAAAAACTATAAAAATTTAGATAAAGCAATAAGAATAAGAAACGAAAGTATAGAAAATAAGAATTATATAAGAGCAACCCTTAATAAGTGGATAATAAATACAGCAAAACAAAAAATTCACCAATATCAGCTAGAGTTAGAAATTTTAAGTGAAAAAGGAAGACTTTAATAATTTATGGTAACTGAAAAACAAAAAATTAAGAAGTCTATAATACTTAGAAGAAAAATAATAAAAATTACATATAAATTCTTAGAAATATTAAAAAGCCCAAGAGACGATAGTATAATTGAAGATAGTATATATTTAATAACTAAACAAGAAAGAGCAATATTAGCATATGAAACTAGGTTAGGAATATTAGCAGAAAAAGGAAGACTAGGATAAATATATGAGTAGTAATACTAATAATATATTATAAAGGATTAAAAAATTAGAAGAAAATCAAGACTATATAAAAGAATTATTAGACGTCATAAATACTAGGACACATCTCATAAAAATTGAATTAGATAAATTGACAAAATTCTTATATAAAAAAGAAGAAAGACTAGAGACACCAGAAATAAACGAATTAATAGAAAATTTTAAAAACATTAGAACAACTCATAAACCAACTAAAACACGATTAAACTTATTTGTTTCAAAAGATGACATCAACATCCACAAACAAAAATAAAGAAATATATAGGATTGAAAACTTATATAATAACGAACAAGACACTAAAAAATACATAGAAAAAGGTATCCAAAAAACTAAAGGACAACAATTATATGAAAGAAATAGGTTAGAATTTGTTAATAAGATATATAATCACACTAGCCAAAGAAAAATAACAGCCGTTAATAGCGAAGTAATACTAGATTTAATTACCGACGAATCAGCAAATAAATTAGCTAAAATAAATTCAGAATTTATGCATTTAGGAGTAATAGTTATAGGATTAGTAGGATTAACTAGGTTAGAAGCAGGAGCTAAAGTATTAGTATATATATATATGATGATAGATGGAATAATCATAAACAGGCACAAATAGCTAGCGCTAAATTAGATTTAGCAAAAAAGGCAGCAGTTATAGGATGTATACCTAATTATTCTATGGATATAAACGAATTTAGTAAACATATAAAAATATCTATAAGAACAAGAGGATATAATATTACAGGACAATATAATAACCTTTTAATATATACATTATTTATGGGTGAAATATTTAATCACTATAAAATAAACTTTAAAGCTGAATTTGACTGTATAGTAAAATCATTTAATAGTAAATATGTAGAAATGATAGAAGCACAAAAAATAGATAGTAGCATCTATGAAGAAATAGAATGAAAACTACCAAATCTAACAATAATTAATTTAAAAAATCCAGAAAAAAATAAAATATACGAAAATCAAGTAGGACAAAGTAGTATTAAATTTAGTAGATATAAACCCATAGAAGACGAAAGTAAAGAATTATTAAATGAAATTAATGTATTAATTATAGAAGAACAAATAGAAGAATTATATGAACTGCTAGAAGATAAAATATACGATATAATAATAGAAGACTGCGATAACTTAACAACCGAACAATTAATAGAAAAATATGGTAATGAAGAAAATAAAGAAACAATAATCTCAATATACTCTGCTGAAGGAACTAATGAGAACAAGAAAAGAAAAATAATAAATATAGGATTAGATAAATTCATAAAAGAAGAAAAATTATAAAAATATTAGAAGAAATAACCCAGCAGAAGATATGGAAACAGAATCTTCAACTACACAAGATAGAACACACGCTGACTATTCAACACATCAACACTTAGGATCTACAAGAGAAAGATACACTGAAAATACCAACCCTATACCAGGTAACAAGAGCAGAAGTAGATATGTATTTGATACTAGTTCTAATATAACACAATATGGTAGTATATTAAACTTAGATAAAGTAAACCCTTTAGATTGGGAGACAACAATAGAATATTGGGAAAAAGGATGCTTTAGAGCATGCACATTAATAGAATTTATAAATAAAACTGAATGTGAAGCTTATTTTGAAAACACACTACAAGGGAGCGTATCAAATTGGTACTTAACCTATAAACTTCAAGATGATTATTTAACTTTTAAAGAAAATTTTAATGTAGAAAGATTTACGAATTTAATAAAAACTCTTTTTTAGGATCGAATAGACTTTTACAAGTAAATGAAAAACAAACAGAGGCACTTAGAAATTTAGAACAATTACAAATATGTAGGCTAGAATATATAGGAGATTACACTAGATAATATGTTGAATATTGAACACAAACAGGTATGATGATGCTGAAATCTAGCACCACCGGATAAGTGATGATGTGCTCAAACAATAGTAACCATGGCAGCCATAGAGATGTAAGTGTATAAGTGTGTAGAAGGAGATGAGTATAAGAGGAATAAGACAATGATGTATAGTGGTTCATCCAATTAGGTCTACATCCACTGTGAGTGTGTGATCCACTAAGTATGGGCACTAATGGCCTTGGATACAATGCACATAAGCTCACTTTCTCTCTCTACTGTGTGTACAAGCAGAGTTTTTTCTAAGGTTACAATTATCGATCCATCTCCCCTGTAGGGTTGTAGGTGACAAGTATATATCGGTCTTGGAGGGTGTAGTGTACCCCCCAAGTATGCATGGTGCATGTGAATGATGATCAAGCCAATCCCCTGTTGACACCTGTAGATGCCAAATGATGACATAATATTCCCTCACGTGAGGGTGTGATTTTGTTATAACGGTCTCCCATGTGCCATGTGAGCCTCACGCGCACTGTTCCACGCGTCTCCCAAACCACGTGCTGTGATGATGTCACCCTCGGACTTTGATATGAGGCCGAGGGCAAAGTTCCTTCTGGCAACGAGGTTGGCCTAATTTGGGCCTCGTACTGTCGTACCCTTAGGGGGTCGTCCGGAGCCTGATGAAGGGTCGGCCCCCCTGAGGGGTCGTCCGGAGCCTGATGAAGGGTCGGCCCCTGAGGGGTCGTCCTGAGCCTGATGAAGGGTCGGCCCCCTGAGGGGTCGTCCGAAGCCTGATGAAGGGTCATCCCCCTGAGGGGTCGTCTGGGCCTTGTGAGGCGCAGGGCGCCCTTAGCATGGCCGAGGGTATATACGGGTATATCAATCACCCCCAGCCCTTAGCCCTAGATGATGCTGAGATGGCTGAGGAATAATTTTGCTTTTGAGACTATGTGTATGGTATGTTTGATGAGTGAAACATGTTAAGCTGAAGTGACATCTGTCAAATTTTTATCCAATGTCGTTCCAATTTTGAAGGTGCGGCGACTGCATGCTTCCTGGGGCTTTGTGCCCTAATGATGTCCTCCTTGTGGGCTGTGCTTTGGCTTGGGTAATGGGCCCACTCATTACTAAGGTATATAAGCAATTTTTGAAACCGTTCATTCTCTTCTTCTTCTTCTTCTTCTTCTTCTTCTTCTTCTTCTTCTTCTTCTTCTTCTTCTTCTTCTTCTTCTTCGCGCCCAAGCTCTCTCTGTCTCTAGATTTCCAACAGACAAACCTCCATTCTTATAAATTTCAACATTTCGAGTTTGGCAGTCTCGCTCTTCCCTCTCAGGTAATCCCTCTGCCCTAGCATCCTCTTTTCCTTCATTTCTTGCTTTCTTTCTTGTTTTAGGCTTATAGGGTAGGATTTTCCTTAGGGTGTTTCATAACTTTTTCGGCGTCTTTTCCGGCGACTGGTTCTTGAGTGTTCTTGATTAAAACACTTGGTTTATTTTGTTTCAATCCAAAAGTCCAGTTTGGTCAATTGCAAACTTATTTGTAGTTAGCTTAGAAATTCATCCAAGTGTAGGGTCTCCCCCTTAATGCTTAGGAGGCTTTACAGTTTAGCCGAGGAGTTCCCATCCTTGAGAGAGAAGCTCTTCGTAAAGATTAGGCGAATAGAGGAAGAGGAGGAGAAGAGACGAGGGGACGATCCTAATTGGGTACGACCCATTTTTCCCATTCCTCTTGCCACAATAAGACCTTCTGAGTCTTGTGGGTCGTCTTGTCGTCCAGCCGAGAGTTATTCGAGTGAGATGGATGAGAGAGCGTCGTCGCCCATTGGCGCTGGACCTTCTGGGAGAGGATAGGCGTCTGACCTAAGCCCAGGCCGACAGGCCGAGGGTATGGTTACTTCCGAGGTTGTCCCTGTGTCAACTCTATCTCCACATGCCTTCCAAATGGCTTTTCCCTTAGGGCCTCTGACAGGTGATGAGGCCGAGGGTGAGGGGACTGAGGATGATGAGGACACAGATGACCCAGTAGACACATCTCACGCCTCGTCTTATATTTCCTCGGTCAGGGATCGTGACCTCCTTCTGTGGAGGCATGCATATGGTGTTCCTCCCACCATATCTATGAGGGTTCCCTCTGAAGACGAGGGGGTCTTTGAGGGTGAAGAGGGAGAGATATCGGTGTACGAACAGATGTTCAAGGTAGGTTTCAGACTCCCTTTTCATCCTGCTGTCGTAGATATTTTATTAGCCCTCGGCGTTTCCCCCTCTCAACTTCCACCCAACTCTTGGAGGACGATCCTTGGTTATGTCTCCTTATGGAAAAACGCTTTCACTGATGAGCCCTCGGCCGACGTATTCTTGGCCTGTTACAATATCACCTCCTCATCCAAACAGCCTGGGTATTATCACCTGGGAGCGAGGAGGTCTGAAAAAAAACTTCTCCACGTGGCACAAACCTCTAACTACGATTGGAAAAAGAGATTCTTCTTTGTCTCCGGAGAATGGGAGTTTTCTGCCGAGGCACAACTTGTAGCTGACGGTCCGAGGGTCCCCAGAAGATGGTCTAACCCTTCAATGAAGAACAGGTCAGACCCCAGACTTAGTCTGGAAGAGAAAGATATAGTTGACTATTTGAGAGGACGTGGGAGAGGGAGTGAACTTCTAAAGTTTGAAGATCTGATGACCCCTCGGTTCCTCAAGGAAGATGGTATGAGGGTAGGCCCCCTGACAGAACTATGTGAGTTATATTATTTTTTCCATTATTTACTTTTTTCAAATGTTTCATCATTGCCTCTGCATTTTTCTGACGCGTCGTCCTCCTTTCAGGTCGTCCTACTGGTATATCGGACTATCTCTGGGAAATGATTGCTCCCAGTTTGTTGTCAGGCTTAGCCAAGAAGAAAGGCGAGGAGCCTCAGCAAGCTCTGAGGAAGACGCAGACCACAGGGCAGACACCTGCTGAGCCGATCGTCGACAGACAGAAGAGGAAAGAGCCTGAGGTCCCCGTAGACCCTCGGCCAGGATCACGGACGAGGGTAAGGGTTGAGGCGTCTGAGGGAACCGCCTCTTCTTCTAGCATGGGGGACTTCTGGTCCTAGAACTTGGCACTTCTGAAGGTCGAGCCATCATCACTTATCGCAAACTTGAGGGCGACTAAGGCGTCAATATTCTTCGCTCCCTCGGCTGCCGACTACGAATTCTTGTCTAAGATGCCTCCGGCGAAGGTGTATGACTACGGTCTGCACGCCCTGGCTCAGGTACTTGTCTTGATCTATTCCCTTAACTTCATTCTTTCACCAACTATTTCCTCAGCTTCTTAACAAGTTCTTTTTCTTATGCAGTATGTTTGTGCTTTTACCTCGGCCACCAAGTGGATGGCGGAGAATTCGGAGAAATTTCATGAGGCCGAGAGGGCCATCCAACACGAGGCCGATCTGCAGACCGACTTAGAGACTGCAAGGGCTGAGCTAGAGAGTGCCAGAACTGAACATGCAAGGATTCTAGATGACCTTACGAGGCAGCACGATGAAGACCTGAAAGGCCAAAGACTTGCTCATTAAGGAGAGGGATAAAGCCTTGATCAACCTAGGGATTCATCACAAGGCCGATCTTGAGGCGGCTGTCAAGAAGGCCGAGGCCGATGCTGTGGAGGCCTACAAACTCTCGGACGAGTTTCAAGGCTTCGACCTTGAATACTTGGAGAGGGGAATTAGGACGGCCTGTCGGTGGGCCGTCTTAAAGTTCGCTGATGCAGTGTCGTCCGTCCGCCCCGTTCTAGAGGCGGTCCAACTGGACGACCCCTTGATTGCCGAGGCTCTAACCCAGGTGGAATCTCAGTTGAACGTCAAGGGTGTAGGCATGTCTGAAGACCAACCAGTCGTGGTCGTTGAGGAGACCTCTCTTATTGATGTTGAGGCCCTGCCCTCTGATGTCGCTGTAATACCCCGTGATTTTTAATGACTTTTAAAATGGGTTATATTTTAAATTAATGGATAAATTGGATTTTATTATTAATTAATTCATTTGGGTTTTATCCGAATTGTGGATATTAAAATGGATGATTCTGAATATTACTTAAAGATATTTAGGTAATATATGAATGTGATGTCATTGATATGACGGTATGATATAAATTCGATAATTTGAATTTTTAGTCAGACGCGGTATGGGACGTGTCGGGACTAATTTATTAAATTAAAAAGGAAATTTATTTTTTATCGACCTTATAGTCATTTCGACTGCGTCTTTGCGTCCGAAAGGTTCGAAATAGTCAGAAAAGTCTATTTGGATGTTAATTTTGAGTCTCGGGTCATTTGGAAATGAAAAGACAACCCAAAAGGGCATTTTGGTTATTTTTTCAAGGGGGATGAATAGTGATTTCGGGTTTTATCTTATTATAAGTATTTGGATATTAGTGTATGTAGGTTCATTTCATCTCTTCTACACAAAATTTAAAAGTCATATTCTTAGAGAGAGTGGAAGGTTGCTTGGAAAGAATAAGAAGTTTGCTTGGGAAGGAGGAGAACCAAAGGTCAAAGGTCACCACCAGCATCGCCACCTGTGTTATTCAACTCCAAAGGATCAGATCTGCATTAGAGGCAAGTGTTTGATATTTGCAATTTAAGTTCGTATATTGTCCATGTTAGGATAGTTATAAAAAGAGATGATTTTCATGCTTGGAAGATGAAAGGATATAGTTGTTAATGGATTTTTGGAATCTAAAAATATATAGGAATTAAACTCATGTTGTAGGTAGTTAGTAATCCAATAAATATTCATCAATCTGTGGAAGAAATTTTGAAAATAATTTAGTGTTCTTGAAGATAATATGTTGGTAATTTTCTAGAAAAGAGGCAAAAACGAGTGGAATGAGAAGAGCCAATTTGGAAGGTTTAGATCTTCTTTTCGAGTGCATTTGGATGAGATTTAAGAAAAACTCAAAACACATACCTGACTCAATTTTTCGTGTAGAATCCAAATCTGAAGTCGGATTGATGATTTGAATAATTTTTGGATCTAATTTTTCTAAGTATTTAAAATATGAGAATTCATGATGTTGTTTCTTTTTATTGTTGGTTCTTATCCCAAAACTTTTGTGGATCTTTGGTGATTATTAATTGGATATTATGGGACTTAGAAAATATCAGTAGACCCTTGATAAGATTTGAATTAATTTTATTGGGATTTAATTGATTAGAATTATGATAATTAAAGTTAAAGAGATTTCAGTTGCTAGATTCATGTGTTGGATTCTAATCTGTTTGTATGAGGATTAAGGATAGTTCAAGTAGGGGAGATTTAATATAACACCTGGGTAGCCTTAGGGTTACAATTTAAACATCAAGGACTGAGTTTCAGCTCATTATTGATTTTTCAAGGGCTGAGTGTAGTACAAGAGTGTAGTGGTATGGCTCCTGGATAGAGATGGGAGTTTAGAACACATTTGGTTGAAAGAGGGGATGAGGTTATTCGGATCGCATATTTGAAGTTGACGAACCTCCTCGATCGACAAAGTTAAGTAGTAGTGTAATGGAGGGGTTCCTTGTTTTGATTTCTCTTTGCGAGATGCTCCGCGCATGAACCTTAACGACGTCGGGAGTGGAGAGATGTTATAGGATGCTAGGATAATTAAATTATGAAATATAGATATGACATTTTAATACGTGGGATTTAAAGAGATATAATGCTACGTAAGGGAATAATCTAAGGTTAATGTGAGTACCTTGTTGTTAGTATACTATAGGTATGATAATACCTATTTGATTGATTAATGATTATGTGTATGACATACCTAGCTTACTTGCTATCAGTGGGAGGTTTGCGCGTGAGGGCAGTCATATCCTGATGAATCCATGGGATCTTTGATTTGTCGCTCGAGAACATAGGTCTATGAAAGACTTATCGGGGAGTTGATAAGCCCGCTGACTATGGGTACGTAGGTATGTGCGTGACCCATGGGTATGAGAACTATGTTCGCCTCCAATGATTGTGTTGTTGTTTGTGGTTCGAGGAATCTTAAGGAACCTTTAGTCCCTTATTCGGCGATAAGCGATATTGGGACATGATAGCAGAGTAATGCATTGCACCGCAGCTGTGACTCGGGGTGCCGCATTATATATGAATATATATATATATATAATGGATTAAATGAATGAATGGATATTTATTATGGTTAAATCTTTCTACGGTGATAATTGTATATAACAGTGAATAGAGAAATATAATTAAATTAAGTTAATGAATGTTTATTGAAAAACTTAATTCATATTAATGAGAAATGATTCATGTTAATGAGAAACGATGAGAAATGTAAATGAATAATAATGTAACGTATGGTATGGGACATACGTGGATTATGATATTGTGATGGAATTATAATATGGAGACTAGAAAAGAGGAACCATTAACTAGGAGGTTAATAGGAAATGTTAAGTGTGCACTCTAGTTGAGAGGTGAGAATGGCAAGTGAGAGTTGGGTCTAACATGTACATAATAAAAGATTTATTGCACTTGTTAAATACTTGATGTTTTAAAAATCATTTTCACAATCGGGCTCTGACCCGTTTCCTTGCATATTTTCTTTTCTATTGTATCTTCTATATCAGGTGTCCAGCAACAGGAATGCCAACCTTAGCGGATTATGACAGGCTATGTATTTATGGAGTTTTGCTTAGACGCCTATCATCATTTGATTCACAGTATTCTCTTAGTAGGGCATGACGCCCAAAGGATTCAGTTATCTCCTCTCTATTGGGGTCAAATACTATGGTATTCGTGTCATTTTAATACATTTGATATTGTTGGGATTACTGTAATGGATTAATATTATTTGGGAATGTTTATTCGAATTGCATTCAAATTATTTTGTGTTATCTAATTGGTTATCAGTGTTGTAGAATAAAATGTGTTGTGTTATTCTTAAACTGGAAATGGATTTTGTAAAATTAAAATTTGAAAAGTTTTTAACACCAGCTTAATTGAGTATTGGGTGAGTTGTAAATGTTTTCGACAGTGATGCTAAGAATGAGCCAACTGTATATTCTGTTTTAATTTGGTATGGGACTGGCCACCTGGTATTTAATTAGGCGGGGTGTTACATTCGCTCCATGGGGTGGCTGTTTGTAGCCTATACCCTCTTGATGTAATTAATATTTTTTTACTCTACTTTGTAGAACACTTTGTAATATTTCATTTATATCATCATCTATCTTTTTGTCTTCCATATTTTTCTTTTGTATTATTTGCATTGTGAATTTTTTATATTATCACTAACCCCTCCCTCGTCTTTCTTGAGGACCATGGTGGGGTCGTCCCCTCCATGGGAGCTCATTATAGCCGAGGGTTATAATCACCAAATTACTGGTTTTAAACAAAGTTTTCCCTCGTCTTTCTTGAGGACCATGGCGGGGTCGTCCCCTCCATGGAACCTCATTATAGCCGAGGGTTGTAATCACCAAATTAATGGTTTTAAACAAAGTTTTCCCTCGTCTTTCTTGAAAACCATGGTGGGGTCGTCCCCTCCATGGAACCTCATTATAGCCAAGGGTTATAATCACCAAATTAATGGTTTTAAACAAAGTTTTCCCTCGTCTTTCTTGAGGGCCATGGTGGGGTCGTCCCCTCCATGGAACCGCATTATAGCCGAGGATTATAATCACTAAATTAATGGTTTTAAACAAAGTTTTCCCTCGTCTTTCTTGAGGGCCATGGTGGGGTCATCCCCGCCATGGGACCTCATATAGCCGAGGGTTATAATCACCAAATTAATGGTTTTAAACAAAGTTTTCCCTCTTCTTTCTTGAGGACCATGGTGGGGTCGTCCCCTCCATGGAACCTCATTATAGCCGAGGGTTATAATCACCAAATTAATGGTTTTAAATAAAGTTTTCCCTCGCCTTTCTTGAAGACCATGGTGGGGTCGTCCCCTCCATGGAACCTCATTATAGCCAAGGGTTATAATCACCAAATTAATGGTTTTAAACAAAGTTTTTCCTCGTCTTTCTTGAGGACCATGGTGGGGTTGTCCCCTCCATGGACCTCATTATAGCCGAGGGTCGTCCTTCGAAGATGTTTCCATGCGTACTAGAACTGACAAACACAAGATGAGAAGAAACACTGATATTTCTCATTAATTTATCTAGTGTTCTATCGGAGCAACACCTCTTACAACTGTCGTTCGATAAGACTTTACAAAACTACTGATAGTATTTCTTCAAATGATCTGCATTCCAAGGGTTGGAAAAGGGTTCCCCCTCTAGGTTTTCTAGTCTATAGGTCCCAGGGACGACTTCATCGATGACCCTATATGGGCCATGACAATTGGGATGGAGCTTGTTGGGCTTCTGCCAAGCCTTTTTGAGGACCAAGTCCCCTACTGCAATTTGTCTCTGCTTAACTCTCTGATTGTAAAACCTTGCAGTCCTCTGCTGGTAGGGAGCTTGCCTTATCTCGGCATCTTCCATCCTTTCCTCAATCAGGTCTAAGTTGAGTCTCCTTTATTCTGTATTTCTCTGGGGGTCATACATTTGGACCCTATGAGTGGGAAACCCAATCTCGGTGGGGATGATGGCTTCTGAGCCATAAGTTAGCATGAATGGGGTTTCTCCGGTAGAGGTCCTCAATGTCGTCCTGTATGCCCACAACACGGCATATAACTCCTCGACCCATCTTCCTTTTGCCTCCTCAAGCCTCTTCTTGATTCCATCTAGGATTGTCCTGTTTGTAACTTCTGTTTTCCCATTGGCTTGATCTCAGCCCGGGGTAGATAAGAATTGTTTGATACTCACCCTTTCACAGTACTTTTGTAGAGAGGTATTCTTTAACTGAGTCCCGTTATCCGAGATGAGGGTGTTGGGGAGACCATATCTGCATATAACATTTTTCCAGATGAACTAGAAGGTCTTCTGCTCTGTAATCGTGACCATCGGTTCGGCCTCTACCCATTTTCAGAAATAGTCAATCGCTACGATGAGGAATCGATAGTTATTGACTGCTCTTAGTAAGGGTCCTACGAGGTCGATCCCCCACACTGCAAATGGCCATGGGGATGTAATGGAGGTAAGAGGCTGATGGGGTTGGTGAGGGATGGTGGCAAATCTCTGGCATTTATCGCTCTTTTTTACATATGCCGCGACGTCTTTCCCCAAGGTCGGCCACTAGTACCCTTGGGTGATCACCCTCTTCGCTAAGGATCTTCCCCCAATGTGGCTTGAGCATGATCCTTCGTGCATATCTTGCAAAATGGATGGGACCTCAGATGGGTTCACACACCTAAGTAAGGGGAGTAAAAATCCCTTTTTGTACAAGGTGTCCCCAATGACAGTGAACTTTGCAGCCCTGTATCTCAACTTCTTCCTTTCTTGCCTTGCCTCTGGCATCTCCCCCTATTTAATGTATTTGATCAGAGGGTCCATCCACGAAACTTCTTGGGAAACATTTAGGCAATTTCTAAGTGTTCCCTCAGTGTCTTCAATAGTTGGCCGAAGCAAAATTTCCACCGGGACTATTCTCCGGATATCCGTCCTAGTCGCCGAGGCCAACCTAGCAAGGGCGTCAGCTCGACCATTATCGAGCCTCGGTATCCTCTTCAACTTTACTTCTCTCAAGCTCTTCAGTAATGACCGCACCTTCTCAAGGTAACTAGCCATCCTCTCATCCTTAGCCTCGTAGGCTCCTAGTATCTGATTCACTACTAGCCTCGAATCACTATGAACCAAAATCTGCCCGGCACTAAGAGATCTGGCCAAGGAGAGGCCTGCTATCAAGGCCTCATATTTGGCCTCGTTGTTGGAGGCCTTAAAGTTGAACCTCAGGGCGTACTCAATGTCTGTACCGTCGGGTGCTGATACTATTAATCCAGCTCCGCTCCCTCTTTCACAAGAGGACCCATCGACGAAGAGACTCCACATGGTATGTTCTTCCGAGAAACTTCCCTCAGTAAGTGACCCCTGTCTGAAGAGATATCTTCCCTCTTCGTTTTCTGCCACTTTCCTTCTAGCGGTGCTTGTCTCAGCCTTATCTGCAGGCTTGTCCGTGAGCTCACCTTGTCGGGTACCTATCTACCCGAGGCTCTCACCCTCGGCTTCATCATCTTCCCAAGTAAACTCGACCATGAAGTCTGCCAATGCTTGCCCCTTAATGGCCATCCTAGGCTGATACATAATGTCAAACTCCCCTAGCTCTATAGCCCAGGCCATTAGCCTCCCTGATTTTTCAGGCTTGTGCAAAACCTGCCTAAGAGGAGAGTCAGTGTGGACGACCATTGTATGGGACTAGAAGTATGGCTTCATCTTTCTTGATGCATGGATCAAGGCATAGGCCAATTTCTCCATCCTTGGATATCTTTGCTCTTCCCCCTGGAGTGCCTTGCTGTTAAAATACACAGGCTTCTGTACCCCGTCTTCGTCTCTCATAATGGTTGCATTGATGGCTGACTCTGCGACGGCGAGGTACACATAAAGTCGTTCACCCTATATGGGCCGTGACAACAGCAAGGGAGACCCCAGGTATGATTTTAACTCCTTGAAAGCCTCATCACACTCTTTACTCCATTCGAAGGCTTTTCTGAGAATTTTGAAGAATGGTAGACACCTGTCTGTGGCCCTAGATACGAACCTGTTCAAGGAAGCAACTCTCCCTGTGAGCCTCTGAACGTCTTTAATGGACTTGGGGGTCTTCATCTCAACAAGGGCCTTTATCTTTTCAGGATTGGCCTCGATGCCTCTTTGGTTGACAATGAACCCCAAGAACTTCCCCTATCCGACCCCGAAGACACACTTGGCCGGGTTGAGCTTCATCTGGTATTTGTCCATCGTATTAAAGGTCCTCTCCAGGTCTTCCACATGATCCTCTGCCTTCAAACTCTTAGTCAACATGGCATCTACATAGACCTCCATAGACTTCCCAATTTGGTCTTCGAACATTTTATTTACGAGGCGCTGATACGTTGCCCCTGCATTTTTTAGGCCAAAGGGCATGACCCTATAACAGTATGTCCCCTTGTCAGTAATAAAGGCTGTCTTCTCCGCGTCTTCAGGGTGCATGAAGATCTGGTTGTACCCTGAATAGGCATCCATAAAGCTCATGAGCTCGTGGCCTGCGGTAGCGTCTACCATCTGGTCAATGCGGGGGAGAGGGAAGCTATCTTTGGGATAGTTCTTGTTGAGGTCGGTGAAGTCCACACACATTCTCCACTTCCCGTTGGCCTTTGGGACAATGACTGCATTGGACAACCATTCAGGGTAGATGACCTCTCTGATAAATTCAGCATCTTCTAATTTTTTGGCCTCATCCCTTATGACCTCATACTTTTCTCTAGAGTAAATTCTCCTCTTCTGCTTTATCCGTTTTGCTCCCTCTACCACATTAGGCTTGTGGCACATGATTTTAGGGTCGATCCCCGACATATCTACATGACTCCACGCAAAGATGCTTCGTCTTCTCCTCAACAGTTTAATGAGGTCTTCCTTGATATTGGGCTTCAGAGACTTGCCGACTTGAATGATTTTTTTCGGGTCATTCTCATCGAGGATGATGGATTCTACCTCTTTCGCGGCCTCTCCTTTCTTTATCTTCGTCTCATCTCTGGGGTCTAGGGTATCAATATTGTATGTGGTCGTAGCCCTCTTGTGTGCCTCCCTTTCTTCAGCGGAGTTGTAGTAACATTCTCGCACTGTCGTCTGGTCTCCCTGAACTTCCCCCACCCCGTAAGGGGTAGGAAATTTAACCATCTGATGGACCGTAGACGGCACAGCTTCAAACCCTTTGAGGGCCACACGCCTCAGTATGATGTTGTAGGCCGAGAACACCTGTTCATCCATCATAAAGAAGTTGGCTTTCTTGGTAAGGCATCTCGACCACTCGTCCCCCATCCTGACATAGGTCTCATACACTCCAAGGGGATGAACCTTTTCCCCACTGAACCCAATCAATGGATGATGGTATGGGACGAGTCTAGCACGACTGAGGCCTAAGGCTTTGAAGCATGGCCAAAACATTACATCTGTAGAACTACCCCCGTTGACCAATATCCTCGGCACCTCACACCCGTGCACCCTAGTTGTGATGACGAGTGGGTCATCGTGTGGGGCTAAGAGGCCTTTGAAGTCCATTCTTGAGAACCCTACTATCAGAGTGTCCATATAGACCTTCTTCCTCTTTTCTGACTTGACCTCCAGAAAGGTTGAGTGTACCGTCTTCGTCACTGCCTTGGCCTCAGCCACATGGGCCTTCCTGTGAGTGACCTCAGACCCTCCTCCTTCTAGACCCCCTGAGATCATTCCCACTCCAAGCGAGATTATATTGAGCCTCTTGACAAGGCCTTGGTCGTCTCTCGGTGGGAGGTCAGGGTCGTCCTCATTTTCAGAAGGGTCGTCCCCTCTTTTCTGAGGACCTTCTTTACATGCATCACCTCGCTTCTTCATGGGGTCGTCCCCTCAGCCCCTCTTGAAGGCACCTCCGTCGACGTACTTTCTGAGCTTCCCTTCTTTCAACATCTTTTCAATCTCATCTTTCAGAGCGAAACATTTATCTGTCACGTGGCCATGGTCTTGGTGAAATTCACACCACAGGTTCTTGTTCCTCTTGCTGAGGGCTGCCCTCAACTTCTCAGGCCACTTCAAGGATCGATCACTCTTTATCTCATTGAGAATCTGTTCACAAATGACCGTTAGAGGGGTGTAACCAGCGAACTTGTCATCTGTAGACCTCTTCTTCCCCTCTTTGTTCTTCTTAGGGTATTTACCCCCACTAGCGCCTCCTTTTTCATCTTCATATTTTGCGTCCATCGCCTCTTCGGCGTTCATCACCTTTCCTGCTGTTGATAGCAATTCAACCATTATCCTCGGAGGGTCTTCAGCAAGTTTCCATAACAGCTTCCCCTTTTAGAGTCCTCCAATCAGGGCTGTCATAGCTATGCTCTCCTCATAGTCTTCCACCTCCAGCTTCTCTTTATTGAATCTGGCTATATAGTCCCTCAGACTCTCATTCTTCCCCTGTTTAACATAGAGCAGGTGGGTGGTCTTCTTCTATGGCCTCATCCCAAAGAAAAAGTTGTGGATGAACCGGTCTGCCAACTGCTTAAAGTTTTCAATGGAATTTTTTGGAAGAGACGTGTACCAGAAAAGGCACGACACCTCATCTCATCTGAGATAGAGTATATATTCTGCTGCAGATTGATACATCTCAACATGGTGGACAGGGTTGGTGCTCCCGTCATATCTTGGGGTGACCACAGGTGGCTTGAACTTTGATGGCGTAGGGAAGTTGACTATCTTCGCCACACAGGGTGATCCTATGGTGTATCCCCTCTGAAGAGTGTCGCGGCTTTTCAGTATATCGCCGATCTTATCCTCCAGCCGCTAGATGAGTCATTCCAAGGCCTCGTAGGGTCGACTTGGCCAATGTTATCCCCTGCTGCTTCTTTGAGATGGACTGAGGGTTCTGCTGCGGCTGGCCTGTGTCGGCTGTTTACCTCCCCCTGACCGTCGTCCCGTCCTTGGGGTCAGACCCCATGGGGTCGGCCATGAGCCGCCTCCCTTCTGGACCTCGCAACACTCCTTGATCTAGACAATTTTTTCCTCAGGCGATCGTCAGGATTCTGCCTTCCACACTTCCCTCTGCTCTCCTGGAGAGGTCGTATGGTATTGTTGGAGACCTCATACGGCTCCCAGCATTCTATGGGGGTTTCCTCCCCCTCCAGATCATCATACCTATCTTCAGGGCAAGGGTTTCCTTGCCTCCTCAGGCGTAGATGCCGGGGGTCAGCAACATCCCTATGCCGCTGAAGTGGTGGCAGGTCTTTGCGTGGTGCCTGGGGTGGTCCCTGGCCTCATGCTGTCCTGGAGTTGCTGCCGGAGTAATCATCTCAGGTGAGACCCCTGGTGGTGTTAGCATGTTCTGGCTCAGAGCTGTGAACTGCTCCTGCATGATCCACTGGCTCGCTGCCAGAGACTTCAAGGCTACCGCCACATCAGCCATCTCAGACTGAGGTGGTAGCTGACTGGAACTAGATCCTCCTCCGTCATCCGGTGGAGGGAGTGGTGGTGGTGGCATCTCCGGTGCCATGTGTTTGAGCTGCGAATAGATGAACTGGAAAAAAGACTGGTGAGCTTGAGAACCTTAATGGGTCTCTTTCAATGGTGAAACATCTCCTCTCAGGGGGAGAACTGGTTCACCACCAGAGTGCCCAGTGAGGTCAAGCTGTACAAAGGAAGAGATGTCTTCTTTCCCCACAGACGGCGCCAAACTGATGATGCTGAAATCTAGCACCACCGGATAAGTGATGATGGGCTCAAACAATAGTAACCATGGCAGTCGTAGAGATGTAAGTGTATAAATGTGTAGAAGGATATGAGTATAAGAGGAATAAGACAATGATGTATAGTGGTTCAGCCAATTAGGCCTACATCCACTGTGAGTGTGTGATCCACTAAGTATGGGCACTAATGGCCTTGGATACAATGAACATAAGCTCACTTTCTCTCTCTACTGTGTGTACAAGCAGAGTTTTTGCTAGGGTTACAATTATCGATCCATCTCCCATGTAGGGTTGTAGGTGACAAGTATATATAGGTCTTGGGGGGTGTAGTGTACCCCCCAAGTATGCATGGTGCATGTGAATGATGATCTAGCCAATCCCCTGTTTACACCTGTAGATGCCAAATAATGACATAATATTCCTTCACGTGAGGGTGTGATTTTGTTATAACGGTCTCCCATGTGCCATGTGAGCCTCACGTGCACTGTTCCACGCGTCTCCCAAACCACGTGCTGTGATGATGTCACCCTCGGCCTTTAATATGAGGCCGAGGGCAAAGTTCCTTCCGGCAACGAGGCTGGCCTAATTTGGGCCTCGTACTGTCGTACCCTTGGGGGGTCGTCCGGAGCCTGATGAAGGGTCAGCCCCCTGAGGGGTCATCTGGGCCTTATGAGGCGCAGGGCGCCCTCGGCATGGCCGAGGGTATATACAGGTATATCAAGGTAGAACAACAGATCTTAGTTTATTAGATAGATATATACAAAAAATAGCAGGAAAAATAGGTGAAAAAATATGGAAAAACTGGCAAAAACATGAAGATGCAAAAACAAACCCGTCTATAGGAGCTAGAATTAATATAGTATATAATACACTAAAAACAGAATGTAGAAAATTAAAAGAAGGTAAAGAAATTAAAAAATAAAATTATCATACTTGTCAACAATTAGATCTACCACCACAATATGGATGTGATAATAAAAGAATAATAACCAGTAAATATAAAAACTATAATAATAAATATAAAACTAAAAAGAAATATAAAAAAATTAAAAGTTATAAAATTAGACCTAGTAAAACATATAAAAAACCTTATAAATATAATAATTATAAGAGAAAACGCCCATGGTATAAAAAAAGTAGAATTAATAAAGATAAAGATAATAATAATAAAGAGACTAAAGATAATAAAAATATTAAAAAAGTAACAAACTATAAATATTTTATATGTGGAGACCCTAATCATATTAGACCAAACTGTCCATATAGAAATAAAAATAATAATATATCTAAAATACAAGAAAAAATAAATATATTAGAAGACATTGAAAATGATTTAGGACATACAATAGAATTAGAAAGCATATACGACGGATACGAAGAATTCGATAATATTAGTATATATAGTATAGAATCAATAGAATCTATAGAATCTGAAGATAATGATATAGAAATCTTAGAACAAAGTCTAGAAGATTTAAATTTTTGTTATAATTTAGAAGAATGTGAATATCAATTTAAAAGACATATGTTTTAATTAAATTGTGCAAAATGTTTAAAAGAATATGAAGAAATATATTTATGTAAAATCTGTAAACAAAATTTATTCGTAAAATGTTATAAAAAAGAAATAACTAATAAACCTAAAGAACAAATTAATAATACTAATAAAACAGCATTAATAACATTCCCTACAATGATAAAATTCGCAAATAAAACAATAGAAACCACATCTATGTTAGATACAGGTGCAACAAAAAGTTTAATTCATGTAGACTTAGTAGAAAAAGAAGACGCTAAGGATTTAAATTACCCTATATATATACATCAATTTAATAAAGACGCTATACCTATAACACAATGTATACAAAATATACCTATATATATAAATGAAGAACAATTTATTTTACCACAAACATACATTACAAATGTAAAAAGCCATAATCCTTTTATATTAGGATTAAATTTTATTCAATCACTAATAGGAGGATTTATGTACACACCATCAGGTATACAATTATTTAAAAAAGGAAGACATATTGTACCTAACAATCACTCTAATATATTAAAACAAGAAAATAAATTAATTCTTAATAATAATATAATACTCGAAACAAAAGAAGACCTAGAAAATAATAATATAGATATAGACAAAGACTATTTAAACGAATATTTACAAAATATAGATGATAGTCAATCTCAAAAAATAGAATTCAATAAAATAAATAATATCATGTTTAAAAACACAAAATTAGAATTAGAAGACTTAATTAGGTTAGCAAAAAAAACAGAAATAATAGGAGAAAACCCTAAAAAACATTGGAATAAAAATAAAATAGAAGCTAAACTAAATATAATAAACCCTGATATAACAATAAAAACAAAAGATATAGCATGCGAAATAATAGACCAAGAAGAATTTAAAATACAAATAAGAGAATGATTAAATTTAGGAGTAATACAAAAAAGAACAAGTAGACATAGAAGCCCTGCATTTATGGTTAGAAATCACGCCAAAATAAAAAGAAATAAAGCAAGAATGGTAATTAATTATAAAAGATTAAATGATAATACATATGATGATAGTTATAAAATACCTAATAAAGATGAATTAATAAATAAAATTTAAAATAAAAAAATACTTTTCAAAATTTGATTGTAAATCTGGATTTTGGCAAATAAAAATGCAAAAAGAATCAATAGAATGGACTGCCTTTACTTATCTAAAAGGACACTCTGAATGGTTAGTTATATTTAGATTATCGGATTCAACCCGAAACTCTACAGAAATTTCGGGTCGGCCTCCCGCCCAAATTTTGCGCATTTTTAAAATGGGACCCTGTCCGTGAGCCTGGTTACAAGTCCAGCCGTAGCTTTGCATATATTAAAAACCCCACTTTTCCTGGCTCGGGTCCCGTCCGGTATTGCATTTAGGAGAATTAAATACAAGTGAGAACATAATAATCGTAATAATCATGCTGAGTTCCATATCTAAAAACATTTCTCCATTCTTTATCAAAAATCCAAAAATAGTTTTTTCCCTTTTTCTCAAAAATAAATCCCATTCTACGCCTTCTCAGGTCAATCGCAAGCCCTTGGCCTGGCTCCCTATTGGCTTCGATCTTTTGTCAAATCACCCCAGAGTTTCATCTGTTCCTCTACTACTTATTTCGAATCTGGAATCCGTCCACTTTCCATGGAGAATACAGATCAAGTACCAGTCATACAGCCGGATCTGACAGCAGTCCTAGCTCAGCCCGTATCCAAGATTGACAACCTCCAAAATGAGGTCCGAGAGATGCAATGAAACCAGGTTCCTATTCTTTAAGATCCCGAGGCCCTATTCCCTCGTGCAATGGGTCCACCTGAGCCTATCTGGGTTCCCAAAGAATATCAGCACGCTCCACGTGCCCTTCCTGCCAATGGGTTGCCGCCTGCCCAGCTTCCGATGCCTAACATTGCCGAGCCTGTGGCTAACCTGCCTATGGTCATTGATTCAAAAGAGGAGGAGTTGAATAAAGTCAAAGAGGATCTCAAGATGCTCACTACGAAGTTCGACCAAGTCAGAATCTCAGAAAATTACATGGATTACACCCACATGTCTCCTTATCCTAAAGCGAGGTTACCGAGAATTTCAAGATGTCAAATATCGAGAAGCTCGGAGGGAGTGGACCCCCGATTGTTCATCTTCACAGTTATCATCGTTCCATGACTCTACTAGGGGATTCTAAAGAAGTGATGGCCCAATTATTTCAGCAAACTTTGAAGGATAGTGCTCTCCGAGGGTTTTTATCTCTCGAGGAATCCAGAATTCGTAGCTGGGAGGATGTAGCCCGAGAATTCACATCGCAGTACAAATACAACGAAGTGCTTGAGGTCACCCATCGTGATTTAGAGCTGATCAAACAGAACCCTGAGGAATCAGTCAGTAACTTCATAACCCGGTGGAGGGAGCGAGCAGCTACCATAACCAATCGGCCATATGAGGAAGAACATGTCAACATAGTGAAGAAGAAGTTCTTGCCCCATGTTCGAGCGACGATGGGAGGACAATACTATCCCCACTTCCGAGATCTCCGAGAACCAGGAGTAGAAATCGTGGAAAGCCTTGCTAAAACAGAGGTTGAACTGAAGACGGTGTCCGAAAAGTTCACCCCTAGAAAGTATGACAAGCCTGCCAGTGCTACAGTCTCAACCATAAAAAATATCTCTCGGCCAACCACATCATGGGCACCAAAAAGCCGCCCTACCCCTATCCTAAGGGAATACATTGAGCTTCATGCTCCCCTCTCTAAAATTTACCAAGCCCTGTTAAGGCAAAACCTCATCAAACCCTTGGATCTCCGTCCATTGCCAAATCTACTCCCAAGAAACTTCAAGGCCGACGCTCATTGCGCCTTTCACCAAACTGCTGGTCATACCACCGACCAATGATTTCACCTCCGAAACATAATCCAAGATCTCATTGATCGGGGTACCATTTCCCCACCATCCAATCCTAAGCCAAACACTACTCATAATCCACTCCTAAATCATACCAATGCCATCTTCTTTGAAGAAAAACCAGATTTAGATCCCTCAACTCAAATCACACCCATATACTCTCCTAAACCTCTTCAAATTTGCCTATATTTCCTCCTACAACCTACTAGCCTCGCTGATCAGGCACTGTCACTCCTTACCAGAGCATACATAGTTGTCTGTACCCGTTCTGAAAATGGAAATATGGAATTGTCAGAGGTGTTAAACTATTTCCTAGAGTTTGGGCTGAAATTGCCCCCAAAAATGGTCATCAATTGCCAAAGGTTCAGTACAATATTCTTTGAAGCACGAAAATGGGCCCGAGATTCAGATAGGTAGGTGGTACCAACCGATGAGGTCAGCCTAGATGACGTTGTCCAGATTATGGCAGAATTATTCGGGAAAACCAACAGCATTTGTAATATCACCGGGTTACTTAACATTTTGAAGCTATAAGGGCGCTTGGTCCCTTTAACCATACATATCCCCACATAATGGGAAGACCTGTCTGAAGAACCCATTGAAGTTTTGGAATGCATTGACTTTATATGGAAAGACAGAATTGTTGCCACCGGATAGGGGGGAAGAATTCGATGATTTAAATGAAGAACAAGCTTCAAGAAGAACTGGCCCAGTAGCCTACATATGTGGGATGGTATGATTTGAAGAACTCCTTGGAGAAATAAACAGGGTAACAGAACAACTTGAGATTGATGAGGAAATGGGATTCTTGTTCTTCTTTTCTTCAGTGAATCACGTGACGAAATCAGGGAAACATTACCAGGTTCCAAGCTCACTGCTAGCAAATAACAAATGGGAGGGCGTTGAAAACGTTCCTATGCCAGAGATGACCATCGAGGAGAGTAAGATCATCGATCAACTAAAGAAAACTCAAGCTAACATCACTCTATGAGGGCTTTTTATGTCTTCCCAGCTGCATAAAAATGCTTTAATCAAGCTGCTCACTGGACCCACAGTTCATCCTTCTACCACACCAGAAGAAGCGGAAAATCTGGTCGGATCCTTGACCTCTACCCGAATGCTATCATTTTCTCAAGAAGAAATCCCCAGAATTGGGCCAAATCACAATCATGCACTCAACATCTCCGTTGAAGTTATGGGGAAGGCCATGCCACTCTCTCTTGTCGATAACGGATTCGCCTTGAATGTCTGCCCACTGAGAACCTTTAAGTGTTTAAGCCTGAAAGAAATCGACCTCTCTTCAACCTCTGCCGCTGTACATGCCTACGATAATACCCACCGGGAGGTGATGGGATCCATAAAACTTGTAATAGGGGCTGGCCCTATAAACCCTATCATTGAATTCCAAGTCATAGACAACCCAGTTTGTTTCAACCTGCTGTTCGGATGACCCTGGCTCCATAGTATCAAGGGTGTACCTTCCTCACTCCATCAGAAATTGAAGTTCTTTGCCGACGGGTGAGTCATCACCGTTTTAGGCGGTGACAAAAATGTCGAGGGTGCAAGCACCAGCAGTCCAATCTTTGAGATACTGCATGGGTCAAATAATATGAACCTATCAGGATTTCGTGTTGAACTACTCCTACTCCCGGTGGGGGATGGTTTCAAAGAAAGGGTTTTTTTAATAGTAGAACCCTCATAGCAATGTCAATGTGATTCAGATGTTCAGAAACATGCACTTAATGCCCAGATTGGGGCTAGGGCAAAGACAGTAAGGGATACTTGAGCCCATCGAACTGAAGAAAACTTTCCCTCCTTGTGGCTTGGGGTATCAACCATCAGAACAAGAGATCAAAATGAACCACCAGTCTCGACCAAGGATAAGATTAGACTGCATCCAAACTATCCCAGGAGACTCCTTGAATGGATGATTCATCAAAGAAGGTGAATACTTCCCCTTTTGCAATTTTTAGGAACCATGGTATGACCACACAGACAAGAAGATGAAGCCTAGAATGGAGATCTTTTTCCAAGATAGCTACCTATGGGTCGAAAGTTTCCAACACCGAGTATAACCTGTCATTAAAGATACTGAGGAGACTGAGGAAAGTGATTCCAATGATTCCTTCAAATTACAAACACTGGGGCTAGCACTCTGCATGGTTCATTCAGGCACTACATCAATGGATTCATCCCATCTGATTGAAGTTGCTGAGACACCCCTCCTTAACTGGCATGTTGCGCCGTTCTACCTCTTGAAATCTCCCCTAACCCCAATGTTTACCCTATTTCTTCTTCTGTTGTCTATCCTTGTTCAAATGTAAGCGATACCACTTTTGATAAGGTTCTCAATGCTGTTTTCCCTATCAATGAAATAAAAGAAGATTTTGAGTATCTTGCTGTGCCTTACATTAATTGTTTAGATTCTAATCGAATTTCGATGATGATGATTTTGCAAATGAACAATTCTTAACTGATCTAAATAAGGTTAATAATAAACAACATAACCGCATTCAAGTTCATGAAGAAGAGACTGCTGTTATTAATCTCGGTTCTAGTAGCTAACTGCGCGAGATTAGGATAGGGGCCACCCTTGACGAGCATGATCACGCATAACTCGAAGAATTGCTAAAGGAATTTATGGATGTCTTCGCATGGTCCTATGATGATATGCCCGACATTGATCCTAAAATAGCTCAGTAAGAGATCCCCACTCTCCCAGATTACAATCCGGTTAAAGAAGAATTTAGAAAGCTCCGCACCAAATGGTTGCTCAAGGTCAAAGAAGAGGTGTTAAACATGTGAACGTGGGCTTCATTCATGTGATCGAATATCCCACATGGCTAGCCCACATAGTACCCGTGTGAAAATCAGGAAGGTTCAAATGTGTGTGGACTACCGAGATTTAAACAAAGCTTCTCCAAAGGATGATTATCAGCTACCCAATATCGACATGATCGTGGACAACACAACCAGTCTTGCTCTCAAGTTATTCGTCGACGGGTTTGCCGAATACAATCAAATCAAGATGCACCCAGACCACCAAGAAAAAACTGCATTCATCACCCCATGGGGAACCTTTTGCTACACCGTTATGCTATTTAGTCTCAAGAATGTTGGGGCTACCTACCAAAGGGCTTCCACAACCATCCTTCATGATTTGATTAATAAAGAAGTCGAGGTTTATGTGGATGATATGATTATCAAGTCCAAAACTAGAGAAGGTCATGTTCCCGCTCTCCGGAAGTTCTTCAAACGACTGCGACAATATCAGATGAGACTCAATCCACAGAAATGTGTCTTCAACGTTACAAAATGAAAACTCTTGGGATTAATGGTCAGTGAGATGGGGATAGAAGTTGATCCTACAAATATGAAGGCCATACTTAAAATGCCACCGCCCCGAACAGAGAAATAAGTCTGAGGTTTTCTTGGGAAATTAAAATATATCAGCCGGTTTTTCAGCTAGCTAACCTCCAGTTGTGAACCTCTTCAAACTCCTCCGAAAGGATTTAACCAAGGTTTGGAACGAGGCCTATCAAGAAGCTTTTGACCGAATCAAAAAATATCTGACCCAACCTCCAGTGCTCATGCCACCACGGCCTGATCTCCCTTTGCTCCTATACCTAACCATAACTGACACTGCAGCTGGGGCTTTCCTAGCCCAATACCTTTAAGACTCCAGCAAAGAAAGAGCCATCTATTACGCCAGTCACAAATTGGCCTGGTATGAGGTCAACTACACTGCTTTAGAAAAGGCATGTGCTACACTTGTCTGGGTCACCCAAAAGTTACGACACTATATGCTCGCCTTCCCCATCAAACTTATATCCCGAATGGATCCCATAAAATACCTTCTTGATAAACCCACCTTAACCAGTCGAATGGCCCGATGGTTGATGCTCCTAACCAAGTTCGATATCGTGTATGTCACGCAGAAAGCCATTAAAGGAAGAGCCATATCTGACTAGCTCGCTGATTACCCCGAAGAAGAAGCAGATGTCAGGATCTTCGAATTACCAGATGAAAATATCCTCCGCACCGCTCAAGATAACCTTTGATGGTAAATGTTCTTTGATGGCGTTGCCAATAAAAAGGGATATGGCATTGGGATACTTCTGATCGCCCCTCATGACTCCCACACTCCCATCGCCATCAAATTGGATTTCCCTTGCGCCAACAACATGGCGGAATATGAGGCATGCACAGTATGCCTCAAAGTTGCTCTCAAGAAAGGTATTCAATACCTTGATGTCTACGGGGATTCTGCCCTCATCATCGGTCAAGTGCTGAGAAAGTGGAAAGTCAAGGACGAAAAGCTCCATCCTTTCCATGCCCACTTAGAAGAGTTAGCCTCCCAATTCTGAGATATCACCTTCCATTACCTACCTCGAGCAAAGAATAACCTAGCCAATGCTCTCGCCACCTTGGCCTCCATGGTCGACATGCCCAAAGAAATAATAATGACCCCCTTCCAAGTTCAAAAGCAAGACAAACCAACCAACTACTAGCCGATTGCTGGTACTATGATATCTGGTGCCTCCTCAAACATGGTAGGTATCCCGAGGGTGCCAACAAGAAAGACTAAACGACCCTCCAAAGACTGGCCGCCCAGTACATCATCTGTCATAATGCTCTACTCAAGAGGAACTTCGATGGGACTCATCTACACTGTATCGCAGGGGCAACGATTGAAAAGATAATGCAGAAGATCCATAGTAGGGAATGTGAGCCCCACATGAACGGTCACATGCTTGCCAAGAATATCATCCGATAGGGCTACTACTGGACTACCATGGCCCAAGATTGCACTGCCTATGTCCGAAAATTCCTCAAATGCCAACAGTTCTCTAATCTTCAACACCTGCCTCCGCGAGAATCATACAACATGACCTCTCCCTGGACGTTCTCCACCTGGGGTATCGATATCATGGGGAAGGTTACACAAAGGCTTCTAATGGACATGAATTCATCCTAGTTGCCACTGATTACTTCACCAAATGGGTCGAAGCTGAGTCATATGCAGTATTGAATGCCAAGAAAGTGGCCAAATTCCTAAAGAAAAATATCATCTGCCGATATGGGGTCCCGCACGAGTTAGTGTCAGATAACGAGTTGCACTTCGAAGAAGAAGTCACAGAAGCAGTCAACGAGTACGGGATTCAGAGACATAAATCTTCTCTCGACCGACCTCAGATCAATGATGCAGTTGAAACCGCCAATAAGAACCTCAAAACCATCATCAACAAGATGATCGGAAGCTGTAGGGATTGGGCCGACCGGATCCTGTACGCCCTCTGGGGATATCGAACCTCAATTGGAACCTCTACTGGGGCTACCCCTTACTCTCTGGTCTATGGCTTGGAAGCAGTCCTCTAGTGGAGCTGGAAATACCCTCTCTATATTTCATGCTCAAAAGCAAAGTTAGTGAAGAAGACTGGTGCCAAAGTCGTCTTGACGAGCTGACCCTCCTATATGAAAGGAGATTGAAATCCCTTTACCACATACAGGGGTACCATCCACGAATAATGCGATCATTCAATAAGAGAGTCAAGGACCGTGGTGTCCGGGAAGGGGATTTAGCCCTCAAAGAGATAATAGATCCCATCTGGACCCCAGAGGGAAATTCAAGCCCAATTGGAGCGACCCCTACATGGTGAAGGAAATCTTATCCAGCGGTACCTCCATGCTCACTGGCCTAGATGGGGAGGATATGTCTCGTCCAGTCAACCTGGACCGTCTCAAGAAATTCTACCCCTAGTCTGGAATCTCGGCGCGCTACGAATCTTCTCTTCTCCCTTCTCTTCTAAAAAAATATTAATTAAAAAAAAACTCTCTTCATTTCCCTCTACCCTGAACTATGTGGGCCTGATCCTCTGCAAAAAAAATATTTTTCAAGAAAAATAAAGAATTTTCAAAATCCCCAGAGGTACGTAGGCAACTCATACATCTTACAAGATCACGACCCTTTTTTTTTCACAAAATACTATTCTTTTCTTAGCTCCGAGAACGGCAGTTCATTCTAACAAATACTTGAACAAACGGATTATATATGACTTAGCAATCGGTATAGATAATTCAAAAATAAAAAATTCATCGAAAGGCACAGCTGGATGATCAGAAACTTGCTTATTTCATTAATAAGAAATTACAGCACGGATTACATAAGAAAAGGAACGGATAACTCCCTTCCCCTACTGCCATAAAATGGCAAATAAAATCCCCACATCTATTCCCTATTAAACAAATAAACTTTCCAAGAGTCCTACCCATAGCTACCAGAGGAGCCCTCACCTTCATCATCTACATCCTGGGGTCCCCAAATTTCCCCTGCCTGAACAGAGTGCTGTAAACATTCCATGGACCGATAAGCCTGAACCAACTTAAAAAAAACCACAACACCCCTTTCCATGGTGTTAAATAAAACAAACCACCTTTGTCCAGTATCCACTGCCAACATCTTGCTGACTACTCTCCTCCATAACCACTTCATATAATCCCCAGGGACATGCCAAACTCTCTCGACGGACTGAGAGGGACAAGTCGACGGACGCCGATTCTCCAACAGAGATCCAAGCAAGAGACACATACACTCGGTCAAAACGTCTACCGAAAAGAAATTTAGTGTTCGAGGTGGCACGACCTGCGCCCAGCCAAATTGGCACAGAAGTCGACAAGGGAAATAAAAAGAGGTCTTTCTGAGACCAACCAGCCGCAAATAAGAGTACTCTCCTAGCTCTAGAACAGGATGCAATTGCCCCCACCAAGGCACTAACCAATATAGATTCTGAGCCCCATGCTCCACAAACCAATTATCCTAGATCTCAATATCCAAGCCAACGCTGATGAAGTAACGTGAAAAGAAGTTGGGTACAACCAATACAGGATATTCAGAAGGAGTCACCAGGCGAAGTTTTTCAGACAACCACATGAACAGCATCACGTGGCTACCCCTCAGGAAGTTAGAACGACCTTCTTGCCAGGAATCCAGACCATTCAGCGTCTTCATTAGTATCACTGCCGCAGGATTGCAATGGTATGACATCCACGAAGTAATGGCTTCAAGTTGAGGGTCCACCAGCAGTAATTTTGAAACCAGTCCCATAGCAACGGTTTCAGCATAGCCAGTATCACCTAATTCCCGCAAATGCACAGAATGCAGCACCGCCGGGAGAGAGATCATTCCTCCAATAACCAATGATCTGGCCGCTAAAGGCGAAATATGAAGAAGCCCGGCCAACAAATCCCTGGGAGAATGGAAAAATTCAGGCAAAGCTGTAGCCACCCTAGGATTTACACCCAGTATGGTAGAAAATTCCTCGTAGGTAGGAAAAACTTCATCCAACCTAAAGCAGAATACATGGTCTTCGGGGTACCAGAATTGTACCGCCGCCATCAGCATGTTCAACTCAAAAGACCGATTGCGCTACAAGGAGACTCGACGCATGTTGAAAGTATCATAGTGGAAATTATAAGAGAACATTGCTTCCAAGGCTTCGAGATAGTTAGAAAACTCAATGCTACCAGGGAGATCCATCTTGCAAGGCTAAGAGATAGTGGGCAAGAAAGTAAGAATGCGAAGGTGTGATAAAAACACTCCACCCTTACTCCTTTTTATACTTGAGAACCCTCACAAGAGACATAATCCCTGCAGAAATCGGAGGGAATCCTACCCCACAAAAAACAAAAGGCTGAAGAGGGTACCAATCAAAGCTTTGAATTGATGGGAGTGGACTGAACTGCCGATAGGCAGGACAGGGTGCTTGTCGATCGGCACCCCCCCATTTTTAGAAATTTCCCTTTTTTCCTCTTTTGTCAAATCAGAAAAATCAATAAAAATAAATTGATATTCTCAACAGAAATTCAAAATCCCTTTTTCTCCTTATATAACCTCCCCTTTTAATTAAAAACTTTCTTTAAAAATTCCAAAAAACACTATTTTTTACGGTCTCAGCAGCAAAGTAAAAAGCGCATGTGCATGCATTCATTCATCATTAATAAAAGATAATAAAAAACTCCATTGCATTGCATCTATTTTATTTTCTATGTTACATCAATTTTGCAGGAAATAAAAAGAAAAGGCAAAAACAACGGGACTCAGCCCGAACCCACATTCTATCCCTCTCTCTCACCTACCTTTCTCTCTAAGAGCTTCCACCCCTGCGAAATGCTCTCTTACCCCTACGGCGAGATGATTCATAGCCACTACCCGAGCTAGAGTCCTCTCCGTACGCAGCAGATGACACCAAGAAAGAAGGAATAGGAACCGCATCCCAAATAGGGGTAGTCGCCAAAGATATACAGTCTCTAATGTCTCTTACCCAAGTGGTCGACACTCGAACTTGCTGCAAGAAAAAAGAAAAATCAATATCAAAGTAGAGGTGATCAAAACATAAAAGAAAGAAAGAGAAGAACAAAAAGGTATACCGCAGGTCGGAGGACCTCCTCTGTCCAACCCAACTCCTCCGGATCCATCGCATGAGGACAGTGCAACATAGGCACCATCCCTCCATTAGCCCATCGAATATAGTACGAAGGTGTATGCAACCGCATAAAATGAACCTCTGAAGTCGCCGCTGCCACAGATGCCGTCGGACCGCCACCACTGTGGGAGGATCCCACCGCCCGACTCGAACCCGTAGGAGGGAAAGGCAGGGCATCATATATGCTGGGCGCCATCCACCAGCTCGTCATAAAGTCCATATAGTCATACGACGCAGCTATATCAGTATACAACAAGTAGGACTCATCGATCATCATCGCATTCCTCGCATCCTCTGACAGCAGTCGCTCCTGCCTCATAGACGTAGGAGGCTACGCAGGTGGCACCATCACCTCCTCCTCAGTAATCTGGTGAACCACCCTCTCCCCGAGATACTAGGAATGGTCGAACTCATGCGCCAGCAAATGCCTCATCTGCGTGTTTATCCCGGTCGTCCTCGCATCCTGAAGGGCTATCCCCAGGGATAAAAGGTCACTTGAAAATCTCCACGCAGGCATAAATCAATACAAGACCAGAAAGCGCAAAAGCCAAGACTGAAATGGAAAGAGTTTTACCCTACCACTGATCAGGTCATTCAAGACCTGACGCACCGCCTCCAAAGAGAGAGTTCCCTTCGACTGCCGATTGGCCTTACGCCATCGATACAATTGGCAGAAGTCCCCAACAGTGTCGTCCTTCAGAGCGATCAGCGGGGTATTGCACCCAATCACCTCATAAAACCACGTCTGTCAAAGATAAGAATTCATAAACAAAAAAAGAGACGCATAACGAAAATGCGAATGCATGAAAGGAAAATGCGAATGCATGAAAAGAAATGCGCAAACTGAAGAATACCTCAAGAAGGTACGTGCCTCTAGTAAAAGTCTTACTGCAACACCGGCTAAATGCATCCAGAGAAGAGTAAAGGGTCGCCAATGTCAGACTCCCCCAATCATAGAAAGGGATGTTCGAAAACATCCCCAGGTATGGCAAGAACCACAAATGAATGACGTCGCTGATCGACGCCACCATGAAACCTCCCAACACCAGCAAAATAAAAAATCGGGACATCTGCCTCACATGCAGCCCGTCCTCCACATCAATCACCCTGCCCAACCGAACATCCTTTAACAGGGACAACCAGATAGAATCCCCAGCCGATCGTCACTGACTCCTTACCTTCCCGAGGTAGTCCAAAAGTCTGTGCCACTGCCGAATGGCACCCCTCATACCATGCTAGACGACACCCCCTTAATTTTCGTACATAAATTCCCAAAAAATACCAGAAAGCTCCGAAAAATCCTCAAAAATTCCTAAAAGTCCCAGGAAGGATTCAGAACATTTTCACCAGGAAAATCTTGCATTCCCGCAAGCGAAACCCCTCTTTCCCAGCGGAATCCTCAAAAAAACAAGTGAATCTCCTCCCGGCAAAGCCCCGGAGGATCTCTAAGGATCACTTGATCACTTCCCCAACGGAATTTTTACAGCACCAAAATTGGTTGTTCCCTCCAGTGAGGCCTCCTAAAGAAACAAAAGCTTCCCCCAGCTCAGATAAAAATTACAAGGCACTTTCTCCAGCAGAATCAAAATCCAATCTTTAACCACTCTTAGGTCAGAATTGACCTCGGTCTTGGATCGTCACCTGAGTTAGGTCAGAATTGACCTCAGTCCTCGATCGTCACTACTCTAAGGTCAGAATTGACCTCGGTCTTGGATCGTCACCTGAGTTAGGTCAGAATTGACCTCGATCCTCGGTCGTCACCACTCTTAGGTCAGAATTGACCTCGGTCTTGGATTATCACCTAAGTTAGGTCAAAATTGACCTTGGTCCTCGGTCGTCACCACTCTTAGGTCAGAATTAACCTCGGTCTTGGATCATCACCTGAGTTAGGTCAGAATTGACCTCGATCTTGGATCATCACCTATGTTAGGTCAGAATTGACCTCGGTCCTCGGTCGTCACTACTCTTAGGTCAAAATTGACCTCGGTCTTGGATCATCACCTGAGTTAGGTCAGAATTGACCTCGGTCCTCGATTGTCACCACTCTTAGGTCAGAATTGTCACCTAAGTTAGGTCAGAATTGACCTTAGTCCTCAGTCATCACCACTCTTAGGTCAGAATTGACCTCGGTCTTGGATCATCACTTGAGTTAGGTCAAAATTGACCTCGATCCTCAGTCCTCACCACTCTTAGGTTAGAATTGACCTCAGTCTTGGATCGTCACCTGAGTTAGGTCAGAATTGACCTCGATCCTCGGTCGTCACCACTCTTAGGTCAGAATTGACCTCGGTCTTGGATCATCACCTGAGTTAGGTAATAATTGACCTCGATCCTCGATTGTCACCACTCTTAGGTCAGAATTGACCTCGGTCTTGGATCGTCACCTGAGTTAGGTCAGAATTGGCCTTGGTCGTCGGTCGTCACCACTCTTAGGTCATAATTGACCTCGGTCTTGGATCGTCACCTGAGTTTGGTCAGAATCAACCAGGGTCCTCGATCGTCACCACTCTTGAGTCAAAATTGATCTCGATCTTGGATCATCACCTGAGTTAGGCCAGAATTGACCTCGGTCCTCGATCATCACCACTCTTAGGTCAGAATTGATCTCGATTATTAGATCTGCACCCTAAAACCCCAGAATTGTCTTTGACCCGCAGAATCGATTACCCTCATCACTTAAGCCTGTAGATTTGGCTTTGACCCACAAAATTGGTCATCCCTAGCACACCCCTCAGGTCCTCAGAATCGGCCTCAAAGCATCATGTGGTGTCTATTCGACGGTTATCATTTATTACAAACTCACCCATTGAGGGGCTCTATAGACACCCCATTCTGTTACCCCCTAACTCTCCTTAGGTTCCTAGTACCTCCCTTCATCACTTCAAACCTAGGTCATACCCCCGTGAGATGCCTTTTTCACTTGAACGACAAGATCGAGAAAATAATTTTTTGATGCAGTCCGCCTCAACACTTAGAAAAAATATTTAGATGAAAAGAACTCCCCAACACATACAAACTTTTTCAGAAAAAATATCCCAACACTTATATTGAGCCATTAAGCGATTAAAAACACAACCTTACCAAAGTTAATCCCGTCGAGGCTTGTTGTTGAAGAATACTTGGTATTCGGATCCGTCTTGTTGCATATGTGATCTTGAAAATTCTTCAACGGTGTAACGGTATAGGAAAAACAATATACAAAGTATGGACTATATAAAATATGCCCTTACACTTTCAGATCTTTTATCTTTGGCCTTTCCTTTCTGTGAATTGTTCTAGCATTATTTTGTCCACCAAAACCAAGAAATGGCGGATTTTTCAAGCTGTGTGGTCCACATGGCGTAGTTGAGTATTGGTGATTGGGCTCATTTAAAGTGGAGGGCCAACGTGCCCCTAGCGCTGGGTATTGAGAATGCTTTTGAGTCGTTCGAGTCGATTGCAGACGAGCAGAATCTTTTGCGTGATTTTATGCACCATCGATCTTCTAGGGTGGTGAACCCTAGTGGCTAAGTAAGTGTTAATAACCTTTGGTATTCTTTTATTTTCTTGGTATTATTTCCTTATTTTCTCTGAATTTTGACAAATGTTTTCCTGTTGGCTTTGTCAAACTGATATCTCTACGTGAAACCAGTGTTCTCGAGGGACGGAGGGGTTCAATAATGTCTGTGAGCACCTTCCACCGATGGTGCATTTAGTGATGTCATCTACTGGGTTTTACATTTTGGCCTCTGCATTGGATGAGATTCCTTGAACCACCTGACGATCGATCGGGTAAATCTTCTTTCTTTTGAGACCATTTCTCTTTGACGATATTTTCAGATATTGATTTTCCACTGGGGATTTTGTAGGTGGCCTTCTATCTCAGGGGACAACCATCCAACACACAGGGATAAATGGGGGAAACATGTAGTTGCGTCGTCAGCTAGTGCATGAGTTCAGATACTCCTTGTATCTAGGGGAGAGAGTAGTCTGATAGGTGGTAGAAGACGAGGTGATGGTGCCACCTGCGAGGCCCCAGATGTATATGAGGTGAGAACGGGAGATGTCAGAGGAGGCAAGGATAAAGGTGATGGTCGACGAGCCTTATTTGCCATATACCGACACGACGATGACCTATGATTATCGGGATTTCGTGTCGAATTGGATGATGCCGCCTATCATATATGATGTTATGCCTCTTCCCCCCACAGGCTATGGTAGGGGCAGGCATAAGCCAGTGGGGTCTGCCTAGCGTGCAAGTGAGAGTCAACATCGACAGTGGTGATAACATCAAATGTTCCATTTCTGTGGTTGGATCCTCCTTCCTATAACATATGACTGTCTGATGAAGGATTGGTGCATATGCTATATCATCTCTATGCGATGGACCCATAGGAGTTGGGGCTGACAGAGGACGTTCTTCCGCTCATAATATGCCTTTCATTTATTTCCCTTTTATTTTCTGATTTTTTCTTTGCCTCAGACAAACTGATTTGCTCTTTTTTTTCTCTTGTAGCACGTAAGTGTGTCGACCACTTGGCTGGGAGATATTTGGGAATTAGTGGCTTTTGTGACTGGTCATATTCGGGAGTCAATCACGATTATGTCTTTCTTGTTGTCATCTGCCTCATATGGGGAGGGGTTTAGTTCAGGGAGTGGAGGCTCGTAATCTCATCGTCGGGGAAAGCGCATACACCGTAGGGATGGAGGGTCTTAGAGAGAGAGAGAAAGATAAGAGAGAGAAAGAAAAGAGAGGGAAAGTAGGTGAAGGTAAAAGAGAGTTTTTAGTGGGTTTAGGTTGAGTCCCGTTATTTTTTTGTTTTTCTTTTGCTGCAAAGCAAATGTAATAATGAAATATATATGCAATAAAATGAGATTTTATTAATTTTTGCTTTTGTGACTTAATGTATATGCACATTTTACTTTGATGTTGAGATCATAAAAAGGATTTAAAATAATTCAAAAGAAAATTTATTTTAAAACAGGATGAGTATTATTTTTACTGAGTTTTTTTATTTTGACAAAAAAAGGAAAAAGGGAACTTTCCAAAAATAAGGGTTTGTCGATTGGCATACTCCTTGTCCTGCCTATCGGCATGTTAGTCCAGTCTAATCACTCCAAGGCTTCAATTGCACTTTCTTCAATTTCTCAGTCCTTATTGGGGCAGGTTTTCCCCTAGGATTTGTAAGACTTTTGTCTTTTGCTATGTTTTCCAAGTATAAATAGGGGTAATAGTGGAGTATTTTCTTCACCCATACACATTTCCTTTATTTTTCTCACTTCATGCCTCTTGTCTCATCATTTTACAATATGAATATTTTCAAAAGTGTTGAATTTGTTGCTTACCTCGAACACTTAGAGGCTATGTGCTCATGTAATGTAGACTACGATGCTTTTAACATGCGTCGGGTTTTATTATGGCACAATCGGCCTATTGAATGGAACATGCTGATGTCGACGGTAGAATTCAGGTACCTCGAAGACCATGTCTTTCGCTTTGTCCTGGAAGAAATCTGTCTGACTGATGAAGAGTTCTTTGCCATATTGAGGATAAATTCCAGTGTTGCGGTGACCATGCCCGAATTCTCCCAGTCTCATCGAAAGCTGTTAGCTGGACTTCTCTATATTTCTCCCTCGATGGCTCGATCATTGGTTACGAGAGGAGTAATCTCTCTCCCGATTGTGCTGCATTCTGTGCATCTGCAGGATGGTGGTGATGCGGGCTATGCCAGAGCCGTCGTTCTTGGTTTGACTTTAAAATTACTATTGGTCAATGGGGAATTCTTGGCGGACCCATAACTTGTATCCATCACTTCGTGGATGTCATACTGTCGTAATCCTATGACGGTGATACTAGAGGAGACCTTGAATGGCCTAGATGCTAGGCGGGAAGGCCGTTCTAACTTCCTGAGGGGTATCTCAGTTATGATGTTCATGTGGTTGTCGAAAAAAATTTCTATGGACGTCCCTCTTGAATATCCCTTACCGGCAGTGTCAAACGTCTTTACTCGCTACTTTATCAGCGTAGGTCTGGATATTGAGAGTTGGGAGAACTGGTCTGTCGAGCATGGGGCTCACAGTTTGTATTGGTCAGTGCCTTGGTGGGGAGGGTTGCAGGCTATTTTAGAACTGGAGGAATACCAGTATGCTCAGTTGGTTAGCCTCCGACAAACCTCTTTCAACTTTCCCTCGTGGCTCTTGCATTTATTTGGCTGGGAGAAGATTGTGCCACCTCGGACACTAGATTTTTTTCGTTTGATGGATTTGACAAAGCACATGCGTATGCAGCTGGGCTCTTTGTGGGAGAATCGTCGAACCGTACTTCCCAATCTATTGGGAAAGTCTCAAATATTTTTAAAGACTACATGAAGTGGTTCTGGAGGTGGGTAGTTGCGAAAATTTTGGATGAGGAGATCGGCCAAAGGTGGTTCGCCATGTTTCACGCCATGGAGGGAGGGGTTGTAGTTTTCCCTAGGTTGGTCTGGGCTTACCGTTCCATGGAACGGCTTCGATATTCCATCCTAGTAGGGGAGGTTTGGGGACCCCATGATGTACATGATGATGGGGATGGTTCTTCTGGAAGTTGTGGGTAGGGTCCTTGAGGAGTTTTATTTGTGAAGCTTTTATATGGTGTATCTGGTTCTTTTTTGGTAGGAATAGTTTTGGGAAGGTTGTTTTTAGGAGGAAATTGGCTTATTTTTAGAAAAAAATGGTTAGGTTGGCAAGGGAAATTGTTTGACTCCCTAAGACGATGAAATTGTAACAAAATTAATGAAATAAAGAAAAGTTTAATTATATTGTTGTGCCCATTTATGAATTTTGCATTTGAGTTATCTATACAAATCACTAAGGCATACATAATCCTTTTGTTCATGTAAATGATGAAATGAACAGTTATTCTCGGGGACAAGAAAAGAATAACATTTTTTGGAAAAGAAGGGGATTGTGCTTATGTGAAGTGTATGAGCTTCCTACTTACCTTTGGGGTTCAAAATTTTTTTTTTGAGTTTTATTTTTGAAAGTAAAAAGATTTATTAGAAGATCAGGCCCCACGTAGTTCATAGTGGAGGGAAATGAATTTTTTTAGAGTGGAAGGGAGATGAGTAGAGTCGTAGACCACTGGGATTTTGGACTAAGGGTAAAATTTCTTGAGATGGTCCAGGCTGACTGGACGGGCCATCTATTTCCCATCAAGGTCATTGAGCATATAGGCGCCACCAGATATGATCTTCTTTAAAAATTAGAGGCCACTCCAATTCGGCTTAAATTTTCCTCTGGCTGATGGGTTATACTATTTCTTTAAGGGCCAAGTCCCCATCTCTGACACCACAGTCATTGACTCTCTTGTTGAATGATTGTTATAATCGGAAATGGTATACTTATATATGATATAGAGACTTCAGTTTCATTTCTTCCAAGAGTAACAACTCATCAAGATGGCTCTGATGCTAGTTTTCCTCCCTGACTTTTCTTTTAAGCATGGTGCGGAGTGAAGGAAAATCTAGCTCAACGGGTAGGACTGCTTCCATGCTGTATAGCAGAGAGTAAGGGATAGCCCCAGGAGATGTTCAAACTAAAGTGCGATAGCCCCAGAGGGCGTAAGCTCCCAATTTAAAAAATTCTCGATCATCTTGCTATTCATTGATTTGAAGTTCTTGTTAGAAGCTTTGACCCCTCCATTAGTTTGAGGTCGGTTAGGAGGAGACTCGTGCCTCTGAATCTAATAATCGTCGACCACCTCTGTGACTTCTATCTTGAAATATAACCCATTATCTAATACCAGCTCATACGGGACCCCATATCAGCAGATGATAGTTTCTTAATAAACTTGGCCACCTTCTTTGCATTCAAAACTACATATGACTCGACATCGACCCATTTGGTGTAGTAGTTAATGGAAACTAAGATGAATTCATCCCGTTGGAGGCTTTAGGTGTAACTTTCCCTATAATGTCGATTCCCCATGTGTAGAATGGATAGGGAGAAGTCATGTTGTATAATTCCCACGGAGGCAAGTGTTGGAGGTTGGAAAACTGCTAGCATTTAAGGCATCTTCAAATATAAGCAGTGCAATCTTGAACCATGGTAGTCCAATAGTTACCCTGGTGAATGATTATCTTGGCAAGCATATGTCCATTCATGTGGGGTCCGTACTCTCCGTTGTGGATTTTATGGATCATCTCTTTATTGTCCGCTGCTGCGATGCAGTGTAAATTGGCTCCATCAAAGTATTTATAAAATAGTGATTTATCACATACAATATACTGGGTATACAAGTTTGTAGAGGGTTGCTTGGTCTTTCTAATCATAATTTTAGGGATACCTACCATGCATGCCTTTTCTTCGGTCATGTTGTTAGTGCAGGGAAAATTCAGTTTGATAGTAATGGGAGTGTGAGAGTCATCAACGATAATTAGGAGTATCCCAATGCCATACCCTTTCTTATTGGTGGCGCTATATAAGAACATTTTCCATCAGAGGGATTCATGGGAGATACATAGGATATTCTCATCTGAGAATTCAAAAATCCAAGCATTGATTTCTTTCATAGGGTGGTCAACAACGTAGTCAGAGATGGCTCTTTCTTTTATAACTTTCTGTGTGACATACACAATATCATTTTCAGCTAACAACATCAACCATCAGGCCATTCAACTAGACAGGGCAGGTTTTTTCGAGCAGGTACTTGATGGGATCCATTGGGGATTCAAGTCTGATGGTAAAGGGGAGCATGTAGTGCCGTAATTTATGGGTGATCCAGATAAGGGTGACACATACTTTTTCCAAGGTAGTGTAGTTAACTTCGTACCCGACCAACTTGCAACTAGCATAGTAGATGGCTCTCTTTTGGGGGGACTCTTTAAGATATTAGGCCAACAAGCCCCGGCTGTGGTGTCTGTTATGGTTTTGTATAAGATTAGGGGAAGACCAGGCTGTTGTGTCATAAGTATCGGAGTTTTGGTTAGGTATTGCTTGATTCGATCAGAGGATTCCTATCAAGCTTCGTTCTAAACCTTAGTTGAATCCTTCCAGAGGAGCTTGAAGATGGGTTCACAGATAGAAGTCAACTGGCTGATGAACCGGTTGATATACTATAATTTTCTAAAGCATCCCCAAACTTCCTTCTCCCTTCGTGGTGGTGGCATTTTGAGTATGGCTGTCAGTTTGGAAGGATCTTCTTTAGTCCCTTTTTCCCTAGCCACCAATCCCCAAAATTTTCATTTGGCAAATCCAAAAATACATTTCTGTGGGTTAAGTCACATCTGGTATCGCCTTAGTTGCTCAAAGAATTTCTGGAGAGCGGGAACATGACCTTCCCTAGTCTTAGACTTGAGAATCATATGATCCATGTAGACATCAAATTCTTCATGTATTAGATCATGTAAGATGGTTGTGGCATTCATTTGGTAGGTAGCCCCTGCGTTTTGGAGACCAAATGACATGATGGTGTAAAAGAAGGTTCCCTAAGGGGCGATGAATACGATTTTCTCTTGATGATCTGGGTGCATCTTGATCTGATTATCACCAACAAAATCATTAATACATGACTTAAGAGACTGACTGGACATGTTATCCACAATCATATCGATATTGGGTAACGAGTAATCATCATATGAATCTTTCCACTAAACTTCGGCATGTGTATAATGTTGTCTAACCATATGGGATATTCGATCACATGAATGAAACGCACGTTCAACTGTTTGACCTCTTCTTCCTTAACCTTGAGTGACCATTCGGTACGGAGCTTTCTTAGTTTTTGTTTGAACGGTTTATATTCTAGGAGAGTTGGAATCTCGTGCCGAGCGATCTCGGGACCAAAGCCAGGCATGTCATTATAGGACCATGCGAAGACATCCATACATTCTATCAGTAATTGTACGATCTTTGCACGCTCATGCTCGTCAAAGGTAGACTCTATCCTAATCTCGCGCACTTGGCTATTAGAACTGGGATTAATAACAATAGTTTCATCTTCATTAACTTGAACATGGTTATTTTATTTATAATAACCTTATTAAGATCAGTTAAAAATTGTTCATTTGAAAAATCATTATCATTAAGGGTTTTATTAGAATGAAGACTATTAATGTAAGGTATAGTAAGATACTCAAAATCTTCGTTTATTTCATTGTTAGGAAAAATAACGTTGAAAACCTCATCAAAGGAGGTCTCGATTACATTAGAGTAGAGAGGAACAACAAATGAAGAGGAAATAGGATAAACATTTGGGTTCGATTTCATTTCAGCAAGTGAAACTGACACAATATTCTAATTGAGGAGGGGTGCATCAACAGCTTTGATCAGGCGAAATGGATCCGATGATGTAGCGCTTGAGTGGATCATGCAGAGTATCATCCCCAGTGTTTGCAAGTTGAATGAATACTCGGAGTCGCTTACCTCGGAATCTCTGATAGCATCCATGGTCTTCTCAATGAGTGGTTGTTAGGGATCTGTACGGACCCGAATAGATCGAAAAACTCGAATCGGACCGAATCCACTTTTACATTTTTTTTAATTTGGCTTAATTCGGTCTAAAATTATATAGGACCGCATAATTGGTTCGGTCTCGGTCTTTGTTCGTAGAAAATGGATTTGGATCGGATCAGACCGAACCACTTTTATTATATATATATATATATATATATATATGTTAATAACAATTCACGCCGCACAACATAACCCTAACCTAAACACAATTCTTATTCTCTCTATATGCTTGGGTCGCACTGTTCTACAACTCTCTCCCTCATCTCATATCGTCCCAAGCTCTGGCTCACTCTACTACGGCTCCTTCTCACTCTTGCCTTCAATCATCTCATCTCAATCTCAGATTACTGCTTAGATTTTCATTTGGCGGGTTCACTTTTTCAAGTAATCTTAAAGTCTAAACCCATTTCATGTTTGATAACTTAATTTGATATTTTTACTAAGTGTAATCTTAAAGTCGGGTTTCGATATTGATATTTATGTTGATAACCTATTTCAATAAGAGGGTTTTCAATAGTGTTAGTTAGTTACTATTGATTTTGATAACCCATTTCATCAAATGGAGATGATTGAACATTTCTACTTTTTTTTAACACATTTCAGTATGATTGAAACATTACCTATATGAGGTTTATACAAGTTCTGTGTACTACTTATCTATCAAACTTTAAGTATATGGGACACAAAATTTTCATTAGAATATTTGTTTGAAATTTGACAATCTTTGGAAGAAAGTCCTTAGGAAAAATATCTGAAGAAACTTCACATTGTATATTTTCTAGTTTATTCCATCTTTAATCCGAGGCATTCCCATTCTCCTCCTTCAGTATAGACAACCCAATCATGAATCTTTATATCCAAAAATTGCTAAAGGCTTTATTAAAAGCACTCAACACTTTGTTGCCCCTTCTTGGAGATTCATGTTCTTAAAAACGAGTGGTCATTGCAGTAATTTTATTTCAAAGGAAAAAAAAATAGAGGAACTAAGGATAAGAGAATTTCAATAATGTTACTTTGCTACCCCTGTTTTTTTTAAAAGTGTTATTTTTATTTATAAAAAGCATTTTTTTTAAAACTGTTGTTTTTAATAAAAAAAAACATGTGATGTTTTTTTAAAGAAAATTGTAGTTTTTAATAAAAAGTGCCATTTTAAAAAAAATTGTTGTTTTAAAAAAAACGTGTTGCTTTTAATTAAAAAAAATTTGCTATTTTATATGGGCATGGACTGAATAGGACCGAAATCGAACACGGATTGCTTGAAAATCGAATAGGACAGAGACCGATTATTTCGGTTTAGGGCTCAGTCCATAATTTTCTAGGATCGATTAATGCAGTCCGGTCCCAAAAATACCTTAAAACTGGACTGAACCGGACCGCGAACAACCCTAGTGTTTTCATATGATTCTGGGAAGTTTCAGCCCATGAGTAGCTGTCATGGAAAAAGATCTCAATTCCAGTATTCATCTTCTGGTTCACTTGAACATACCACGATTTAGGAAAGCTTCAGAAAGGGAAATCCTCACCCTCTCCGATGAATCTTCCGTTTAAGGAACCTCTTGAGATAGTGTGGGAACTTTCTAGCCTTCTCTTCAGTCGAGGTTGGCAGATCATACTAAGTTCTTCTACTGATGGTTAATAACCCAAGACACAAGGAGGAAATTATTTCTTTAATACTATGGGTTCAAGTATTCCCTGTTGTCGTCTTCCGAGCCCCAGTCCGGGAATGAAATGCATGTTATTTAACATATGGATCACATTGACGTTGCCATGAGAGCTATGCTCTGGACAAACCCTATCTTTGGATTTTTACACCACTAAGAGAGGAAGCAGTTCGACTCGAAAACCTGACAAAAGCTTATCATTTGCCCCATGTTGTATCTCTAGTACTTGAATGTTGGTGCTTGCATTTTCGGCATTGTCGTCGTCACCCAAGATGGTGATGGCCTGCCCATTGGTGAGTAACTCCATTTTTTGATGGAGGAAAGAAGGCACACTCTTGATATTATGGGGCCATAGTCGTCTAAACAACATATTGAAATAAGCCGGGATGTCGATGACTTCGAATTCAACAATGGGATTTATAGGGCCAACCCCTATCATAAGTTTTATAGATCCCATCACTTCTCGACGAGTATTATGATAAGCGCACACCACGGTAAAGGTCGGATCAAGGTCTCTCACTTTTAGTCCCAAGTAATTGAGGGTTCTTAATGGGTAAACATTAAGAGCTGGTCCATTATAGACAAAGGAAAGTGGGATGATATTTCCCATGATTTGACCAAGATATTGAGAGCATAGTTGTGATTTGGCCTAATCTTTGGGATTTCGTCTTCAGATAAGGAGACAATTCTAGTAGAGGTTAGATATCCAACTAGATTCACTACTTTTTCTGGCGTGTTGGAAGGAAGGACTGTGGGCTCGGTGAGTCATTTGATCAAGGCATTCCGGTGCAGCTGGGAAGACATAAAGAGTCCTTACAGAGTGATGTTATCTTGGGTCGTCTTCAACTGATCGAGGATCTTTCTCTCATCGAGGGTCATTTTTGGCATGGGAAGATTCTCCACACCAATTAACTTATCTATCACTGATGGATACGGGTTTAGAATTTGGTAATGCCTCCCTGATCTAGTCATACAGTTCACAGAAGATGGAAAACATAGAAATCTCATTTCCTCATCTATCTCTAGTTATTCAGACACCTTGTTGTTTTCTCCTAACAGCTTCTCAAACGATATCATTCCATATATGGTTACAATTGGGCTAGACTTTTTTTAACTTTGACCTTTGTCTGAACTATTGAATTCGTCCCCCCCATCTGGTGGCAACAACATCATCTTTTCAGAAAAATGTCAATGCACTCCACAACCTCAACGATATCTTCGTATATATCCTCCCACTCAACGAGGAGACGCAGTAGTGAAGGGACTAGGCGCCATTATAGTTTCAAAGCATCAAGTAGCTTGAACATACAACAAATTTTAGCGGTATATCGGAATAATTCTGCCTTGATCTAGACAACATCATCTAAACTGACTTCATCGGTAGGTACAACCCAACTATTCGATTCCCGAGCCTATTTTCAAGCTTCTAAGAATATATTACTGAATCTCTGCTAGTCAATGGTCATTTTTGTGGGAAATTTCATCCCGAACTCTATAAACTTCTTAAATATTTATGATAATTCCATATATTTCCCTCTTTAACGGGTACAAACAACAATGTATGATGTCGTAAGAATTGACAGAGCCTGCAAACGTGTAGGATGCAGGAAAAAATATGAACAAATTTGGTGGGGTTTAGGGGAATATATGGGTGGGTAGATGGATCAAATTCTGGGTCTTCTTTTAGGAATTGGGTTTGGCTCGAAATTTTTAGGAAGTGGGTTTCATAATGGATGAGGGTCCAATGGCTTGATAAGATTTTGGCTTAAAAGGTCTTAATAAACTTTAGCGTGGTGGTGCGTAAATCTCGGTATATTCCTTTTTGATTGAGTTGCTCAGAGATGTTATTGATGGTTGAAATTGTGGTATTGGCAGGCTTCTAATACTTTTTAGGAGTGAACTGTCCAGATACTTTCTTCGGCTCAACTTTTGTCTTGGCAAGACTTTCTTTGACCTCAACTCCTTCTTCTTAGAGGGCTTCAAAATGAGGGTAGTACTGTCCTCCCATCATCGTTCGAATATGGGATAAGAAATTCTTCTTCATGATGCTGACTTGCTCCTCTTCGGAATGTCGATTGATCCCGGTGGCCACATTATTTCTCCACCTTGCTATGAAGTTACTGACACTTTCCTTGGGTTTCTATTTGAGATGTTCTAAATCACGATGGCTAACCTCCAACTACTCGTTGTACTTTTATTGTGACAAGATTTCAAGGGCAACATTCTCCCAACTACGAATTCTAGACTCCTCGAGAGATAAGAACCAACGAAGAGAGTTTTCCTTCAAAGTCTGTTGGAATATTTGGGGCATTATTTCCTTGGAGGACCCTAGGAGAGTCATGGATCGGTGGTAACTTTGGAGATGACTAATTAGGGGTCCACTACTCCCAAACTTCTCAATATTCGGCATCTTGAACTTTTTCGACAGCTTTGCTTTAGGATATGGAGGCATATGGGTGTAATTCATATAGTTACCGAAGATTTGGACTTAGTAAAATTTATTGGTCAACATCTTAAGGTCCTCCTTGACCTTGTTCAACTCTTCTTCCTTCATATTAACGGTCACAGGTAGGTTAGCCCCTGGCTGGTCAAGATTTAGTATAGGTAGCTGAGCTGGTGGTGGCCCATTAGCAGGAAGGGCGCATGAAGCGTGATGATATTCCTGAGGAACCCAAATAGGCTCAGGTATGAGCGGACCCATAGCACATGGGAAGAGGACCTCGAGATCTTTGGGAACAGAAATCCAGTTTAACTGCATCTCATGAACCTCAGTTTGAAGGTTGTCAATCTTGGCAGTGAGTTGGTCTTAGGACCGTCATAAAATCCAGCTGCACATTCGATACTCGGTCGACATTCTCTATGGAAAACGAATAAAGGTGAATTTCGGATGCGAAGGAAGTAGTGAGGGAACTGTAGGAGCCTCGAGATGGTTTGACGAAAGAGAGAAGCCAATAGGAAGCCCGACCAAGGGTCTGGTGTGCGATCGACCTGAGAAAGAGAAGAATGCGAATTTATTTTTGAAAGAGAAGGGGGGAAACTGTTATTTTTTTAGAATGGGAGGAAAATATTTTTGACATTTCTGGAAAAGGTGGACAAATTTTTTTTTGTAAAAAGGAGGAAAAATATTTTTGATGTCTATGATAAAAGGAAAGAAAATGCCTTTGGTATTTTGATACAAAGGGAAAAAATGTTTTTGACACTTTTGGTGGAGAAAGAGGAAAACGAGGAAAAAGGTCTCCGCGTGATTATTATTAGTATTATTATGTTCTCACTTGTATTAGGTTTACCTGAATGCAAAAAGAAATGCTAGGCGGGACTCGAGACTGAGAAAATTGGGTTTGATAGATATGTAAAAATATGGTTGGACTTATTGCCAGGCTCATGGACAGGATCCCATTTTTAGAAAAGATGAAATCTCACAAAATTTGGGCGGCATGTCGACCCATCATTTCGGGAGAGTTTCGGGTAAAAACTGCAAAACTAAATATGAGTGCCCTAGGTTTGACACCTATATGAAGATAAGCATTTATTAGGTTAATTGGAAGGGTTACCCCCCTTTGGCATGACTTTCACGATATACGTCTTGCTTTTGAGGGCGATCAGTACGTGTGGACAAACCGTTTAATATACTTGCGTGTATGTGAATTGCCTTACTATATACCTCATGGGGACAGTACGTGTGAGAGATAATTAGATATACTCAATGTACGTGCACGAGTTCCCTAGGATATACCTCCCATTATAACTTCGATCAAGCGATACGATGCGAAATGAACCGTTCGATATACGTCGAAGCTACATGGACAATAGAAGTGGAGAGTCATATCGCATAGGCTAACTGTGACCTGTAGGACCAGTGCCCATCACGAAGTGACCCCCTGTTATGGGATAAAATTTAGTTAATAGCCATGCTCTTTAGTGATGTAGTGTGAGAAGTGCATGATTATTGATTATAATATTATGGATAGTGTATATTTATTTAGCATGATGAGCACTTATACTAATGGGGAAGAATGTACAGGTATAAAAAGTAAATCTACATGGAGGTTGAAGATTATACTAAGCATAGATAGGTGAGTGATGTGTGAACCTAAGCATGGATCAACCACGAGTGGTGTGTAAAAAGTGTAAGTGACCATGGATATATACAAGTGTGTGATAAGTGGAGGTGTGTGTTACTGACACCTAAACATAAATATTCTAAGTGATGTGTGCAACCTGTGGATATAAGTGATCCTACGTGTAAATTGTGTGAAGTGTACAGGGGAAGTATCTACAAGTGTGTGCATGAGTAGTGATATGAGAATGAGGTATATATATGCAAAAATAATAGAAGAGAAAAAGGGAGCATAAATGTAGGCGCATACACACACAAGAAGAAAAAAATAACACCCATGTAAACAGTGTCTAGCCCTTTTGAAAATAGTCCCAAATGGATTCTCCACTGGGGCATCCCGTAATCTCCTTTCTCTCTCTCTCTCTCCATCTCTTCCCTGGTGGGGGAAAAAGGAAAGGGGGAGAAAGGTCTCAAGCCCTACTTTCACTAGGAGTGCTTCGACCGTCGTTGGTTTGGGATGAATGCAAATAGATGGATTTGCCAGACTATTTTGCACAAAATACGCCAAATAACATGTCTCCGCTTCGAGAGAGTGGCATCAAAGACAAACTGAAATTTACGAAACCAATAGTTCAAAGTTTCGGGGGCTAAGTTACGGAATGGGAAGGTGTTAGGCACCCATCCCGCCTTTTAGGTCTTTCATGAACCTGTGTTACTATTTTTCTCTATTTCTCCATGAGGTGCGTGTGCATGTATATGTAATGGAGATCATAATCGTCCAGCTCATACCATGAAAAATATTGAGTGAGGTCTTCCATAGGAATGATCCCAAAATAATATTTAGAAAAATACGATTATATGTTTATCGAAATATTGATCGTTATGATGAAACGATAATATATATTGGATAAAATGCTAATAAGGATCGTAAGTATACTATATGTTAAAATAATGTATAGATGAAAAGGATGAAAATGCAAAAATAGGAAAATTTTAAAAATTGGAACTATAAAAAATTGTACTAGAGTCTCGAGTTTTAGCCCAAAACGTTTACGTAGCCTATAAAGGCATCAAATACCACGTAGTTCGCATGCGGCATAAGGGTGGGGTTTATCCCACAGATTCGAATGAGAATTTATTATATATGTGTGTGTAGAAAAAATATTTTAGTTTTGAGAAATTATAATGGATAATCCCGTTGGAATTTAAAGCTGTAACCTTCTTTTTGTTATAGAAAATAAAGTATGTGCATTATAACTATTAAAAAGGTGAGATATTACTGTGTATGAACAAAAGTAAAAGATAAATAAAGAATTTATGTAACTAATTATAAAGTAAGAAATTTAAATAGAGAGAGAAGGAGTTTGGACCTTCATTGGAGAATTGAAGCTTGATTTTGATCTTAGATGAGCTACCTTGGATGTTGAGATGAATGTTTGACGTGAGAGAATGAGATTTTGCCAAATTGGGTATGAAAAGTATAGGAATGTAAAATGGAAAGGAATTTCACATAAGGAAATTTCGCTGATTGCAAGAGAATGCTGCTAAGATCACTGATATTGATGGATCTGAGGTGTGCTTTGGGAGTGAGGTCATGAAAACTATTTATAGGCTAAGGGGGTTCTGATCGGCATAGACCTAGACCTACCAATCGATTGGCATTACTAGAGACACTACCGATAGGAAGGGAAATGGATCTGCCAATTGGCAGTCTCATGCAGATTTTTCTAGAAAATGATCGTAGAACACAATCTATTAATCCAAATCACGCATGGGGCATACAATTGGAAAGGTAATTCAGGGACATTGAAGAGTCCTTTGGGCCGATCCCAGGTCTGGTAGTTGACTTTGGGTAAAACAAGGCTCGAAAGCGCTCGTCGGTCCTTTAGACGGGAGATCGTCGGACGAAAATTGATCGTTTATCTGAATGGTAAGTTAGAATCATACATGGGGTGGGCCATTGGAAATATAATGCGAGGTAATTAGACATTCTAAGAGCTTTACTTGGTTTCGAGAGTTGACTTTGATTCGCTGAGGACTGAAAGCGCCTGGTGACCTTTTAGAGTAAAACGGGTTGTTTCTCTGTACCGTAAGGTTGATTTGCGCATGGGATGCACCGTTGGAAAGGGTATTCAGTGCCATTCGAAGATTAATTTAGTCTCATTTGAGCTGAAGAGTTAACTATGGTCAAACGGAGTTCGAGAACGCCCGTTTCGCTCCAGATCAATTTTTTTTAAGGAAAATGGATCGAAAGTCTGAATGATTATGTGTGACACCCCGCCTAATTAAATACTGGGTGATCAGTCAATTATTAAATTACAACCAAGGTGAACGGTTGGTTCATTCTTAGCATCAATGTCACAAAATAACTTTTCAAATTAAACACCCTAAATAATTAAGCTAAGTGACAAAACCATTTAAAACATTATTTCCATATTTAATTTAAGCCCAATAATAAAACCTTTCATAATTCATAGTTTAAGAGTCACACAATAACTAGACTGGAAAAGATCATCCAAGCAATTTAAGCATTCAAATAACTAATTCCAACTTTAAAACTTCAAAGGAAAACATCCTGACAGTAACAAATCCCAAAGTAAAACTAATAACAGTAAGTGAATCACAATCTCTGACAAAACCAACTGAATAAGGGAAAAGGGCGACACATGCCCAACTGGATAAAATAGAACTAGGAGTGGAATCGATAATGAGGTCATCTAAGAAAAAGATCTGCAACTCCCACCTAAGCTGCAGCACAGTCCTTCCATAGAATCCTAAGCATGACGCCCCTATGGCTGGGCACCTGTAATATATACATATCTATACAAGAGAGAAGAGATGACAGGAAACGGGTCAGAGCCCGATTCAAAAACAGTTTAAAATTTATCTTAGCAAGTATTTAAAAATTTATCTAACAGTTTAGCTTATCTTAAATTCCTCATAAGGTTTCATGCCGACAATTACTAGGCTAAGATAATTAATTTTTGAAAGAAAAGTTTTCAGATAAATCTTATTTGTTATAAAGTCTTCCAGTATTGCCTCAATATTTTCAAACACTTATAAATTCGGAATATTTATTCATTACTTAACTACTTTTGATCATAGTAGAAAGTTTCCCAATTTCAAGTCCATATATATATATATATATATATATATATCCATCACTCTTATAATATATATATACACTATCGGCACCCCACATAAATTTATGTAACCGACATACTCTGCAATCAAGTTCCCGTATCACTCGTACTAAGGATAATACTAGTTCGTAATCACTCTCTAACTGTATTAACACAAAACACATACAAATTGAGGCAAATCATAGATCCAAGTCATTAAGAGGTCAGCACGTTCGATCAGATAGCATATAGCAAGTTCGACATACTCTGCTATCAAGTTCCCCTCGTGTGACCGTTTGACTATCGATCAGATAGCATATACCAAGGATTCCTATGTTCTAGGGTACAAGTCAATATCCCCCATAAAGGTCCCATCGAGATAAGACTGTCCCGGCGCGATAACCTCAGTGATAGCAAGTAGCGCGGGCATAATTTTTACATGTATATAGTATATGCACAAACACGGTCATATATATGTATACTAGCATTCCCATTTCTAAATTAGTACACCCACGACCCATACTTTAGGATATTCGTTCTTAGTACACATTACTAGATTATCCCGTATAACGATTCGTCTCTTTTATTCTTATTTATGGGATTATTCCAAACATACTTCATATCACTCGTAGTTTCCTATCTTCCTAAGTATAATAGTAGTAGGTACTCTCTTATTTTACGACGTAACTTCCTTACGAGTCTCACTCCTTTAGACACACGTTCCCATTATTCCTTAAGTGTAAATCACTCTCCGTTAACACTAATTTCCTCTTTACATTAAATGCTCCATTTTTACAAAGTGCTACTGGTCCTCTTTACGTCCCAAAATGTTCTAACAATAATGTTCAAAGGTTACCACTAATTTTAATCGAAATAAAATATTTAAAAGAGGAATATGAATTTTTCAGGAAGGGTCGATTGATCGATGGAAGTGGGTCGATCGATCGATGCTCTTTGGCCGATCGATCGATCAAGTAGTTGTGGCAAAAATGCCGAAATACCAGTTACGGGAATCCTATTCCAAACTCATCCAAATCATCCTTTTTGACTCCCAAACTCCCAAAAAAATGATACTACGAGTTTTGTATACACAAATAAATAATATTCTACGTAAGACATGTGAGTTTTCATCAAGTATAACGAATTAAAAGGGAAAAATCTATATAAATCTCAAGAACCCTAATATTTTCTTTAACTTAGTCCTTCCCATTCTTTTCCAAATTTTCTACTCCTAACTCAATGCAAATTAGTGGTTCAACCTCTACATATGAAATAGATTTTCAGATAATGATTTTCACGTCTACAACATGTAAATTCTATTGTCTAATATATGCTTTCTTTCACGAAAACTAGTTCTAATCAACCCTAGACTAATATAATTGAAGATTTAACTAAATAAAGAAAGATAGATACTTGCCTAGAAGTCTTTGTTTCTGATTTGTGGAAGAATTTGGTGTGATTGTGTTCCTTGTCGCGCGATCTACAATTTAGCGGTGAAGGCGGTGCAAACAGTGGAGTTCTTGGCCTAAAACTCCTTGGAAAGCTTCTCCTCTTCCTCTCCAATGGCCGTTCTTGGTTTTTGGTTATGCTAACCTTAAAAGGAAACCCCTAACATCTGATATAACCTTAGAAAATTCGTGGGTTTCCATGCCAAAAAATACAAAATGTCTAAAACGCCCTCCCAGGATGTTAATTAGGCCTAAAAATTCCCCGAGACGCAAACTAAATCCCCAGGTACATTATTTTGACTATTTCGACCCTTCCGGACACATTGACGCACTCAAAATGACCATATGGGTGAGTTATAATTTATTCACTTTTAATAATTTGAATTTAATCCTGACACGACACAGGCGCGTCCCAATAAAATTTTGAAAAATTATCAGATTAGATTCTCGTGATAATTTTACTAAATTTAATTACACATCTTACTTTACCCATAAAGTAATTTACAACAAAATTCCAATACTTACTAACTCTCATCACGCTAGTAAATATTAAATGATTTCCGGATTAATATTAAATTAATATCTCTTATTAAATTTAATATATCCCCAAATTTAAAAGTCATAAAAATACAGGGTTTTACATACTCCCCCCCTAATAACGGAATTTCGTCCTGAAATTCAAAAAATAAGGTATACCTGGTAAGAATAACTCTGAGTATTTCTCATGCATGCCTGCCTCACGCTCCCAAGTGGATTCCTCCACATTATGATGCTCCCGCTGGACCCGTACAAGTGGGACTACTTTCAACCTCAATATCCTTTCGCTATGGTCTAAAATAGACACTGGCCTCTCCTCGTAAGAGCTATCGAGCTGTAAGTCAATATCCTCAGTTGCGATATGGGTGTGGTCCATGTCATCCCGAAGGTATCGTCTCAACGACGAGATGTGGAATACATAATGAATGCGGCGTAAATGCTCTAGCAATCTCAATCTGTATGCTACCGGCCCAATCCTCTCGATAATGGGAAATGGTCCCACGTACCTTGGGACCAGTTTCCCATTATTTACAAACCTCATCACTCCTTTTATAGGAGATACACGTAGTAATACTTGGTCCACCACATAAATTCTTGGAAAAACCATTTTGCATCGGCGTAGCTTTTCTGCCTGTCCTGGGATACCCGAATGCGACTCCTAATAAGGTCAATCCTAGCGGAGGTTTCCTTAATCACCTCTGGTCCTAGCAACTTGTTGTCCCCTACCTCTAGCCAACAAGTTGGTGAAAGACAAGGCTTGCCATACAATGCCTCAAATGGTTCCATGCCAATCGTAAATTGATAGGAGTTATTATAAGCAAACTCCACCAGTGGAAGATGTGGCTCCCATCCTCCTCTAAAATCAAGGATACACATGCGTAGCATATCTTCCAACATCTGATTGGTACGCTCTGTTTGTCCATCTGTCTCTGGGTGATAAGATGAATTCAATCTTAACTCTGTACCCATTGCCTCCTGAAAGATCTCCCAAAAACGTGACACGAAAATCTTGTCTCTATCTGACACAATATCCAGGGGCAACCCATGTAGTCTAACAATCTCTGCAATGAATAACTGAGCATACTGGCCCGTGGTATAGTCTGTCCGTACTGGAAGAAAATGAGCCACCTTGGTCAAACGGTCCACAATCACTTAGATGGAGTCGTGACCCTAGTGTGATGTAGGCAACCCAGTCACAAAATCCATGGAAATACTCTCCCACTTCCACATGGGTATTTTCAATGGCTGAAGCAACCCCAAAGGTTTCTGGTGGTCTACCTTTACCATCTGGAAACTAGAACACCTGGACACAAACTCAGCAATGTCCTTCTTCATCCCACTCCACCAATATTGTCGCCTCATATCCTGGTACATCTTATCTCCCTCGGCATGCACCTTAAATCTGGATCCGTGAGATCGTGTCATCTTTGCATGACGTAAATCTGCTCCTTCTGGGACCACTAATCTCCCATTAAACCTCAAACCTCCATCGAAATCAATTGAATAGGACTCAATACCCTCAGCTAAAAGCCGTACAATATGCTCCTTGCAAAATGAGTCTGTTGTCTGTGCCTATATTACCCTTGTAAAAATCTCGAGTGTCACTGTTATGATAGATATAACGGAACGGGCTACCACGTCCTGGTGACCCAACTCTTTCCACACTCTCTCCAGACATCCGCTACATCATCTATCGGTCTACGGCTCAATGCATCAGCAACCACGTTATCCTTCCCCGGATGGTACTATATGTCGAACTGATAGTCTTTCACGAACTCTAACCACCTGCGCTGATGTATATTCATTTCTCGCTGACTGAACAGGTACTGCAGTGACTTGTGGTCTGTGAATAAGCGGAACTTCTCCCCCAATAATAAATGTCTTCATATCCTCAATGCAAAGACGACCACTGCTAACTCTAGGTCGTGAGTGGGGTAATTTCTCTCGTGCGGCTTAAGATTACGGGAGTCAAAAGATATAGCCTTCTCCTCCTGCTGAAGTACTCCCCTGAGACCCCGTAAGGAGGCATCAACTAGACACTCTACTCCCAGCTTGCGTAAAGCAAGAACTGGTCCCGAAGTTAGCTTATCTTTTAGCTCATCGAAAGCTAATTGACAAGCATCGTCCTAAACATATGGTACCCCCTTGTGAGTCAGGTTTGTCAATGGACTCGCTATCTTGGAGAACCCTGGGATGAATCTCCTGTAGTACCCGGATAACCCTAAGAAACTACGAACTTCTGTCGGTTTCAAGGGCTATCCCCACTCCCTCACTGCTGACACGTTACTCGGGTCAACCACTATCCCCAATTCAGATACAATATGTCCCAAAAACTGCACCTCCCGTAACCAGAATCCGCATTCTCGTACTTAGCATATAGCTGATGCTCTTGTAGAGTCTAGAGAACCTGCCTGAAGTGCTCAGCATGCTCTTTCTCAGTGTGTGAATATATCAGGATGTCATCTATGAAGACGATGACAAATTGATCCAAGAACTCTCTGAACACGCAGCTCATCAAGTCTATGATTATGGCTGGAGCATTTGTGAGTCCAAATGGCATCACTCTGAACTCATAGGACCCATATCTTATCAAAAAAGCAGTCTTTGAAACATCCTGCTCCCTAATCCGTAGCTGATGGTATCCTGACCTCAAATCTATCTTCGAAAATAAAGTTTCTCCCCTCAACCGGTCGAACATATCATCAATTTGAGGCAACAGATATTTGTTCTGTATCGTGACCTTGTTCAAGTCCCAGTAGTCCACGCATAGCCTCAGTGAACCATATCTCTTCCTTATAAAAAAAACTGGAGCGCCCCAAGGTAAGGTACTCCTATGAATGAAGCCCTGACCTAACAGCTACTCTATCTGATCTCGTAACTCCCTCATTTCCACTGGAGCCATACGGTACGGAGCGCGTGCTATCGGTCGAGTATCCGGTAATAAGTCTATGATAAAATCTATCTCTCGACTGGGGGTAGGCCTGGTATCTCCTTAAATACATCCGAATACTCACAAACAACTGGAATTGAGTCTAAGGGAATCACGACCTCCTTAGAGGTATCCTCCTCTATGTAATACAAATGAGCGCAAGAGCCTCCATCTGGGCGAGGCATCGCCACTAAAAACATCTCCTGCCCTAAAATGTCAAAGATAATACTCCCACCAAAACAATCCATCATGGCTCTGTATGCTGCGATCCAATCCATGCTAATAATAACATCGTGCTCATGCATATCTAAGACTAACATGTCTACTGGTAAGATTAAGCCACCAATCTCTACTCCCACACCCCGACATATAAAGAAAATTAATGACCCATTTCCCAGTGGTGAGTCTACACATGTCTCAGTGCTCTCTGCTGTGGCTAATAATCCTAAGGCCTTTGCAAAATGAGTAGCTATAAAATAGTGTGTCGCCTCAGTATCAAATAAAACCTGAGACATAGTACCATGGATAGGAAACGTACCCTCAATCGCGGGTCATGCCCGAAGAGCTGCTGCGTGGTGGACGTTATAGACACGTTTGTACTGCAACTACCCCTGCTGTACTAGAGCGGCTGGGATGGATGGTAGGGCTGGTGCCCGAGCCGGTGCTGGGAGGGTGGCTGGAAAAAGTGGCCTCTGTGGCTCATTACGGGCACCCTACTGCTGTGGGGACCTATCTCCCTCTGGACATTCCTGACGCCTGTGGCCATTTTTACCACACTCGAAGCATCGGCCCCTGAAATTTCCTCTCCACTGTCCCTACTGATTATGGCCCTGCTGGCCGTTACCACCCCGCCATTGGCCCTGCTGCTGACCCTGCGACTGACGGGGTTGGCCCTGCTGGCCCTGTTGATTAGACTGACCCTGCTGACCCTGCCTAAATCCCCCAAATCCCTGCCTGGAGTCAACTAATCGGAACCGCTTGGCAGGGTCCCCCTGATGGGAACTCTGCTCGTTATGACGAGTCTGCCCCTGAGATGTCGATGCTCCACCAGTACTACTACCCCCTATCTTGCCCTGCTGGATGGACTCTCCTGCTCATTTGCTTCCCTGCAGATGGAAGTGGTGATCCTGGCAGTGTAATAAAGCAGCATTGAGTACATCCATGTAGGTGCTCAGTGACAGATTGTCTATGAGGTGTTGACGGATCCTCCAGGCCAACCCATCCACAAACAACAGTATCTTCTTCCCCTCAGTGGGTGCCTCATTTAGCACTATAGTGAGAAGTCTAGTGAACTTCTCCTCGTACTCAGCAATAGTCATATTCTCCTGTTTGAGATTCAGTAACTTCCACCTCATCTCAGTCTGCACAGCGGATATAAAGTATTTGCGATCAAACTGCGCCCAAAATGACTGAATAGTTATAATGTCCCTCTCCTCCAAGGTGGTGGTGGATTCCCACCATTGCAAAGAGGCCCCCACTAGTTTGAAGGAAGCCAATAGCTGTTTGTGCACATCCGTGCACTCATACATGCGCAGATGCCTCTAGATATCTTTCTTCCATTAGCTGGCTACAATGATATCCGAACTACCCGCGAACTCTGGGGGATGCGCCTTCTGGAAGGCATCCCTAACTCGCTCCCATGCAGATGGAAGCTGTGTTGGTACTGGCACCACTGCCTGAACCTCGGGTGGAGCCTACTGCACTACTGTTAATGCGGCATTCACCGCCTGAGCAACGATAGCGGCTACCTCAGTTGCGTTCATTGTTCCCTGAGCCGGAGTTGCTGGCTACTCGGCTTGGGCACGTATATCCTTGGTTGCGCATTTCGGAGGCATCTGAAACATAAAGGAAGTTTATTAGTCTACAGTTATTAGCAAATCTCAAATAGCTGAAGACGTAAGCGTAAATGCAAGAATACAACAATCCTAAAAAAATAGGGCTCTATAGCAAGAACGCTAAGCTGAAAGCGAAATAAGCCGTACAAATCCTAAAGGACACTAGAACCTGATGCTCTGATACCACCCGTGATGCCCCGCCTAATTAAATAACGCGTGATCAGTCCTTTATTAAATTATAACCAAGGTGAACTATTGGTTCATTCTTAGCATCACTGTCGCAAAATAACTTTTCAAATTAAACACCCTAAATAATTAAGCTAAGTGACAAAACCATTTAAAACATTATTTCCATATTTAATTTAAGACCAATAATAAAACCTTTCATAATTCATAGTTTAAGTGTCACACAATAACTAGACTGGAAAAGATCATCCAAGCAATTTAAGTATTCAAATAACTAATTCCAACTTTAAAACTTCAAAGGAAAACATCCTGACAGTAACAAATCCCAAAGTAAAAATAATAATAGTAAGTGAATCACCATCTCTGACAAAACCAACTGAATAAGGAAAAAGGGCGACACATGCCCAACTGGATAAAATAGAACTAGGAGTGGAATTAGTAATGAGGCCATCTAAGAAAAAGACCTGCAACTCCCACCTAAGCTGCAGCACGTTCCTTTCAAATAATCCTAAGCATGACGCCCCTGTTGCTGGGCACCTATAATATATACATATATATATGTACGAGAGAAGAGATGATAGGAAACGAGTCAGAGCCCGATTGTAAAACCGTTTAAAAATTTAGTTTAGCAAGTATTTATAATGCTTACCGGCTAATGCAACAATCATATTAGTATGCGGAACTCTCTTGATAATTTCTCACCTCTCTTCTAATGTTCACACCTACCGTACTATTAATCCCAACAATTTAGCTTATCTTAAATTCCTCATAAGGTTTCATGTCGACAATTACTGGGACTAAGATAATTAATTTCTGAAAGCAAAGTTTTCACATAAATCTTATTTTATTATAAAGTCTTCCAGTATTTCCTCAAACTTTTCAAACACTTATAAATTCGGAATATTTATTCATTAAGTAACTACTTTTAGTCACAATAGAAAGTTTCCCAATTTCAAGTCTATATATATATATATATATATATATATATATATATATATTATACATATATACTATCGCCACCCCACATAAATTTATGGTGCTGGCATACTCTGCTATGTAATACCCCGTACTTTTGGCTATATTTATTTTTGGGATTAATTAATTAAATGCGTATTAATTGGAAATTAATCCGGGTTAAAATACTAACGAGATGCGAGTTGGTATTCGATTATGTGCATACATGTTTTAATATATGTATTTGGTATTATGAAATTTGTCGTGAGATTTATATACGGCATTTTAGAAATTTTGTTGAGACGCGTGGGACCGCCGCGTCACGGTGTAATATTTTGATAATAAAAGTGAATTTAAAAATCTATAATCCATATGGTCGTTTTGAGTGCGTCGACGCGTCCGGAAGGGTCGAGATAGTCAGAAAACACTAGCCGGGGGTATAGTTTGGGTCCCGGGGTATTTTTAGGCCATACCAGCATCTTAAAGGGTATTTTGGTAATTTTACATTTTTAGGAATTAAAAGTGACGAAAATTAGAGATGTAAATCTGATGTGGATTAAACCCACAAAGCCCACTAACCATCCCATATTAAACCATTAAGCTACGGAGGTTATCTTTAGGTTTACAACTTTCCCCAAAACAAACCCTAGCCACCTTAAGCCACCATTGGAGAAGGAGCTTGGAGAGAAGAAATTCTGCAGAAAAACATCATCAAACCTACACCAAAGTCAGAAATCGAACCAAGGCAAGTGACTTTATTCCATTTAATTTCAGAGAAAGTCTTTTCCATGTTAGAAATTGGAGAATATTAATTGTTCTTGAAAGATAACGAAAACCCATGTAGTTTAGATCATAGAACTTGAGAAATTTGAGAAGGATTGCATGTAGAATGATAAGTAGATGTTTTTACTGATGATATACATGATTGGAAAGAAATTAAAACGGATTTTGTTGGGTGAATTCATGATTCAAAATGTTAGGGTTCATGTTCTTGAGATAATTGGGGAAAAGTGTAGAAATTCATATATTGATTGATGTTGAAGAGATTTAATCCTTGAAAACATGTTAGGAGTTGACTTGAATATGTTTAGGATCACTTAGAGACCATAAAACGTTGTTGGGATGAACTTTGGATGAGATTAGAAGTGTTAAAATGGTTAAAAACGAATTGGGCAAAAATCTGGGCCGAATCTGGTAGCTCGTTAGAAGCCCCTACCCAGGTCGTTCGAACGAACTCGTTCGAACGAGCTTCTAACGAGTTGACCAGCCGCTGCTAACGAGAATGGATTTCGTTCGATATCTCGTTCGAACGAGATATCGTTAGAAGGTACAGTTCGTTCGAACGAACTGGGACCTCGTTCGAACAGCCTCGTTCGAACGAGACTTCTAACGAGTTGGCAGAGGAATCTCGTTCGAACAGTCTCGTTCGAACGAGACTTCTAACGAGTTGACAGTTGGGTCCATTTTGGACTGTTTTGATATTTGGAGTTCCGTAAACTTATTCGAGGATATAGATATCATTCCGTTGATGTAGTAATGATAGAATTGGGACATTTGGGTATTTATGAGAAGGAATTTACATACGAGGGTTGTATTACATGGACGGTTTGGGTTGAGACGTGAGTGTCTACTACGAGAGTAAATTATGGCGCGTAGGATTACAAACCGGAATAGTATAAATTATGATAAGTATAAGTTAGTACGAGAATGCGATATGTACTACGATTAAAATACGGTATTACTAAGACGTGTGTTTACTTAGTATTAGTATATGATTTGTGTGTATGACATACCTACCATACTTGCTATCACGGGAGGTTTGCGTTCGCTTAGGGCCCTCTAATCCTTGTGTTGCTCGGATTTAGATTGGTACCTCGATGAACATAGGTCAGAGAAAGACTTATTGGGATGTTAATAAGTCCGCTGATCGTGGGAGCGTAGGTATGTACGTGACCCATGTGATGTGACTGTGTTCGCCTCCACTATTTGTGATTTGTGTTATCTGAACTATTCCTGAGAGATTCGGAATATGTGATCCTTATGTACGTGATGTACCGGGATGGATAGCAGAGTATGTGTGCACCGCAGCTTAGTTCTCGGGGTGCTTGTATTGTATATTTATGATGTGAATAATATACACTTAATTAATGAGAACATTCATGATAATGTTGTATAAATAATTACGGTATTGTTTCGAAAAACATAATGAGTTAGCTGATAGAGAAATATATTGCATATTGAGCATCTGAGTTTACGTTAAACCCTACTTAATTACGAGTGTTATGATGATAATTAGAACCGAGTAATATGGGTAGGAACTATTACAGTCTAGCTAGTTATGATGTCACTTAGCTAGTGGTTTGTGTCGTTATAGATGGGTACGTACGTTAGGAGTGCACAGTTAGACGAGAGGTGAGAATATCATGTGAGTGCACGTCCTAACATGTACTTTGCATTTAATGTTTTAAATGTTTTTAAAGCACTTGCGGGTTTTTAAAATATAACTCCACATTCGGGCTCTGACCCGTTTTCTTTTCAAATCTTTTTCTTGTAAAACCATTTTAGGTGCCCAGCCACAGGGACACCAAGCATAGGATACTCATTCAGGTGACGAGCTGTAGCTGTTTGTGGAAGCTACAGGGATTTGCATGTAGACGCTTCTATCTTTTGGATTCCAGAGTCACTATCTATCAGTTGTAGGGCATGTTGCCCATTTCTATTTAGAGACATCTTTTACATTTCAGTTTTCAGACTTTAGCATGTATTGTTTCAGTATTCAGTTTACTTTTCAGTTGTAGGATTTGTAGTGAGGATTTTTCCTCCAGACTTTATTTACTCTATTGTGATGGTTATTCGTTTTACTTCAGTATGGTGAATGGTGTCATTTATTTCTTCATTACACTTGTTGCATGTTAATCAGACTTAAATTAAAATTTGGCGACTTACTTTTTAAATACTAGGTGGTTAGTAATAATAAAAATGTTTTCGACAGTGATGCTATTAACTGAGCCAACTTGGCATTTTGAATTAATTTAATAAAGGAGTAGCTACCCGGTATTTAATTAGTCGGGGTGTCACATGCTATCAAGTCCCCGTATCACTCGTACAAAGGTAAATACTAATTCGGAATCACTCTCGAACTGTATTAACACAAAACACATACAAATTGAGGCGAAGCATAGATCCAAGTCGCTAAGAGGTTAACACTTACCCTCACGTCTCTTAGGACTGTCTGACTATCGATCAGATAGCATGTACCAAGGAGTCCTATGTTCTAGGGTACAAGTCAATATCCCCCATAAAGGTGCCATCGCGATAAGACTATCCCGACGCGGTAACCTCAGTGATAGAAAGTAGCGCAGGCATGATTTTTACATGTATATTGTATATGCACAAACACAGTCATATATATGTATACAACCATTCTCATTTCTAAATTAGGTACACCCAAGATCCATACTTAGGATATTCGTTCTTAGTACACATTACTAGATTATCCCGTATAACGGTTCGTCTCTTTTATTCTTATTTATGGGATTATTCCAAACTTACTTCATATCACTCGTAGTATCCTATCTGCTTAAGTATAATTTCAGTAGGTACTCTCTTATTTTACGACGTAACTTTCTTACGAGTCTCACTCCTTTAGACACACGTTCCCTTTATTCCTTAAGTGTAAATCACTCCCCGTTAACACTAATTTCGTCTTTACATTAAATGCTCCATTTTTACAAAGTCCTACTGGTCCTCTTTATGTCCCAAAATGTTCTAACAATAATGTTCAAAGGTTACCACTCATTTTAATCGAAATAAACTATTTAAAAGAGGAATATGAATTTTCCAGGAGGGGTCGATCGATCGATCATTGATCGATCGATGCTCTTTGGTCGATCGATCGATCAAAAAGTTGTGGCAAAACTGCAGAAATACCAGTTACGGGAATCCTATTCAAAACTCAACCAAATCATCCTTTTTGACTCCCAAACTCCCAAAAAATGATACCACAAGTTTTATATACACAAATAAATAATATTCTACGTAAGACATGTGAGTTTTCATCAAGTATAACGAATTAAAAGGGAAAAATCTATATAAATCTCAAGAACCCTAATATTTTCTTTAACTTAGTTCTTCCCATTCTTTTTCCAAATTTTCTACTCCTAACTCAATGAAAATTCGTGGTTCAACCTCTACATATGAAATAGATTTCCAGAATATGATTTTCACCTCTACAACATGTAAATTCTAGTCTCCAATATTTGCTTTCTTTCACGGAAACTAGTTCTAATCAACCCTAGACTAATATAACTATAACATTAACTAAATAAAGAAAGATAGATACTTTCCTGAAAGTCTTTGTTTATGATTTTTGGAAGAAGTTGGTGTGATTGTGTTCCTCGTCACGCGATCTACAATTTGGCGGTGACGGCGGTGCAAACGGTGGAGTTCTTGGTCTAGAACTCCTTCGAAAGCTTCTCCTCTTCCTCTCCAATGGCCGTTCTTAGTTTTTGGTTATGCTAACCCTAGAAGGCAACCCCTAACATCTGATATAACCTTAGAAAACTCGTGGGTTTCCTTGCCCAAAAATACAAAATGTATAAAACGCCCTCTCGGGATGTTAATTAGTCCTAAAAATCCCCCGATACCCAAACTAAACCCCCGGGTACATTATTTTGACTATCTCGACCCTTTCGGACACATTGACGCATTCAAAATGACCATATGGGTGACTTATAATTTATTCACTTTTAATAATTCGAATTTAATCTCGACACGACACAGGCGCGTCCCGATAAAATTTCCAAAATTTATTAGATTAGATTCTCGTGATAATTTTACTAAATTTAATTACACACCTTACTTTATCCATAAATTAATGTACAACAAAATTCTAATACTTACTAACTCTCATCACGCTAGTAAATATTTAAATGATTTTCGGATTAATATTAAATTAATATCTCTAATTAAATTTAATAAATCCCCAAATGTAAAAGTCATAAAATACGGGTTATAACATTATGCCGTTTCGCATACGGGGTGAACCGTTGGATAGGGGTTTTAGTGCTGTTTGAAGATTCAAAAAGTTTTTGCTCGATAATGAAATTGATTAGGGGCAAATCGGGGCCCGAGAGCTCCCGGTGACCTCCCAATCGATTTTCGTTGCTAAAATGGTTCATTCGTCTGAATCGTTATGCTGATTGGTGCACATGGAGAACTATTGGAATGGGGTTTCAGATCCTTATGAATATTCATTGATCTTTCATTCTGATGATAGAGTTGATCGGAGTGAAATGCAGGCCCCGAGAGCGCCCGATGGCCTCTAGATCAATTCTCGGAGCATGACCTAGGGTTTGGAGTGATATGGGGAGATGTTAGGGACCCAGGAGAGACTTAGGGGGTCCTAAAGTGTGGTGTATACACTCAATAATTGGTTATGATAATTCACGTTGGTGTGCATGACAAGAGAACCTGAGTCGGAGCGTCACCATTGCCACTCGACATTTTCTTCAGAAATAAAAATTAATAAGCAATATGAACTGGGAATCCCATCTTCTTCAACTTATCGGCAAGATTCAATTTAATTTGCATATGTCGCAATATATCACAGTCTAGGTTAATGCTCTTTGTACGTAGTTGTATTTATAACTGATGAATTATTTTCTTCCTTCTCTAACAGTGTAAGCAAGGTAAAGACTACATCAAGATTATGTACATAGAATATGTTCTTTATAGCGCCATCCCAAATTTTTGGCAGGGAAAATGAAATATGATTGAACCGGTGCTCTTGCTGGAGATGAACTCCACGATTTACAAGATACTTAAATTGTTCGATCTCCTAATTTCCATACCTAAAAATAGGAGTACCCTTTAAATGGTGCGCACCAATAAAAGAGGTATAAGTGTCGTCCAATTATAATCTCTTGTACTCTTGTTGCCAGTGATTATCATCATGCCTCATTTTTCCCGAAAAAAATACAGGAGGGCGTAAATATGAGTCCTACAAGTAATGGATCGAATTAATCATTAACTAATTATTTTTTTCAACCGATTCAATTTAAGTTTATCTTATTCTAACATATGAGGTATAAGGGTATATTATTTTGATTAAGTTTTTGATTCATCAATACCCTTGCCTCAACCCTGTGCGTGTTGGATCTTTCCAAGGTGAAATCCAAACAAAAACCTGTCATAAGTGTTAAGACACATTTTTTTTGCGTTTATTATGAGAGAGTTTGAAAGTCTACGTGTAATATCAATCGAAGAAATCCAACATCACTATCCAGCAACCCAACCAACAACTAATAATTATCCCGTACTCCTTCTATAATCTACGTGATGAAACATATACCAATAATAACAATATGTCATAGTAAATCTCATTAATTTGGTTAATAAATTGAGGTTAATTAAATGGGTTTAGGGTGGTTTCTCACTAAATTAGGGTTTAGGGTATATTCCACTAAATTAGTTTAAACTAGGATTTAGCAAATAGGGTTTATGGTATTTTTCCACTAAATTAGTTTTAAAAAAAGGGTAAATTTTTCACTAATTAGGGTTTAAGAAATAAAAATTTTCAATTTGTTAAAATACACACACACACACACACGCATACATGCATATACATGCATAGACACTCATGCACACACAGTTTATATACACAGTATATATATAGACACACTATATATACATATACATATACATATACATATACACATGCACACACACACATATTCATGTGTGTATATACACACACATATACAAATAATAATATACATATATACACACACTAATACGCACACTAATATAAATAAGAGGTAGAGAGAAGGAGAAAATGTTATGTGAAAGAGTCAGAGAGAGGAACCCCAAAGTGGAGGAAGGCCGGGAGGAGTAACGTCGGATAGAGAGAGATGAATGCCGAAGAGAAAGAGAGAGGAGGGTTTTCGGTGAAAAATGGCTGAAGGGTTTGGGGGCTTATAAATAAGGAGGATGGACATGGCTCAGGGCGGTGAGCGCATATTGTGACCCTTTTTCTCCCTGTTATCATTCGTGACCATGTCATCATAACTATCCAGGTAACCACCCATGATCGTAACCCACTATCACGACTAATTCAAAATGGTCAAGACCCAAAGCCATGACCATAGTTGGAGGGAATTTTTTCCATGGTCACGATCAACGATCGTGACCACAGCTGGAGGGAATTTTTGTGCAATTTTGTCTTCATAATGGTCATGAACTGGTCACGAACCATAGACGTGACCCAACCTAGTCATAGTCTGGGACCACGACCAACTCCAATTTAGGCCACGACAGTATATGGTCATGGAACTGGTTATGTGTGTTTGGTCATGACATTGGGGCATGACCAACTGGTCATGTTTTTGGTGAGTGATCAGCTTGCCGTGACCATCTGCCTATTTTGGTGTAGTGATACAATGTTAGATACTCCAAAACCTAGAGGAATCAACGATATGTGTCTGTGGATATTTAGTTAAGCCAATACTTTCTTCCTTACAATGAACATCGTATCAATGAAGTCCCCAGATTATGGTATTAGATATCCTTAATGGTTAATATAGTTGGAAATCGTGCCAAGGGTTACATCTCCGAGATTGATATGCTGAGATTTGGTCCTAGGCGTTTTACATAAAATTAATGGGCTCTTAATAACCATTCTGGCTATTTTACTTGGTGTTTCTCACCCTTTAAACCAGAAGAGTTTGTGCCTACAAGTTCACATAAATTAGTTTGACACCTTGTAAATTTCATTTAGGGTGATCAAACTTAAATGCAAAATTAATGAGAATTAAACAATAATAGTCATCCTAACCATGTGGAATAACATAAAGTGTGCAAATAATAAATAAATATCGCAAACCATATGTAAGGATAAAATTTCCAATTAAGTCCATTGTAAGTATTTGACTTATTCGAGAACAAAACATTATTTTTGAGTCATAGATAGAGTTTTTATTGTCCTGATCCCACACATTCTATGCCACAAAGTTTACTGAAGGAATTGTGACTAAGCTTCAAAGATTTATCATGCCGAGATTATTTTGGTGCACATTTCACGTCTTCATTTCATTCTGATCTCTCATGTATGAATGAGTAATGTTTATGGGACTCGAAAATATTTTTAGGATGTTATTTTTGTTAAAAAACTATTTTTAAAAGGTTAAACTTCCCTTATTCTGAGATAAATATCATTTAGAGTTGTGTATATAGTGAACTTTTATATTGAGTGGTTCAAACGACAGTGCAGGTTGTTCAAGCGAGATGAACATGTCGTTCGAGCGACCTGGACATTTTTTTGAGCAATATGTTTATCTCGTTCGAATGGTGCGCCGACTCAAGTTTATTATTTAATGAATGTTTCTCTCAGAATTTCGTAAGTTGCAGAACTAGAAAATCAGTTTCCATACAATACGTTTTTTGCACAAGTTTTCTAAGGTTTTTAAAGTCTAAAAACATCCTTAGAGTTTCAAGATCCGAGCTTTCATACTCATATGCTATAGAGACTTGGTTTGCACCATTGAAGTTTGTTCATCACTTTAAACATTGGGTTTTGCGATGAATAAGCGAAGGAGTTCGTGTTCGACAATGTAGACGTTGCTAAGTTGTAGCGGTGGACACCAAGACATATGTGGACGCGTGTGTTGTGAACGAGCATCATAGAAAGACTTCTGTATGGGCACTGCGGTGGAGTGGTTAAAGGATCAGAGGGGAGTCAAGACTTATTGGGGATCGATTCTTTGAGCATGTCAATTGCCTGTACTTTGTTGTACCATTTCATAGTGATTATCTAGCTTGGTCTGTTCGAGATTTTTTTCCTTAGTGGTTTCCTCATACGTCCGACGTCGCCTTTTTTAACTTATTTATTTCACTTGCTTTAATCATCTAAATGCATGTTTAGGATTAAACAAGATAAAATTGGACTTAACTAAAATAGGTTCACGTACTTGGTCCGGTTTAAAATTTGGAAAAATGTTTTTACAATAAGAAAGTTTGTTTTGACATCCTTAAAACACATACAAAAGAAAAAAAAGGGTCTACACCGTACAAATATGATAGTAAATAAAAACCAAAATATCCACGGCCATCCAAATGAAACTTTAAAATTTAATAACTGATCCAAAATAATCTAATGTGGTTGAAAGTGAGTTATAAAAATAATTCTCTAAGATACAAAACTCTACAAATGAAAGAAGCCTACACTTCGAAACCTCAACTTCAGTCCACTTTGAAAGAATGAATGTTTATACGCTAACTCCTTTTGTACCAATTATACATATCATACAAGACATTAACAACAAAACATGGGTTTGACCTATGTAAGAATAATTATTCTGACATTGTTCATAGCAAAGCTTTAGGCTAATTTGGCGTTTTCCGTTACAAATCATCACCCAATTCAGAAGACGAACCGAACTCATTCATCTCTAAGTTTGAAGACTTACAGACATCCCGAATGTTATAAAATAGATTTAGAGTTTACATTAATTCATGGAATTATATTTATAATGTTTTATTTTTATCAAAAAGATGAAAAGTATTTTTCCTTTGTGAAAACAAATGTTTTCTAAGTCAGAAGGCGAAGTTTTTTTTCCTCTTATTTTTAACGTTTGCTTCGTTCAAATGACTGCCGATGTTGTTCAAAAGACATGTGACTGTCGCTCAAACAACATAGGCATCCCGTTCGAATGAGGTGGCTAAATCGTTCGAACAACAACACATATTGCTCGAACGCCGCTTCCGCCTTAAGGTTGTTATAAATACATGTTTCGTGAATCACTTTTTTTAAGAATTTTTGTTAGCAGCATCTATATATCTTGTGTAAAATTTCTTCAAGTTTTTGTATTCTAACACATTGTTTTAATTCACAAAAGGCATCCTTGAATATTATTCTTGAGAATTAGTTTAGAATTCTAGATAATTTTGTATCTATTTTCACACACCTTGTGGAGAGGCACTCCATTGTTGATTTGTTATAGCTACGGGGATTCATGGCTGACAGAGACTAAGGCTGGGCTGAAAACAACGTGTCAATTGGGAGAACTTCTGGGTGTTCCTGGCTGATTTCAGAACTGCGTGTTGTTGTGGGTTTACTGCGATGAATCCATTGTAGATTTCATTATGTACTTTGTAAGTTGCAATTTACTGTTCATAGTGAAATAAAGGTTTTAACCTTTTGGTTTTTTTCCTGAAACTTAACCTTGTCATATTTGCGTGTTTGATTTTTTTATTTTATCACATAGTTGCATGATTAGAATAAACAAGATAAAATCGGTTTGAAAAGTCGCTTTCGCATAATTAAAATTGGTGTTGCAATATTTGTTGAAATCACCCTTTGTGAGTGTTCCCGCTTTCTCAGCCTATAAAAAGGAATCCTCTTAGTAATCCCAAATGGATATATGAATTAACTGTATAAAAAGTATGTTGTCCCTAGGGTAAATCATAGATAATAATAATATACCTAACGATCCAAATCAAATAATATCGTAACAATATGCTAAACTCAAGAACAAAGAAAGGAATTTACGGCCTATCATATATAATCATGATAAGAATGATGAGCTTTACCCTTAAAGATGCTAACAATAGAAATCGATAACCATTATACATTCCTCCCCTATACTAATGTCATTAGGACTATCACTACCTATCTAGCATTTTAAAAACTGACCATCAAGGTATTCTTAAATATATACATATATCCTTATGCTACTAGGGTCTAACACTAAATCCTAAAATTTCATATAATAACATAACCTTCCAAATCCTAACTGAAACTTAACTGCATGTATACTTTAGTCGAAATGGAACGGGTAATCCAAAGAGGGCAACCCTTTGATATACTTTAGTCGAACCCATTTGTTTGCTAAGATCTAATGGGTAAATTTTGATAAACATAATCATTTTAAATAAATTACCCAAGATACTTTCACTAACCACAACTAGGTTAATCTCCACAGAGATAAATTGCACTAATCCACTCGTTGTCTTCCAAAGAGTGAAACCTACACTCCCTTCACAACCTAAGGGTCATGGTCTCACTCATACCACTAGAGCAAGAACCCTTAATCAAAATACACTTACCATTTGTTATTAAGATTCACATATCACCTACATGAAACCTATAAATCACATATGCACACAAAATCTTAGAGTACAAAAAATAATCAAATAAATAATTAAGCATCATTCCTCCCATCACAAAACATAATAGGGCATCTTAACAACCGATGAAAAATCATGGTATGGCATACACATGACCTATCATAAATTATAGTAGGTCACCCACACAAACCATACATCAAATAAGTCCCACAAAGGCCCGCCCAACTTTGAGGATCTCTTGTACCTCTAGAAGTCCCGACTATAGAGTATCCCACTTACGAAATCCTGAAACCAACTCAAAGGTAATCATTACCACATATACATAAGCACACGAGTATGCATCTGTACATAATTCCTGGACATTATCTCAAAAGTATATTCTCCCTAGATACAACCTTCTTGCCCCCTGCTACAGCAACAATAATTTAATAATATCACGAAAATGACCCATTTCAAATGTTTCCTATCTCCAGGTACAACACATAATACCATAGTTACAATAACATAATATATATAATTAAAATAATAATCCAACACCAGCACAATTCCGAATGTATCAAAACTCTTAATACCAACCCATAATACCATTGTTATAATAAAAGTCATTATATTATTACCATCTAGAAAAATTCCAAAGTATTTTAGGCTTAACTCCACATGCATAGCCTATTCTTACTAGAATGCCCTTACACTATCACTAAAACACTAACTTACTCCTAACACAATTCTAGGTCTAAAGATAGCAATCATAATCTATGAATTACTCAACTATATGGTTTATAACCTACGTTTTATTGACCCTGGTTTAGCCCATAAAAGCTAGACTTAGGTTAAACTCTAATGAATATTTTCGAGGCCACATCACTAGTTAGAAACCATATCTAAATGTTTATATTACTTGTAAGGTAATATCACTAATAAAATTGATTAAAACACATTTAAAAAGGCTAACTTGGTAACTTTTCCAACACCAAATTGATTTGACACATGCATGCATCGATTCGTTTACTCGAGTTGATTCAAATCAAAACTAAATTGATTCTAGGTCCTGTTGAAATACATTTCCAACCAAAATTTCAATTACAAACTTTCATACTAAATATTCATCCTAACTTAATTTTAATACCGCCAATTAATAGTTTTTGATCCAAATATTATAAGGGCTCGATAATATTAACATATTACGATTTAAATAACTAAATATAAATTATTAAATCTCCTATTCTAATCCAATTTCATATAATTGAACAAGAACCCTAATTTTAATATAAAATGATTTTTACTGATCAATAATCCTATATATTAGTCTTAATTACTTTGATAAATATTAAAAATGGAATCTCCAACATCATTTATTTCTCAATTCCAAGTTTAATTAATTAATTCCCAAATATTCATTCACATTGCATAATATCTGTAAGAACCCTAATTCTAAGATCATGAATTCAATAATTTTATATTCTCTAAAGTTTAAGTGTTAGTATCAACATATAAATCATATTTCTCCAAATCAATATTAAATTCATCAATAGTTCCAACTAATTACTTAAATTTAAATAAATAAATTAATATGAAAGGATAAAAGTAGAAAGAAATTCCTTGTCTTGATTGATTATGGAGGTTATATTATTATTCTTATTGTGAAACTCATAGATTACAAATAATCTATCATATTCTCCAAATCTTTCTAACCCGTTGATGTTCTTAACATGCTAGTGTTTGTATAAGGTTATAGTATTAGGTTACTAATGAACTAAAACTATGACTTAATTTGCTAAAATTGCATGTAACCACATGCCTCTTTTAAAACCCATTTAAAAGTCCCCAAATCATATTTTAATAAACTCCACACTTACGCTATGGGGTCAGCTAACGTGTGGCCCAATTACACGTATTTTCTACACCAGATTTGACCCTCTATACGTATCTTGAGCCCAAGCCAACACCAAATAAAAATACCAGCCAAACCAAACATATACCCATTAGAACACATACATTATCAATATTTCTTATTATAAGGCTTGAATGATGATGTTTTTTAATGATCATATATGGTATTGTATTCTAAAGGGTTGGAAGTGGTCCGTTACAATTATAAATGATATCACAGTTAAAAAGAAATGTGGAACATGGGATGATATCAATACTAATTAAGGAGAGGGTTGGATTCTAGAGTGATTGATGCTATATTTGGATCCATATGCTTTAATGAGTTTAAATGTGTTTCAAATTTCACTACACCTAAATAGGCATGGGAAATTTTATGGAATAAACCATGAAGGAAGATCCTCTGTGAAGTATGAAGAGATTCAACATTTAACCACCTCATTCAAAATCCTTATCTTGAAGGAGAATGGATTTTTCAATGTATTTTATGATTTACTAAGTGACATAGTCAGCTTGAATTTTTTCGTAGAGAATAATATTTCGGAGAAGATTATTTTTTATAATATCCCATACTCACTACTAAGGGGATCAATGGTATGCTAATGCCCTTGAAGACGTTACAGATATTTTTGACACCACGTGTGGATGAGTTGATTGGATAACATAAAACTTATGAAGCAAATTTAAATTATTACCGTAAGGAGTCTAACAATGAAAATTGTATTTACCTTTAACACGATGAAGGGTAAATGACCCCATTAACCATGGATTCTACCAATTTGTGGAAAAACATTACCAAACCAAAAGAAAACACAAGTGTAACTCGCCTAGGTTTGAACACAGTCACAAAAGTGGGGAGAATAAGGTAGAAGCCTCAAATTAACACCTCGCATATTTGAATTTTGGTGGGAGAGGTCATGTGGAAAAAAAATGCCATTCAAATCTAATCAAGGTAGTGGAAGAATGCTTACCAAGACACTTTGAAAGGTGACGATGTAGATCATAATCAAATGAAAATTCTCTTAGAGAAGAATATAGTTATGTACCTTTCATATTCATATGAGGTTTTAATAACTTTGATGATTTGGGGTAACTTTGATATTCCTTAATCCACAAACTTCAAAGATGTGTAATCCATTTGTATAAGTCCTTTGGCTCTAGTAGGGATGAGGAAAATGAGATCAAGTTTGCTCATTATGAACTTCTAGAGGAGTCCATCAAAATTAAAAAGAACAATCACAAACATTCCACTGCATTGGCCAAACCTTTTAAGTGGTGGTTGGTGAACCACTTGATTTATAGGGAAGTAACATTGTATTCCTTGAAGTGAAGTCGAGTACTTGAAGTGTTTCTTAAAAGTGAGTGAAAACTTTAATTATCCTTGAATAACACGATATAATTTCTTCAGTCCGAGCTTCTCTACGTATATATCTTGAAGTTAAACTTAATGGATATATCTCAAAAGTTGGGTAACATGATATTAGATCCTAAACATTCGTTGGAAGAAAAACACACGCAACTGTTCAATGGTGTAGAGGCTTCAACCGCTAGTGGCCAAATAATTTTTATGAACTTTACATTTTAACCCATTTTGTGCCTACACTGGATGATTAGTCTTCTAATGATTCATCCATGAAGAACCAATGTATGCTCAAGTTAACTTCTTCCATTTACCATAGAGAGGGTAGACCATCAGTGCCTTCGAATCGTGTTAGGAGTTGAGGGATATTGAGAAGAAGAAAAAAAATACCATAAGATGATTTCGAAGGGGAAGACCATGCTAATGGTTCCTCTTGTAGTTATTTTTAAAATCTCAACACCTCGCCTTCATCATTATTGGGTTAGCAAAAATATCTTTAAATATAATTGAGATAAAGGCCTTATGATTCTCTTTAATTTTAGAGTAAGGAACTTTAGATTTACCTAAGATGGGATTTTAAATTCCCATCTTATTACTTGGTATCATCTTGTCTTGGTTACATAATTTATAATGTGGTACAGTTCTCTGGTTGCTCTTACCAGAAATTTTTTGGTTTCTATGATTGTAGTTTTATATATATATATATATATATGATTTATGTAAAACCTATTTAATTAGATATTGTATGATTAATTTCAGTCTTGACATGCATTCTCCATGTTTGGAATTGTATAACTTTAAATGAATTGGTAGATTAACCTTTCTATCTTCATGTATTTGTCATAACTAATGCACTTTACATCTTATAATAACTTAAGAAATTTCCATGTGTGATAATATTAAGGGATTTATTTTCTACCTCTAAAGGAAATTAAAGATTTTATGATTTTTTAAGAAGGGTGTCATTTCGAATCCTTTGTGCATATGAGATATTTTATCCCGTTGTATTTGGAAAAACAAATTCCGTCTATTCAAAAAATCATGAGGGAATATGTGGTTAGAGCTAAAACTTAGCATAATGGGATGCCTGTATATGGTACCCTCCTTGTCAAGCGTGAAAGTCGCCACTCTAATTTTTTTTGAAAAAAGTGATATCTCACATATTTTTATCTTTCCAAAATTGAGAAACATCAAACATATGTAACTAAAAAGAAATTAATCTTAAATCTCATATGTGGAAGAAAAAATAGTAGTTGAAAATTTTACTTTATTAAGGAAAAATAGTCTTTCACTTTGTTGCATATAATTAAGTTTTGCAAAGTGAGTTAGAACATTTATCTTTTTTTGTTGATTTCATTAGTTAGTGCTCATTTTATTTACTTTCTATCAGAGAGTTATGCCTTTTAACCATTCTATTTTAATGGCTTTAATGTGACTTTAAGCCTTCGAATGCTCGTTCATTCTTTGTGTAGAGTGTTTGATATGCCCCCGAACCTTGAGTATGATATTTGTAAATTGTTTTATTTTATTAAAATGTATTATTTTGAGATTTAGTTGATCTTATTTCATATATATTTTTCATCCACAACATTTTATGCTTTTGTTATGCACAAATGGTATCCCTGCGCTGTTTAATGAGCAGTTCACTAACCATCACCCCTAATGAGTTATCTACATGGGTGACGATGTTATATTCACTTAAGTAAAGAACCTTTTTCGGCCAAAGAATATGGTCTCATTAAAATGAATTAGTTTTTAGAACTTTTTAGTTTGAATTTTTCTAATTTTGTTGCCTAAAATTAGTATACATATTATCTTAGCTAGAGTATACTAATTATCAGTCAACAATAGATAAGAGATCTAAACTACTGAAATATAAATACTAGAGAAAACAATTGAGATATAAGAGAGAGAATCAGAACCAGATTAATGGGGTTCGACCAAAAATGGTGCCTAAATCCACACGTGCACTGTTGATTATATTGATTTACTAGGAAAAAGTCATTGACAAGTGCATAAGTGAAGCTCTCAAGTTCTCTCTAGATTTAGGAAACATAATAGTTGGTAAAATCTTGGATCACTAAAAGTGTGGGTGGTGAGTGCTATTTATAGGTTGTTAGAGGAGAGAGAAAAGAGAATGCCACACAACTCACCTTTATAATCTAGGTGCATATACACTTTATATACATGGTGAGAGAATAATTATGAATTAGTTAGGGGCACATGGGGGAGAATATTTTCATATCTTCTGTTGCATGTTCATGAGTTGTAAATGTTATTTACGTCATCCAGTCAGAGAGTACATTCTTGTTATAACGAAGTTAATTAATAATTTTGGATAACTGTTAGCTAACGGGGTTAATTGATTTGTTAACAATGGCCGAGACGACCTCTATCTGGGGCCAATGAAGTTGTAAGTTAAGGTCGAACTCAGTTCGGACGGTATGTGTGCCTAAGTGTACTCCTCTCATTGGTCTACTGTTTATCTTATATTTATGGTATAATAAAAGCCCCCAAAGACATTGCTAATGATTGTAGCTTGTAGAAGATTTTCTGAAGAGTTGGATCGACTAGGTAGTTACTAGGCAAATTGAGTGAGTAAGTTTTCGTTTGAACATGTCATCGAATGATGTTCTCGCCGACTCGAGATGTTTCTCAGCTCATCCGTGGCTGAGAACATTTACTTATGATTTTTTTAGAATATTATATGGACTTAATTCTTCCTCCTATCAAGCAATAGCAGTTACGACATGCGCATTAATGCGTGTGTACCTAGTGTATAGCGCGCACAACTTTGAGGCATCGCTTGTCTTTTTAATGTTAATGTCTTGCTATTTTTAAAAAAGTAACTATTTCTGCCTAAAATGTATAAAAAACAAAACCCAAGTCATTTTAACCTTTCACAACCCCTGTCCTTCATATGCCACTTAAGGGGAAAAAAATCTTCGTTGTTTTTTTAGCCGTTTTCTCGCTTATACCTGCCATTTCCAGCTACTCTCTTGCCAGAAAAGTTTTGTACCAGTGAAATTTCTTCCTTTTCTACATTCGTTATCTGTTTTATGCGGTTTCTTGAGTTGTTCTTCAGCATTTGTGGTTCTTGGTAGGGCTTAGCCCCATTTTTTTTAGTTCTTTGGGGTTTTCATACAATTTCTTCATTTTTTAATTACGATTTGCTAAATATTGTTGCCATTTCTTTTACTTTGGTTGTTAATTGGCAGGTTTTGCAACTTAGGTAGACACTAAGGGGTAGTTTGTTTTTACCTCTGAAGTCTGAATCTGAACCATTCAAACTTAAGAGGTATCAAAAAGTGTTTGTTTTTTTAAATGATTAAGAGGTTAACGGTCATATTTGCCTCTTAATAATTAAGAGGTAGAGTTAGGTCTGAAGTCTGAATCTGAAGTCTGAATCAGTCTAAATACATTCATTCAGAAGTATATTTAGACGTAAAAACAAATACATTTTTCAGATTCAGATTTCAGACTTCAGATTCAGTGTTCAGATTTCAGATTCAGACTTCAGACTTCAGACTTCAGACTTCAGACTTCAGATTCAGATAAAAAACAAACGCAACCTAAGTTTGTTGACCTAGGGTTTCTCAGATTTTAGGGATTTCTTACCCAATTTTCATCACTTTAAGAACCGAATAGCCCCCCAAGTCTTCTCTTCTCTCAAACCCATCCTTCATGAGAGAAGCCTAATGGGTTGAGAGTGTAGTGGCACGTATTCGTGGATTGAATGAGAGTTGCCATGAGTTTTTTGAGGCGAGGTGGACAGTTACTTTGCAAATCATTCAGCCTGTAGATGATAAAGATCACCCAAATTTCGTGCCTCATGGTCCTTTTTCTATTGGGTGGGCTTCTCAGCCTCCAAGTGTGGAGTATAGTAGGTTAGAATTTCTAGGGTCTACTAGCTCTTATAGCACTAATAGTCAATTAGGGAGTAATAATTACTCTAATACAACCTCTAGGGTGTAGATCATAGAGATCGGGACTTCTTCTGAAGATGTTATGGACTATTTAGTTCCCTCTGAGCCTTCTAGCTCCCATATAGACGTCAAATTAGATGTAAAAAGCTCTTCAGGCTATGAGAGTTCGTATAATACTATGGCTATAGAGGTGTAATACTACACCCGTGATATCTCTGAGGATGAGCTCTTGGAATTAGAGGATATTTACAACATCCCTCTACGAATAACATGTAGGCTACCCATCTCTGAGGAAAGATACTATAATCGACATTCAACAAATGGGATTTTCTTTCTAGTATGGGCTTTGTAGGTCGGTGTGTCTCCCTCTTCATCGGATCATTATAAGGATTTTAAGGGGGTATGGATTTGCTCCCGCTCAACTCACTCTAACATATATAGGACAATCCTTGGATCGAGGATCTACTAAAGACAACGCTCGAGGTTCAACACTACTGAGATGGTTCTCAAGTTTATATATAGGATCAAAGACAATACCAAAGCTCCTGGATACTACAACTTTTGCCCAAGTAAATATCACTTGAAACAAGTGAAGGTACCCAAATGCTCAACCATAACTCGAAACACAAGTTTTTATTTTTTTATCCCCAATGAGAGGGATAAAACTGTCATTGTTCCTCGGGAATGGAGTAGGCCAAATAGTATTTGGATATACTTATAATCTTTGTTTGCTTTACCTAGTTAAATTATATCAAATTCTATGTTGTTTGATCCTTTGCAAAATAAGGCTGCTCCTAGGCTCTCATCTATTTTAAAGAACTTACTGAACAGAGTATGCATTGTTGATCCTCCTATATTTGAGGTCATCTTCACTTTAAACATATTCACATCACTTAGTTATTACGAATCGCCAAGTTTAGCTCAAGTCCAAGAGGTGGCCTAAGTACTAGCTATAGCCAAGGATGATGTAGAGGCAGAACAACACGTGAAAAAGGGTAAGACAAACTTCACAAGTGCATGTTAGTCATTTCTTTGTTGTTTTACTTATTATTGAATTTTTCTTTGTGCAACTTCTACCCCATATTCTTCATCTTTTCTGGTGACACCTTGTGCAAGGATGGCCCCTAAACAAATTGATCATAAGGTTCCTGACCTTATCCATCAGAAGAAAGTCAAGAATCAAAGAAAAGAGGCTAAAGATGAGGCCAAGAAGCAAGCTAAAGCTAAGAAAAAAGATGATTTCAAAGCTAAAAAGAGAGATAATGCAGAGGCTAGGAGGAAACTTAAGGCCTGAGCCAAAAAGAATGGAAAATCTATAGACAACTAGATTTTGCTTGGCCCCACTAGCACAATAGATCCTCCTCCTACTGATAGTAAGAGGCCAATAGATGGCCCTACTACCCAACAAGATCCCAAACACCCAAGGATAAACGGCTAATGTGATGGTAGATGGGCAACCTGGTCATCCGTTGGCCAAGGATTCTAGTCCATCATGTCGTTATCCTTTGGTAGAGGAGTATAAGTGAGATCCCAAGAATCTCATCACTAGTGAAGTGTTGAAAAAATTAAAGGATTCTATAATCCACAATATAAATAATGCTCTAGATGTGCTCGGCTATCGTGGGCACATTCTTAGTTTTGAGTTTCTTAGGGATCTGAACCCTGATGTTGTGTGTACCATCATTCATCATAAGTTGGTCTTGATAAGGTTTTATACTCTATACATTTTTATAAAATTTTTGTTCTTAGCTGACCTCTTCATGTTTGCTTCTTTTTCGGGAATAATTCTCTGGGAGAAAACCATTGAATCTTCAAATCAAGCTCAAACTTTTGATCAAGAGAGAAAAATGAATTAAGAAATTAGTGAGAAATTTAATACTTGGATCCAGAAGGTGATCACTTTAAATGAGGAGGTCACCACGACCAAAGATGAGCTGAAAGACACTTGTGATGATTTGAAGGAGAAAAACGACTAACTAGTTGAGAGGACTATGGTGTAATACCCCATATTTTATGCATTTTATTTAATTATAAAAATTTATGGAAATTAATTATATGTCCTTGTCATGACTGGCTATGTCACTATTTAAATTTTTATGTATTATTTTATTCGGATTTGAAATCAGATTTTATGTATATTAATTCATTAATTGATTAAGTAATATTTAGACTCGTACCGGTTGATTATGAAATATCTGAGATGTTAGATATTTTATTTGGCATATTTTTTACTCGTCTTTTAGTATGTGTAGAATGTCCATTGTTAGCTTAAAATGATGGTTTTAGGCCTATTGGGTTAACATAAGGCTTGTTTAAGATTTTAAGTCATTTGGAGGTAATTTTGGGCTCTTTTAAACGAGGTCCGTTTGGGGCCCAAGCCTAATTTCGTGGATTAAGGGTGTTAATGATCCAATTAGGATCTTATAAGTCACATATTACATATTATATTTGCGAGCCACTTCGAGACTAGAGAGATGCAACTGAAACAAGAGAAGAAGAATTAGGAGGATTATGGCATGGTTTTCTCTACATTTTGATTCTGGCAATTTTATCTAGAATTTGATTGTCATTGCTATTGTGTTAGATTATAACTATTTATTGAAATCTAAACCTAATCATGTTTGAATATGATTTTAGATGACTAAATAGTTAATTTTTGCAATTAAACTAATCAAGATGTTAATTAGATTAATTTTCCCCTTTTATTGAATGATTTCCCCATCATCTTTAATTTAAATTGTTAGAACTTATTTTATATTAACAACAGTTTAAATTCCCAATGATTAACTCAATCAATCCCTAAAAATTGGAAGTTAATTTGTACTGGTTGATGAAACTAGGATTTTTGTGATTTAATTTGAAATTTCCCTTTTAAATCTTGATGAAAACGGTGTAATTGTTGTTTGAATTAGGTTAAAATCATATATTTGAAATGGATTTGATATTTGGTTGTTTGTTAGGGCTTGGATTAATCTTTGGAAGTAATTAATGGTGTTTTAGAGATAGAATTAATGTTTTAGAGACAGTGAATTTAGCAACAAGGTGAAGTATAATCCTACGTGAGTGATCAATCGATCGATCCTAACCGTCGATTGATCGATCACACATAATTATGGAAAATTGAATTATGAATGCATGGGCACTAGTTTTATATTTTTTTATTTGTGTTGAATTTCTTATAAATACCTCTCCAAGGGTGAGCAAGGATGAAATTCTAGATTGGTGATTCTGGCTTGGGCTTTGTGTTGTGATTGAATTGTTGGATTTTGAGAATTAAGGTGGGGATGGATTAGCCTTTAGGTTTATTATACCTATAGAATAGAAACAATTATAATGTTTGCGGTTTTGTAAATTTGGTTTGGGTTATTTAGGTGTTTAGACTTCGATGGTTTATGGGAGGAAAATTGTATAGGATGTATTAGTTGAAAATTCGAGGGCAGGATGTGTTTAAATGGAATTTTAGAAAGGTTGATACATAGACGTGTAGTCTCGAGGGACTGGGGTTAGGATTATATGCGATGGAATATAGTTAATGTGCATATTTTTAGTATAAGTTGGGTGTAAAACTATAACTAGAATTTGAAAGGACTTGGGAAGTAAGGTTAGTAACATATAAATTCAAATAGGGGTGATAAGTGTTTTTCCTTTTAACAGCCTGGATTACTATGGATGATTCGGTAGTGATGGGTCTCTCTCTCTCTCTCTCTCTCTCTCTCTCTCTATATATATATATATATATATATATATATATATATATATATATATTTAACACGTTAGTGAGGGTTGTATATGTAACCCAATAGAGTTGGGCCTGTATGTATATATGTTTATTTGATTCAACCCATTTGCGAGGGTTATATTTGTTTGAATGTTTACGTGCAAGGCATACCATGTGTGAGTGTGAGTGGATAACGTACTAGGAGGTATTTCATTTCGGACGCATGTGACGCAACCGCGATGGTGCTCCGATGAGGGGACGGATTTTCCATGGTTATTTTTACCCCGAGTCCTATGCATAGGTGCTCGTGTCCCGAGGGGGATTCACGTGGAGATTTCATTGTATAGTCTTGGGGAAACTATGTTGTACAAATTATGGGCAAGCATAACGATTTATCACTTGGTCTTGATTAGTAATTAGGTTTGATACATCCTAAGACTACACCTAGTATGCACGAGTGATCCCCGAAGGCGATAGAAATAATCTTTCTTTTAGTGCCGACGTGCGAGTAGGCCATTTATTTGTACTTGCCGGGGGATGTACTTATGTATGGATGTTAGACGTAGAGATTGTGTTTATCCTACCTTTTGTGATTATATGTTATGGTACTTGAGATAGCTGTATCAGTTTATATACTCTAATTGAGAAGTATCTGCTTATTATAGGGATGTATACTTATAAACTTATGACTTGGGATTTATGTGTTAACTATACTAGATATGTATGTATTACTATGTGGCGCACGGTAGCCCTGTATGGTTACACTTGATATTTATGATTTAAGCCTGTAAGTGGCACCTTGGTTATTTGGTGAGACGTACCGTAGGTTTGAGACTATCGTACAACATATGATTCATAATGAAAGATATTAACCTAACCTTGAGAAAGTAAAGATTAAAGAATTGAGAGAGAAATCCTTAACCACGTGGGCTAAATATGGGTTCAGGATTATAACCATATGTTATTTTAGGTTAATGGGTTAGGTAACTAATAACTTAAAATCCACTAAAATTTGAGAGTAAGATGTATAGCTCTGGTGTAGCCCAAATTCAATATAGTCTTATTATTTATAAACTTGTTGTTTACGTTGTAATTATATATGTGATCTAACAAGTCTTAGATTGTTGTTCTTGCCATTGCATGTGTTATTCCTTGGAGGAGCACCCATAGAGGAATTCCTAGAGGAATTTTGTCCTTCAATCATAGGATGTAGTAATAGTGCAGAGTATCTCATTAACTCTTGAATCATTTTATAATTACAGCCGGATTGTATGTTATATAGTTTATTCTCGAGTTAGCTTTTGTACACATTTTTTTGGTGTGATGTATTATTATATTAATGGTGATTGGCATTAGTGTTGGTTTTTGATTACTCGGAATTACATTAACTCATTTTACTATTTTGATTTTAGCTGTTTCATTATGTTGAGGATGTTACCAAATGTTTTTGATTCCCGTGATTTTTGTTTTAGACCTGATATATTGATTTATGAATTTTATGGGGTGTCACAAGTGATTCTTCGTTCGAACGTGAAATAAGTAAATAAGCTCAAGGACTAGGCTAGCACTAATGCAACTAAGATTTAGAGCTTGGAGAAGGCATTGGCCAAGGCCAATGAGACACTTTCTAAGGCCGGGGAGAATGCCATTGATATGTATAAGTCTTTTCCAGAATTTACTGACAGGGCAATGTCCTTCTTAAGTGAGAACTACGTCGAAATTAAAACGAGGGTGATGAAATATTACCCATACATTACCGAGGATGTTAACAAGTTCGAATGAGGTGATGAGAAAGCTAAATCCCTAGACAATGATGAAGCTACAATGGAGATGGACGACTCAAAATTTGAAGATCAAATAACTTCGTTGGCTGAGCAAGAGTCTTCCATTGAGCTGACCCTCCCTAGTACTTTTGAGATGGATCAAGATTATCTATACAAGATTCCAAAGGTCATTCCCATGATTGAGGATGATAATAGGAACATTTCTCAAGATCCTCCTGCTACCTATTATCCTCCTGCTGCCTGAGTTATCTTTTTTTTTTATAATGACTTGTTTATATTTTCCTCATAATTTTTTGAATAATCTTCACTTGTAATTTCTAACCGACCACCTTCGTTGTCGACTGTTGATAGAGATGTTTTATTGTTCTTGGTTGGATAAAAATGACTTATATTATTTTCTTCCAGTTTTTGTGTATATAAGTTCATATTGCTTGAAGTTGTCTTTCCCGGTTTTGCTATTAGCCTTCCACTTGTAATCAGTTGGTTTGAGTTCATATCTTATCAAGAAAAATATTTTGAACAGGGTTAAATGTAGTAATCATTTTTTGAAATAATGCTTTATGTTTTATATGCCTTACAATATTTCGCTTATGTTCTTGTCCGACCTGCCCTGACTTATTGAGCTACTAGTTGGACGAACCTGAGTTATCTTGATAGGGTTGTTATAAGTGAAGACTTAAGATTCCCCTATCGAATTTGTGCATGTAGTCATTAGTTGGGAATATGATCATTTGTATTGGGATTTACGAAAACTTTAGCCAACTTTCTGGTCAATTGGGTTGGCTTTGATCTGAATAGACCTTGTGACAACATTAGTTTCCTAGTTCGGCCAACTTCTTGATCATGGCCAATCTAATGGACGATTACCCTCATGAAGTATGGTCTGGTCATATTCAAATTGATTTTATTCAGTTTGGAGATGTCCTTTGCCCGAGCTTCATACATATCTCTTACACTATTGGACCTTTTAGTAAAGAATAGAAGAACTTGAAATAATAACATAATGGAGAGGAATTTAATATTCATTTATAGGTTGTGAAATTATTTACAAGGATTACTTCATTAAATAAGAAACCATTCAAAAAAAATCTCCATTGATTCTGAACATCTTAATGATATTACATTCTAGGATGTTCAGCATTCCAAGGGGTTTTAATGGTTCTCCCTCTAGTGTCTCAATTCTGTATGTTCCCGTTCGCACCACTATTGAGACTCTATAGGGTCCATACCAGTTTGGCACGATCTTATTTCCCTTTGGATCTCCTCCTTTAAGACCAAGTCATCTTCCTTTTGCATGCTCGGCGTGATTATCTTATTATAAAATCTTATCGTTCTCTATTAGTTGTAATACCCCGTAATTTTATAGCTTTTAAATTAGGGGATTTATTAAATTTAATTGAGATAAATTAATTTAATTTTAATCCGGAATGTTGTTTTAAATATTTAGTAGCGTGACGAGAGTTAGTAATTATTGGAAATTTGTTATCTGTTGAAAATTACTGGATGAGTATAGTAATATATGAGATTTATTGTTATAATATTGTCACGTGTGAATAAAATGACAATTATGGAAATTTAAGTCGGGACGCGCCTGTGTCGTGTCGGGACTAAATGTTGATTAATAAAAGTGAATATTTTATAAGTTGTTCGTATGGTCATTTTGAGTGCGCCAACGTGTCCAAAAGGGTCGAGATAGTCAGAAAAGTGTACCCGGGGGTTTAGTTTGGGTCTCGGGAAATTTTTTAGGCCCAATTAGTACCACAGGAGGGCGTTTTGGACATTTCACAATTATGGGTAATTAAACCTACGAAAATTATAAGGGTTATATAAGATATCTAGGTTGTCTTCTAGGGTTAGAACAACCAAAGACAAATGATGGCCATTGGAGAGGAAGAGGAGAAGCTCTCCAAGGAGTTCTAGGCCAAGAACACCTCCGATTGCATCGCCTCCACCACCAACGCGTAGATCGCGAGATGGGGAACGCAACCACACCAATTTTGGCACCGAACCAGACTTCTGAAAATCACAGTCAAGTGTTTATCTTGCTTATTTTTGTTGTTGCATCACTCATATTAGTGTAGGAATGATTTGGATGAATTGTATGGAAGAAAAACCGAATTTGAGATAGGAAATTGCATGTAGTGATGACTTAAATGATATTCAGGAAACCTATTGTGATGTAGAGGATTAAACCACGAAATTTTGATGTTATACAAGAAGGAGATTCTGGGAAAACAGATTAGAACCATGATTAAGAGATTTTCTAGGGTTCTTGAGTTTTAAATGAATTTCGGCTTGTTAATCCATGATTAGTGATAGAAATCCACATGCTTTACGTAGGGAATTCTTAAAATGATGATATGATATTAGTAGTATGAATTCTGGGTCGTTTGGGTATGAGAAATATGGAATTTGTTGAGGTTAGAAGATGAAACACGTAACTGCAAAACTGCAGATTTTGCATACCTACTTGAACGATCGATCGAGCCCAGAGCTTCGATCGATCGACCCCCCCTGGCAGACTTAAGTTTCCCCTTTTAAATTGTTGAATTGATTCGAAATGAAGAAAACTCCTTAGACATCCTTGTTAAGATAATTTGGGAGATAATGATGACCAGTACGATTCATTAATGAATAAGAGATATTTAATGTAAGGAGAAATCTATATTTTTGGGATATCTTACATGAGGGATAATGTAAGTATATGTTAAAGGGGAGAGACACGTAAGAGGGTTACGTTGGAACATAAATGAATACCTACTGAATTATACCTCGGGAAGGATAGAGTCCATGAGGGCTACGTAGTAAGTTGGAGAAACCCTTCGAATTAAAGTGAGAAACGAACCATTATACGTGATAACTAATAATGGGAAAATAAGGATAAATGTTGTGAATATGGGTTATGAGATAAACCTAAATTGATATGATAAAAGTAGTATATTTATATTAGTGTGTATGCATATATTATATACTTGTGAAAATCATGCCCGCGCTACTTGCTATCCCGGAGGTTACCGTGCTGGGACGATCTTATCCTGTGTTGCCTTATGGGGGATATTGACTCGTACCCTAGAAGATAGGAATCCTAGGTACGGGCTATCAGATTTATAGTCGGACGGTCCTAAGAGACGTGAGGGTATGTACTGACCTCTTGGACTTGGATACTATGCTTCGCCTCAATATTGTTTGTGTATGTATTTGTACAGTTCGAGAATGATTCCTAACTTGTATTCCCTTTAGTGTGATTGATACGGGGATTGGATAGCAGAGTATGCCCGCACCATAGTTTTTATGTGGGGTGCCGTTATGATATATATATTATACGAGTAGTTAATATATATATGAAATTCTGAAATCTGGAACTGCCTACTGTGATTTGATATGTAGGACATGGTTGATGACTCAAATTATAAATACTTGTGTTGAGAAAGTATAATATGACACTGGAAAACTTTATTGATTAATAAAGTTAAAAGGAGAACTTTGGTTACAAATTGAAATCTTACGTTTTAAATACTTCTGTTGTCCAGTTGTAAATCCTGCGAATAACCTAAGATAAGTTAAATAATTCTGGAAAGATTGTGTGGTATATGACGAGATAGACCATTGGGAAGGTTAGTGCGATAGGTGTGCACATTAGAAGAGAGGTGAGAATTTCTCAAGAGAGTGTCGTACTAATATGTTGTTGCATTGGCCTATAATCAATTTAAATACTTGCTAAACTGTTTTTAAAATGGTTCTACATTCGGGCTCTGACCCGTTTGCTGTTACTTCTTCTCTCTTGTGTCTATATATATATATGTATTACAGGTGCCCAGCCACAGGGGTGTCTTGCTTAGGATTCTTTGGATGGAAGGCGTTGTAGCTTTTGTGGGAGTTGCAGGCCATTGCTTAGACGACCTCATTGTTGAATCTACTTCTAGTTCAGCTTTATCCGGGAGGGGCATGTGTCGCCCTTTTCCATTATTTAGTTGGTATTGTCAGAGATTGTAATTTTTTACTTTCAGTACCTTTATTTCTGGATTTATTACTGTCAGGAAGTTTTCCTTTAGTATTTAAATGTTGGGACTATTTATTGATGGTTAAATTCTTGAATGTTCATTTCTATTCTCATTCCTAATGTGTGACTCTTAAAAATGTAAACGGTTAAAGGTTTTATAACTGGATTTAATAAAATGAGAATAAGGTTTTAAATGGTTTTGACACTTAGCTTAATTATTTATGGTGTTTAAATTGGAAAAGTATTTTTACGACAGTGATGCTAAGAATGAACCAACTGTTCACCTTGATGTTAATTTAATAAAGGAGTGATCGCCCGGTATTCAATTAGGCATATATGAGATTTATTGTTATAATATTGTCACGTGTGAATAAAATGACAATTATGGAAATTTAAGTCGGGACGCGCCTTTGTCGTGTCGGGACTAAATGTTGATTAATAAAACTGAATATTATATAAGTTGTTCGTATGGTCATTTTGAGTGCGCCAATGTGTCCGGAAGGGTCGAGATAGTCAGAAAAGTGTACCCGGGGGTTTAGTTTGAGTCTCGGGGCTATTTTAGGCTTAATTAGAACCCCGGGAGGGTATTTTAGTCATTTTGTATTTTTGGGTAATTAAACCCACGAAAATTAAAAGGGTTATATAAGATATCTAGGTTGTCTCTTAGGGTTAGAACAACCAAATACTAATGACGGCCATTAGAGAGGAAGAGGATAAGCTCTCCAAGGTGTTCTAGGCCAAGAACACCTCTCATTGCACCGCCGTCACCACCAACGCGTAGATCGTGAGACGGGGAACGCAACCACACCAATTTCGTCACCAAACCATACTTCTGAAAATCCCAGGCAAGTGTTTATCTTGCTTATTTTCGTTGGTGCATCACTCATATTAGTGTAGGAATGATTAGGATGAGATTTATGGAAGAAAAACCGAATTTGAGATAGGAAATTGCATGTAGTGATGACTTAAATGATATTCTGGAAACCCTTTGTCATGTAGAGGAGTAAACCACAAAATTATGATGTTTACAAGAAGGAAATTCTAGAGAATTCTTGTTAGAACCATGTTTAAGAGATTTCTAGGGTTCTTGATAATTATAATAATTTTTGGGTTGTTAATCCATGTTTAGTGTCAGAAATCTACATGCTTTACGTTTGAAATATCTGGTATGATGATATAATGTTAGTAGTATAATTTTTGGGACGATTGGGATTGAAAAATATGGATTTGGTTAAGGTTAGAAGATGAAAACCGTAACTACAAAACTGCAGAAATCGCAATACCTTCTTGATCGATCGATCAAGCCCAGAGCTTCGATCGATCGAAGGTTCGATCGATCGAGCCCCAGACCTCGATCGATCGACCCCTCCTGGAAGACTAAAGTTTCCCCTTTTAAAATTGTTAAATTAATTCAAAATGAAGAAAACTCCTTAGACATCCTTGTTAAGATAAATTGGGAGATAATGATGACCAATAAGATTCATAAATGAATAAGAGACCTTTAATGTAAGGAGAAATCTATATTTTTGGGATATTTTACATAAGGGACAATGTAAGTATATGTTAAAGGGGAGAGACACTTAAGATAGAGTTACGTTGGAACATAAATGGATACCTACTGAATTGGACATTTGGGAGAATAGAGTCCATGAGGGTTACGTAGTAAGTTGGAGAAACCCTTCGAATTAAAGTGAGAAACGAACCATTATGCGTGATAACTAATAATGGGAAAATAAGGATAAATGTTGTGAATATGGGTTATGAGATAAACCTAAATTGATATAATAAAAGTAGTATATTTATATGATTGTGTATGCATATATTATATACTTGTGAAAATCATGCCCGCGCTACTTGCTATCCCGGAGGTTACCGCGCTGGGACGATCTTATCCTTTGTTGCCTTATGGGGGATATTGACTCGTACCCTAGAAGATAGTAATCCTAGGTACGGGCTATCGGATAGATAGTCGGACGGTCCTAAGAGACGTGAGGGTATGTACTGATCTCTTGGACTTGGATACTATGCTTCGCCTCAATGTTGTTTGTGTATGTATTTGTACAGTTCGAGAGTGATTCCGAACTTGTATTCCCTTTAGTGTGATTGATATGGGGATTGGATAGCAGAGTATGCCCGCACCATATATATATATTATACGAGTAGTTATGATATATATATTATACGAGTAGTTAATATATATATGAAATTCTGAAATCTGGAACTGCCTACTGTGATTTGATATGTAGGACATGGTTGATGACTCAAATTATAAATACTTGTGTTGAGAAAGTATAATATGACACTGGAAAACTTTAGTGATTAATAAAGTTAAAAGGAGAACTTTGGTTACAAATTGAAATCTTACGTTTTAAATACTTGTGTTGTTCAGTTGTAAATCCTGAGAATAACCTAAGATAAGTTAAATCATTGGGGAAAGATAGTGTGGTATATGACGAGATAGACCATTGGGAAGGTTAGTGCGATAGGTGTGCACATTAGAAGAGAGGTGATAATTTCTCAAGAGAGTGTCGCACTAATATGTTGTTGCATTGGCATGTAATCAATTTAAATACTTGCTAAACTATTTTTAAACCGGTTCTACATTCGGGCTCTGACCCGTTTGCTGTTACTTCTTCTCTCTTGTGTCTATATATATATATGTATTACAGGTGCCCAGCCACAGGGGTGTCTTACTTAGGATTCTTTGGATGGAACGCGCTGTAGCTTTTGTGGGAGTTGCAGGCCATTGCTTAGACGACCTCATTGTTGACTCTACTTCTAGTTCATCTTTATCCAGCAGAGGCATGTGTCGCCCTTTTCCATTATTTAGTTGGTATTGTCAGAGGATGTAATTCTTTTATATTTCAGTATCTTTATTTCGGGATTGTAAATGTCAGGATGTTTTCCTTAGTATTTTAATGTTGGGATTTATCATTGTTGGGTAAACTCTTGAATGTTCATTTTATTCTTCTACTTATTGTGTGACTCTTTAGACGTTAATGGTTTAAGGTTTTATAACCGGATTTAATAAAATGAGAATAAGGTTTTAAATGGTTTTGACACTTAGCTTAATTATTTAGGGTGTTTTAATTGGAAAAGTATTTTAACGACAGTGATGCTAAGAATGAACCAACTGTTCAGCTTGATTTTAATTTAATAAAGGAGTGATCGCCCGGTATTTAATTAGGCGGGGTGTCACAGGTGGTATCAGAGCATCAGGTTCTAGTGTCCTTAGGATATGTACGGCTTATTATGCTTTCAGCGTTGCTTTGTTTGATATAGAGCCCTATGTTTAGGATTGTCGATTTCTTTGAATAGATTTCGTCCTCCTGTTTTAATGTGTATACATTAGTGAATTCTAATTTCGTTCGGATGTGTGCGTGTGCCGAGCGATGACGAATGTCAGAAGAGGACCGTTAAGCGTACATCAGGAGGCAGGGCTCAGTTGAGATTATAAAATATATCCGAGGATGATGACCTTAGTCGAGGTCACCTCCATTATGGCACGAGAAGCCAAGACTAGAAAGGCGACTAAGGCGCATCAGTGATTTCCAAATGCTGTTATAGTCAAATGAGGTGCGAGGGTAAACTTACCCAACGTATTACAAAAAACATGTAGAGACTGTCAATGGGAAATTTTAGAAATGCGGAAATTGTATGTGTTTACCAAAGGAGGTAAAGTATCCAAAGGCTTAAAAATAGGACGGAGTATGGCAAACTGAAAGTGAAAATTTAGAGAAAATTTTCTTGGCTTTCGGGACGAAGTTATAATGGTTGGAGTCAACCACCAATTTTAGAAGTGGAATGCTATGCCTATAGGAGAGCCTTAGGTACAGTGTTGAACGTATGTTCCTTCCTCAACTGTTCAGGGTGAGAAGCAAACGTGGTTCTGAAATCATCGCGGGAGGGCATGATAGGGGTCCATTTGTGAAAATGAATCTTAACCGTTAGCGAATTTTGCATCGGAAGATGGAGATACGAGTGAAGGAAACGACTCCAAGTGGGAGACCAACTCGTAATAATAGTTGATAAAACTCGAGGAGGTAATTCTGATGGACGACCGATTCGGAGGTTGACAATGTCATATTTTGTCAATATAGATGATAACGCTTCTTTGTGGGGGAAGTTAAAGAAATCGAAGAATTTAGTCGAGAATAAGACTGAATACGAGGGTGGTAGTGTAGCACCACAAAGGGATGTGGATATATACATAAGGGGACCCATTTAAATGATTCGGATAATGGAATTCTTACCAGGTGATGGTAAATTCAGTAAGTACTATTATAGATAGTAACATGATCTTTATGGCCTAAAAAGTTAAAGGGAACAACCGGGATGGCTAACAGGAATCGAGTTTACTAAAGTCCGAGAGGAGGGCAAATCCTAACCTGGTTAGTAGGACAGGTAGTAAGTGGATTATGTGTTGAGGTATTTTTTGCGGAGTGAGATCGCTCGCGATAATATGTTCCAAAGTGAGTATAAGGACAAGAATACGGTGCCTAGTAAAAGGCAACGATTAAAGTAATTTTATTTGGTTTGAGTAGACGTGTTACGTCCGGAAACCATTTGCGCAGTCAAGACGATTGAGAAGGTAGAAGCGTAAGTTGTATCCTCAGAGGATGAGGCGTGTTTATGTGACACGAGTGAGTCACTATATTTTGTTCCTTGCTAGATTAGCATGTGAGACGAGCTTAATGCATATCATTTTAAACGTTATTAAAATGTGAATATTTTTCCCTAGTGTAGCGGGATTTTTTTTTGTGCTATCCGCGGAGGATGAATGAGTATATTAACAGTGTCACATATTTTATTGAGATTACTCGTTGTAGTGGTGCGATACACGAGTATGATATTATCTTTGTTAAAACATTATAGAAATGGTTATACGATAGTGGGCATTTATTGCAAGGCTATCGGAGTGGTTGCATTAGTGCAACATGTTTTATGTTTGTTTTGGCGAGGCTTTACCTGGGAGAAGGTTGGACTCGCACTTATTTCTCTATCCTAGAGACTTCGGAGGAGATAGTGGGCTCGAGATATTCGATGCCAAAGTATGTATAGACTTTGTCAGTATAATTTCGTATGTATCGGGATTTATCGTTGAGCGAATAGATTTGACTCAGTATTATGTTTAGCACTCCGGACTTAGTGATAGGAAGAGTGCATTGTTATATTTATCCTTTAGAGATGTGGGAGTAAATATTTATACCCCTATTATTAGGGAAAGGAATTTTGAGAATTTCGATTGTATGTATTCGAGGTTTATGGAATGCTATTACCACCAACCTATACTGAACAATAGTGCAATTAGTGAAACGTTCTTTGTTAAGCATAATTATGGGAGAAATTATAACTTTTCTGTCAAGGGATGGAATAAAGGGGTATATTCTATGGATGGAGGACCTAACGGATTTCGATAACCGATAATGCTAGGTAGTAGTGTATCGGGGGGTTCCTTGATTGTATTTCGCTTTGCGAAACATCCCACGCATGAAACTTAGTGTAAGGTTGGAAATAGGGAGACGTTTGGTCACTATTCCATGAGTTCGGTACCCTGGGCAAAATGGGATCAAGTAATTATGTATGTAAGTTGGAAGTTGAATTTTGTCTTAAAGCTATTGGAAGCCGGTTGTGTGGTAAGAAAGCATTGAAAGTTACCCCACGAGTTGAGGGGTGGAACGATGATAAGGGAGATTTAAAATTTTGATTTTTAGGGTGATTAAAGTGTTGTAATCACGCTGCAAGCACCAGGGAAAACAAATAATTTTTTTATTAGTATGGAGCGTATGTGATGCTTACGCTAGTATGCCCGATTTATAGGGTGTGTAGACATCCTGGTTAACTGATGTTAAAACTCGTCCGAGTCGAAGGGACGTGGTCATGGACGTGTGTCACATATGTTTATGGGACTAGTTAAACGAAGTGGAAGTGATAGAGTGGATTAAACGTCACATGAGGGGCGATAATCCATACATAGGTGTGTAATTAGAATAACACACCAAAATTTGAATTGGAAGACTGTGGGAAGTCAATTAAGAAGAGTATTCCTTGAATGGAGCAGAATTAAATAATTATGAAGAACACTCGGAGTAGAGTTGTTAGTAGGCAAGTATGAGAGCGACCTGCACATACAAAGGGTGATGATGTTGGTATGGTATAGGAGATCCAGAAGTGTGCTTCGTGGAGAGAAGAGCGCGGGGCGTAACTTTCGGCATACTCCAAGGGAGGAAGGGGAGTATTACGTGTCACTTAATGTGAGACATTTCAAGGAAGAATCTATGTTTAGCGGGACATAGTGAGTAGTCTCTACATGCACCGCCCATAGGTAAGGTTTGGTTGAAAGAGGAGAATCAACCAAAGAATTTTGTGTTTATCGACAATTCCTGAAATTGGAAGAGGTCGGTAAAGTCGGTACAGTCCTTGGATGGGTTGCCATCGTCAAAACAAGATCAAGGGTTCATCCCGAACATGTGAATTAAGCTGCTGAGAAGGAAGTGATTGATATTCCTTTGGAATCGTTTACAATATTAACTAGTATGACCCAGACTTCCTTTGAAAGGAAGGATCGCGCCAGTTCATGGTCCGGCGCAGTATAAATTTCCGAATCAGGATGAGATTGGTGAATCCCACTTTTGATATGGAATTTCAGGAACCAGCGGAGATAAGATTTCGTTTCGAGTAGAACGTATCACCCTTAGCCAGGGAATAAGCGCATGGTGATTAAAGATTAGTGGAGCCACGTGAAGGAGATTTTGGAATCTTGGTACGATGGTTTCAAGAATGCTCTGTAGAAGCACTCGTACCTGTTTGTCGCGTACAATGTACTTATTAAGGTTTTGTCATGGAAGAACCTCGACTATTCTCCTTCCGTATGTTTAGAGGAGAGTTGATAATCAGAATTTTTGGATCGGTCGAGAGAACATCCGATAAATGTGGTAGAATCCCACAACTGTTTTAGGCGAGTAAGAGTGATCAAATGTTCGTAATATTTTCTCAGAATGGGAGTTTTGTATATGAATAAATCCGAGTATTTGTCATATACTGAGGTGCGGCCTCCGAATGATAGTGAGATAATGAAATGTATAACGTATAGGCGTGACTTATGCGAATGTTTTCGGTTGGGAGCACAATGTGAAGTGTCTCCAATGAGAATGTAAAACAATGTTGTTGTGAAGAAAGGGCTATAGTGATTGAACGCCGTAATGTGTAGTTAGTTTATGTACGGAAAAGGTAATCCAGAAATGTGCTACCTGATAGGCTTTATTTTCCGAATTTCGGGACGAAATTCAGTTATTAGGGGGGGAAGTATGTAATACCCCGTATTTTTATAGCTTTTAAATTATGGAATTTATTAAATTTAATTGAGATAAATTAATTTAATTTTAATCCGGAATGTTGTTTTAAATATTTACTAGCGTGACGAGAGTTAGTAATTATTGGAAATTTGTTATCTGTTGAATATTACTGGATGAGTATAGTAATATATGAGATTTATTGTTATAATATTGTCACGTGTGAATAAAATGACAATTATGGAAATTTAAGTCGGGACGCGCTTGTGTCGTGTCGAGACTAAATGTTAATTAATAAAAGTGAATATTTTATAAGTTGTTCGTATGGTCATTTTGAGAGCGCCAATGTGTCCGAAAGGGTCGAGATAGTCAGAAAAGTGTACCCGGGGGTTTCGTTTGGGTCTCGGGGCATTTTTTAGGCCCAATTAGTGCCCCGGGAGGGCGTTTTGGACATTTCATAATTATGGGTAATTAAACCTACGAAAATTATAAGGGTTATATAAGAAATCTAGGTTGTCTTCTAGGGTTAGAACAACCAAAGACAAATGACGGCCATTGGAGAGGAAGAGGAGAATCTCTCCAAGGAGTTCTAGGCCAAGAACACCTCCGATTGCACCGCCTACACCACCAACGCATAGATCGCGAGACGGGGAACACAACCACACCAATTTCAGCACCGAACCAGACTTCTAAAAATCCCAGGCAAGTGTTTATCTTGCTTATTTTCGTTGGTGCATCACTCATATTAGTGTAGGAATGATTAGGATGAATTGTATGAAAGAAAAACCGAATTTGAGATAGGAAATTGCATGTAGTGATGACTTAAATGATATTCAGGAAACCTTTTTTGATGTAGAGGATTAAACCACGAAATTTTGATGTTATATAAGAAGGAGATTCTGGGAAAACAGATTAGAACCATGATTAAGAGATTTTCTAGGGTTCTTGAGTTTTAAATGAATTTCGGCTTGTTAATCCATGATTAGTGATAGAAATCCACATGCTTTACGTAGGGAATTCTTAAAATGATGATATGATATTAGTAGTATGAATTATGGGTCGTTTGGGTATGAGAAATATGGAATTTGTTGAGGTTAGAAGATGAAACCCGTAACTGCAAAACTGCAGATTTCGCATACCTGCTTGATCGATCGATCGAGCCCAGAGCTTCGATCGATCGAAGGTTCGATCGATCGAGCCCCATACCTCGATCGATCGACCCCTCCTGGCAGACTTAAGTTTCCCATTTTAAATTGTTGAATTGATTCGAAATGAAGAAAACTCCTAAGACATCCTTGTTAAGATAATTTGGGAGATAATGATGACCAGTAAGATTCATTAATGAATAAGAGATATTTAATGTAAGGCGAAATCTATATTTTTGGGATATCTTACATGAGGGACAATGTAATTATATGTAAAAGGGGAGAGACGCGTAAGAGGGTTACGTTGGAACATAAATGAATACCTATTGAATTGTACCTTGGGAAGGATTGAGTCCATGAGGGCTACGTAGTAAGTTGGAGAAACCCTTCGAATTAAAGTGAGAAACGAACCGTTATACGTGATAACTAATAATGGGAAAATAAGGATAAATGTTGTGAATATGGGTTATGAGATAAACCTAAATTGATATGATAAAAGTAGTATATTTATATGAGTGTGTATGCATATATTATATACTTGTGAAAATCATGCCCGTGCTACTTGCTATCCCGGAGGTTACCGCGCTGGGACGATCTTATCCTCTGTTGCCTTGTGGGGGATATTGACTCGTACCCTAGAAGATAGGAATCCTAGGTACGGGCTATCGGATCGATAGTAGGACGGTCCTAAGAGACGTGAGGGTCTTTACTGACCTCTTGGACTTGGATACTATGCTTCGCCTCAATATTGTTTGTGTATGTATTTGTACAGTTCGAGAGTGATTCCGAACTTGTATTCCCTTTAGTTTGATTGATACGGGGTTTGGATAGCAGAGTATGCCCGCTCCATAGTTTTTATGTGGGGTGCCGTTATGATATATATATTATACGAGTAGTTAATATATATATGAAATTTTGAAATCTGGAATTGCCTACTGTGATTTGATATGTAGGACATGGTTGATGACTCAAATTATAAATACTTGTGTTGAGAAAGTATAATATGACACTGGGAAACTTTAGTGATTAATAAAGTTAAAAGGAGAACTTTGGTTACAAATTGAAATCTTACGTTTTAAATTCTTGTGTTGTTCAGTTGTAAATCCTGCGAATAACCTAAGATAAGTTAAATCATTGGGGAAAGATAGTGTGGTATATGACGAGATAGACCATTGGGAAGGTTAGTGCGATAGGTGTGCACATTAGAAGAGAGGTGATAATTTCTCAAGAGAGTGTCGCACTAATATGTTGTTGCATTGGCATGTAATCAATTTAAATACTTGCTAAACTATTTTCAAAACGGTTCTACATTCGGGCTCTGACCCGTTTGCTGTTACTTCTTCTCTCTTGTCTCTCTATATATATGTATTACAGGTGCCCAGCCACAGGGGTTCCTCGCTTAGGATTCTTTGGATGGAACGCGCTGTAGATTTTGTGGGAGTTGCGGGCCATTGCTTAGACGACCTCATTGTTGACTCTACTTCTAGTTCAGCTTTATCCAGTAGGGGCATGTTTCGCCCTTTTCCATTATTTAGTTGGTATTGTGAGAGATTTTAATTTTTTACTTTCAGTACCTTTATTTCGGGATTTATTACTGTCCGGAAGTTTTCCTTTAGTATTTAAATGTTGGGACTGTTTATTGATGGTTAAATTCTTGAATGTTCATTTCTATTCTCATTCCTAATGTGTGACTCTTAAAAATGTAAACTGTTAAAGGTTTTATAACTGGATTTAATAAAATGAGAATAAGGTCTTAAATGGTTTTGACACTTAGCTTAATTATTTATGGTGTTTAAATTGGAAAAGTATTTTTACGACAGTGATGCTAAGAATGAACCAACTGTTCACCTTGATGTTAATTTAATAAAGGAGTGATCGCCCGGTATTTAATTAGGCGGGGTGTCACATTAGTATGCCGCTACCCAGAGAGTTGCTTGTTCTCTGACCTCTTATACTAAATCCAGATCCATCCATCACATGAAATCATTCATTGGAAAGTTGAAATTAAATAACCTTAACTTGGTATACCTATCTTTATTGGTACTATAACTTTAACACCGAATGCTAACATGAAGAGAGTTTCACTTGTGACAATCCTTGTAGTTGTTTTGTAAGGATAAAGTACACTATGTATGTCATTGATCCAGTCCCCCTTAGCATTATATAACCTTTTATTCATACCATCAAGAGACATCTTTTTGTTGACCTTAGTATGCCCATTGCACTTAGGATGATAAATGCATAATGTAGATTCTTTATCTTGGTTCTAACACAATAGTCTTTGAATTGGACATTATCAAACTATGTGCCGTGATCGGTAATGAATAATAGGTAATCCCATGCCAGCAAATAATGTTTTTCCATATAAAAAGGTAGACCTTCTCGTAAGGCATCTGTACTAATCGCTTGTCTTTGACCCACTTCATAATGTTTTCTACTACGATGACTAAATACCTGAATATGCCCCTCATCTTTAGTCGCGGGTCGACCAAATATATCCCCCATATGGAAAAGGGCTAAGGGGATGTGATTGGTGTTAAAGCTTACTTAGGTCTCTTATGAATGAATGCCTTATTATGTAGTTTACGCAATCCTGTTTCATAGTTGGCGAAAAGTACCCATGGGTGAACACCCTCTTTACCAATGACGTTCCTGCAGAGTGTGCTATGTAAGATGCTTCGTTTTCATCTTTAAGAAGGTTGGGGAATTCTGTCGGATGAACACATCGAAATAAGGACATAAGAAAACCTCACTTGAACATAATTCTACCTTCTAACATATACCTCACGACTTTATAACAGGGTCTATATACCTCATTTGGATCTTCCAAAAATATGTTGGTTATCAAATGTGATCTGATGGGTTCCACCTAGGATGGACCCTTTTTTAACTCCATGACTTGTACACATTCTTATTCAATGTTTCATTGCATCAAAATTTCTACCGGGAGTGTTCTCCTGAGTTCAGCCTCGGTGGTTGGCACCAGACTTACTAATGCATTGGCCCAGGCATTCTCAATCCTTGGGATACTGACCATTTGAATGACAATGAATTTTAGGAGTAATAATTTCACATTGTCCATATACTTGGACATATTTTCCTTTTTATCTTCGTAACTGCCAACACTTGATTTACAACCAATTGAGAATCACTGTGCGTCGATAACGGTTGTTCTCGTAGCGAGTAGGCAAGCCCCATACCTGCAACCATTGCCTAATATTCATCCTCATTGTTAGAGGCTTCGAAGTTAAACCTGCTGGCGTACTCAACGTTAAATCCCTCTAGTGTGGTAGCAATAAGCTTGACTACATTGTGATTTGAACATAATGAGCCATAAAAAAATAACTACCAAATGTGTAGCTCCTCTCAAAGATTCCTTCAACTAGGGAGTCATTCTTGAATAACTTCTTAATTTTATAAGTCTCGAGTTCTTTTTTATTGTCTTGCCTATGATTTTGTCTTATCACTGCTCAAGACTAGAGTTATTTTGGCTTTGGTCATTTTCACTAGTTCTTCGATTATCTTATCCTAATCGCATGCGAATTATACTACGAAGTCAGCCACAACCTGCCCCTTAATCTTTGTTCTCTAATCATAGACTATATCGTATTCTCCTAACTTTGCTACCCATTCCATTAACCCGCCAGATTTTTTAGGCTTGTAAATGGCTTGTCAGAGAGGTAAATCAGTGTATACCATGATTGTATGAGCCTGAAAATACGAATTCATCCTCCTAGAGGCCCTAATTAATGACAATTTTTTCATTATCTGGTATTAGATTTATGATCCATGGTATGCCATGTTTGTGTAATACATTGGCTTTTACAGACTATCTTCTAATCGCAAAAGTGTCGAGCTAATAAAAGACTCAGACACTGCCAAGTACAGGAATAATTTCTCTACGAAGATCAGCCTTGACAATAAAGTTGGGGATCCAAGGTACTTATTCAATTCCATAAAGTCTTTCTCTCATTTTTCATTTAATCAAAAGGTATTACTAAGCATCTCGGGGAAGGGAAGACATTGATCTGTTGCTTATGATACAAATCTGTTTAGAGATCCCACTCGACCGGTCAAATGCTGAATCTCCTTCTTTCTTTTTGGAGGCTACATATTAATCATCGCTTATATTTTCTAAGGGTTTGCCTCTTTTCCCCTATAATTGAAATGAAACTAAGAAACTTTCCTTCTCTCACTTCAAAGACACAATTTTTAGGATTCAACTTCATCTGGTACTTTTCCATCTCATTAAAATTTTGTCCAGGGCTCAGATGTGATCGACTTCTTTCATGCTTTTGGTCAACAGGTCATCCACATATACTTCCATCATCTTCCTAATCTTCTCTTCAAAGACCTTATTGACCAGCCTTTGGTACGTAGATCCAACATTTTTAAACCAAAAGGGCATAACCTTGTAGTAGAATGTGCCTTGGCTAGTGATGAACGAGGTCTTTTCCCAATGTTCTTGTTTCAATTTTATCTGGTTATACCCCGAGTAAGTGCCCATGAAGCAGATAAACTCGTTCCCAATTATTGTGTTGAAGAGGTAATCGATTCGGGGTAGTGGATAGTTATCTTTCATGCAGGTCCTATTAAATTCGATAAAATAAACACACATTCACCATTTATTATTATTCTTTGGGACGATCATGACAATTGAGAGAAGTCGTGATATTTCAGGTCATCAAAGAAATTTTCTCTCTTCAATTTTCCTACTTTCTTAGAATGGCCATATTTTTCTCTTTTGAGAACACCTGACATTTCTATTTGATCGGCTTCGCATCTTTCATAGTGAGGATTTAGTGGAAGAGAACATTAGGATTTATTCATGGCATGTCCGTGTGACTCTATGTTGATACACACTTATCCTATTTGAGGAAATTTGCCAATTCATTCTACAAAGCTGGTCGCCTTTCTGGATGCTTGTCATCCAGAATAACTAGCTCAATGTGCTCAGTGGCTTCCCATCTGACCAACTTACCTTCAACTTGAGGATCTAATTTCTTGATCTGATATGTTTGAGTCATCATCTTCTTCTCTTCTTGCTCAACCGATGCGTAGTATCATTCACGTGCTTTTATTTGGTTTCCTTTCACTGCCCCAACTTTATAATGTGTCAAGAACTTCAGGTACTAGTGGACAATGGAGGAGACTCATTTTAACTTTTTCAAACTAACCCTGCTGAAGATAATATTGTAAGCGAAAACTATGTCCTTTTCTAAGATGAAGAAATGCATCATTTTGTGCACACCCCGATATGCAATTATGGTGTGGGGACTTTTTATCATGTCCATAAATATACCCTTCAAACCAAAACACATTCAAAAACTCCAAGAACATATGGGGAGCAAAATATAAATTAAAGAAGAACATAAAAAATCCAAAAAGACTCTGTATGTCCTTTAGCTGATCGGTTAAACACCTCTAGAGTGCTTTGACCGATCGATCATCCCCTTAACTTGTAATCATTCCTATTCTTACACGTTCCCCTCATATTACATCCACCTTACACATGTCACTATGTACGACTAATCAATCAAAATCCATGGATAACCAATCAGCAAAATGATCTGCCCAGGCCCATATAAAAGGAGTTCCCCATCAACTATGAAAATAGGCCCAAACCCAGCATTGATTCAATTTTCTCAATTGCTTCAATCTTGTGTGCTTGAGATACTTGAGCTTATTCTAAAAATTCACATAGAAGTTCATACTTTAGAAAAGTTTATTTCCATTAAAGGAAGGTTGGTAATTTTCATATCCACTTCCCCCAAAGAGAAGCTCGTACTTATTAAAACTTGCTACCTTCGAGAAATAAATGGAAACTGATAACTGGCTTTTTGCGCATTTATCGTTGTTTTCAAAAGTTGAGTCTCAAAATTCCATTAAATTACCGATAGTTATTGTTAAATAACTTGTATAATTGTAAGTACAGACATCAATCCAACTTGCAAGTGATGAAACAATTAACGTGAATGCTTGCAATTCCAATTTTTTTTATCAAAACTTTTTTTTTTATATTTTTAAAACAACTTCAAGGGAGAATAAAAATGCTAAAATCATACGAAACTAAATAACAACTAAATACATATAACATAATCGAGTTTATAATTATGAGAAGATATAAGAGATGGGATTACATAATGTGATCAATTATTTTAATTTCTTAATTTATTGAATTAAAATATTTTGAGATAATATTAAATTAACAATTTAACTCTTGTTACAGTGATAAATTCAATGATATATATATTTTTCTTAAATTGAGTAAAAAATGTCACACTCTAAACAATTTGATTTATACTCTTTTTAATAAACTATTCGCTAAGAATAATTTAATAAAAATTATATGAATTATTGAATTCCAACACCGAGTTAATATTAAAAATTTAGGAAAAACCTATCTCTTGTTAGATTCGAAAATTATATATTAAAACAAAATTAATTTATGACCTCTCGAAACGTAAATTAATTGGTGACTATTATAAATTAATTTTCCTAGAAATATAACAATCGACTCAATTAATTAATTAAATGAACATCCTACGTGGTTTATTCCACCTCTTGAACGGGATGTTTAGCCAAAGATTCTCATGTTAGAATAATCAACAATCAAATACTTATCACAAATGAAATAAACTGAAAAGATGAGAAGAAATACAATACACAATTTTTCTCACACATATGTCTTGAAATACGTCATGAATTGCGTTAAACTTCTTCACAATAATTCTCACTCGATTACAATTAAAATAAAACAAACTTTCCTAAATAATATTCGAAACCTAAACTATTTCTTTTGTAATTTTCTGGACTGTTTTTTCTTAGACTATGCAAGTCTGCGAGTCCCCCCTTAAATGAGATGCACCTTCTTATTTTTATAGTCCATGAGATGGTTTGTAGAGGAGAGATTTTAAGGGATTTTTTATAAGCCAAGTCAAAACATGTGGGTTTATTTGGATTGGCTCCTATTTTCATGGGTATTCAGTTCGCTATTAGTCAAAGGTCGATGGGTGGATCGGGTTAAGGTGTGGCAGGTTGGATTATGGTTATAATGGGGTAGACTGATTTGGTAATTATAAGGGTTAAAGGTTGGTCTTGTTTCAGTTGTGGCCTGATATGGGTAGCATGTGGCTACCATGGATAGTTCTTGGATGTGGCAGGGGTCGGGTTGAAGCAGGTGAGTAGGCCGGTGGTTAAAAATTCTTAGAATGGTGGGCTATTTTTACTGGCCGAAGGTTTTAGGTTCAAGGTGTCCGATTTGGTGGGTTAGAAGTTGAATTGTGCAGTGGGTATGTGTTGTGCGTTTGGAGGTAGGAGAGAGAGTAAAGTGAGAGATGGAATTAGGTGTGTAGGTGTGTATACTATGGGGGTGTATGTGTGTCTAATAATGTACACCTAAAAAAATAAGATAAATTCATCCTAATATTTAAGACTCAACTAGAAAATATAAAATTAATAAAATTAAACGAAAAAAATAAAATCTATTAAAGTTAAAAACTAGAAAATAAATCCTAACCTATAAAAAAAATATTTAAACAAGTCTATTAAAGACAAATATAGTATAAAACTAAAAAATTCAAATTTTATTAAAATTAAATAAATCAAATTCCTAACCTAAAAATAAAATATTCAAATAATAAAATAATAATAATAATAATATAAAACTGACCTAATAAAATTGAAAACAAATAAAATAAAATAAACATAAACCTAATAAAATACACACCCATATTTTATTTGCATAAAAATATAGAAACACTTAACGCAAACAAACGGACCATAATATGTACAACTATACGCAGACAAATAAACTATAAGAATCCTAAAGCTTATATAAGAGTCAAATAAAAATCTAAAAAAATTTATAAAAGTATAAACTAAACACACATGAGGCTAAGGTGATGGCTTGGGCTTGGTTTAGGCTTAGGTTTGCTACGGAAAAAGGGTCTAAGGCATCGGTTCGGATCTGAACAGGATGAAAAAGGGTCTTCTGACTTTGCGATTGCTTTGATTTCTTCGTTGAATACTTTTGACTGCTACTTTGTCATAATTATATTGATTTAGCAGAATTTGATACTACGACTGACGATTGACATGCGAAGTAATTAAATACGAACTTAAAGCCAATTTTATTAAGAAAGAGCGACTAAAATGCATCTATCCGTTGTATAAATTAAATACTTTTGGGTACTTATCACAAACCTCTATGTGTATTCCACGACTAAAATGTTTTCATATAAATACTTGTCAAGAATTGGCCATTGATTGACGTATTATTTTAACATATAAATATATCAATTCAATAAAATGAAAATTTTGTATGGAGGACTAGGCTCCATAAATACCATTATGTTATATATTTTATAAACGGTATCCCATACCGAGCCAAAACTCCTTAAGCCCAAGCCTTATAATACCTATCTCAAATATTATCTATTAGGGATGCGTTAATCCTCAGTCCAAGTAATAGAGTAACGATCTCAACGACAATGAAACCTCATGGATTTTAGCCATGTATATGAGGGATACTTAGATCTCTGTCGGTGTCTTTTGGACTACTCTAATACTAAATGCAAACTTCTCATCCCCTTATAGAGAAGCATGTCTAGAATATGACATCCTTACCACTATAACTCTACACTAGTCTTCAGAATAATACCTTTTGGATAGTGATCACCCACTGATCATTATGTAAGAGTCCCTTTCAATAATATTCTTGACCACACCCATTTTGAACCCCCACTAAAGCTACTCTCTCTCCTATAGGTATGTTCTCCCCCTCTCTAAGACTAGTCCTAAAATTTCACACACACATCACGTTGGAACATGTGTACAATCAAACTACATAGGCTTTGATCTCGTGGATAAACGAGTACGTTGGTGTAACACCGAGTCCTTTTCAAAAGAACAAGACTCTATAATATATCTCATTGTATATTGTCCCCACTGAAATGTATCCATCTCTCATCTCCCATCCATTATCTCACATACTGAGAGTTAGATATCAAACTATCTCAAAATTGCAAACTCTCGTGAACATCCATAAAAACGTGCAAACACGTACACACTAATCACAATTGAGCTAAGTAGGTTTTGATCTCTTAGATACATAAGTACCTAGGCATGGTATTAAGTCCTTATCGTCATCACAAGCCTCGCAAGCCTCGACAATATATCTCTCAATATGTTTTCACAATAGAGATTCCTCCACCTCTGACATTACCTTTCTATCTCTCCTCAAACATCGAACGAGATATCAAACTATCTCAAGCCGCGACTTCTCACGAAAACATTTACCCTTATATTAATTGCCACTCATTACATAATACTTACTTTTTTGAACTTTTAATTCATATTAGCAGACACCCCTCATCTAAGATAATCAGTCTTGAACACTTATACACGTACTAACGACCACCCATTATACAAGCACAAAGTGTAAACAAGCACCCTTGTTTACCCACACCGGTTTAAGTGACGTTCATACACCTCTCAGTAATACATTTTTTATACCTAAACACATATCTATGTTTTAACGAATTCTTAAACTAAGATCTCCAAACATTTTATAAAATAATCTTAAAAGTGATCAAATAAAGTTAAGAGCGATAATAAGCAACTAATTAAGGAAGCATAAATAACAATTAGGGTGCCTAACACCGTCTTTACTCGTAACTAGGTTCTCAAACCCACACAACAAAAATCTACAAACCAACCATAAATCTAAACCTACCCGAGGATTAGCGCAAAAGGGATAACCCTAACCTTTTATTTGTTTTTATATAAAACAAAATGGAGACTCTAAACAACCTGCAAACCCCTTTATTGCATGAAAACCAAATGCAGGCCCTAATCCCAAATGACCAGGTGCATGTACCAAAAATTGGATATGGTGTTGAATAGCTTCTAGAGGAAAATCATCGACCCATGTCAAACCGATAACTCGTACTTAGGGTGACACGGAGGATCAGGAGATAAGAACTCTTAGGCATCCACCATCCCTCAATAAGTTCCCCCCGGTGCATCGATTTGGGGGCCCGCAACACTATAATGGCAACTCCATTGTGGACAAATTTTTCTACCATTGGAAATCAAAATTGAATGTCATTGTTGGATTTCCCACTACATCACAATGGCAACTCCGTTGGGGATAAATCAAGAGTACTGAACTACCATTATGCTTCCTTACTAATTTGTTTAATTTCACCCCTTTGCATGACTTCTTTACGTAAACTGCTAGAACTATTTATAGGCCTAAGTTTGGTGTCTCTTAAAACATAGATACGTAACTCGGTCCTTATGTACAATATTGTACATTATCCCAAACATATAGGTATGCACAAAAGACGTCGCGATAAAACAAATATCAAAGTATGTAAAAATAAAGACTACATGTTTGCATCATGCACTTCATAGTCATGATTATTATATTTTTTTAAACCCTAGAACTTCGAGGCCAAAAGCGTTTAGCCGAAAGGCTAGTCGACCATGAATATTCTCACTCTTTTTATCCACCCTTCTGGTATATCAGAAAACTTATCTCTCAATCCCAAGTTATCAGTGGCAGGGAATGTTTATAATTTGTTTAGTACTAGGGTATATCGAGTAGGCTTTCACAGCTATTCATTACTAAGGTAAATGATTTCACACATACCTTAAACGTTGGTCAGTCCAAATAACCCGACATATCATGATCCATGGAAATGAAAAGCAACCCAAAAAATTTTAAAAATTGCCAAACGTCCAAAGGGTAGTCCTAAACCCCTCAGATTCCAGGATGAATGTCTCCCATATTTAAACGGAAAATAACACAATATAGATACTTAAGTTATATCCAAAACATAACCCCTTATCTTGGATTACCCTACCCATATTTTTACTTTGAGAAAATAGTAGAACAGAGTCTTTTACTTCCTCTCTCCTCGTTCAAAAAATTGAGAGCTCGCTCATGTTTACCGGAATCTAAGGGGCCTCTGTTAAGTTCTTCCCCATTGATGATACTACCGAACAAAAAAAATTTAGCGTTCACATATGGTTAAAATATATTAAAGAATTGCATAAAAAAAATCATCAATAAATGAGTCTTTCTCCCCCCGTATATTGTCCTTCTGTCTACAAAGACCTGAATGAATGTACCCAACTTGTTCTGCAGTTATCATTATCAACTGAGAATTCCCACTAAGTTCCTACCCTGGAAACCTAAGATAATTCTCCACGCGATCATCTAGTTTTCATCAGTGAGCTCTGCACCCTTATTTTTCAAGTATGCTCCAGAGTACGCTCTATGTATACTAAAGAAGACCGAGCTCCATTTGCAATGGGTTAGATCTTGAGATAACTTCGAAATATCACCGCCTTGTAGAATACCATGATTTCCTAAATTTAGGCATGGGGCCGAGAACAAGTTCACCTGCAAGAGGCCACTTCTATAATGGTAATAGGAGATAGCGTACTTCTTCCTACCATCCGATTATGGTACACCTCATCTGGAAGTTATCGAGGTTGTATCGACTAATCCCTAGGATCCGCTTTTCGCAGTCATATCACCGCCCCTGTTAATACCGATGCTTCCACTTTTAAATATGATTTTTCCCTCTTGGATACTTTGATCCCTATAATCAATACTCTGAGTACTTAGAAACTTCCTTCCAAGTCTCTCATGAGTTGAATGCATAGCTTATCCATCGAATGATGAGGTTTCCCATCCATCTTCGAACCAAGAAATAATTCAAGTATAATCTGAATTGCTTCTCCTTTAAGAATTCATCAGCATGATGCAAACTATGAACGAGTTTACAAATGAAAACAAGATGACTCCCTATCTTGATGCTCAATTTCCAGACAAGTTCAAGATACCAGTCTCCAAAACATATAAAGGACTGGACTCTTTGTCTTATCATTTATCCATCTATCACCCTTAGGTGTAGACCCGGGACGTAGGCCTAGGAGCTCTAAAGAGTGTTTTATCCTCTACTTTATTCGTATGAGCCCTTACCTAGTATATGGGTCTAAAACATGAGAGGACAGCCAAAATATTAGATTATATATGTAGTGCTTTCCTGAAGGAGTATGCATACAATGAGGAACATGGCGTCACCCATAAAGATTTAGAAATACTAAAATAAAAAGAGGGAGAGACGGTTGGAAATTTTGTCACTCGCTAACGAGAGAAAGACAACTAGATGGTCAATTTTCCCTTATAAAATGAATAGATGGAGATAGCGATTAAGAACCTACAGAGGGAGGTACAAAATGAACTCGGGCTCACCTGGATCTTGAATTTCAAATCCCTCAACCATATAGGTTGTAAGATCGAGGAAAGTTTGGTTCCCAAAGCTTCGAAATATAGGGAAGAACCTCATCGAGATGCAAATCAGTTCTTTACTGTAAGAACTCTCCAAGATCTTTTACATCCTACATTACTACCCTTGTGGTTAGTACCCAATCGAAATCATGTCTGGTAACCAACACATCCTAAGCTATGGTAGCGACCGTTGATCCTTTCTAACTAGGACTCCTCCAAAATATATCAAGATGTGCTTTCTCCCAAAGAGTTTTACGCCCTTTCAAGACACTTTACAGATCTACAAGTCACCCTCGGCTGAATTTTTGTCACGTTAAGGTTGAATGGTCACCTGAAACCTATCAACTATAGACCACCACCTGCCATGACAGATAGGAAATGTACGACCGACTCATATTGCGAGTTCCATCAGGGGCCCTATCACATTACAAATAATTGTTAAGCCTTGAGATGCGCCATCCAGGACCTCATTGATATTGGAAGCCTCATCGCACCAAATCTGAAAGTCACTAACAGCCCCCTACCATATTATCCCAATCCCCGCAACAATTCCTTATTAGATGCTTCCGCCCCAATAACCGGCCCTTCTACCCCGATATTCCCCATTAATCACACATAGAGGATGATGATACACTCTGACTTCTAAATAACCACCCTTATGGGCACGCCATCACCAACACTAAGAGTCATCACCACTGTTAAGCCCATTATGGACTATATGATATTCCTTATAATGGATATATTATTATTATAAAATAATCACTCCACCCTAGAGTTACTATTTATCACAGAGTTCATGATCTCAAAGGAGCTTGGCTTTTGGATCCCTCTTCAAAAGAAACAGATCACTCAGTCGAGTGGGAGGAAAAAATTGAGGCCCTTCAGGAAACTGACCCTATAACTAATGTAGTACTAATCCAGTCCTCCGAATGGGGAGGTTCAACCTTTGAAGCAAACACGTTCTCCCTCTCAAATTTAGGAACCAACAATATTTCCCACTAACCCTTTACTATGAACATGTTCTCAATCAAGTTTGTGAGAAATATTGATAGTGCTATATCTTCCTTTCACCGGACAGAAGAACCCATGGTTCGAACACCCTAATATCCAAGTCCCACGGTACAAATCAGTGACAAGAACTGACAATTTAGGGTCAATGATCACAATATATGAAAATATCGAGTACCATCACAACCTACTATACAAAGATGAAGAAAGGTGGAGATTCCACATCGCTAAGGTGAAGAAAGGTGGAACGTACTCAATTTTTAGAGTTTACTTAAACTTTAACTTTCAGTTAAAGATGTAGTAAAAAGATTTTTCAGACTCTAAAAAAGGTACCCTTAAATTGTTCTTATAATACCTCCTCATTAAGATCCGTATAACGTTAATGGTCCTCATCACCCATTTTCGTGGTGATGTTATAGATATTCATTTCAAGTGTTACGTGAGTTGGATTTGCCCATTATGCATATTAATCAACGCGTTAACTATGGCTAGGAAAGGGCGAAAAAAATAATGGGAAAATGATGACTCGAGGGGGAGGAGGGCTCCGTGTCCCAAATGACAAAGTGTATCGGGAAGTAGAAATTATCGATTTGAATGATCATGTCCTCAACTATCCAACGGGTTACCTTAACGAAATGATACACAAGTTGGAGAGTAATTTTGGTGGGCTTATGATCTCCCAAATCATGCTTCTTATATATGTAATATGGGAGAATGTTGACATTCGCCCTTAAATCTAGTAAATCTCTCTCAATTTTATTCTCTCCAAGAATGCATGAAATGTTGGGGGCACCCGGATCTTTATACTTAGTTGTAATGTCACTCAATAGTACCGAACTCACATTTTGTGCTAAGAAACTTTCTTCTTTACGTTTAATTTACGTTTCACCATGAGTAAGCCTTTTAAGAATTTAGCATATTCGAAAATTTGCTTAATCACCTCAAGAAAAGGTGGGATTAGCTTCATTTACTTTAGCACCATTTGAATGTCATCACGGGAGGCCCCTTAGGGAGGAAGGACCAACCGTTGGTGTCATCATGCGACTATAAGGGTTTTTGCTACCATCTCGGGCCTAAGTGCATCATCTTTTTCACTCTCTTCCTGGGGGCATCTTCAGCCTCTTGCGTGTCGGGTGAAACCTCCTTGTCTTTTTTCACGTAGTGTGAAGGGGGTGACAAGTCAACAACTCTTCCACCACGTATAGTGTTTATCGCTTGACATTTCTCTTTATTTTCATCGGGAGTAGAGCTCAAATATTTTTGGCCTTAGGGGTGTTCATTGGCCTTGGGAGGGAAACTTTTCTTTCTCTTGGACACTTAAAGAAGATTACAACTTAGAAAGCGATGCCTTTAAATTGGAAATTTTTTGAGCATATTGGGCATTTATCGCTGATTGAGTTTGCATAAATTAAGATAAAGTGTCCTAGAGAATCTTTCATTATGGGATAACATAAGGCGCAGGAGTCGCTTACATGGGTGGAACTTATTGGTAAGGTGGGAGTTGTGGCAGTTATTAAGCAATGTGTGCAATTGGGTTCATACCTTCATTCGGTTGCCCATAACTAAAACTAGGATGGTTCCCCCACGAGTGATTAAAAGAATTCCCCTCAGGGGCATTAAAATTTCCCTTATAAGCTCCCAAAGCCTCAGTTGTCTCTTGGCGCATAACTTTTTAGGCTGGTATCATTGGACATTCCCTCATTAAATGTCCTACCTCACAAATTGTGAAAATATCCTCCTTTGAAGCTCGAGATGGGTCAGATATATCTATCCCCTAGCTTTTAGAACATCCTCTATTCGCTTGGATAATTGATTGATTTGGAGCTTTAACTCGGTTTCCTTGTACAAGTGGTAGAGTCCGAATGCGGAAGGAGTTATGGAGGTGATTTTAGCATTTGAGTGGGTTATCGGATTCGATGTGCTCCAAGATTGAGTAGTCTCGACGACATGCTTAAACTGGGCCTCCGTGTCATCCTCATCTGACCCCAAAAACTCTCTTGGATACATTGTTTCAACGAATTTCTTGGAGCATAGGATATGCCCATGATGGAAGTAGGAGATGAGTCTCCACTTCTCAAAACCATGATGTCGGCATCTACTAACTAACTCATAAAGCCTCTACAAACACTTATAAAAGGGATCCTTATCATTTTTCTTGAAATTATGGATTTGAGCCCAATTAGAGTTGGTCCTATGAGCAATAAAGAACTTTTGGAGAAATCTTGCCTGCATGTCTCTCCACGTACCAATATAGTTTCATGATAAAGTCAAAAACCAAGTCTTGGCTTTTTCCTTACGAGAGAAAGGTAAGGATTTGACTTCTTGTGTGCAAGCTTGATCGTTAAAATTTTTGCACGCCTCCTCGAACTCTCTAATATGGAGATAAGGCTGCTCTGGCTCCATTCCTAGAAAAGTTGGGAGAATTTGAATCAAACCATTTCTAAAGTGAAATTGTCCCCCATTATACAGGAATATAATGCATCCCAGAGCTTCGGCTCTCTCCGATTATCAAAGGTCTCTTATAGGGCGGTACGACATTGCTCCCTTTCCCATTTTAAACTAAGCATGATATGACTTTACTCTCACACTTAAATAATCACTTTTTCAGTGGAGTTCCTAGACGTTCGACTCATGGTGTGACTACTCTCTGTGGGAGGTGGTATCTAAAAACTTGGAGTGTTTGGAGTGTTATTACTTGAAGGAGAGTTTTATTCTATTGGATTGGTAGTTGGATGGGGTTAGGTATTTTTCGGTTAAGGTTCGAGAGAATATTTTTACCTTTCTTTTTATTTTTTTGATTTTTTTAATATTTTGGATCTTTTTTTGTGTCTTTTGGGGATTTATGATTTTTTTTGGATGTTTTTAGAATTTAATGTCAAGTTTTAGAACAATTCATCCTAATATATAAGTCTACCTAATTCTCAAGTAACGCCGCCAAAAACTCAACGCAATGCAGAATGTGTGTGCTACATATGCACCGATGGCTCAAGTGCAAGGCAGTCGCTGAAGTAATATTCGATAATCCGGGGTCGAATCCTTAGGGAATAGGACATATAATGTTTGGAAGACAGTAGGGGGGCTTCTAAAATCTAGGTATCAAACCATGAAAAAAAGAAACAATGAAAATTAAGCTAAGCAAGTGCAATTTAAACTAATGAAAAGGTAAGAAATTAAAATTTTGGGTTGAAAACAATTTAGGATTCATTCCTCCAAATCGTAGGATTTTTCACCAAAATATAAAATTCCCCAAAACTATATAATTAATTGGAAGAAAAACATTAACCAATTCGAAACACTAAATATGTGTGGGTGTTAATCCGCACAATATTTTGTCAACACATTAATTAACGAGAATGGTAGAATTATCGACAGGTATATTGTATTCTCAAACACTCGAGTTGCTTTCGAAAAATGGAATTAAGAAATCTACAATATTATTCCTGATAAAAATATCAATCTTTAAGAATAAATCATTGAATTATTTTGAATTTTATATATAACTCCAAAAACTTAGGTTGGGTTCATGTTTCCCAACTCACAATGAGTTTGCCGAAAATAGAATTGATCTCTATGCCAATAAACATTATAGAAAAAGAAATCATGATGAAATAATAAAAAAGATGATGAGAATTAATGTTCCCAAGATTGAAGAACACAACAACATGCAAGAGAAATCACCAATTGAAGAAAAAATGAAAAAGACTTGATCTTGTATTGAATTAATGATTAAAAGCATAAAAGTTGTTCTCCGTCATAATTTGCCTTATAATGATGCCCACTTGGTTCAAAAGACTCCTAATGAACTTATAGCAGAGAAAAAATTAATCTAAAGATGTTGGGATAGACTCCAACAACTCCCACTAAAATCTAGTAAAAGATACAAAATCTCATCTTGGATGGAATTCTTTATATGATTCAAACCCATCACCCAACCCATGTAGCGAATCGTCTCTCCTGCCTAAACAGGTTTGGTCATGATCTCTGCGAGCCTTGCTTTATCTTCTCGATTTGATCTTATTTATAGTTTTTCCCTCAGACTTTCTTCTCAACTTCAAATGAATGTAACTTTCTAACTGTAGCTTCAATTAGGGTGCCATTTCTTCCAGTATTATCATGAATTCAAGATAACTTCTCAGTTGGCTACTCCTCGAGGTTCAGGTTAAACAATCACTAGAATTCCCTTGACTTTCCTTTCTTGCGTTTTATATACGGTTTTGACTTTTGTCTTCCATGCACATACACCATTTACTTGTAAACATAAGAGAAATATTGAAAACATGAAATAATTCCCAAAAAGGTTAGTAACACAAATATGAGAAAATTCGATCTAAATGCAATATTCGGGATCTTACAAATTATGAAATTAATGGGATAAATATGAATTATTCAGGCCTAATTAATCATACACATGAATATTTCGACAACCTATAATAAGTAGTGTCAACATTGTCCCATCTGATATTTGCTAATGAAACCTGGGCCAAACCTACACCCCCCCCCCTAAAAAATAAGTCGATTTCCTTACTAGATCAGGTTGACACTCTACTCCTAAAAACCAATCTATTAAGGAGAAAGGTACCCCCCAAAGTGGTTATCACACCTCCTCCTCCAAAAATAATTAAATCCATGAAAAACTCCGTCGGAGAGCATCTAACATCACAATATGGTAAGTGCTCGTTACATCCCAAGATCACCAAGCTTCCCTCATTCATCTATTATCTCATGCTTCTGTGCTGACGAACCAGCCTCCGACTAAGATGTCAGCTACTATCGGGTTTATGTCCATGAAACTTCGTTGAAGCTTTTCTAATGAGAACCTCCCCATGTGTGGCGAAAATAAACAATTCTCTTTACATATCACCACGGATACCTGCATATAGATTATGCCCCCGGCACTAATTCAAAGGACCAAATTTCCAACTGAGCCTTAATGTAGTTTTGACTTATGCTCGGAACAAGACACGTTTGAGTCATAGGTAGATTTTTATTGTCCAATCCCACACAGATTATGATGTGTTGAAGATTAATTGAAGACGTTGCGAAAAATCTACAAGGAATTTATTATGCAAAAGTTTAATTTGTGCGAATTTCTCGTCTTCAAATTTTAATTGCATTCCGAGATCACTCAGGTATGAATGCATAATGTTAATGAAACTCGAAATTTATTTTTACAAAAATAAGGATGTTATTTTTAAATGAAAATGTTTTTAAAGTGTGTTACTTGTTTACACTTCATTTAGAGCTGATAAGGAAGAATTAAAGATTGGTTTGGTTTGGACTATAATCTGGGCGACGTCGTTCAAACGACATACTTTATCATTCGAACGAGAGCTATTGTCCTTAGAACGACGTAATGTCTCGTTCGAACGAGAATCCACCGCCTTAAAATAATTATAAATAGGCGTGTTCCAGTTTTCTTAAAGTACGTGAAATACGAAAAATAGTTTACAATCCAGAGAATTTTATGGAAAAAGTTTTCTAAGGCTCTTCATTATAAAACATCCTTAGAGTTTTTAAAGATCCGAGTTATCATTACCATATGTTTATGTGATCTTTCTTTCTCCAAGTTGTGTTTGTTCAACACTTGAATATTGCTATTTTTGTGGTGGAAAAGCGAAGAAGGTTACTTTAGTGTTCAACATCATAGACAACACAAGTCTGTATCGGTAGATATCGAGGCATTCGTAGAGGCGACTGCTGTGGACGAGCATCATAGAAGAAGGTTACTTTTTGCATGGACACTGTGAAGATTTGTAAAAGATCAGAGGAGCGTCAAGTCTCATCGGTGGATCGTGTCGTTGGATAAGACTACCGTCTGACTTTATAAAACCATTGTCATAGTGATTGTCAAGCCTGCGCTGTCCGAGGTTTTTCCCGTGATTGGTTTTCCTCGTACATCGACTTTGTGATTATTGGTTTAATTTATTTTACTTACTTTAAACACTAGTTTCATGCTTATGGTTAAACAAGATAAAATTTGGTTAAGTTAATTTGTGTCACAATTTGGTATGGCTTAGAAAATTGAAAAGAGTTTTTCAAAAAGGGAAAGTTGGTTTGTATTCAGCCTTAACTTAATTTCGCTCAAGAAAAACTTTTTTTTCTTTAAGCTAAATTCAAGACCAATAAAGTGGTATCAGAGCTAGAAATACATTTTTATTGTGTTTGATCCTTTTTTGCTTGTAAGGATGAATTTTGGAAATTATGATAGTTTTTGCACTCCTATTTTTTGTGGAACTAATTATGCTTATTGGAAAATGATAATGTGATGTTCTTTAAAATCCATTGATGAGCGTGTTTGGTCAGCGGTTGAAAAAGGTTGGACACCCCTATCACACGAGAGGGTGAGCTCACTAGTTTGAAACCCGTTGAGTCATGGACTTAGACTGAACATAGGCTTGCACTGTATAACTCTAAAGGTCTGCATGTTATTTCCTCACATGTCACACCTAAGGAGTACAATAGGATCATGACTTGTGAAATATCGAAAGAAGCTTGGGATACACTTGCACTCACTCACGAGGTCAACGGCATGGCTAGGGCGTCTAAGTTGTAAAATCTCACTACACAGTTTGAGATGATTAAGATGTTAGAGAGTGAGACGTTTGATGAGTTTTACAGTAGGTTGTCTATTATCGTTAACGCGGCATTTAACCTAGGTGAGAAGATTACCGATAACCAAGCGATTAAGAAAATTTTGAGACCGTTGCCCAGTAGGTTTGATGCAAAAGTGACCATTATGAATTCCCTTGGTAACTTGTCAAAACTGGAAGATATCGTAGGTGGCCTGCAAACCTATGAACTCGATATGTTTACCTCCAAACAAGTGCCAAAGAAAGAAAATAACATTGCTTTGAAATCCCACAAGGAGGAGACTAATGTTTCGAATGACGATTCCGATTCTGACTTTGAGGATGTCGTATTGTTGGCAAAAAAGTTTAAAAAGTTTCTTATGTTCCAAAAGCAATCTAAAGATGCCAAAAGACTTGAGAAATTCAAGAACAAGGGAGACACCCCTAGGGATAAGTTTGAGAAGCCTAAGAGAGATGAGCCTGATAAGTGCTTCAAGTGTGAGGGTTTTGGTCATAAAGTAGCCGAGTGTACCACTAGACTTAAGAAAGAGGGCAAGAAACTAATAGCATACAACGCCACCTTAAGTGAAAATGAACTGGAAGAGGGAGAGAGTTCCCCCATTGAGGGTAACTTTGATGCGTTTATGGCATGCTATGTGAGCGACAATGAAATATCTTCCCTCGAGTATACTCATGGGCATGACATTTTCGAGGCTATTGAGAGTGCTTCCCACGTGCATGAAGATGATGAGAGAAAGGATGATGAGATCGACGTAGGAGAGTTGAAAGTTGCATTTCAAGACTTATTTGAGGAGATGACGAAGGTGAAAAAGGTTAACTCAAAATTATAAGCTAAGTTGAATGAGAGTGCCATAGAAAATAATGATGTGTTGATTGAAGATCTTAGGGCACAAGAAAAGTAGCTTAGGGAGAAGCTAGAGTACGTCGAGAAAGAGAGAGATGGACTTAAAAGTTTGATGGAGGCTTTTAAAAGGGAGTTGCTAGAGTTTTAGGAGTCCAGGAATCTACTTGAGTCTAGGATTAGGGAGTTGGAGGAAAGTTTGAGAGACTCGTCTAGATTTAAGTTTGACTTGGAGTCTAGGTCGGAGAAATAGGATAGGATGTTAGGCATCGTCTAAGTTAAGAGAAATAGTATTGGTATAGCCTACGACGAGGGAGTTGTTCCCATTATCGCCAATACCATTCGTGTGAAAGATCCCACCAGGAAAGCGAGGAGAGGTTGCCATTTTGGTAATCATTCCCACCATGTTTACACGTGTTCCCACTTTGGTAGTAAAGGTCACCTTGGACATTTTTGCTATGACCTTAGAAATGTTGCTAGGAAGTTTAGGAATAAAGTTGTGCCGGTTCCCAAAACCCCCATGCTTTATATTACACCTACTTAGGTTTGGAAATCAGACTTAGAGGTTTTAGGAATAAAATTTCATGGGTCCCATTTAGTTGCACTTGATTCTTCTCATGATATATCTAAAGGATGATTATGTTACCATGTTTGTCAGATGCTAGTCTTTGCATTCATGATATATACTTTTCTAGTATTATGACATGTTTATCATTTTGTATTATATTTTTCATTTATTTAATCTTATTTGAAAAATACAAAAGAAAAATGGTTTTCAAAAATTTTGAGAAAAGCCCAAAAAGATTTTACTTTTATTTGAGTCAAAATATTTTGAAAAAGCCAAAAGATTTTCAGTTTTGTTTAACATGTTTGATGTGGCATATTGGCGTGTTTGAACCCCCTTCCTTCCATTATCAATGTGTCTAGGACATTTGGTCGTTATAATCGATGCTTAGAATGATCTTAACCAGTGTATTATGGGGTTGTTTCGAAGTTGATATGCATTGTGATTCGACTTTGTTTATATGCCATGATTGCTGACATGCACTAGTTTATATGGATGTTTGACTTCTCTTGCATATTTGAGTTTGGTAAGATGTTGTTATCTAAATTTTGTCATCTATCCACAAGTAAACTTGAGGAGGAGGTGTGCATGTAAGAACTGTTTACAGTGAGGATAGCATTTGAAAAAAATGATGAGTGTTCACCGGAAAGGGATGCGAGAGTGTAAAACTGACTGGTCGTGAAAGCCACCGTTTAAAAGAGACCGAAAAAACTCATAAGGCAATAAAAAGAATCATAAGCCAAAAATGGTACAAATTAGTTTATTTCATTCAAAAGAAAATATGATATATATTTGGGGGAGTTTGGATGCATTGAAAATTTAATCGGGTTTGAACAAAGAATTCTTACATTGAAAAATCGTGTTATGACTATACTGTATGTAGAATCGCCAAAATTTTGGATTCGTGTGCATGATGTTTGTTTAGTTCTTTAAGCTCACACTGTAATGATCACATATGGATATGATAAAATTCGATGATTGATTTCTATCAAATAGAGCTTCTTAATTATTTTGATGTGTTGTAATAGTGATTTATTTGTTATAATTCACGCCCATACATTCCGTGTTTCATGTTTGAGCTCATCGACACTATGTTAGCCTGTCATTAATATTTGTTTGTTTTGAGTTTTCCTAGTTTAGCTACTGTTTCACAGTTTTGATCCCATTCCGGTTAGAATTTTCAGTAAATTTTTCCACTGGGAAACATAGATTAATATTTCGGGGAAACTGTGAAAGTTTGATGTTGTCATTATAATGACATCAATTTTCATTCGAGCGATGTAGCTTGTCATTCAAGAGACGTCCCTGGCTCGTTCGAATGGCTAGTTTTACCAATTTGACTTTTTTGGTTGATTTTTGTTTTAGGACCCTGTTGCATACTGTCCAAAATTTTGTACTAGTCTCCTTCTGGATGTTCGTTTTATGCAGTCTTCGTTTAGAGATTTGATATTTTACTGCATTGTTAGTTTGATCACACCTGCTTGGATTTGATATAATTTTTGTGTGATTCACTGTTTAGTAGCTACTGATTTGACATTGATTGATCATATTTAGATGGTTGTTTCATGTTTATCTAGCTATTCTTCAAGTTGATTTAATCAAATTGGTATCATATTATGCTAGATGTGTTTATCTTTTCACCGAATTGTCTGTTCTAGAAAAAAAGGGGGAGAGATGTCTATGATGCAGGGGGAGTTTTGTGAGGAGTTTTTGTGAGTTTTTGGCCTGTTGAACTTGATATCTTGATTTATTTATTTTTCACAATTGTACATTTTGGTATCATGTTTACACAAAGTGGTTTCATATTTACTCACATAACAAATGATTCTGATTTGAGTTTTCATATTGATTATTATAATTTGTTCCTCCAAGCTTCACTAGGTATTTGTTTATTTCATGTGTGTGGGTATGCTTAAAGACATTCAAGATTTCTAATCTACATCATATTCAGACATCCAGAGACATTTTCATGCTTGCCGAACAATTGTTTATAAGTCTTATCCTGTACTGATGATGTATTTTTACTTTTGGATTTTATAGGATGGGATTTAGGCATCATACGGCTTGACGGCCCGACTTAGGCATTTCACTGTTGGTTTTATCCCGGAATAGTCAAAGAGGGAGATTTGTAAGGACAAAATTTCCAATTGATTCTAATGTAGTTTTGACTTATTCACGAAACAAAACACGTTTGAGTCATAGGTGGATTTTTATTATCCGATCCCACATAGACTATGACATGTCGAAGATTAATTGAAGACGTTGTGGCAAAGCTACAAGGAATTAATTATGCCAAAGGTTAATTGGTGCGAATTTCTCATCTTTAAAGTTTAATGGCATTACAAGATGACTCAGGTATGAATGCATAATGTTAATGAAACTCAAAATTTATTTTTATAAAAATAAGAATGTTATTTCTAAAGGAAAATGTTTTTAAAATGTTTTTAAAGTGTGTTACTTATTTACACTTCGTTTAGAGCTGATAAGGAGGGATTAGAGATTTTTTTGGTTTGGACTCTAATCTGGGTAACGTCATTCAAACTACATAAGTTGTCGTTCGAATAAGAGCTACCGTTGTTAGAACGATGTAGTATCTTGCTCAGACAAGAAGTCACAGCATTAAAATAATTATATATAGGCATGTTCCAGTTTTCTCAAGTGCTTACAGTACGAAAAATAGTTTACAATCCATAGATTTTTATGCACAAAGTTTTATAAACCTTATCACTAAACATCCTTAGAGTTTACAAAGATCTGAGTTATCATTACCATATCTTTATGTGATATTTGTTGCACCAATTATGGTTTGTTCAATACTCAAACATTGCTAGTTTTGTGGCGGAAAAGTGAAGAATATTACTTTCATGTTCAACATCGTAGACAACAAAAGGCCGTGTCGATGGATACCGAGGCATTCGTGGAGGCGACTATTATGGACGAGCATCATAGAAGAAGGTTTATTTCTGTGTGGGCACTGTGAAGATTGGTAGAAGATCAGAGGAGCATCCAGTCTCATCGGTGGATCGCGTCGTTGTATAAGACTGTCGTCTGACTTTGTAAAACCATTGTCATAGTGATTTTCTGGCATGTGCCGTCCGAGGTTTTTCTGGTTTGTGTTTTTTCTTGTACATCGGCATTGTGAGTATTGTTTTACTTTATTTTACTTTCTTTAAACACTAGTTGCATGCTTAGGGTTAAACAAGATAAAATTTGGTTAAGTTAATATGTGTCACATTGTGGTGGGATTTAGAAAATTGAAAAGAGTTCTTCAAAAAGATAAATTTGGTTTGTATTCATTCTTAACTTAATTCCGCTAAAGTAAAAGTTTTTTTTCTTTAAGTTAAATTCGGGACCAACACTAATAGATAATGTGTCCACCATCAATTTGTGCACCCTCTGCACTCCCACAGGTCTAGGATACACTTCTTTGGAGCTTACACCATCTTCTATGGTCATCAGGGCCTATGATAATACTCGGTGAGTGGTGCAGGGAGTTATCATCTTCACTCTCATAGTGGGGCCTATCATGTGTGATGTTTACTTACAAGTACTCAACATCTCTACCAGCTTCAATATCTTTCTCGGGAGGGATTGGATACACCCCATGGGGCTCTATCCTCATCACTGGACATAAAATTCAATTTACCATTCGATATGGAGGTAATCATAATCTAAAAGGATAATGGATGGGTCATGATTGCCAAAACTAGTACCATCCTCCTCCAGGATATAGACCAAGACAGTAGCGAAATTTGCCTCAGTCGATTTTGTGTCATCCCACTCGCTCACATGATAAAGGAGGAATCAGTTATTCATATTGTAGCCGCTCGAATCATTCGAAAAATAAGATATATGCTAGGGTTCAGACTTGAAAAGTATTAATAGGGAACCAATAAAGCCATCAGGACCACAAAACACAAGGGAAAGATTGGTTTCGGGTACACCCCTAATGGTAAAATTGTAGCCCTAGATCCCAATTACCCTTATCAAAGGTGGAATGTTCACTTTAATCTCTAAGAAGAAGGTCTCACATATCACGAACTTACCAAACTTCGGTGTTATGAGGAAAATAGATCATTAAAACCTGAAATGGATATTTTCTATAAGTAAGGATTGTACGTGGACTATATGAATATCCAAAAGGCTAGCGAGAGCGAGATCAACTTGTCATTGGTTACCGACAAAGATAAAATAATTTCTAAGCCTGAGCTAGAGTGGGGATTACTTGTGCTATTTCCTCATGAAGCTGCTTTGGTGGCTATGTTTGGGTCTTGAGAGTTACCCGCATAGAATCATTCCATGACTGGTAAAACTCCTAAGCCACCCGAGGTATTACTATGAAAAAATCACGATTATACATCACCTATAAGCTCAACATCTAACTATGGGTACCAGACTTAACAACCCCATGGCCTAAAATAATTCCTTTAATCAATCCTCATGATGCATCCTGATAGATAGGATTTCGTCACGGCGCGAGAGTCACCTACGCGCCGATCGTTTTATATTCGGCTCACCTGAACTATACAAAAACCTAAACTACGACTACACTCAACGGGTGATTATAGTGGTAAGTCGGGTGTCGAAAATCCACAGAGATGAGTTGCTAGAATTCAAGTGACTTAATATTCCGAAATAAAAGTGTAAAAGATGATTACAAACTAAAATGAAAAATATGCATAAAGGGAAATGTTAAACTAGGCAAGGTATTGAAACTAGATTATGAAAGCGAGTAAAACTATAGGTTGCGTCGAATATCCCTCACCCTAGTTAATTAGTATAAAATGGTTACATGGGTCGACGGGTTATCGCAAGTGCGTCTCGTTTCGATAGTTAATTAAATCAAGGGTTGTTACGCCCTAAATTATCATAAAAGCCTAATAAGATTTTGACGTCAACAAATATCCCAAAAATTACGCGCAAAAGGTCGTAAGCACGGGACATACATGATATGCCTCGTCAAATCTCCTAGGCGTAATAACTAGGACAACGCACCCGAAATAGACCCGTAAAAACCATCACCAAAGCAAAGCAACGCGTGAACTCGAGTGAGTTCAATTCAAGCACAACCCAATTTAAATTACCTAGAAAGCATGTTAAAAACGCGGTAAATGGAAAGCGGTAAATAAATATTGTAAAACTATACTAGAAAGCGTGTAAATCAAAGCATGTAAATAAAACATGTAAACCTAAATTATAAAGCTTGTAAATTAACTAGAAAGCAAGAAATGAAGAAATACAAATTATATTAATGGAGAGGATGATGAATAGTCAACATTTAAGCTCAAAAGTGTGTCAATCCAAGAAGAAATGAAGAAGAACTAAGAAAATCACCCAAACCCTAACCTATTCATTCTTCTAAAACTATCTAAAATCGTTCACCTCCTGAATGCTACATCAAAATTGGCTTATATACCAAGTGGCAATTAAATTTGAAATGAAAAGAGAAAAGAAAAGAAATGCAAAATATCTGCTGGAAAATAGGGGATCGATCGATCGACCCCTTTGGTCGATCGATCGATCAAGGACAAAATTCGACAATTCAGAATGGTCGATCAATCGACGATTTTGGTCAATCGATCGATTAAGCAGGTGTCAGCCAAGCAGTAGCAGCCTGCACTCTTTCCTTCCCATTTCTTCTCCTCTTTTGCTTCCATGTTTTTCCCTCCGCTGAAATCGCCGTAACGTCTTCGTTATGAATCGGAATCGTGCACCGTTCATGGCCACGAGAAGCTAGCGAGGAGGGCTACCACTTCCGTGAGATGTCGGGCCAGGTACCCAAGATTTGAAAAGACTAAAAAGCCCTTTAACGTGCAATTGCGTATGGAACTTCACCGGAATGCATTCGAACTTCATACTTAGTACCTAAAAATCTACAAAAGCCCAACTATACCTCAAATAGCATGTCAACAATTAAAACAGAGGTTGTCTGGTTAACGGGCTTAAATATAGAGATTAAGGCACCCGAGGGGGCTAAAATGCATAGGTTCGAGAGATGAAATACCCAATATTTGCGTATTATCACACCCCCTAACTTACACATTGCTAGTCCCTAGCAATGAAATAGGATGCAATAATAACTACAAGTAAACCAAAAGCAGGAGATAGTACAAAAGTATGTTATAAAAGCAAAAAGGCAACTTTCACGGGCGATTCGATTGCATTTAGCATATGCAATAATCCGTTAAACCCCTAGGTTACCCTAGTGGACGAGTGGTCGTCTGGTGAGGGCTTTCGGCGATGATACCCACAAACATCACAATGTTTCCTCAAAATCTGCCCAAACCAACATGCGACAAGCCCAACAATAGCGAAAAGGATTTCATATGCATTATTAGCACATCGAATGAATTCAAACAAAAGTCCAAATAATTAAAATTATATAATGCAGCTCATAGAATTGAAACCTTAAAATGTTGGAGGGGAGCGAGCACATGCAAAGTATGATTTGGCAAAAACTTAAATAAACCGGAAAAGTGTTAAAGCAAGCATATATTCAATCCTCATGGGCATTACACTCATCAAGCGAATTCACTCGAAACAGGGAGGTAACACACGAAACATGCGGGCTAAAGAGTAAATGTAAATGGAAACTAGGCCGCACACATGTCACAGATGAAGAACGCTATATAGGAAATAAAAGCTTGTAATCTCAATGAAAGATACTGCACACTAAAAGAGGCGAAATGCATTTTCACAGATTATCACAACTGTTATGATTTTTAAATTACATCAACCTAAGATCACATAGGACTTTAATAGGATTATAATGTAGGTATGGCTAGGGTATGAAATGAAAGGAGTGTATGTATGGATTCAAAGTGTTCGGGATGAAAACTCGGGATAATGGAAAAATGCGGGCAATATCAAAATTGGAAAACAAGTTCCAAAACGGCATTAGATATATCACCGGGGAGAGTAATCAAAGATTATTGAACTATATACAACATATACAAACTTATCTTTCCTTTTCTTTTCTTCTTTTTCACATTTCTTCTTGTGTTTTCTTTTGCTTTTTGCTTTCTCTTTTTCTTCACTTTTTCACTACTTTTCTTTACTTATCAAACTCTCATATGCCAAAATTGCAACCGACATCATAACAACAACATTCAATCCCAAGTAACAAACCAAACGAAGATATGGAAAGTGTATGTATGGACTAAAACTCCAATTTAGATTTGGTTATGGGAATGGGGTTATGGAACGAAAGGCTATATTTAGGCTCAAAGGGATTAACGAGGGTAAACATATAAGGGTGAGGTCAAGGATAATAAGGGTGATATAACAAAGAATGCCTGTGATCATTTCACAAAGTTTACGCAATTCTCGAATAAAAACAATATATGAAAAGCATGATCAAGTAACACATTTCAAGTATGAACTCAATTAATGAACGATAAAATGAAAGAATAGAGAGATTACCAATGACTGTAACGTTTTCAATGAGAAAAGAATAGTGTATACACTCAAAAACGACGAAAGGTACAAAGCTTACTCGGTGTAAGTATATACAATGCAACAAAAGATTACCGAGTTATAAAAATATTAAACAAAATCAATATAACCATAAAAGTGCATGTGCTCATGGGATTAAAGTTTAATTCATGAAGTTATTCATAATATCAATGATTGAGGACTAAAGTCTAACAACTTCTAAAATTGAGAACATGCATCATTGGGTTGTCTATTGGATCGGGCAATTATTGAAATTTATCATCGGAAACAAAGGCAAAATGCCCAATAAAGGAGAAAAAAGAAAGAAAATATTTTTGAAATTTTCAATTTTTCTAAGAAAAGCATACTAAGTAACTAGCATGTGAGCAAAAACATGGACTAAAATAAGAAATGGATATAATATCTCACACCCCTAACTTAAAACTTGACATTGTCCTCAATGTTAATTAAGAACCAAGTTAAAGAGAGGAAAATAGCGATATTACCCAAAATTGGAGCGATCCCCATAAGAACAAGTCCAAAGAATCTACAAAACAAGTTAGTACCGAGCATAGCAAAAAGAAATAACAAAGAGTTAACTAATTACCCTAGACTAGAATAAAAAGAAAGAAAGAATAAAAAGGTAACTATATACAACCTACTATTTAGACTTCACACTAACTATACACTAGAAGTCTAAATAGCTGAGGATCCACCATAAGAACGATTTCACTTTGGAGGATAACCGGTGTACCTCGCATACAAGCATGCCCTACGAAAAAAATGAATTTCGTTTTAACAACGGAAGGCATGTGTAAGACAGAAGAAATGAACCATCGCCAATTAAGAGTTTTGGAGGGATGATGGGGGGTTTTGATTGAACTGGTGACAAAAACAAGTGGGGACCGAGAAAAGCCGAAAATCTTCCCAAGGATTTTAAAGTTGGAATGGGAGGTGGTGCATACAAAGGCAAAGATGCTATCGTGGCAGGCAACTCGAGCAAGTACTCCTCATCGGTGATAGGGTTTAAAACATTAAAGTTCAAAACCGAATCATCGGGTACTTGTTCTGGTGGTGTAATAGAGAATGAAAATGGGGATGAAAGAAATTCAAACTCAAGAGATGTATCATTATCGCATGAAGTTGGAATTTCAAAGGAAATAATATCATTTTCAATGAAATGTTCTTCTTTGGGGGCCAAAGAAGAAATCATTTCATTGCAAATAGATATTATGTCATTATCATCCTCACTTTCAGTATCTATTACGCAATGGGAAAGTCTAGAATGGCTTGTTCAAAAGTAGGCCTAAGTACCTCATTTGGTTCAAAACATTCATCGACCTCGAAAGTCTCGAAAGCAAAATCGTCGTCGGACTCAAATAATAAATCCAACTCATGTTCCCATGAACGATTTTCTTCCCGATAGCGATTTTTAATTTTCTCATTTTCATACATACGCAAACCCTCCCCGAATGTCATGGGTCGAGGTGCAATTACATGAAAATGGTAACTTTGAAAATTACCATCGGACTTAAACGAAAACTCATTAATATAGGAATTTTGAAAAATATTGCAATTCGTTTCCAAATTCCTATTACAAGGAGATAAAGGCCCAAAATCATTATCATCATCATCAAAATTCCAATAACCTAAGTTTTCACTTTCGTTATACTCGCCTAAAGTCATGTTTGAATTTGTTACACTTTGGGATACTAAGTATTCACCGAAAGTCATAGGTTTGCGAGAATTTTGAGAATTATAACAAGGATTACTGCAAGAATTGGAATAAGACATGCTTACCCCAAAAATGGCTCGAATTGGAGGATTCCACAAAGTAGGTGTGCGCGGGAAAGATTCGAGCGTTTCTAAGTGCTCAAATGTGGAAGTTATGCAAAATATTAGCAAATAATACAAATAGAAAGAAAATACTATGAAATACTAAATCAAATAAATTCTAAAAAAAACTCCTCCCCGGCAACGGCGCCATTTGATAGACAGGGTTTCGCCGCGGTGCAAGAGTCACCTACGCGCCGGTCATTTTATATTCGGCTCACCTGAACTATACAAAAACCTAAACTACGACTACACTCAACGGGTGAGTATAGTGGTAAGTCGGGTATCGAAAATCCACAGAGACGAGTTGCTAGAATTCAAGTGACATAATATTCCGAAATAAAAGTGTAAAAGATGATTACAAACTAAAATAAAAAATATGCATAAAGGGAAATGTTAATCTGGGCAAGGTATTGAAACTAGATTATGAAATCGAGTAAAACTATAGGTTGCGTCGAATATCCCTCACCCGAGTTAATTAGTATAAAATGGTTACATGGGTCGACGGGTTATCACAAGTGCATCTCGTTTCGACAGTTATTTAAATCAAGAGTTGTTACACCCTAAATCATCATAAAAGCCTAATAAGATTTTGGCGTCAACAAATATCCCAAAAATTACGGGAAAAAAGTCGTAAGCACGGGACATACAAGATATGCCCCGTCAAATCTCCTAGGCATAATAACTAGGAAAACGCACCCGAAATAGACCCATAAACACCATCACCAAAGCACAGCAACGCGTAAACTCGAGTGAGTTCAATTCAAGCACAACCTAATTTAAATTACCGAAAAAGCATGTTAAAAACGCGGTAAATGGAAAGCGGTAAATAAACGTGGTAAAACTATACTAGAAATCATGTAAATCAAAGCATGTAAACCTAATTTAGAAAGCTTGTAAATTAACTAGAAAGCAATAAATGAAGAAATACAAATTATATTAATGGAGAGGATGATGAATAGTTAACATTCAAGCCCAAAAGTGTGTCAATCCAAGAAGAAATGAAGAAGAACTAAGCAAATCACCCAAACCCTAACCTATTCTATCTTCTAAAACTATCTAAAATCGTTCACAACCTTAATGCTACATCAAAATTAGCTTATATACCAAGTGGGAATTAAATTAGAAAAGAAATGCAAAATATTTGCTGGAAAATAGGGGATCGATCGATCGACCCCTTTGGTCGATCGATCGATCAAGGCCAAAATTCGACAATTCAGAATGGTCGATCGATCGACGATTTTGGTCGATCGATCGATCAAGCAGGTATCAGCCAAGAAACAGCAGCCTGCATTCTTTCCTTCCCTTTTCTTCTCCTCTTTTGCTTCTTTGTTTTTCCCTCCGCTGAAATCGCCGTAGCCTCTTATTTATGAATCCGAATCCCGCACCGTTCGTGGCCAAGGGAAGCAAGCAAGGAGGGCTACTACTTCTGTGAGATGCCGGGTAAGGTACCCAAGCTGTGAAAAGACTAAAATGCCCTTGAAAGTGCGATTACGTACAGAACTTCATCGAAATGCGTCTGAACTTCATACTTAGTACCTAAATACCTACAAAAGCCAAATTATACCTCATATATCATGTTAATAAATATAAACAGAGGTTGTCTGGTTAACGGGCTTAAATATAGAGATTAAGGCACCCCGAGGGGGCTAAAATGCGTAGGTTCGAGAGATGAAATACACAATATTTGCGTATTATCACACCCCCTAACTTACGCATTGCTAGTCCCTAGCAATGAAATAGGATGCAACAAGAACTACAAGTAAACCAAAATTAGGAGATAGTACAAAAGTATGTTATAAAAGAAAAAGGGCTACTTTCGCGGGCGATTCGATTGCATTTAACATATGCAATAAGCCGTTAAACCCCTAGGTTACCCTAGTGGACAAGTGTGATCTCGTGATGGTTTTCAGGGATGATACCCATAAACATCACATGGTTTAGTCAAAATATTCCCAAACCAACATGCTACAAGCCCAACAATAGCGAAAAGGATTTCATACGCATTATTAGCACATCGAATGAATTCAAACAAAAGTCCAAATCATTAACATTATAGAATGCACCTCGTAGAATTGAAACCTTAAAATGTGGGAGGGGAGTGAGCACATGCAAAGTATGATTTGGCAAAAACTTAAATAAACCGGACAAGCATTAAAGCAAGCATATATTCAATCCTCATGAACATTACACTCATCAAGCGAATTCACTCGAAACAGGGAGGTAACACACGAAACATGCGGGCTAAAGAGTAAATGTAAATGGAAACTAGGCCGCACACATGTTACAGATGAAGAACACTATATAGGAAATAAAAACTTGTATTCTCAATGAAAGATACCACACACTAAAAGAGGCGAAATGCATTTTCACAGATTATCACAACTGTTATGACTTTTAAATTACATCAACCTAAGATCACATAGGACTTTAATAGGATTATAATGTAGGTATGGCTAGGGTATGAAATGAAATGAGTGTATGTACAGATTCAAAGTGTTCGGGATGAAAACTCCGAATAATGGAAAAATGCGGGCAATACCAAAATTGGAAAACAAGTTCCAAAACGGCATTAGATATATCATCGGGGAGAGTAATCAAAGATTATTGAACTATATACAACATATAAAAACTTCTCTTTCCTTTTCTTTTCTTCTTTTTCTCATGTCTTCTTTTGTTTTCTTTTGCTTTTTGCTTTCTCTTTTTCTTCACTTTTTCACTACTCTTTCTTTACTTATCAAACTCTCATATGCCTAAATTGCAACCGACATCATAACAACAACATTCAATCCCACGTAATAAACCAAACAAAGGTATGGAAAGTGTATGTATGGGCTAAAACTCCAATTTAGAGTTGGTTATGGGAATGGGGTTATGAAATGAAAGGCTATATTTAGGCTCAAAGGGGTTAACGAGGGTAAACAGATAAGGGTGAGGTCAAGGATAATATGGGTGATATAACAAAGAATGCCTATGATCATTTTACAAAGTTTACGCAATTCTCTAATAAAAACAATATATGAAAATCATGATCAAGTAACACATTTCAAGTATGAACTCATTTAATGAATAATCAAATGAAAGAATTGAGAGATTACCAATGACTGGAACGTATTCAATGAGAAAAGAATAGTGTATACACTCACAAGTGACGGAAGGTGCAAAGCTTATTCGGTGTAAGTATATACAATGCAACAAAAGATTATCGAGTTATAAAAATCTTAAACAAAATTAGTATAACCATAAAAGTGCATGTGCTCATGGGATTAAAGTTCAATTCATGAAGTTATTCATAATATCAATGATTGAGAACTAAAGTCTAACAACTTCTAAAATTGAGAACATGCATCAATGGGTTTTCTATTGGATCGGGCAATTATTCAAATTTATCATCGAAAACAAAGGCAAAATGCCCAATAAAGGAGAAAAAAGAAAGAAAATATTTTTGAAATTTTCAATTTTTCTAAGAAAAGCATATTAAGTAACTAACATGTGAGGAAAAACATGGACTAAAATAAGAAATGGATAGAATATCTCACACCCCCTAACTTAAAACTTGACATTGTCCTCAATGTTAATTAAGAACCAAGTTAAAGAGATGAAAATAGCGATATTACCCAAAATTGGAGCGATCCCCATAAGAACAAGTCCAAAGAATCTACAAAAACAAGTTAGTACCAAGCATAGTAAAAAGAAATAACAAAGAGTTAACTAATTACCCTAGACTAGAATAAAAAGAAAGAAGGAATAAAAAGCTAACTATATACAACTTACTATTTAGACTTCACACTAACTGTACCTTAGATGTCTAAATAGCTGAGGGTCCACCATAAGAACAATTTGACTTTGGAGGATAACCGGTGTAACCTCACATACAAGCATGCCCTCCGAAAAATATGAATTCTGTTTTATCAACGGAAGGCATTTGTAAGACAGAAGAAATGAACCATCGCTAGTTAAGAGTTTTGGAGGGACGATGGTGGGTTTGGATTGAACGGGTGACAAAAACAAGTGGGGACCGAGAAAAGCCAAAAATTCTCCCAAGGATTTTGAAGTTGGAATGGGAGGCGGCGCATACAAAGGCCAAGATGCGATCGTGGTGGGCGACTCGAGCAAGTACTCCTCATCCGCGATAGGGTTTAAAACATTAAAGTTCAAAACCGAATCATTGGGTACTTGTTTCGGTGGGGTAATAGAGAAAGAAAATGGGGATGAAAGAAATTCAAACTCATGAGATGAATCATCATCGCGTGAAGTTGGAATTTCAAAGGAAATAATATAATTTTCAATGAAATGTTCTTCTTTGGGGGCCAAAGAAGAAATCATTTCATTGCAAATAGATATTATGTCATTATCATTCTCACTTTCAGTATCTATTACGCAATGGGAAAAGTCTAGAATGGCTTGTTCCAAAGTAGGCACAAGTACCTCATTTGGTTCAAAACATTCATCGACCTCGAAAGTCTCAAAAGCAAAATCGTCGTCGGACTCAAATAATTAATCCATCTCATGTTCCCATGAACGATTTTCTTCCCGATAGCGATTTTCAATTTTCTCATTTTCACACATACGCAAACCATCCCCGAATGTCATGGGTCGAGGTGCAAGTGAATGAAAATGGGAACTTTGAAAATTACCATCGGACTTAAAAGAAAACTAATTAATATAGGAATTTTGAAAAATATTGTAATTAGTTTCAAACTTCCTATTATAAGGAGGTAAAGGCCCAAAAACATTATCATCATCATCAAAATTCCAATAACCTAAGTTTTCACTTTCGTTATACTCGCCCAAAGTCATGTTTGAATTTGTTACACTTTGGGATGCTAAGTATTCACCGAAAGTCATAGGTTTGCGAGAATTTTGAGAATTATAACAAGGATTACCGCAAGAATTGGAATAAGACATGCTTACCCCATAAATGGCTCGAAATGGAGGATTCCACAAAGTAGGTGCGTGCGGGAAAGATTCGACCGTTTCTAAGTGCTCAAATGTGGAAGTCCTGCAAAATATTAGCAAATAATACATATAGAAAGAAAATACTATGAAATACTAAATCGAATAAAGTCTAAAACAAACTCGTCCCCGGCTACGGCGCCATTTGATAGACAAGGTTTCGCCGCGATGCTAGAGTCACCTATGCACCGATCATTTTATATTCGGCTCACCTGAACTATACGAAAACCTAAACTATGATTACACTCAACGGGTGAGTATAGCGGTAAGTCGGGTATCGAAAATCCACAGGGACGAGTTGCTAGAATTCCAGTGATTTAATATTCCGAAATAAAAGTGTAAAAATGATTACAAACTAAAAGGAAAAATATGCATAAAGGGAAATGTTAATCTATGCAAGGTTTTGAAACTAGATTATGAAAGCGAGTAAAACTATAGGTAGCGTCGAATATCCCTCTCCCGAGTTAATTAGTATAAAATGGTTACATGGGTCGACGGGTTATTACAAGTGCGTCTCGTTTCGACAGTTAATTAAATCAAGGGTTGTTACGCCCTAAATCATCATAAAAGCCTAATAAGATTTTGGCGTCAACAAATATCCTAGAAATTACGCGCAAAAGGTCGTAAGCATGGGACATACATGATATGCCTCATCAAATATCCTAGGCGTAATGACTAGGACAACACACCCGAAATAGACCCGTAAACATCATCACCAAAGCAATGCAACGCGTCAACTCGAGTGAGTTCAATTCAAGCACAACCTAATTTAAATTACCTAGAAAGCATGTTAAAAACGCGGTAAATGGAAAGCTGTAAATAAATGTGGTAAAACTATACTAGAAAGCGTGTAAATCAAAGCATGTAAACCTAAATTAGAAAGCGTGTAAATTAACTTGAAAGCAAGAAATGAAGAAATACAAATGATATTAATGGAGAGGATGATGAATAGTCAACATTCAAGCCCAAAAGTGTGTCAATCCAAGAAGAAATGAAGAACTAAGTAAATCACCCAAACCCTAACCTATTCTATCTTCAAAAACTATCTAAAATCGTTCACCTCCTGAATGCTACATCAAAATTGGCTTATATACCCAGTGGGAATTAAATTAGAAAAGAAATGCAAAACATTTATTGGAAAACAGGGGATCGATCGATCGACCCCTTTGGTCGATCGATCGATCAAGGCCAAAATTCGATAATTCAGAATGGTCGATCGATCTACGATTTTGGTCGATCGATCGATCAAGCAGGTATCAGCCAAGCAGCAGCAGCCTGCATTCTTTCCTTCCCTTTTCTTCTCCTTTTTTGCTTTCCTATTTTTCCCTCTGCTAAAATCGCTGTAACTTCTTCGTTATGAATCGGAATCGTGCACTGTTCATGGCCACGCAAAGCTAGCGAGGACGGCTATCACTTTCGTGGGATGTCAGGCCAGGTACCCAAGCTGTGAAAAGACTAAAACTCCCTTGAACGTGCGATTGCGTATAGAACTTCACCGAAATGCGTCCGAACTTCCTACTTAGTACCTAAATAACTACAAAAGCCCAATTATACCTTATATAGCATGTTAACAATATAAACAGAGGTTGTTTGGTTAACGGGCTTAAATATAGAGATTAATGCACCCGAGGGGGCTAAAATACGTAGGTTCGAGAGATAAAATACACAATATTTGCATATTATCACATCCTACCATCCCTTGTGGGAGTATCAGTGGAACGAAGGAAACCACATGCTCTTATCATAAGACCTCCCCATGGCACTACCCCACAATGACCCCATGACTTGCCTAAGAAAGATATCAATACAAACTAGGGAGGAAAAATAGGTCAACCCAAGGAACATTGCCTACCCTAACCTGCAGTTTGTAGAAAGGTCCCAGAGTCCTCAAAGGCCACTCTAAGGGTCCCCCGAAAGAATTAGACACTCCTCATCACCAGGATCAAGGGAGTTTAACTACTCAATAACTGGACTATGATCATATCCGCCCCGATACCCATAATTTGGAGGCCCTTTGAGTCTGTCCTATTAGCAAAAGAGTTCCCCCTCATATCCTCTCACAATGTATCCCTCTATAAAGAAATTTTTTATAGTATTATCAGCATTATACTTCCTCCCTTTGATGGCATAATAAAAAGTGAATTTCAATTTTTACTTGTGTGTATTATATGTGATGATTATGAGTTTGGTGATTGCCTAAAATGACTCCTAATAATGATAACTCCGAAGATCTAAAGTACTTAAAACACTAAAAAAAACTTGGCCAAAGTCAAAATAGACACATGTCTCCTAATGACGATGACACACTGATCATAAACTTGGGCACTCCCTAAAATAATAAACATTTACAAATACGATCCTCCTTAATTGAGAAAGAATAAAAGGATCTCACATATCTCGTCTCCATCTTTGTGGATGTATTCTCTTGGTCTTACGCCAACATGCCCAGCACCGACCCTATTATCATTATGCATGAGATTCCCACTCTCTTTGATGTGAAAAACATAAAATGGAGACTCTGTAAATTGATACCCGAATGGACCTTGAAAATGAAGGAATAAGTAGAGAAATAACTTACCGTTGGTTTCATCTGAGTAGTTGAATATCCCACTACAGGGATCATACTTGCACCTAAAGCTAAGGGCAAAGTTCGAATGTGCATAGATTACAGGGATATCAATCGAGCCTTCTCTAAGGATGATTTTCCTCTACCACACATTGACTTACTGGTAGATAGTACAACCAATAATGAGATCCAATCCTTAGTTGATGGATTTATAGGCTAAAATTAGATAAAAGGCATCCTGATCACCAAGAGAAAACTGAATTCATTACCCCTAGGGGACATACTGTTATACAATTATGCCATTAGTTCTCCATAACGTCGGTATAACTTACCAAGGAGTATCCACAACCATACCACATGATCTCATAAATAAGGGTCGTGAAGGACGCGTTCCCGCAATCTATTTTTTTTTAAAGATTACCTCGCTTTAAAATGAGGTTGAATGCTCAGGAATGTGTCTTCAAAGTCAGTAAGGGGAATGTATTAGAATTCATTGTTAGCAAGAATAAAATCGAATTAGAACCCGTTAAGGTCAAGTCCATATGATAATTTCCACAATCCAAAATGGATAAAGAAGTAAAAGGGTTCTCAGGCGATGTACAGTTCATCCGTCACACTACACCAAAATGTGAATTTTGTGACTGCCTTTTTGTGACTCCCAATAGGGGTGACAAACTAGTCACTCCCGGGAGCAGTCACGAAATTATTTGTGACTGCCATTAGGGGTGATAAAATTAATTGGTTAAAAAAAATTTGAGTCAATTAGTTTGTTACCGCTAATAGGAGTCACAAATGTTACCATATAATTAATTTGTGACTCCGATAAGCAGTCACAAATATATAACTGTCACAAGCCCTCACAAGTTTATTAGTAGACACAAGTTATGACTCTTATGAGCAGTCACGAAATTATAACTGCTATGAGGAGTCACAAATTTTAGTCTTAGACTTAATTTATGACCGCTATTAGCGGTCACAAATTTGTAACTGCTGTTAGCGGTCACAAATTTTGGTCTAAAATTTAATTTATGACTGCTATTGGCAGTCATAAATTTATAACCGCTCCCAGCAGCCACAAATTTTGCTCTTATACTCAATTTGTGACTGCTATTAGCGGTCACAAATTTGTGACTGCTATTAGCGGTCACATAATTTTTCACCTTTCCCTCTATACGTGAAGATCGAGCTCCTGCCCTCTTCTCTCTCTTTCATTTCCCTCTGTATGCATCTCTCTATATGAATCATTTCGATCGGTGAAGGTATTTCCCTGTCTCTACGAATCTTGAAAGAAAACCCAAGATTACAGTTTCATATGCTTTTAATCTCTACGCATACCTCTTCGCAAGTTCCATTTTTCGTTTGTTTGCTTTTAATTTTCATATGCTTTTAATTTTCATATGCTTTTAGTCTTGAAAGCAAACCCTAGATTACAGTTTCAGAACTTATTACCTGAGGTTGTGCTTCGCAAGTTCTATTATAGGGCTTGCTTTTCTTACTTTGATAACAAAAAAAATGAATATTACCCCAAAACAATAAAATGCTTAAATCATTTGGGTTTCAGGTATATTTGCTATTGGGTGAGAGCTGTTCTTCATCAATAACGTCATTTGCTGTTGGGTGTTCCAGAATTAAAGACATTTTCTTAATTGTGAAGGTATATTTTTGGGTATTTTTGCTGTCTAAAGCCCTAATTTCTGTCTAAAGCCCTAATTTCAATTCTCATTGTGTGTGTGCGCATTTCGATTCTTATTATGTGTGGGTATGTGTGTATATTTGTGTGTATGTAGAAATATCTGTTTATATGTGTGTATGTATGTGTATGTATAGATTTATGTTTACATGTGTGTGTATGTATGTGTATGTATAGATTTCTGTTTATATGTGTGTTTATGAGTGTATCTATATACAAATTGTATTTTATGTTAATAAGCCCTAGAAATTGTATTGAAGGTTATTTTTTTTGACAAAATATTATTCAAAAACTCTAGACATTATATTTTTTTGACAAAATATAATCAAATGGATTTTTAATATTACGAGTTTTGCCCGAGCTTTGTGATCAACGTTCTCTAGACAAAATATAATCAAATCTGATTGTTTTGTTGTGAGTATATCTACACATTGTTTAACCTCTTTCGTTTTTTGAATATTATCTTGTTTGGGAATATGTTAGATTTTTTTAAATAATCATTTTATACTATTCATATTTATTTTATCTAAAAATTAATTAAATAACCATTGTTTTGTGCTCGTTGAAGTTTTGACGTTTTGTGCTTGGTTGGGTTTTCCTGTGAGTTTTAATGCAATGATAGTATTAATGCAATGATAAGCCATAGATTATGTTCTAAATATTAGCTCAAACTTCATTTAGTTTTATAATTTACTGAGTTTCTATTTGTTTGTATTGTAGAATTAATGGGGTTTCCACAATATAAAGAGTGGATGGGTGAAAGTTGTAGAGTGGGGAAAGTATACGTTAATGGGGTTAAAGACTTTGTGAATTATGCAACGAAGAATCTCGAAACTGATATTATCCCATGCTCGTGCAATCGTTGTAAAAATGGGAAACGCTTGAAAGGGGCAGATGTAAAAGTACATTTGTTTCATTGGGGTATGCAAGCTGACTACACGTTTTGGCATTTCCATGGGGAGAGGGAATTTAAGTATATTCCATAAGAAATACTTGTCAATGAAACCATTCACACAAATGGTGACCCGTTAGTACATGCTAGGTTAAACGATCTCATAAATGATACGTATGAAGTGCACGCAGCACAAGAAAAGCAAGATAGTAGAGGGAATGCTTTAGGATGTGAGGATCATGTTGGCAACGATACGGACCAAGTTAAGGATTATATACGGTTAAAAGAAGCAGCCGCAACACCATTATACCATAACTCCAACCCCGGCCACACAAAGTTATATGACATGGTTGGGTTGCACAACTTAAAGAGCAAATTTGGCTTGTCGGGAAAAAGTGTGACGGTAATACTCCTCTGGGCAAAAGATTTGCTCCCCAAAGAAAATACACTGCCAGTCAATTATCCGATCATGAAGGATAGTTTGAAAGGTTTGGGTATGAAATACAAATCAATTCATTGCTGCAAGTATGACTGCATTTTATACTATAAGGAGCATAAGGACAAACGGGCTTGTCCTGTATGTAAGGAACCTAGATATGAACAAAAGATGATAGTACATAATAAACGTTTGTTGAAAGTAGATACGCAAATACCTAAGAAGGTGTTAAAGTATTTCCCTTTAGGTCCTCGATTGAAGAGACTGTACACTATACCTTGGATAGCAGAGGCAATGACTTGGCATGGTCGAGCGGAGGTGGGTGAGAATCTCATGCGACATCCGATTGATTCATCTGTGTGGAAATATGCAAATCAGCGATACCCAGACTTTGCTACAGAAATACGCAATGTTCGCCTCAGAATATCAACCGATGGGTTTAACCCGTTTGGCAAATTGAGCACAGATAAGAGTATATGGCCTGTGTTTACGGCGCCTTTAAATTTGCCGCCGTTGTTGTGCATGTTAAAGGAGTTTTCAATTTTGTCATTGTCGATACCAGGTCCAAAAGCACCGGGTAGTGACATTGATGTTTTCTTAGCGCCACTAATAGATGAATTGAATGAGTTATGGGTTGAAGGTGTGAGAGCATTCGACTCATACAAAAAGGAGGAATTCATTTTGAGAGCTATGTTGATATGGGCAATTCATGATTTTCCTGCTTATGGGACCTTATCTGGGTGAAATGTACATGGTTACCTAGGTTGTCCTATATGTGGAGAGGAGACTGAAGCCAGCTGGCTTAAGAAAAGTGGTAAACTTTTTTATCATAGTCATCGAAGATTTCATCCCCAAAGTCACAAATTCAGGTCAATACGAAGCAATTTTCTCCCAGAAGGCACCGAGACGCGACCACCTCCACCTCCACCAAGACTTTCTGGTTTGGAAATTGAAGAAAGGTCATTAAAGGCTGATCAAAAGTTGAGGGGGAAACACCCCATAATTTTGGCCCAAAAGCGTAAAAGAAAGGATCTTGATGTGAAAACGGTGTGGTCGAGGAGATCAATAATGTTTGATTTGCCATACTGGAAGGAACATCATGTGCGACATGTGATAGACATAATGCACGCTGAGAAAAATATCATTGAGCATCTCGTAAGCACATGCATTGGTGGTTCTCATTCCAAGGATGGAGAAAAAGCCCGTGAAGATCTTCGTGATTTGAAGATTAAAAGATCATTATGGTTGAAAGAAGATACAAACACTGGAAAAAAGCATATGCCAGTTGCATCTTATACTTTGAGCATTGAAGGAAGAAATATGTTCTTAGAAACATTAAAGGGCTTGAAGGTCCCTTCTAATTTCTCATCCAACTTATGCAGGATTGTCTGCGATGCAACAAAAGATTTGAAAAAGTGCAAGTCCCACGATTGGCATGTGATAATGCAACTTATCCCTCTGTTGTTCGGACACTGTTTTTCAGAACACAAGGATCTTCGAAGGGTCATTCTACAAATTAGCTTATGTTTCTCCCTATTGGGTGAGAAAGTTGTCAACAGGACGCACATAATGGCAGCGAAAGAAACTTTGGTCGAGACTATATGTGTTTTGGAGAAGCACTTTACTCCCTCATTCTTTGACATAAGCATCCACCTTTTAGTGCATTTGTGCGATGAAGCACTTTTATGTGGACCAGTAAGGTACCGATGGATGTATCCGTTCGAACGATTAATGAAAACTTTTAAAGATTACGTTAAGAATACACGGTATGTTGAGGGGTCCATTGCTGAGGAGTACATTATGGAAGAGGCTTCCTTGTATGCAAAGGAATATATGCCTAACCCAAACGTTGGAGGTCGTGAACGCTTTATTGATGAATTAGAAGAGTTTGTTAATGAGGAGGCCCTGGGGAAAGGTAAGGTAGTGAAGCTAACAAGTACACAATATAACCAGGTGGCTCGATATGTATTCGAGACGCATGAAGACATAGATAAATGGAAAATGTGAGTTTATTTAAAGTGTTTTGTAAAATAATGTAATATGTTCGATGTTATATTCATTAGAAATTAATATTTTTAGTGTTTTAACCTAGGCAATATAATGAGTGCGGGCATGCCAAGAGGAGGAAGGGATGCGCGAGCGCAGACAATGACTTTAGGCATTGGGTAGCTTCCGAGGTGACTACAGTAATACCTCACTTTTATTTACTGTCTTTGCAACATATTCACAATGCAAATACTTTCTTGGTTTCAGTTATTGAAAGCTGGTGAAGTATCGACGAGGCTTGGACGTCTAGCAAATGAGCCTAGTTTTGTAGCCAAGGAGTTTGGACAATATCGTGTCAATGGTTTTGTGTTCTCTTCAAGCACACACGAGTTAAAACTCATTAGGAAACAAAACTGCGGCATTTCATATAAAGCATTAACTCATTTCAGGGCAAGCGCGAAAGATAAAAACTTGATAGAAGCTGAGATGACGTATTATGGGATTATAAAACAAATTATCCTATTAGATTATATATATTTCAGCATACCTGTATTTTATTATGATTGGGTGAGAGTGGAGGACAAGAATGCATGTATGGTCGACCCTGACACCCACATGGTGAAGGTTGATTTGGCCAAGTTGAAGAGTAAAGACAATGTTAATGATGAGCCATTTGTTTGTGCATTCCAAAACTTAAAGCAAGTGTTTTATGCAAAGAGCCCCAACAATGATCCATGGCCTGTTGTTTTACATTCTCCTCAGCGCTTGACTACATCGGTAGACGATATAGAGGCACCAATCGAGATTCAGTCTATTCTGGATGACGACCCAAAATTAAAGAAATTATTAAACGCATTAGAGGAGTAGGTGTTTAATTATGGCATGTTATGTTGTTTTAAATGTTGACTTGAAAATTATGTATAATAGCATGTTTCAATTATTTCGTAGCATGTATTCATAGTGATCCATATGTCGATTTATTAGATTTTTCAAATCAGAGAAAAATTGCAAGTGGACAAGTTGTTGCTTCAGCTGCTACTGGAACGGTGGTGCATGGCCATCAATTGCTGATATTTGAACGTAAGGTTTACGTTAATAGTGTTGAGCCAGGAGAAGAGAATCATCCGTTGTATCGTCGAAGTCATGGGGCGGACACTATTAAGGATGTCGAGAAATCTTGGGTGGTTCGGCCATTGCTTTGTCTTATCCTTAAGTGATCCAGAGTAATTTGTCTTGAGAAATTTGAACAAATTGTCAAAGTGAACAATTAGTAGTGTTTGAACTCTATTTTGAATATTAGTAATCTGTTTTGAATCAATTAGTAATCTGTTTTGAATGTATCCAGTGTCTATCTGTTTTGAATCAATTAGTAATCAATTAGCAATATTCTTCTATATGCATATTGCAGTGCGTGGACTTTGATTATACATAGATGTAACTCTATGAAGTTCCTCTCTATTTTCCTCTGAAGGGTTCTGATCATATGAAATCTCTGCATTGAGTAAAACCATGTACATGATTAAACCCATAGAAAATAATATATTTGTCAACACAGCCATGAAGCAAGTTTTTTTAACAGTAAACATCACACAACCACAAATTATAGTCACAGTTTGAGAGAGCCAGTGTCCATCAATTTATTCATTAGATATCAAGAGAAACATGAAGTAAAAGCACGTATCATTTCGATACGAAAATCAACTACACTAATGGACCGAAGGGACCAATGCTGGGAGATACGGTTCAACAACCTGAAGAGCACTCGCAACTATCCTAAGGATCAGATCTTCTATGGGCACCTTCACTACATCACTTCTCATCCCAATGTCAGCAGCATATCGGCGAGCACAGTACACACCCCTAGCAGTTGCTGCCATACCGTATATATTGGTGGTAACTAGACCTAACAGTGTAGATAAAATGGCTTCAAGGGGGCCATCAATTATGGATACTGCTTGCCCGCTCTGCCCTAATGTCCTTTGATCAAGAACAAGCAGCCCTGTTTTGCTGTAAATGGCAAAGTCTTCACAATTGTTCTTGAAAACATTATAGCACCCGAAACCATTATGGAGAAGGAAGTTTGCTCGATGGACAACAATATCATTGGGATCCGATACCTCAAGAGTATAGGTCCCGCCTCTTGCTTTCGCGAGAAAGAGTGCAGGAGTTACGGCGTACTCAAAGCGGTAGACTACACCACCAGCTTGTCGAAAATTACTCTCAGGGATGGCATGTCGAAAATTGGTGATATTTGCTTCATTAGTTGAAGATCTCACTGACTGTGAAATGTCGCTCTCAAATGGAGTGCCCAGTTTCATGAGTTTTCTCTCAATTTTAGAGTCTTATGACAGTCCTCAAAACATATTCTGGAAGTAGTTTGACAAGATCAGAGAGTATCGCAGATCCATGCATACCAGTTCGTTCAGACTCCTAAAAGAAGAAAGGTAAATCTCAGTATAGAATTGGAAAAAGAATAATCGGCAGTATAACAGTGTACAAGGGGTGGAAAAAAAAACTCCCAAATTAGTATCAGTGATTGAACCATTTTAATATCAACATCTGTTTGTGATAGGGATGAGTGCGATATAAATTTTGGATTAAGGATCTCTACAGAAGATATATTAACAACAGTTTAGCAATGAAATCTTAGAAGAAAAAAGAGGGCATAAAATCACAAACACCTTAATGCATTTCCCAAACCATTTATTAAAGTCACCTGTATAAGGAACTTCGAAAAACTTCTAAACTTGAGCATATTCATTGCAGTCCACTGATTTATGCAAGATAAATTTGAACTCTTAGAAGTTCTCCAAATTGGCTAATTATTTGATTGAGTTCAAATTTTGATCAGCTTCTTTGATTGTTTATAGGCTGTTACATGTTGTCTTTTTTTAACCGAGTTCGCTTGCTCGGTATTTCATTCTAAGGGATCGGCCTTATATGATGTTATTTATATTTTGGGGTTGGCATTTAAAGTGATAAAAAATCTGGACCTTTGTGAAGTTTCATTGCTTCGTTTGTAGGCATTTTTGTCATCCACATAATTTGAATGGTACTAAGAAAGTGTGGTAATAGCCTTGAAAGTTCACCATTAAGAAGTCTGCCTTTTATTTTTTATGCTTCTGTTGAAATTGGATTTATTTAAATTGGTTCGAGATGTAGAAAAGTAACATCTTATTCATAGTTTCTTATATGTTGATTGGTTATAACTGTGTATATATTCAATTGAGTTGTCACGCCGATAATCACAATCGTTCTCATTTAGTCTTGGAAGTGTGTATATTTAATACCTTGGTTCAATTTTATGTTTAGGTGAATTTTTGTTGGGGTGTTTGTGGGGGCGTTGTGTTTCAAGTACAAGTACGAATATTGGGGGTAAATTTATCATTGTGTTTCAAGTACAAGTACGAAATGATCAATGCTAGGAAGTATTCAAGAAAACTCTGGAGTACCTCACTCGTCCACTAGTGTTGGTACCTCCCCAATTACGACACCATTGTTTACACTACAAGACCATAACATAAATGACGACCGGAGCCATGCTAGCCCAATACGTAAAAAGTTCTTAGAAGGAATGCAAAATCTACTATGTCATCAAGAAACTAGTATCCAATGATCTCAAATACATAGTGATCCTCGTAAACAATGCCATTAGATGATGTCCTTAAGTGTATGACTCATCTCTAGGATGGATCCCATGAAATAACTATTTGAAAAACCCTCTCTCTCTGGAATAATGTCCAAATGTCAATTGATGTTGTCCGAGGTTAAAATCACACACATCACATAGAAAGGCACCAAAGGAGATGCCATCTATGACCTTTATCCGAGCAACCCCTATCGGATGAGGAATAACAAAGTGAGTAGGAATTTCCTAATGTATATCTCTTCGCCATAAATGATGAAGAAAATTAGAAACTCTACTTCGACGGGGATTCAACCAAAGGGGGATTTGACAATGAAATTATCATTATATCCCCCGACTCATAGTAACTTCCCACTGCCATCAAACTCACTTAAGAATATATCAAAAACATGGCCAAGTATGACGCCTACATCAAAGGACTCATAATCGCCTTAAAAATGGGAATTACTTGCCTAAATTCCTACGAAGATTCAAGCCTAGTCATTAGCTAGATATTGGTCAAATGGAAAATTTGGGATGAAAAAAATAACCGTACTATGTCGACTTAGAAGTGTCTACCTCGCGATTCAAGCATCTCAAATTCGATATCCTCCTGAGTATTAAAAATAATTTCAAGGACACCCCTCCTACACTAGCCTCTATGCCAGAGATGATAGAGAGAACTATGGAAATTAAGTTTACCACAGCTAGTGAGAGAACCCCTTCTTACTGCTTTGAGGTCGACGACATCGAGGAAACTATAGTAGGACCCATGGTTTAATACTATGACATATGGAATTTTGTCAACATGATTCATTACCCTTCCAAGTCTTTTCGAATGCGTGGCTTACCATGAGATAGTTGGCATCCCAATTCATCATCTATGGGGTTTAACTCTAAAAAAGAGGATACGATGGAATACACTTACGATGCATCACGGAGGGGAAGACCCTCAAAATTATGGTCAAAATCCATAGGGGATAATGTGACCTACCGATTATTGGGCACACCCTCTCTTGAAACATACTTCGATAGTCATACTAGTGGATCACCATGCAAAATGGTGCCAGGATGTTCCTCAAATGTTAGCTTTATGCCCCACGGGAACAAGTACCCCCTAAGATTTCTAATATATGACCTTGCCCTATCCTTTCTCCACTTGGGGGGATAAAAATCATAGGGAAGTTAACCCTTAAGACCTCTAGTGGGAAAGAGTTCATCCTCATTGCCATAGACTATTTTACTAAATGGGTCAAAGAAAAATCTTATAGAGTGTTGAATGCTAAGAAGGTGGCCAAATTCATACATCGATACTCTATCTGCCACTTTGGTGTATCCCATGAGTTAGTATCAGATAATGACTCTAATTTCGATAAGGAGGTACACGAGTATGGTATAACTTGAAATAAGTCATCCCCATACATACCTCAAAGCAATGGAGCAGTCGAAGCGGGTAATAAAAACTTCAACAACTTAATTAAAAAGATCCAATAGAACTATAACGACTAGTTTGCAAAACTCCCAAATTCCCTCTAGGGCTACCGTACGACCAAGAAAAATTTAATTAGGTACACCCCTACTCTCTAGTTTATTCCTTGTAGGCAATCCTACCCATAGAACTTAGGATATCCTATTTACAAGTTTTCTCGAAAGCTAAGTGGATAAAATAGACCGGGTCCAATCCCATTACGACAAATTAGCTATCCCTGACAAGAGGGGGATAAATGCCACTTATCACAACCATGGCTACCAACAACGTGTCGCACTAGCAGTCTGTAAGAGAGTTAAGAAGTTAAACATACAACAGGGCCTAAAAAATCACAAACCTTCCAGGACTCTCCAAGGAAAATTTATACCCAATTAGGGAGGAGACTACATCATTACTAAGACAAATTTTGGCAGGGTGGATACTTTAGCCGATTTGAATGGAGTCACATTTTCCTAAGCCTTTAATCTCGACTAGTTGAAGAAATTTTTTCCATGAACCTACCTAAGGTAAAAAGGAAAATGCCAAACATAATCATTTATAACAGTAAGGGAAGACTATGCAAGACATACACATAGCTAACCCTACATCAAAAGGCCCACTCTAGCCCCCAGCCTTTTTTTTTTTAAAGTTAGATAAAACACTTTGATTCCCTAATATTTCAATTAAAGAGAAATATGTGAACCAAATTCTTCGCTATATTCTTATTACATGCATTAAAAAATAGACAACCCGTTGTCATTTAATGGGAGATACATAAAAAAATAGAGATATCACTTCGAGCGTGGTTTAAATAAACACCAAAAAAACTATAAATTACGAGAAAATCCTATTTATGGTCATTGTACCCTTGCTCCAAAAGAGCCGACTTGGTCTAAATAAACTAAACATCAAGTAATAAAATAGTTCCATAAACCATTTTAAGACTCTGAGGGGTCATCCTTATTTAAGAAAACACCATGCAAAGACTAATCTGATGAAGACAACTGTCAAAACAAGTCTAAAAGGACAAAAACAATAACCCTCACACTTCTTCCTAAAAAATACATACCAAGAAATAACCCCTCTAAAAACCTGCATCTTGGGTTGAAACATCAACAATCAGACTCACTATGGACTGTTCGTAATATGACACACTATCTCGACAAAGAGCGACACACTAATTCTAAACCTATGTAACATACATAGAAAATGGGGCCTTTGGCCCTCCCCAATCGATGTCAATTTTGATAGATAACTCACTAGTAAAATAGATGAAGTCGTCACTGTCCAAAGAAAAATTCTATAAAATATAGGGCACCTTTGTTTCCTTAAGTATATGTCTATATATCCCTTATTACGTTATTATTATTTATATGTATTTATATGTCGATTTGAATAATAAAAACACCACACAAACTATATCAATCATCATCGATGATCTTTCCCCATGAAAAGCATAAAAAGTTAAGAACTAAAGAAACCCAAATAAATGCAATAAAAAAATAAAAAGTTAGCAAATATTTGGTACCAAGTATGTAAGAAGAAATAAAGAAAACTATCCTTGCACCAAAGAAAGAATAAAGTAGAAGGACTAATGTGTGTGAATTAGTGGATATTAGATCTCCACCTAGATAATAAAACCAAAAGTCTACTCATGATGGGCCTTCTTGTTCTGCTTAGTAGCATCACCAACATCACCTGATGCATATGGATCCTCGATATTCCTGGTAGTCGACTGCGCTGGAGGAGAATGCGTACGAATGATCGCTGGAAGATTCACCGACACTATGATGAAATTTAAAACTACTCACGATATGAGGGTACACGAGTATGAGAATGGGAGAGAGATGCGACCTGATCTAATGTTTGCCCCTCATAAATCAACGCGGGGCTGAATGGAACATGATAGCTCCTTGTATACCGAGAAATAAAGGAGCTTCACCCTCTGCAAGCTAGATGATGAAAACACCACCCCCTGAAAAATAAGAAAGTAATCAATAAAAAGAAAATTTTAAAAAGAAAAGAAAAAAACAAGGGCAAAAATAATAGGTGACCATTAAAAAGAAAAGGATAAGAAGTATAACCTTTCTATCCCCATAGTCTCTCGAAATCCAAGAACCAGGCAATACAAATGGATGGAAGACAAAGGAGAAGGAAACTAGTTGTTGACCACCCTCATTATAGGTGCACCAGCTTGAGAAGTGCTCCCATTCTTACCCCCCCCCCCCCCCCGTGTGACTTCCTCCTTCAACTCATTAACCCTAGCCTCTATGGTGACAATATAAGCTGCAAAACTCCTTAACTTTGGCAAGGACCTCCCCCCTTCCCCCCCCCCCCCTTGTCCTTTCCTCAGTATCTATACACTATTAAAAATCCAATTCTTCCATAACTAAACGAGGAAGAGGGTGAAACCCCTTATCCATCCTAGAACTTGATTCCAAACCTAACCCATGAAAATACATATACCATAGATAAGAAATGGCACTGTACTCCCAGGAGTTTACGACGACATACTCCCCAGCTCAAACCCTAGTCACAGACCTACGCCTAATGCCATTATCGATCTGAGAAAGGTCACAGACACCTCCAGGAAGGGTCTCCTCGAACCCGTAGGATACCTCCTTGCCCTTCTCCCATCTGCGACATCTCGCATATGGAATTTCTCCCACCTAGACCCAACATGCCCAACTACATCCACCAGGAGAATGTCATCATCTCCCCTAATGGGCCCCTCAAGAACCACTCCCCCGACACAATCTTTAGGAATGGAACCTATTTTAGTCTCTGCAACCTTAAGTGCCTCCCTTTCTCCACGCATCACCACTGTCTCATTCTCCGCAATGAACTGCTCTCTGTCCCCTACTATGAGCTCCTCCTTGATCGTTGTGACACCCCGCCTAATTAAATAATGGGTGATCGGTCCTTTATTAAATTAAAATCAAGGTGAATGGTTGGTTCATTCTTAGCATCACTGTCGTAAAATAAAACTTACCATTTAAACACCCTAAATAATTAAGCTAAGTGTCAAAACAATTTTAAAACGTTATTTTCATTTTATTAAATCCAAATATGAAAACCTTTTTAAATAACCAACAATTTAAGAACTCTGACATACTAAAGATGAATAATAACACACAAGAATTAGATTCATCCAGATAAACCAAACCAGTTTAAACTATAAATAAAACCATCCTGACAGTAATTAAATCCCAAAGAGTACCAACTAATGGAAACATAAAGGAACGTAAATCTCTAACAAAAATCCAAACTGAATAGAGAAACGGGCAACACATGCCCTAACTAATAAGAACTAAAAGTAGGAGTAGAATCAACAACGAGGTCGTCTAAGCAATGGCTTGCAACTCCCACATAAGCTGCAGCGCGTTCGGTCCAAAGAACCTAATCTTGACCCCCTGTGGCTGGGCACCTGTGTTATATACATATATATACATGAGAGAAGCAATAACAGGAAATGGGTCAGAGACCGAGTGTAAAACAATTTAAAATTAGTTTAGCAAGTATTTAAAATGATTACCGGTTAATGTAACAACCATGTTAGTATGCGAGACTCTTTTGAGAAATTCTCACCTCTCATCTAGTGTGCACGCCTACCGCACTATTAATTCTAAAGGTTTATTTTAACTTAACTTATCCCATAAGGTTTCATTCCGTCATATATTATGGCTAATATAATTAATTTCTGAAAATCAAGCTTTCTCATATACCTTAGGTTATTAGAAATAATTCCGTGATGTCACAAAATTTTCAAACATTTATAATAAAATTGGAGTAATTATTCATTACTTAACTACTTTTATGCACAGTAGGAAATTCTCATACTTAAGTATATATATATATATATATATATATATATATATATATATACTATCAGTACCCCATATAAAATTTATGGTGCTGACATACTCTGCTATCAAGTCCCCGTATCACTTGTACTAAGGGGAAATACTAGTTCGGAATCACTTTCAAACTGTATTAACAGAAAACATAAACAAATGGAGGCGAAGCATAGTTACAAGTAACTAAGAGGTCATCACATACCCTCATGTCTTTTAGGACCGTCTGACTATCAATCAGATAGCATGTACCAAGGAATCCTATGTTCTAGGATACAAGTCTTTATCCACCATAAAGGCCCAATCGAGATAAGACTGTCCCAGCATGGAAATCCCCCGTGATAGCAAGTAGCTCGGGTATGATTTTTACACACACACACACACACACACACACACACATATATATATATATATATATATATATATTCACCTTTCTAAATTTGGTACGCCCACGACCCATAATTATAATTATCCATTCTTAACACATTTTTACTCGATTATCTCGCATCACGAATTTGTCACTTTTATTCTCGTATATATAAGTTACTCCATACCTACTTCTCGGCTCTCAAAGTATTCTATCTCCCTAAGTATAATTTTAGTAGGCACTCTCATTTATCTTTTAGTCTAATTTCCTTACAATTCTCGATCTTTTATTAATCGTACGCATGATTTCATATGTATAAATAACTCCCCGTTAACCCTTAATTGCATCTTACATTAAATTCTCACTCAACGGAATTTACCTATACCTTACTGGTCGTATTTATATCCCATTATGCTCTAATAATAATAATCAAGGGTTACTACGCATTTTAATCGAATTAAACCAACATAAGGGAAAATTGCAGTTTTCCAGGAGGGGTCGATCGATCGAGGAAATGGGGTCGATCGATCGATCAAGAAGTTATGACGCAAACTGCATTAAACCGGTTACGGGTTTGCCTCTCTAACCTTAACCAAATATCCATATATCATTCCCAAACTCCCAACCAACGTTACTACAAGTACTATATACCTAAACACGTGATTTTCTACGTAAAATATATCCCAGTTCATCAATTATAACAATTTAATGGGTAAAATTTACCTAAACTTCAAGATCCCTAATTTTTTAATTTTATTTCAATTCTTCCAATTCTCTTCTAGATTTCCTACTTCTAAATCCATACAAATTCATGTTTTATCCTCTACATGCGATTTAGATGTCCAGAACATGATTACTTCTTCTCTAACATGTGATTTTAAGTCTCAAAACTATACTTTCTTTCATGAAATAAGTTCTAAACAACCCTAGACTAACATGATTGAGACACTAACTAAAAATAAATAAAGATAGATACTTTCCTCGAATTTGAGTTTCTGATTTGAGGACGAAAGATGTATGGTTGCGTTCCTCGTCGCGCGATCTACACTGTGGTGGTGGTGGCGGTGTAAACGGTTGAGTCCTTGGCCTTGAGTTGCATGGAAATCTCTCCAACTCCTTCTCTAATGGCCGTTCTTTGATTTTTTGATTTCTAACCCAAGAAGACAACTCCTAAAGGCTGATTTATTCTTAGGAAATCCGTGGGTTTAACTACCCAAAAATGTCAAATGTTTATAATTCCCTCCCGGGATGCTAATTAGGCCTAAAAACGCTCCGAGACCCAAACTAAACCCCCGGGTACATTATTTTGACAATATCGACCCTTTCGGACACATTGGCGCACTCGAAATGACCATACAGGTGACTTATAATTCATTCACTTTTAATAATAATAATTTAATCCCGACACGACACAATCGCGTCCCGATTTAAGTTCCATAATTATCAAATTATACACTCATAATAATTAAATAAATTCGATTATACATATTACTTTATCCACTAAGTAATGTTCAACAAATTCCCAATAATTACTAATTTTCATCACGCTAGTAAATATTTAAAATAAATTTCTGAATTAATATTAAATTAATATCTCAATTTAAATTTAATAAATCTTCAAATTTAAAAGTCATAAAAAACACGGGGTATTACATACGTAACCATCCTAGTAAGGGACAATAAAAACCTCCCTAAACATAGTAAGGGGCGCCTCTTAAAGAAACTCTAATAGTCGAAGTCCTTCTTTAGATGACCGGTGATCATTACCCCTTTAAAAACGTCTGTCGATCCACCATGATCATCACAACGACGTGCCTCATATAGTAAAGAGGAAGAATTTGAATCGCGACTGGAGAATACCACACATGTTGGAGAGTCACCATCTTAACTAAAGAAAAGAGAGCTTCATGAGGCTCCTCCAGTACCAATCTTTACCCGACAGCTCCCACGTTGCGACACACGTCGCTACCATATGACGTGGCAACCCCCAGGGCACCTAGAAGAAAAACTCACCAAGTATGAGACCTAAAAGTAATAAGAGTAAGGAAATATAGAACGATAATTAAAAATATAAAAACTACTTATAGTCTCTACGGTCATCCCATTTGGAAGTTCCTTGGTCCCCTCCTTGGACATAAATGACCACGCCCTCAAGTCCCTCGCATATCGCGTAAAAAGAGGGAAAACACCATCCGTCGGCATTTTGACCAACAATATTGCCGAATATGTAGCCACATAAAGAACCACATTTACACAACATAAAAAATGAAATACGACATCAGTAACATAAGAAAATGCAATATTTACGTAAAAAATAGAAACAGCAAAATTCAAATAAACACGCAGCTCCCATAAGTATGAAAATGCTATCAAACTCTCTGTACGATACTTACAGAAAAAAGACATGGATCAGTACATCTCAGTCAGCCCCATCCTACCCTATAACGGCCTCAAAATCTAAGAAAAATCCATCAAGAAACGAAACCATAAAAAATGAATCCCACTTGAATTACCAAATGACAACAGTGCTCTAAAACTAAATAAAATCAAACTTCGGGCATACCTTCTCGCCTCCTACACATTGAGCTATGGTTCTTGTGCCTCCTCTAGATAGGTGATAAAGACACTGACATCAAGAAACTTCCTGACACCATATTTACATGTATCCTTGTAATTACGAATAAAATCCCGACGGTAATTGATTTGGAATTTTTTTGAATGATAGTCGAGTGGATTAGACAATATTCGAATGGTCTCCAAATGCAGATGATTAGGAAGTAGCCAAGCAGAATGCGATCCTCAACCTAGGAAGTACCCAACATTTATCCCTGAATGAAAGGGTAGACAAACGGAAAGCTTTAGACCACCAGTAACATCAAGAATCATCCAATACTCAACATGGGTCCCTCAGCAAGTCGAACGGGTCTCCGACTTTGATCGAAGGATCCCCCGTGACATTATGATAGTTTAAACTTTCAAAGAATTAATGAAAGATTATTCTTTGAATCTCTAGCACTAGCCCTATTCTTATGGGAAGATATATCGAAGATTATGAACACATGTATTGCCCAAATTTGAATGTATAAAAAACGTAAGCTAGAAAACTGAACAAGCATTATATCACGGATGTGTATATGAAGGCTAATAGAGCAGTTGAACAGGTAGGCCATAAGTTGTACTCAACATCAATGTAGTGTCTCCATTAATAAACAGTGCCACCCATTTCCCAGTGGATGCAAGCAGAACCCGGCTGAACCACATATATGATTTGTTCATTCTTGTTCCTCACCCTTTCTTTGTTGTTATAATTTATAAATTATTTGTATTACAAAAATATTTGTGTCAACATAATTAGCCCCGTTTGTGTGAATGAGTATTTCTAAATCTATGAAGAAGAAACAAGTTACAAATCATAATAAAGGCCTTAGAGAGTAGTGATGGGACCTCCAGGACGAGTTAACAGAACTATTAAATTGGCTTGCCAGCCTCAGCAATCGCCGGAGTAGCAGGCGAACCACGATCTTCACCATAAGAAAAGTCAGAAGAACCAAATATCAATGCCGCCACACCTGGCACTTTCATCCACCGTTCATCGGGTGTCGGTAGCTCGGGGCATCAGACACCCGTCGAGTGATGATACTGGTCGGGATGTCGGGCAAGAATCACCATTTAGTCTGGAGATCATGGCATGACCCATGCCATCTAAAGGCCATGGACCACCTTTTCAACATCCTACAAATAGGGGATGAAAGTCTAAGGGAGTACATCAAGAGATTCAATGTCGAGTTATTCCACATAGACCATCAAGACAAAGAGGTGGACATTTCGTCCTTCCTGAGGGGACTTTCCAGTGATAACACTATATACTCGTTGTCCGAGAACCCCCTACTAACATGACTGAACTCATGGAGAAGGTATACAAACACATCCATGTTGAGGAAACCCTCAGGAGTAGACAGTCTGAAAAACATACTTAGGTGGAAAAATTTCTTGAAAAAGGGGGTTTGTATAAATAGTACGTATATTAGGTTCCTCACACACAAATCCAAATTTAATCAATATTTATCTTGATTAGAAATTAGGTGTTCATACGATGATAATATCAAAATTAGTTTCTAATCAATCACACAATCAAAACACGCATGCAAATAAGTAAGGAAAATTCCCTAAAAGGGCAAAGCCTTTTATTCAACACTATAGAGAATATGAAAGACAATTGAGTTACAAAATTCTTAGCACGACTATGTAAAACACGTAGAGTCTTTAATTCATCTATAAAATACGACCTAGTCTAGTTCCATCCACAGGAAGCGGTCTTCCCTTCGTATCCACCGACCCTCTTCTTCTTTTGTAGTAGAAACTCAGTTCCACGAGTTAGTAGTAGAGATGGACTCTACAAGGGTTCATGTAAGGTGTACGGAAGTTAGGGTTTCATAAACTCACACATCACATATGGGAATGTATTATTTAGAAAAAAAAAGTGGTTTTGAAAAATCAAATATGAGAACTTTTGGAATAGGTACTAAAAACTAATTTTTGCTAAAGTTCTTGAGAAATTCTGAACAAAATATGTTTTTATAACAAAATCAAGAATTTTAAGGTGGCGGGATCATTCGAAAAAAATTTAACCTCGTTCGAACGGAAAAAATAGTTTCGTTCAAATGATGCCCTTTTTCATTCTAGCAAAACCCACTATTCGTTCGAACTCCCTTCTCATGAGAATTCTCTATCAAGGGAGAAACATCTCATTTGAATGTCATTTGAAGTTGGTTCAAATGAAACCGCACATCTCGTTTTCACAAGACCAAAAAAACATTTTTGTTTCAATGTTTTTTATAAAAAAAATCCTCGATTTTAAAAGAAAACATCCAAGATAGTGATTTATAATAATCTTCGAAAATACAAGTTTTTATACCTCTATAAAGTGTTGGTAATGAATCCAAAAATGAAGCTTGGTCACCAACATGTCTTTGAATGATCTTAGAGATATAGTGTTCAGTTTGAGATGCCAGTTTGTAATGGGATAAGCCAAAATTCTAAAATAGCATAAGCTATGAGCAATTATAAAATCTTGCACTTACAAATATCCCTCTTTGGCTATTCCAGTACAAAACAAAACTGAAAACCAAATTATAATAGGACTTGTAAGAACATATTTTCTAACGTTGTTCATAGCATAATTTTAGACTAGTTTCGCATATCCCATTATAAATCGTCATGTACCGTCAAGACGAACTGAACTCACGCATCTTCAACATTGAAAACTTGTCGACATCCCAAAAGGAATAAAATGATTTAGAGTTTGAATTAATTCATGGAATTATATTTGGGATGTTTAATTTTTATTAAAAATGGATAGGGCTTTTTATTTTCAAAAAGAATTTTTTTTTTCTTTCAAAAAAATTGAATGTCGTTTCTTAGGTCGTTCCCTCCCTGCTTCTTCAAATGACATTCACATGTAGTTTCTTAGGTTGTTTCTTCATTGCTTCAAACGGCTAATACTCTTTTATTGTTTTAATCCGTTTCTTAGGTCATTTATAAGGCCATCAAACGACATCTAAATGTCCTTAAAATGATATTAAAAGTTATTCAAACGACACTCCTTTATCAATCAAAGGACATCACAAAATCGTTCGAACGACCCGCCGAATTAAATTTTTGATAAATACCTGAGCATCCTTGAATATTGTTCGTGTGAATTAGTTTAGAACCCTAGAAAATTTTGTATCTTTTCATACACCTTTTATGGAGAGGATCTCCATTGCTTCTTATGATACTTGTATGGATTCACTACTGAAGACGAAGGCTGAGACTGACGGAGGGTTACGGTCCATTACAGTTCTCGAGGGAATCATTGGTAATTTGAAGGCTGCGGCCTTTGTGGGTTTCCACAGAAATTCATTATTTTATTTCACTTATAAATTCGTAAGTTGTGATTTGCAAGTTATTTGCGGAATAAGAGGTTTTTACCCTGCGGATATTTTTTCCTGAAACTTGGCCCTGTCGTATTTGCTTAGTTTAATTTACTTGTTTTATAACTATAGATGCATGATTAGGATAAAAAGATAAAATCAATTTAAAATTTTCTTCCTCATTTAAAATTTATATTACATTTTTTTTAAATCACCTTTGCAATTACAAATTGTTTTTAGAGCTGTTAGTTTGGGATTTTTACCTCTTCAAATTGGTCTCAGAGCTTTTAGGTCAGAATTTTTACCTTTATAAATTAGTATCAGAGCCCGTTGCACTAAATTATTGTGTAGATTGTATTTTTTGCTTTTGGGGTGGTTTTGTTTTGTTTCTCCTCTCTCAATGGATTCTCAAAATTTCAACGACTTAAATTGTTTGAATTTGAAGTTTTCTAAAAGAATTGAAATTCTTAAAAAAGAGAGTTCTCATTTTAAAGTCGTTTTAAAACTTTTACAGACTGTTCAAAATCAAAGAGATTTATTTCATGAGAGTCTTGTGGACATGGTTCCTGAATTTAGAAATTTAGAATTGTCCAAGAAAGAGAGTGATGATAGAGTAATATTTTTAGAAAAAGAAGTATAGGACTTTAAAAATTCTAGGGTTAATGTTTGTGTCGTTGAAAAAAATATTATAATTAATGATTTTAAGGCATGTGAGAAGACTCTTATGGATAAGTTTGTTTTAATTGAGGGTGATCTTGATAACCTTCTAGGTATGATTGATAATTTAAAGAAGAAGTCCCTAAAATTGGAAGAGTCTAATTCTTTGTTCGAGTCTAAAAGTTTAAAGTTAAATGTTGATTTAAAAGATTCGGGTTGTAGTGATGGTTATGGCATCTCTGTTTCTGATGCTTCCATTGGTAAAGCCAAAACCATTGTTTATTTTAGAGGGTCAACCAAAATCAAGGATGTTAGAAAAGGTCAACCCACCAGTAAAATTCCTCCCATTCACACATGTTCACATTCTCGTAACAAAGGTCACCTTAGTCGTTTTTGTTATGATATTGAGAGAGGTCCTAGGAAGTTTAGAGGTAGTGTCCTGTTGGTTCCCTTTACCCCTTCAGTTAGGCACACTAGTGTTTGGGTTAGAAAATTCATTTTGGAGACGCTAAATGTTAGATTGGCTGATTCTCACATGCTTGCATGATTTTGTTTGTCATACGTTCGTTGTGCTTCATGATATATTTTTTCTAGTGTTATGACATGTGTACTTTTTGTATTATAATTTTTTGTTATTGTGTCATATTGAAAAAATACAAAAAGAATTTTTGTAATATATTTTTTTTTTGAAAAATATTTGAAAAAATTCAAAAAGATTTTTGGTTCTTTGTGCATTTTAATTTTACACATTTGGTGTGGCATATTGGTGTGTTTGAATCCAATTCACTGCGCAATTTCCATGTGGATAGGACATTTGGTTATGACTTTAGATGTTTAAATTGATCTTAACCATGTTTATGGAGTTGTTTCAAATTTGACTTTCTTTATGGATATGAATTTTTATATGCCTATACACACATGAACGAGCTTGTTGGATTTTGACTTCACATGTATATGGGATCTTAGTTAGATGTTCTCCTATCAATCTTGGCATCTACGTGTTTATTTAACTATGGAATACTTATGCATGTAATAACCGTTGCCCGTGAGGAATTTATTTAGTATTGAAAAAAATGATTAGTGCACGGGAGAGGGCTGCGAGACAATAATAATTTCGTCGTGAAAGCCACCATTTGAAAGAGCTCAAAAGAAAAAAATTAAGGAAATAAAAAGAGCGAATATGCCAAAATAGGTCCACTTTAGTTTGTTTTATATGAACATTCAAAAGAAAATAAAAGAATTATTTTGAGGGAGTTTGGATGAAAATATCAACGGGCTTGTACAATGACAGTGAATCCTAGTTATGCTTATTTTATCATGAGGCTATTGATTTATTGAATCATTAAACTTCTAGACTTGTGTGCATTGTTTTTTTTTTGTTCATCAAGTTCAACTTTATTTAGCACTTAAGGATAAAACTTGGTTTGATAAAGTTTTGTGGTCAATTAGAACTTCTTGAACATATTTGAGTGTTTAAGTTATAATTCTTTTGTTACTAGTTTACACCCATAAATTCCATTCCACACGTTTAAACACATCGATACTATGCTTGTGTGTAAAGCTTATATGTTTTGTGTAGTGTTTTGTGGTCGTTTATGCCTATATACATGGGCCAAACTTTCATTGATATATTTTGCATATATGATATAGTGTATTGTGTTGTATTTATGAAATTTATTTTTGTTTGAAAAATTGAAGTTTTAAAAAAATAGTTGGTTGTGTTTGCCTTTGAGATGATCATTTTACATCTTGATTTATATCTTTTTGTGATGATATCTTATCTTCTACGTGATGATCCGTATTGCATGACTATGTTTTTACTTCATTGTATACATATCTATTTCGATAAAAACTAAGGGGGACAGCAAAATAAAAAGGAGTTTTTGATGTTGTTGATGAGTTTGAATTATTGGGGAGAACATTATTTATGTTTTACTTTGTTTCAAACTCGATATTCCATGAAGGTATATGTCGGTTGTCTCATGTGTGTAGGCTTTCCTTTAGCAATATTCAAGACACACGGATGAAGACAAAGTTTAGAAATGAAAAGGGAAGAAGATTATGTTTTGAAGAGAAAGAAACTTATGCCGTTCCATTCTAGGATTGGGAAGGGGGTTTGTATTCTTTGTATTAGGAGATTTTGAATTTGATTTGGTGTTTGGTATTATTTGTTTGTTTTGTACCGGAATAGTTAGAGGGTGGGATTTATAAGAACATGTTTTCTAACATTGGTCGTAGTATAATTTTAGACTAGTTTGGCGAATCCCGTTACAAATTGTTACGCACGTTCAAGACGAACTGAACTGAAGCATCTCCAAGTTTGGAGACTTACCGACATCCGAAAAGGTATAAAATAATTTAGAGTTTGAATTATTTCAAGGAATTATATTTGGGATGCTTAATTTTTTATAAAAAACGAACAGGGTTTTTTTATTTTTCAAAAAGATTTTTTTATTTTTCCAAAAAGATTGAATGTTGTTTCTTAGGTCGTTCCTTCCCTGCTTTAGCAAACGACGTTCACATGTTGTTTCTTCATTGCTTCAAATGACATGGTATTATTTTGGTTTTTAACTTCGTTTCAAATATCATTTCTTAGTCCATCAAACAACATCTCAATGTTGTTCAAACGACATTGAAAGTCATTCAAATAACACTCCTTTATCATTCAAAGAACATCACAAAATCGTTCAAACGACCCATTGACTTCAAGTTTTAATAAATACTTGTTTTATGATCATATTGTTTAAGACTTTTGCAAAAACATAACTGCATATCTATTACAAAAGTTCTTCAAGTTTTGTGTTGAAAAACATTGTTTTAATTCACAAGAAAAATCCTTGAATATTATTCTTATGAATTATTTTAGAACCCTAGAAAGTTTTATATCTTTTCATACCCATTTCGTGGAGAGGATCTCCATTGCTGCTTGTGAGGATTCACTACTAAAGATGAAGGTTGAGGATGACGGAGGGTTGTGGTCCATTTTGGTTCTCGAGGGAATCATTGATGATTTGAAGGCTGCAATCATTGTGGGTTTCATCAGAAATTCATTGTTATACTTCACTTATAAGTTTGTTAGTTGCAATTTGCAAGTTATTAGTGGAATAAGAGGCTTTTGCCCTGCGTGGATTTTTTTTCCTGAAACTTGGCCTTGTCATATTTGCTTGGTTTGATTTATTTGTTTTATCACCATAGATGCATGATTAGGATGAAAATATAAAATAATTGTAAAATTCGCTTCCTCATTTAAAATCGGTATTGCAATTTTTATTTGAAATCACCTTTTCAATTATTTTGTGTTTACAAAACCCTATAAGACAATGAATCATAATGTCTCCCAAACCTAAAAACGAAACGACGTATTAAAATTTGTCTTTTATTTAACATCATCTCCCTTTGGCTAGCTATGTCTCCATCTTGTGTAGTCCATGAAATCATCATCAAAGCAGAAACACCAACACACATAACAGAAAGAAATATCGTGATGCATATGAATTTTAAATAAAAATAAAATTCCCCCATAATTTATTCTCCCCATTTTTGTTCGTAATAGACAAAGGAGTAAAAGATAATCATGAATGATAATCATCTTTTGAAGAAGAAAGATATCATCACAAAGGTAATCAATTAGGGCATATGTAATGATAATCTCAAAATGCGTAACGTTCTACAGCAACTATTTTTGAAGTTTCTCAAAATTTTAAAGTATAATGTATAAAACATACATATACGTATAAAAATACATACTCACCATGAAAAATCACAAAAATATCCGAATATTGAAATGTAATTTTGTGAACATTTTCATTAGGAAAATAAACATAAACATTCATAACATAGGTGCACAAAGTCATGAGACGCTTCTAAAGAAAGAGCTCAATTTCAACCTCAGGTGTAAAACACAGTGAACTTAAAAGAAACTGATTTGACTTATGCAATATGCCATAAATTTTGATGATTCTAGCACCAATAATTCCAAAATATTTAATATTTTTCAAAAAAATCCGTTGTGCAAACCCATTGATATTCTATTTTACAACTCCCTCAAAATCTCTCATATATAAGAATTCACTCTCAAATACCATGAAGAACTCATAATACTTATATGTAGTTAAGCATCAACGAATATAAACTAAATGGCCTTGTCACTTCTGTTTTTTTGTGCCGTTAATATTTTTAGCCTCTTTTATTCAAATGGCGGCTTTTAACTCAAAGAGAATTTTGCTCTTTTGTAGCCCCTTTCCATTGCTTAACATCTATCAATATTTTTTGGGAAAATAAATCCGGACAATGGTTCTTAGATGAACAACTTATCTCTTTTTTTACATCCAGTTTGTTATTAAGCATAATTGAGATGAGAACACCTTATTGGAGACATGACAAGTAAGAACAATGTTCATAAAGTTCATGCACGTGTGCAATAAAGGTTACAACGTAACATTTTGAGAGTAATCATCAATGATCAATTAAATGTTGTCCACACGTTATTAAGTACACTAATCGAAATGAAGTCGTGTCTCAAATAACTATGAAAATGCACATGAATGGATGGAATGTAGGGCTGATACGAATATCTTAAATGTTCATATATATATACGGTGAAAAATCGAAAATACAAATATCTTTCACTTTTTCAAAATTTTTCTTAAAAACCAAAAGTATTTTTGGATTTTTCAAAAAAATTTCATAAAAAAAAACTCTTTTTGATTTCTTTTTAAAAATATATCAAAAGGATAAACATATCATTACAATGATAATACAATATAGCAATAGGAATATGATAAATGAACATGATAAACATCCTACACTAGATAAAGTACCTAAACTCAATGAACGGAAAAAATAACCAAAGACTTCCTACTAACCTCAAATCTAAGTGGATCTAAATATTTCATAAAAATATCATCTAATGGATGTTCGGTGCTCACAAAGCTCAAGGACATGACATTTTCTTAATAAGATCACGTATCTTAGTATTAGTTGCGCGAGAATTTTGGACCGAATTATTATCATAAGATATAGTCATAGTGCCTATGAAATCCCATAATCTTTGAACATTTGCTTCATACATAAGATTTGCATGCATCAACTCCCGATGGCAATATAATTAATCTCAGCCATGGACAAAGATATGGAGTTTTTCTTCTTGCTGAACCACGAGACAAAAAAATCCCAAAGTAAAAACACCCACCCGAGGTGCTCCTATAACCATCAACATCCCCGACCCAATGGCATCTGAAGAGGTAGACAAACGGCCATCGGTATCAAAGGAATACTAAATACCGTAGGAAAGAGTGTCAATCATGTATTTGATGATACGTTTAAGTGAGAGTAAGTGTGACTCTTCTGGGGATACTTTGTATCGCGCACAGACTCCAATGCTAAAGGTAATGTCTGGATGACTAGAAGTTAAGTATGGAAGACTACTTATCTTGCTCTTATAAAGGGTTTTCCCTATGTCCTTGCCTAAGGTGTCTTTGTTCATATTTGTTGATGTACTCACTGGGGTACGTGATTGCTTAGCATAGACTAAACCAAAATTCTTCCCTAGGTCCCTATACTATTTGGATTGAGATCTGAATAACCCATCATATAACTGACAAACCTAGAGACTTAGGGAGAACGTAAGTTCACTACATACACTCATCTCAAACTATCATTTCATCTCTTCCTCAAAAGTGTGAGCACGATGGGAGAAAGTGGATCCAAATATTATGTCGTCCGCATAGACTGGGGCAATTGAGATAATACCAAACTCTGTCCTCACGAATAACATATTATCTACCCCCTTTATTAAATCCATGAGCTAAGAGATAGGAAGTGAGCCTCTCATACCAAGCACGGGGTGCTTAATTCAAACCCCACAAGGACATATTAATATAAAAGACATGTCCCGGGTGCTTTAGGTCTTCAAACCCCTTTAATTGTTCCACATAAACCTCATCCTATTGAATGCCGTTTAGGAAGGCACTCTTGGCATCCATATGATATAACTTAAAGCGCAGTTGACATGCTATGGTGATTAGTAAGCAAACCTACTCAAGCCTATAAATAATAGCAAATGTCTCGTCAAAGTCTACACCCTCAATCTGTGTGTAGCTTTCATCAACCAACCTAGCCTTATTGTGAACTATGGTACCATTATCATACGTCTTATTCTTATAAATCCACTTGGCACCTATCACATTTGCCTAGAGGATGACTGATGATCATCCTTGAATGCTTCTTTCACATTCTTTGGATCGACTAAGGAGGTGTAATAAAGGTAGCTAACTACATTCTCAAGTTGAGCGCGAGTCTTAACACCTAATGTGGGATCACCAAGTGTAGAGGAATGGTCATGACTTTTATGAACCTAATAGGGAGGATCCTTTAAATTAAGAGTGGGGTCCATTTAGATAGTATGAAGAAGGGTTGGATCACCACGAGTTGCATCATCCTCTCACTAGGGGATAGGGTCAATACACGCTGATAACTCATCATCTCTAATCGTGACATTTATTGACTCCATAACCCTAGATCTTGCACGTTTAAACACCCTATAAGCCCTACTCATTGGTGAATAACTTAAAAATATCCCCTCATCACTCTGAGAGTTGAAGTTTCTTAAGTGGTATTTATCTATTAAGATTTAGCTAGTAAATATGATAGGTTGGGCTTCTTCCTTGCTCACAAGTCATATGACGTGTGTAGCATGTGTGGACGAAGATATACCATGTACTCACCGCCTCCACCCAAAAACGTCCAGGCACATTTCTCCCAAGAAGCATGGATCGAGCCATTTCTTATCTCGTCCGGTTCTTCCTCTTAACTTCCTATTTTGTTGAGGAGTACGAACAAACGAAAACTAATTGATTCTCACTTCAACAAAAATTTTATCCACTCCAGCTTCTTTAAATTCAATGTTGTAATCACTACATATCCGATTAATATTGACATCGTGTTGGTTTTTTAGGACATGGCACTAGGTTGTTAGGAACTCAACCACATCAGAATTTTCTCTAAAAATCCCATATTAGAGTTTTTAAAGAAGTCATCAACCAACACGAGAACGTATCTCTTAGCACCTATGCTCTCTGAGCAAGTAGGACCCATAAGATCCATGTGAATCAACTCCAATACATGGGTGGTGGTAATGGTGTTCAACTTTTGACAGGGACTTCAAATTTGTTTTCCCTAATTGCAAGGTCTGCAAATCGTAGTTTCCCAAGCGATGATATGCCATAAATTAGGTTCTTTTTCACCAATCTCTCAAGATTTTTAAATTTCACATCACCTAGTCGTTGATGCCAAAGGTCCATAAAGGAAACTGTGGCACTGTTGCACATAAAGGAGGACTTGGGCATGATCTCATAAGAATTATCTTTGGTCCTCCATTCCTTATAGTAAACGTTCACCCCGAATTGATCATAAACATTACATTTAGACCGGTTAAACTTTACCATAAAGTTTGAATCACAGAGTTGGATTAAGCTAATTAATTTCACTTTTAACCCTTTCATGTATAACACATTATCTAGTTTTGTAAATCCGAGAATCTCTACACATCCTTGTCCTAAAATTCTAGACCTACTCCCATATCCAAGAGTAAATTTCCCTTCCTTGAGATCCTCAAGCTTGGTAACAAAACATATGTCACCAATCATGTGCCTAGAGCACCCACTATCGAAATACCATTAGAAAGTATTTTGAACCATAAGAGAAACGTTCACAGCAAGGTCTTTATTGTCTTGCTTAGGTACGCATGCAGAGGTGAACTTTTATTTGTCCTTATCGTTACTAGCTTTGGTCGGAGCATTTGAAGCATTCTCAAATGGCGTAAACATTCATTGGAATATATTAATCTTTGTGAAGTCGGGACTAGGAACTCAACCTGCTCTCAAAGAGTACAAGAGTCGCTATAGCAGTGTTTGAGGGTTTATGTACGTCTAGTTCTATCTAATTTATACGAAAATTCCCTAAGGTGACCTCTCATCTTGAAAAAGGTGTAAACATAAACTTTTTTGGGTCTACCTTGGTTCGCATTCTTATGTTGAACTCTATTTTGTGGTTTAGGTCGAGGACCATAAGGATATACCATAAATTTAGAAATCTATTCTGGTGCGGCATGGGAAATGGATGTACTATCATAACCTAACCATTGTCTCTCCCTAAAACCTAAAGCAGGATCGAGAAGCATCTTTTCAACCTTTTTCGATGTATTATGTATATTAACCTTGACCTCCCTATCACGCTCGAGATCTTTCTCAATTTGGGATATAAGGGCTTTAAGTGTTTCACGAGTCTCCACAGTTTCTTGGAGATCTCTCGTAAGACTAGCCACTTTTTAGTCTAGCATTTTTCCTCTCAATTAAAATAACTATCTTCCCCAAAGAAACACTCACTGAGGAATAAAACTCTCCGGCCTCTCTCAACTCCTTCTCTAAAGATAAAACTTTAAGTACTAAATATTTGTTTTATTTCTTCATTTTAAAGGAATTTGTGGAAAGATTGGCGTAAGCACGTTGAAGGTCACTCTTTCTCTCACTTAAAGAATCATCACCCCCACTCTCTTAGGAATGACTAGACTCACTATAGACGTTATCATGTTTATAAGCTTCCTTATCGATCTGAGGTTCACTAGATGTACTAACACGACTAGCCCTAAATGCAGTGAAGTTACGTACATGCAATTATTCGTCCTCGAAATCCACCGACTCGACATCGCTCTCATTAAGCGTGGCATTAAAGGCATCAATGCCTTTGCCTATCCTGTTTAATCTCGTAGCACACTCATGAGATTTTTTACCCTTACCCTTACCCTCACACTCATAATATTTTTCTTCATCTTTCATAGGGTTTTCTTTTTAAAAAATTTTCTTACCTGATTTATCGTTTTGATCTTTCTCAAAACGTTTCTTTTCTTTTGAAGTATTTTCTTCTCTAAGTTTGAGAAAATTTTTGAATTTTGTTTTACAAAAAATGATAAATCATCCAACTCAAAACCGTACTCAAATTCAGACGACACTTCCTCTTTCTTTTTAGATTGAACTTTTAAAGCAAGTCCCTTTTCCTTTGGTTTAACAGTTTTGAAAAATTGATCGATTTCATAACTCTGAAGGTCTCCTATGAATTCTTCAAACCTCAGCATATCTAATATACCCAAAGAATTATGTACAATAACCTTAGGAATAAAACGGGAAGGGTGTAATTTGAAAATCTTCTTAACTACATGCGTCTCAAGAATTTTCTCACCTAAATTGTAACTAGAATTAATGATATCAGACAATCGTGCATAAAACTCACCAAAATACTCAGACTCCAGCATTGTAATCATTTTAAATTCTTTGGTGATATTTTTCAGCATGGAAGCTTTCACAACATTGATTCCCTCACGAGTGTGCTAGAGCGTATCCCAATATTTTTTTAGACGTGGTGCACGTTACGATGTGACAAAACTTGTCTGGGGTGGAGGATCCAGAAATAGCACTTCAATCATGAGAGTTGTATGTACTCCATTTAAATTCATCATTCGTCCAAGAAGTGACAAGTTTAAGACTTTTGACATTTTTTTAGTGATAGTGGGTGGTGTCCACCCTCTTTCACATGCAAGCTAAAAACGCTCACAAATCGCTTTCAAATATCTCCTCATTCGAGCTTCCATGTAAGTATAATTAGACCCATCGAGAACATTCGCTTGTTATACAAATTATCCATAAAACATAATTTTAAATATCACACAAAAACTTAATCTAATTGGCTCTGACACAAATGTGAGAACGCGGTTTCGTATGAATTATTCGTAAATTAGGTTCGTGATACACAAATTCAAATTTTAATCAATATTTATCTCAATTAGTAATTAAGTGTTCATGTCATGATCATGTCCAAATTAATTTCCATTTAGTCACACAATCAAAACATACATACAAATAAGTAAGGAAAAATCCCTAAAAGGGCAAAACCTTTTATTCAGCACTACAGAGAATTCGACATAAATAGTCGACTTATAGACTTCTTAGCACAACTAAGTACAATGCGTAGAGTCTTAAATTCTTCTACAGAATATGGTCCTGTTCAGTACCATCGATAAAAAGTGGTTTTCCCTTGGTATCCACCAATAAGCCTCCTTCTTTAGGAGTAGAACCTCAATTCCATCAGGAGTAAAGATGGACTCTACAGGTGTTTATGCATGACTCATAAATCACATATGGGGATGTATGATTTGGAAAATAAAAAGTGGTTTGGAAAAACCAAATATAAGAACTATTTGGAATAGGTATTGGAAAATCGTTTTTACCAAAGTTCTTGAGAATTTCCCAACTAAACAGGTTTTTGTAACAAAATCACAAATTTCGAGGCAAAAGGATTATTTGAACGAAATTAGTCCTCATTCAAACAAAAACAATAGTTTTGTTCAAATGACATCTTGTTTCATTATAATAAAACCCACTTTTCGTTCGAACTACCTTTTCACAGAAATCTCTGTCAAGGTAGGGATGTCTCGTTTGATGCTGGTTCAAATGAAAGCACATGTCACGTTTGAATGAAACTCAATCTCATTTGAAAGAGACCAAAAATTTTTTTTCCTTTTAAAGTATCTTTATAAAAGCCTCGATTTTAGAAGAAAACATCCCAAAATATGATTTATAATAGTCTATGAGAACACGGGGTTTTAAGTGTTGATGATGAATCCAAAAATGGAGCCCGGTCACTAACGTGTATTCGAATATTCTTGGAGATAGTGTTCGGTTTGAGATGTTGGTTTGTAACGAGTTAAACCAAAACTGTAAAATAGTCTAAGCTATGAGCAATTATTAAAACTTTCTTTTACATCGCAAGTTAGTTGGGGAAAACCTTGTACACAAAAATGAATTTGTAGAAGATAGCACAAGATGTGTGACCAAAATATGTACACTGATTTTATTTAGGAAAAGTCTTTATAAAGTTATAAGAAAAAAAACTTTTTGTCCAACCATCCAGAAAACGCATCCATGCAAAAAAGCAAAGCAACAAGAAACCATGACACAAGAATTTTAATATGGTAAAACCTCCCCGGAGGAAACATCCACGAGGGCCTCTACGCCCCAAAACAAAAACAACTCACTAGTAATCAAGAAACAATTACATATACAAAAAAATATCAGAATAATGGCAAAATAGGAAAATTCCTACTAATATACCCTCTCGAACGTAGGTAAATTTCCTCTGAATGTTGATGCAAAAGTTCCTAGTTGAATGGACTAGCCAATGCCTCCAAATATGAATGAATTATTATGAATTTGGTGCAATGTGTAGTGAAGAGAAATGCACACTCATAATACACATAAAAAATGTTTTTACATAGTTATTTTTGAAATAGTAACACAATTCAACATGAAAATAGTTGGTTTCGAAGATCTTAGGATAAAAACTTGGATTTTCACAAAAAAAAAAAACTTCAGATATATGTTTTAATAGACTGTATCTATAACAACTAACCTCAACTTTAAAACAATTACAAAAGACAAAATGTGTTCCTATTAAACAGTTATTCACAAGATATATAGAAGTATATAACCAAAATGTTTAAGAAAATCTCAGCTCTGGTCTATATTTGTGAAACAAAAATGAAAAAGTCTCAAGAGATGTTAAAACCTAGATTTTCATATGCTTGGCTTTGTAAAATAGAAGTTAAAACCAGAAAACCAAAGTAACTTAGAAAAAAATTTGTACGTGAAATATATTCTAGGTTTGAATCTTAGTTTTATTTGTTTGAAACAAGACCTGAAAAAAAAAAAGAATCATAAATGAGAAAACTAGAAACGAAAATGGAAAACTAAAAAACTAAATTTTTTCTTTTCTCTTTCTAACTTTAGATCCCTCTCTTTTCTTTCTGGATATTTCTTTTTTTTCTCTCTCATTCGCTTTTTTTCTCTTCTTTCTCTCTCTCTCTCTCTCTCTCTCTCTAAAAACCCTAGCCAAAAATGATCAAAAGGTTTTCAAAACAATGAACCTACGATTTCTAGAGGAGAGATAATAAGTAGGTTACAACCGGCTGAGATGAACGACTAGGATTAGATTGGTTAAGGTGGTGGAAATCCAACAAATACAATCAAAGCTTACAATGTACGCAATAAGAAATATTCTAGTCTTCGATTCATGTAACAAACCCTAATCATTTAAAACCATTAATAAAACATGATTTGACATTTGTAAGATGGTAGTTCAATGTATACACGGAGAAAGCAAAAAGTAAGGGCGCATTATTCTACCAATCGCAACCTTAATTAAAATGTTTAGAATTTATTTTAAATGAATTATAAATGTTTAAAAATTCAATTAAGAATACTAAAAAATCATTTAAAATTTTTGGAGAAATTCCTAAAACTTTTTTACACTCTTTATGCTTGAAATTATTCCTTAAATAATTTTAGCATTAAAAGGAAGGGATTTAAAAATTGATTAATTTTTAAGTTGATTTCAATTAAATCCAATTACATCAATTTTAATTCTTAAAAATTATTTTAATGATTTTGAGTTATTTTAATGCATGCAAGTGTGTGTAGTGCACTATCTTTTCCATTATTCTGTGTTGATTTCATTACATACAAGAATCTTGATGCCAATAGTAGTCCCTTGAAGGTCATCAATGTTGAAAGGGAATGAGAGGGATCTCTTCTATAAATTTATTTTGGCACAATATCCAAACTAATTGAACACTAGATAGTACTAAGAGTGCAAATCGTAATGAATCTTCTATATCGCGTGTTTCAATCTCCCCCTTTGGATACTTGTGGAAAAATTTCATTGAGTACATACATATTATGTGGAATACTTTTGAACTCTTTGGACAAAAATAAAACCTAGTTCTATAAAAAAACTAATCTGCCAAACCTAGAACTGAAAATAAGAAAAAGGGTGAAAAATACAGCTCAATTAACAACATTCGAACCTAGATTCAAAGAAAATAAATTTTGATCAAATCTGCATAAAAAAACCACACATCCATCAAATAGGTATTGTTAGGAAAAGAATAAAAAGAAAATATGTAGTAATATGGATGTATTATACTCCTCTGGCTTGGTTCAAACATGCAAGAGGTAAATTAATGAAAAACAAACAAGTCTTAAACAATTGTTGATCCTAAATTGACAAGTTATGAGAGGTGCCTTTTATCGTTCACAAACATCCATTCCTATTATTAGCGTGATAAAGACAAGGATGTATGGACATATATAAAAGATTAATCAATTAAGCATAATCATCCGTACTTCTCTTCATATACATTCAAAATGAATATTATCCATAGTCTTAGTTAAAAAGTTACCAAGTTACTTTTCAGTGCTAACATACTCAATTAGAAGTTCTTTGGATTCTACTAAGTCATTAATAAAATGATGACATATTTTTATTTATTTGGTGAGAGAATGTTGGATAGGATTCTTAGTTGTATTTATAGCGCTTTCTTTATCACAAAAAAAAGTCTCTTGAGTTTTTATAATGCCATAGTCACTTAACATATGTTTGATCCAGATTAATTGGAATCAACAACTTCCAGCTACTATATATTCTGCCTCTCCAGTAGATAAGGAAATGCAATTATGTTTTTTGCAACCCAACCAACCAAGTTATTTCCAATATAATAATAAAGACCATGGGTACTCTTACTATCATTAGAGAAGCTTGCTCAGTCGACATCATTGTACCCTAAAGTAGTACTAGTTATGTCTTTCGTGTACCACAACCCTAACTCTAAGTCCCCTTTAACATTTTTCAAAGTTCTCTTAACACTTTTAAGGTGAATTTCCTTTAAAGCGGACTAATAACCAACACACACTGAAAACATGATAACGGGTTGAGAAGTAGTTAAGTATAATAAACTACCAATCGTGAATTTATATAAAGTAGGATCTATGCACTTACCAACTTCATCGTTAGTTAACTTTGTGGTTGCACTCATTAGTGTTGTGCTATTTTGGCATCATTTAGATCAAACGTCTTTATTAAGTCTTTAGCATATTTAGACTGACATATAAATAAGCTATCATCAAATTTTTTCACTTGAGGAGAAGTTTAACTGAAGATAATATCATCTACAAAAACATGTACAATCAAAACATCATTTTTAAATTTCCGTATAACAAATGTCTGGTCATTGCGAAAGAGATCTAACTCTTTATTGTGTAAAAAGGTTAAAAGGAGATCGTACAAGGCCCTGGAGGAATGCTTTACACCATATAAAGGCTTTTTGAGTAAATTGATGATCGAGATATTTTAAATGAACGATACCTTTTAGCTGCTATACATAAACTTCATCAAATAAAATATCATTAAAAAATGCGGAATTAATATCCATTTGAAAAAAGTTTAAATTGTAAATGATATGAAACAACTAAGAGAAGATGGACGAACTCCATCCTTGTAATCGGGGAGAATGTATCATTTACATATATCCCTTCTATTTGGTTATAATCATGAGCAAATAGCCTAGATTTATTCCTAATTATCGTCCCCGTTTCATAGATTTTACTTTTGAAAATTCATTTGGTACCGATTACTTTAGTATTAGTTGCCTAGGAGCGAAATAATAAACATCATGTATGTTAAGTTGTGCCACCTCTTCTTTCATTTCATTTATCCAAAAGGAATCTTGCAAAGGTTTATTTATATTCCTTGGTTCCACAAGGTCAACAAAACAGGAAATGTTTGCAAAATTACAAAGTTGTGATCTCTTTCTAACTAGCTCAAATAGTTCATCGATTAAATTAATGGTAGGATGATATTTAGAAACCCAGTTAGGCACGACAGGGTCTTCATCCAATAAATTGTCAATTTCAATTGGTGAATCTATGTTTTCAAATTTTCTTACTCATCATTAGAAATTGGTATTTTACTAATAGAAGTAACAAACGTGTCGTCTATAATTACATTGTTTCACTCCATGATAAACTTTGTTCTTATATTTTAAACCCTATAATTACGATTGTTTTGAGAATACCCTAGGAAACTTCCTTTATCACCTAGGGATTCAAATTTTGAAAGATTTTTTATCACGCCAAATATAACAAATTCTCCCAAAGGTTCTAATGTATTTATCATTTGACTTTTTTATCACACCAAAGTTCATATGGAGTCTTTTTAGTATTTTTACAGAGGTATATTCTATTTATAGTATGGCAATCCGTTTGAATTGCTTAAACCCAAAAGTATTTTAGAAGATTTTTAGCGTGAATCAATACCCTGGCCATTTTTTAAAAAGTTTTATTTATATGTTCAGCTATTCCATTATGCTGTGGGGTTTTAGGAGCACTGAACTCATTAATATACCCATTACTATAACAATATTCAATAATGCCAGTGTCTTTAAATTCACCACCCCTATCACTTCTTATACGTAATACTTGGTTATCATTTGCATTTTCAATTCTTTAAAGTATTTTAAAAAACTCTTTCAAATTTTTTTATTTTTGTTTAATTAAAAGCTACCCATATAAAACAAAAGAAGTCACCCACATTGACTAATGTATAACTATTATCACAAAGGCTAATAGTATGAGAATGACCCATCAAGGTCATGTGGATGAGGTTATGGGTTTGGAAGTTTAACGTCAGGAACTTTTTTATGAGAGGCTTTAGTTCTCTTCCCCTCTTGACAAGGTCCACAAATAATGTTGGGCCTCTTTTTATTAGGTTTAAACTGAGTCTGAGTCTTTAGTATCTAGTCCTTTAAAAATAGGTTTAAACAGAGTCTGCTTTCTAGATTTTATAGGAACAAACCCATAATTTTCTATGCACCTAACAGGCGGACAAACATACTTAGGTTTAGGTTCAGCCATTTGTTGTGGAATACACAAGTTCTTTTTAACTTGAAAGATTGAAACTTTTTTAGAAGAACTTTCTTTGACAAAGGTAGAACTTTCTTTGTCAAAAGTAGTCTCTTGTATTTTAGATGAGTTTTTTTTAGTAAAACCATTTCCATTTTTGTCATTTTTTTGTCGTATCTCGTTCAATAGAAGTTCTTGTTATTTTGTTGAGTTTTTAATACCTTGCCACTTTCTAAAAACTTTTAAGCGTTTTGTCTTGATTTTCCTCCAATTAAACCATAGTGGCTTTATATTTTTATTCTAAAACAAAATTGGTTTCAGAAGGGTCTATTATTTTTTATTTATATTCTTTGATCTCAGTCTCATAAGATAATCATTGACTCATGTATTGTTTGACATTCAGCGTAACAATCTTAGTCAAATTCTCAACTTGATTAGAAAGTTCTTTTCACCAATTTTTCAGACTTAGAAAGTTTCCCTAATGTTATATCATACATGTCGTAAATATCTGGCAATATGGTATCGTCAACGCTACCATTGAGTGACATGTCTGTTGTGACCCCTAACGTTTATGTTACATTAATGGAGCTCACACATATATTCAATTCATTAACATTAACGTCACTTTGACTCACACAACCACAAGTATCTATTTTAGCAACATCATTATCACGATAAATACATGCAACAATATTTTCAAGAAAAGCATTACTAGAATAAATACCAATATCATTATCAATAATAGTACTAAAAAATTCATCACACACATGCATAGATGCATAACTAGTTAGGCAAGTGTCACTATCATACTTAATAACCCCGTCATAAAAGGACATACAAGATTCATCTATGTTTGATGGTCCTGACTCATCATCGTCATCAGGATCAATTGGGTCATCCCAAGTCTTGATAATGTGAGCCTTGGGTCAAGTTTGTTGTTTACTATAACACCTATTAGCATAATGTCCCATTATAGTGCATTTATGACATTGTATATGGGACTTGTCTTGATTAGGTCTGTTGTTGTATGAGTTTGTAGATCTGTTTTGATTTGACTCAGTGGGTTTATTTTGAAACTTTTGGTCTGTGGTATAGATTCTTAAAGTCCCTAATCCCCGGGTCATCCTTTTCGAGTAGCAATAATATTTCTATATTTCAAAAGTTTCTTGAATCGTTTGCTCATTAGGGAAATTTGAGTACCAATGGTTTCAAGATCTGGGTCTTAGTCTGAGTTACTGTCTAGGTCAGGCATAAATAATTTGGAATTGATTAACTTAGAAGTGAAGTCTATACTTAACTCACTGTGCCTTCTAGTAGTTGAGAACATAAGTTTTTTATAATCAATTTCCATTTCCCTAGTCCTCAATTTGCTACTAAGAAGTTCAGAAGTTAAATTAAGACCATCAATTTCGTCAATAGCATACTTTTTATGGTCAAACTTAAGATGGGAGGATCTTAAGATTTTCATAACTATATCCCTATTGAGATAATCAACAAAAATAGCATGCAACTTAGTGATTATGTTACATAATTTAAGATAAAAGTGATCAAACATGTTTGTGTCAGACATTAAAATTGTGTTATACAGTTAGATTAACAATTGGGTCTTATCAGCCTTGACATGATGATCACTTTCATGAGCAGTGATCACGTGTCCCAAGATTCTTTGGCAGTGGTAAGGTGTGATATGCGTTTCGGTTTATGTTCATTCACCACCATAAAAACACAAATATGTCCTTTTTTGTTACACTCAGGGAGTTTTTTTATCTCCAGTGTATTCAGTGAGTGTTTTACTTATTATCACAGTGATACCCTCAGTTGTTGGTTTATTAGGATTTTGATAGCCCGTTTGAATGATTTCCCAAACATCATCAACCAACTATCCTTGAATGAAAGCTGTCATCCTAACTTTCCAGTAAGGAAAATTTCCTCCATCAAAGAGAGTGGGTCTAGAAAGGTTTCGAACTTTTTTCTAAAATAATTTTATCATCCATTTTATGAACGAATTCTTGTAACTTTATGATATTGAAAATTTGATTACCAAGCTCTTATACCAATGGAAAAAATGTACTTGGGTGGAAAATAGTGTTTCTTACAAACGCAAGTTAGTTGGGTAAACCTTCGTATGCAAAAATGGATTTGTGAAAGATAACAAAAGATGTGTGACCCAAATATCTAGACTTATTTTATTTATGAAAAGACATTATAAAGTTTTAATGAATTTTTTTTGACCAACCATAAAAAAAAATCCATGCATATAAGTAAAGCAACAAAAAACCATACACGAAAATTTTAACGGTGTAAAACCTCCCTAGAGGAAACATCCAGGGGGACCTTCACGCCCCAAAACAAAAACAAATCATTAACAATAAAGAAATAATTGCAGAGACAACATATATTTAAATAATGGCAAAACAAAAAATACCTAACTGAGATACCCTCTCAAACGCAGGTAAACTACCTCTGAATGTTGATACAACAGTTCCTTGTTGAATGGATCAACCAACACCACAAAATATCAACGGATTCTACTGAATTTGGTGCAATGTGTAATGAAGTGAAATGCACACTGATAATAAACACACAATTTGTTTACACAGTTCTTTTTGAAATGGTAAAAAATCTCAACATGAAAGTCGTTAGTTTCAAAGATCTTGCAATCAAATCTTGAATTTTCACCAAGAAAATAAACTTCGAATCTATTTTTCGATAGACTGGATTTATAAAAAATAACCTCACCGTTAAAACATATACGAAAAATAAATTATTTCTTCTTGAACAGTTATTCACAAGATATACACAAGAATAGAACCAAAATGTTTAAGAAAATCTCAAATCTGATTTGAAGTTACGAAACAAAAATAAAAAGGTTTAAAGAGGCGTTAAAACCTACTTTTTCAAACATTTGGTTTTGTAAAACAAAAGTTAAAACCAAAAAACGAAACTAACCTAGAAAAGAATTTATAAGTGAAAATATATTGTAATTTTGAATCTTAGTTTCATTTCTTTGAAACAGGATATGAAAAAAAAGGATCACAAATGAGAAAACTAGAAACGAAACTGGAAAACCAGAAAACCCACTCTATTCTTTTCTCATTATAACTCTAAAACTATATTTTTTTTCTTTTTGGATGTTTCTTTTAATCTCTTTAACTCTTTATTTTTCTCTTCTCTCCCTCTCTCAAATAACCCTAACCAGAAATGATATAAAGTAACTAAAAAAATGAAGTTGTGGTTTATATAGGAGAGATAATAAGCAGGTTATAACAAGATGAGATAAATGACTAGGATTAAATTAGTTAAGGAGGTGGAAATCCAACGGTTATAATCAAAACTTCAAGTTATGACAAACCGGCCAAAGAGGTTGACAAATAAATACACTTCTCTTCGATCCATTTAACTAACGCTAATCAATTTAAACCATTAATAAAACAAGATCAGACAATTAAAGTCAATGATTTAAAAATTGAATAATTCCTAAATTAATTTCAATTATATGTAATTAAAATTATTTTAATTCTAAAAAATTATTTTAATGCATGCAAGTGTGTGTAGTGCAGTGTATTTTCCACTATTCTCTATTGACTTCATTACATACAATAATCTTGATACAGATAGTAGTCCCTTGAAGGTATTCAATCTTAAAAGGGAGTGAGAGGGATCTATTTTAAAAATTTGTTTTGGCACAATATCTAAACTAGTTGAACACTAGATAGTCTAGACTCCACAAATCCTAATGAGTCTTCTATCTAGAATATTTAGCAATGAAGATGACCAAAGGACATGGGGAAATAAGATACGATGAAGAACATGGAAGATGGAAGTGAGAAGAGGAATATGGAAAATGGAGGTATTAAGAAGAGGGAGAAGGCAAAGGCAACTAAAGCTGAGGGTGACGCTAGGATACATTAAACTGAGATTGAGCAATTCACCTCGCTCAACAACACAGTAAAAAGGGCCCCGAACATCATGGATGATCCCAACATGCTTAAGTGGCTGCACGCCAAGGAAACGAATAATGAGTCCCAAATTTAACCTATACTTCCAGTTCCATAAGGATTATGACCATGACAAAAATGATTGCCTACACCTTAAAATCAAGATTGCAGCACAAGTGCATAGGCGATACCTGAGGGAATTCTTTCCAAGGGGGTTCCCTCGAAAAGATGATCGAGGTTGAAATAAGAGAAATGGAGGATCGGGCCTAAATAAAGGGCGGCGATAAGGGAAGAAAAGTGGGATACATGAATTGCCTAAAAAGGATGGCGAATCGGAATGAAATTCGGATGGGATTCGGCTTAATCTAGAAAAGCCTACGAAATCCAAAAAAGGGAATTGCTAGAATTAAAAGACAAAAGACCCACAAAATATTGATAAGATATATTTTTTACTCCCCATGAATCCAAAGACCTAATTCCACCTCATGAAAACCCGATCCTAATAACAACATGGATATCAAACTGGACGGTGGAAAGGGTCATCATCGACACCAGAATCTCAATCGACCTATTCTACTATGAGTGCTTTGAGAAAATGAAGATAGGGGCATGCCTGAAACTAATGTAGGGTCCACTTTTGGGTTTCTCTGTGGAATAATTTTATCATGAGGGTCCCTGTATCATTCGTAGATAATTAGGAAGGGAGAGCACTCTATCACCCTACAAGTGGAATTTTTGGCGTTTAGGTCTCCCTCCGCATACAACATACTGATAGGGAAGACAACTCCTTTTGGATTCTTTACTATTAGTCAACTCCCTAACCATTCAGTTTCCAATGCCGAATGTTATAGGGAAGTCACAAGGAAACCAATCACGGGACACAAACCGTTACTTTGCGTCCTTCAAAAATAAGATAGAGGCCTCAAACATCGATGGATTAGACCTAAGAGAAGTCACAATAGTAGCCCCGATGGAACACTTGGTACCCATACCCATGTATAAAGATCGCCTAAAGAGAGTGTGGAATCATCGTTGGAAGAAAATAGGAGAAAAAAGTTGATTTAATTTTTCAAATAGTGCCACCCAACATTTTCATGGAGCAACGAAGACATGCCAAAAATTGATGCCTAAATAATGACCCATAAACTGAGGGTAGATCCTAACAAGCATCTGATTCAATAGAAGAATGGAATGTTTACACAAGAAAAGAACTAAGCAGCGCATGCAGAGGTGGGAAAGTTACTAGAGACAATGTTCGTTCGAGAAATTAAATATCCTGAATAATTGTGCAACGAAGATATGGTTAGGACAGTAAATGGTAAATAAAGATTTTACGTAGACTCTTAAGACCACAACGATGCCTATTCAAAATATTCTTTTCCCCTTCTAATGATCGACGCTCGTATGGATGCTACAACGGGTCACAAGACATTCTCCTTTATTGATGCGTACTCCGGGTACAACCAAATTAGGATGCACCTGGGGACGAAGAGAAGACATCGTTTGTAATCTATTGGGGGACTTAATGTAACAAGGAAATGGCATTTGCATTGAAAAATGCATGGGTAACCTACTAGCTATTGGTCAAGAATATGTTCAAAGATAAGGTAGGTTGATAGATTGATGTTACGTGGAAAATATGTTAGTAAAAAGTTTAACGGGGAAGGATCAGATCACGGGTCTCGAAGAAACATTCAAGATCTTTAATAGATACAAAATGAAGCTAATACTAGAGAAGTGTGCATTCGACATGGCATCAGGAATTTTCTTCGGGTTCATAGTCAGATAGAGGGTATTGGAGAAAAAAATAAAAAAGTCCAGGATATCCTAAACATTGGAAGCCTAAGGACCGTAAAAGAAGTGAAATCCTTGATTGGAAAGGTGGATTCACTGAATCGGTTGTTAAGTAAAGCCACAGACAATTTCATTCCATTCTTTGGGACACTAAAAAAGGCTTTCCTGCATGGATGAACGGAAGTATGCCTTTCAGGATCTAAAGGCCTACTTGGTAGACGTACCCCTTCTCTAAAAACCAAGACAGGGGAAATCATTTATGTGTATATCTCCCTCTCCTCCACGATGGTCAGCTCCGTTATAATCAAAGAAGACAAAGGGATCTAGCGCTCATATCCTACTCACGGGTCTTGGGAGGAGTAGAACCATGCCCAATCGTTGAGAAGTTTCCATTCCCTTTGTTAATAGTGACTCGAAAATTATGATCGTATTTCCAACCACACATAATTATGTTTCTAATAAATTCCCTTATGAGGTAGGTTCTCCATAAACCAGAAGTCTCCAAGAGACTCATGAAGTGGTTAGTAGAGCTGGGGGGATTCAATATATGGTACAAGCCAAAGGTTACAGTAAAATGACTAGTCGTGGCCGACTTCATTATAGAATTTTTGGATGATAGGAGAGAAGAAATACTACGAAGGATAGAGAAAGGTAAGCTGGTCTTGACGATCCACGTAGGCGGATCGTCAAATAAGGAAGTATTTAAAGCAGGACTGATAATCGAAACACCGAAGGGTGGTAGTGTAGAATATGCATTGCAGTTCAACTTCAAGGCCTCCAATAATAAAGTTAAATACGAAGCAATGATCATAAGATCCTGCCTCACCTTTACCATTGATGCCGAACAAGTAGATTTCTTGATTGACTTAAATGTCATATTCCAACAGGTGATTGGAAATTATGAGGAAAAAGTCAAGAACATATGGCATACCAAAACAAGTTTCAACAGATAGTGGGTTAATTTAAGGCATTCAACATCAAGCACATTCCTAGGGAAGAATGCAAAAGTTGACCAACTCGTGAAACCGGCCTAAAAAAATCATGGGAATCTACCGGTGGAAACCATTGATAAGTCGAGCATTCAGATGGAGGAAAAAATGTAATCATTCTCATAGGTTGGTCCCAATATGGATAAATAAATACACTTCGTTCATCAAAGAGGGAACACTCTCGAATGACTCAATAGAATATCGAAAAGTTTAAATCAAGGACACACGATTCTTGATGTATGAAGGAATCTTATATCGCCTAGGATATTCTCGGCCGATCGTTTGGTGTGTCCACCCTAATGAGATAGAAACCATTTTGTCTAATTTTCACGAAGGATCATGTGAAGAAAACCTCGAAAGGAGGATCCTTGCACAACAAGCACTAACCTAAGGTTACTACTGGATGATGATGATGAAAAAAGATGTCGAAGACTATGTACGAACCTATGACAGATTCTAGAGGACAACTATTGATATCCATCGTCCGATCGAAGAACTAGTGGTGATCATATCACCTTGGCCAGTTATGTTATGGATGATGGACATCCTAGGCCCATTTCAAATAGGAAATGGTTGGCAAAAATATCTACTAGTGGAGATAGATTATTTTACCAAGTGGGTTGAGGTAGAAGAACTTGCAAGAATCACATACCAAAAGGTTCACTCCTTTCTATGGAAGTTCATCATTAGATGATCTAGCATACATAGAGTTATTATTACATATAATAGGAGGCACTTTAATAGCATTCACATTGAAAAGTTATATGATCAGTTTGAATCAAGCATTATTATTCTGCAACAAGACACCCCAGATGCAATGGTTAAATGGAGGTGATGAACCAAATTCTACTCCTTGGAATTAAAATCGAGGTGAAAAACCTCAAGGGTCTCTAGGCGAATAAGTTAACTTTAGTCTTATGGGCATATCGAACAATAATAACTTTAGTCTTATGGGCGAATAAGTTAGCAGCAGAGGCGCGTATAATTTTTCTTATTTATGTTATTTCAATTTTCTACTATAATTTTCTTTTAAAACTATATTATCCATCATTTTTATCACCATTTCAATGTACCCTTGAATAACTACTCCATAAATAAAACAGGGTTTTTTTGAATGATTATTTCTCTACCTATTCTTCTCCTACCCCTAAGCAGATGGATCAAGCCAGTTTATAATCTAACCTCTAGGTGAAAGAAGTCTAATTTTAGGAGGTGTTCCAGTATGTCTTTCCCAGTATCATAGCCTCCGAACATAATAACTTGGTTGACTTAAGCTTTAATCATGCCCCCCGATCTGATCCAAGCTGCATAGCGAGGTCGTTCAAGTATAGTGATGAACTCCGAGTGAAGAAGGGATGTAAGTTATCAATATTTTATTTTTAAATGAAAAAGGGGGGAAGTATTGGGTGAATAATGAGGAAATAAGGATAGAAGCTATTACACGGCGCATATATTATTTATAAAGTTAATTTTAAAAAACTAGTGATCGGAGCATAATTGGCCAACCACAGCACCCTTCACCAATCGACCTTTGGAATATTAATAACACGGTTAACCAAAAGTATATAAATAATCACAATAATTTAACTCGGTCGTTACGGATAACACTATCCATAAATCGCGTAGAAATAAAATAACACGGTTCGTCAAGTGTCTATAAACATAAAAACACGGTTAGTGTACCGTATATAAACAAAATAACATGATTCGCCAATTGTGTATAGACGATAACATAAATATTTGTTCATTAAGAATGATAAGATTGTCAACTTTGTATAAACAAATTCAATCACAATCAGATCAGTTTGGTTCGATAACCCAGTGCGAACAAGCCCTTCGTCCTTTAAAAAATTAGTTTAACAAATGCAAAAGGGATTGCACCAATCATTCATAGTAAACGAAGCATAGCAAAGGCTGGATAAGGAAGAAAATAATAATATCAAAAGAAATGGGCTGAGGCCGATTGTTATAGGGGCCGAAACCAATATAGACATTACTATAAAGATGAAGCCAATGAAAGTCAAAATAATGCAAAGCTTATTTTACAGAAGAAATATCTAAGGGGAGTGGGGATTGAGGAGTGGCACTGTGCAACGATTCGGGTCATCTCTTCTAATATCCTCACCTTTAGCGCCTGTTGGAGCTTAAGGTGCAGTCAACAACTCCTGATAATGAGCATATCCCACATTTTCCAGGCAAGTAGAAGAAGGCATGGATTCCTTTTTATTCTCCACATCATCAGGATTGAAAGTCTAAATGTCCTGTCAGGGTGAACTTCCTTCACCAGATTGATAAGTTCATTATCCCCATTCAGAAAAGACTAGTACTTAATTACCCCACAATAGTCTGAAGGAATGAAGGAATTCATGTATCTGAACCTAATCAATGGGCCTAAATCATTTTCATCCTTCATAGTCTCCTCCTTCTCCTTGGTACGAATATCAAAGAGCCTCTACAGATCATAAACCTTAGATGCTAGCTAAGTTTTGAGTGCAATAACCTCGTCATCAACAGCTTCCCTAGAAGTCTACTTTTCATCCCGTTCCTTTCAAGAAATTTTGAAGGTAACTCTAACTTTGTCCTTGGACTTTTTCATAGCCTTTAATTTAGCTTTCAGCTTAAGAGTTATCCCGACCTAATCTTTCCTCCCGTGTAACTTGTGCGACATATAAAGCCCTAGATAGCTCACTTGTACATAAGAATTCAAGACTCAAGTTATTAACTAACACAATGGAACAGTGATCGAAAAAGAAAAATATGGGTTAAGTGTTCACCTTGGTGGCCAGGTGGATGAGCCCTTTGGCAGCACTGATCAACCCCTCACTCAATCGATCGAGGTCTTATGGAAGGTAAGCATTTGGAATTCTAGATAACTCTTATAAGAGTCATTATACTTCAAGAATAGGTCCTTGGTGACCTCCTCTGCATGGGTAATCCCCCCTTGGCCTCTGTATTTCATCATTAATGATCTGCCTTCAATGAATGGAAGTGGGATTGCTTCCTCCTCCAAAGGTCTTTTCACATGCTTCCTTTATAAGGCCCTTTCCTCTGTCAGCTAGAACCTAGGAGGTCTCTTCCTCAATGACATTGAGAGGGATGACTAGTTCAGTCGCTTGTCCACTAATATCTGGAGGATTGTCTTTGATCTCTCGAAGGGCCGAAGGGGTAGAGACAGGTAAGGGAGTTGAAGGATTTTAAGCCAACCTTTGGAGAGACGCTTAGTATCCTTGATGTGTATAAAAAATATGTTAGTATAAATTAGGGAAATCAATCCAAAGAGAAAATACGATCATCATAATAGATAAAAAACTGAAGAATGAGGAAACTATGCACTTTAAAAAACACAAAAGAGAAGATGAGCCTCCTGAATGTCAGCCTTAAGCAGAGGTGACTCCTTGTCATGGAACTCTTCACCTCTTTCTATAATACCCACCCACAATATTTTGTTAGCTTCTCATAAAAAATATAAATAGATGATAATATTGGATTCGGCTCACTACCATATGGACTTTGATTTCTACATTTGATTACTTTTGGGCCTTGATGGAAAAATGTTGAAAGTTTTGGGTAAAATTTGAAGAAATTTAGGAAGATGATTTTTAAACGAGTTTAAGGGAATTCCTGTGAGATCGATGTTTTGTATGAATGAAGATGAGTGGTCCAAATGAGAAGCCTTAGTAGTTCGAAGTGGGGATCTAATGAGTCCCAACTACATACATTAACAAACTCGTTAGAAGGTCGTTTGGAGGCTAGTTCGAACGAGAAGCCATTCTCATTCGAACCAGAGGCCATTATCATTTGAAAAACTGGAGTAGAAAATTTTAAATCAGGTTGCCATTATATTCTTTCACATTTTGGGTCATTGAATTAATGAGGTGTCGAGCTCTTGTCAGCCCAGATTGGAAAAAAAATGGATTTAATGGTTTGGGGGGTGTTTTTATAAGGTTTTAATGGGATATTTGGGTTTATTTGAGTTTCAGATAGATATATAGATAGATAGATAGATAGATAGATAGATAGATAGATAGATAGATAGAGAGAGAGAGAGAGAGAGAGAGAGAGAGAGAGAGAGAGAGAGAGAGAGAGAGTTAGGTGTCCCCCACCATTTTCAGCATTTCTTCCACTCTCTCCACTACCAACCACCATACCACGTCCAACCCTCCACCTTATACCACCTTAGTTTACATATATTACTCCATATTTGAGCCATACAAATCCATTTCTACCATTATTGAGTAGAGCTACAAATTTATGGAGTTGTTGACAGGTTTTAGAAGACGGTGAAGAGGGAAAATTAATGGAGTTGAAGGGTATTTTGATTGGAGCTTTCATGGACCATATTTTTGGAGATAGGCAACCTCCTTGAAGACATATTAAGATATGAGAGGTTGAAATCTTCTTAGACATTCAATCCTACCATTGTTGGATCTTTATTTGAGGTGGAAAAACTCTACTCTTAGTTTCTGACTCTATTTCCATATTAGTAGTCTTTTAACTAGAATTAAAGAGTAGAATGCATTGTGATATAAGAATGATATTTCTTATAAGTTGGAAAAATGGATTTGAATGGTTTTGAGTAAATTGATATATTTTAAGAAAACTTGTTATTAAACATTTTTATGGAATGAAAATGTTGGAAGAATGTTTATTTTGTTGAGAGTAAATATTTCAAAGTTTTCTTGGAAAAGTTGGGATTTTTATGTAAATGATGAAATTTCAAGAAGTATGTGCTAAACATTTTATGGAATAAAATGTTTTGAAAATGATGATTGTAAAGTTACTTGAAAAAATGAATGATTTTTTTATAAATGGACATATGTTTGAGTTTTGAAGAAATGAAAAATTCTTTTATGTCTTGAACGGTATATTTTTGCAAGTGTTATGAATTTCTAGACAAAAATATATGTTCAACCTATTGAATAGGATTTTTAGAATTTATTTCCATCTTCTTATGCATGTAAACTTGTTGTATTTTGATAATAAACATATAAATAAGTTTAATGAAGGTCTGAGTGGGTTTAAACAAAAATAAGGGGAATAGAAACTCTAGTCTTTTAAGTGTGTGATAAAGATGTTGGAAGTTTGATAAGTGTATGATTGTAAGACTATATATATTAATAAAGGAAAAATGGCATTATTTTCATAAAGTAGTCGTAAATTGTAATTAGGTTTCTTTGATAAAGAAAATGAAGAAATTTCTAACTTGGAAAATGGTTAGAAAGGGTGTTAAATATGCATGGATAGGTTAGAACATTGAGAAGTTGCTATGTATAACTAAATAATATTTTTGGGAGATTTGTACTTGTGAAATTGTAAGAAAATGATGAGTTTGAAAACAAACGGGTAAAATGGTAATTTTACATAAAGTGAAATATTTTCGTGGAATAAAAATATTGGAAAGAGTGTTACACAAAACGGTACTAAATGAACATGATTTTGGGATAAAATCAATGTTAAAGTAAAAAGGCCAAGAAATGCTAATTTTTAATAGTGTAACACGAATTAGGGTGAAACCCTGGGTTTTGACTTTAGTCAAGAAGAGGAAAAAGTGGAATAATATTGACATTTGCTAAATGTTAAATACATTAATAAGAACTCAGATGCCACTAGGATAATTAAAGAGGGCCCGAAGCCCTGGGGTGAAAGACCCAAAACCACTAGCCAAAGCATATGGTTGCATAGTCGACTATGTGGAGCCAGTTAAAGCATGCGAATATTGAAAGATTTGAAGAAAAAGATAATAAAAATGGATCATATCAAGAAATGGGTTGTGTGGTGAATATATTAAAATATGACCTAACTTGAATGAATTAATAAATGTTTCGATAAAGGATAAAATGGATAAGTAATGTGAAAATTGATAATATCTATAAAGTAATTGAATTGTAAAGTGACGTGATTAAATGTGTGGTTAAGAAACCTAAAGAGGTTTAACCCATAATCAATACACGAGTGTGTTTATGAAAGGTTTTCAAAGGAAACTAAATACTTTCTAACACAGTATTTGCGCGTGTTGAAAGGGAGATTTTCAAAGAAAATACTAACGTGAATTGATGTAAATGAAGGGGTAAATTTCATAAAAATAAATGATCTTCGTTTAACAAATTATATTTGTTTTAAGAATTTAACCGGGTGTGTTTAAGGAATAAATGCCATGTGAAGAAAAATGGATTTCTTTTACAAGATTAAGGTAAATTAATCAGGGCAAACAACGTTTTTGGAATAAAAATGGTTTCATGCATTAATATATATATATATATATATATATATATATATATATATATATATATATATATATATATATATATATATATATGTGTGTGTGTGTGTGTGTGTGTGTGTGTGTGTGTGTGTGTGTGTGTGATAACTCGCTTAAAATAATAACGGGTGGCCAGCCCTATACTAAATTAAATCGGGAGTCTCAGATGGCTCAGTCTCAACATCAACTGACAATACTAAAATAAATAAGGCTAACTACCCGACATCATATAAGAGAGATGTTAAAATTAAATAAATCATACCACGGACAACAACCCAACCATATAAATATCTAGCAAAGGTAAAAAGCGTACAAGTACCATGATAAAAGAAGTGCTAGAATAAAGTGAACTGAGTACATACAAGGAAAAATATGCCCGAATAAGCTGTCGGGTTACAGACAGTACAACAACCATAAGGAAGAAATATAAACAACTATAAATAACTCTTGGGTGAAAACCATATGTATTGGAAAGTGTAATTATTCAAATTGTCCAAACCAACTCACACACAAGTTTTAACACATTTTACAATTTAAGAAAATTTAACTTAAGTTATTTCAAAAAAAGGATGGTGAAACTAAGTCATATTAAGTATTTACCTTTACCCTAAAGAAGTAATCCCATTGGTTATGGCATGAGGTAGCATTTCTAATGAAGATAAAAAGTCTGATCTTATAGTCTTAAACATGAAGATTTTCAAGACATCTTAGACTACGAATTAATATGTATTGGAATGGGATAAGACAACGTAGTCTTATGAATATTTTGAGCATAATTGTCCTCTGATATTATCTATTTCCTTCGTTTGGACTCTTGTGTCCCATAATAATTAGACACACTTTGTCCCTTTAAGGATTTAGATGATGCTAGGATATTCTTCTTTAACTTCGTAGAATGCACATCTAGGTTAACTTTCTCCTTTTTAGAATATTTTATGTACTTCTTGATATTCTCATTTTTTGTCTTTATAAAATCACCTTGCGTGCATATAATGACTCTAAGAATGTCATAGTGAAGGATGACACCTTTTCATGCAAAATCTTAATCTTTTTCTCCTACTCTCTCAACTTTTCTATGAGAATAACTTCTTAGACCTTAAACTTTCTAACGAGAGCCTCGTTATCCTTCATGGAACTTATCTCACTCTCACACATTTTTAGCTTTTCAGTAATCTTATCATGCATCTTCTCTATTCTGAAGGTGAGCTTGTGATACTGCTCTTGTAGTTATAATTTTCCCTCATTATCATAAACACGTTACTCTTCCATTAAATCTCTATCATATTTAGACTAAATAATATCTTCATTAATCTTTGTTTCAATAAGGGATATGGTAGGACTATCAATATCCTCAATAGCACTGAATGTGGTAAAGTTGTGTTCAATCAGAGACTCTTTACATGTGTCTGATTCAATATCGCTAAGGGTGGAACTCATATTCTTCTTTTCATTATCTCTCTTACTTATCCTATTAGGACATTCACATTATATATACCCAAATATTTGGCATTCAAATCACTTCCCGTAATCTTCTTTTCATTTCTCATTACTTTGAGACTTAAGGTCACGTCTACTGTAAGATTTCTCTATCTTGCTGGTTTTAGTGTTATCAAATTTCATCTTATTAGATATAAAATATTTTTGGATTAAACATGATAAAAATCTTAATTTTTTGTATCCACGGGGCAATCTCAACATCATTCTAATCGAAGTCATCATTTGAAATAAAGGTAGTATTCTTTTATGTCACCAACACAATGCCCCTTTCATTCTTAGGAGGCAAATATTTTTCTAACTCAACGGTATAGAAGGATCTTATATTGTCTTTTACCTACATGATACATATTCTATCTATGACATTCAAAGTTTAAATGGGGGGAATAAACCTTGGTGGTAATGACCTAAGAAGTTTCCTAATGACCCTAAAGTCTTGAATCTTGTCACCCAAATTAAAGTGATATTACATAGTATTGGAGAGTTTTGTTTGAAACTCATCGAATCATTTTCGAGAATATAAAAAAAGTAAATCAGGTAGCGGGATATTGGAGCTTCGATATTGGTACAATATCAGTACTCTCATAGGTGACTTGAAAAATGTCTCACGCCTCCTTGGACAGAATACACTTAGAATTCCAACATGAATATTTTTTAAACACTTCATAGAAAATATCATTTAACCCCATAGTTATAGTTGGATAACCTATTCTCATCTTCAAATAATGCTTGCTTAAGCTTAAGGGCATCAATATCCCTTATCTTTGTCATAGTACATTACAATCAAGTAACTATAGTTAACTAGACCCACTAGTCTTTGGATTTGAAGAAAAATCCATATGCACTTTTTAGTACAGGTAGTTACTACCATCAAACATAGGTGGGCACGTGATCGGCTAACCCTCTATATAAATTGTGACAACCCACCTAATTAAATACCGGTTGATCAGGCCTTTATTAAATTAAATAAAAGTGTTCGGTTGGTTCATTCTTAGCATCACTGTCGAAAAATATTTTTTCTTTATTAATCACCTAATAAATAATTAAGCTAAGTGTCAAAACATTTAATTTTATAGATAAAGTCATATCGTTATGATTTAATATACGAAACCATTTTCATTAACACGAATAATAATATTAAAAACCAAACCATCCAAATGAAATAACCAGGCTAGATTAACCAATCGAAATAATATATCCCACAACGAATGACAATGAAATAATTAAAACAATCCCAACTAAAGCTGAAGACTGAAATAATAAAGAGTACAAGTCTCTCTGAACTAAATAAAACCTGAAAATGGTCGACACATGCCCCATCTAATAATGACTAAATATAGTGCAGAGATGACAAGGATGAAGACATATAAATGCAAGGACCTGCAACTCTTACACTAGCTGCAACACATCGACACTCCAAAGATCTAAGTCTGATGCCCCTGTGGCTGGGCACCTGTAATATATATATATATATATATATATATATATATATATATATATATATATATATATATATATATATATACACACAAGAGAAAGAAGAGATTATAGGAAACGAGTTAGAGCCTGAGTGTGAAATAGCTTTAAAAATAGTTTAGCAAGTATATAAAATGCTTACCATTGATATTACATACATGTTAGTACCTCAACACTCACTTAGGAATTCTCACCCCTCAACTCGTGTGCACGCCTAACATACTATTGAACTAATTTAGATAAACCTAACCCAATTCACTAGTCTAACCCAATTTCCCTTCACCAAATCCTGATTCAAGTGATCGCATGACTATATTTTATATCTGATAATCTTTCCTTATGAATTTATCAAGTCAGTTATGTCCATCTCAATACATTCTTAAGTTCATAACCACTTAATTCATTTAATATTGATTATTCAAATTTATCTACTTACAAGCACAGTAGATTAATCACATGTATATATATATATTTATCACTCATAATATATATACTAATAGGGCACCCCACATAAATCTATGGTGCTGGCATACTCTGTTATCAAATCCCTGTATCTCTCGTATAAAAGTAAAATTCTAGTTCAGAATCACTCTCGAACTGTATTAACACAAAACACACATATTAGAGGTGAAGTATAGTTCCAAGTCATTAATAGGTCAGCACATACCCTCACGTGTCATTGGACCATCTGACTATCATTCTCAGATAGCCTGTACCAAGGATGCTATGTTCTAGGGTACAAGTTAATATTCCCCATAAGGTCCAATCGAAATAAGAGTGTCCCGGAGCGAAAACCTTCGTGATAGAAAGTAATACGGGTATGATTACACACAAATATTTATATATTAAATATTCACACCCATATTTATATTTTTATCATTCAGATAGCTACACACATGACCCATATAATTTTCTGACCATATGCGACACGTAGCACCCGATTCCTACGTATAATTAATCCACTCTTACTTTCTCAATTACCGTAAGTCCTTAAGTGCTTCTCGACTCTCGAAGTGTATCATCTTGATAAATATAAAATTAGTAGGTGTACGCTCTTTACCCTTTGGTCTAAGTCATTCTTAATTCTCAAAAGACCTAATTTAGCGTACGCACAATTTGCACTCCATTTCATACCCTCGAAATACCATGGTTAAATTTCATATAAATTCGTGTTACCTGAAACTTGCTTGTACCCTACTGGTCCTTCCCAAGTCCCATTATGATATTTAAATTATGTCCAAAGGTCCTTACATAACACCAAATCCGCCGAATTGTCACGGTCATTAACCTTGACAAGTTGGACTTGTTAAGGTCAATGACCATGACAATTCTGGGGTGGCCACTTTTGTTGCCACGAACTTATCACGGTCAATGACCGTGACAATTCTGGGCATAATTGAAAAAATCTGCTGGGCAGTTTTGCCACTGCCACTGCCCAGCAGTATATTTGTACCTGTTATAGCAACGTTGTACCTGTTCAAGCATCATATATCCAAATAAAATAGAGATAATGCAAATATATATTCAAAATAGAGACAATATGCATCACGATATAAATCAAATATAATTCAAATGTACCAACTTAAAAAAAATTCAATTCAAATAATGTCACTACACGATATAAGAATTGACACACCCATTGATATACATCGTGCCTCATTGTTCGCACAACCACAATGGGGAGTTCTCCTTCCTGGGTATCACACGCGTGACGAGCACCTTAGACTCGATGTTTTGAAGCTCATGTCCATGAACTAGTCCACCCTGGACGATATTCGGGTCCCCCAACCCCCGCCTTATCTGCTGGCCATCATATATGTCCAGTATAAACACGTACAACCAACAAAGTGTCGACATCAGTCGGTCAAAGGGAGCCAAATAGGGAAGTGGATCATTAACATCCGTACGTGTCGACGATGAAGCAACGAGGTCCACATCCTCGTCCTCCCGCACCTTCTCCTTCCCTTTCCCTTGTGTTTTCTGCCCAACGAACGCTTCATGAATGAGAACATATCTTGTACCGTCGCCTCCAAACGGGACAGCTTTGCGTCATGCGAGTCCACCGTTCGAGCCAACCCGGTGTCTCTCGTCTCCAATCCGATGATCCTAGATTTGTCCACCCGCGACCTCACCCCCATTATCCTCCCCTTGCAATCAGAGCCAAGCACTTGGATGAGTGCGTCTGTGGACAAATATGCCTTGTCGGCATCAGACTGCAACTCATGCACTTCCTTAAGCTTTTCCTGAAATGACAAAAAGCACATGATTAGTAAAAGAAGTAAATTAAAAAATTATAACGTAATTAACAAAAAGTAAATTGTCGGATTACTTACAATCTTGGTCGCGATGCTCGGGGACACCTCCTTGTCCTTCCCCTTCTTCGTCCAAAGATCCACATAAGTATCGAGCCTATGTGGCCTACCCCCAGGGCCACTCCCTGTCCCCTGAAATAAAATAAAGTAAAATTAGTATCGGCCCCCCAAAGTAAAATAATGCAGAATAATATATTTCTGTAGTTATAGAAAAATTAAATCTTACCATCATCCTATGCTCCACCTTGGAGTAAGATGTTCGGCCGGAGTAGTGCACGTCCGTCTTTTTTGATTGATTTTTCCTCCCCGATTGGCGAGATGCCAATTATCGCTTCCTGATCTCATTGTCAACGAACTGTTGCCATTTTGCCAATGAGATCGGCTCCTTCTACGGGATGAATTCACGCATTTGGATAACGGACTCTTGTGTCTTCCCAAAGTACCAGGTCTGCATATTTTTCTTCCACGTCTTGTATTGCTCCCTCAACTGCTCCAAGATGGAATCGCTTAGCTTTGGATCCAGGCTGAATTGTTCGTGTCCAATAAATACAATGTTAGTTGCGAATAAATATAAACATAAATATAAAATGAAATTGAAATCAAAATATTCATTTTCATATTCATATAAATATAAAAATAAATATAAATACATTACCTGTAGTGCCACCCAAACAGCTAACTTGAGCTCATATGGCACCTCCTTCCAACTAATGTACCCCAGGCTGATGATCGTCTTTACCAGCTCGAGGGATCTCGTTAATAGCCCCGACTTGTTCTCGATGACCATCTCCAATTTTCCATATTTAGGGAGCCTAGGGGCTGAGGATCCCTCGTCGCCTCCACTACCACCGAGCCCTGACGACATCATCATAACCACTATCATCATCCTCGCCTTAATACCTGAAGGAGACATTTGCTGTAACAAAATGTTATTAGTGCAAATCAAAATGAATTAGAAGAAGACATGCTAATATGTACAATTAATACAAATAAAAATGAATTGTTACTTTTAAACACCCCCCCATCCCTGCCCCACCCCTTCCCCCACCACACATACACACAAACAACCCCACCCCCCTCCCCGCCCCACAACACACACACACACACACACACACACACACACACAGCCCCACCTCCCTCCCCACCCCCCACCCCCTTTCCCCACCACACACATACACACACACACACACACACACACATATACACACACACACGCACACACACACGCATATGTATGTACAAATCAAAATGAATTATTACTACAAATATGTACAATTACTATACACACACGCCCACTACACATCCCCACCCCCACCTCTACTGCCCCCACACACACTACACAAGAGTGGAAATGATAAAGTGCAAATAAATTAAAATCATTAAAAATGGATGTTTCGGTACAAATTGGAATATTTATTACAAATTGAAAAATTGTTTAAATTCAGGTTATCATAAAAAATGGATTGATATTCTGTAGGAGCAGCCAAGTCATCCACACTACTATTTAGACGCTTTGGCGCGTGTTGGAAAATTTACCATGGCTCGTTGTTGATATGCTCCGAGTAAAACACTTGGTTAACCTTTTGAAATACACAAACAAACGGCTCATTGCTCACGTGGTCGTTGCTCTTCAACTTAGACAAGTCAACCATGATCAAATTATGTCTTATTTATATTCGATTTTTAAATTTCAAATTCAAATTCAATTTATAATAGAAATTTCTATTTCCTGCATGTCCTGTAAAGGGTGAGTGGTCCTATCCCATTCAAGACCGCATTTGTCTGTAATATACTTAACAGCTCATGCACATTGTTACGATTTAAGAAAAAATCGACAGCATATCCCAGTAGTTCTCCAAGTACACGACGTAGATTGGCAAGTGTGAGTGTTATTTCAATTGCTCAATTGAAATAGCATTCACACTTGTCAATCTAGTATGTACCCAGAAAACATTAGGATACGACCGCAAAACTTCCTCCAAAAGCAACAACTTTAAGCCACTAAGAATATTATACAGAAATTATGCAATCCCAAACTCTCCAAACGGGACAATTCGAGAGATCTCATTACAGGGGTAATGACTCTCGAACGGGTCTAAGGGTTGTTGAATGCGTACGGATAAGAACTAGAAGGCTAGTATCTATGCGCACTATATGTAATTTCAAGTATTTTCATTTAATTATCATACTATATATATATATATATATATATATATATATATATATATATATATATATTGTATATACAAAGTAATTTTCAGAAAAGTTGAAAAATCTCACCCCCATATGAACAATAATTCAGTGGTTATGCCACTTTTAAAATTAACCCATCAAACATCGATCCACTATAATCCAACAGCAACGTCAACAAAAAATGTGTATCCCGTACTCCTCCTAATTCATCTACTCAATTAATTATTTTCATCAATTAAAGTATACAATTATTAATTTACTAATTTACAATGAGGGGCAATCTTATATTAATTTACTAAAAAATTAATAATCAATCAATTCGTTTACAAGAGACACTACGCACAAACACGCACATTACACACACATATACACACACGGGCACATACACACACACGCATCCCCCCACCCCAACCTCAACACCCACCCACCCTGCCCTGCCCCCCCCCCCCTTCCCCCTTCCCCCCCCCTGCCCCCCCCCCTCTCCCCCCCCCCCCCCCACATATATATATATATATATATATATATATATATATATATATACACACACACACATACATATATATAAATGGAAGAGAGAGAGAGAGAGAGAAAAACTAACCTGAAAGTAGAGAGAGAGAGAGAGAGAGAGAGAGAAAAGGAGGGAAGAAATCGGTTGGGGAAAAAAAGGAGGGGAAAGGGTTTTTTGCTGGGAAATTTATCACGGACGTGTCACGGTCCTTGACCGTGAAAATATTATAAGAATTATCACGGTCATTGACCATGATAAGACTTTGTCACAGCCTTGCCACGGTTATTGACCGTGACACAAAACGTATGTTTTTTATCACGGTCAATGACCGTGATAAGGCTAGCCGCTGGAAGGGTGTCAATTTATATATTTTCGTGTAGTGTTACACATTGGGATAGGATTAACATTAAAAGGTAAATAAGTTTAATTTTCCAAGAGGAGTCGATCGATCGATGAAAAGGGTTGATCGATCAATCTAGTCGATCGATTGACATTTTTAAGTCGATCAACCGATCGAGCAGTTATTGGCCTAGTTTCTGCAATTCTGTACCTACGGGTATCATCAACTTAAATCCTCAAAACCTCTATTAATTCATTCCAAACTCCCAAACAATCAAACCAAAAGTTGTATTATCCTACATACATGATTTCTAACATAAAACATATACAAATTCATCAAGGTCCATCAATTAAAGGAGTTAATTCAAGCTAATTCATCAAGAACCCTATTTTTATCATCATAATCAATATCTTCCTAATAGTTCTAGGATTCAACCTCTACTGGACATTAATTTCATAGTTAATTATCTACATATATCAATAGAGTTGTCCTAACATGGTTTCTACTCAGAATTTCAATATAAATCTCCCAAACATCATTTAACTTTCATGAAAACATAAAATCATTATCTCCTACACTAGCATAGATGTGATATCAAATAAAGAATAAAAAGTTAGATACTTTCCTCAAGAATGAAAATATGAATTGTAGAAGATGATGGGTATGATCCTGCTCCTTGTTCCCCGATGTACGCGTTGGTGGAGGAATTGGTGAGAATGGCGTAGGGTTGGTGTTTCTCCTTCGTGGAAACCTTTTCTTTTCTCTCTTCCTTAGCCTCTCTGCAACTCCACTGTTTCTAACCCTCGAGGAATCCCACTTCCATCAGATATAACCTCTCAATTTTCGTCATTTATTGAGGCCTAAACTGAAAAATTACCGAAATGCCCTCCCGGGTTATCAGTTAGGCCTAAAATTTCCCCGAGACCCAAACTAAACCCCCGGGTATACTTTTCTGACTATCTAGACCCTTCTGAACACATTTTTGCACTCAAAATGACCACACAGGCGACATAGAATAAATTTAATTTTTATTTCCTTATATTAGTCCCGACACGACTGACACGCGTGCACCGACTTAATTTCTATAATTGTCATATTATTCACTCGCGACAATTTTAATAAATTCAATCTCATATATTACTTTACTCATTAAGTAATATTCAACATAATTCTTACCAATAATTACTAACTCTTGTCACGCTAGTAAATATTCCATTTAAAAAAATTGGATTAATATTAAATTAATTTATCCCAATCAAATTTAATTAATCCCATAATTAAAGGCCATAAAAATACGGGGTATTACATATATAACATCAGGATTCATAGTAAGAACCTTATCTGCTACCACTTTGATATAATTCGTGGCCTAAGTATTTTGTCAAATTAATTTCATAATTAACTGCATGTCAAATGAACCAATTCTAATTTTACAAAATAAAACTAATTAGTCTAAATTTCATGCAAGTGATTACGTAAATTAAGTGGAACTAAAGTAATCACACATAATGCACAAAATATTTTAGAGTTGAAACCCTTACCGGAAAAATAACTATCGTACCCATCTTGACA